>CM060396.1:25310136-27732636 GCA_030545235.1 Helianthus tuberosus | reverse complement strand
TACTGATGTTATGAATCAATTTCTATACTTTAACAGTAAATAAAAGTTTTAAACTAAGATTTCCAAAATTAACCCTTAAAGCTTATGTGAAATGACCAAAATGCCCCTACGGTGCATAGTTTGGCCATAAATGATTATTTAGACCAAAAACTCAGATTATTATTTAACCTCTTTTATAAACATTAAAATGACCAAAATTCCCCTACGGGGCATAAATTAGTTTTAAATTCGTTTTGGGCATAATGGAAGGTATCCTACTGATATCACAACATATTTAAGGCATATTAACCCTTGTGAAACATGTTCATGACTCTTTTGGTTACCCGTTATGCATTTTTTTCGCGTTCGGTACGGTTTATGTAACTAGTTTGCATAAATTAACCGAAACGGGTCAAACCTTATCATTTTCACTTCAAATTCAGAATGTGTTTAGTTTACCCATATTATACAAGTCTCCATATATTGTCGGGTCTAAATCACACTCTAATCCGGTCTTCGCTTAATCTTGCATTTTGAACCGTAAACCTTTCCTTAAAACTAACCGGTCTAAGTTACAACTTAAATAAGACCCGTTAGGAATCTAATAGGTTAATAAAACCTTCATTCCAGATTGAGAGCCCCAGTAGAGGTACTTGTGCTTGCTGATTAGAATATACGGCTGAGTATAAATTGCATTTTAAGCTCAGGTAAATACTTTTAACTTATTTTCCCTTATACGGGCTTGGGATACGGTATTATAAAAATACCGCTTGGTCGGGTGTAGAAACCTTTTAATCGGAGATGATTAAATTGCATAATCTCATTTTAATCAGTATTGCTTGATAACAAATAACATTGGGGGTTAATGACCGTTTCCTGGATATCGTTGGCTCATTTAAAAAAGTATAAATGGCCACAACTTAAGCACAAGGTGTAGGCATAACACCTCCTGTTGCGTATGTAAAAGATATACTCACTCGTGAGGTAACTTCTTGTGAGTTATATTTGTGGTGTGTCGATTAATCTTGATCGGTTTGTATAATCACCGGCCCTAAATGTTGGACAAACATGTAAATCTGATACAAGATTGTTATTAATATAATTGTCCCAAGTTATAAAAGAGTATTTGTGCCTTGTGCATCCAAATCAATTTTTATAAAGATTTTTCAAAAGAGTCAGTTAATTGTATTTACCAGTGTAAACTGACGTATTTTCCAAAAAGGTTAAGTGACAGGTACTGTACGTAAATTGGCTGGGAGCTCAGGGCGTTAATAAGGAATCTTGCAAGTTCTAAACGTCTAAAGTCTGTTGAACTGTGTTATGTTTCTGTTTTAAGATCCGCCTGTGGATCCATCTTACAATCCGTTTGTAATATTTGATGTTACTTTCGAATCGGTTTGTAATAAATTTACTTTAGACTTCCCTTGTGCATTGAATTGTGATTATTGGACTATGATGATATCAACTACGTCACGATACTCCCCACCGGGCCCACAAGTAATACGTAGAAATATCGGGGTGTGACAGGTTGGTATCAGAGCCAACATTGAGTGAATTAAACACTAGCCTTTTGTGTTTAATCTCAATGACACAGTAGCACATTCCTTGACTTCCAATTCTAGACTTGAACTAGGAATGATCTCATCCCTATTATATGTATACGTTGTTTTCGATATTTATGCATCTCAGGATCGTGTCGCCGAGCAAAGCTGCCATTGATGGAAGCTCTCCAGATCCGAAGTATAAGAAATGCTAAGCTTCGTACTACAGCTCGAATTAGCATACGACCAGTACGGAGAAAGGACTTTCTGAACCCATTAACCATATTTCAAATTTTGTACCCAAGACTTTTGAAACTTCAAGTGAGAAGCAAGCATCGGAGGAGTTCATACCAGTTATCCCTGAAACTCCCACTCCAAAGATAATACCTATGGACCCGTATTTCTTACCTCCAAGTCTTGGAATCCTAAACTTGGATTATACCTATCCTGACCTTATTCATGATTCATATTATTCGTAAACCATAGAATCCTTGGATCCCACTTTTGTGAAGATTTCTAAGATAGAAGATTTCGACTACCCACAAGAACCTTCTGTACCCATACCACACTCAGGGAACCAAGGAGAAAACTTTCAGAAATAGAATGAAGAATAAACTTCCTTGTTATATTTCATTTCTATAGTAGTCCCTATAAGGACATATATATATATATATATATATATATATATATATATCTTTTAAGTCCCTGCGTGGGCAAATTTCTTTGTATAAGACCCGTTTAGGGCAATTATTGTATTTTTGAGGCTTTCTAAGAAAAGTTTCCTATTTTACTTTGGTATTAAATAGTATACATATGTAATATATCCTATATCAGAACGTCATTTCAAATTTATGATTGCTCTGCCATTATACATCAAAGAAAATCTTAAAGGTATAACCTAGCCGATATGTCATTTTCGACATAGCTAAGATGGTAAAGCCTTTTAAGATAATAGATCCTTGTTAACACCTAAGAACGTGTTAACACTCTTGACAAATGTGGTTCGAGAAAATCATAATAGTCATCCCTATATTGGAATTCTTCCAATTTCCTGATTTAGCCTAATGATCCAGAACTCATGGCTTATATCATCCTATAAGATGATCATAACATAAACATCCATTAGTGATGAAATGCCTACGGGCTATATCTGTTGTCCTAAAAGACAAAAGACCGTTGTAGTCTTTGACTCTCTGTCAAGAAAGGTAATGAACTACGTTCAAACCTTAATGCCTCGATCCTACAAGATCATGGCTTATAAATCCAAAACTGTCCTCATGACAAGGCCTTTGTGCCATTTCAATATCCTTAATAGCTTATAGATGAATTAATTATAATGAAAATTTAAAATAAACCTGATTATCAAATTAACCAAATATGGTCTATTAATACCATGGTTAATGAATCATCGAATATGATGATTCCAAAATAGACTCCTAAGCAAAATTATTGGCGATTGTTTTATAGAAAACAAGCTTCAGCATGTCTGAATCAAATGAAGTCAACAGTCATCCCAATATGAGGAATGACAATACAAGGATGAATGTAACGGCTGCAGAATTACAGAAGATGATAGATAAAGCTGTCACTCAAGCCATTGACATGCAGTTCAAAGATTCAAGTGGTGCTCATAGTGGGACCCAATCTGTGCCTCACACAAAACCACCTTCTAAGATGCATACGTCTTATAAGAATGATTCTCACCATTCTTCAAATCAGAGAAGTGTTCCATCCCGACAAATTGTGCTCAATCAGGAGCCACATGTTAAGACCTGCTCTTATAAATACTTTGTCTCTTGCAAACCAAGGGGCTTTACAGGAGAGAAAGGAGCCATCAATTGTATGACATGGCTGGATGAGATGGACACAGTAGTAGACATCAGTGGTTGTGCAGAGCAGGACATCGTGAAGTTTGTTTCACAATCATTCAAGGGAGAAGCGTTGGCATGGTGGAGATCATTGATCCAAGCCACGGGGAAGATCCTACTTTATAACCTGTCTTGGGATCAATTTGTTGCACTGATCAAGGAAAACTTCTATCCTCAGCATGAGGTAGAAAGGATAGAAACACACTTCTTGACTCTGGTCATGAAGAATTTGGATTGTCAGGCATACGTGACAAGTTTTAACACTGTGTCCCGCCTAGTTCCCTATTTAATCACCTCTGAACCTAAATGCATAGCGCGTTTTATTGGAGGCCTAGCACCAGAAATTAAGGGAAATGTTAAAGCATCTAGGCCTACCACGTATAGGTCCGTAGTGGACTTATCATTATCCCTCACTTTAGATGCAATTAGGAATAAGTCTGTCAAGACTTCTGACGAAGGAAAAAGGAAAGGAGATGAGGAGAACTCCCATCGATCTGACAAGAAGAAAAAGGGAAGTTCGGAGCATAGGAAAGATTCTGAGTTTAAGAAGAACTCGAGTTACTCTAATAACAGACCTAAATGCAGTAACTGCAGAAAGCAACATTCTGGAAAATGTATGATTGACCCACGTGCTAAACTGTGTTGAATTTGCAAGACCAAGGGTCACAAGACTTTAGATTGCAAGGAGTTGATGAACGCGACTTGTTACAACTGTAACGAGGAAGGGCACATCAAAACCAACTGCCCAAAACTTATAAAGAAGCCTGGAGAGGCAAAGGAAACAAACGCGCGAGTCTTCCAGATGAATACCCAGGAGGTAGTACAGAATGATAACAGGTACCTTTCCTTATCAATGATGTTTATGCAGGAAATTGTTTGATTCCGACACAGATAAGTCTATTGTGGACAATAAATGTTGTAAACTGTTGTCTCCGCCAAATTAGGACTCTAGACATATAACGCAAGGTAGAAATTAGCCGGTGATACTTTAGAGACCGCTTCAACAATCTTAGATGGATGCTTTATATCCATTAGGAATCACTCTTCTCGGATATCCTTGTGATGAGCTTTCAAGCTATCCAAAATCAGCAATATAATAAAGACAGATGTGACTGTCAAAAAGGTGATGGACTAAGTCCAAACCTTAAATGTCATTGATGGTCTTTGTATGGCCTAGGCTAAGTATAATTGATATATATATATATATATATATATATATATATATATATATATATATATATATCTAAATAACATTCATCAAGAATGTTCGTACTATATTAGCCTGTATGGTTTAATGATACCATGGTTAGTATATGTTAGGTCATCAGGATGATGAATAGCGGTTGTTGGATTGCAACTAAGTAATTGCTTCATTTGGTGTTAGGAACCAAGTCTCGAGTATGACAAACTCGGATAAGACAACCTTCAATCGCGCCATTGATGATATGACGCATGCTAATGATGCTGCAATTGTGAACCTCAGAATTGACAAAGATGTTCTCCAAGCTATGATAGATACAGCTGTTGGAAAACTGTGAGAAAGGTCGTGAAAAAGTTCAAAGAGCCCAATGCTACTTGCTCCAAATTCCATTTAAGACCACACTCCCTTACTCACGAGAAAGATCTTGTTTATACCTCGGATGCAAAGAATGAACTAAAAAGGAAAAGGGAGAAAGATAACTCCCATATTTCTAAGAAAAAGAGCAAGCTTGAGCTTAAGAAGAACAAACAAAAGTCCAACAAGAAACCTGTATGCAAGACCTGCATGAAGCGCCACTTCGGGAAATGCAGATTTGAATCTAAACCTCTACCTTGTGGGATCTGCAAATCAAGTGAGCATAAAACGTTGGATTGCAAGGACATAAAGGATGCAGTCTATACGGCTGTAACGAGAAAGGCCACATCAAGACTACGTGCCCTAAATATGCAAGGGAGGTGCGACTAAGGATAGAAAGCCTAAGAATGAAAGTTCTTAAACTCTCCCAATAAAGGCCTGAGGCAGTTCATATCAATAGTAACAACAGGTACATTCCTTATCATTTATCAATAATATAGATGCTAGGAGTTCTGCTTTGATTCGGATACCAATAAATCCTTCATATATCGTAAGTGTAGCAAACTTTTAAAATCTTCCACAAGAACCCTAGATATTAAGTGTAAGGTAAAACTTACAGGCGAAAATCATAGGAACCATTCTTCTGTTCCTGTCAGAAATATTCAGTCGTAAAATTCTAGAGTACTCTTTCTCCAGATGGAGTACGTCAGTATATGTAGTTTGATATCTCATTGATTCCTATCAACTGCGAATACCAGATTGTATGATAAAGGCGCCATATGAGGATTGGTGTATCTTGATATGTTCCATAGATTGCTTCCATGCCTGATCAGTATGGAGGTTTAATGCATGGAACCACAAGGATATTCCAATGGTCATATGGTACTAAAATCAGCTAACGGTATTCAAAGAAGATATCCAGAAGGGAATTGTCCAAGTAAGTGTCTCTGATTAAGGCATCCTTGGATTCGTAAAGAAAATGTGTCACTTATCTGACATAGGCAATGATAGATGAACTGGAGCCTGAGATTTGGAAAATCTCTGTAACCTCCTTGTGTCTTAATTATCTTCTCCAAAGACTACCATGATTACCTCCTGAAAGACAAGTAGAGTTAAGATTAACATCCCGCTTAGGGCTGCAGTTTTGTGAAATCTCCGTGTTAATTAGTACCACCTATTATGGAATAATCGAAACCCTGATTAAGTAAGTTTTAAGATAAAGGTTCATAAAGCCTAATTCAATATTCTGAAAGTTCCAGTATTATTAATTAAGAAAGACGGTTCATTTTGCTTATGCATTGATTACCGCAACCCTATTTAGGCCATAATTAAGAATCGCCATCAGCTGCCCCAGATCGTCGAGTTGTTCGACTAGCTGTAAGGATTAGCTATTCCTTAAGATTGGTTTTAAGCTGTAGTTAGAAAGATTACCCCACCTTAAATAAGCTTTTCTATAATAGTCGATATATAAGTACCAAGGCTGCTCCTTTGGAGACCTTGTATAGATGGGATGTTAGACATCTGTTATTGGACAGAAGTTTGGTAAGTCCAATTATCAGGATCTGAAAGTTGCCTTGGAAACAACGAATAAGATCATACAAATCCGTAATCGTCTGAAAGTTGCCAGTAATCGGCGGAAAATCAAGGATTAATGAAAGTCGCAACCTTCTTAAGTCCTTAATAAGGAATAAGGTTCAATTGAAGGTATCACCCTAAGACGGGTGTGCTGATTTTTTTATTTATTTATCGGGCTAGTTAAGTTCTGATATATAGAATCATTCAAGGAAATCAAATATATCAAGATTGGTAGCCTATAAGCTAAAACTTACCCAAGGAGCTTGAAGGAAATCAATGTGTCCCACACTAGTGATTTAAGGATATGTTTCGCCGAAAAGTCGAGAAGCATTATCACATAATGATATGCAGATTAATGAAAATTTATGGTTTGATGAGAAACCAGTATCAAATAAGGATCGGCAGGATTAGAAGCTCAGAAAGAAAACATGAACCTATTATCATTTGGGATGCCCTTAGAGGCCCAAATAGGTTGTGGAAGTTAAATCCATTATCCGATAGAAAGTACATCCATTATTTTAGTAAATCTCTAGGTCGAGATTTCTTTTAAGGGGGTGAGGATGTAACACCTCGTAAAATCACGTCCAATGATGTATCGACACGTGTAATAAACCCTAATAAAGTCAAACGTTGATTTAAGGGACTAATTTTTCGAAAAGTTGAAAACTTTGATTATGAAAGGACTGGAAGTGTTATCATGCTTAAAATAAGTCTCTGAATAACCTTTTACGGTATTTATATTCACAAATGAGCAACTTGTTGAACGAGTGTAGCCGTTTGCGTAATTAATTAAAAGTTTGCGCAATGAAGGGTTAAAAGCGTCAACATGTTAATTCTTACCTCTGAGTGAGCTTTTAACAACCCGGTAGCTTCATGATATTTGATTATACTCTCGGGAATTCCAATTATTGGCCGTCTAAGGCTTTTATGCCTTTAAGTGATGTTACGCGCAACTTTGCAAGTTTAAGGGGTTAAAAGTGTCAATATGTTTAATTATACCTCTGAATGACCTTGTTACTAACTTGAAGCATCGTGATGTTTAATAATACTTTCAAGAATGCCTAATATGGATTAGATAAGGCTTCGATGCTATTAAATGATGATATACTCAAGTTTGCGCATTAGAGGGACTAATTGCGTCAAACTGCAAAAGTATACCGATTCGTATGGCATCAAACCTTATGGAATATGATCATAAGTTAAGCATGCCCTAAATATCCTTTACATAGCTTAGAAATAGGCTTAGAGGTGTTTGGTGCGCAAAAATAAACTTATTTGATCAATAGGGACTAAAAGCGTCAAAAAGTGCATAAGTTTGCATTTTCGCGCATATCTTACGTTCTGGATATTTCCGGACATTCAAAAATTTATGTAATCATTAAAATATTTTATTTTAGTGTTTGGCTTGATAAAATTCCATTCATCGTGTAATTTGGATCGTTTTCCGCGTCCGTTCGTGTTTCGTCGTAATTAGCCGAACAACGCGACCATACGACCAAACAAACCGACATCCGACATATTTTTGAGCATGTTTTATGTTCCCTATGTTTAGGCATCATTGTAGAGCCTTGAAAATGTCTTAACGAGCCTTAAATGTGTCAGAACATGTAAGCATGGAAGACAAGGGGCAAAAAATGACAAAGTTTCAAAGTTGTTGTGTATGTTTGATCTGTGCAGGCCGTAGCCTATGCCCCCTGCAGGGTAGCCTACGCCCAGGTCTGGGCAGATTCTCATTTTCAGCATTCTGGTCGTTTTTCAAGGACTTTTATGTAAAATTCTCAATACCATGAGCTGGTTTTCAACCCCCATTGTATTTAGAAACCATGGGCACACATGGAGGGCCAAGATTGAAGCACGGGGTACGAGACACGATTCTAACGGTTCTCAAAATCCTATATAAACCCACTTGTTCTTGCTCTCATTTCACACTTGATCTGAATTGTTCTAAGTTGGAGCTTTTGTGCTTCATACCTGAGCATTCTAGATCAATTCCATCATTGCTTGGACCCTTTGTAAGTGTCCTTTCGTGCTCAGTTCAATTGTTTGGCTCTTAAAGCCGAAAAGTCAAGCGTTTGCGATAAACGCTTTGACTTTTAAACGGTCAAGCCATTGTTCGCAACGAACATGGCTACGTGATCGTAATTAGGTAGGTATTAAACCCTCAAAAGGGCATCTCCTAATTACCACGTTTGCTTAGTTAATTGTCGGGTCAAGGTAATTAAAATAAAAGTCAAGCGAGTCGGTTTTTAAAAAAAAATCATAACTAATGATGTAAAGGCAATAAAATCAGTTTTGTCACTTTAATAACTTGGTAAATATTAATTGAACATGTTTAGGCATGTTCAACCCGACAATTCTGAGTTTAGGCTCGGTTCGGAACCGAAAGTCGCAAAAGTAAACTTTTGCTTTGACTTTCAGTTCTGACCCGATTTAGCTTAGTTTAGATATGCCTTAGGATCCCTTTATGACCATGTTATAGGCTAGTATAACCCTCTGAGGTTATACAACTTGGTTCCTTAGAAATCCTAGTTCATTGCATGTTTCCGTTAATTGCTTAAAAGTTGACCATTATGCCCTTTTGATGTAAAAACGAGATTTTTGAAAATGTGAAAGGACAAAAACCTTTATTACTGATTTATAAACATGTCCTAAAAATTTGACATCAGTTTGAGGTCTAAATTAAGAGTTATGCTCGATATCGTAAATTGAAAGCTTTTTATTAATTAAACGGCATTTTCGGCATAAAGCCTATTTAAACCCAAATTTTGACATCAAACCTTTTACCTACTGATGTAATATAATATTTTGGGATTTTTGGAAAAAAATTTAAAATGATCATAACATAGAGTTCTCGCATAGGCTCGGTAATTGACGATAACACCCTTTTTGCTAATAAAAAGAGTTTTATACATCCTTTATATGTCAAACTTTTGTCTAATGATTTTATATAATAAATAAGTTATTTTAAACTGTAAAGGCTGGTCGAAATCTCAGATTTCCCTATTTAAATCGAATATCGTCAAATACCGACTTTTATGCGATTTAGGCGCATAGTATGGTTTAAAACCATATTAGGCACCTAAAGCTTGATACCTACTGATGTTATGAATAAATTTTTATACTTTAACAGTAAATAAAAGTTTTGAACTCAGACTTCCAAAATTAACCCTTAAAGCATATGTGAAATGACCAAAATGCCCCTACGGTGCATAGTTTGGCCATAAATGATAAATTTCACATATGTGAGATATCTTACTGATATAACTTGATAAAATAAATATTTTTACTGATTATTTTAGACCCGAACCTCAGATTACTATTTAACCTCTTTTATAATCTTTAAAATGACCAAAATACCCCTACGGGGCTTAAATTGGTTTTAAATTCGTTTTGGGCATAATGGAAGGTATACTACTGATATCACAATATATTAAAAGCATATTAACTTGTGGAACATGTTCATGACTCATTTGGTTACCCGTTACCCGTTATGCGTCTTTCGCGTTCGGTACGGTTTATGTAACTAGTTTGCATAAATTAACCGAAACGGGTCAAATCTTATCATTTTCATTTCAAAATCCAGAATGTGTTTAGTTTACCCAGATTATACAAGTCTCCATACTTGTCGGGTCTAAATCGCATTCTAATCTGGTTTTCGCTTAATCTTGCGTTCTGAACCGTAAACCTTTCCTTAAAAACTAACCGGTCTAAGTTACAACTTAAATAAGACCTGTTAGGAATCTAATACGTTAATAAAACCTTCGTTCCAGATTGAGAGCCCCAGTAAAGGTACTTGTGCTTGCTGATTAGGATATACGGCTGAGTATAAATTGCATTTTAAGCTCAGGTAAATACTTTTAACTTATTTTCCATTATACGGGCTTGGGATACGGTATTATAATAATACCGCTTGGTCGGGTATGTAATTGTTTAAATCGGATTGTGATTAATATAATTGCATAACTCGTTTTAATCTGTTTTGTTTGGTATATGGATTTTGGGGGGTTAATGACCATGTCCTAGATATCATCGGCTCATTCATTGAAATGGCCACGACTTAAGCACGGGGTGTAGGCATACACCCGACAGTTGCGTATGTATAAAAGGTACCCCATAATAAGGAAAATTCCTTGTGGGTATTATACCTGTGGTGTGTCAGATAATCTTGTCTGACTCTTCTAACCGGCCCTGACAGACGGCAAACATTTAAATCTGTATACAAGATTATTTTTAAATAATTGTCCCAAGTTATAAAAGAATATTTGTGCCTTGTGCATTTAAATCTATTTTCATAAAGATTTTAAAAAGAGTCAGTTAATTGTATTTACCAATGTAAACTGACGTATTTTCCAAAAAGGTTAAGTGACAGGTACTGTACGTAAATTGGCTGGGAGCTCAGGGCGTTAATAAGGAATCTTGCAAGTTCTAAACGTCTAAAGTCTGTTGAACAGTGTTTATATTTCTGTTTTAAGATCCGCATGTGGATCCATCTTACAATCTGTTTGTAATATTTGATGTTACTTTCGAATCGGTTTGTAATATATTTACTTTAGACTTCCGCTGTGCATTGAACTGTGATTATTTGACTATGATGATATCAACTACATCACGATACTCCCCACCGGTAATACGTGGAAATATCGGGGTGTGACACAACAGATGTTAAAACAGCTGTCAGAGCTCAGCCACTGCTGCATCAAAAGTTGTTGACCAAAGTAGCCCTTCAACCTCTGCCATAACATCTTCAACCACTGTTGATAAAAATCTTTGAACAGTGGATAAAAATCAACATTATGGCACACCCATTCCTCCACCTCCATTTCAAACAGTTGTTGGATCTTCAAAGTCACCAACAGTTGTTAGCTCAGATGATTTACATCTGCAACCTTCACCCTTTAATGCCATTGTTCCATACAAGGGAGATCTAATCTTCCTAAAGTCTCATCCACCAGACCAAATCATTGGCAACATCAATGAATGGGTTCTCACCAGAACTCAATCCTAAAACATTTGTCTTTTTGTTGGCTTTCTATCTCTCCATCAACTAGTCAAGTACAAAGAGGCACTGAAAGACAATAGTTGGGTAGAAGCTATGCAAGAAGAGCTCCAACAGTTTAGAAGACAACAAGTATGGGAACTTGTACCATTGCCAGAAGGTGTGAGTCCTATTGGCACAAAGTGTGTCTTCAAAAACAAAACTGATGAAAGGGGCATTGTTGTCAAGAATAAAGCTAGGCTTGTGGTTCAAGGTTTTAGACAGGAAGAGGGCATTGACTATAATGAAACTTTTTCCCTGTAGCAAGATTGGAAGCTATTAGACTGTTCTTGGCTTTTACTGTCAACCACAACATCAAGGTGTTTCAGATGGATATCAAATGTGCATTCCTCTATGGTAAGATTCAAGAAGAGGTATATGTTTGTCAACCTCCTGGCTTTGAGGATCCATTAAATCCAAATCATGTCTACAAGCTAAACAAAGCTTTGTATGGCCTGAAACAAGCACCTGGAGCCTGGTATGAAAATCTTTCCACTTTTCCAATCTCTATTGGCTTCACAAGAGGCAAAATTGACAAAACACTGTTTTTAAAATGGAGAGGAAAAGATTTGATGATTATCCAGATTTATGTGGATGACATCATTTTTGGAAGCACATGTAACAAAATGTGTGAAGAGTTCAGAAAACTCATGACAGCTGAGTTTGAAATGAGTGCAATGGGTGAACTACAGTGCTTTCTTGGTCTCCAAGTAAAGCAACTGCAAAATGGTACTTTCATTCATCAAAGCAAATATGCTAAAGAACTTTTAAACAAATTTGAGATGAATGATTGCAAGCCATGTAGTACACCCATGGCAACCACCAAGCTAGTTATGACTGATGAAAATGATGATTTGGTTGATCAAACTACATCTAGGTTAGACATCATGTTTGCAACATGTGTTTGTGCAAGATCCCAATCAGCCCCTAGGAAGTGTAACCTCATAGCTGTGAAAAGGATATTCAGATACATAAAAAGTGCTCCCACACTTGGTATCTGGTACCCTGCTAATGGGAATGTTAAGCTTTCAGGTTTTTCAGAGAGTGACTTTGCTGGCTGTAACACAACAAGGAAGTCCACATCAGTAGGGTGCCAATTTCTAGGTGATTGCTTAGTATCTTGGCAAAGCAAAAAGCAAGCAGCTGTTTCAACATCCACTGCTGAGGCAGAATATATTGCTGCTGCAAGCTGTACAGCCCAACTATTGTGGCTTCAAAATCAACTGCTGGATTTTGGTATCACTGCTTTAAAGACACCCCTCATGTTGGATAGTCAAGCAGCAGAAAATATCATCAAAAATCCAGTTTCATATTCAACCACCATGCACATTGACATCAGACATTACTTTGTGAGGGATTCCTATGAAAAAGGTTTGATTTCTCTGTATCATGTTCCAACTATGGATCAGCTGGTAGATGTGCTAACCAAAGCATTAGACACATCCACCTTTGAAAAAGGATTGGCATGTTTTCAGAAAATCAAAAATCCATCCTTAAAAATAGTTAAAAATGAAATTTTCATTAAATCCTTAAAAGTCTATCATAACCACTGATTGGTTCAAACATCTGATTGTTGAAAATCTTCCACTGCTGAAAGACAACCTTTGTGTCCTCATTCTCATTGTCAAGCATTGTTGACCAAACATCAGTGTTTCAATCACTGATGATTATCCGCTGATAGTTAAAATCAGCCACTGCTCTCATTTTTCATTATTGACAACCACTGATATTGTCCATCAGTGATATCCTAAACAACGGTCTTCCACCTTCCATCAGAGGTTGTCACGTGGACAGTTCTTAGTCGTCAGATCTTTGTAACCGCTGCCACGTCAGCATTCACCTTTTCACCCTTATAAAAACCCTGATAAACCCCCAAACAGAGTTTTTGCTGCCGTATCAAATTCAAAATTCCTTCAAAAGCGGTTTCCATCTCTCATTCATCTTCTTCCTTCATTCGCAACTTCTCAAAATCACAATGGCTTTCACTCTCAAAAAACCACACAATTACCTTTGTACACTTGAGAAAACGAGTAAAAAGAAAGATTTCCATTCCATCATTGATGCTCTCTCATCCTCAAAGTATAAAACTTTGTTGACCTGTAACACACCCATCTACCAAGATACCCTACGAGATTTCTAGAAAAATGCTAAATTGGAAGTTCAAGACAAAAAGCCTTGGGCTATTACATCTAAAGTAGGAGAAATTCTGGTTTCGATCACACCACAATCCATATCTGAGGTTTTTGAGATGAACAATCTCACAGGTAAAAATTCTTTTCCTAAAGATGTATATCAAATAGATTTGATCGAAAGAGGGTATGTAGGACAATTAACAAAAGCCACAGCGCAAAAGGAGAATTTTCACCTCCCATGAAGTTCCTATTTCATACCCTGCTCATCTGTGTTTCAAATAAAACAACAAATTTCAATGAAATTCCATTGAAAATTCAATACTTGAGATATACTATTATGGCTAAAGTTGATTTCAATTACTCCCAAGAAATTTTCAATGATTTAGTAAAAAATGTAAATAATATCAAAGAAAAGAAAAAACCCTTCTTACTGTTTCCAAGGTTTTTGAGCTACTACCTACAACAGAAGATACCAAAAGACAGTGCACAAGTACTTGTCCAAGGTCCATCTTTTCAAATAAACAGTCTTTCTGCTAAAACTTTTACAAGTTTGTCAGAGTCAAAACCTTCCAAAACACAAACAGAGGAACCTGAGCAAACTTTGGATGAGTCCACATCTGCTCCTCAGACTTTTGTTGTTGAGCCCACTGCTCATGGTGAACACAGCAGCACAACCACTGTTGTGCAAACCCCCACCAAAACTTCCTAAAAAGACTAAAAAGACATCCAAAAAGCCCACTAAACCCTCTAAAAAGGACCTTCTGGAAGATGAGATCCCAGAAGTTAATCCAGTGACAACACAAATGTCACCAATAACCATTGTTGCTACTTCCTCACAACAGTTGGAAAGATCTCCACCAAAAGCCTTAACTGCTCCTGCTTCCTCACAAAAGGAGCAGGTTGTAAGCAAAGGGACACCACAAAATGAAGCATATTCCTCACTTGAGGATATGTTTAATAGCCCTTCTCCCTGGGTAAATTATCTTTCAACTCCTATCCCCTCATCACAACTACCACCATCTATTATACCCCTGTTTGATGCCATTGAGCTTCAGACACAAAACAACCCCTCTCACCAACACATTACTGAGAGTACAACCACAATAATGGCTGTGTCTGAAATCCTTAATTGGTTATCCCACAAACAGCTGAGGAGGTTACACCACAGGAGTTTCATAAAATTCCTGTTGGTAATTCAAGTGGAGCAGCTACTACAGATGTTAGATCCACTGATCTACATCTGGACAGTAGTTACATTAATAAGACTCCCTTGAAGGCAACCACTGCTGATGCTATCAAGGTATCCACTGGTGTGTTCAAACAAACCACTGGTGTGATCACTAAGGTAACTACTGTAGAGGGAAGTCCTCAGTACCAAGACAAAGGGGCATCAGTGGATGAACCATTGGAGATTCCTCCTGGTTCAACTGCTAATACAACTGCCACTGGTAGGAAATCAGATGATCCCATTAACTTGGATGATGGTTTAAGATATCAATAATTTACGGAGAGACTTAATACAATTGAAACCACTGTCAACACCATGCAAGATATGATCAAACAGTTGGTAGGAGTTTCCAAAAGTCAACCCACACCACAACAGTACTCCCAAGAGCTTTGGAATGCAATTTAGCCAATTACCACTGCTCAAAGGGAACTTGCAGAAACCCAACGCAACCATCAAATAACTTTGATTAGAAACATGGTTGATGCAAGATACAAGGATATTCAGGCAGATATCAAGGCCATCAAAGAAGCCTTGACAACAAAGACTGGCACTACCGGGCATCCATCTACAAAGATGATGATGATCAAGATGATGATGCCAAAAAGGGGGAGAAACATGACATGAAAAAATTTTGCAGACCTACTCCAAAGCAAAAGCCAGTTCAAAAGCCTGAGTCTGAGAAAAAGTCTTCTGGAACCACTGATGAAACATCTGCAAAAGAAAAGAAAAAGGGAGTTGATGAAACCCTAAACATTTTGGCAGATGAAGTGGAGACAAACAAAAAGACTGCTCAAAATCAAAAGGAAACCAACGAAAGGGGGTGGAGAAAGGAACAAAATGCAAGAAAAACATGGGAAATGAAAACAAAGGATGTTGGCACTTCCACCAGGAAAAATCTTTCAAACATAACAAACCACCACTTGCCAAATTCTCAAAACCACAAACAAGAAAACAAACACCCAAAAAGCCAACCACTGCTGGTCTCAAAACCACTGATGGCTCAGAAAAACCAACCACTGACACACCCAAAATTACACCTTCACCATAAAAACCTCCTGCCAAAAAGCAGAAGACAATTGTTGACACTTCAACAGTTGTTATGACAACAGTGGTTGAGACACCAGTTGTTTCAACAGCTGTTAGTCAGCCGTCCACCACTTTCAAAATTCCTTCCCAAGCTATAACCATTTCTGTTTCAAAATCCCAAACAAAAACCCCTTCTCCTACAAAGGTTTACACCAGAAAAAGGAAGTTTCACGTGCATGATGATGATATACCAGCACCTACTCCTATATCATCCACACCTTTCATTCAAACTAATCCTGAGCCATTCATTCCCCCACCATCACCACCACCAAATCTACTTGTTGACCCAAAAGCACTCGAAGGTGATGATCCTTCAAGAACTGTTCCATTAGCAGCAGATTATCCACTGGAATTACATGCAGTAAAAAATGAAATGAAGCAATTCTATACAGTGGATGATCTTGCAAAAAGAAAATTTCTTTCCTTTCATGGCTTTAGACCTCCAAAGAACTTGGATGGGTATTTAAAACTCAAGGCAAAGCAAGCTGAAATACAAGCCAGATATGAAGGTAAAGGGTTGGGTGATAGTAACATCTCAAGTCGAATGCAGTATGGGCTTACTAAAGTCAAGAAATTGGAAGACTATGCAAGAGACTTAAGCAAAGAGATGTCTAATCTACCACCAAATGATGAGTTACAAAAAGAGCCGAGGACAGATCTCTTAAAGCTAATCATGAGTGAAAAGTTTTACCCTGCCAAAGTTGAACAATTCAAAGACTGGCCACTCATTGCACTCAAAGCTGAAGTCAACAGAATACAAAGAATCAAGAATGATCCTCAGATGAAAAGATCTGCACCATATTGGAATAAGTATAAAAAGACCATTGCAGATCTTACATTAGAATACAAAAGGAAGAAAGCTGAGTTGGTTGCATCCAAGTATGGTTCAGTAAAGACCATTTCAAAGTGGTCAAGGCAGTATACAGACATGGTTTATGAGAAGCTTGAAAAAACAATGAGAGACAGATCCTACAGTACCAAAGAAACTAGCATACAAGAACAAGAAGCCCGATGAGCCAAAGCAGCAGACCCTCTCTTTAAAAACATTGTTCACATCATCTGACACTTCCATCATTGCCTTAAATCAAAGAAAAAGGCAAAAGCAGATTGATGAAGAAGATGCAGAAAGAGAAGCTGACATCATGAAAGTGGCCATCAAGCAGATGATTGAAGAGAATCCTGACTCAGCAAAGTTACAGGAAATTGCCAAAAGATTCATGAGCAGACCCCCTTCTCCAAACTCTCATCAAATAAAGTCAATCCCAAGAAATCCATTGAACTCAAAAATACTAAAGTGGAAGTCTGATAAAAAGACCCATGTATTAACTTTGCTCAAGTCCAATGGAAGAGTTGAACACATTTCAAGGGAGGATGCATTAGGTTTGAATGCAGCTGATCTCCTAGATCTTTTAGACCTTCAACTCTGCAGGGATGAGGATGATGAAGATTCCCTTAACTTTGAGCTGCAATTCAAGGGCCAAGTTAGGGAAAAACTAATGAGAGAATAAAGATAAAAAATAATGAAGTGATTTGGCATCATTTGTCCTAGGGGGAGATTGTTGGCCCATGCAACTAAGCCTAAAGAACTGATCATTGGAAAATCCAAAACTAGTTCTCTAACAGTTGATCACAATAAGCAGAGCATGTTCTATTCTTCTCCCAATGGCAGTGATTTGCTATCAGCTGATGGTTTCTAAGAACTGACCTTCTTAACAACTGTTAAGCCAAAGAACTGATGAAGATATAAAGACTGAAGCTCTAACGACTGTTGATTCTCAAGTACTGTTGATGAAGAAAGCACTGCTGATTCAAGGTCTGATCACCCTTTGAAGAAAGCACTGATCACTCAACATCAGTGCTTAGGCTACAACAGTGGAAGCTGCATCAGTGTTTGTATTATTAGTATCTATTGTAATCAGTGTTTAGATATATCAGTTGTTAGAGGTTGTTAGGTTGTTAGCTGTCACTATCTAGGTGACGTCAGCTAAGATGCTCAGTGTCACAACCCCCGTCCCCCTATACAAATACAGGAACGGGCGGTCGCGAGTCAGTTTTGGTGGTATCACGTATTGTCTAATTTGGCAGCGGAATTTTTCATCAGGACCGTAGTTAGGAAATATTTGATCAGAGTAAAATACCACACTTTCATATTATTAAACACATGGGATAAGATCCAAGTTTTAAGTACACATATTTCCATAGGAATAAATCTTATTTTTATTTAATAAAAACATCTATTGATTTTAGGTAACTTTATTTCCACTTTTGCAAGCCTTCAGTGCTGTCCAGCTGGCTTCAATTTGGCTTTCACAGTTTGTTACCTGAAACGCGTTTTAAAAACATTTGTCAGTGGGAAATACTGGTGAGTGAATCCCAGTTTAATCAAGTTTAAAAAAACCATTGCACAGTATTGAGGGCGGTCTCGCAATTACATTTGTTTCCAAGTCATACTAATTACCACCCACGGTACTGTCAACCCGACTTGTGGAAAGTTACTCCTCGCAAGGCAGTAACTAATTTTGTATACAAAACCCCAACATACCGACGATAATTGTATCCTTACAAATACTCAATAACTGTTTAATATATAATTAATTAATGAGGTTTTGTAGAAACAATTTGCAAAAAGGAGATTACTCACATTGCTGTCTTAGATTATCCTTTAGGGTTTCCTGAGAATTATTTATAATTTACACAAATGCACACGTGTTAGTATAATAACCCATTTTAACATTAGTAATACCCTCCCCGAGACGGCATTCCAACGACTACGTCGGGCAAAACCACGACAGCCGTTACGGAACCCTAGATCAATTGGGCAGAGTATGTAATACGTATCCAGGGGTTATGATACTTACAACGGAGCAGAACTTCGTTATTTAGGGGGTATTATACCCGTGTATATTGCCTACACTTCATAATTGAGAGAAAGAAAAGAAATCTGAGCGACGTAAACTGAAGGCCCAAGCTCCAGCTTTATAGAGGCTGAGTTTGGTTTCTACGCGGCCCGCGTAAAACAAGACAAGGGCCTACGCAGCCCGCGTCAACATTGGTCAACGGCCTACCTTGTCCGGGTCAGCAACTAGCTTCGCCGTGTGTTGGGCCACGTGGCGGCCAGGGTTTTGCCAGCCTTTTACCTTGTCGCGGCCCGCGTAGGGTTTGAGGGGTGGCTTACGCGACCCGCCTCAAACCCAAAATCTTGATTTTTAAATATTTTTAATAATATTTAAGGTATTCGGGGCCCGTTTTCACGTATGGGGTGTATTTTAGGACATATTGGGATAATTTAAAATATATTAGGGTGTCGAAAATAATTCAAGGGTGTCGGTTTTCTTTAGGGTTGTTATATCCTCCCCACCTTGTTTTAGAGCTCGTCCTCGAGATCTACTGGAATAAGTGTGGATATTTCCTTTGCATTTCTGATTCAAGCTCCCATGTATACCCAGGTCCTCTTTTGGAGTCCCACTTCACTTTGACCAGAACTAGTCTCTTGTGTTTGAGGTTTTTGACTTTCCTGTCTTCAATCTGTAGAGGTCTTTCTACAAACTTGAGTTGTTCATTTACCTCTATGTCCTTTAGAGGCATTATTAGTGATTCATCAGCTAAACACTTTTTGAGATTAGATACATGAAACACATCATGTATTCCTGCCATTTCCTCTGGCAGTTGTAGCTGACAGGCTACAGGTCCTATTCTTCTAATAATCTTAAAAGGTCCTATATACCTGGGACTTAGCTTTCCTCTTTTGATGAATCTTACCACTCCTTTCCAAGGAGAGACTTTTAACAATACTTTATCTCATACTTGAAATTCCAATGGTTTGCGTCGGTTATCAGCATAGCTTTTCTGTCGATCACGTGCTGCTTTCAATCATTCCTTGACTTGAATAATCTTGTCAGTTGTTTCTTGTACTATCTCAGGTCCAGATAGTTGCTTCTCCCCAATTTCTGCCCAACAGACTGGGGTTCGGCACTTTCAACCATAAAGTGCTTCGAATGGTGCAGCATTAATACTTGTGTGATAACTATTATTATAAGAAAATTCTATTAAAGGTAAGTGATCGTCCCAATTACCTCCGGAATCAATTACACAAGCTCTAAGCATGTCTTCCATTGTCTGAATTGTCCTTTCGCTTTGTCCGTCCGTTTAAGGATGATAAGCGGTGCTTAGATTTAACTTGGTTCCCATTGTTTTTTGGAAACTTGACCAAAAATGAGAGGTAAAACGGCTATCTCTATCAGAAAAAATTGATAAAGGTATTCCATGTAAAGAAACAATTTCATTTACATATAATTTAGCTAGCTGTTCCATACTGAAAGTTTCTTTCATTGGTAGGAAATGAGCTGACTTGGTTAGTCTATCTACAATTACCCAGATTGTATCATTTCCTTTCTTTGTTTTGGGTAATTTAGTAACAAAATCCATTGTTATCAATTCCCATTTCCACACTGGCATTTCTAACTGCTGTAATAAACCTGAGGGTTTCTGATGTTCAGCTTTAACTTGTGAGCACGTTAAACATTTAGAAACATAGACTGCTATGTCCTTTTTCATTCCTATCCACCAGAAATTCTTTCTTAAATCCTGGTACATTTTATCACTTCCTGGATGCATCGTATACTTAGATTTATGGGCTTATTCTAATATACGATGACGTAGGTTTCCTAATTTAGGTATCCACATTCTCTTTTCATGGAATCTCCAAATTCCATCTGTTCCTTGTTCTAATTCCTTTAGCATACCTTTTAGTTTTTCAGTATCATTCTTGATTACTGATTCTTGTGCTTTTCTAATCTGATCATTTAAATCTACTTGCAGATTTAATTTAAGAGAACGTACCCTTTTTTACTTTTCATGATACTTTCGACTTAAAGCATCAGCAACTACATTTGCCTTTCCTGCATGATACTGGATATCACAATCATAATCACTAAGCATTTCCATCCAGCGTCTTTGTCTCATATTCAACTCGTTTTGCCCGAAAACGTACCTTAAACTTTTATGATCAGTGAATATGGTAAACTTACTACCATAAAGGTAATGTCTCCAATTCTTAAGGGAAAAAATTATAGCTCCTAATTCTAGATCATGGGCTGAATAATTCTCTTCATGATTCTTAAGTTGTCTAGATGCATATGCTATAACCTTTTGGCGTTGCATCAACACACATCCATAACCTAACTTAGAAGCTTCACAATATACTACAAAATCTTCAGTTCCTTCTGGTAACGCTAGTATGGGTGCGTGGGTTAATCTTTGCTTAAGAATTCTAAATGCTTCTTCTTGGTTTGGTCCCCATTCAAACTTAATGGATTTACAGGTTAACTTAGTTAAAGGAATGGCTATTCTAGAGAAATCTCGAATAAACCTTCTATAATATCCGGCCAATCCTAAGAAACTTCTAACTTCGGTTGGTGATTCAGGGGTTTTCCATTTAGTAATTGCCTCAATTTTTGTGGGATCCACATGAATTCCTTCATGATTGACTAAGTGTCCAAGAAATTGTACCTGCTCTATCCAAAACTCGCACTTTGAA
The DNA here is from genome assembly GCA_030545235.1 of Helianthus tuberosus. Classification (NCBI taxonomy): domain Eukaryota; kingdom Viridiplantae; phylum Streptophyta; class Magnoliopsida; order Asterales; family Asteraceae; genus Helianthus; species Helianthus tuberosus. The sequence goes on along the minus strand of CM060396.1, from coordinate 27,711,101 downwards.
AATTTTGCATAAAGCTTTTCCTTTCTTAATAGACTTAAAAGTGTGTGCAAATGCTTTGCATGTTCTTCCTTACTTTTAGAGTAAATTAGAATATCATCTATAAAGACAATTTTGAATTTATCCAAATATGGTTTACATATTCGGTTCATCATGTCCATAAATGCGGCTGGGGCATTGTTAAACCAAATGGCATGACAGTAAATTCATAATGACCATACCTTGTTCTGAATGCAGTCTTAGGAATATCCTATTCCTGTACCTTTAATTGATGATATCCTGACCTTAAATCGATTTTAGAGAAAAATCGAGCTCCTTGTAGTTGATCGAACAGATCATCAATCCTGGGTAATGGGTACCGATTTTTAATCGTGACCTTGTTTAATTCACGGTAGTCAATGCACATACGCATTCATTTGTCCTTCTTTTTAACGAATAAAATCGGTGCTCCCCACGGCGATGAGCTTGGTTGTATGAATCCTTTCTCTAATAATTCATCTAACTGTTTCTTTAGTTCCTGCATTTCGGATGGTGCCAAACGGTAGGGTGCTTTGGCAATTGGTGTTGTTCCTGGTAATAGATGGATTCTGAATTCGACTTCTCTGTCTGGCGGTAGTCATGGTAATTCTTCTGGAAAGACATCTGAAAACTGAGACACTACTGGGATGTCCTTTAATTCTTTTCCGTCAGTGTTAGTGATTATAGAAATCAAATACACTATAGACCCTTTTCTTATATAGCTTGCAGTTTTCATCACAGAGATGAATTTTGTGGATCTAGATGGTTTATCACCTTTAATTGTGATGTTTTCACCCTTTGGTGAATTTACTTGAATTGACTTTTGATCACATAAAATATTAGCTTTATTGGCTATTAACCAATTCATTCCTAAAACGACATCAAATCCTGCCAGATTCATTGGGTAAAGGTTTGCAACATATATTTGATTTAAAATTTCTACTCTTGCTCCCTGCAAGATTTCAGAAATCCTAATCGTTTTTCCATTTGCGGTCTCTACTAGAAATTCTTGTGGAAGTTTCATTAATGATTGATTAAGAAGTTTGAAAAATGAAGTATTAATAAAACTTTGGTTTGCACCAGAGTCAAATAATACTTTAGCAAATATATCATTAACTAAAAACGTACCGGCTATGACGTCCGGAATCATTTTGGCTTCATCTGCTGTTAGCACAAATGCTCTAGCAATTTTAGTGTTCTTGTTGTTCGCAGCTGGAGCTAGTTTCGGATAGTTCGGCTTGATGTGACATTTTCTATCCAACGTAGAGTTGCAATGGGTCATTCATTGCCCGAGAATTCTATTGGTTTGCAGGACCAGAATTCTTTATAAGAACAACCATAAGGCATGGTTCTTCTTCTTTTAGGAATGGGCACTTGAAGTACAGGTCCATTGTTTACACTGTGTTCTGGTTCAACTGGTCGCTTACTACTGTGCTTACTTTTATTATTCGCTTCCTGGACCGTTTGAATAATAAATGGCATTGCATCTATAATTCCTTGTGCCACTATGTGTTAGATAGCACTATTATCCACTTGGTTTCCATTGTTATTGATGCTCGGATTCTCATTAACGAAGTTAATATTACTCTGGTTATCGTTATTCAGATTTTCTTGATTTCCTTCGTCGGCCATCTGAATTTTAAACATTTACCCCGTATTAACATCACAAAATAATATTCAATACAGTCAATCACATGACACGCATTTTGGTCAAAAGTGTCGATCATTGCGACTTACTCTATTCATATACTATGCATCTATTACATACTAGTAATGAAATTAAAATTACAATACCGACTGAAATTTAAAGTTACACTACTAGTAATAGGCATCCGTAGTTTTTTTTTCATACACATACACACATATTATATTATTATTATTACTACCGTTTCCACTGTCACATTCATGGATATGGATTCATCCAAAAATCCATATTGCGCTCGTCGTACTTCTAGACGAGTCGCTCTCCCACCTGTCTCATCCGTTCACTATTCTCTAAAATTTCCTCACCAAATGTCCTAAGTTCTTATACGTTTTATGCACTCATTGGGGTGCAGGTTCTAGGACTGGGTTCGGAATCTGGGATGCGGGTTCCTGGTATGGAGGTGTAGGTGCTTGGAATTGGTAAGGATTCTCTAAAATCTCCCTAATGTATACATCATTATTATAATAGGGATCTAGAGGGTCCAAACCTGGGTAGGCTCCTAAGTTTGGCATGGGCGTGTCTTCATGTATCGGGTAGCGTTGCACATAGTCTCTAACGTCATCCCACCATGGGTCGTAATTTGGGTCTAATGGATTTGGTGCTGGTACCCTAGGTATTTCCTCCGGGTTGAAATCATGCATTTCTACTTGATTTTCAGGGTTTTCTATCTCCATCGGTTGGTCAGGAATTGGTGATTATGGTTGGGGTGCTATCATTTGCTCCAGGTTAGGGTCAGCTGCAGTGGTTGCTAGGATATGGATATTGGCTATACCCCTATTAATTATATCCTGGGCATAGGCATCGGTTTCTCTTTTGGCTGCGGGTAGTACTCTCTGGTCATGTAACTTTTTCATACGCTTCCTACACTCGTGTGCCCCTCGACTGAACCATCCTCTCTTTTTCTGAGGGAATGGCTCTTCAGACTGAGCCTTAAACACGAATATTCCTTCTTCCGTATCAGCAGAGTACCCTAAGAGGGCAGGCTGAGAAGAGGCACCTTTGCTTCTAGGCGAACCAGACAATTGACGGTACGCGTCAGATGGTCCTTGGTCGCTCATACTGTAAACTAACAAATAGTCAAATAACACATAGCAATAAAATACAATTATGCACGTAATTTCCATAATTTATTTCCTAACAGACTGAATTTTGATGTCAGCAGAACATTTCTGTAGCTGAATCAGTGGCTTAGCTCTGATACCACATTCTGTCGCAACCCCCTTCCCCCTATACAAATAGAGGAACGGGCGGTCGCGAGTCAGTTTCGGTGGTATCACATATTGTCTAATTTGGCAGCGGAATTTTTCATCAGGACCGTAGTTAGGAAATATTTGATCAGAGTAAAATACCACACTTTCATATTATTAAACACAAGGGATAAGATCCAAGTTTTAAGTACACATATTTCCATAGGAATAAATCCTATTTTTATTTAATAAAAACATCTATTGATTTTAGGTAACTTTATTACCACTTTTCCAAGCCTTCAGTGCTGTCTAGCTGGCTTCAATATGGCTTTCACAGTTTGTTACCTGAAACGCGTTTTAAAATCATTTGTAAGTGGGAAATACTGGTGAGTGAATCCCAGTTTAATCAAGTTTAAAAAAAAACCATTGCACAGTATTGAGGGCGGTCTCGCAATTACATTTGTTTCCAAGTCATACTAATTACCACTCACGGTACTGTCAACCCGACTTGTGGAAAGTTACTCCTCGCAAGGCAGTAACTAATTTTGTATACAAAACCCCAACATACCGACGATAATTGTATCCTTACAAATACTCAATAACTGTTTAATATATAATTAATTAAGTGAGGTTTTGTAGAAATAATTTGCAAAAAGGAGATTACTCACATTGCTGTCTTAAATTATCCTTTAGGGTTTCCTGAGAATTATCTATAATTTACACAAATGCACACGTGTTAGTATAATAACTCATTTTAACATTAGTAATACCCTCCCCGAGATGGCATTCCAACGACTACGTCGGGCAAAACCACGACAGCCGTTACGGAACCCTAGATCAATCGGGCAGAGTATCTAATACGTATCCAGGGGTTATGATACTTACAACGGAGCAGAACTTCGTTATTTAGGGGGTATTATACCCGTGTATAATGCCTACACTTCAGAATTGAGAGAAAGAAAAGAAATCTGAGCGACGTAAACTGAAGGCCCAAGCTCCCGCTTTATAGGGGCTGAGTTTGGTTTCTACGTGGCCCGCATAAAACAAGACAAGGGCCTACGCGGCCCGCGTCAACATTGGTCAACGGCCTAGCTTGTCCGGGTCAGCAACTAGCTTCGCCGTGTGTTGGGCCACGTGGCGGCCCAGGGTTTTGCCAGCCTTTTACCTTGTCGCGGCCCGCGTAGGGTTTGAGGGGTGGCTTACGCGGCCCGCCTCAAACCCAAAATCTTGATTTTTAATTATTTTTAATAATATTTAAGGTATTCGGGGCCCGTTTTCACGTATGGGGTGTATTTTAGGACATATTGGGATAATTTAAAATATATTAGGGTGTCGAAAATAATTCAAGGGTCTCGGTTTTCTTTAGGGTTGTTATACTCAGTGGTTAGATTTGTACTATAAATAGAACAGTACCTGTACTGTTCTATCAGCTCTTGCACACACTCTCATTCTGTACGAACTAACTGTGAGCTCAGGCTGAGGGAGAGATTAGTAGCATGCATTCATAGCTGATATTTGTAATTGATACAATCATTCGGCTAATGGAAATCATGTTTGCTTAAAGCTTTTCTTCTATGATTATGTTTATAAAGTTTGATTATCATTTCCGCTGCAATTACTTCTCTGTTATATCATCTTACATCATTCACAATTTAACAAACTAACACAATCTAAGAAACTCAAATCCTAACAACCTTTTCTGACGCGACATGTTTCCAAAGCCAACCCAACCCGACCAATATGTATTATTAAAAGAAAGATGAATAAAATAAATTTAAAGTTAAAATATTAAATATAATGTTATAAATAAAATTAACTAAAAATTATATTTTCAAAATTTATGTCGATATTATTAAATATCATGTTCATTGAATATTTCACTTAATTTTACAAGAGGAACGGAATGATAAATGACAAGGTGTTTATGCATCAAACCTTGTAACAAATGCATTATAGATTTTCTTAAGTGTCTTAAAATTGAAGTTAAATTACATAGTGGCCCACAAGAGTTCCTTTATATAGTAGTATAGATTACTAAGTTTTTTGTAATTGAAAAATTAACATGTTACATGATTAACAATGTATGTGTTGTAACTTGTTAGTGGAATGGTTTTGGTAACACCAAGTTACATTAGATCATAACTAGCTATTTTTGTGTTAGAGACTGTATGATAATTATTAGTATACTCTTATGCAATCTTGGGTTCCTTCATACTACAGAAAGTAACATTATGGTATGTAAAATCATTTTGATGTCAAACACATATGTATGATTAATGATACAAAAGCCTTGTAATGTTTTAGCGGGATAGCTTTGGTTGCCTAGAGTCACATTAAGCCATAACAAGCTACTTAGATCACAACAAGTCATTATGTTAAGTCATGAATCTTATAGACAAACTACACTACCCTTATATTTGCGCAGATAAAAAACATGCAAACATGGGTTTACTACCTACTTAGACCAACCCCAACCACTACCATATGTTAATCAATTTTTCTACCATAGGAAAACATCACATTATCATATACTCGGTGGTGGATCTAGAAAAGTCGCATAGAGGTAACGTTTCAAAAAAAAGGGTAACGAAATGGAAAAACGTCAATTTTTTTTCAAAATTTACACAACTGTCGGAGCGTCACCGGAACATCAAGGGACAACGAAGGTTACCCCTTGTAACACTATAGGTCCGCCCCTGCATATACTACAAATTATTAAGATAGAAAATCTTAGATAACTAAACTTAGAGAAAAGTGTGCTTATAGGAGAACATGCACACATGATAAACCAACTTCTGGTACGTGTCTGCCTCTAATCCCAAGGGTGGGGTGCGGGCACTCGGTTTCGTTTTTTTGTGCGTTGCTTTTGTTTTCTGCTTATGTGTTGCGTCTCAGCACCGTTTTTGCGTCTAGTCGTGCGCCTTTTTGCGTCTCAGTACCGTTTTTTCAACAAAAAAAAAAAACATTTTACATATGATAACGTCTAAACCCATCAATTTTAAAACACTAACCATTTGAAAAACAAATGTAAGTCTTAAAACAACTATTGCCCAAACGTACATAGATGAAAATATTTCACCAATGTAAACTTTATAGATGAAAATATTTCACCAATGTAAAATATTGCCCAAACGTTTTAATTATGTTTGTAACAAGGTTTGACATGTTTTTGATGATTATATAAATTTAGTTTGATGTTCGTTTGTTTTACATGACCCGACCCGATACGAACCGATTTTTTTACTTATATACCTAGGGGCCTAAAATTTTTTAAAATGTTCCGCACCCCCATGGAAAAATTCCTGGGTCCGCCACTGGTTATTCCTCTGACAAATAATTCCTTAACTTTTGTCACGAAGCATATCTAGTGGTGTGGTACATCTATATATTCCACCACTAAAGCTTACATATAATTGGGGTTAATTATCGTAAAACAATATAACCATATTTCACTGATAACCTTAACTAGCTTTGCTATTAACATCTTGTCAACAAACCACGTTACTATATATCTCACCATTAAGCTTAAGTGGTTACTTACTATCAATTACAACAACAACCAAACCTGATCCCTCAAATAGCAAAGCTATTGGAAGAGTCGGGAGAGGGTGGCATGTAGACAAACCTTACCTTACCCTAAAGATAAAGGGGCTGCTTCCAAACAGACCCTTAGCTCCAAAACCCACAATGACCAATAAAAAGAATATGAGGCATATACGTATGTAGATATATCATCAAATACTAAACATAGCTATAAGGAGACAATCACATGAACAATCCACCTAATATGAATGCATAAAAATCCTACGACCTACCTAAAACGCATATGTATCATCCCTAAATGTCCTTAACCTTAAAAACTCCTATTATGGACCACGTCCTTAGAGATGTGTATGTCTAGTAAATCATGTCTAATCCCCACATCTCAAATATGTATATCTTTAAATCAAATCACAGTGTAATGTAATTTGACTGTTTAGTATTCCAATTTTAGGTACTATTTCATCCATTTTATAAACTTTCTGAAAACACCCAATTTTGATGTGTGACATTGCTTTAGAAAACTACACGTACTCACATTGACTAGATCTAATTGTGATACAACGGAATGTTTGTCAATTCCTTTGAGTTCACCTATGCATATCAAATACTTAGGTTGATATATTTTCAAACTGAAGAAACAAATATCTAACTGTTTAAATATTTTGGGTTTTTAACTTGTTGACATATTTATATCAAGTCTTAAAAAACTTTCATGTAGATTATAAGTCGTGAAAAAAGATTTGTAGGAAATAAAAAGATGAGTAAACTGCCATTTTGGTCCCTGAGGTTTAGGCAGTTTTGCCACTTTAGTCCAAATCTCAAACCTTTTACATCTGGGTCCCTGTGGTTTCAGTTTTATTGCCATTTTGGTCCAAAAATGAAATCAGGTCTTGTTTGTCTTATAAAACCCTGCTATTTTGTCCTTTTCCTCGGGGGCAAAATGGTCATTTCATTTTTATAAATAAATACCAGCCGACATCTCCTTTCCTCTGCATTCTTCATTCTTGAAGAAACCCTAATCTACAACACCTCCACAGCCGCACCCCATCTCTCTCTGTCTCTCCGACGCCTGGTCTTGCCGACAACGAGCACCCACAACCATCCCTCAATCTCCTGTTCTCCTATTCATCTCAAATACACCACACCACCCCCATTCCGCTTCGATTTAATGACCGGCCACCATTGTGGTGGTGGCGACGAGAGAGAAAGAGAGAGAGAGATCAGAGAAGCAGAGAAGACGGCGGAGACGCGGATTTCCTGGCAACTGCTCGTCGGCGTTGGAAAGGTGGCAGTGCGGCGGTGGTTTTAGGTATTCAGTGGTTTGTGGTGGACGGAGGTGGTTCAAGGGTGTTTGTTCCGGTGGTGGACATGGGTGATGGGTTCAAGGGTGTTTGTTCCGGTGGTGGTTGTGGGACCCAAACCCATCGATTATCACTGTTGAAAATAAATCAAAGCTTCAATCCACCATGGACACACTTCAATATCCCTTTATGCTAGGGAAAATGGTATGGCTTGGCGACTAGATCTAAGTCTCCGACGACGTCCTCGACTTCCGTGTGACCACCACTACTCGATTTCAAACCCTAGCACCTCTACACTGCCGCCCCATCACCTCCGAACACCAACACCGTTACATCACCTCAATGCCTCCGCCCCATCCATCTGTCACCACCATTAGAGGTTCGAGTTCACAGGGGTTACAGATCTGTACATGTACGAGTTCACAGTGGTTACTGTTAACCTGCACTGGATTTGTTGAGATTAAGCTTAGGAGGAGTTGTTGTTTTTGTAATTGATTTGTCTGCAAGGCTGAAGTTGTTTTTGTAATTGATTTGTCTGCACTGGATTTGTTGTTGATATAGTGCAAGTTCTAGGTATTAAAATGACCATTTTGCTCCTGCGTAAAAGGACAAAATAGCAGGGTTTTATAAGACAAATAAGATCTGATTTCATTTTTGGACCAAAATTGCAATAAAAATGAAACCACAGGGACGCAGACGTAAAAGGTTTGAGATTTGAACTAAAGTGGCAAAACTGCCCAAACCTTAGGGACCAAAATGGCAGTTTACTCTAAAAAGATAATAAACTTCAGGGATCAAATCTGATGTAGATTATAAGTCTAGCACCCAAAGAGTAAATGTTTCCGGGTAACGTTGTTGTCTTGTTTGTAAATTCAAAATTTTCCAATAAAATAGACGTTTAAACAATTTATAACACCAAAACAAGGACAATATGATTTTGAATAAAATAGTTAATCACCGACCAACTTGTTTGATACTGGCCCAAGTCTCAAAATTTGACAATTTTCTTGATGTTGGATGACATATGAACAAACCCATGATTCGATATCTTTGAAATTTTCTTAATCAAGAATTTAAAAATACTATTGATTTTGTATTATCTGTTTATTATTCATGTACTTTTTCATCATATATTAGATAGTATACTATAAATTGGATATAAAGGTACGTATTATAAATAAGTTTTACGCGATTAAAGAAGTTTAGCTAAGACAATTAAGTTTTATATCAAGAACACAACTGCCACATTTTTATAAATCTGAATTCAAGATGATGAAACTAGTACTAATTTAATTTATTCCTTTGTCATTCCTTCTCTGTCAAACAACACAAAGTAATTATTCATTTCATTCCTAAATGGTAACTAAACAAGACAATGGAATAGTAACGATCCATACATTCCTTTGTCCACTTCATTACCCGATACCAAATAGACCCTAAAGTTTGTTTGGTATGGGTAATGGAATAGATGATGAAATGGAATGGAAAGGTAATGGAATAGACCTATTCCATATCTTATTTAGTTACCATGGGAAATAGAATGAATCATTACTTTATGTTATTTTGTAGGCAAGAAAAGATGAAAGAATAAAATCGGTGGTGAGTGACGATGGTAGGTGGCGGCGATGGTGATGGTGGGGGAGGTGAGTGGCAGCGGCAATGGTGGGTGGTGAGAGGTGACGGCGGTGGTGGTGGTGGTGGTGGGCTGTGGTGTTGTTAACGCCGGGTAAAAGAGGGAATGAAATGAAAAATAACCGGGGAGGGGGTTAGAATGATTTTGAGAGAATAGAATGTCTTGTGTAATGAGCGATTCCATTCCATTAACCAACAAAACACTTTTTTTCTTCATTCTCTCACAATAATCTATTCTATTCCGTCTCTTATTCATGCATACCAAAAACTATCTAAGTATTGGTGATTTAAGTGTCATCTAGTTATTTTTATGTAATTAGATTTACTTAGTGTCCAAGAAAGAAATAATAAATCAAAATCAAACAAGTTGGAAAACGTGGAGTGTGCACACACTTATTTGAGAATTTTATGATTTCAAACCAAGGAACAACGGGGTCTGGGGGCAGCCCCCTAGTAGCGGCAGTGGCGAAGTATAGAAGGGGCGGGGAGGGGCGCCCGACCCCCCGAACTTTTCGCTCAGTAGTGTTATATATGTAGTTTTCGTATAGAAATTTTTTGGTATATACGTTTTCAACCCCCCGGTTCCATAGAAATTTTTTGGTATATATACGTTTTCGACCCCCCCCCTCCCCCCGGCGTCGTTCGGGCCAAGCTTCGCCACTGAGTAGCGGATCTAGGGATGGCAACCGAAATTTTAATTTTGCATGTATTGTTATGCAGTAGAATTACTTCGGAATTTCAAAGTTGCTAAAAGAATGATGAAATTGATCTTGAGTAGTAAATGAAGATCAGTATTGAATTTGCTCTTTAGTACCAAATCGGTGCAACAGTTATAAAACTGAAAATACTGCAAATAGACAGTTGTAAGCGTCAACTGTCATGATGGTTCACTTCTGAATTTAAAGTTCGTTTTTGGTCATATTTTAGGAATTTAGGGTACAATATTTTTAATAGAAAACACATTTGTTCTTGATTTTCTCTGAGAATCATTAGATTGAGTATTTGTGATCGAGTACTAGCGAAATAATTCAATTTTAAAGTGTTTGCACGATTTTTAGAGATATCTAAGTTATCATGAATCATAAACCAGCATTAAGCTCTTAAAAGCTCTCATATACTCTTTGTCCAAGAACGTATGGTATGGATCAATGATTAATATCTTGCATTTTATTACATTTTTTTTATTTTTGGTTATCATCAATGATTCAATGGTTAACAACTTTAATTTGGGGTTATGGTACTGTGCCACATTGTGTTCCCATGAAATTCACGTTTAAATATTAAAATGTTTAAAACTATACTGTCGGGTCAGTTTGCATTCGGTTTCCAACAGACCTAAAACTCGAAACTTATGAAATATATAACCTTTGGACTGCCCCATGGAATATATTCGGTCAGAATCAGGCCAGTCCGGGTTTGGGTCTTCATTTTTTTCGTTCCAAACCCGAATTTGCACATGATAAAATTAGGTTGAGATTAACTTTATAAAATTATACTCATTAGTCCTAGTAATTTTGTTTAAGTTATGATTTAATATTTAATGCTAAACTACTTTTTTTAATAGCAAATACATGATAAACTAAACATGAATTTTGGCAAGACAAAAGGAGCATGTCATTGGTAAACTATATTGTAGATAGTTTGTTATTCACATGTAATGGAGTCGAGAAGCTCTAAGTTAGATGATAATTTGAAATGTTAATATGCCTAATTAGTAAGATTTAAGAACTTTGCCCAAAATATGGATGAAAAACAGGTGAGCAATTTGTTTCCGATAAAATAAAAAAGATATATTGAATTGGATCCCTATGAGATCACACATTATATATTGATGGGGAAGGATTTTTTCCTGGAGGGTGTGGGGGTCTTCCCCAGCCCGTCCACCTCCGTCGCCGCACCGTCCCCCATTTCCCCCACCGGCGTCGTCCACATTGTCGCATATGAGACGGTGAGGACGCTCACAAAAGACAAATCCTCCTCTCTCACACACCTATACATACAACATATACGTATATATTTTAGGCTCATCCCACATTTTCTTACCTCCATCCTCTTTGCCCCATCCTCACACCTGATCTACGTGACGCTTACGTGACGGATCATCCTCCAAGGATAAGCCTCTAACCATGATAAAACAAACATAACTTACAAAAGTCACCTGAAACATGAATAAAAATCTAATGGGTGAGCAATAATATTGAGCTTTGAGTGTTAGATATAAATGCAGGTTTATACTCTGTGTCAAATTGGTTTGTTTCTTCTGTTGGGATTTAGGGTTTATACTCATGTATTATACTATTTTTAGGGTTAAGTTATTCTACAAAGGCTTCTAAAAATAAGAAGTCTACAAAGACACAATGGATGACACAATGTCGAGTAAAATATAACACAATGTCGAGGAAAAAAGACACAATGAGTCGTAAAAATGTCAAAATGACGCAAATATAGAAAAAACTCAATGACAAATAAAAGACACAATGATAATAAACAAAAATTCTGAAATCTACAACCTATAAATCCAAAAGTGAAAACTACAATCTCAAGAGTTCGATGAGACAGTTCCAATTACGCTTGAATGAGGTCAATCGAAGTCCATTTGATACCCTTTGTACGACTTCTTATTTTTAGGAGCCTTTGTATTTGATCTTAAACCACTATTTTTACATAGAGATGTAATAACTTGTCTAGATTGCCAATTAGATTAGAAGTATGATATATATATATAAGGATCCACTAAAAAGTGGATTTTGCCTAAGTAGCCTAAGAAGGAATCTTAACCATTCATTTTTCAAATCAATGGTTAAGATGAAAGGGTATGAGAAAGGAGGAGTGCAAGGGTATCTTGGGAAAATCCTATTTATGGACTTTCTCTCTCCACATGCAAGTCACATGCATATTCCACCCTCATTTTTTAAACGTTCATAACTTTTTTATACGACATTATTTTTTCATAAAAATTTCACCGTAAAATCGAGCGTCTTTTTATCTTTAATTTGAGTACCATATTGCTATATAAAATATGAAGACTAAAAAAACCCACTTAAATGTGTTGTATTTCTATGTTATATAACATTTTTTGTGCTGAATTTTTGTACTATATTTTGTGCTAAATTTTTTGTGCTGAATTTTTTTGTCTTAAATTTTTTTTCCTCAATTTTTTTGTGCTAGATTTTTTTGTACTACATTTTTTGCTAAATTTTTTCGTGCTATATTTCTTTGTACTATATTTTTGTGCTATATTTTTTTGTACTACATTTTTTGTACTAGATTTTTTGTGCTAGATTTTTTTGTACTAGATTTTTTTTGTTTATATTTTTTAAAAACAAAAGGGGTGCCACATGCCATTTTCACTCCTATTTATAAGGACCAAAATGCCCTTCATTCCTACTTATTAGGGGTGCCACATGTCATCATCACAATCCTTCTTAGGCTACTTAGGCAAAATCCACTTTTTAGTGGATCCTTCCCCTATATATATATAGTTAGGGCTGTAAACGAACCGAACGTTCAGCGAACAGTTCGCGATGTGTTCGGCGGGAAGTTCGTTTATGTTCGTTCGTTTAATAACGAACGAACATGAACAAGAAATTTCGTTCGATTAGTTAAATGAACGAACATGAACAGATGTCTCGTTCGTTCGATTGTGTTCGTGAACGTTCGGTAAGGTGTTCGTGAACATTCGTTGATTCGCGTTCGTTTATGTTCGTATGTTTGTGTTTTAATTTTAGATCTTTGTACGTTCTTATATTTTATTTGTACTTTTTATATTATTGTACTTTTATTCATTTTATTTCCCTAATAATTAAACTAGAAAAACCACTTTCACCTTGTTTATATATCACTTCCCTTTCATTTCTCATTATTTATATCCACGAATACAATCGACATCCGTTTCACAATAAGGGATTCAAGTTCGAGTGCTACTCTCTGGGTCATCTATCTTTATCCTTCGTCGCGTTCGCCAAATTTATTTGTGTTCGTGAACCGTTCGCGAACACGCTCATTTCCTTAATGAACGAACACGAACATAAAATCTCGTTCGGTAAGTGTTCATGAACCGTTCGTGAACACATTTATTTCCTTAACGAACGAACACGAACAAGGCCTTGTTCGTGTTCGTTCGGTTCGTTTACAGCCCTATATATAGTCACTCTATTGATAGATGATGATTAACGGATAGTTCTGAATGTTTTGATAAATCATGAAAGCATTCATTTGGTGGGAATATTAAGAGGTTGATATGGATAATGGGTTAATCTTAGCCTAACGAAAAACATATGCACATGGAAGTCCGTATTAATAGGATATGATTGTACGAAGAATTGAAAACATGTAGACTGGTTTTGCCAAGGTCGAAGAAAGTTTTAAACCTAAGGACATCTACTGCTATTTACACTAAATTTGGTTGTAAATAGATGTATTTTATAGTTCTTTTTTCTTTTAATATATTACATAGTTTTTCAATAGTATGTAAATATGTAATGTTGGATATAAGTTTTAATACAAATTTTTATCCGGTTTATTTATTTATTTATTTATTGTATTTTTATGAAAAGTTTATCACAAGTAGGCTATACATAATGCATGTTAATTTCTCTCTTGAAATATACTTGAAAATTTTCTCATAAACTAGATTAAAAAATCGACTTAAAAAATATGAGTGAAGGTATGTCTAGATTCCCAAGTGGCCAAGTATACACCGAAGTAAAACTTGTTGAACAGAAGTTGGTTATTTTTGTTTTTAATTAGTTATATTGTGTTTTGAATTTTAGGTATGATATTTTAGATTTTTTTTACATCTATTATCTATTATATATAATAAACAAAAAAAATTTGGGACACTTGGCACAATATTAGGGCTTCCTAGATTTGGTTTTGGCGGGAAACTGAATGGGTATTCTTTTCACATATAATGAAGCCCCGTTTTGTATCCGGATCCACTAATTCGGATCCGTATATATATGTTATAAAAAAAATTAATATTTCCAATCTTCATTTCCAGTCTTCATTTGCTGTCCGCCTCCAACCATCCACTTTCAAACCCTAATTTCTCATCCAGAACAACAATCAATCTCAAAAATGTTGAGACACGCTGCTAAGAGAATCACAGGGTCAGGATTAGCCCCGACACGACACGGTGGTCTTCACTGGCGGCGAACCGGTTTTATCATGAGAGGGTTGTGGACCAGTACAATAATCCCCGTAACGTTGGTGCGTTTGACAAGAACGATCCGATGTAATACAGGGTAAACTTTAAATATTTCATTTCTAATCTTTCTTATTCATCTTGTGTTTTCATTTGATTCTTAACATTTTTGGGTTTTTTTTAAATTAGGGTTTCTTATATTCTGTGATGATTTATTGACCTTCGCTGTAAATTAATGGACTTCACTTGAAATGAAAGATTAAATTAAGGGAGAGGTTTTATATTGGATTCCCATAATAACGATTTGGTATATATGGTTTTTCATAATGATGTGTATATATATGGTTTTTCAAGTTGGATGTTTAAGAAGCTGGATGTGTATATAACGATTTGGTATTTGCTTCTTGTATATATACATGATTTCACTAAGGTAACAGTTAATGTGTGGGTTACTGTGGCCGAACTTCATATTTCAGTTATCGACATCATAGACTCCTTCGTAATTGTTAATTAGGTTACTAATTTATATAGGTTAATACATATTCTCCCATTCAAGTTTTGTTATATCCAACTCTTTTTCTCTTTCGTATTGTGTGGTACATGTGACGCTTTGCAATCGTGTTGTGCCAGTTGCCCAGTTGGTATAAAAACTTTGTTGTTGACATATTGTGTTGGAAGAAACCAACCTCGATCCCGGTTAGGTTGATCGCTTGTGTTGTGCATTTGATAGTCTCACTTCGATCTAAGGCTAATAAAATCAGTTCAAATATTGTGTTACCTTAGTGATATCTATTATAAATACAAAAAGCAACTACCAAATCGTTATAAATAGATTATAATTATCGTTCTTTCAAGCTGGATGTTTAAGAAACTAATGATGTGTATATATATGGTTTTTCATAAGTAATAAAGTGATGATTATATGGTTTATTTCGACAGTTTCCAGAATTCATCGCCAAGTAAAAGCCTTATTCACGCTCTTTGCACTTCACATGTAAACGATACGTTTATTTCGACATTTTCAAGGCACTGCAAACCGGATATGCACATTTAACAACTGATTTTATCAAGAAGACTGCTTTTGATCTCAGTAACTGTGTATGATTCTTATTATATGTTTTTTTTTATTTCATAACTGATTCGTTTGCTAAATATGATTACAAAAACTATGCTATTACAGTAGTAATGAGTAATCTACTTCCTAAATAAGCAAACGATTGATGGGGTTTTATGCATTGATATACACTTCGAATTTCAACCAGTTTGTTTTATCGTTAAATCTTTTGGCTTCTGGAAGATATTCAACCAGTTTGTTTTATCGTTAAATCTTTTATGCATTGATATACACTTCGAATCTTTTATATGCAAAGAAGCCTTGGCAATATATTTGACATGACACCTAATTGCAAAGCTTCTGGAATCTAAACGAGATGAACAACTTTTCAGAAACCTGTTATCAGGACTTAGACTTTTGCATGCCTTATGTGATATTGCACCACGCAATTCCAAAGTTGAGCAGGTAAAAAAATTAAATCTTTTTTGTAAATTAATTCTTATTTGATCAGATTTTATTCGTGATACTGGTTCTTAGTGGATTTAGACAGGTTAATGAAGTTTTATCATTTACTTGATTTAGGTTTTTTTACATTTAGTGTGCTCCTATATCTGTGACAACATGGTATATTAGAACGATTTTTCACTATTAGTGATTACCAGTACTTCGAAAGCTACGAAAAAATTCATATTAATTGATTAGTTTGACCTTTTTAAATAATTTTGAATTTCAAAGTTAATAAATAAAATCTTTATCAAATTCGAATCCTTATTTTGGTAAATTGAATAAGTTACATCTCTTCTATAATTATCAATTATTACTCATAATAGATTGATTTAACTTATAAGGGATTCAAAATTCAAAATGGATTTAACGAATTAACAAATTCGGATTTTTATTTTTGGTAATCAAACATGTTCCATTCTCAAATTTTTATTTTGGTTAACTTTAAAAAATTTAAGTTTCTCCTATTTTATTTTGTATAACTACTTAAAATAAATCTGCTACTTTTTTATCTTATGTTCTTTTGCTTTTTATGTTATTGATAGTGAAAATTGGCCCTTTAATGTTATAAAAGTGTTGGGCCGTATATGACTTTAATCTATTATATAGTATTTGATGATTACTTTAAGTATTAAAACTTTTGGCACCTAAAAAAATCGTAATTACCAATATTAATGTTCACAATTGGTAGTTATTTGTTTGGTTTAAGTATTTCAACTTTTTTGTCATAAATTTTAATGAAATAAAATGTTACATTTTAATAAAAACACAAGTTTTTTAACTAATAAAAGTAAACTACCCGGGAAGCAGTCCCGGGTGATAACCTAGTTATATTATATAGAAAAACACCACACATAAGAGAAGTTGGTTATTTTTGTTTTTAATTAGTTATTGTGTTTTGGATTCTAGGTATGATATTTTAGATTTTTTTGGTATGATATTATATAGAAAAACACCACACGTAACAATTTAACACACAATGAAATGGATTTTAGGCATTAATTTAAAAAATTATGCCAAAAAAGTTAATTAGCACGTTTTAAATTTCATGCCTAAAATACATTTCATTATGCTTTAAATTGATATTTTGGATGTTTTTCTATATAATATGATGTCTAAAATTTAGAAAGTAGTGCCTACCTTAAGGGTGAAGGGGGTGCACCACTCATGAGATGAGGGGAAATTTACACCCACCCAATTATGATGTGTCATGTCAATTCCCCTCTCATACACCACTCTTGCCCAAAAAACAAAGGGGGTGGTTTCACCCAAACCATTTAAAAAAACAAAACATGATTGGTTGAAAGATACTGGGCCCCACCACTACCCCGTCTCCCTCATTAACCCCGCATGCGGCAACTCTTTCCCGATTCAAGTCCTCCCCGCGCGACAATATTTGATGGCGGCGATGTTCCCCTTGCGGTAAAGGGGTTCACCGCTCCCCTTGCCGCTTCCACCCCGTATACCCTAAGAGTTTATATATAGAGTTAATTAATTTCCATTTTGCTCCCTGTGATTTTGCCATTTTAACGGTTTTGCCCCAATAGCTTAAAAATAGCCATTTTACTCCCCGCCTCTAACTCCATCAAAAAAATCAATTAATTAGAAGGGTATTTGTAAGACCCTAACATGTATTTGACAAAAGTCGCAGCGGAAATTCGTGCCATAAAATTTCTTTCATTACAAACGTCTTGACTTACTTGAAGGTTTATTTTTAAAATATCTCTTTTACAAAACAAAAGCATAACTCCCGTTTACTAAAGTACATACTCGATTATTCCCGTACAATCTATCTTGTGACTCGGTCTTCGATCTCAATTCCTTGTGATAATCGCCCGTGATCCGTACAACCTGCACTCACCACATACATTCCTAACATTAGCACACATTATATAAACAAGATTCTTTCACGTACACTTCACATTTCGTCCTTTTCAAACTTTAAGCATTTCATCTGCTTATCCATTTCCTGGTGAGGCTTCAATAACGTACCTGCGTTACTTTTCATTCTCAAGGTACACCATTAATAACGTTAACACTCAACGTGTCTAAATCATGCATACATACGTACTTACATACATACATACATACTTACACATTTACATACGTACATACCTTTCCTACAACTTTACATACGTGCATACACTCATACATGTCTTTATTCATACATACACAACTACATACGTACATACCTTTCCTACACCTTTACATACATGTATACAATCATACATATCTTTATACATACATACATACACATCTACATACGTACATACCTTTCCTACATCTTTACATACATGCATACACTCGTACATATCTTTACACATACCTACATACACATCTACATACGTACATACCTTTCCTACATCTTTAC
The DNA here is from genome assembly GCA_030545235.1 of Helianthus tuberosus. Taxonomy (NCBI): domain Eukaryota; kingdom Viridiplantae; phylum Streptophyta; class Magnoliopsida; order Asterales; family Asteraceae; genus Helianthus; species Helianthus tuberosus. The sequence goes on along the minus strand of CM060396.1, from coordinate 27,692,643 downwards.
ATACATGTATACACTCATACATATCTTTATACATACATACATACACATCTACATACGTACATACCTTTCCTACATCTTTACATACATGCATACACTCGTACATATCTTTACACATACCTACATACACATCTACATACGTACATGCATTTCCTACATCTTTACATACATGTATACACTCATACATATCTTTATACATACATACATACACATCTACATACGCGTACAAGATCTTGCATACTTCTTACATACTCATGCGTTGATTACATGGGACTTAGACTTTGATTTATAGCCCATAAACATCTAAGGATCGATCAAAATCATGTTTAGGAAGCCCGCCGTAGTCCACGGATAACAAACCGAAGCCTACGATACATGAATCAACTTAAATAACAAATTTCATGTTTTTGGACTTGGGGAGGGCGTCGGCGACGGCCCTAGGGCCCGTCGGCGACGACCCGTGGTTCTTCCCGTAGCCAAAAACCCCGTAGATAGGTAAATAACCCGTCAGCAAAAAAACTAACTTTCTAGAGCCCGTCGGCGACTACCCTTGACCCGTCGGCGACTACCTCTAGAAATGGCACTTTTCTGCAGTTCCGTTTCGTTGTCCGTACGCACTAAAACGCGCATAACTTTTGACCCGTTTAACCTCCCGTTTCTTCCTACATGCTTGTAAATTCACATTCTATCATATGAACTTAAAATCCCACATCCGAATTAAGGAAATTCTTAACTTACACGCTATCGTCTTATTATTCATTTATGATTTATTCGACCCGTTCATGCATTCATCCACAAAACTTGTTTGTTTGACCATAACTTCTTATGAACCTAATAATGTCAACATTGTATATCATACAAGATTAAGTTCTCGGATGTCTTGCATCCTCTTGACCCATTTTCGCTCAAGAGCTTATTTTGACCCGTTAAGGGTATTTGCGCATTTTAAGGTCTTTAGCTTACGAAAACCATACTTCTCGCTTTCTTGCTTTTTCAAAACATTCATTTAATCAAATAGCTTGTTTGTAATCACTTTTAAGACCATTTGCTCGTTCTACCCATCAAGGGCGTTTTTGTCAACTTTGCTCTATCCTTAACAACAAAGGACTCCCTTGCATAAGTAACCAATCCTACTACTTAGCTACAATTCTTAATCACACATACCTTGCTCGGATCAAAGCTAAGATCCGTTTAATACTTCATCGGTCTCATACAATTCTTTCCTACTTGACCTCGATCATCATACTTAATTAAATTGCACATAACTTTACATAAACAACTAAGAAGTGATTACAAAAATCACTTACCTCGTGCGTCCATGTTCATACTCGTTTCCTCGCCACTTTTTGACCCGTTAGCCTTCCGTGCTTGATTCCGTCTCGTCTCGACTTGATTCCTATACTTCCATGTCATCGAAATCACATTCTTATTAGCATACATAATTGTACATGTTAACGATCATATCGATCGCATAATTCCTATTTGACTTTCATTAGTTACTTCTAGCAAGCATAATACATGTGACCAAATTCATATCATTTCAAACTCATGTAAACCATCATGTCATCGCATTAAACACACATTCGTCAAACACGCTCCATATAACTTACCTTAATCTTACAATTATGATAACACGTCTAACCATCCTTCTTATACACGGTTGACTTTTAGAAGTCAACGGTTCATTTAGTTTAACTTTCGACTTATCATTATATACCCGTAACATCATAATAGCCTATACGGACAACACTATATACATATCATCTTTTACTTACATACAATTTCATCGATTAAGCTCACCTAGGCGTTTCATCAAACGCTTGGTGTGCGTACCACTATCTTAGCACAATGTACAACTAATATATGCATATTCTTCTAATCTTATGCATAATTCATCCAATCCTCCCACTAATTAGCATTTATCATTCATACATAACATCAAGCATATCAACACCATATTTCTTTCAATTCATGTAACAAGAATTCATCATACCCACATAATACAAACAACATGCAACAAGAATTAGACATGGATGATGATTCAAGTCATTATTCTTACCATAACTAATGGGTTTTGCCTCTAAACATCAAATTAACCTAAACCATGCATAATCCATGTTCTATATGATGATTCTAACATATCCTCATGCCCAATTTCATACCAATTCATGATTTACAACATAACCCACTTCGTGGGTAATCACCAATCTAGAATCTAAGACATACCTTATGATTCCCTAGTGTAGGTGATCACAAATTCGTGTTCGGAGAGCTTCATTTATCCTTCCAATTTGATGGATTAGATGGAGTTAGGGTTTTGACTTCATGAGAGCTCCTGCTCCCTCTAGAACACACGATCGTGTGTGTGTGTTTGTGTGTGTAAATTTTTATTTATTAATTCAACTTTCAACTTAACCCACTTTAAACCCCTCAAGTTGCCACTAATTATAAAGGGGCACAACTTTCTTTCTTTTAATTGTTTTTACCATTTTGTTAACTTGGTTAAATAACCTAGTCATTCATTTCTTGATGCACCATATCATAACATTTAACGAATATAAACATTCGGGTTTTGGGGTGTTACAGTATTTTGGTAATTTTATAGATAAAAGCAAGGGCATGTAAGTCTTTTCACCTAACAAACCTATAACTTGTTTATTTACATGTATATAAGTAATTCTTTTATAATCCCAATCTTTCCAACCACTCTTTCTACCGGCCACCACCATCCACAACCATCCACCACCACCTGCAACAACCACCTGCCAACCACGATTACCGCGACTTTTAACTAAACGTTTTAATTAAGTTAGAGCCAGGGAGTAAACTACCAAAATACCCATTCTTTTAATTGAATGTTTTAACTGAGTTAGAGCCAGGGAGCAAACTGGCGACAAACTCGAAAGATCAGGGAGGAAAATAGCTATTTTTAAACTATTGGAGCAAAACCGTTAAAATGACCAAACTACAGGGAGCAAAACGAAAGTTAACTCTTATATATATTTAATATTTAGCTATACAATTTGAATGGGTGTTACATTTAAATATAGTGTCATGCAAAACTTTTGATGCAAAAGGATGTTACATTTCTTGAGGTTAAAATGAAGGGTTTGTCTGTTTGGCCACCCCACAATCTAATTCAACACCCGTTACCATCGTTACCATCTATAAGGTGTCTATAGTCATATACAATGCATATACTATTAACTTAAACATCAGAACGGACAACTGATAGTGACGCTGTCAGCTCTGATTTGGTGGCTGGTCGTATACGTTTTGTGTAAGGCTATACGGGCCCTATACGAGCCACATCGATTTTTATTCTTCAAAATTGAGTAGGTTGGTATCCTATACACATCGTATAGAGCTATATGATACGTATATGTGTTTTTTTTTCAACATTTATTTTTAAAAAGGGTAGATAGATTTATTTATAAAAAATATTACAACATTTTCTACAATACTTAATGGTTTTATGTATTGTTAGGGCATGAATTTTATGCTAAGGATCATCTATCCTGAGACTGGGCATGGATCACGGATCCTTAACGGATGATGCAGGGAGTCTGAGGATCAAGAGTCTGAGGATCCAGGATCCTTAACATTACTTATGATTTCTAACAATTGTCACGTTTTTAACGTTTATATGCCTGTAATGGACGACATGGGCTTAGTCTATGCTGGAATCTCGTAGAATATGCTTCATAGGCACGTGCTTGATGAAAAGTAACCGTTTTGGAGAACATGGGTGACTTCCATATTTCTCGGAAAGTTAGTTACTTGAGATTTTTCTATCTAAAAAGGGAAAAACAGCTCATTTTAGGAATAATTCGAGTTCAACACACAAAAACACATAACTCTTTGCAAACACTTAGCGAAATACACACACTTACACTAGCAATCCATTGTATTGAGCTTGTTTTCTTCCGAAGTTTTACAAGGATCATCATTGTTTGTTTAATATAGTTGGTGATCGGTAGTTTCCATCACCTGAGGTTTTTTATGCCGAAGATCAATAATTGATCAAGGGCCTTTTCCTCGTATAAATTCCTTGTGTTCATCACCTTTTTTCATTCATTTGTTGTTCATACATTTGTCCTTTAATTCAAGCATCACACCTCACAAAATCGGATTTGGTTGCATTATCCTTGTGTGATTTTTGACCAAAACAGTTTGGCGCCCACCTTGGGGCAATTGGTGCTTCATTTCTGAGAAATTTCGTTCATTTCATTCATTTATCCTCATTACCTTCAACCACATGGCTTCTCATGGAAAAACTACTTCAAGTTCCATGTCGGCGGTTACCTCATCACAGGGCATTCCACCGTTGCATCATCTTCCCCCTGCATTCCAAAAGAATGCTGAGAATGCTCCGAAGAAGACAACCCCCGTTTTCACAAAACCAACTGTTGTTTCTTCCTCTACACCTACTAACAGTGATCTTTATACTTTGATTTTGCAGATGAGAGGATACATGCAACAGCAGGACGAAACTAATGGCAGGATCCTTCGCGAAATTGATGAAATCAAGAAATTGAGAAAATCAGCAGAGGATCACTCCCCATTGATGCCCAGGTCGTTGTATTTTGCTACTCCATCATCAACAATCCAGTTCTCCAAAGGATCCAGTGTCCAGATTCAAGGATCCTCTATCCTTCGGCAAGGATCACTGGAGTCAGCGCCGTCTCAAGGATCCTACTTCCAGCTTTAAGGATCCTCTTTTCAGCCTCAAGGATCCTCCTTCCAACATCAAGGATCCTTCACTAGTTCAGGAGGATACATGGGGACGCAAACGGTTCAAGGATCCTACTCTCAGCATCCAGGATCCTCATTTCAGGTTCAAGGATCCTCATCTCAGGCTCATAGTTCCATGGATTATCCTCCAAGACCCCCAACTTCGGTGCCTCATGGATCCAACATCTTTCAGGATCAGGGATCCTTAAAAAGTGCAGAACCCAGAAGTTCAGAGATTCATGTGGGAGACTTCATTCTGATGCAAACTATTGCTTCATCTGGTCCCTCAGTTATACCAGAATCTCACCAATATGGATTCACATCCGGAATTCCAAACCTGAATCCTTCAGGAGGTAACACTTTAAATACTTCTTATAATGCTAACCATGGCTTTGTGCAGGAACCAGGGATCAACCAAGTTATGGAAAGGGAGTTGCAAAAACTCAAGGATATGATATCTAGTGTCCCGGGAGTGGTTAAACCCATTCCTGAGATTCCGGATGGGAGTCACAAGGTGTCTCGCTTTGCACCACCTATATGTAATGCAGAGATACCAAAGAGATTTCAAACACCAAGTATGAAGCTGTATGATGGCTCTTCTGATCCAGAAGAGCATGTAGCTCAGTACAGAGAAAGGATGGAGATCAATCCCATTCCTGAGAGGTTAAAAGAAGCATGTCTATGCAAGGGTTTTGGATCCACGCTGACAGGATCAGCTCTTAAATTGGTGCTAAGTCTTCCTCCTTACTCTATTACTTCATTTGCTAATCTAGTTAATTTGTTTAATAGCCAATTCTCATGCAGTAGAAGATTTGAACGATTAACTAGTGACTTATATAGGATCACCCAAGGCCATAATGAATCATTAAGGGATTATATAACTAAATTTAGTAGAGAATCCTTAGAAATCCCTAAATTAGATATTGCTACAGCTGTAGAGGCTTTTAAAATGGGTTTACTTAAGGATTCTCAGTTCTATGATGATCTTGTTATGACGCCTTGCAGGAACCTAGATGAGGTAAGGAAAAGGTCCCTTAGGTTCATCCGTTTAGAGGATGACAAAAGGATCTAGGAGAGGTTGTCAAGATCCTCAAAGCAAGACAAACAAGGATCCTATTTCAAGAATAACTTATCCAAGCAATACTCCAAGCATGACAACCAGAATGTGCATGCTGTGGAACAAGCGAAAGATGATGAGAATTATCCTCCTATTTCTGAATATTGTTTTTCTGCTGATAATAGTGAACTAGTCCTTGCTATGCAGAATTTAGGTGACAAGGCTAGGTGGCCAAGGAAGAATGACAAACCGCCTACTACCAAAGACAAATCGAAATGGTGTGCTTACCATGAGGATTTTAGCCATCTCACAAATGAATGCATAGCACTCAAGAAAGAGATTGGTTACCTCTTAAGCAAAGGATACTTGAAGGAGCTATTCAGAAGAAAGAAATTGAGGATCCAGGATCCTGAAAAAGCTCCTCCTCCACCAGCTGATGCTTAAATCATCCATTTCATCTCCGGAGGTTCGCAGCAGCTAAAAGACATGCAAAGGAAACAAAGATGGAGAATGGGGACATACATGTTCAAACTTCCATTCTTACCCAGGAAAAAGTCTTATCCTTTGATGGGGATGACCGTGTGGACATACAGGATCCTCATCATGACGGTTTGGTTATTACATTATTTATATCTAACCATTTTGTTCGCAGGATTCTCATTGATGGGGGAAGCTCAGTGAATATAAAGAATGAACATCCTTGAATCTGACATTGTCCAAGGATCATCTATCCTTGTGGGATTCAGTGGAGAAATAAAGAATACATTGGGGGACATCAAACTTCCTATTTATATAGAGGGAGTGAATTCTGTTCAAAAATTCTATGTTATTGATTGCTTATCTTGCTGTAATGTTATCTTTGGCAGGCATGGATACACGATATGAAGGCAGTCCCCCTCAACATATCATCAATGTATCAAGCTCCCAACTCTATGGGATGTGGTGAAGATAGAAAGTGACCAGTAGGAGGCAAAGAACTGTTACACTTCTTCAATAAAACCAGCCTCCAAGGAGCAAGACATCATGGAGGCAAGAGAGCAAGACGTTAAGGATATTCTGTTGAACCCAGAGGATCCTGAATCCAAATTTTTATAGGATCCGGGATCCTAGACAGTATTGAGCAGGATTTAATATCCTTCTTGAAAAGAAGAAAGTCTATCTTTGCTTGGAAACATGAAGACTTGACAGGTATATCTAAGAATGTTATTACTCACAAACTTGGTATTGACAGGTCTTTCAAGCCAATACACCAAAAAAGGATAAAGTTTGCACTTGAAAGGAATGCCATTATCCAAGAAGAGGTAGACAAATTGCTCAAGGCAGGTAAGACATATTGAGGAAGAATAAGAAGTTTGAGTGGACTAATAAGCATGAAGCTGAACTCAAGGTTCTTAAGGATTGTCTATCCTCAGCACCAGCCCTAATGAAACCAAAAAATGGAGAATCATTATCCTTATACTTAGTTGTTTCAGCTAAAGCAGAAAGTGCGGTCCTAGTTAAGGATTATGAAGGCTCTCAACATACGGTATACTATGTAAGTAAAATTCTACTTGATGCTGAGGCCATGTATTCTCATTTAGAGAAATTAATTCTTGATTTAATTATGGTTTCCGCTAAACATAGACATTATTTCGAAACTCACACCATTGTTGTGAAAACTAACCTTCCTATCAAGAATGTTCTCAGGAAACTTCAAATGTCAGGTAGAATGGCAAAGTGGGCAATCAAGCTTATTGCATATGACATTAAGTATGAACCCAGGACTGCCGTCAAGTCCTAAGCTTTAGCTGACTTTGTGGCTGATTTCAGTAGTGATCTACAAAGGGAAGCTGAATTATAAATTCAACAACTTGAGAAGACCAAGGATCCTTGGACACTCTTCACGGATGGAGCTTCAAATGTTAAAGGAACTAGACAAAGCACACTACTAAAATCGCCACAGGGGGACATTATACCCCAATCCATTGCATGTGAATTCCAAACCACTAATAATGAGGCAGAGTATGAGGCCTTGATAGCAGGTTTGCAATTAGCTAACAATATGAGGATCAGGTATCTTCAAGTATATGTAGATTCTCTATTAATTACTAATCATTATAACGGTTCTTACATTGTCAAAGGTGAAAAGCTAATCAAGTACTTAGAAATAGTCAGGAAATTGGCAGATTCTTTTGCTTTTTTCAGTCTATCACATGTACCCAGGGAAGAAAATGCAGAAGCTGATGCTCTAGCTAATATTAGATCATGTTGGGATTGAACCCTACCAAAGGAACAGATAATGTAAAGCCAAAACCTGGTCACAACAGTGGATTCACAATAAGCAGACGTTTACTCTAAGCTCTCCCCTTGACAGTGGTTATCTATCTGCTGATACACTCTAAGTACTGCTCTGAAGAACAACTGATGAACCAAACACTGATGAAACAGCTAAAGACTGCTAAAAGGCAAACACTGAGCTCTATCTACTGCTGTCTCTTTAGTACTGCTGAAGACCCAAACACTGCTCATTCAAAGACTGATCACCTTTTGAAGAAAGCACTGATGATTAAGTAATCAGTGCTTAGGCCACAACAGTGGAACGTGAACAGTGTTAGACTTGTTTTGTATTTTATTATCAATCAGTTGTTAGACATCAGTAGTTTGTATAGACCAGTGTTTATAGTTTGTTAGGCTGTTAGATGTCACTATCACGGTGACGTCAGCTGAGGTACATCAGTAGTTTGGTTTGCCTATAAATATGACAGCACTCTGTACTGTTATATTTGATTCGTTTTGAGTGAGTTCTTCTCCTCAATTCAATCCTTTCATCTTGTGCAACCAACTCTGGAGTATCAGGCTGAGGGGGAGTTTAGTCTGTAAGCTTGCATTGTAACCTTTTGCTTTTGATGTAATCTTTCGACTCTAATGAAAAAGCAACTGTTTATCAAACTATATTCTCCTTTGATTGTGATTACAAAGTTTGTGATCATTTTCGCTGCACTTAATCTCTGTTCATCTCTATTGATTATACAATTTACACAAACTAGCACAATCATGTGAGCCTCCGATCCTAACAATTGGTATAAGAGCTTGGACAGTCAAATTCGATCTAACAATCAATTTGACATAACAGTTCAGCTCAAAATTCATTGATACTAAGGTTGGTTGTATTTTGTTGAAAAAACAGAGTATCGAGTATATCATGTTCAAAATGGTTAATCAAAAACTCTGTAAATCAACCAAGATGTCATATGACACACAAATTTCACACAACAAGTGAATTCATGCACAAGTCACTCATAGTTTTCAGATCTGAAAACATATCTGTTAAACTATGGGATTATTTCATGTTTTCAAATTTGATTTCAATTGCTGTTATGAAAATTGTGATGTCACCTTATTAAAATGCTAAAGTATGAACCTCAGATTAACAAAAACCTATGTTCATAAAACATTAGTGTTTTTGTTAACTTAAAAAGAGGGGAATTAAAACTTTAGTCATTCAAATCTTATGTGTTGAAAACAGGTTGAGTTCCTCAAAAGGACAAAATCAACTATGTTAAAATACATTAAGAAAATTCACAAAAACTCAGAAGTGTGTCTATCTCAAAACTTTTGAAGTCAAAAGAAAAGAGTATAAACATAAAACACTTATGAGTCAAAGTTTAGGGTAATAATGGTCATTAAGCAACAATGTGCATTCATCTGTTCAGGAAAAGGTTTTGATTCCAGTGAATGAACTCCAAAGAGGACTAGACAAATGTTCAAAAATGTATCCATGTGTCCTCATGATTGCAATCAACTGATAAAGAAAATGGTATCAAACAGTGGTCAAAATGTATTCAGAATGTTCCACAAACTGCTGTCAAACCACTGATCATTCTTCATAAATTTGAGAATGTTATGATTACGTTTTTCTTTTGAAAATATATCAGATCCTTTTTGATTATGTTCTCAGAAAATCCTTTAATCATTTTCTTCAAAGGATTTTCTCGAATAACCAGGATATATTGTTCATTTTTTTTAGAATAATATATTTGGAACTTTTGCTTGTTTTTGTTGGCAATAGTTTTTGTTCCTGTCAGGATGTAATACCTTATTTTTGTTGGTATTATTGTCCTCATAAATGGGTCAAAAGCAAATGGTACATATGTCAAAATCATGTCATTCTCAGGTTTGCTCCTAAATTTTTATCAAAGGTTGATTGCTAACCGTGCTTGAATTACTAGGGTACTCATGTTTTAATTGAATATTAAACGAAAATGAGTTGCCTTAGTAAAAAGTTTTCATCATCTGGGGTACTAGACCACTGTCCTTCAAAATTGACATGTGGCAAAACCTTGAATGAAAATTCTCAGAACTGTTGCTGGAATGCTTGTCCTTCAGATCTGTACCATTTACCCTAACCACTGTTTTGTTCCAACGTCTGATATCTAAATACTGTCCACTGCTGAAAGTTAGCCACTGATCCTTCATTGTATTGACAAGCACTGATGTTCAAAATCAGTGTCCTATCCACTGATATGCTATCCACTGATAGTAAAAATCATCCACTGCCCATAATTTTTACCGTTGTAACCACTGATGCTTGATACGTCAGTGGCCCTTAAAACAACTGTTTTCCATCCTTCATCCATTTCATCAGTGTTTGACACGTGGTCAGTTTTTAGCCTTCAGATCAAAATAACCGCTGCCACATCAGCAATCATTTTCTCCCAAATAAAACCCTGCCCTAAACCCCCACTCACCACCAAAACAGGGTTTTACTGTCGAATTGAATTCTTAAAAATTCTCTTCTCAAAGCAGTTTTTCATCTCATCTTTCACAAATTTCTTCGATCATTCATCTTCAAAATGACAAAATCGAAGTCATCTTCAAAACCCTCATCCAAATCATCATCAAAAACAGCCTCTCAAAAGGCGATCACCACTGAAATCCCATATAAACCATCTCACAATCTCCTGGGTCTTCTCACAAAACCAGGAACCACCAAAGTTTTCGATTCCATCATTGACATCATGGCAAAATCAAAGTACAAAACTTTGTTCACTGCCGATGCACCAATCTATTTGGCGACCCAAAGAGAGTTCTGGAATAATGCAACCCTTGAAAAACAAGGAGACACTGCAACCACCATAACCTCTTCTATAAAGGGTAAAGCTGTCCAAATCACGCCACAATCCATTTCAGAGGTCTTTCAACTCGGTGATCAGGAAGGTAAAATTTCTTTCACTAAAAACGAGTTACAAACTGACTTCATTGAGAGAGGGTATGAAGCCACAATGATGAAGAAACTTACCTTACAAAAAGGTTATTTTCCTTCTGCAACCAGATTTTTATTTCATACCCTCCTACTATGTGTTTCAAACAAAACCACTTCTTTCAATGAAATCCCTTTAAAGATTCAAAATCTGGGATATGCAATTCTTCAAGGAGAAAATTTTAACTATTCTCGGGAAATTTTTAAAGATTTGGTTAATAATGTTGAAACAAAATCATTCTTACTGTTTCCAAGGTTTTTAAGTTACTATTTTGCAAAGAAATTCAGTAAGGATGATTTAGCTGTAATAAACCAAGGTGATTCTACTCAAATAAACAGTTTAACAACTGAAACTTTTTCAAGAATGCTAGCACCTTGCAAAACACAAGCAGAGGTGCCTGAGCAGATTTTAGCAGTTACAACTGCTCCTCAGGTATCTGCTGCTGAGCCCACTGCTCAAGGTGATCAAAGCAGCAGCACAACTGCTTTGAAACCCACACCTAAAATCTCCAAAAAGCCAAAAAGAAAAACTCAAAAACCCCCCAAAACCCATCAAAAAGGCAACTCTGGAGGATGAGATACCAGAGCTCCTGCCTGTGACAACACAAATGTCACAAGAAACCACTGCTGCTACTTCCTCACAGCAGTTGGTACAAATATCTCAACCTATAACCGAAACTCCTCCTGCTTCTTCACAAAAAGAACAGGTTGTACAAATAGGGTCTCCACATCATGATGCTCTGGAAACACTCGTTTCTATCATCCACAGCTCAATACCCAGGGCAAATCCACTTTCTACACCACCCTTCACATCCACAATTCCCCCACCAACTAAACTGCTGTTGGATGCAATTGATTTGAACCAGGCATTAACCAGTCCTTCTCAATCACCTATCAATGAGAATATACCTCAACAACTGACTGGGTCTGATGTATCAATCTTTGCTAACCCACCAACACAACCTGAGGAGGTTAGACCCCTTGAGTTACAAGTAACTCTTGGTGGTAGTCCAAGTGAAGCAGCCACTACAACTGTTGAACCCATTGGTTTATAGTTGGACAGTGGTTACATCAATAAGACTTCCTTGGAGGCAATTCCTTTTATAGCACCTCTGCCAACCACAAGTGGATTTATTTATCCTACTGGCAACATCAAAAGGTTGTCAAGTGTTGAAGGAAGAAGACCCCAGTACCAAGAAAAAGGGGCATCAGTGGTTAATGCTTGGAGTATACTCCCTACATCAACTACTGTTAAAACCACTGTTAGTGGGAAATCAGATGATCCCATTAACTTGGGTGATGGTTTAAAGTACCAGAAATTGACGGATCGTATTGAAAAGCTTGATAACTCTGTTGCAGAACTCAAAGATATGCTACAACAGGTGTTACAAGTACAAAAGGTACAATCAACTGCTGTTCCATCTCAAGCACCTGCTCCACAAAGGGCACCTGTAACAAATGAGCTCTGGAATTTTTTTCAACCTTTTCTCCATCAACAAGCACAATTAGCAGATCAGCAACATGAAAAACATGTCCAACAGCTGAGAAATGCAATGGAGTCAAGGTTCAAGAACACTCAGGCTGATCTAAAGGTTCTCAAAACTCAGATCCTACACACCACTGGCACTGCTCCTCCAACAGTACTTTTCATTGATCAACTCCCAGACGATAATGCCAAAAAGGGGAAGAAAATTCAGGAGTGGAAGAAGAAAGGAATAGATGATGGTCTCTACATTGAACCTGAAAAGGATGCTATGACCAGAAAAATTCCTGTGCCAGATGGTAGTAAAAAGGTTGATGCAACTCAAGAAGCACTTGATGAAGGAGTAGCAAGTGTTAAAAGAGATAGAATGGCAAAGGATATTTCAAGATGGAATGAGGAGAAAAGAGCTTTTATGGAACTGTATGAGCAAGGTTGTTCTGGATCAAAGGATTCCAAAAATCCAAAGACAAAAAGGAAACCTAAGTCCATCCCATCCAGATTTCCAAAGCCTTCAAAACCACCTTCCAAAAGCCATCTGCATCAAACCTCCACCCAAACAGCTGCTGAAACTCCTGTTGTATCAACTACTGATGGTACTTCAGTGGTTTCAACATCTGCTCCCACTTCAACACACACCACTTCAAAATACACCAAATCCACTGCTTTACCACCATTACCACCAAAAACAAAATCACCTCCTGCCAAAAAGCAGAAGACAGTAGTTGTTACAACATCTGCTGTAATGACAACAGTGGTTGGAACACCAGTTGTTTCAACAACTGTTAGTCAATCACAAACCACTGCCACTACATCCACCACCACTATTTCATCCAAAACATCATCAGCCCCTCCTCAAACAAAGAGGAGACGGCTAATTCTCAAAGATGATGACACTTCACCACCACAACCATCTTCAAAATCTTCAGCTCTTGTCACAATACCAAAACCTGTTCCTCTCTCTTCAGTTCCAATGTACAAGCCCTTACCTCTTGCAGGTGTTCAATTTCCTCTTGAACTAGCAGCAGTTAGAGAAGAAATAAAATCTTTTTACTATGAGGATGACCCTGCCAAAAGGAGTTTGCCATCAATAAAAGGATATCCCTGGCCTAAAAATGTGGATGAATATTTGAAAATCAAGGCCAAGCAAGCAGAGGATATCTAAAAAAGAAACACACAAGGGAAATCTGACAAAGAAATTTCAAGGAACTATCAATATCTGCTCACACAGGTCAGATCCCTAGAACAATTTGCAAAAAATGTCAGTCAACAAATTTCAGAAAGAGCAGCTGAAACTTTGAAGAAAGACTACATTGAAAGCATCATGGCTCACAAGAAATACAAAGGAGAGAGATACATGTACAAAGAGTGGACTGTTCCTGAGCTTGAAGATGAAGCTACAAGAATTCAAGACATGATCAAAAGGAAGGTCACTCACACTCCTCCTGACTGGGCAATGTTTAGAAAGAATGTACCTGACAAACAGGTAGAACTGAAAAGAATGAAAGAGGAACTGGTTGCTGCTGAATATGGTAACAAAAGACAAGTTGCTAGATGGAAAGAAGATGTGGTCAGGGCTACCTACAAGAAGTTAGAGGAACTTAGAAAGAAAGATCCAAGAATTCCACAAAATCCTGACTACTCCAAAGCAGAGGTCTCAAAAAGACCACCAAAGCTGCAAGCTAAAAGAACCACTGCTCCAGCTGGTGCTGTCATCTACAAAAGAAGGAGCAAAAACCAGTTGAGTACTGAAACAATTCAAGATCTATTAGCTGGAGATGCTATTGTAAAAGCAGGCATGAAAGTAATGATAAAAGAAGATCTTGAATTGGAACAATCTGCAAGTGCTGCTCAGCCAGTTATGAATAGGCCAGCCTCACCAAATACTTCTGCAAATAAACATCTCCCAAGAAACCCACCAGGCTCAAAAATACAAAAGTGGGAAACTGACAAACAGACCTGCGTATTGACTTTGCTCAGGTCTGGTGGACAAGTGGAGAAAATATCAAGGGAACAAGCTCTTGGCCTGAGTCTTGAAGATTTGCAGGATCTCCTTGATCTTCCACTTGGCAGGGATGATGAAGACACAGATGCCCTAGACTTTGAACTACAATTTAAAGGTCAGATAAGGGAACTGTTGATGAGGCAATAAAGATTTCCACAATAATGAAGAGTTTTGGCATTATCTGTTCCAGGGGGAGATTGTTGGGATTGAACCCTACCAGAGGAACAGATAATGTAAAGCCAAAACTTGGTCACAACAGTGGATTCACAATAAGCAGACGTTTACTCTAAGTTCTCCCCTTGACAGTGGTTATCTATCTGCTGATACACTCTAAGTACTGCTCTGAAGAACAACTGATGAACCAAACACTGATGAAACAGCTAAAGACTGCTAAAAGGCAAACACTGAGCTCTATCTACTGCTGTCTCTTTAGTACTGCTGAAGACCCAAACACTGCTCATTCAAAGACTGATCACCTTTTGAAGAAAGCACTGATGATTAAGTAATCAGTGCTTAGGCCACAACAGTGGAACGTGAACAGTGTTAGACTTGTTTTGTATTTTATTATCAATCAGTTGTTAGACATCAGTAGTTTGTATAGACCAGTGTTTATAGTTTGTTAGGTTGTTAGATGTCACTATCATGGTGACGTCAGCTGAGGTACATCAGTAGTTTGGTTTGCCTATAAATATGACAGCACTCTGTACTGTTATATTTGATTCGTTTTGAGTGAGTTCTTCTCCTCAATTCAATCCTTTCATCTTGTGCAACCAACTCTGGAGTATCAGGCTGAGGGGGAGTTTAGTCTGTAAGCTTGCATTGTAACCTTTTGCTTTTGATGTAATCTTTCGACTCTAATGAAAAAGCAACTGTTTATCAAACTATATTCTCCTTTGATTGTGTTTACAAAGTTTGTGATCATTTCCGCTGCACTTAATCTCTGTTCATCTCTATTGATTATACAATTTACACAAACTAGCACAATCATGTGAGCCTCCGATCCTAACAGATCATCACTGAAAATTCCAGAGGCTGTGAAAATACTCATCATCCATGTTTTAAATCCTGCAATTGAGGATCATGTAGCCATGAAGATAGTGGAAGATTCTGCAATTGTACCCAATGATGGTGCACAGTCAAATTCAGGATCCTGGATCCTTCCGATCCTAAGATATATACATCATGGAGAGATCCCTATTGGAGAAAATCCTAGAGCTTTCAAAGTCAAGGTATCTCAATTTGCAATACTAACTAACATGTTATATAAACGGTCTCTTGCAGGTCCATATTTAAGGTGCATCGAGGATCCAGAAATTCAAGAAGTTCTGAAGGATTTCCATGAAGGAGATTTTGGAAACCACACTGGGGGCAGAGCATTGTTCTCAAGGATCCTTAGAGTAGGATATTATTGGCCTACCATGAAGAAGGATGATGTGGAATATGCAAAGAAGTGTGATGCTTGTCAAAGACACAGTATATAGTTGGCAAGCTTCCTAAGGCACCAGGAGGAAAAGCATCTGTGATCCTGAAGGAAATGCTGAAAGCCTGACTCAAGACCTAGATACCATAGAAGAACTCATGGATTTGGCAAGGATAATATTGGCTAGCTATCAACAAAGAATAGCTGGAGCATACAACAAAAATGTCAGGGTCAGGAAGTTTCAAGTTGGTGACTTGGTATTAAGGAAATCATTCCAAAATACCACAAATACTGTTGATGGCAAGCTAGCACCAAAATGGATGGTCCCTACTTAATTGAAGCTGAAGCAGGAAAGGGGGCATATCATTTGTTAACAATGGATGGTGACCTCTTACCAAGAGCTTGGAATGTTGTTCATCTCAAAAAATACTTTAAGTAAGAAGGATCACGGATCCTCAGCGATACCAATATTCTGATTAAGGATCCGGGATCCTCAAAGGATATATGATTCTATCTTTGGTAACACATTACTTTCATTTTCATTCATTTTATACTTATTACTTATCATAAGTCAAAGATGTTAAACATTTAACATCTATTTTCATAAAGTTTAAGCTTTTTCAGAGTTGTCATCATTTTACAGAAGATCAAAGTGGTTGGCCAACTCTCCAAAGTTTATGGGCTTGTCCTTAGTTATTTGGGCTTGTCCCCAGTTTGTTGGGTTTGTCCCCAGTTATTTGGGCTTGTCCCCAGTTTGTTGGCCTTGTCCCCAGTTATTTGGGCTTGTCCCCAGTTTGTTGAGCTTGTCCCCAGTTTTTGGGCATGTCCCCAGCTTCGCCAGTAGCGCACGTTTATCCTGGTGCAGTTAAAGGCAATGGGACCAGTACCCGCTTTAGGGGCTGACAATTTCATTGTGCTGGCTGTATTCAGGATCCTAAGTATAATGGTAGACGTACCATACATCCATTCCTAAGGTTTCCAACGTTTTCACGTTAGCTAAGGTTTCGGCATTTTCATGTCGCTCACGTTTGGATAGTCGCCAGTTTGGGCCATACTCCAGTTTACACCCGTTTATTTGGGCTTGTCCCCAGTTTGTTGGGCTTGTCCCCAGTTTATTTGGGCTTGTCCCCAGTTTGTTGGGCTTGCCCCCAGTTTATTTGGGCTTGTCCCCAGTTATTATGGATTCATTCCCAATTATTTGGCTTGTTCCCAAGTTTGTTTTTCTTACAGGATTTTGGAGCTCTAAAGTTATAGAAGTTCTGACAATAAGGATCCTGGATCCTTGAAACTTTACTTTTCACAGTTTGTTTATTCAGTAATAGTTTACAAGGATATAGAATCCTAACTTGGATTCTCTGATATTAAAGTGCAGGAGGGTTAATAGCGAACAATGTAGAAGGATTCATTCTCCACAAACAGAAGGATCTTCTGATCTGTAAAGGCACTTGAGGAGTTATCTCTAACTCTATATTTTGCAATGATGATTATAGAAGGTCTTATCAGCAACAACGACTAGTCCGCTTCTAACGGAAATATGACAGCTGTGAATCCTTATCACAACTGCCATATTGGGGGCAATCGTTAGGGCATGAATTTTATGCTAAGGATCATCTATCCTGAGACTGGGCATGGATCACGGATCCTTAACGGATGATGCAGGGAGTCTGAGGATCCAGAGTCTGAGGATCCAGGATCCTTAACATTACTTATGATTTCTAACAATTGTCATGTTTTTAACGTTTATATGCAGGTAATGGACGACATGGGCTTAGTCTATGCTGGAATCTCGTAGAATATGCTTCATAGGCACGTGCTTGATGAAAAGTAACCGTTTTGGAGAACATGGGTGACTTCCATATTTCTCGGAAAGTTAGTTACTTGAGATTTTTCTATCTAAAAAGGGGAAAACAGCTCATTTTAGGAATAATTCAAGTTCAACACACAAAAACATATAACTCTCTGCAAACACTTAGCGAAATACACACACTTACACTAGCAATCCATTGTATTGAGCTTGTTTTCTTCCGAAGCTGTACAAGGATCATCATTGTTTGTTTAATATAGTTGGTGATCGGTAGTTTCCATCACCCGAGGTTTTTTATGTCAGAGATCATTTATTGATCAAGAGCTTTTTCCTCGTATAAATTCCTTGTGTTCATCACCTTTTTTCATTCATTTGTTGTTCATACATTTGTCCTTTAATTCAAGCATCACACCTCACAAAATCAGATTTGGTTGCATTATCCTTGTGTGATTTTTGACCAAAACATGTATTACAAAAAATATTCAAATATTTTATGTAAAAGAAAATTTAGGCTAAATTTATTGTCTTACATCTTGAAAGTTTATTGTTATAAACCTTTATATAACTTTTTTATTAAAAAACTCAAACATTAATAACTAATCGAAACTCAAGTATCGTATTATAAGTAACCAACCAAATATTCTAAACGTTGTAAATAAACATCAAAGACATAAACAACGGAAATTGCAAATATATAAATAATAAGTTTGTACATACATAACAAAACCAAAATACAACTGAATGTGAAGTACAACAAAAAAGATAATGATCTAGCCTGAACCTGCGGATCCTGACCCGCCTCAGGGGATCCTAAGGTGCAAGACCATGCTTTGGATACTGTCATGCTAGTGTTAGATGTAACACCTCGAAAATTCACGTCCTATAATGTGTTGACACGTGTCATATGTTTGAACGTGTGAAAAGAATGTTATAAAAGGATTAAAGTTGACGATCATGGAAAGTATGTGAAAATACGAGTTCTAAATGTCAACAGTGAATAAATATATTGTATATTAACCCTACATGATGCTCATACCTTCAAACGAATAAATCATGGATCATACGAAGCTAAAAGTGAGAGATTACAAACTACAGGGGCTAAATGTGTCAACATGTTTAAGTTATACCTCTGAGTGACCTTTTGACAAACCCGAAGCTTTGTAACGGTTAATTATGCTCACTAGAATGCACGTTATAAATTTCGTAAAGTTTTGTTATCGTATGAGAAAGTTATGATCAAATTCGTGTGTGAAGGGTTAAAGCGTCAACGTTGAAAGTTAGGACTTTTCGGGTAACAATAAAGTTAACCGGGGACTTAACAAAGTGGGTATATATTTTAAAGCCCTTATAAATCAATTTGGATGGTTCAAGGTGCAAGAAACAAAAGTCTAATCGAAGTTTGAAGAGCCAAGGATCAAAACGCAATAAATCTAAAAATTCAGATTCTGTGCAGAAGGGTATCGCGCCACGCGAAGCCCGGGGGGGGGGGGGTCTTCGCGCTACGCGAGGGCCTATCTGATACGATTTTTCTTGTTTCTTGTCTGCCCTTGCCTTTGTATTTGATTTTTATCCGATCTTCCACATCTTTCTTGGACCCTAGGCACCCCCTAAACACTTAGGGACATGTGTTGATGATTCATGGTCCATGTTAGACTTGTGTGTCAACATTTGGTGGTGATTAAACCACTATATAAAGGCCTCTAAGTTGCAAACATGCTTCACACATTCATTCTTGCAAATCTGATCATTTGTGGAGCACAAGAGCACCTTCCAAGCCTTCCTAGTCGACCATTAGTCACTTGTAAGTATGCTTAACCTTCTTTAATCGAGTTTAGCTTAGTTATTTAGCTAAAAGTCAAACCGTCGTAATTAACGGTTGACTTTAAGATTAATCACTAATGGCTCAGTGATTAGTCTAATTGAAAGTAGTTATAAGTTGGTAATTACGTGGGTAATAAACCCTTAAAAGGGTTCCCCCTGATTCCCACTCTAACTAGGTCAAATGTCGGGTCAAACTTGTTAATAAAAAGTCAACAGGATACTTAGTTTTAAATTTATGCATGATTAGCAATGTAGAACACATACAACCTGTTTGATCATTAATATAACTTGGTAATTAGTGTAAGAACATGTCTAAACATGTTCAACCCGGCAATTTACTGTTTAGACCCGGTTCGGAACCAAAAGTCGCAAAGCTTTGACTTTTGCTTTGACTTCAGTTCTGGCCCCTTATGATATGTTTTAGAAATACCTTAGAGCTTCTTTTGGACCAGGTTACATGCTAGTATAACCCTCTGTGATTATACACCATGGTTCATTAGTTAACCGATTAATACGCATGATTCCGTTAATTGCTCATATGTTGACCATTATGCCCTTATTACCATAAAACGTGATTTTTGGAAATGTAAAAGAGTAGAAACCTTAGTCAATGATATATAAACTTGTATGCAAAGTTTGACATCAGTTTGAGGTGTAGTTTGAGAGTTATGCTCATTAGCGTAAATTGAAAGCTTTATGTTAATTAAACGGCGTAATTAGCGTATAGACTAGTTGAGCCTACTTTTTTATATCAAACTTATTACCCACTGATGTAATATATTATTTTGGGATTTTTGAAGATTTTTAATTAATTTTAGGCTTAGCATAACTTATAGTCGTAGGCTTAATCCGGTAATTGTCGGTTTTGCCCTTATGGGCCATAAAATGAGTTTTAGATATCTAATCGACTCCAAACCTTTTGCTACTGATCTTAAATGATAAATAAATTATTTTTAAGCCTTCTGGAATAATAAAAATACCAGCTTTATGTATCAAACCCGGAAATGGCTTTTAATCGCCTTTTAAGCGTTTTTAACGCATAGTATGTACTAGAACTATTTTAAACATACAAGGGTTGATACCTACTGATATTTTAGGCAAATTATAATATTTTAACAGTAAGCAAAGGTTGTTTAACTCAGACTTCAGTTTTGAGCTTTACGGCTTATGTGAAATTACCGAAATGCCCCTAAGGTGCATAGTTTGGTTATAATTGATAAATTTCACATATATACTTTACCCTACTGTTATAACTTAGTAAACTAAGTATTTTTGCTGATTATATCAGACCTGTAACTCAGGTTAATACTTAGACTCTTTTATAACCTTGAAAATGACCAAACTACCCCTTCGAGGCATAGTTTGTGTTTAAATTCGTTTCGGGCATAATAAAAGACATCTTACTGATGTCACAACATATATGAAGCATATTAACTTAGGAAACCTGTAAATGGCTCATATGTATACCCGTTACGCTTATTACGCGTTCGGTTCGGGTTATGTAACTAGTTTACATAAACTAGCCTAAACGGGTCAAACCTTAACGGTTTTATCTCAAAATCCAGAATGTGTATGAAATACCCATATTAAGCAAGTCTCTGAACTTGTCGGGTTTAAATCACATTCTATCCGGTCTTCGCCTAATCAGGCGTTTGAAGCGTATATTTCTTTAAGACTAACCGGTCTAAGCTTAGGCTTAATTAAAGACCCGTTAGCATTCTAATTGGTTATTTATACCATCATTCCAGACTAGAGCCTTCCAGTAAATTGTACCTACGCTTACTTAAGTGAATACGGCTGAGTTATTATAATTCTTGCTATTTAAGACAGGAGCTAGCTCAGGTAAATACTCTTAACTTATTTTCCCTATTACGGGCTTGGGATACGGTAATATAAATACTGCATGGTCAGGTATGGGATTCAAAGACCAATAAGTCGGGAAATCCAAATAACCTGTTTTTAATTCGTATTGCTTGACTGAAACATTGGGGATTAATGCGACCGTGTCCTGGATATCCTTGACTCATTAAATGCAATGGCCATGACCTAAGCATGGGGTGTAGGCATACACCTGACAGATGCCATATGCTTATTAATTAATTATACCCAATAAGGGATTCCCAATAAGGGAATAGTGGTGTGTCGGTTAATCATGAACCGGCATAGAACCGGGCCCCGTATGTAGAGCAAGTTATGTAAAACTGATAACATGAAATATAGTTTGTCCCAAGTTATAAAAGATTAATTTTGCCTCTGTGCATTTTAATCAAGTTATAAAAGATTAATTTTGCCTCTGTGCATTTTAATCAAGTATAAAAGATTAATTTCGCCTTGTACATTTTAATCAAAGTGTCAAAACATTTTCGTGCCTTGAGCATCTAAACCAATTTTCATAGACATTTTCAAATAAGTCGGTTGAGTGTATTTACTAGTGAAAACTGACGTATTTTCAAAAGTCTAAGTGACAGGTACAAGTACGTAATAGGCTGGAAGCTGCTCAGGACGTTAATAAGGAATCTTGCAAGTTCTAGGCGTCTAAAGTCTGTTGAACAATGTTTATATTTTTAAGATCCGCCTGTGGATCCTTTACTTTCCGTTGTAATACTTGATATTACTTTATATTCGGATTGTAATATATTTATCTCTTGCTTCCGCTGTGCATTTATATATTGTGTTGTTTGACTATGATGATATCAACTACGTCACGATACTCTCCACCGGGCCCACCGGTGACACGTGGAAATAGGGGTGTGACAGGTTGGTATCAGAGCCAACACTGAGTAACGCTAGCCTTTTGTGTTTAATCTCAGTTACACAGTTGCACATTCTTGAGTCTAAACAAGAACATAGGACAAATTCTAATTCGTTTTAATTGTCCTTATTTGGTTCCTTTGTTATTTTCTGATTAGCTCTTGCATGGGCAAGTCATTTTTGTAGAAGTCCCATTTAGGGCAACCATATACTTGTTTAAATTTTAAAGGAACGATTATATTAAAAATATCATTCCTATATTATAAAATCTACCATTATAATAAAATGGCAATATCTAAAAAGGACAAGACCTAGCTCATGTGTCATTTTAAGACAGGGCCAAGACGGTAGTTCCACAATTAGATTCAGACCCTTGTTAACATTTCAATTTAGGATTGTTCTGCGTTAAATATTAAAGGAATCTTAAAGGTTAAACCTAGCCTAAATGCCAATGCAGACATGGCCAAAATGGTAAAACCTAGCCTAAATGTCAATGCAGACATGGCCAAGATGGTAAAACCTAGCCTAAATGTCATTGCAGACATGGCCAAGACGGTAAAACCTATCCAAAAGATTCCAATCCCTGTTAACATCTTTAAGTACGTTAACATTTTTGGTAAACTGTGAATCGTTAAAGTCACACAGGCCATCTTTTAAAAAGGGGGTTAATCTAAATTCCCTCATTTGAAATAATCACCCATTAGTGATGAAATGCCTACGGGCCATACTTATTGTCCTAAGGGACTAAAGACAGTAATAGCCTTTGCCTCTCTGTCCAGAAAAGGGTAATGAACTTTGATTCAAACCTTAATGCCTTGATTCTCTGAAATCATGGCTTATATCATCCTATAAGATGATCATATTATAAACATCCCTTAGAAGGGAAATGCCTACGGGCTATAGTTAATGTCCTCTGAGACTAGAGACAGTGGTAGCCTACAACTCCCTGTCAAGAAAAGGTAATGAACTTTGATTCAAACCTTAATGCCTCGATTCTCTGAAATCATGGCTTATAAATTAAACTTGTCTACGCAACTAGGCCATTTGTGCTATTATTAACTTGTAAATTAGGATTTATGATAAAAATCCTGAATAAAATAAATATCCTTCCTTCCCTGCCAGTATACATATGAATAAGAATCTTAAGAGTGAAACCTAGCCTGAGTGTCATTATAAAGACCTGGCCAAGATGGTAAGACCTGTTTAAAAGATTCGTATCCTTGTTAACATCCGAAAATATGTTAACACTCCTGGCAGACGTGATTCATTAAAATCACACACGTCATTCCTATATAGGATTCTTCAAAAGATTCCTGACACAACTTAATGATCTCTGAATCATGGGTTTAAATCATCAATTAAGATGATCATATCTTGACCATACATTGGTAATATAGTGCCTACGGGCCTTGCTCATTTTTACATGAGCCAAAAGACAGTGGTAGCGATGACTCCCTGTCCGAAAAAGGTAATGAACTATGTTCAAACCTAAATGCTTTGATTCTCTGAAATCATAATTTCTAAATTAAAAATGTCCTTGCGACTAGGCCTTTCGTGCCACTAATAAAACTGTTATTGTTTTATAATTAGGATAAATTATAATATAAATCCTAAGTAAATGTGAAAAATAAATTAACCAAATATGGTCTCCGTTACCATGGTTAATGAATTGCCATAAAAGACAATTCCATAATAAACTCCCAAGTAAACTATTGTCCTTGTTCTATGTAACAGTTCAATCAAATGGCTGGCTCAGATGAAATTAACAGTCACCCAAAGGAGAATATTGACAACGCCCGAATTAATCTAACGGGTGCTGAGTTAAATGCGCTAGTAGACGACGCCGTTACAAAAGCCTTAGAGCGGCAATATGAAGAGTATGGTGGGACTCGAAGTAGGACCCTATCAACACCGCATGCAAAGCCACCTCCCAAGAAGGATGAACCCAAGAAGGAAGATGACGAGCGTCACTCTTCTAACCATCACAGTGATCCTTTTCAACAGATCATACTGAATCAAGGACCCCGTGATAAGGGTTGCTCCTACAAGTACTTTATTTCATGTAAACCCCGGGATTTCACTGGGGAGGAAGGAGTCGTAGATTGTATGACATGGTTAGATGAGATGGATACAGTTGTGGATATCAGCGGATGCGGTGAGAGGGATGTGGTCAAGTTTGTGTCGCAATCATTTAAGGGTGAGGCTTTAGCCTGGTGGAGATCGTTGATTCAAGCCACCGGGAAGATCCCTTTGTACAACATGACTTGGGATCAGTTCGTTGCCCTTATCAAAGAAAATTACTGTCCTCAACATGAAGTTGAGAAGATCGAGACTGAATTCTTGACATTAGTCATGGAGAACTTAGATTGTCAAGCATACCTTACAAGTTTCAATACCAAGTCTCGATTGGTTCCTTATTTGATCACACCAGAACCAAAGCGAATAGCTCGCTTTATTGGGGGTCTAGCCCCAGAAATAAAGGCAAGTGTGAAAGTATCAAGACCTACTACATTCAGGTCAGCGGCAGATCTGTCGCTGTCTCTCACACTCGATGTGGTCAGAAACAAAGCTGCCAAAGCCTTTGAAGAAGGGAAGCGTAAAAGGGAGGAGGATAACTCCCAGAATCCTAAGAAGAGCAAATCCGAGCTCAACAATAACCAACAGGATTCCAACAAGAAGCCTACATGCAAAACCTGCAACAGAAGACACTGGGGACAGTGTCGATCAAACCAAAAGACAAAGCAATGTGGCATCTGTAAAAGAACTGGTCACCAGTCCCACGAATGTAGGGACATAAAGAATGCAAACTGTTTCAGCTGTGGCGAAAAGGGCCACATCAGTACTAATTGTCCTGAGGCCGCCAAGGAAGGAGCAGCTAATTCTGGGAAGGATAAGAAAAGAAACGCCTGAACTAACGGTTGAATGCCAGAGACAGTGCATCTCAATAATAGCATTAGGTACGTCTTTACCTTTTAGCATCGATTGTATCTGCTCAGTATTTTACGTTAACGTATGGGATAATAAACCTTTAGTAAACCATAAGCTTAGCAAGCGTTTGATTACATTCATAAGAACTTCAGATATTAAAAATGAGGTATAATTTACCAAGGGAATCTTTAATGACCCTCTCTCCCATCCTCGGAGATAAATCCTTTCATAAGAATCTGGAGTACTCTTCCCCAGAAAGAGTACGACAATATATATTATATTATTTTATTTTATTATTTTCTCATTATTTTATATCGCATGTGAATGCCAAACTATGTTTGATAAGAGTACCATATGAGGATTGGCGTATCCTAGTGTGTCCCATAGATTACTTCCATGCCTGATCAGTATGGAGGTTTAATGCATGGAACCCCTGAGATATCCCAATGGTCATATTGCACTAAAGTCGACTAGTAGTATTCAAAGAAGATATCCAATATAAAATGTCCTTATAAGTATCTCTACTTAGGACATCCTTACATTTGTAAAGAGAATGTGTCATTATCTGACACCGACATTGATAGATGAACCAAAGCCTGAGAATACGGACACCCCTGACATCTCTATGTGTCGTAATTATCTTCTTTATAAGAATTACCATGTTTACCTCCTGAGAGGCAAGTGGATCTTAGGACAAACATCCCGCTTAGGGCTACAATTATTGTAAAAGCCTTATATCTGTTAGTACCCAACGGAATAGGAAGAACTAAGAGCCAAATCGATAATTTTTAGAGAAGATTCCATAAAGCCAAAAAAATCGAAGTTCTAAGAACTCCGATTTATATAAATAGGAAAGACGGATCATCTTGCTTATGCATTGATTACCGCAACCCTATTTAGGCAACAATTAAGAATCGCTATTACCTACCCAGGATCATCGATTTGTTCGACTAACGGCAAGGATTAGCTATTCCTTAAAAATTGTTAAGCAGTGGTTGGAATAACCATTCCACCGTAAGATAAGTTTTTCTATAATAGTTGTTATATAAGCATCAAGGCTACTCCCTTGGAGACCTTGTATACATGGAATGTTAAACATCTATTGTTAGGACAATAGATTGGTAAGTTCAATTATCAGGATCCGAAAGTTGCATTGGAAACAACAAATAAGATCATACGAAATTATAATCATCTTAAAGTTGCCAGTACTCGGCAGAAAAACCAAGGATTTATGAAAGTAGCAAACCTCCTGAATTCTTGTTAAGAAAGGGAGTGCCAAATTGTTAAAAAAAAAAAATTATCAGGCTAGTTAAAGCTCTGAATATATAGAATCATTCGAAGGAAATCGAATGTATCAAGATCAAGTAGCCTTTAAGCTAAAACCTATATAAAGAACTTGGCGGAGCTCGCAATACATTGCACATCAGTGATTGAAGGATGTGTTTCGCCAATAAGTCAAGAAGCATTATCACATAATGATATGCAGATTTATAATATGATGAGCAACCTATGTCGATTAAGGATCGACAGGATTAGAAACTCCAAAAAGATACATGTACCTAGTATAAAGGTCAATTGGAGCGCCTTAGAGGCTCAAAGGTACTAGGAAGAGTAAGCCCAATAGGAGGTAGAAAATACTTCCTTTACTTTAATAAATCTCGAGGTCGAGATTTCTTTTAAGGGGGTGAGGATGTAACACCTCGAAAATTCACGTCCTATAATGTGTTGACACGTGTCATATGTTTGAACGTGTGAAAAAAAATGTTATAAAAGGATTAAAGTTGACGATCATGGAAAGTATGTGAAAATACGAGTTCTAAATGTCAACAGTGAATAAATATATTGTATATTAACCCTACATGATGCTCATACCTTCAAACGAATAAATCATGGATCATACGAAGCTAAAAGTGAGAGATTACAAACTACAGGGGCTAAATGTGTCAACATGTTTAAGTTATACCTCTGAGTGACCTTTTGACAAACCCAAAGCTTTGTAACGGTTAATTATGCTCACTAGAATGCACGTTATAAATTTCGTAAAGTTTCGTTATCGTATGACAAAGTTATGATCAAATTCGTGTGTGAAGGGTTAAAGCGTCAACGTTGAAAGTTAGGACTTTTCGGGTAACAATAAAGTTAACCGGGGACTTAACAAAGTGGGTATATGTTTTAAAGCCCTTATAAATCAATTTGGATGGTTCAAGGTGCAAGAAACAAAAGTCTAATCAAAGTTTGAAGAGCCAAGGATCAAAACGCAATAAATCTAAAAATTCAGATTCTGTGCAGAAGGGTGTCGCGCCACGCGAAGCCCCAGGGGGGGTCTTCGCGCCACGCGAGGGGCATGTGTTGATGATTCATGGTCCATGTTAGACTTGTGTGTCAACATTTTGTGGTGATTAAACCACTATATAAAGGCCTCTAAGTTGCAAACATGCTTCACACATTCATTCTTGCAAATCTGATCATTTGTGGAGCACAAGAGCACCTTCAAAGCCTTCCTAGTAGACCATTAGTCACTTGTAAGTATGCTTAACCTTCTTTAATCGAGTTTAGCTTAGTTATTTAGCTAAAAGTCAAACCGTCGTAATTAACGGTTGACTTTAAGATTAATCACTAATGGCTCAGTGATTAGTCGAATTGAAAGTAGTTATAAGTTGGTAATTATGTGGGTAATAAACCCTTAAAAGGGTTCCCCCTGATTCCCACTCTAACTAGGTCAAATGTCGGGTCAAACTTGTTAATAAAAAGTCAACAGGATACTTAGTTTCTAATTTATGCATGATTAGCAATGTAGAACACATACAACCTGTTTGATCATTAATATAACTTGATAATTAGTGTAAGAACATGTCTAAACATGTTCAACCCGACAATTTACTGTTTAGACCCGGTTCGGAACCAAAAGTCGCAAATCTTTGACTTTTGCTTTGACTTTAGTTCTGACCCGTTATGGTATGTTTTAGAAATACCTTAGAGCTTCTTTTGGACCAGGTTACATGCTAATATAACCCTCTGTGATTATACACCATGGTTCATTAGTTAACCGATTAATACACATGATTCTGTTAATTGCTCATATGTTGACCATTATGCCCTTATTACCATAAAGCGTGATTTTTGGAAATGTAAAAGAGTAGAAACCTTAGTCAATGATATATAAAATTTTATGCAAAGTTTGACATCAGTTTGAGGTGTAGTTTGAGAGTTATGCTCATTAGCGTAAATTGAAAGCTTTATGTTAATTAAACGGCGTAATTAGCGTATAGACTAGTTAAGCCTACTTTTTGATATCAAACTTATTACCCACTGATGTAATATATTATTTTGGGATTTTCAAAGATTTTTAATTAATTTTAGGTTGAGCACAACTTATAGTCGTAGGCTTAATCCGGTAATTGTCGGTTTTGCCCTTACGGGCCATAAAATGAGTTTTACATATCTAATCAACTCCAAACCTTTTGCTACTGATCTTAAATGATAAATAAATTATTTTAAGCCTTCTGGAATAATAAAAATACCAGCTTTATGTATAAAACCCGGAAATGGCTTTTAATCGCCTTTTAAGCGTTTTTAACGCATAGTATGTACTAGAACTATTTTAAACATACAAGGGTTGATACCTACTGATATTTTAGGAAAATTATAATATTTTAACAGTAAGCAAAGGTTGTTTAACTTAGAATTCAGTTTTGAGCTTTACGGCTTATGTGAAATTACCGAAATGCCCCTACGGTGCATAGTTTGGTTATAATTGATAAATTTCACATATATACTTTACCCTACTGTTATAACTTAGTAAACTAAGTATTTTTTCTGATTATATCAGACCTGTAACTTAGGTTAATACTTAGACTCTTTTATAACCTTGAAAATGACCAAACTACCCCTTCGAGGCATAGTTTGTGTTTAAATTCGTTTCGGGCATAATAAAAGACATCTTACTGATGTCACAACATATATGAAGCATATTAACTTAGGAAACCTGTAAATGGCTCATATGTATACCCGTTACGCTTATTACGCGTTCGGTTCGGGTTATGTAACTAGTTTACATAAACTAGCCTAAACGGGTCAAACCTTAACGGTTTTATCTCAAAATCCAGAATGTGTATGAAATACCCATATTAAGAAAGTCTCTGAACTTGTCGGGTTTAAATCATATTCTATCCGGTCTTCGCCTAATCGGGCGTTTGAACCGTATATTTCTTTAAGACTAACCGGTCTAAGCTTAGGCTTAATTAAAGACCCGTTAGCATTCTAATTGGTTATTTATACCATCATTCCAGACTAGAGCCTTCCAGTAAATTGTACCTATGCTTACTTAAGTGAATACGACTGAGTTATTATAATTCTTGCTATTTAAGACAGGAGCTAGCTCAGGTAAATACTCTTAACTTATTTTCCCTATTACGGGCTTGGGATACGGTAATATAAATACCGCATGGTCAGGTATGGGATTCAAAGACCAATAAGTCGGGAAATCCAAATAACCTGTTTTTAATTCGTATTGCGTGACTGGAACATTGGGGATTAATGCGACCGTGTCCTGGATATCCTTGACTCATTAAATGCAATGGCCACGAACTAAGCACGGGGTGTAGGCATACACCTGACAGATGCCATATGCTTATTAATTAATTATACCCAATAAGGGATTCCCAATAAGGGAATAGTGGTGTGTCGTTTAATCATGAACCGGCATAGAATTGGCCACGTATGTAGAGCAAGTTATGTAAAACTGATAACATGAAATATAGTTTGTCCGAAGTTATAAAAGATTAATTTTGCCTCTGTGCATTTTAATCAAGTTATAAAAGATTAATTTTGCCTCTGTGCATTTTAATCAAGTATAAAAGATTAATTTTGCCTCTGTGCATTTTAATCAAGTATAAAAGATTAATTTCGCCTTGTGCATTTTAATCAAAGTGTCAAAACATCTTCGTGCCTTGAGCATATAAACCAATTTTCATAGACATTTTCAAATAAGTTGGTTGAGTGTATTTACCAGTGAAAACTGACGTATTTTCAAAAGTCTAAGTGACAGGTACAAGTATGTAATAGGCTGGAAGCTGCTCAGGACGTTAATAAGAAATCTTGCAAGTTCTAGGCATCTAAAGTCTGTTGAACTATGTTTATATTTTTAAGATCCGCCTGTAGATCCTTTACTTTCCGTTGTAATACTTGATATTACTTTATATTCAGATTGTAATATATTTATCTCTTGCTTCCGCTGTGCATTTATATATTGTGTTGTTTGACTATGATGATATCAACTACGTCACGATACTCCCCACCGGGCCCACCGGTGACACGTGGAAATAGGGGTGTGACATTAGAGGTATGGGCTCACCACCAGCAGCCTGTACCTTGTTAGTCTCGTCCTGAACCAACCACATCACCAAGACCTAAAGTCAGTCGATCCGTTGATCAAGCCTTTGAAACGCGACCACTTAGGCGGTGGCATATATCGGTAAATGTGCTAAGAGTATTAAGGCGGTTACGGTGTTTGTAGCTACTCCGGTGTCGGTGGCATATCATGATTGACTGGCACCTCATGATAAACCTGGGTCACCTCCGACAACAGCTCAAGAATAAAAATCTGGCGGTCCCTCGTGCGAAATGGAAGGCCAATCCCTAACAAACTTCAGTGTACAACACATGCCCAACACCGAGCACAAATCTAACCTTAACGGCTAGATCGGCGAGGACAAATGGTGGGTCCTGATTTGGGTGGATCCCCAAGTGGCACAATCATGGTGATGCAAGCCCCTTTGTAGAACAACCCCCGCTGCTACCTATGATGTGCCAACACGAAGTACTGCGCCAGACATGTGGCAAGGACGCACGACCTCCAGTACAATAGACAGTACAAAAAACATATCACCATTGTTGCACCACTCGCACCCATCTCGCGTGGTGCAATGGAGGTGGAAAAACGCATGTGCATGTATCGGTAGAGGCGGTGTGCAATGGTGGTGACCCTCCCTTTTCCAAAAGGAGTGTCAATAATCACCATCCAAAAACTAATGAGTGTCGCTCTATCCGTCAAAGTGATCCCCTCGGTGTAAAGCGGTGTAACCGTTTCTCGCTCGGTGTATAATTTGATAGCACCGCTAAGTGACAAAGTGACATTTGAAATAGCTACACCGCCAAACAAAAAGAAATCTTTATAAATGGGTGGTTCGGGTCGTCCATGTCCTCTGGCTACATGGCAGTCAAGGGGTGAAAGTCATTGACAATCATTCTTCTTCTAAAAACCCAACAATCCTCTTGAACCTCTTCTACACTCTATGTGTACTTCATTTTTCTCCTCTCTCCCCCTCTCACACACACACACACACACAACCATAACTCTGGCCATATCCCTCGATCGAATCTGATACTAGAGCCTTATAACCCCCACCGCCCAACACCATCACTAACTTTTGACCTACTACCTAACAACACCATCAACTTTTGCCCCTCCCACCCAACACCACCACCGACAACAACTCCACCACCCAACATCGCCACCAAGTATAACCCTCACCCATCTTGCTCCCACTGTTGTACCCACCTTCAACCAAATCAACGTTTCCCTTGCTATAAAGTTTTACAACATCATAGACTCTCCAACTCCAACCCATCACATCTTCCTATCTCTCTCCACATACGCTCTTTGTCCTCTCTTCTCCCGTGACGCACGACAGAAAGACACAGTGATGAAGATATTCCATCATTGCTTGCTTGTACTTTTATGCGTTCTATGTTGTATGCCATTGGGGTATGACACGTAGACGAACCACGTCTCAACCACCACCACCATCATCGATCTTCTCGTCAACCGCCGCCCACTACGTAAACCTTACGAAGTTTGTTTCTCTTTCTAAAGACCGTTAGTTAGGTTTGGTTTCTGGTTTCTCTTTGAATAGTTGGTGGCATCAGTAAAGGAGTGTGTTTCTTCAGCGAGATTTCACAGAAAAAAGGTAATACCACTATAGCACGGATGTGACATTAGCTATATTGAAATTCTCACCCTTAAATGTTATATTAATAATTCGATTAAAGTCTTATTTATGCAAGCTTACAATGACAAAAAAACAACGTTGATTTTTATCTAACTGATTTCCATGATCAACTCAATTCTAGGTTATTTTCTATGTACATGACTTCATTTTGATCACAATTATGTTATATGTGTGGTCCTTGAACCGTGCTTTCAAGTTGGTAATAAAATTCCACAAACCTAACTTGTCGATAAAGTTAGTGAGATTTCTTTCTGCATATTTCTTTCTTAAATGAATTAACCAACATATCTTCATATCTAACATATGATATAGTGTCAATCCCTCGTCAAATTTCTCTTCATTATATGAAACGACGGTATACCCTAACATGTTTTGTCTATCATGTTGAACTGGATTATGGGAGATACTAATTGTATATTTTTTTTTATCAATGATTAGTCTAAATATTTAATATGTGGGCACAAACTATTTATATAAGCTCAACTACATCTTTTGGAATGCCTTCAATTTAATTAGCATCACCACTTAATAATGCCATAACAGTTTTTTTTGCTTCTCTAAATTAGTTGGTTCCTTGTACAGATGTGAACTACCCAAATGTGGATCTCCAATCGACTTTTTTTTCTATACGGTGTATGCCCACATATTGATATCATGTCCATCTCGACCAAGTATAACAAGTTTTCAAATGCATGATTTCAAGAATGATACATTGCATAAGGTTGTGTGCATATGATCTTTAGTAGATGTATGCATAAACGGACTTACAATTCCCACTAACCTTATTTGTGGTAAGTATATCAGTAATTAGTTCCCTACTAGCCTCTAATACCAATTTTGTTATTTGGATATGTCATTTTGTTTGTTGTGAAGATCATGGTTCATTAGTATCCAAGTTTCTGATATTTGTAATCTATAAGCCCTATTAGCTAGGAAATCCATGATGAGTATCCTCTGTGAGAGAATGATTACCTTAATATAGTCTATTTGGTTTTCCTGCTTCCTATGTTGTATTTGGAAGCCTATGAGAACTTAACTTTTTTAAACAATTTAAGTAGCTCGAAATATTTCACATTGTATTGTATTAGCTAATAGGTAATTTGAAACTTTCAAATGCTTCCTAGGTGTTACTGCCTCGTTACTTCTTGGTTATAGAGTACATCTCTCTTATGTATCTAAACTTTCATTATCAAGTATATTGTTGAATGAACGTTTCATACAAAGGAGTTAGGAGTACTTACTGCTAGGATATATGTAGAATGTGATAATGTGAAATGTGATGAGTTGGATTGCATTATATTAATGATATTCTTATGTTTAGGTTCGCTTGAGGGGCTTGATGGATCCTTGGTATTCTCCCGATGACGTTCACTGGGTTTCCTTGGTGTGCCATGCCCCAATGATAATCATAATAGGGAACCTGATTTTATTATCTTCCATGGTCCCAAGAAAGGTTGTGGAGTATGAAGACTTTGTTTATCTAGTTACAATCCATGTTGTTAGAAATCTTGTTGGCTTTTCGATCTTAACATCTATACTCAGAGATACATTATAACAACACATAGGTGTAATTTGGTATGACAACTTTTTTTAAGATGAACATGGTGCAAGTGCGTATTTTTGAAAGGAAACATTATATGTGATGGTAGGAAAATATGGTTAGGTAACGTTTTGAGAGGCGTTTTTTCTAGTTTAAGACACGAGAAAACATGTGGTTTATAAAGAAGACGATTGTTGCAACTACCTTAGGCGAAAAAATGCTCTTTAAGACATAAATTTCAATAATTAGGGCTCAGGTGCTTTCTAGAAAGTGTCATTATTTTCATTTAGCCCCACAATTTTCTTATGGTGTATATGAACAATTTTATCATGTCTTGATTCGAAGCTTTTTTAAAGGTTGTTATTGACAAACTATTTACCTTTATCGGAGGGGATAAATTGAATTTAACGCTTAAACTATGTTTCACCGA
This sequence comes from Helianthus tuberosus, assembly GCA_030545235.1. Classification (NCBI taxonomy): domain Eukaryota; kingdom Viridiplantae; phylum Streptophyta; class Magnoliopsida; order Asterales; family Asteraceae; genus Helianthus; species Helianthus tuberosus. Next base: position 27,658,427 of record CM060396.1, on the reverse strand, counting down.
TTTGTTAGATATTGATGAATCCTACCATGGCCTCATACTTTTATTTCAAAGTATATTGAAAACATGCAAGTGCGATCACCGACGAACAATAAAAATATTCAACAGAAAAGTTAAGAGCGAACCCCTATACATTAGAGCGTACTAGTGAAAAAAGAGGTTTGATGTATTTCATATGCATGGATATAATAATCGATGGCTAACGTTTCACAAAGCTTTGAATTACTATTTTTTAATAATGACAAGAATAAGATACGAAGATAACCATATGACGGATGACCAAGCTACATACATCATAGCCATTATTGTTAGTCAAATGTTCTATATGCTAAACTTTCTTACCCTACACAAAAGACTTCTTCATGATAATACAACTCATCTCGAGCAGAACCACAATGAATGATCGCCCCCGTATGAATATCCTAAAAAAGGCAAAAGGTTGAAACCATTATTATTATTATTAAACCATAATTCAACTACTAAGAAAACTTTTTGATTATCACATTCATCACAAGTTTTTGGTTTTCACATTTCACCACAAAAAAGTTTTGTCTTTTAGGGGCTGTTTGGCAAACCACTTAATGATTCATTAAGAGGTGGACCTCTTATTCGGACAGAGGTGATAGTGTTTGGTTGTGCCTCTTAATGGCAAACCTCTTAATGATTCAGTGCTGAATCATTCAGAGTTGTGAACTTGCTGAATGAAAAAAAGACAAATGGTACCCCCTTTCACCTCTCTTCTCCTTCTGTTCTCTGTACAGATACAAGAAACATGCCATTATCAGCCAAGACCTCCACCCCACTCCTGTCCTCACCACTGAAGTCTCCCGCCGCCCTCCTCCTCCCTCTCCTCACCACCTCCCGCCGCCTCCTCCCTCTCCTCACCACCGAACGCCTCCACCCTACTTTATCAGCCAAGACCGCCGCCCTCCTCCTCCCTCTCCTCACCACCTCCCGCCTCCCGCCGCCTCCTCCCTCTCCTCACCACCGAACGCCTCCACCCTACTTCATCAGCCAAGACCGCCGCCCTCCTCCTCCCTCTCCTCACCACCGAACAGCCGCTCTTCTCTCTCTCCTCGACACAGTTATAGGTGAATCAAACAGGTTTTGTATTTGTTCTTGAATTTGATTTGGGTTTGATTCGAATCAAACAGCACTTTGTTCTTGATTTGGGTTTGATGATGATGATGGCGGTGGCGGTGGCGGGTGTTGATGATGATGATGGCGGTGGCGGAGATGATGATGATGATGATGGCGACGATTGAGGCGATTGACGAGCACGAAGACCTGGAACAGAACTCAGCTCTGATTCAAGCGGTGGTGGGTGTTGTTGTTGAACTCAGATCGGTGGCGGAGATGATGATGGCGGTGGCGGTGTTGCAGGTAGGGAGAGAAAGGGGAAGGGGGTGGGGGTGATGATGAATACTGATGAATGATGATGATGATATTGGGTTTTATAGAAAAAATTCTATAAAGGGTTTATTTTGTGGGGAAGGGTAAAAATGTCATTTTACACTGTCATTCAGATATGAAACCAAACAGCACTTTACTGGTTTAGCACTTACCCATTCAGACCCTCTTACCCATTCATACATCTTATTCATTCAGCACTTATTGGTTCAGATATTGCCAAACAGCCCCTTAGTAATTTTTTTGGTTTTTTCACTTTCACAACAACTTTTGGTTTTCACACTTTCATCACAAAGGACTTTGTCTTTTAGTGCAATCAGCTGATTTAAGTTTTTTTTTTTCAATTTTCATTTTCACCCATTATACCATATGTAGTATACGTTTTTAACCTGTTCAATTCTCTAATAATTTTGTATTTAGAGTAAACTTCCGTTTTGCTCCCTGTGGTTTGGTCACTTTAACGGTTTTGCCCCAATCATTTAAAAATGACATTTTTCCTCCAATAGTTTACTATGTTTTTCCCATTTTGCTCCCCGCCTCTAACTCCATCCAAATTGTTTGTTAATTGAAATGGTATTTTGGTAACTTCAAGTATAAAACTAAGGTATTTTAGTAATTTTAAATCTAAAGATTTAATTATTTATTAGATTTATATACATACATGTTTATTAGATATAAAAAAGAACCTCTCCATCTCTCTCATCTCTTTCACTATGTACATATTCTCTACCAACACTACCACATCTACTGCCATCTGACCACCACCTCCAACTGCCACCTGACCACAGCCACCGCTACTGCCACCTGACCACCACCTCCAACTGCCAACTGACCACCGCCATTAGTCACCGCCTCGTCCCATTCAACATTTTAACACAAAACCAAACCTCCAGTTTCCGCCGCCTCCGTCAAACACAAACACCAGTCAACCTCGCCGGAAAACCCAAAACCCTTGCCGGAAAACCCAAAACCCTCATTCGAAAATGCTCACCATTTCTCCGACCACATCCAAATTCTCCACCCACCACCTTCATCCCTCCCACCACACCCGCCACCTAACCTCCCACCATCTGCCGCCACAACCACACCCCCATCCCTCCAAACCCCTCCGTCGATTTTTCTGACATGTTAGGGTTTGTGTCGGAGACAAACTGGAAAAAGGTGAAGTTGACGGTGCCGTATAGACAGAGAAGGTTGGAACCTATACGGAATCGACAGCGATCTTAGGGTTTGACTAGAAATTCCAACAGTGAACAACGGTGGAGTTGTGGTTTATTAGGGAAAACTTCGATCAAACACAGTATCCAAAATCTCAAAGAACCAAAACAACTACTCACAAATCCTTCTCATCCAAAACAATAAATTGGAGATGATGGGTTAATTTTGTTTAGGTGGTGGATAAGATGCGAACAAATTAAATGGTGGTGGCAATGGTTCTGTATTTGATGAAGAGATAGAAATAGGGGTAAGGGTGGATAATGATAATGTGAAAGAGGGTTGAGAAAGTGGGGAAGAAAGAGAGAAAAGAAAGGAGAGATAATGTTTTTTATAATAAATAATTTAATACTTACATTTATAAAATTACTGAAATGCCCTTTCAGTTAATAAATAATTTGGATGGAGTTAGAGACGGCAAGCAAAATGGGAAATACATAGTAAACTATTGGAGGAAAATGGTCGTTTTTAAATGATTGGGGCAAAACCATTAAAACGACAAAACCACAGGAAGCAAAACAGAAGTTTACTCTTGTATTTATGTAATAACTTTCGGAGTAAATTTCATTTTTTGTCCTTTATGTATTATCTGAATTCAGATAATACATAAAGGAAAAAAAGTGAAATTTAGTCTTACTTTCGTCTGTTAACTAAACAAATATAGAATACAAGGCTATTTTTTCTGTGAATGTTCTAGTTTAGATCTTTTTGAAAACATTGTTATATTGAAAAAGCGTGTATTTTTTGTATCGTAAGCTATAACGAGTGACGTTAAGGTTGAGGTACCGTGATGAACCCAATCGCTTATGACCGAACAACATCGTTGCCTGTACGGTATCAGTGTTTGCTTTTGTGTTTCTCGACAAGCCAAACTAACAATGACCAAACTCCTATCGTGTTTTGTGGGGAACAACAATCACACTCGCACCGCAAAGCACGTGGGATAACTTAGTTATTGCAACAAAACAATTAAGTTAATGTGTTACTTGGCTGATTGATAGAAGTTTATTAAATATGAATGTTGTTGATCAATTATTTAACATGTATTAGAAAACAAGAGATAAATCATATGTACTTGTTAGTCCAGTAAATGCAGAGATGGAAGACGTCGTGTGCATGTTGCTGATCGAGTTCCCATTTAAGGTGTAAAGTTCGGATGACTTAGGTGAGATGAGATGACATGAATTTAGAGAGGCATAGAGTATTACGAATTTAATGTAGGTGAAGGTATTTAATCTTCGCCTAATGATCTCTATATATAGATAAAAGGGGATACCCCAATTATGACACTAAGGGTATTTATGTCCAGCGATTAATTAAGTTTTTTTTAGTGCAATCAGGTGGTTTAAGTTGTTTTTTTCTTCATTTCACCCCTTATACTATATACAGAATACACTTTTAACCGGTTTAATTTTCTAATAATTCCATATTTCTGTAATAACTTTAATTTGTTAGCTAAACAAACGAAATACAAGGCCATTTCTTTCGTGAACGTTCTAGTGTAAATTTTTCTGAAAACATAGTTGTATTCAAAATCAGGCATTTTTTGTATCATACGCTATAGAGAGTACATTAACGTTGCAGTACCGTGATGAACCCAACTGCTTATGAGCGAACAACATTGTTATTGGTACGGTATTGGTGTTTTCTTTTATATTTTTCAACAAGCCAAACCGATAATAACCAAACTCCTGCTGCATTGCATGAAAAAAATGATTGCACTTCCTATGCACGAAAAACCTAGTTAGTACAACAACGCAATTAAATTCGTGTGTTATGTCACACCCCGACCGTGTAAAACAATAAATCGCGGGGGAAACGTCGGGGAGTGTTGTAACAGAATCATTGTTTCATAACACATGGATTGAAATTCTGTTTTATTGAATTAAATGTATTACATTGCATTGAAATTAGAAACAAAACATGAACAAATAGACTTTCATTGTTATTAAGTCACTAAGGCCTCATCCGTTCCTATGTGAGCATGCATCAATATCCTCATCAAACATCATCGACTATGGTACCTGAAACACATGTGAAAATACGTCAGCATAAAAATGTCGGCGAGTACATAGGTTTTATGTGAGTGTCAGATTCATGGCTCGTTTTCAATTTTAAATAACTTGAACAACTTTGTTAAATGATAATTAGAAAACCAATTTTTATAAAATGTTTGTAATGTAAATTGAAATATCTAAGTCAAAACAGTGTAGTTATAATTTATAAAATCTCGATGCCATGAATCTTAACTCAAAACACTTGTTTTGTAAACCCAAATCGTAAATTGTTTTTGTAATAAAACTCGAGTGGTTTGTATTGTTAGAAAAACCTTGTAATATAACTTTGTTTTGATAACCTTTGCCCAAGTGATCTAGATAACGCAACGATATATAATGTGTTAAAAGCACTTATATATAGGAAGTACCAGCGGCGTATCCACCATGCTTTTATCACATTACACTCGCCCCGTTACCTAATCACTTCCCTAACCCAACGGTTCAAACAGATCCAAACAGTTCACATAAATCAAACAGTTTCAAACGGTTCCAACAGTACAAATAATTCACATAGATCAAACAGCTCAAAACGGTTCAAACGGTTCAAAATGTAAAACAATGTGTCCATATGTTGGATGAGCATATGCGACAAAATGTAATCAATGTGCTAGCATGCTAAGTGAACATACATAGCAAAACATAATGAAATCATATACTATATACGTACTAATGAACATAGCAAGTATATGATATAAAAGCATGAAAAGCACGAAATTAACAAGTAGTCACATGTGTTTCACCCCAAAACAGTTTGAAAACAGTAAAAGAGGGGACTATGTACTCACTTGAGAATGCTTAGAAGTCTTGAATAACAACCAAGCAAAGCTAGAGGGATCACGAAAAATCAAACGACACCTAATATAGGTAACTACATTAATAACCGGACCTAAATCGAAAGATCGGATAGGATGAGGTTTTGTAAACCAAATGAGTGTTGGAACTCATATGATATGGTTTGACAAAGCCTACATACTAAAACGAAACTTAACCTAAGTGCTTATGACCCATCACGACCTGTTTACGTAGCTTACGCCACTTTAACGCGTCATTCGCGCAAAGCGCGTTCGGAACACCTAACTAGTCCTATGACAAGTATTATATGCCTAAACATGTTTAAATATGTTGCATAATAAGTTAAGTGACAAAATTTTGAGTTACATATGCTTAAATACCAATTATGCATGAAAAGGGCATTTTGGTCATTTTACCTAAGGCATATAAATTACCTATCATACAGCTAACTAAACGAAGTGACCATAAGGTATAACCTCGGAATGTTATTCCCTATACAACTATGGTCACTTAACATGCTTGGTCAGATCCTAAAGATTGACCAAACGGGTCGGGTTCGAAAGTCGAAGCGGTTGTTTAGACCGCTTATCTTATGACCCTATACAAGCACTAAACTAAAAGTGACGAGTTAAACATGTAAAAACAAGTTTAACAAGGTTTGAAAACAAGTTTGATATCAAAACAAACGGTTTTGATACCAAAAAAATAGTTTGGTTGCAAAATACGCATAAACGCTTATTTTGACCGAAACTATGACTCGTCACTAAGCCTAAATAACGTGGTAATCAGTAGGTATAGTCACAAAGGACTATGACCATCGTGATTACACTCACGTTACGAAGTTCAAACGAACTTCATGTTGACAATTGACCGATCAAAGAAGAAAGTCAAACACTGTTTGACTTTTGAGCTTAAAAACACATAAAAGAACGAAAGAAACTTACAACGGGTCCAAGCGATGAAGATTTGATCTAAAAATTCTCAGGTATGAAATGTAGGAACTCCAACTTAGAGAATGAATTCAGATCAAGGTGAGTTTGCAAATGAAATCATGGGGGTTATATAGTTTTCGGGTCACCGTTAGGATCGTTCATCGATAAACGAGCTTCGATCTTGGCCTTACAAGTGTACCCCCCTGGTTTAGAATACCATGGGCACCCTAAACAATCCCATAGAATGCTTAAAACCATTTGCAAACCCAGGGAACAACTGGAACAAGCTGTAAACAACTTTCTGCTGAACTGGGGGTCTCTCGCGCCCCGCGTAGACTCAGCATGAGTCTTACGCGCCCCGTGAGGGCCAAGTTTGGCAGAAATGTCAGAAATGGTCCCTACACATGATAAACTCAGTTTTGGCACGTTTAAGCCCCGTTAACCCCATTTCAAGGCTCTAAAATGAAGTTAAAGTATAGGGAACTTAGAATATGCTCAAAAACATATCGGATGTCGGTTCGTTTGGCCGTACGGTTGCGTTGTTCGGTTAATTACGACGAAACACAAACGGACGCGAAAAACGATCCAAATTACGCGACGAAAGGAATTTTATCAAGCCATTCACTAAAATAGAATATTTTAATGATTACATAAATTTTTGGGTGTCCGGATTAATTCAGAACGTAAGATATGCGTGAAAATGCAAACTTATGCATTTTTTGACGCTTTTAGTCCCTATTGATCAAGAAAGTTTATTTTTGCGCACCAAACACCTCAAATCCTATTTCTAAGCTATGTAAAGGATATTTAGGGCATGTTTAACTTATGATCAAGTTCCAGAATGTTCGTCACAGTACGAATCGGCAAACTTTCGCAGTTTGTCGAAATTAGTCCCTCTGATCGAATAAACTTGATTTCGGCATACCAAACCCTCCAAAACTTATTTCTAAGTTATGTTAAGCCTATGTCACTATTCCGGAGTGTTTGTTGCATTAAACTGGTTATATTTACGCATCAGTTCGCGTATAGCCTTCCTGAAGGCGATTTAAAGCTCGAAATCGAACATGAATTGATATGTGCACATGATACACATTTTTATACAAATCCCAAGTATGAAATACATTATTTCATTGATTTGAAATTTGTTTGATGGTCGCAGAGGCACAGAGGCACAGGTGTCACATGTTACTTGGTTGATTTATGTAGTTTATTAAATATGAAGGCTCACAAGGACAATTTGAGAGTAGTGAGGGAGGGATGAGACATGTCACTTAAAAAATTATGGGTTTGTTCATATGTCATCCAACATAAATGGAACTTGATGACGGGGGTAGCCCAAGACCAAATAAAATGACTAAAACACATGAATGGTTAAAAGGTTCAAAGGTTGAAAACACAGGAGCTAAAATAAAGCAACGCGTGAACAGTAAAAGGTCACATCTCTGATTGCTTCACCAACTCTCCCAGCCGCAAAAGTAAGGAGAGTACACATAACGCAGTCTTTTACCCGCAGGTCAAAAGGCTTGAACCCCTAAAAGGGTAAGTCCCCCACTGCAGACATACTTCACTAGTCAATGGTTTCTTCTTCGGGAGATCACCTTTCCTATAAATGTGACACTTCATTAAGTGTGAAAAACATTCTCGATCAGCTCTGATTCCAGGCGAATCTCTGGTCATTGTTCTCGAGTACTTGTTCTATGCAAGTCACTCTCCATCACATTCAACACACACATTCTTATTGCTCCCACATCCGAGACTGAACACGTTTCAGTGGAGGATCCCGAGCAAACAACAAATTCAAACTAGTGAACCTCTCTCCACGTCTTGCAAACGTGGGGGAACCCCACGACCTGCGTTAGCCAAAATCGAACCCTTCAACCCTTTTGCCTAACCAGCCTCGCTACTAGCACTGGTCTATTATCTGTTGCATCAACAAGTTGGCGCCCACCGTGGGGCTACGCCACTAATTTTCTTCAAAAGACCTAGTAGTGTAGCTCCATTCTCTTGAAATCAGCATGTCGGAAAGTGAATCTCCGGGAGAGGCGAATCAGGTTCCAAATACCCCTACCCCAAGCACTGGCCAAGATCATGTGGCTATACCAACGTCTTTCTCAACACCGGGGAGTTTCTCACTTTCCACACTCCAACTCCATCTAGATCAGGGGTCCCTTCCCCTAATGTCGGTGTCTCAAACACCCCCTCACATGTCGAACTTACCCTTGAAGGGGTCGCCAACAATTTCCTGGAGTTGAGGTCTCTCCTCAACCCATATGTGAGTAGAGAGAGAGGCAAGGGAGTGAGGATTCGTTTGGACTATGACGAACCAGAACCGACACTATCTCCTGGACCCCCATCCCTCCTTTTGCAAACTCACAACCTTCTGCATCTAGGGATGAGGCTAGTCCTAGTAATTCTCCTCCAAATCCTAACCCATACCTGTACACGAGGCCAAATCCAACAACATTTCCTCTTTTCTCTTCCCAACTAGCTACAACCGGTGCTCCACTAGGGCACGAGCTGACTTTGGACCAGCTCCTACAATCTCCAGCAGCAAGCCTTCCACTGTTGATAAATATTATGTGGTCGCGACTCGGTTCGGTTAAACTAGGTTAGGTTCGGATCAAGCCCGACGTCACAACATTCCTCCGTCGTGCATCCCAGAGTTCGACACGCGAAGCACGGAGAGCCGCGGCCTTTCCCGCCGACACATCACCAAGACATCACCTTAGTGATGTCATGATGATGTCACAAATTTTGTCTTATGTTGAATTTGTGAAAATCTTGAACGAAACATGCATACTGGGCCAATCATCTTGTATTGGGCTTTGACTTTGGGTCGAACCTTATATCATCACATGCATGTTGACGAAACAACATGGGTTTCGTCGACTTTGAAGACTTTGTTTCGTCGACTTTGTTGTTTCGTCGACATGTGTTTCGTCGACAACAACTGATTTGTCGACGTGTTCAGTTTCGTCTTGTCTGTGACTATATATATTCAGATAGAATTCACAGACTAAAAAAAAGAACACAGAACACACACACGAGAGAACTAGAGAGAGTTTACAGAGATTATTTTGTAAAAATTGTATTGTAACCGTTTCAAGCATTAATACAATGGAGTGTTAATCGTTAGGTCTCGTGTTTATCATTTACGTGTTCGAACTTGGTTTAACTTACCCGTTTGGATTCCGCACTTTCGGGTTTGTCGAAAAACAGGGAATAGAGGTTACTCGATCCTCCGGGTGGACCTACAATTGGTATCAGAGCATTGGCTCGATTCCTTGTTAAAACCAAGTTGTTTTTCTTGTGTTTTTGAAAGATTTTTAAGTGTTTTTCTGAATTTAAAGGTTGGAAGTTCATACGTTTCTGGAAAAACAGTTTGAGAATTGTGAAAAACCTTGTGTTTTTGCTATTTGTTTTATTAAAACCATTGTTAAAATACATGTATACATGCTAAGGTTTGGTTTTAAGTAAACTTTTGTGCAAAAACTTGTGTTCGTAAAGCTTATCGGTTGCCGGAAAAATCATAACTTCATCGAGTTCATCAAGATATTCAAGTTGTTCTTGTTTTGTTCTTGATAATATCTGAGTTTGATCCAATATTGTTGAATTATTGAAGTGTTATGATTATAAAATTATTGTTTGACAAATTTGACCGTATGAAATGATGAATAACAGGTAGACAAGATAAGTGAGTTTGAAAAGGAAGCTTATTGTGTCAGAAGGATAAGATTTGATTTTTGATAAATATCTTGCAAGTTGTGTGTCTCAATTGTCAACAAAAAGAATCCTGTTTCGTCGACATCATATTCAACCTGTTTCGTAGACATCATATTCAATCTGTTTCGTCGACATCATAATCAACTTGTTTCGTCGACATCATCATCAACTTGTTTCGTCGAACATCATCATCAACTTGTTTCATCGAACATCATCATCAACTTGTTTCGTCGTACATCATCATCAACTTGTTTCGTCGTACATCATCATCAACTTGTTTCGTCGTACAGAATCATTAACTGTTTTGTCGTTCATTAACTGTTTCGTCGATCATTAACTGTTTCGTCGTTCATTAACTGTTTCGTCGATCATTAACTGTTTCGTCGATAATTAACTGTTTCGTCGAGTAATATAGTTTCGTCGAACTTGTTAAAATTTTTAACATTAGCTTTGCAAATCATATTTAACGGTTTGATTTGAGTGATTTGTTCAGGTATTCGTCATTATATACTCGAAATGAATCCGGATTGGTGGGGTACTCCGTCAAATGCAGAGAGCAAGTATACCAACACGCGTTTATCTCCCTCATGGGCTGAATCTCCTGCACCCACATCTAATACAGGAAGCAAGTATCGAAGCACAGGTTTGTCACCATCATGGGCTGAATCTCCCGCAAACGCATCTTCGCAAGCGAATCACGTGTCGACAGGTCAATGGGCGTTTGTTTCAAATCAAACTCCAAGTATTCAAAGTATACTCCTAACCGAAAGCGAGACCGGAAGTCTAAATCGTCCACCGAAACTGATGCACATAAACGAATATCCTGGATGGGTAGATAGATTCCAGACGTATGTCAATGGGCAAAACACGGAATTGTGGTTATGTTTTACTACAGATTTCAATCAAGCTCTTGAGGTTGCCGCTTCAACTGCCGTGACATTTGCCGATCTTTCGGAAAACCAGAAAAAGGCATATGATTTAGAAAAGAAAGCGTATGCTATTCTGACTCAGGCGATGAGCAAGGAAATATATATCATCAGTTCGTCAGCTTCAAGACGTCAAAGCGATTGTGGGATGCATTGAAGACAAGGGGTCTAGGAAATGAAAAGTCACGCCAATTGCGACATGATTTACTCAAAAAGGAGTTTGACGGTTTCACATGTATGGAAAGTGAATCTTTGGGAGATATGACAAGTCGATTCTATCACCTGCTGACTGAATTGAGTAATTATGGGGTAGTAACAACTCCAGCAGAGGTAGTCACAAAGTTTGCCGATGCATTGCCACCTCAATGGAATAGTTTCTTGGAAATCCTGAAATACAATGGCGCATTGGCTACAACAAACATCAATGACTTCGTTTAGCTCTTGGAGAACAAAGATCAGGAAGAAACCCGAAAGGCAAAAAGGGTTCCAGTGCGACAAAATCCTGATATGTATTATGGAACTTCTAGCACTTCTGCAAGACCTGCTTCACATGCTCCACTTCAGACGGCGTTTGTCACAAGCACGGATTTATATGGCAATACGATACAAGTTCATGTGAAGCCAGCTCCAACCACAGACTTGTATGGAAATCCATTACCACCAGCTCTACAACAGCAAGCTTGTTATGGAAGCACATCATCTGCTGGTCAGCAATCAAAGTCAAATACAGTACGGCTTGACACGTCAAACTTCTCCAAAGTTAGCGTTGAAGTAGCTAAAGATCATATGGAGATACTAGACACATTGGTGAGCTCGTATTGTGGGTTGATTGCAGGGCAGATCGGAAACATCAATCTAACTCAAGAAGATTATCAGCAGATCGATAAAGAAAAGATGGATATGATGAACATCAAATGGGCTTTCTCTAGTGCTGTTAGGCGAGCTAAAGACTTCATGGAACGGACAGGTAGAACCAGCTTGGAAAGCAAGAAAGATACCAAGTATGGGTTCGACAAGTAATCCGTCAAGTGCTTTAACTGTGGCGAACGTGGTCACTTCAAGAGGGAATGCATAAAGCCAGCTCAGCATGGGAACCAAAACCCTTTCAGAGGTCAAGGCAATCAGCAGAATCAAGCCAGGAATGATGATCGCACCTTGGTCCCTGCAAACAATCAAACAGGACCATCAAACAACAACAATCAAGCTCTTGTGGTGCAAATAGATGAAGGATGCGATTGGTCAATGCAATTAGGCATTGGTGATCAGGGAGGAGCAGCTTGTTTTGCTGAAGCTGCTAAGGATTTGAAGCACGCCAGTGGTGGAGAATCTTCCGCCAGTGGTGGTGACTCTTCAGATGAAGAGAGTTCTGGTTATTCAAGGAGTTCAGATGAGGAAATCTCAACCTCAGGCGAAGATTATTCTGATGATGTATCTAGTGGGAGAATCGATGCAGATATCGATGAATTGTTAGGAGAAGCTGCAGTAGGGAATGATAGAAGATCTATTCTGGTGGATCAAGCTGCTTATTCTTCTTCTTCTCTTCATTCAGCCTTTATGGCTAATGGCGGCAGTTCATCAAGCCAGGTATGTGTCGATGAACCAACTGTTGTTAATTGTGATAATTGTGCTAGCTTAAGTGTTAAATGTGCTGATTTGGATGCTAATTTGGATGCTAATATGTCTGAGTTGCAAAGCAAACATGATGCTTTAAATGCTGAATTGTTTGACTTGCAAAACAAACATGTTTCTTTAGATGCTAAGTGGTATGATTTGCAAAGCAAACATGAGGCTTTGCAAAACAAATATGAAGTAATAAATATCCACAATCAAAAGTTGATAGTGGATCTTTCGAAATGCAAAGAGGCTAACATGTTTTATGAAAACCATGAAAAGGAATTTAAAACGGTGGTTGCAAATTTAAGAAAAGATAAAACCGAATTGACAAAAATGGTTTCAAGAAAACAAACTGACATAAACTGTTATATCAATCGTCTTGAGATCATGCAAAAAGAGTTAGCCTGTACAAAGTGTGAAAGTGAGGCGATTCGGCTTAAGCTAGACAGTTATTCAAACTCTAGATATGTGTTGGATCACATCATTGGCACACAAAAAGAGAAAAAGGATGTCACGTGCATTGGATACAAGAAATGTCCACCACCTGTTAGACAAAATTATGATGCCATGCCTGATGAGGAGAATAGAACTCATTATGAGGAATCTGTTCCTTTAGACATTGAGGAATTTGCAACGGGACTTGGATACAAACCGGAAGTACCATCAGATTCGGATGTGTCAGCAGATACAAGTGTGTTTTCTGCTGAACAAAATCAGGATCCTCCAGTCATTGTTGAGGATGCTGATTCTTCAGATGATGAATCCGATGATACTGACTCAGCACAGTCTGATGCGGTAATCAAAGAAGAGGACATACCTCTTGAGAATCATATTCTATGTGATCCTCCCGCAAAACCTGCTAAGACTGCTATGGTCGAGTCCACGTCTGCAAAAGAGTCTGAGAATGTGAATTTGCTGTACACTCTTGTTGGTGATGATAAAATCTACTCTGACAAAGATTTTCCTATTAAGAATGTTAATCAGTCTTTAATAAGTAAAATTTTTGAGGATTCAACAAGTAAGTTTTTGGGAAAGACAGGATCACACGTTGTGGTAACACAGTGTCCTCCTATCCCAAAGGCTGAAGTTCGAAAACAATGTGGCAATCAGAAATTATCAACAGTGAAAAAGCTAGCAAAATCGCACCAAACCAAAAGGTAAATCACCGACTCAAGGTCAAAAGAAACAGACCCAAAAGAAGAACAAGAAAGTGAACTTTGTGAAATCGACGGGAACGGATAAACTTGAAACATTTGCCAATAAATCTAACTTAGATCATGTTAATCAAGTTAAAATGTTGAAAATAAATGAACCAAACAGTTCAAAACCAAGTACCTCGGGATCACAAAGTTCATCATTGACAAGACAATCACATGATACTTCGGGGTTTGTAGAACGAAGATCATGTTTTTCATGTGGCACATTTGGACATATTATTCGCAATTGTCCATATCTTCATAAACAAAAAGCCAAAGTTGATGATCCCCGTGACCAAATTGACCGCAAGCGATCTGTTTCATCAAAACCAGATCCCCGTCTTGTAAAAGAAAGGGAAAAGAAACAGAAACGGCAACAGGTTAAGAAAAATTAAAAAGCAATCAAAACCGATGTGGTTAACAAAACATCTGTTTCTGTCAAACCAGACAATTCAAAAACTTCAGACAATCATGAAGTTAAGATTTTAAATAATAAAACTGGTAAAACAAAACAGACTTGGAAACCAAAAACGGTTACTGAATCAGGGGGAACATCACAATTTCCACAACATCGAGAAGTTCAAGTAACTTACGTTGATGAAAATGGAAGACCCAAGACCACAAAGGCTTGGGTCCCCATCTCCAACTAATCAGGTGAGTACATGTGTAGGGTGTTCCAGGAGGAACTTTCAGCAGTCATTGGATTGTTGATAGTGGGGCATCCAGGCACATGACAGGCGACATGAAGCTTCTCTACGACGTTAAATCTATTAGAGGATGTTATGTTGCTTTTGCTGGAGATAAAGGAGGTTATATTACTGGAGAAGGAATGGTATCCAACGGGGTTGTAAGTTTTGACAAGATCAACTTTGTACAACAGCTTGATCACAATCTTCTCAGCGTTTCACAAATCTGTGATAAACAGTTTTCAGTACACTTTGACGCTAATGGATGTTACGTGCTGAAACCCGGCTTCAAGATTCCAAAAGAATGGATTCTTTTATCTGCTCCAAGGATAAACGATTTGTATATCCTTGATATGAGCCAAGCAATAACAATGACTGCACAAGCAACTTGTTTCATTACAAAAGCCACAGAAAAAGACTCTATCTCTTGGCACAGACGTATGGGTCTCATTCACTTACGGAAAATGAATCATTTGGTGTCGAATGAATTAGTGAATGGTGTTCTTCTTAAAAATTTCCATCTTCAAGACGTCTGTGTTTCATGCCAAAAAGGAAAGCAAACGAAGAAACGACATCCGACAAAGAAGATCAACACGGTGGCAGTTCCTCTTGAACGTTTGCACATGGATTTGTTTGGTCCTGTCAAGCACAAAAGCATCAGGAATGATCAATACTGCCTCGTGATAACGGATGATTATTCAAGATTTTCTTGGGTGGCGTTTATGGCTCACAAGAGTGAAACTTTCGGTATCATCAAAAACTTGATCATTCAGATTGAGAATTTGTATAAGTTGAAGGTTAGGCGGATACGCAGCGACAATGGTACAGAATTTAAAAATCAAGCCATGGCGGAGTTTTGCACATCAAAAGGTATTCTTCACGAATTTAGTGCGGCTTATACTCCTCAACAGAACGGCGTCGCTGAACGTAAGAACCGTACATTGATCGAGACTGCTAGGACTATGTTGGTAGAGTTGCAGTTGCCCATTCCATTCTGGAGTGAAGATGTGGCCTCCGCATGTTACACGATGAATCGAGTCCTTACAGTCAAAAAGCACAACAAGACCTGCTTTGAGCTTCTTCACAAACGGAACACCAGATTGTCATATCTTGAACCGTTTGGAGCTCCTTGCACAATGATCGATCCTAATGGAAAGTTTGGGGTAAAAGCTATTGAAGGTCACTTTCTTGGTTATGCCACCCCAAACTTAAGAGTCTGGAATCTAGAGACTAAAAGGGTTGAGGAATGGTCTGAGGTCAGAGTACAAAGGCACACTTTACCAGTAAAAAATCCAGGTCAACCATGGATGTTTGAGTACGATGACTTTTTCAATTCGATCAATGTTGAAGCAGTTGAAGAAAATGCTGCGACAAGGATGTTTTTCGAGAGTGACAATGCAACAGATTCACCGTTGGTTCGTCCAATTGTTGTCAATCAAGAGCCATCTTCAGTGAACAATAATGCTCTCGACAATGAGGATTTTCATGATGCAACCGAACTGAACGAATCTTCAGAGGATGAAGAATTTCTAGATGCAGATCAAGAAGCTCCTACATCAGCTATTCATGGTAGTTCAGAGGCTACACCTCCAGTGGACGCCCCTATAACAGCTGAAGCTACTGCATCATCCTCTTCGGCAGTTCCGGGTATTGAATTGGTTGTTGATCTCAATCTTAACAATCTGGGTATTAATATTCCAGTTCCGGAAAACCCTGAAACAAGAATTCACAATACCCATCCTCAACAAAACATCATAGGCAATGTAGAAAGTGGCATACAAATAAGAAACATGTTGCAAAACAACAACAACGCAGGCTTGTATGCGGCGATTCGAGAATCTGGTCAACAAAATGATTGGTCTTTCACGTGTTATGTCTCACAGGAAGAGCCAAGAACTTGGAAAGACGCTTTGAAAGATAACTCTTGGGTTGAAGCAATGCAGGAAGAACTGCAACAATTCCAGAAACTTGGTGTCTGGAAGCTCGTAGAGAAACCTGCTGGTTATAAGAAGATTGGTACCCGTTGGGTGTATAAATGCAAAAAGGACGACCGTGGAATCGTTATTCGAAACAAAGCAAGATTGGTCGTTCAAGGTTTTCGTCAGATTGAGGGTATAGACTACAACGAAGTGTATGCACCTGTTGCACGTCTGGAAGCAATTCGGATCTTTCTGGCTTATGCCTCATTCAAAGGATTCAAGGTTTACCAGATGGACGCCAAAAGTGCATTCTTACATAGTCTAGTCGAAGAAGAGGTGTATGTTGAACAGCCTCCAGGTTTTGAAGATCCTATCCATCCCGATCGGATTTGGTTGCTGAACAAAGCTCTCTATGGTCTACATCAAGCACCGCGAGCTTGGTACGCAACCTTATCTAATTATCTGCTAGAGAATGGATTTCACAGAGGTCTTATCGATTGCACTCTCTTCATAAAAGAACAAGATGGAGATCTTCTACTGGTTCAGGTATATGTGGATGATATTATATTTGGTTCTACTAACAATGTTATGTGTAGGGAGATGACTTTCTTTTTGGGCTTGCAAGTGCAACAAACGAAGTCTGGGATTTTCATCCATCAGACTAAGTATGTCCAAGACATCTTGAGCCGATTCCAGATGTCCGACACATCGCTCATTGGTACCCCACTGCAGGAAAATCACGGAATCAATCCAGACTTGAAGGGTGAAGTTGTTAGCTCTTCATATTACCACGCGATGATTGGATCCCTTATGTACCTCACAGCATCAAGACCAGATATAATGTATCCAACGTGCCTGCTAGCCAGATATCAAGTGAACCCAAAGGCCTCACATCTTGAAGCTGTAAAATGGATTTTTCGTTATTTGAAGGGTTGCCCAGACACCGGTCTATGGTACCCTAAGGATGATAACTTTGATTTAGTCGCTTTTAGTGATTCTGATTTTGGCGGATGCAAAATCGACGGCAAATCCACAACGGCTGGATGCCAGTTTTTAGGAACTCGCCTCGTAACATGGCAGTGCAAGAAGCAGACTTGTGTCGCTACATTAACTTGTGAAGCTGAATACATTGCTGCCTCAAGTTGTTGCTCTCAAGTCCTGTGGATACAACAGCAAATGCGCGATTACGGTTTTGAATTCCTAACTACTCCTATTTTAGTCGATAATTCTGCTGCCTTATCTATCACTAGAAATCCTGTGCAGTATTCAAAGACCAAACACATCGAAATTAAGTATCACTTCATACGTGATTGCTTTGATAAAAGGCTTATCGATGTTGTTAAAGTCCATACTGATGACCAACGTGCCGACCTTTTTACCAAAGCATTTGATAAATCAAGATTTGACTTTTTATTATTGGTAAACGGCATTAAGGTCAAGCAAGAGTAATCCACATCGGAAAATCGTTTTTGTAAATATCTTTGTGTTTTTAAAATTATTGTAAGTTGGTTGATTTTAGGGGGAGTAATTCCAAAATTTGAAAAATTCAAAAACATCGAAAAATTTCAAAAACCAAAAACAATAGAAAAACAAAAATGAGTTTCCTGGCGAGAAAAAGAGAAAATGATAGTACATCAGTGGTCTGTTGAAACCTTTTTAAACTGAAATGCAAAATGAAAAATGTTAAGCAGCTCTATATAAGATGTATCGGTAGGCTCACAATCATCTTAAAGTGTGCAGGGTGATATAAACTTAAATCGACTGAAGACCAGGTGGGAACCACTCATTGGCATATGGTCTTAGTACCGAAATTCCGTTTGAGAGATTGCCGAGGTTCTGAGATATGTGGTCTTTATGCTGTTTATCATCTGGGTATCATGGTTGTTTCTTTTACCGAAACAAACGAAGACGAAGTCTAGATCTTCCATGATATCATACATACGTGTACATACTGCATACGACCTCAATAAGTGATCAACAATCACATGTCCACAAAACAAGTGATAATATATCACATTTATCCGGGAGTCAAGTTCGTCTCTTTGTTGTACGAAAGTACTGACATGTTCACGGACTTGCTCTTGTGCCCTTCATGCATCTGAAAATCAAGTTCCTCATCAATAAGTGATTCTATCACATAGGGCTTGTTTTTCATCAAAATAAGTGAGTTTCTCACATTTTCATATACGGTCAAACAGATGATAAATGGTATACTCACCAGTAAGATGAACCCTCGTGCATACCTTGATACGGGAATGTGTCGTGTGTGGATGAACACCGGTCGGTAAGTATAAATCATACCTTAACGTATCCCCTCGCCATGATTACATCTGATAAGTTGAGCTTATGTGGATAACAATACCGATAATCATTATAGGATGTTTATCTAAATGTTAATAAAAAGAACAACAAGAGTGTTTTGGCATGACCGTACACTGATATGATTCTCTTACCCTCGAAACTCGCAAAAATAATGTTTGTATATATTTACTTTTCTTAGTTTCTACAACTCTGTATATATTTATTTACTGCTTTCAGTCTTTAAGTTTGAAATATTCAAAATATCAAAAAGATTTTAGGTGTGTTTTAATATAAACTTTATAAAAGCCAAAAAGATTTTATTTCTAATTTAGTTTTGATTAACCGATGTTGGAACTCAAGTCTTCGTTGCCTGAAATCTGATGAAATCCAAAACGACTGAATCTTCATAAACGGTCAGAGTTTGCAAGTTTTGAAAGTTAATAATCAAAATTGAAAAATCTGTTAACTTTTCAAACTAAACTGTCGGACGGTAGTTGAAAAATGGTCACATATGTGTCACTTGTTTATGTTAACTATATTCCAAGCAGTTGATCTCATTAGGCGTTTAGTTTTCTTGCATGTGCAGATGCTAAAGGCAAGGAGAACATGTTCGATGATAAGCTTCGGAATGAAGACACGACGTGAAGGCACTCAAATGATAAAGATGATCGAGTTGCCGATGTTCAATCACCAACACCACAAGGATCTCAAGTATTGAAGATCAAAAGATTCACGAGCATAATCAAAGGGGGAGTTTATTGATACACTTCCTAAATGAAAGCGGGAGTTTGTTGATACACTTTCTGCTTACGACGCGTGAAGACTTTGAAGATCCTCCGACATGGAAGATATGGAAGATGAACCTTACGAGTAGCGTCCAAGGGGGAGTTTGTTGATACATATTATGTGGTCGCG
This sequence comes from Helianthus tuberosus, assembly GCA_030545235.1. Taxonomy (NCBI): domain Eukaryota; kingdom Viridiplantae; phylum Streptophyta; class Magnoliopsida; order Asterales; family Asteraceae; genus Helianthus; species Helianthus tuberosus. The sequence goes on along the minus strand of CM060396.1, from coordinate 27,638,744 downwards.
ACTCGGTTCGGTTCAACTAGGTTAGGTTCGGCTCAAGCCCGACGTCACGACATTCCTCCGTCGTGCGTCCCAGAGTTCGACACGCAAAGCACGGAGAGCCGCGGCCTTTCCCGCCGACACATCACCATGACATCACCTTAGTGATGTCATGATGATGTCACAAAATTTGTCTTATGTTGAATTTGTGAAAGTCTTGAACGAAACATGAATACTGGGCCAATCATCTTGTATTGGGCTTTGACTTTGGGCCGAACCTTATATCATCACATGCATGTCGACGAAACAACATGGGTTTCATCGACTTTGAAGACTTTGTTTCGTCGACATGTGTTTCGTCGACAACAACTGATTCATCGACTTGTTCAGTTTCGTAGTGTCTGTGACTATATATATTCAGATAGAATTCACAGACTAAAAAAAAGAACACAGAACACACACACGAGAGAACTAGAGAGAGTTTACAGAGATTATTTTGTAAACATTGTATTGTAACCGTTTCAAGCATTAATACAATGGAGTGTTAATCGTTGAGTCTCGTGTTTATCATTTACGTGTTCGAACTTGGTTTAACTTACCCGTTTGGATTCCGCACTTTCAGGTTTGTCGGAAAACAGGGAATAGAGGTTACTCGATCCTCCGGGTGGACCTACATCCACCCTCAACAATAACTGCATGGGAACAAGCTTTGTCTGTACTCCCCTTGGCACGAAGTGCCGTTATGAGCACTCCTTTGGGAGTTAGTTGCCCGGTTGCACCTGAAAGCCTTCAAGGCTTCAACCTTATGCCCTAGATGATGGCCCAGATGATGGCCAACTTCCCATGGCAGCACTTTATTAATCAGGTGTTGGCCACTCAAGAGAACAATAATAACAGCAACAACATGGGTGCAAGGGTTGAGGAAGATTTGGCCAAGCCTTACAAGCCAAGTAATCTCTCGTGCTTCTCACAACAAATAGCCGATTATGATTTTCAAACGAAGATCAAGATGCCATCCCATATCAAGACGTATGATGGGACTGAGGATTCGGAAGATCACCTTCAGATCTTCACTGGTGCCGCCAGAATCGAGAAATGGTCAAATGCTGATGCAGCCTTATGTTTATGCAAACTCTCGTTGGTTCAGTCCGGATATGGTTCAACGATTTGCCTGCCAGAAGCGTTCGAAGCTTCGATGACCTAAGTAAAGGGTTTTTGGCCAATTTCTCACAGCAAAGGCGATACGTCAAAAATGCTGCAGTAATCTTTCAGATAAAACAAAGGGATGACGAAAGCATTCGAGAGTTCATTGAAAGATACAAGAAGGAAGGTCTCACATATGTAGTGGCAGACGAAAAAATGAGAGTGGCCGGTTTTATGAACGCCATTACATCCAAATATCTCACAAGAGATTTCAACAAATCCCTGCCCAAGACCTTGGAAGAAGCTCTCGAAAGGGCTGAAGCCCACATCAGAGGAGAGGAGGCCGTAGACATTAAAAAGCAAAGAAAAAGGGGATCAAGCTGGTGAGGCAACAACCCGGCTAGGAAAAGGGGAAGTTTCCATTCCTATGACAGACGCTAAAAGGGTTCAGATCAGCGAAGGCCTGAAGGCCAGAACCCTTCCATCAGGGAAAAAGGCATGAGCTTCACACCCCTCACCAAGACCCCTCAAGAGATTCTTGCCACAGAGGAAGTAAAGCAAAGCTTTCGACCTCCAAGACCTCTCCCCAAAAGCAAGAGGAATGCGAATTCCACCCAATTCTGTGAATTTCATGAAGAAAAGGGCCACCATACTAATGATTGCTTTCAATTGAAGAAGAGGATTGAAGAGGCCGTCAAATCCAGGGAACTCGCTCACTTGGTGAAGGGGGTGAGGGACAAGATGGCCGAAGGAAAGGGCAAGGAAGTTAACATGGTGGATTTTGATGGAAAGGTTTCTCACAAACGACAGAGGTTGGAAGCTTGGGAGCTTCAGTGTGTTTGTTTCCCTCCAACAGAAAAGAACCCACTTTCAAACCCCCTTGTGGTTGAAGCAACCGTGGGCACACTACAAACAAACAAAGCATACATAGAAACTGGAGCAGCCACTGAAATCATGTTTGAAAAGTTCTTCAACCGTTTGAGCAATGAGGAACGTTCGAAGCTTCAACCCTCTGGAACCTCCATAAAAGGTATTGCAGACATACCCCTCAAGCCTTTAGGTCAACTAATTCTTGATGTCCGTTTCAGCGAAGGCAAGATGGAAAGAGTTCAACCACTCACTTTTGTGGTCATCAATATACCTTCAAACGATGACGTAATCATAGGAAGGTCAGGGCAATGTGCATTCTACATGGTTGTTTCTGTTGGTTATGGCACCGTCAAGTTTCCTACCGAGAGGGGGATCGCAACCCTTCAACCTACTCAAGAGGCCTATATGGTTGAAGGGGAAAGTTCTGAGAGTGAAGAAGACAAGCAAAGGGTGCTCATCAACCCTAAGTATCCTGAACAGAGGATAAGGGTTAATCCAAGCCTTTCACAAGAAACTCTCTCGTACCTTGAAAAGTTGTTGGTACATTACAATGATGTCTTTGCTTGGTGCCCGGAAGATATGAAGGGCATCCCTTGAAGCATTGTTGAACACGAGTTAAAAATACCACCAGATGTCAAGCATGTTCTCCAGAAGAAGCGGAGTCTAGCACTTGAAAGAAGCTTGGCTGCATGACAAGAGGTTGAAAAGCTTGTGTCAGCCGGTATTCTCCGGGAAGTTAAGTATCAATCCTAGGTTGCAAACCCAGTCATGGTTCGAAAGCCCGACAACTCTTGGAGAATGTGCATAGAATTCAAAGACTTGAACAAGGCTTGTCCTAAAGATTGTTACCCGTTGCCAGAAACTGATCTCAAGGTTGACTCCCTCACTGGTTACCCTTTCAAGTGTTTCCTTGATGCTTACAAGGGTTACCACCAAATTCTCATGAAGGAAGAAGATGAAGAGAAAACCGCCTTTCACACGGATAAAGGAATCTTTTGCTACCAAAAGATGCCTTTTGGTCTCAAAAAACGCGGGTGCAACCTACCAACGCCTAGTTGACAAGGCTTTTGCTAGTCAAATTGGTAGGAACATGGAAGCATATGTTGATGATTTGGTCATCAAGAGCAAAATGGAATACCAAATGCTTGATGATATCCAAGAAATCTTCAAGAACCTGGGGAAGGTCAACATGAAGCTCAACCCCGAAAAATGCTCATTTGGGTTCGAGGAAGGAAAGTTTCTGGGACACATCGTGGGAAAACAAAGTATAAAAGCCAATCCAAACAAGGTGAAAGCTGTTCTTGGAACCAAGCCACCAAGAAACAAAAAAAGAGGTAGAAAGCCTAAATGGGAAGCTTGCAGCCCTGAAGTGTTTCACCTCAAAATTGGCTGAAAGGTCTTTACCTTTCTTCAAAACTCTCAAGGGATGCTCTGACAAGAAGGACTTCAAATGGACTGATGAGGCTGAAGAAGCCTTCAACCAGATGAAGAAACACCTAGCTTCTCTACCTGACATTGCAGCCCCGGAAACGGGAGAATTGATCTCGGTATACCTTTCAGTTGCTGAAGAAGCAATAAGTGCGGTCCTCACCATGAACGAGACACCATTGAGCAACTTTTGAACCTTGGGTATTTTTGGCCCTCCATGCACCGAGACACCACTGAGCAACTAAGAAAGTGTGATTCCTGCCAAATTCATGCACCAGTCCCAAAAAGTCCCAAGCATGATCTTGTCCCGATAACCTCGGTATGACCATTTTATAAATGGGGAATGGACATCGTTGGCCCATTCCCACCAGCCAAAGGTGGAGTAAAATTCTTGTTAGTGGCCATAGACTACTTCACCAAGTGGCCTGAGGTTAAACCACTTGCAAAAATCACGGGCAAGCAAGTCATTGACTTCGTTTAGAAAACATCATTTATCGCTATGGATTTCCAGGAGTGCTTGTCACCGATAATGGAAAGCAATTCGCTGAGAAGCCTTTTAGCGTTTGGTGCAAAGAGTTCAGAATAACCCAGGTTTTCAGCTCAGTGGCATATCCACAATCAAACGGTCAGGTTGAAAGGATGAACCGAAGCATAGTTGAAGGAATCAAAGCCAGATTGGGAAGATATGAAAGTAATTGGCTCGAAGAATTGCCAAGTGTTCTATTGGCCATAAGAACGATAGAAAAAACAAGCCACAAAAGAACACCTTACAGCTTGGTGTTTGGATCTGAGGCCATGATTCCAGCTGAAGTGGGAGTTGTAACACAAAGAACTGTCAACATGGATCCCGAAGCAAACCAAAAATAGACCATGTTGAACTTACAACTCCTAGAGGAAGCACGAGACCAAGCTGCAATCCAAGAAGCCAAGTACAAGCAAACGTTGGAAGCTTATTACGACAAAAGAGTCAAATATGAACGCTTCAAGCCAGGAGACCTGGTGCTTAGAAACAATGAGGCTAGTAAGAAAGAAAACCAAGGAAAACTTGGCCCAAAATGGGAGGGGCCATATAAAATCCTTGAAGCACACAAGGGTGGATCCTATAAACTAGCAGACTCAGAAGGTAAAAGGCTTCCAAGACACTAGAATGGAAAAACCCTTAAGAGGTTCCATGTGTAATCAAGAAAGATTGGTTTGTATTTCACAAAGTTGTATTTCAAGAGTTGATCGCCTTTTGTAACACAATATCTCTTGAATGAATGATGATGTTTTATCAAATTTGTCTTTCTATCCTAAAATCAGGTTGAGAACCTAGCAAGAAACTCCATGGCAAGGGCCATGTAAGGGGATGAGCCCCCAGGCCATATCGCTCAATAGGTTCAAGGGTTAAATGAACCTATATAAGGGGTGAGTTCCTAAATCAATACAACTCCATAAGACTTATTATTGAAAACAAAGTTGTCTCATACACGGGTTTGAACAACCTACATCAAATGTTCCTTAAGCCTCAGAAAAAGTATAAAAAAACAGGCTTACGAAATAAAACCAAACTAAGAAAGATGATGAATAGGATAGGTGATATGTCTTCTTGTTAAAAATACCAAGGCTAAGTGACTGCAGCACTGAACCCTTTAAGGTATGAAAAACATAAAGACAACACAAACCCAACAAAGACAAAACCACAAAGAAAAGAAATAATCCAAGGAACAATGCAACAGCATGTGCAAAGAGGTTACACATAACCCAAAACTCAAAAATACAAACCAAGACATCAAGTCATAAAACTAAGGTAGTAACCGGAAGCCTTGAAGGCTTCAAGCCACATACATCCAAAAGGTCAGAAGCCTTGAAGGCTCGAAGCCAACCAAGCTGCCTTATCAAAACAGGCAAAAGAACAAAAATATAACACAAGGCAAGTAGTGGAAACTTAGTAACATAATAAAGGAAGCCTTAATAGACTTCCGAACATCCAAACAAAGTTAAAACAAGCCCTAACGACTTGTAAACCTAAGAAATTGTTCAAATAAGCCACAAAGGCTAAACACAACCACAAAGCAGAAACCTTAAGGGTTTTCTGCAAAACCTAAAGTGTTTAACAAAGATGCATAACATTGTTCAACAAGATGCTAAGAAAGCTACGAATAAGCCCCAAAAAGCTTTTACTTTGCATCACTTACCACAGGCTTCGATGTACCAGCTTCATCACCCTTAGCCTTCTTAGTCTTTTTCTTCTTCTTCTTCTTACCTTCCTCAACAGCCGTCCCAGAGGCTTCAAGACTTGGATCCTTGGAGCCTTCACCAGCACCAGAAAAATTATCTTCACTATCTCCCGAGCAGGAACGCTTCCTTGACAAAGATCCAAGCACTTCCTTACAAACAGCCTCATCAAGCCCACGTGGCTTCAAGTCCCGCAAAACAGATATAGGCTTCCCAAAACATTTTGAGACCTCACCAACGTATGGGTAAGTCAAGCGTTCCATCTCTTGGACTGAATCTTGAAAAACCTTGAGAGCTCCGGGGCGGAAGAGGGAAGATTTGTCTTGAGGATCACCATACTGGTAAGCTTTGTAACCGGCAGTATAACACTGATGCTTCCCATGCTCCAAAAGCTTACCATATACACCACCCAAAACACTGTTAAACTCAGCCGAATGCAAAAGGTAAGTAACAACTTGTTGAAACCCGTGTTCAATCAGCCATTTGTTGTCAGCAGAAAGTTGAACCCTCGAAGCCTCCAAGGCCTCCATCTGCTTCTTTAGCTCACCAACCTCTGCCTCATGCTTTTGGGTCAACTCTTCAACATTTTTAGACAAAGTCTCACCCTTTTTCATCAACCCTTCATTTTCTTTCTTCAAAGTGCTCATAGTAGCCTTCATCTTGTCCTTTTTCTTTGAAAATTTCTCATACTCATGCATCCTCTTACAAAACGGGCAACTACTTGAGGAAGCATGGCAGTAGGGTTGCAGGTACTCAAAATCATACGAGACAACAACATGTCATCATCCATCTCAGCAATAGTACCATGAACTGAAGGAGGAGCAATATGGCTCAACACATCCTCACAAACAGTAGCATCTTTGAAACTATCATCCAACTTCACACCCCAATCAGGTACATAAACCTGCTGTGGGTCAAGACCCTCAGAACGACTAACACTTTTACCAGATGAGGCTGCCACAACAACCCCTTTACCAACAGACTTCTTCCCAGCAATAGCCAACTCTTTCTCCTTGTCAACACCTTCATCCAGGGCATGATCCACAAAAACACCGATATCATCACTCAACTCCACATGCTCCGGAGTAGAAGGTGGACAAGAAGTATTCAAACGACGATTTGAACGTCGGAGAACCTTGGGAACAATAGCCTTCTTAAAACCCTTCACATCAGGCACACCTACATAACCCGAACCCTCGAACCTCTGTTTTGAACCCTTAACCACAGCATTTTCAACAGGAGTAGCCTGGACATCCCCAAATGCAACATCCGATGTATCATCGCTCTTAATGAATTCCAAAGCAGACATAACTGCAAAAAATGGACAAGCATATTTAAAAGATCATAAAAGGCAAGTAAAAGGGAAAACATAAATGTACAAAAACATACCATGTCCATCCCTCATAAGAACCGGGTCTCGATTTGGTTTATCCCACAACTTACTAATCCCCAGTAACACCAAAAGTTGCTCGGGAAAAGGACGAACCCTTGAGGGACATTCCCTAATAGTTTCAAGAAAACGGGAGTTTATCTCAGAAGCAGAAGGTTCGGGTTCGTTAAGAATGGCCTCAGGTCGCCTCCAAACCATTTTGAACGGAAGAATCTCATCCGAGACCCAGAAAAAACGATCCTTCCAGGCACCAAGTGTGGTAACCATAGATGAAACCAAGCAAATATCGGCTTTAGACGTCTCAAATGTAAACCAGTCACCGTTCTTTGCCAATCGAAAGAAACGGCGGAACAACAACAAAGTAGGATCATAACCACATGCTCGACACAAAACCTCGAAATGTAAAACCCTAGCCAAGCCTTGTGGGTGTATTTGACCAAAAGACACACGATAATACTCTAACACGTTTAAAACAAAGAGTGAAAATGGATGTCGGAGATTAGAAAACTCAAAGTGTCGACAGTAAAGAGCAATCGAACCAGCCGGACACTGATCGATTGAGACATCCATCCCCAAAGCAACTGGTTTAAACTTTAGCCCAATTCCCCATTCCATACAAAACGTTTCAACCTCCTCTTGGGTTAAACGCAAATAACTTACGACTAAATCTTTACGAGCACCCATAAGTTATGATCTAAAGAAAGAAAAGCAAAAATAAAGAACTAACCTGGACGAAGAGAACGAAAAATATGAAGAAAACTCGAGAGAAAATGAAGGAACTTTGTGATTGTGATAATAAAAAAATGAAAATAAGGCTAAAAATAGGGGTTATGATTACACAACAGTTAATGGCACTGCAAAAACCGACGACCAATAAACTGTCACACATCAATCAAATCAGTTGTCAGTTTTAAAATTCAAAAAATTCTCAAACTGTTCTCAACCCTTCAAGCTTTCAAGCCTCGAAGCCTTTGAGCGATGAAAATAAATGTGTAAAAGTCAGAAGTCTTTGAGCTCATTCCCAAAAACCTCTGACTTGAGGGGCTGATGACGGGGGTAGCACAAGACCAAATAAAATGACTAAAACACATGAATGCTTAAAAGGTTAAAAGGTTGAAAACACAGGAGCTAAGATAAAGCAACACGTGAACAGTAAAAGGTCACGTCTCTGATTGCTTCACCAACTCTCCCAGCCGCAAAAGTAAGGAGAGTACACAGAACGCAATCTTTTACCCGCAGGTCAAAAGGCTTGAACCCTCAAAAGGGTAAGTCCCCCACTGCAGACATACTTCACTAGTCAATGGTTTCTTCTTTGGGAGATCACATTTCCTATAAATGTGACACTTCATTAAGTATGAAAAACATTCTTGATCAGCTCTGATTCCAGGCGAATCTCTGGTCATTGTTCTCGAGTACTTGTTCTATGCAAGTCACTCTCCATCACATTAAACACACACATTCTTATTGCTCCCACATCCGAGACTGAACACGTTTCAGTGGAGGATCCCGAGCAAATAACAAAATCAAACTAGTGAACCTCTCTCCACGTCTTGCAAACGTGGGGGGACCCCACGACCTGCGTTAGACAAAATCGAACCCTTCAACCCTTTTGTCTAACCAGCCTCACTACTAGCACTGGTCTATTATCTGTTGCATCAACAGAACTCATTAGAATTGGAATCTCTTTTACGTTCACAAACTTTGATGGAATTGAAATTTTAATTCAATGATGATAACATGTTTGTTGGAGAAAGAATATAACTAAAATGAATGCTCAAGTAAAGCCGTTCAACATTACTTCCCATTATGAATGAATTAAACCAAAAGAAGTGGAGGCTGCCACTCTCTTAACCCAAAATACTATGAACGATCTGTTTTAAATATATATACAAAAACTTGGCGGCGGTTTCAAACCATAAAAAAGTGTGATACAAATGATGATAGGGGCTGTTTGGCTAAGCTTATTTTGGAGTGACTTATTACTTATTGACTTTTTGGAAAAGTAAACAAGTCATAATGGAGTGACTTATTTACTTATTCCTCTCACATAATAAGCTAACTCAAACACCTTTTAACTTTTCAAAAAGTAAATAAGTAAATAAGTCACTAAAATAAGCTTAGCCAAACAGCCCCATAATTGTGGTGGATGTTGGGTAATTTGGAAGGCACGGAACGATTTAATCTTCTTGGGCAATCGGCCAAGCATAGACAAGACATTTGGAGAATTACAAGCAACGTCCATCTATGGTTCAAGCGCCGGGCGAAAAGAAACAGCGCAGAATGAGGCAATTGGGTGAGCTTCTCTGGTATGGTGATTGTAAGATTTGCAATAGAGGGGATATGTACTTTATGTTTAGCAACTTTTTAAACATTGAATGTAAATTTTGAATGATTTAAAAAGTTAAAACTCAGCTATTTTATATGGATATCATTTCAGCAATTTCCTATACTTGATTAATTAAATGGAACGTTTCATTTTGAGTGTCTCGAATTTAATGCACCATGCAGCGACTTATTTTTATAAAACATTATTTTATATTTTCTTTATATTTAAATATTTATATCTACAAAAAACGAGATCACACACACAAACACACTACAAAAACCAAAATAAAAAAATAAAAACACTTCCATATTAAATACATCACCTCATTATTTCAGCCAATTGCCAGTCCCCATATTTACACTTACCACCCACCCCCCTCTCTCCTCCCCTCACTCCACCATGCTCATTAATATCATTATCATCATCGTCTCCTTCACCCACATCTGCCACTCAACCACCGTTAACTCCGGCGACCACCACTTCCTCCGCCTCCCCCTCCACCACATTAACCCTGTTCAATCCCCCACCCAAGCCATCTCCGCCGACTCCGCCCGCCTCTCCGCCCTTATCTCCGCCCTCCACCGCAAACCCAACCTCCCCGTCACCTCCGGCGCCTACGCCGGCGCCGGCCAGTACTTCGTCACCCTTCATTTAGGCTCCCCACCACAACCCCTCCTCCTCATCGCCGACACCGGCTCCGATCTCATCTGGGTCACCTGCTCCGCCTGCCGGAACAACTGCTCCGCCACCCGACCACCGCATTCCGCCTTCCTCGCCCGACATTCCACTTCCTACTCACTAACTCACTGTTTCAACTCAGCTTGTCGACTCGTTCCCCACCCACGCCCCTCCGTCGCGTGTAACCACACGCGCCTGCATTCCCCGTGTAGATACGAATATTCATACGCTGACGGGTCTATTACTAGCGGGTTTTTCGCTAAGGAAACGACGACGTTTAACTCCTCCAACGGAAAGTTATTACAACATGATAGTTTAGCTTTCGGGTGCGGGTTTAAAACCTCCGGCCCGAGTGTTTCCGGTCCGGGCTTTCACGGGGCCCAAGGCGTAATGGGCTTAGGCCGTGGGCCCATTTCGTTTGTTTCCCAACTCGGTCGCCGGTTCGGTAACAAATTTTCTTACTGTCTTAAAGACTACACCATTGTCCCTCCACCAACGAGTTACCTTTTAATCGGAACCCGACCCGGATCCGGAAACTCAAAAATCCGGTACACACCGTTGCAAAAAAGCCCATTAGCATCCCCCTTTTACTACATTGGGATTCAAGATGTTTATGTAGATAATGTGAAATTACCAATAAGCCCTTCGGTTTGGAGTATTGACGAATTGGGTAATGGTGGGACCATCGTTGACTCCGGTACTACTTTGACTTTCCTACCGGACACTGCCTACCGGCGCGTGTTGGCGGCGTTCCGGCGGCGCGTGAAACTCCCGACGCCGGATGGTGCGCCGCCAAATTTTGATCTTTGTTTTAATGTGTCCGGGGTGGATAGACCGAGTGTACCCAGACTGAGTTTTAAACTCGTTGGTGACGACTCGGTGTTTTCGCCGCCGGTTGGGAATTATTTTATCGACACGGCGGAGGATGTGAAATGTGTGGCGTTACAACCGGTGACGACGCCGGGTGGGTTTTCGGTTATCGGGAACTTGATGCAACAAGGGGTTTTGTTCGAATTCGATATTGGAAAATCGCGATTGGGATTTTCGCGGACGGGGTGTTCTCAACCGTGAACATTGGTTACCTGGTATGGTATTGACACGGTACCGGCATTCGTTACAAAGGTTCACTAACCCTTTGGTGAACTACACGGATTTTGTGGAGTAAAATATAAATTTATGTTATTGTTATTATTATATATTTTTGTGATTGAGTTATTAATTGTTGAAGTTAGATTTATTCAATTTTATTTTGAGTTAAGTGCCATTTACGTCCTTGTGGTTTGTCCACTTTAGCCATTTCAAGCCAAATTTTAAAACTGTACCATTTTCCTCCCCGACATCTCGAAACGTGTCATTTCGGTCTAAAAAACTAACATCAGTTAAAATAACTCAATTAGCTCAGGGGTAAAATGGTCATTTTACACAGTGGTTTGGAGGTTTGTGCACGGTGGAGGATATGTCAAACCTCCGAACCACCATGCAAAATGACCATTTTACTTTTCAGCTAACTGAGTTTTTTAACTGGGTTAGATTTTTGGACTGAAATGACATGTTTTGAAAATATTAAAGAAAAAAATTGATACAGTTTTAAAATTTAGCCTGAGATAGAAAAAGTGTACAAACCACATGAACATAAACAACACTAAACTCTTTATTTTAGAGGGGGTGAACGGATTGTTAATAATGAAAACTGTGGGTGCGGGGAGCGAAAAGGATCTAATGCATGTGATGTATTTTTGTCCTCATAAATTCAACACAAAACAAACCAAGAAATTGAGATATAATTTAAGCTGCTTTTTGTTGTTGTCGGCTTTCTCCTTGGACTTTCACGTGACCCTATAATTATTATTTTTCAAACTTTTCATCTATTACGATAATAATAATATATGGAATCATTTTGTATTTTTTATTTGTTGTTATCACTACTGGCAGGTTACTATAGGTTAGTTTTAAAATATTACCATTTTGAATTTCTGAAAAATGATTAGTCACAGTGTCCTCTCTTTGTAGATGACTTTTATGAACATGAAGTTTCGTTATTTTAGTCCCAATCAAATTGTATAATGAGTTGAAACGAGTCACTCTTATTTTTGCTAACTTAGAACGCGTTTAAATGGGTTTGTAACACTTATATATAACCATCGTTTGTCGTCAACGTCTACTTGTCATTGTCATTACCACCGCATTGTCATTGTTTGTCAATCAACAAAAACATGTTTTGTCCGTGGAACATCACCTGTTTTGAAATTGGTTTCTGTCCATGGAGTGAACAGCTATGGAGACATTGTCGTCAATAAACGGGACCCCCCCCCCCCCCCCCCCACACACACACACACCAGATGACACTCGCCATAGCTTCTAATTCTACGTCCCTAGCTCACCCCAATCCCATAAAGGTTTGACTTGTGGAGGTAGATCATAAGGTTCGAGCACATGTAGAAAACCCAAAGGATGCGAACCACATTACACACATTACTCAAAGACCACTCTTCCATAATAACCGCATTATCCGCATACAAAAGATGTGATAAAATCCATATATTTTATCACAACACGACCTATTCAAAGGTTTAGCATTTTCATAAAAAGCTACACTTATTCAAATAAGTTCAAACGATCATTTTAATCAATCTTCATTAATTAATGTTATTAGAAATCCAAGTTCTATTGAAACATGTGAAAACAAAACATTCTGAATAATTGCACCACCCACATGATTCATGTGTTTTTTGGTTACATAGCTACGTGACACTAGAAGAAAAGAAACCTTAGATATTTTTCAAGATATTAAAATTTTAGGTTTTCATTGGTATCATAATACTATAATAGATCTAAAAACAGAAGTATAGCTTGGAGAGATTGGTGTTCTTTCAAATTGATGTAACGGTTCTTTCGTTTTGGGCTTCCCTCGGTTGAGGGTTGCTTGTGAATAAAAGTTAATTTTCAAAAAAAAAGCTACGTGACACTATTTCATGTCAAAACACAATCATGTATTTATTTATGTAGCTTTTAGCCACTTACCCATGTCTACTGGGTCACACCGTCAAAGTGGCTAATAACTACATGAATAAATGATCGTGGTTGTAAACGAATCGAATGAACATGAACATAATTTTGTTTGTGTTTGAAGCAAGTGTCTTAACAAACTATTCATGAACAGATACCGAACGATATTTTATGTTTGTTCAATAAGGAAATGAACATGTTCATGTTTGTATTCATTCGTTAATTTAGGTAACGGACATTTATGAACAAAAAAAACACAAATGAACGTTTATGAACACAAATAAGTGTTCATGAAATGAAACATCATTATGTTTGGAATAAAATCCATATATTTTATCACAATCACTAAGTAGATCCACCCATAATATACTAACCTAATATTTATTAAATAAAGTACAATACACTTATATTTATTAAATATTTAATTTTTATGAATTTTAAAACTATTTAAATAAAAAAATAAAAAAATAAACCATCGCACACAAACGAACATGTTACCAAATATTCATGAACATAAATGAACTAACACACCTCTGTTAATGTTCTTTCATTTAACTAAATGAACAAAATTTCTTATTCATGGTCGTTCATTTTTTAAACAAACGAATACAAACGGATTTCCTGGCAAACGATTACGAATTGTCAACTAAACGTTCATTCACTTACAACATTGTAAATCAACATTTCCAACTTCTATTTAATCTAGAATACTGAACCATCTTCTACATCATTTCTAAGAACTCTAAATATACTGAGAAACAAGAAACTCGTGAAAAAATCGATCAATTTTTTTTAAACTACCATTATTATTATTATTAAGAGTTAAATGTCATTTTAGTCCCTGTGGTTTGGGCCATTTTGCCAGTTTAGTCCAAAGGTTTCATTTTTAACATGTGGGTCCAAAAATGTTTCACATTTTCCATTTTAGTCCACTGGGTTAACTTCATCCGTTTTTTCTGTTAACGAGAAGGCTAATTTGGTCATTTTGTATGTAATTCTGTTAACTAAAAGGGCAATTCAGCCACATAAAATGACCGAATTGGCTTTCTCGTTAACAGAAAAAACGGATGAAGTTAACCTAGTGGACTAAAATGGCAACTGTGAAACCTTTTTGGACCCACAGGTTAAAAATGAAACCTTTGGACTAAACTGGCAAAATAGCCCAAACCACAGGGACTAAAATGACATTTAACTCTATTATTAAAATATAACACTAAAAAGGAATTTTCTCTTCAACAAAATTAATTTCCCTCTAAATTAACCTTAACAACTTTTTTACACATGTGTAAATGGTAAAGTTATATGTGTCGATTTTTTTTTTCATTTTTGAATACATGTAAATTTAAACTCCTAAATATTTCTTTTTAATATTGTAGTTTAATAATAAAGATAAGTGTAATATTCTTTTTGATATTGATTTTGTAAAATAACTAACCCCTTACGGCTTTGAAAAATTGGGGAAGTTTTAACCTTTTAAGGACAAATGGAACAAATATTCATATAAATGAGTGTTTTATGTGCGTGTGTTGCGACGGTTTGATTTTGAATAAAATTATATCTAAACCTATATAAAAATAAGCGTGCCGCAACCAAGATGCTATCTACAGTAGGAAAATATAATGGAACTGGAGACCTCGACAATCATATAAATATATTTGTAACTACGGGGGTGTAGAAGAATGGACCATACCGGTTTAGTTTAGTAGTTTGTCTATAGGCAGGATTGACAACTTTGATGACTTGATGAACAAGTTCACCCAACAAATAAGCCAACAACGGCGCCACACCAAAGACAAAATGAAGTTCTTCACAACCAAAGTTGAGAAGGCGGGTCAGTAGAGAACTACATAACCCGCTTCAACCGTGAAAGCCTACAGATAGCGGGTGTATACGAAGAACTCCTAGTCATCGGGTTTGTATTAGGGGATAACGTTGATGACTTCTTGAGGAAGTTGCATGGCGTGGATGGGGTTCCTAAGTCAATTGTGAAGTTACGGTGATGGCAAAAGTTTACATACGCCACGAAAAGTCAGTAGTCATGAATCATAAATCATGCGGTAAATCGAAAATCCAGCTGTAATTAGTTAAATGTTACTCAATACAATAAGTTGGTTATTAACTCAGTAATTCAATTGTCTTTAAATTCTGTTTCTCAAAAAATCCTGTAATTTGTCATCTAGTTCTATCGAATAGTTGCTAATTCAGTGATTTGAGTGAACAAAAATCACCTGTATTCACTGTTTTCACTTTTTATAATAATCATGGCCTTCTTGGTGGTAGGTTCTTTTCACAAATTAGCACAATATATAAGAGTTGTTGAAATCTTTTTATCGGTTTGAAATAGATGTTTTGTCTTTATCAATAAAAAATAAATATGCATGATTTGTTTTTGTAGTATCTGAAGTGGATATTTCTTCAAGTAAGTTAAATTATTCCATATATTAACAATCAACTTATATCTGCATCATAACTTGTAACTTGTGCTTAGGAAGTGTTTCAAAAAAACTTGATTTTTCACTTCTAACCCAAACATTTTATATTCTACATTTTAACCCCTTTCATTTTTTACTTTTAACCCAAAGTTTTCCATCTTTTACAATTTAACACAACACTTTATTATCTACAACTTTTGTACCCCATACTTTTTATCTTTCACAAGTTTTTCGTTTTACGTTTCGTTCTAAATTTTGCGAGTTAACATGTCGTAGCGTACATGTGAGGTTCACCGTTTTTGCTCTATTTTTTCATATTTGACAGACCCGTCGCAACGCGTCAATTTTTCCCCTTTTGAAAAGTTCGCCGCAACGGGCGGGTCGTAGATCGGCTAAGTTATCTATCATTTTCTACGTTTTACGTTTCTGGTTAATTTCTTCGTATTAAGACACTGTAACGGGTGTGTGTGGTTCAACGATTTTAGCCTGCTTTTCGTTCAGTGTAATTTTTATCATTTTATCTATTTTATTTTTACGATGTTGCTAGTCGATGTGGTTGTGGCATTGGTGCTACTTGGCACGGTTTTACGAACGTTTTTAACCTATTAAAATTTTTACTAATTTTTTGTTTCGGTTTACCCCTATACTTCCTTTACTTAAAAACTATTTTTTACGTACATATTTTATGTACGGGTATGTGTAAATATGATTTCTTCTACATTCCGACGTAAACTTTTTTATAGACGAGTCAGATCAAATATAATACGTTTTCGTTTAAAGAAACCATTTTTACATGCATATTTCTATGTACGTTTTCATATAAATTCAACTTGTTCTATGTTTCGACGTAAACTTTTTTGAGAAATGATTCAGGTCAAATATAATATGTTTTCGTGTTTATTTTATGTAGGTTTCGTAAAGTTTGTTTCGAACCGAGTGGAGTCAAATTATGGTTTCTTTTTCTCCCCTTTTTTCGAAAGCTCTAATTAACCTCTTTCAATTACATATGCATATTTTCCTTCATACCCGTTACGTTTTCTTTGTATAAGTTTGGTCACATATAATACGTTATGATTATTCGATATGAATTCCATTTACTTTACGTTTGATCCAATCACAATGCTTATACAGGTTACACCGAGTTCAACTGGATACGTCAAAATGTGTGTTTTTATATGGTTAATGCATCATATAACGTTTGGACTAATCCATTCAATGTTTACGATGTACCCGCGCCGCAACGCGAGCGGGTCTTAACCCTAGTTGTCTATAAAAAATAACATCTCGAATTGAAAATTAATGTCAGTGAAGTTCATAATTGAGCAGATATGAATATTTTAAGGGTGTACCTATCTACACACCAATTTGCCTATTTACACACTAAAAAATGTGTTTTTGTCCTTATATGCACACCGTGCAGTGTCAAACTGTGGCCAAAACGCGACATTTTGGTCCGGTTAACCAGACAAAGACTGACGGGTGTCTGACGGGTCTGTTGACCGGACCAAAACGCCGAGCTTTGGCCGCGTTTTGGTCCTCTCAACCAGACAAAAGACTGACACCCGGTCTGGTTGACATGACCAAAACGCGGCCAAAGCTCGGCGTTTTGATCCGGTCAATAGACCCGCCAGACACCCGTCAATATTTGTCTGGTTAACCGAACCAAAACGCCGCGTTTTGGCCACAGTTCGACACTGCACGGTGTGCATATAAGGACAAAAAACATCTTTTAAGGGTGACTATCTACACACTTGGTGTGTAGATAGCTTGGCCCTCCCATATTTTAAGGGTCATGCTAATTACACACGGCCAAAATTATTTTCACACCTCAAAGCGCCGCGCTTTGGCCATAGCGCGGCGCTTAGCTCGACAAAAGGTGACTTGATTGACGTTTGAGACATGAGTTACTGTTTGAGAGACATAAAGCTGATTATGAGGTTTGGCCATAGCGTGGCGCTTCGACCCCAAATTTTCACTTTTAAAAGCAAGCTGCTCAGACAGTACAACGTTCGAGACAAAAAGCACTCAATATGTTGTTTACAAACATACGGGGGTTTTGTTGTTTGTCGATTTCCAAATTACTTGTGTTTCTTCAAAATAACGCGCGGTTTTGCTGTATTAGTTACGTGTCTTGAAAAAACGATGTCGTGGTTAAGCAACTATCTTTTCGGTCCATATTCTGACGAGTCAGTTGTTCCTGATTCTTACGAGGGGACCGCTATTTCTGACTCGTATGAGAAACCGGTCTCGTCCAACTTGAAGGAGGCAGAGGTTGTATCTGGCATTCGTTATCGTGATAACACGGTGACGCTGGATTTGAATACCCCTGTGGAGGACCCTTACGCACAACAAGGTTATTCGAATTTCGGTTACGGTGGCGAGCACAGCTTTGTACAACAGGAGTGTTATCCAAACCACAATTACGGTTGTCAACAGAGCTTTGAACATCAAGTCTATTCGGACCTCGGTGACGATGGTGAGCCGGAGAATGTGTCTGTTGACGAGGAAGGCTGTTACCCGGTTACATTTTCGTTTGATACAACGCAGACCTTTTTGTCACGTAAAGAGTTGGTGCGTTGGGTACAAGACACGGAAAAAGACAATGGTTACCTCATTGTGATTAAGAGGTCGAATAAAAGAGGAGAGAATTACAAGATTTGGTTTCAATGTACTTTTGGTGGGGAGCATAAGAGTATAGCTACACAGAGGAAAACGGGTAGCAAGAAAATAGGTTGCCCGTTCGAGATGATCGGGTTTTCGGAATCATCCGGAAGTGTTTGGAGGATCGAGGTGATGAAGGCGAAGCATAACCACACTCCTATTGAAAACTTAGAGGGTCACGCGTATGCGAGAAGGCTTTCTTCGGAGGATACAAAACTGGTTAAGGAGCTGGCAGAGCAAGATATTCCCAACCAAAGTATCTGGCGAACGCTGACGAAAAACAATCCGGCTAGAAAGCTTATTCCGAAAGATATACACAACGCTATTAAGAAGATCAACGCCGGAAAAAAATGTCGGTAAGTCTCCGATGCAAAAACTTGAAAACATTCTTGTCGAAAAAAATTACACTTATTACATGCGCACGAATGAGATATCGAACGCAGTTGAAGATGTCTTCTTTGTTCACAAAAAATCATTCACTATGTGGTGTGCCTTCCCACATGTGCTAATGATTGACGCCACCTACAAAACAAACATGTACAACCTGCCATTTGTTCAGGTCGTGGGCATGACGTCGACAAACAAATCGTTTACGGCTGCTTGTGCGGTAATTTCCGCTGAGAAGTTAGAGAACTACCTATGGGTGTTGCAGAGGATCAAGTCTATGCTGGTAGGATGTATGGAACCGCGCGTGATTTTAACAGACAGGGAATTTGCGCTAATTAACGCGTGTGAACAAGTTTTCCAAAAGCGCATAAGTATCTTTGTCGGTTCCATATTCAACAAAATATTAGTAAGAACAACAAGAGGAAATTCTCTGACAAGCAGTGGAAAGAATTCGTACGTACATTTTGGACATTGTGCAAGTCTACGAACGAGGAAATATACAGGTATAACTTGGAAAACCTTGAAGCACAGCTGAAAGAAGATGGCCGTGAACGTGAGTATTTCTTACATAATTATGTTCAAATTTTATATAATAACAAAAACTGACTATTTACGTTTTTTAATTTCAGAGGTTTTTGATTATTTGATGAAATCTTGGTTGGATCCGTACCGTGAAAAGTTTGTATCTTGCTGGATTAACAAAACTATTAACTTTCACCAAACTACGACCAACAGGGTTGAGGGCATGCATGCAACACTAAAAAGTCAATTTCCAAGTCATCGCAACACACTGGATAAACTTGTACTGTATGTTGATCATGTTGTTGATAGACAATACGCCGAGATGAGTAGTAGCTTTGAAACAAGCCTCCGAAATGTGATGAAGCACCACAAGGATCATCCCTTGCTTGCAAATATTCTCAGAAAGGTTTCAATATTTGCGATTGAGCTTTTGAATATGGAACTAAAACGTAAGGAAGACGGGTTCAGAGCCTACGGTGCAAGCTGTGGTTGCCAACTTTTTACCAGCTGTGGTTTGCCATATACCTGTCGTTTGGAAAAGTTGGAAAATAACGGTAAATAATATTTTTGACCTTTGTCGTTATGATTTTGCCACCTAATTTGTTTTCGTCCACAGGTCAGCAAATCCGTATCAATTTAATAGACGTGTTCTGGAAGAAGCTTGACTTCAAGCCTGCAAGGACTAAGATAGAGGATATCGATGTAGACGCGGAATTTGAAAAATTGAAACGACAGATCGATCCAACACCCCCTCAAGTGAAAAGGAGCTTCTTTGAAAAGTTTCAGCAAATCCTCAATCCAGGGAACAATAACAAAAAACCTCCTGTTGTTCTGAAGAAAACTCGTGGTCGCCCAACATTGAAAACGCAGGAACAAAGGAAGGTTGAAGCCGATAGAAAAAGCTCGTACATTCCGTCGGAAGAAACTTGGGTCGAGGCCTCAGACGATCTTCCCCGTCACAGCTCGTACGTATCATCCCAAGATTCTAGAAGACAAAAGAATACCAAACCGCTCAACCTACACCCTGATTTCCCGAAGATCAAGCTCGGTCCTAAGACGGATATAGCGATCCGCAACTAGGCATCTCAGATTCCCAAAGTGATCCATCCATACATCGTGAGAATAAAGGACGTGAAACCAGATGGTCATTGTGGGTTTCGATCGGTGGCTGTTGGGTTAGGAGTGAAACAAAATACGTATTTGATGATCCGGAAACAACTTAAAATGGAGTTATGTAAGAACGAATCGCTTTGGAGGCAGTTTTTCGATCCGGAAAACATAGGACATTATGATGCGCTGGTTAGACAGATCGATTTCAAGGGGGGTGGGACGAGCATGTATCGAAAATTACATGACGATGCCTGAGACGGGGTTTCTTATTGCCCAACGATACGGTGTGATTGTTCATACCTTCGACATTCGTGGGAACGATATAATTTTCCCTCTGCTGGGCGGGCTAAACGAAGCTGAGCAACCTCACCTGGTGGTTGCGGTTGTGTTCGTCGACAATGGGCATTTCATACATGTAGAGCTTGGAGGATGTTATCCAATGCCTCCCCCAAACCTACTCTGGACAGCGAACAGAACAGAGTGCGCAGCAGCCTGGCATACATTATACAGGGATCAGATCAACGCGTACGAAATGCTTACGTATCGTCCCCCTGACCTTAATGTAACCCCATATGTTCAAGATGTATGTTAAATGTGTTTAATAATAATCACGTTTGTGTTTGTTCAATATATGCGTTACATCACGTTAAAAACCGAATGTCACCGACACGACCCAATCATATTCAATACGCACTTGTACGACCCAAAATGACAATATACATCATAATACTACAATTAATGAAAAAATACGTCATGTACATGTACGGTAGGTGGCTGATACACATAACAGTACTCATAGGAGTACTTGTGCTTTCAAACCAAAATGATACGATATAATGGAATAAGACATCACACGTACCCGATTTGATCCGGAACTTGCAGTATAGTCCATATATATTAAAAAATGATGTATAATGGAAAAAGCGTAAAATTTAGACTATTATCAACGCGTTTGTGAATTACAAACAATTTTAAAAAAATTTAAAAAAGGCCCAAAGCGCCCCGCTTTGACCTAAGAGGGGCGCTTTGCCCTTAAACATGTACCGAAGCTCCCCGCTATGGCCAAAGCGGGGCGCTTTGGTCCCTCGTTTAACCTGAAGCGGAGCAGCTTTCTCCCCCCATTTCATCACCAAACAAAACACACACACAAAGGTGCGATTACACACACTAGGGCGAAGATCTTCTTTTTCCAGATTTCAAACGCTATTAGGTACGATCGAACTTCATTTATTGTTTTGGTTCAATTTATATGTTTGATTTTGTTTTGATTTGGGGGGTTTTGATCGAGTTGCTGGTTCTGTTTTTGAGAACGAAGAACCAAAGCGCCGCGCCGAGGCCAAAGCGGGGCGCTTTGGTTCATGTTTGTTTTTTTTTATATTATTTGTTTATTATTATTTATTGTTTGAATTGTTTAATAATATTATTTGTTTATTTAATATTATTTGTGTATTTAAATTGTTTAATAATATTATTTGTTTATTATCTTTTATTTAATATTATTTGTGTATTTGAATTGTTTAATAATATTATTTGTTTATTATCTTTTATTTAATATTATTTGTGTATTTGAATTGTTTAGTAATCTTATTTTTATTTAATATTATTTGTATTTAAACGTGCAGGGATGGATTCCGATCACGAGGAGGAGATTGAGCATATGGAGGAGGAGGTATGTCCGTACCTGCAGTTTGAGCAGGGGTCACGGGCGACGAGGAGATGCGCTAGGTTGCGCACCATGGAGATTGGGGGGCATGTAGGGATAGAATGGGACCTGCTGGAGACCGTGGGAGAGGCCGCGTGGACGCGTGATATAGTTGGACTAGATACTCCTTGGTCGCGCCTATTTCAGATAGCGATGGAGGACTCGTACCGTGAGCTTACGATCGAGTTTCTTTCTACGTTTACATACGCGCCGCATCCGGCGGATTACGTGGAGGACCCGATTTTCCAGTCCACGAGGTTACATTCCGTCTCGCCGGTCAGCAGTTTCAGATGAGTGTGCGGGAGTTTGTTGTCCGTACAGGTTTGTACACAGAGCCCGAGCTTGATACTGATTTATATACGCAGGGGGTTAGGGCGATGGACAGGCAGACGCTTATCAGTTTCTGGAGGGCCATTTCCAGGGTTCCCTTTGGGAAATCTTGGCAAAAGGCCACCACCATTAAAGACCCCTTGTACCGATACCTGCACCATAGTATCGCGTCATCTATCGTGCCGGTGGGTACCAGCAGGGAGAAGGTCAACCTTAGTGACCTTTTCTTTCTATACTGCCTACTTCGCGGCCAGACCTGCGATCTAGCAGCCTGCCTGACAGATTACTTTGTGAGTGCATACCACCGGCAGCTGCACACTGGCTCATACATCACCGCCATTGCACGCTCGCTAGGGCTCGTGCCCGAGAGTGATCCGGAGCTGTCCGATCCGATCCCGTCAACCAGGTTGGGCCGCGCGTCAGTATCTAGCATGCAGATCACCCGTGTCTTTGATGTTGGTCTGAGGTTTAGGGGCCGTGACGGGTAGATTTGGCATGCGGAGGTGTTGCCGGAGGTCATCCCGGTTGTTATTGAGCTGAGGGATGGAGTGTTAGCCGCTCCTCATGTTCAGGAGGCCGCTCGGCAGGCTCAGCTACAGGCTCTGGGTCTCGATCAGTACTCGGGCCAGCCTCAGGATCAGGCTCAGGCTTAGGCTCAGCCTCAGGCTCAGCCTCAGGCTCAGCCTCAGGCTCAGCCTCAGCCTCAGGCTCAGCCTCAGCCTCAGGCTCAGGAGGAGCATGTCGAGGAGATCCCGGTACCACCAGTTCAGCCACCTCCTGAGCCGCCACAGTACACGCAGCACGTCTACGCTGACCTGCCTCCGGTAGCGCGTGCGGTGGCTCGGGACTTCGACCGGCGCCTCAGACGCCAGGGCGCACTCATTGACTAGATGGTCGAGACGCTCGTTGCTCTACGAGAGCTCGCCGGGTTGCCTCCACTTCCCCTCCCACCGTCCCCACCGCACGAGGATTAGCACCTTAGTTTGTTTGTATAGTGTTTTGTTATGTATTATGTACTCAGTTGTACCTTTTTGTTTTGTATGTACAAACTGATATATATATATATATATATATAGGGGAGGGCTTAGTGGAAAACCCCGTCTTTTTTAAAAAACTATGCAAACCCAATACCATCCATTGATTATGTTTCATCACACTTGATCAATGGCTCTCATAATTTTGGTAACAATTAGATTTAAAAGAAATGTAATAATACACATTAGTCAACTAGAAGGGCATTTTGGGTAGTATATTCCTTCTCTTTCCACTGTCTAGTCCTATCATCTTTAATGCACCTCTTTTTCTCTCTCTTCATATCCAATTCAAAATCACAATCTCAGCTCTCTCAATTCCCTCTTTCCCATGACTTTCCCTTCTCTCTACACAACACTTACAACCTGCAAGCCTAAAGAGAGAATGAGAGCCATGAGAGAGAGTACCATAGAAATCGAAAGAGAAAGAGAGGTCCAGAGAAATCGAAAGAGAGAGATAAAACTGGTGGGTTTCCAGCCACCCACGGCAGCAGCAGCGCTGTGGCGGTGGTGTTGTTGACCGTTATGGTTGGGGCAGGGGAGGCGGTAGATGCACGATGAGTGAGGCACGATGGTGGTTGGTGGAAGGTGGTGGCTGGTTCATTCTGGGTTGTTGGTAGTTGATAGCGGCGACAGTGGGTGGTTGTAGAAGGTGGTGGAGGGTGGGTGGTTGGTGGCGCCGGAGTTCGAAACGTCGTCGGAGTCAAGATCTAGTAATGGTTAATGTTCTCTCTCTCTTTCCTCTCCTCTGTCTTCAATCAAGATCTAGTAATGGTTAATGTTCATGTATTTTAAATAAATCGAAAACTTTAGGATGAGATTTTTGAACGGGATTTTTTGTTGGTTTGGTTGCTTGTTTGGGGATTTTGATCTTAACAATAATTGTTTTTTTTGTTGGTTTGGTTGCTGGTTTAGGCTTTTGATCTGAACAGTAAGTGTTTTTTTGTTGGGTTGTTTGATTTACAGAAACAGACCCATAACATGTGTTAAGCATCTGTTAGAATAATATATAACGTGTGTTGATTTACAGAAACAGATCCATAAAGATATTCAATTGACAAGCTGGATGGATGTAGGCGATGTTAATACGGGGATATTGAATAAGTCAAATCTTTTGGGAAAGAAGTTTTCGTTCGTTTATAACATGTGTTAGTGGTTCATGCTGTAACAGATCCATAAAGAAGTTTTCATGCTGCAACAAGTTTTCGTTCGTTTATAACATGTTTTGCACATTTTGGAATGTATAACATGTGTTAACCCTCTGTTATAATCTTTTTGTAACCTGACATGTATTCATGTATAAGCTAGTGGTTTACAAAACACCATGATGTGTATATACTGATCTAATATGTGTTACAATATGTCTGTTCGGAACATGTAATTGATTAACATGTGACAAGGGTGAAAACAGTCGACGGGGGCGATGAGTTCAATGGTGAGCTTAGTTAATATCGTAATCTTGTTGTAACCCCACTTGTATACATATGATAACATGTAAGCATCCATTATAACCCGACTTGTATTCATGTATATCAAAAGTGGTTTGCAAAACACCATGATGTGCATATACTGATCGTAACACGTGTACAAGTTAATATGGAACATACAAGTTAATATTGTAACACCGTATACCTGGGATAACATGTGTTAAGCCTCTGTTATAATCTTGGTTTAACCCAACATTGTGTCATGTATAAGCTAGTGGTTTCTAAAACACTATTAACTTGTATAAGCTAGTGGTTTCTAAAACACTATTAACTTCGTTCATTTATAACATGTGTTGGTGGTTCAAGCTGTAACAGAACACCATGATGTAACCTGACATGTGTTCATGTATAACATGTGTTAAGCCCCTGTTAGAATGATATATAACGTTGGAAAGAACTCTTCATTCGTTTATAACATGTGTTTGTTTTTGCACATTTTGGAATGTATAACATGTGTTAAGCCTCTGTTATAATCTTTTTGTAACCTGACATATATTCATGTATAAGCTAGGGGTTTACAAAACACCATGATGTGTATATACTGATCTAACATGTGTTACAATTTGTCTGTTCGGAACATGTAATGCTTAACATGTGACAAGGGTGAAAACAGTCGACGGGGGCGATGAGTTTAATGGTGAGCTTAGTTAATATCGTAATCTTGTTGTAACCCCACTTATATACATATGATAACATGTAAGCATCCATTATAACCCGACTTGTATTCATATATATGAAAGTGGTTTGCAAGTTAATATGTGTACAAGTTAATATGGAACATACAAGTTAATATTGTATAACGTGTGTTAAGCCTCTATTATAACGTGTGTTAAGACTTCCAGAATGGATGCATAAACTCCAATAGTAACTTAATAACATAGTATACCTGATATAACGTGTGTTAAGCCTCTTTTATAACGTGTGTTAAGACTTCCAGAATGTGTTAAGTCCATACCGTTTTAACATCATGTACTAGACAAAACAAAATAAGAGTCTCACATTACATATTACTAGTAAACGAAAATACATAGCACTAAGAAAATGGTGGAACTTCCTTTGAAAATCTGCCTTAGCTTTTTAGCGGCTACCTTTGCTGCCTTAGCTTTTCAGCGGCTACCCTTTCTTTATTGTTTGGATCGGTCTTGAAACGGTTTGTAAACATGTGGGTGTGCGTATGCCAGGGAAGTTATAAAAAAGTGTTTTCATGTCACACGTTACACGTGTTACGTTGTACATGGGTTTCATGTCACATGTAACACATGCATGTCCGAGAAGTTCAACCTATTACACGTGTTAGTTGTGTTGTGCTGTGCTGTAACATAAACATGGTCATGATCCTTGAGCATCTGATCCACGTTTGACGAAACCAACGGTCCCGAGAATTGGATCTTATTTCCCTTGAATCCATCACCGTCCTAATAACAAAAAGATAAGATAACCGTTAAGTCGTTAACCAGACATAAATATTAACACATTCATAGCCAATTTTTTTTTTCTCAGATAACATCACAAAAACAGTTACTATTCAGATCAAAAGCCCCAAACAAAGCAACCAAACCAACAAAAAACAGTTACTATTCAGATCAAAAGCCCAAACAAGCAACCAAACCAAGCACAGCTTTTTAACACAAAAATAAAAACCTGCAAATTAATCTTACACAACTGAAACAACAACTAACAAAGTACACAGAACTAAAAACCTGCAATTAATTCGTCATACCCTAATACATGTCTCTAATACATCGTCATACCCTAATACATGTCTCTATAACATGTTACTATGGTTTAGCTGTGAAACAGGAGTTCAGACTATAACACGTGTTATGTTGGTTGTGCTGTAAGAAAACTTGGCTTAGCTGTGAAACAGGAGTTCAGACTATAACACGTGTTACGTTGGTTGTGCTGTAAGACAAACTTGGCTTTTCGTTTCTAAAAACAGATGTGGCGATTATTAGACGTCTAAAATTCAGCAACTAAACAAAGTACACATAACTAAAAACAACAAGATTACACGTTAAATACGAAACATTAACGGTCTATAATTTGTAATCTATACGAACATTAACGGTTGTTCGTGTTTCACAATAACGGTTGGAATTATACAAACTGTAATTTGTAATCTATAAGACACATTAACGGTCTAATTACGAACACTAACTATTATACTTGGTGTTCGTGTTTCAAAACCCATATTCTATAATCGGCTGAAAAGAAAAAAACTACTGAAGCAAACAAGCAAGATAAAAACGTGAGCATTAATAGACTTGTTGTTCGTGTTTCACATTAACGAGATCCCCCTAAATCATCATATCCAAACAACAAACAAAAACCCACAATGCAATAATCAAATCAAGAAACTAAATCAAGATTACCTCATCGCAAAAATCACCACAAATATCGGACCCAAATCGAATCAAAAAATAAAAAAGGAAGAAACTTTATTCACACCCCTGTTGGTAGCACTAAGAAAATGGTGGAGCTTCCTTCGACATCAGTGACCCTTGAGCAGTAGTTGATGATGGCAACATTCAGATCTAGTGCCATTTTGAGTTAAATATATTCAGTTCCACATATGAATATAGGAACTGAATATATGGGTTGGGGTTGGGGGATGGCGGTGGAGGAGGGGAAGTGGTGGGGGGTGTGCAGCGGCGGTCGGCCGACGATGGTAAAGGTGCAACGGTGGTGGGGGTTGTGCAACAGGGTTGGAGGTGTTTACGGTAGTGCCGGAGGTACAATACAGTTGGTGGTGCGATGGTGATGATGGTGGTGGTGCGGTGGTGATGGTGGTGTGGTGGAAGAGAGAGAGATGTGTATGATGAGAGAGAGATTTGATGAAGGGAGAGGAATAAACTAATCAGATTAAAAGAAGAGAAAGAGAGGTTTGGGAAGATAAATGAGAAATAGATGTTGTCAAATCATAGTACACAAAAGTCAAGATATCTTTTTGAGTTGGGTAGTGTAAAAAGACAATCCTACCCTTCAAAGCTCTAAAAGCATATGTTGATGTGGAGCAATCTAGGCCACATGTTGAGTTTGCAAAGTTTTCTAAAAATCAAGGGTTTCTTGTGTAGCATTGCCCTATATATATATATATAGGATTAAGTTAAAATGAGAACCACCTCGAGTTGTAAGAACCGCGAGAACTTTTTGATTCGGGCCTTGGTGGACCAATTTTTTTTTCAGAAACGTAGATGCATGTATAAAAATAACATCTGTAAAAAAAATTCAAAAAAAAAATGTCGTGGGTGTAGTTTTGAGCAACACAAGTTTGTGTTTACGGGACCCGTAAATTTTCCGGCTAGATTTACGGGTCCCGTAAACACAAACTTGTGGCGCTCAAAACTACACACACGACATTTTTTTTTTTTGAATTTTTTTTACAAATGGTGTTTTTATACATGCATCTACGTTTATGAAAAAAAATTTGGTCCACCGCGCCCCCCACGGTGTAGTTCCCGCGGTTCTTACAACTCGAGGTGGTTCTCATTTTAACCTTCCCCTATATATATATAGGATCACGCTAAAATGAGAACCACATCGAGTTGTAAGAACCGCGATAACTTTTTGATCCGGGCCTTGGTGGACCAAATTTTTTTTTTCAGAAACGTAGATGCATGTATAAAAACAACATTTGTAAAAAAAAAAATTCAAAAAAAAATGTCGTGGGTGTAGTTTTGAGCAACACAAGTTTGTGTTTACGGGACCCGTAAATTTTCCGACCAGATTTACGGGTCTCGTAAACACAAACTTGTGGCGCTCAAAACTACACACACGACATTTTTTTTTTTGATTTTTTTTTTTACAAATGGTGTTTTTATACATGCATCTACGTCTATGAAAAAAAAATTTGGTCCACCGCGCCCCCTACGGTGTAGTTCTCACGGTTCTTACAACTCGAGGTGGTTCTCATTTTAGCATTCCCCTATATATATATATATATAGGGCAATGATAAATTGAAAACCTCCTTGAGTTGAATAAACCCTGAAAACTCAATAATAACCATTGATTAGAGCTGATGGATGGCTAGGATTAACTTTTGGCATCTGTTGCTTTTTCTATCCTTGTCTCTCAATTTTTAAATATATAAGATGTACATAAAGGGTAAAATGGGAACTATAATACACTTTCTTAATCATCACCCTACAAACCTACCTATGTTGTTATCAGAGTTCATTAATTCAAAACCCAAAACAGAAGACACACACTCTCTCTCTCTTTCAGAATCTTCATCCCTCTTCATCCCTCTTCATCCATACCCAACAAAATCGCCAGAGATTTTCATCAAGAAAGAGAATCCAGACCAAAATCCCGACGGATATTTCCGTCCAGAGCAAAATTTGCCGGAGATATTCAACAAAAAAGTCGGAATTTCAGGTGCGTCGGTCTTTCTTAACTATAATTCTGAACTTTGTTTTAACTATACAGATTTGGGTTGTGTTAAATGGAGTATTTCTATAGTTTTAAATAGTTTTGGTGTGTCTTAACAAGAGATTTCTCGGTTCCTTTATAAACCCATCTGGGTTTTCTTAATGACTGTGTACGGTTAGTGTTTTTTCTTTTTTTGGATCATCTCACGTTTTAGACGCTTAGTTAAAAGGGTTTTTGGTTGAATACGTGATCATTTGGGGGGGGGGGGGGGGCTGATTTGTGTGTTAATATTGATTTGAGAAAATAAATTAAAGTAATACTCTGTTATTAGGAAAAAAAGGCTATTTAGGGTATATCAATACATAATGAAAAGTGGAAAATAATATTAAGGTTTTTGGGGGATAATGAAAAATAAAAGGATAAAAAGGGTGGGAAGAATGTTCGTCTGAGAAAATAATCTATGTTTGCTATAAATTGAACTGGTCCATAGTGATCTACTGGTGATTGTGGTCCTGCATTTGTTATCTACTAGTCATTTATCTGAGCTATAAAATGATCCGGACCATAAATTGACTGCCTCTTAATCTGATGCTTTGTTGGATTACGTGGTACTTTGCAGTAATTGGCTGTTACAGCTAAGTATAACAAAACACATCCGAGGAAAAAATGAGCCCAGGTGTTTATAATTACAAAAACTGTTATTAATTATGTTTATACATTCTTATACATTCTTTTATTAATGTTGTTCACCATTAAAAAATGCAGCTAAAAAGGCTCGCCATACCCCGGTTGTCGAGAAACGCGTAAACAGGCAACTAATATGTACGTAAATACTTTGAATTCATTACATGTTTGTTGTCATGTTTATGTCTAATGTATATAAGCTTTCTAAATAGTGACAGCGAATGCTAACACGGGCGGTCCAGCAACACGAACAAGAGGAGGTAAAAAAAATTACATACGGTTGTAGATAAAACTATAGATTTGTTGTTTGTGTATTTATTACCTATTGGACATTTGTCTGGGTTATAAAAGTGAACTAGAGTATAAATAGTTAGCCTCTTAAACTGATGCTTGGTTGGATTACGTGATAATTTGCAGTCATCCGTTGTTACAACTAAAAATCCAAGGAAAAAATGAGCCCAGGTGTTTATAATTACAAAACCTGTGATAAATTATGCTTACGCATTAAATTAGATGTTAGTTTATTAATGTTGTTTACAATTAACAAAATGCAGCTAAAAAGACTCGCCGTACGCCGGTTGTCGATAAGCGCATAAACAGACAACTAATATTGAAAACATGTTTCTTGTCATGTATATGTCTAATGTACATAACCTTCCTAAATAGTGACAGAGGATGCTAACACGGGCAGTCCAGCAACGCGAACAAGAGGAGGTAAAAAGGATTTAAAATTAGTCTTTTTTTATTCTTAAGAGATATATTTTGTAAAGGTTGTTAATAGTTTGTGATTTATATAAAACTTGTATAAATGTAGGTAAGCAAGCGCATCATGATAAGAAGTTGCAAAAAAGGAAGCTAATAAGTACGTACAAGCATTTTTTTTCTTTCACTTGTCTTACAATTATGTTTTCAATAAATAATAAAACAAACTTGTTGTCTCAGTTTCACCAGACAGTGATTTGGACACACCCGGAAAAAACATGGAGAATATAAAAAAAGTTATGTTTTTTTTTATGTATACAAGTTTCTTGGTTACATTGTTTTAAAATCTAATATTTATGTACATGCACTTTGTAAAAACATTCTAAGTTAACGGCGATGAGGGTGGGCCAGCAACACGTACTACGGGACGTACAAAACTGTTTTAGATGTGATCTTTAGGAATCTAAATAAATATATGTTTCGATACCTTAATGCTAATTATTAAGCTTTCTAAATAGTGACACCGGATGCTAACACGGGCGGTCCAGCAACGCAAACAAGAGGAGGTAAAAAAGTTTTAAAATTAGTCTTTTTTTTCTTTTTATTGTTAAGACATATGTTTTGTAAAGGTTGTTAATAGTTTGCGATTTATATAAAACTCGTACAAATGTAGGTAAGCAAGCGCATCGGGATAAGAAGTTGCAAAAAAGAAAGCTAATAAGTACGTACAAACGTTTTTTTTTTCTTTAGCTTGTCTTATAATTATGTTTTATATAAATAATAAAACAAAGTTGGTGTCTCAGTTTCACCAGACAGTGATTTGGACACCCCCGAGGAAAACATGAAGAAAATAAAAAAAATGTATGTTTTTTTATTCTATAGACGTTTCTTCGTTACATTTTTTTTATATCTAATATTTATGTACATGAACTTTGTAAAAACATTTCAGGAGTATCGCCAACGCTCACTGGAGTCGATGCATACTTTCAAAGTCTCTTCCCGACATTAATGAACTCATTTTTTCCAGGCATGAGATCGATCGCCTCAACATCCGGAACTTTGGAAACCGAGCATGGCCACTTGTGCATTGTTATGCTTTGTGTGTGATGAGTAATTAACAATGCTTTGTGGATATACACATTATGTATGCTGAAACTATTTCTAATGAAAAAATAAACTTTGGGGGTGGATGGTGGTGATTAGATATGAAAGTAAATGACAAATTAAATGCATCACAAGATAAAAAGGAGAAAGTAACAAAAAGATACATCTTGTTGTATGTATTCTATAAAAAAAGTAAAAAGTACAAATTCATCCTTCCTTTATACCCATTTTGTTTGGCTTACTGGTTATTGCGCTTGTTTATTGTGCATGAGGGCTGGGTTCAATTCCTCTTTTTATGTTGTGATTATGTTTTATTAACTCAATCTTGCTAACTACAATCACCACATTTATTGTCATTAATAACAGTCATTTATCGTGTCGTTAAATCTATGTTCTTCAAAAAATGTGCCATATCTAGTGTTAAAGTTATTATGTACTCAACTATTGTGTTAAATCTATGTTTTCTCAATCAATGTTATTAAAAAAACGTGTCGTTATTATATGATTTAAACAAATACTGACTTCTAACATAACGAAAAACTAAAAAAAAATTGATATCTTAAAAAAACCTTACATAAGTTACACACTTTAGGAAAAAATAAAAAATAAAAAAGAGTCACGTGATCAAATCTAAAAAAACATACAACGTTGTCATGAAAAAAAAAATATATTCAAGCAACCATCAACAAAAGCACATGATCAAACACACATAGAGCAAAAATGTACAAAAATCTCAGTGAAAAAAAAAATGTAACACGGATACAGCAAAAAATGTACAAAAATCTGAGGCAAAAATAAAATGTAACATGGTAAAAACAAAACCAAAAAATCCATAACATATAAAATTCTCAGATTCAACACAGCAAAAGTCTACATAAATCTCAGGGAAAAAAATGTAACATGTTAAAAACAAAACCAAAAAATCCATAACATAGAAAATTCTCATATTCAACCAAACATCAACAAGTACATACTACCGAAAATGTCATGAACATACTAATAAGGATAATCCAACTAAGTACCACCTATTTCTTAATCACAACAAACAATGCTAACAAGTAAGCTGCCAATCACTAACGCTAATATCAGTAACCATATAACCCTCTTCTCCTTCCGAATTTCTTGCTCACGGGTAAACAGTTCAGCTTGCAGGTTGTTGATGTTCCTCAAAAGACCTGGTATGATCCTAGTTAACTCTGAAACTGATTATCATTTTGTAACATAAAAAAATGTAACAACACACTGATTTTTACAATAATCTAAAAAAGTGTAACAATGCACTTTATTTTATGTAAACGTACATTATTTATGTGACACGGAAAAATGTAACATGCATTTTTTCTTGAACAAATTTTACACAAAAAATTGATAAATCAAGAAACTAAAAACATTCATCTTCTTGAACAAACAAAAAAAAAACAAAATATCCAGAAAAAAGTTTCATGTAACAACACACTTTATTTTTACAATAATCTAAAAAAGTGTAACAATTCACTTTATTTTATGTAAACGTACATTATTTATGTGACATGGAAAAATATAACATGCATTTTTTCTTGAACAAATTTTACACAAAAAAATGATAAATCAAGAAATTAAAAACATTCATCTTCTTGAACAAAAAAAAAACATATCCAGAAAAAAGTTGCATGTAACAACACACTTTATTTTTACAATAATCTAAGAAAGTGTAACTAGATCATCTTTTGGATTCAGATCACTTTTAGATCTGGATGAAGATCTTTAAAAACTGGAAATGAATTAGAAGATAAAGATATAAAGAGAGAGAGAGAGAGGGGGAAAAGTCATAAATAACACATTTTTACACATTTCATACCTTAAATGCCTGATTCAACTAAAAACACTTGCAAAAAATGTGTAATTTTAGATAAAAAAAACATAAAGAGAATTTAAAAAAAGTAACAAGATTCATATCTGATTCATCGTCATCTTCGTATCTTATTCATCATCATCATCATCTTCATATTCATATTCATATTCATGTGCGATTTTCTTCAAGCTGCTGAATCTGGATCTTGTGAAGAGGGAGAGAGAGAGAGAGAGAGAAAGACATCGTGGATCTGGATCTTCAACTCTGATTCTTTGTTGCAGAAATTGTTTTTCAAAAAAAATGTTGAAGGTGTGTTGAAGAAGAGAGATCTGGTTAATAGAGAAAGAAAGAATGGTGTATTGAAGAAGAAAGAGATTCAAATAAAAGCTTGGATCATATGTTTAAAGAAATAAGGACAAAATGCATTAAATGGATATGGATAGATGCAAAAGACTTTTGCAGTAACCACCTTATCACTCTTAAATTGTCCACTGTGAATTTCCAATACTACCCTTACTTCACACTTTTTTAACTGATCATTGAATTGATGTGGCGTTCTCCTATCCACACAAATGAGTTTTCAGGGTTTAGTCAACTGGAGTGGGTTTTCTCCTTATAATTAGCCTATATAGCCTATATATATATATATATATATATATATTGCAGTTAATCTTCTATTTACATCACGTTGGTTTTGGATTGTTTACGTTTAATTCTTATGGCATTCTGTACATTTTATTTAACGTGTTCGTTTAATTTAACAAAATAAACTAAGTTAACAGTTTATAAAGACGCACTTATATTTTATACGTTCTATAAAACTAATGACGTAAAAAAACGTAATTATAAAACAACTATGAATTATATGTAATACTAATATTTTATAATAATAATAATAAAACTCAAATACAATTTTTCCTCCAAAAAACACTACCAAACTAACCCACATCCCACCTATTTCAAAAAAAAAAAAAAAAAAAAAAAACAACACAAACTCATCTCCACTGGCCATTTGTCTTTTTGCACACCCAAAGCGCCGCGCTTAGGCCAAAGCGGGGCGCTTTGGGATAAGTCAACAGACAAGGTCTTGTCTGTTGACTTATCCCAAAGCGCCCCGCTTTGGCCTAAGCGCGACGCTTTGGGTGTGCAAAAACTTGTCTGTTGACTTATCCCAAAGCGCCCCGCTTTGGCCTAAGCGCGGCGCTTTGGGTGTGCAAAAAGACAAATGGCGTGTGTGAATAGACCAGACCTATTTTAATGGAATTACAATTTGTTGTAATTAAAGATATAGAAATTTGAAAAGGAAATCATACCTTACAAAAATGACTTGAGCTGTCAACATTGTTTAAAGACATACATCACTACAAATTATACTACATATACAAAACTAAGTTGGGGGGAATAGTGTCAGGCAGCTGCCTGGCACTCCCATATTTTTAATTTTGTTCTCAGTTTAAAATTACGGTTTCGCCCTTTGTTTAAAATTACGGTTTTGCCCCCTGTTCAAAATAAAATTTTGGTTTTCCCTCTATCTGAAAATTACGATTATGCCCTCAGCTCAAAATTACGTTTTCGCCCACAGTTCAAAATAAAATTATGATCCCCACGCCTAGCTCAAAATTATGATTTTGCTCTCAGTTTAAAATTATGATTTCGCCTCCAGCTCAAAATGTAATTACGATTTTACTATCTATACAGACATACATGTTATGAGAGAGAAATATTCGGTTTATTGCCCCGCAACGCGGGCGGGGCAAAAACTAGTAAAATACAAATTCAAAAGGCAATACCTATTATTAGGATTTCAGTGATATGTGGATTTATGCATATCCTAGAATCCAATGAAAATCTTAAAATAATAACACTTATTTATAAAGAAGCTACATAATTAACTAAACCAAAAATGATATATATATAAGAAGATGGTGATGATATTAATCATAAACTAACATAAAAATGATCCCAATGTAAATAATCTTAGTTAATTAACTATATTATTGAGTATAGTTATATAAAAGTTAGACTAGCTCCTTACGCTAGTCTTCTGACGGGGGATTGAATACTAAGGGTGAAAGGGGTACTCCTCTCTTAGGGGAGTGACCTCTCTTAACTCCCCCCAATTAGCACGCGCCACGTCAACTTCTCTCTTAACTCCCCCACACCCTCAATTTGATGGCGGCACTCCTCTCTTGGGGGACTTGGTTTTATTTTTTTATATAAATACTTTTATAAAAGTAAAACATAATTTAAATAAATTAAAACTAAATAAAAATAAAAAATAGAACATTTCATTTAATTAAAAACAAGTTTGAGGGGTATTTTTAAAAGTAATAAAAAAATTAAGTGTTTTTTTAAATTAAAAATCACAAGGAAAAAAAAAAAACTCAAAAATTATTTTCTGCTCCTTCTTTCTTCCTCCTCCTCCCCTTCTTCTTCTTCTTCTTCTTCTTCTTCTTCTTCTTCTTCTTCTTCTTCTTCACTTTGTTCTTCTTCTGCACTTTGTTCTTCAAGAATCACAAGGAAAAACTCAAAAATCACAAGTCTGCACTTTGTTCTTCTTCTGCACTTTGTTCTTCAAGAATCACAAGGAAAAACTCAAAAATCACAAGGAAAAACCAAAAAAAAAAAAAAAAACTCAAAAAAAAATTGTATCTCTCATCGGTGAATACACACCGCTCCCATTCATCGCTTAGCCTCCCCGAGTTGATGGCGGCGGTGTTCCCGCTCGGGGACTTGACACCCCGCATCCCTCCCCGCAAAGCGCCCCGGACACCCTAAGTTTGTATTAACAAAGTTAAAAACTAAACAGATAAAGAAATTGTAGATTGACAATTGGGCTGGTTAACTCGTGTGGTTGCCTAACACTCAAATTTTTAAAGGGCCCGAAAATTTTTTATAAACTTTATATATATAGGAGAAGGAACCCTTAGAACCACCATTTGTTGCGAAAAACCGTGAGAACCAATGTGAACACAATAAAAAATATCTAAAAATAGCTAAAAAAAGCACAAATTTTTTTTTACTATTTTTTATAAAAAAATCGCTATATTTCGTTACAAAAAAGAGGAGCGATTTTAATGTAAAAAGTATTAAAAAAATATTATTTTTTTGTGTTTTTAGATTTTTTTAGGGTTTTTTTGAGGGTTTAGTTTTTAGCATTTTAGCTTGGGAGGGTTAGGTTTTTTTGTGTGTTCACATTGGTCCTCATGGTTCTCACAATAAAGGTGGTTCTCAAATGAACCTCACCCTATATATATATAATGTGAGGTTTATTGAGGAACACTAAAAAAGTAGGGAATCGGAGAATACTCTTAAATATTTAACTTAACGTGTTAAAAATCAATTTTTTTTAAAATTTTTTATGCGCTTTTCCTTATAAATACTTGTAGAAGCAATTTTAATAAAAAAAAAATCAAGAACTAAAATTGTAAAAAAAAGCAGTTAAAAAAGGCTTAAACTTTTTTTTTTTTACAAAAATGATTTTTTTATCGGAATAGTGTATACCCATTTTTATAAGCAAAAGCGCTGAAAAAAATTTAAATATTTGATTTTTAACATGTTAAGTTAATTTTATAAGATAGATTTTTTAACTATTTTCTAAACAATTTTTTTTATACTTTTTAGTTTTTTTAATTTTTTTATCAAAAATGTTTCTACATATATTAATAAGGAAAAGCACCGAAATTTTTTTAGAAAAAGTTGATTTTTAACATGTTAAAAGTTGAATTTTTAAAAGTGTTCTTCGGTTCCCCACTTTGTTAGTGTTCCCCAATAAACTCTCACTTTATATCTATACATATAATAAAAGAAACCAATGTGTGACACGTGTCATTCACGGGAGCCCTCTAATTTTCTGTTTTCCCGCATTTTTTCATACTTATCTTATACTAATTAAGTAACAAATTAATATTATTTCTCTTCATTTATCCCAACTTTTTTTTTTCAAATCTATATCTCTAATAAAGCAAACCATTGGGGGACACATGTCACCCAATGGTGCAAGCCAACTAAGCATCCACCTAAGCAATGATGTGGCAAAACTCAAATATTTTGACAAGTGGCATTGGTTTCTGATGCGGATTACATTGGCTTCAATCATACGCCTCTTCTATACTCTCTCTCTCATTATCTCAAACCGTTCAAAGAAACCCTAATAGGCGATTTTGGTTCCTGCGTTCTTAATCGATCCTTTGCAACGAGGTTTATTCAGTCTTCAAATATTCAACAGTGATCATCATCGACGGTAATGATTCCGATATCTTCTTCATCATCTTATTGATCGATTCTGTTTGAATGGTTTGTTGTACTTTGATTTGTGATGTATTGTCTGTTATGTGATGATGTATGAATTTATTGTACATGATTTGAAGATCTATTAGCTTATTCCTTTTTTCTTAGGGTTTTAAAAGCCGATATCATGTTGTTTGTTTATGTGATTTGAATATCGATTTCTTATACGGATTTGCTGGTCTGTTAGGGTTTATAATCGCCGATTTTTAAGTTGGTGTATATATGTTTTGTGTATTAGGGTTTTTCATTTGAATATGTTGATTTTTCAATTATGTTCCTTAGATTACCAAGATTTTGTATTCTGTTAATTAGTAACCGTTTTCTATGTTTGAAGTTTTATTCGATGAAGTTTGATGTATTTTTTTAGTTTCTATATTCTTGAAAAATTGTGATCTACATTTATTTAAGTGATTAAGTTATTGTACGTTTTAAGTTTTTTGTGTATTAGGGTTCTAATTACTGTTTTCATCTACTGTTATTTGTTGTTTGCCATCTGCTGAATTCATCTATTTGATGTTGAATTTCTTAACATCTATTTGATTCTTGTGAGGTTTCAGCCTTTTGCCTACCCGACGATGATGGTGGCTTGCTACTTGGTATAGCAACTCTGGTTGCAACCATAGCACCACTGAGCGGGTTAAACGATGATGATAATCTTTTCGGATCTGAGCTGTGATGAATTCATATAATGACTGTAAATCGGATGTTGGTGTTGCCTTGGCGTGGGCGCGTGACAGGTATGGATTTTGTTTTATGTGGGTTTTTGTTGCTAGCTGTACTTTGAGAACATGAGGAACATGAACATTGTACCAGAGAAATAAATAGGCCATGATGATGTAAAAAATTCAACTATCTTTGTTATTTTGGCTTGGCAATTTGATGATTTGCAGCCACAATGAGGTAGTGTATTTGAGCCTACGAAACACATCTAACCAAATTAGATGTGTTCATATTTGAATTTTACTATTGATGATGTTGCTTTCGGTGCTATTCTTTAATAGATTGATTTGGGTTTGTTTGTTTCTATCAATTTTGTTGCTTTATGTTATAGGGACTTTTGGGGTTTTTTATAGGTTATGTTGAAATAAACAATTTAACATGTTTTAGTTAGCGTCTGTAGTTGCCGACTTTTTGGTGCAAATTGTAACAGAGAGAAAATTAAATGGGCGGTGATGATATAAGAAAATCCTCTATTTTCGTTGTTTTGGCGTGGCAATCTGATGATTTGCAGCCACAATGAGGTAGTATATCTGAGCCTTCGAACACACGTCTAAGCAAACCAGATGTGTTCATATTGAAAGTTTACTTTTGATGGGTGCCGGTTACTTTCATCGGTTGATCTAGAAGACAGAATGGGAGACTTGAAGGTGATCTTGAACAACCGCAGC
This sequence comes from Helianthus tuberosus, assembly GCA_030545235.1. Classification (NCBI taxonomy): domain Eukaryota; kingdom Viridiplantae; phylum Streptophyta; class Magnoliopsida; order Asterales; family Asteraceae; genus Helianthus; species Helianthus tuberosus. The sequence goes on along the minus strand of CM060396.1, from coordinate 27,599,677 downwards.
CTTAGACACTTGAATCGGTGTTCCGGCGAGAGTTCGGTAAGCTCTTATCACCTGCATGTCTCTATTTTCCTGTAGATCGGATCATATAGTAACTAAAGAATCCTAAATCGCTATATTTACCTTTGTTGAAATTGAAGTACAGGAAAGAGGAGCAGAGAATATGTGTGAGAGACATCGATTCAATTTTGATTTCTTCGATTTTCCTACTACAGATTCAAACACAATGGAGACGATTAGGAGAGCATTGCACGCAGTTTCATGGTACTCTAATGATCGCAAGCTTCCTTCAAGTCGATAGGCAATTTTATAGTCCCCTTTTTATTTACCCTAATTTTTTCGTTTGATTGAAGCTGTCAACTAGAGTTAGCAACCGTTATATAGTTTATGTGTTTTAATTACCTCATCTTTTGCTTTCTTTTTGGTGAGGGTTTCTAATGTTTAAATATTGAATACAATTTTTTTTGTGTAATTATTAATGATTATAATTAATATTAAAACAGAGAGATGTGGGATACATCAAGGAAAGGTCTATTGAGCTTGGTCTGCAAGACTGCACGTCATCTTTTACTTAAGGTAATGCAGGATACCAAATCATTAATAAATAATAATTAGAAACTTTCTGGATATGCGCCCAGATGGATGAATTGGCATGCTTTGCATGAGGAATGATAGCATTAGGGTTATATGGTTATGGTCCTGATGATTCCAGCAAATTTTTAAAATTTGACACAAGAGGTATTGTGTTAATTCTTCACCATTAATAATAAAAACAAGTTCTTTTAAGGATTGTCCTTTGTTATAAAAAAATCATTTGCACCAGAGGTGTGAGGTGGTCAGGAGAACGCCTCAGGGCCTTGAGATGGCGCTTCATACACATTACGTCGAATTTAGGGCCCGTCGAATTGAGGTCATACTTCGATTGTGAGAAAATTTAAAGTCATAGGTGTAGACACAATTGCATATTCAAAAGAAATTAAATTTCAGGGGCAGTCTGTGAATTTGGATTTATATGGTAATAAACTGCAGGGTTTTTTTTAATTATAAGTGAATGACAGTGCATTTTTTTTTTGGTACAAGTAGGTGCCAAAGACTTTTGCAAATTAAAGACAGGGTGTCAGTTATAAGGATTACAATTCTACAAAACTGAGTGAAGATTTTGCTACTTTGGAACATGTTAGTTTAGTCTTTTAGTGTTCTGATTACTTTAACCATACTGATGGGTCCTTTCTTATAAATTTAATACTTCAATGATGTTCATTTGTCTTAATTATCTAAGAAAATGTCATTTACAAGGTATTGAACTTATCCTTCTCGGTGAAGATGTACACAACATGAATTCCCCAAAAAGATTAAGATGAAGTTTCGTTCTCTACAACAATCGGTAATTGCTTTTAAAGTTTTATTATATACCATTCATCTTTAAACATACATTTATTTATTTTTGAGCAGTGTTAACTTTTTTACGCTCGGTTAATGTTTTTTTTTTTTTGGGTCATATATATTGCTCGGTTGGCTAGGACTGGAGATTCAGTGCGCTGAAGATGAAGAATTTTGGTAAGGGTTACCCCATTTGTTCTATAAATTCATTAAACTTATTATGGTAAGTTCGGCACCGGGTGACATACTGATTGCTGAAACAATTTTCTTAAAGGAACGCCCGTGGGCTTCACGACATTTAGTAATTATAGATTATTTAAAGTACCATTTAGTAGTCTTAGATTATGAAGAATTTAATCACAGTAAGGGTGTGTTTAGTTTATTATGAATTGAAAATATTCCAAAAGTAAAGGAAATTTTTGGACTTCATATAACCGTTGTGTCCTAATCTATTGAGACATTTGTAATTCTCAACTTGAATAGGCTTGCTTTTGTTTGTAGAAACACCATGGATGTGAAATAAAGGGTTTGGTTATTGCCTATGTAGAGACGCCTAAATCCTATATCCAATATGTTGTTTTTAGACATTTTTAGTGTTTTATGATTGGCTCTTGTCACCAGCAAGAAACTTTTTTGTTTCAGTATCTATTTCTATGAGAGTCCATGTAAACTTCGTCATTTGCTTTCTACAGGAATATGGTATCAATGGATTTCCAACTATTAAAGTATTTGTGCCTGGAAAACCTCCTGTTGATTACCAAGGAGCTAGGGAAGCAAAACCAATAGCAGAATTTGCACTTTCACAGGTCATCATATCGAATTTTAAATCTGCTATTCGTTAGACCATGCGTAGTGGTAAGGGTGAATAATGCCCCCACCCTTGGGCGTTTTCTGCCATGTGGCAGTCCAGTCAGCAAAGGGCATTATTGGGTGTTTTTCTAAAATGGGTATAGTGGGGATGTGGGTATTATGTTAAAAAATGGTGTAAAGAATTAAATAAAAAAAAACTAACCAAAAAAAGGGGATTGACCAAGAAAAAGATGGATACATTTGATTGGCCAACCAACTTGCTATTTAGCGTGATTCAAAGCACACCTGGAGGGCATTTTTGCTAAATCACGCTCAATCACGCCATGGGGGTGGGGGAGCGTTTTTGGGCGTGTTTGGGGGAGAATCACGCCGGATCACATACCACTACGCATGGTCTTATAAAACTGTTACCTTTCTCTCTTTCTGTATGTTGAAATGTGTTGTCATGGAGTAAAACTGTAAGGATGCTCTCTAAATTTTGACAAGAATTTGTATGTTGGTGGTTTGAGTCCTCACAAATCACCATCATTCACAAGTCACAACTATTTTCATTACAGTTTAACGCTGCAACAATAAAGGTTGGCATGAAGAGATTAGTTTTTATATTAATTAACATGTCTCACTGAATTAGACTCTGTCTTGCGCCTTTCATCTGTAATTCATATATGCGTGCTTTACTGTTTGAAGTATTCATAGATAGTTTACTGTGAACAGGTCAAGGCACTCCTCAAGGACAAGTTAAGTGGAAAAACAACAGGAGGATCAAGTGAGAAATCAGAACCAAGTTTATCAGTCGAACTGAATTCGCGTAATTTTGACGAATTGGTTGTTAAAAGCAAAAATCTCTTGATGGTGGAATTCTTCGCACCCTGGTATTCATTCTAGGCTTGAGTTGTTTCTTTAGCAATGTGTTTTCCAAATGCCCTTATTTGTTGATTGTAATACATTGAATATTCTCCAAACCTTGTGATCGCGCCCCACTGGGATTTGAATAATTTTTTTTTTCCAATGTGCGTCTTTTTAAATAGTACTAAATTTGAATCAAAGTAAATAATATGGTTTTGGTTGAAGCCCGCGTATTACGCGAGCATTAATCTAGTTCAAACAATATAATAGGTATCAATTTTACTTTACGAAATATAATAAAAGAAACCAATGTGTGACACATGTCATTCACTGGAGCCCTCTAATTTTCTGTTTTCCCGCATTTTTTCATACTTATCTTATACTAATTAAGTAACAAATTAATATTATTTCTCTTCATTTATCCCAACTTATTTTTTTTTTTCAAATTCAAACAATATAATAGGTATCAATTTTACTTTACGAAAAAATATTTAGATTATATCTAATAATCTGTAAGTATGTTATTGAAATATGTATCACAATATAACTATGACTATGGACGCATGTATGGTTATAAACAAAAATATGCATAGATAATTCCTTTTTCTATATATAATATCAGATAATCTATTTTTCTATAACTAATGTATATTAGATTATATCTAACTATAATATTTATGTTATTTTCAATAAATAATAATATTAAATCGTAGTTATCCCGCTTCTTTCAGTTATAATAATATATTATTAAATCATAATTTTCAGTTTATCTTTTATTTATTTATTTAAATATTTTTTTTCTTAATCATTTCTTTTATTTTTCCATTAAATAATAGCCTTTTATTTTATTTTTCCACTTATCTCTTATGTTTCCAGCTTTGATCTAACCACATGTTATACATAAGCTTGTAACATAATAATTAAAAACGGACAAAGTAAAATGTTATACCACATGTGATACACAAGTATCTAACCTAATAATAAATAAAAAACAAAGTAGCATGTTATAATAAGTAAATAGTACATTGAAATTCATTTTTTTAAAACATATCTTAACGAATGTATGTGTTATGCGATTACATTATATTTATTCAACCGTGCGATACATGGGTTTTCTAAAGATGTAACTTTTTTTATACTTACTATATAAAATTACGTGAATTCAACCCGTGTAATACACGGGGTTTTAACCTAGTATATATATATATATATGTATGCATGCATGCGCACATCGTTGTAGTTTTATCTTTACATAGTTAGACTATCCACATCAAGGATGTTTGTAGGTGATTCTTGGCCTATGTGGAGGGCATTTGTGAGAGGGATGGATTAGTGGGTGTTGTAGAGGATGACATGGAGGGTGTTCATTCTTAAGGATTCTTGGGGAAGAATGGGGGAATGGTGGGTCCTTTCTTTTTTTTATTTAGTTTAAATTTAATAAAATAATTATAATAAGGTTGTTTGTGGGAAGGATATATATGTTATTGTTGTGGGTAAAAAGTGTTTGTGGGAAGAATAAGTGAAAATCTGATGTGGCATGCTGATTAGGCTGTTTGTAGAAAGGATAGTCTTTCACTGATGCGGATAGTCTTATAGTTTGTTATAATTTAATTTCAGAAATATAATTTAAACTGAAAATTATAGTGTTACATTTATTTTAAAAATAGAATATATCATATCGTTTATGCTTTTCTAATGGATACGACTAGATTTGTCTTCCGAACTTTAACATGCACAAGTGCATGATGTCACTTTCATTCCTTATTTTATCTATTAAAGGAACAACTATGGTCTATGGACATTCTCGAAGCCACTTTCATTCTACATATCATCTTCTTCCTGCATCACAACCACTTAAAACTAATGTGATACACAAAATAAATGGCCTGTTAATGGTTTTCTTGTTGCTTACACCGTAAATGGTGAAGTTGAATGTGGCCCTCGTTTTACTTGTTTCTTCTTGGGATACTTTTTTTCTTTTTAAGTTTGTTAGATCGATTCATTGCATTTGTGGCAATGTGAATGGTGTTCTTTCAAAACAAGCAACAACTCACTTATGTTCATCATTGTTTGTCACTTGCAATGATTGTTATATCATATATATACACGAAGTTTGTTTTTCAAGATTGAGCAACAAATCTTGGCTTCCACGAAGGATGTTTTATATAGTTAGTTTTTATAAATTGAACTATGGCATCTAAATTCGCAAGGTCATTCGATTAACCCCAACGAGAGCTATGAATCAAAATAAAAGATCGGGTCATACACATATAAATCGCGTCCGATTCTCAACGAAAAATATCTTTTCTTTTTTTAAACCAGTGGAACACAAAATTCAATAGTTGTCAACAACGAATTAACACTTTACATAAGCTGGACATGTGAAGATTATCCAATAAATAATTGTTAGAGGTACATATAAAATACTTTGTTTTTCATAAAAACAATTTAAGGTACACTAGTTCATAAGTTATTTTAAAAAAAATAAAATCTTAAAACATAACTCTTAATGCTATGTTGACACAACTTTAGAAGAGTAATTGTGCGATTCGGTGGGGAAAAGGGCACTAATAATCACATAATATGATAACTCTTTTTTTTTTAAATTAAAAAAAATAATAATACTATGCGGTATCATAATCAAATTAAAAATAACAAAATGTTCATTTTTATGGTGTATTTTTTTTTTAAATTATTAACGTATGGAAAATTATGATCGAATTAAACTCATGATGTAAGCTGGTTTAAAAATCAGCAATATCTCTCAAAGTATTATATCTAAAATTATGTAAAGTTGCCTTTGTGTTTTCATTATATGTGGTATCTGTGTTTTCTATACTATATAATAATAGAAATTTCTATTGGACATGTGCCATTCATTGAGATCATCTTTTTTCTCTTTTTTTTTTTTCCATATGAAACGTTGATTATATACAATTTAAGTGTTTCCATATTTGTTATTGTTTTAACTTTTAAATTTTAATTTTTGGTGTAATTTCATTGAACTAATAATTTTGTTTTCTTATTGCAACAAGTTGTATTACTTTAATTAGCTCATTAGATTTAATAAGATTTATAGGTTTTAACTTTTTATTTATTTAAATTATGAATTTTATATATAATTATTTTTACAAATGTTAAAACAATTCAATACGCCACATATATATCTAAGATTGTTACATATGTCTTTTATTTTCTATGTCCAATGAATAAAAATAATGGATGTCACGTGACAGCTCTGTAAGCCACCTAAAATTTGGGTTTTCCGTCTCTCTGCTATTAAATCCTAGATGTTACGTATCAATTTCTAATGAATTGTATATCTTAAGAAATATATGACATGTTATTTAAAATAAATACTTTTTTTAAAAACATTTACTATCTGTGTAACAAACAGGTGTCTAACCTAGTATAATACTAAATTAAATAAGTTACTTTATTTACAAAGTGTCAAAAGTGTAAAAAAAGAGAACCATTTAAAACTTGTAAGGGTGAGTCGTAAGACCAAATATATCGTGGGGTTTTGTTCTTAGAATAATATAGCATTTTAGAGAATACATCAAAGTTAGGTCCTGTTTGTTTACCACGGAATGAGAACAATTTAGAGGTCCACATCTGATTCGGTCAGATTGCAGTGCATTCAGAGGGTTTGGTTCCAAAAAGAATGATGTCTGAATGGGTGAAATACGGTCTGAATGGTTCAGATTGTGAATGAAACTGAATGGTTCAGACATGGATGTCTGTTTCGGTCAGATCTTAACCATTCAGATCTAAATAAACCAAACAAGCCCTTAATGTGATAGAGAAATGACTATCGTTATAACATGATCCATCATTCCATCTCATTCTTACGTGGTTGATAAACACATTCTTTTATAATTTCATTAAAATACTAAAATTTCTTTCCTACACACCCCATTTATCAACAACCACGTTTCCCAACCACAACTCAAAAACCCACAAGGAAACACAAATCTTAATCAAATCTATGGCTGTGTTGGATTCTTTTACCAACCAAAGTAGCTAGGATTTGCTCTTCTGATGTGGACATTTAAATGCAAATAATGGCAAGTAGGACAGTTCTCATTTGTATCTATATACTATTGTCAAGTGGGGCTAGCTCACTTGGTAGAGGCTCTTGCCTCTTAGTGGGAGGTCTTGGGTTCAATCCCAAGCATGGGTGAGTTATTTGTAAATATAATAGTTTGGGAGAGTAATGTTAGCCATTCAAAAAAAAAAAAAAAATCTATATACTATTATACTTTAAAACACAAATACTTAATAATATATTATTCAAAGGAATCATATAAAAGACACGTAAATCGAATATCTAGGCTTACATTACTTGTCCATTTTTATACGTTTATTGATTAAAATTGATTTATGGAAATGTTATAACTTGTTCCGAATCACTTAATAACGAGGTATATTTCCAAATAAAGTTGCATAAATAAGCTATTATTCATTGTTCTAACTTAATCGTATAACTAATCATATTCAAGGGTGAATCAACCAATTTGAAGTTCTAACGCGAAGTAAAAATCTAGAGCCACTTCCTAAATCTCAATGTTACAAGCAATTAGCAAGTATAACAAATTAACAAAATAATTTAGACAAATTTAACAGAATAGTCAAGGGATCAATTATTTAGCCCAGAATAATCAAGTGATCAGTTATTTAGCCCAGAATAATCAATTAAAAACAAATTAACACAATATTTTCGGCAAATTAAAAGAATAATCAAGTGATCAACATTCTAGAGCAGAATAATCAATTCTATCTTTTCATTGTTCAATGTGAAGCTTTGAGTTCTCTTCTGCCCATTTCCCTCTTTAAGTTTCTATTAGAATATTGAGACTTAAGCGAAAAATAAAATTGGCCGTTAGTTTTTGGGAATTGGGATTGTTCAGCGCACGGGCCAACCTTGAGTCTCTTATTTTTATCAACCTACAGCCCAAAATTAAGCCCAGTTACATATACTTCTTTTTTCATTAGAAAATGTGCCACAAGAAAAATGGGGCCTAAAGTTCTAGATATAGCCGCCATATAGGGCCAAGCCCATTGGGCCTCATTAGTCATTTAAGTATATAACACGATTACGTATATAATTACTCTTTAACCACTTATTTACTTAACCCATTCAAATTATCAAAGCCCAATTTACAATCCAGTTTTATTAACCTAACCTAAAAAAATTTGAACTAAATATGATAACTCAAACTCATCTAACCATTCCAATTCTATTCTCCCAATCTTCCACCCCACAAAATCCTTGGCAACACACTATTCTTGACCGGGCCCATTTTTTTCCGGAAAAACCAAAATTCCAGCCGAAACTGATCCGTATTTCGCTGGAATTCTCACATAGAATGGGTATGATTTCTTTATTAATTTTTTTTTGATGTTTTATGTGATGATTAGAAGAAAAATAGATATTTTCTTTTTGATGTTTTTTTTGTTGTTCTAGACTTCTAGTTAATGATTTTGATGTTTTATTTAAAGTTTTGTTTGTTTAAATGATTAGCTACAAGTAATCAATATTTAAAACTAGGACTTGAATGTTTGAAACTTAAAATTGAAAATTACGAACCATGGTTGATGATTGTTTTTTTTATTTAAGTGTTTAGTGTTGTTTTATGGACTTATAGAGCAATTTATATGTGATAGAAACCATGAGTAGGGATGTTATACAAAGAAAGACTTGCTTAGGAGTTAGGAAGGTTTCTCTAGATGATGTTTTGAATTGATTTCAAAAAATGAAACCATGTAGGGCCCAATTTTAAATATGTTTTTAGTGATGTTTGACACTTTGACGTGTTTTTGATGAATATTAAATGAGAAAAATGTCGGATAGTCCCTACGGTTTGCCCCCTTTTCACCGTTAATCCCTGACTTTCTAAAATTACAGTTATAATCCTCAACTTTTGCAATTTCATTCCCGGATAGTCCCTAGCGTGGATGGGTTTAGTTTTATATGTTAAGTGTGTATGAAATGACCTATATGCCCTTATTGTTAATTTTTTTAAAGATTAAAAAGTATTTAAGTAATCCATGTAGGTGGGGCCCGCCATTTTCTTAAAATATAAAAACTAACCCATTCACCCCACCCACCCATATCCCCTCCTACTCTCTGTCTTCCCAACAAACACACCCCTCCGGCCAGCTACCCCACTCCGAGCACCCCCACCGCTGCAACTCTGGCCGGCCACCAACTCCGAGCAACAAAACCACCTACGTTTAATAAACCTGCCAACTCCGAAATAGTTCCAGACAAGCTGTTGTTATTTAACCTTCTACTCATTACATGACAAAATTAAAAGAAACATGGGGTCAACATTCAGAACAATAACATCTCCGATCAAATTCCAGCAGGAGAGAAGTTGCAAACCTCAAGAAATAGAGTTGACCACTTGAGATATAATAGTTTTGATGGGTAGTAGGAATAAAGAGGTGGCGCTACAGCTGAAGGCGGCTGCGGAAGAGGGTTTGATTGGGTTGGGGTATGATCTCTCAGAGGAGGATCTGAGATTGAAATTTTGTAAAGGGAAATTGCTTGAGTTGAGGTTGATTGGTATAGATGATGGATAGGTTAGGGATATTGCGATCCCAGGTGGGATATTAATTCAGAATGTGTCGAAATCGATTAATTATGATAAGGGTGAATGGATGCACTTCGGCTCGATATTCTTTCTTTTTCGGCAGGTATATGTTTATTGAACGAATGCGATCCTAACAGGTATATCTTTTTCAGCAGGTATATGTTTATTCAGCAAGTATAAGTCGAAATCGATTGATTGATTGATTGTTGACCGAATGTTTCTTGTAATTTTGTCATGTGGTAGAAGGTGTAGTGGTGGTTGAGGAGTGGAGGCGGTGGAGGATGGGTGCAGGGGTTGTGGAGGTGATGGAAGGTGTAGCAATGGTTGAGGGGTGGAGGTGGTAGAGGATGGAGGCGGTGGAAGGTGTAGCGGTGGTTGAGGGGTGGAGGTGGGTTTATGGAGAAGAGATGATGGCCTTTTAGGTTTTTAATAAAAGATGTGGGCCCCATCTGAAATTTTTTATATTAATTCATTTTGTTTTAGTTGTTATTTTTAATCATAAGGGCATTTAGGTTATTTCTGTCACACCCCAACCGATGGCGGAATCATCGGGGCGTGGCACTGAGCGAAACAGATTTTCCAGAAGTTTCCATAACAACTATCATTACCATTCAATTAAAGCAATACGTCCCATACCGTATCTTAAATAGTCAAACAAGTTATTACAGATAACATCAAAACAAATATTCTGTTCCGACAACTCAGATTTAAATAAGTAGCAATTGTTTATCTGCTTCTAGAGACCCCTAATACGTCATCTACAGACAACTATTTGTTGGGCTCTAAAGCTTTATTCTAGCTTCCATTTCCTACCACACATGCATCCTAAGCACCTGTCACATACGTTAAAATAAAGTCAATACATAAAATGTAAAGGTGAGCACACAAGTTTGATAATAGCATATAGAGTTCGAATTCGTTTACGCATAACCAACACGTACACATAGCGAAATGAAGCACGTTAGTTATCGACATAGATCCATCGATACCAATGACTGCGGGTTGACTGCCCGAGGCAGTTCGCAATACATGATTACCACCATAATCCATGCAAGTAAAAGATCCTTAACAACCCCCGTGTGAACGGGTGCTGAGTCCAAACTATAGTACTATCGTTGCTAAGGCAGGTAGACAGCATTCCATGTGTAAACATAACAAACAAGCATTCATAAGCCACGTATAACATGCATTAACGGTTTAGCGTTTAAAAATAGCTTGAGTAGTGTGATAGTTGTAGTTTGAATATTCGTAACGTATGTAACACCGAAAAGTGCTAAAGCAAAAAGGGTTCGAGTATACTCACAGCGATTATGGATTGAAGGGAGCGCTTTTTAGCGAGTATGGTTAGCCTGAATAGATTCGATAACGTAAGGATAAGTGGCACGCAAAACAGTACAAAGTGCGAGGGGTTAGGATGGCTGATCGTGCGGGGCAGCTATCCGTGAGAGGAAGTCATCCGTGAACGTGAACTATCCGTACGGATGGTAATCCGTGCGGATGGCGACCCATCCGGATAAGCTATCCATGCGCGTGGGCTGTCCGTGCGGACGGTAATCCGTGCGGACTAGTCACGCGTGCGGATTGCTTATCCGTACGGACAAGTTGTTCGTGCGGATAAACGTTCAAGTGGATTGTTTCTTCCTAAGTTAAGGATGTGTTTGTGTATGATGGCTTGTGCTTTGGAGTTTTCGTTGTAGCATTTAGAGAACATTTAAGCGTCTCTACCTTTCAAGCCGGTCGCGCGGACAACAATCCGTACGGATGGTAGTCCGTGCGGACAATGGTAATCCGTGCGGACAGTCTGTGCGCGCGGGCAGAGACAATCCGTCCGGATAGCCTGTTCGTGCGGACGACTTGGCCGTGCGGATGAACACTGTTTGAATTTATTTTAAGGCCTTAGTATCTCATGATCCGAAGAGTAATTCATTCAGAGGTCGTCTGTCCGGATTGCTCATTCGTCGATACTCAAACCTTGTTTGGAAAGTGGGTCCCAAGGGTAGCTCGTCCGGGTGACAACCCGTCCGTATAGCCTGTCCGTGCGGACAGCTGGTCTGATTGTCCCGTTCGTCTACTCTTGGCTTCTGTTGTCGTTTATCGAGACGTTCTGAGTACGTGGCAACCACTTGGAATTGTATTCTTATTCGCATGACTAAGCCGGCCAGGAACCACCCTGACTCGACTTGTCGGCGACTCAAAACGGTCGTTCCGGTTCATCTCGTAATCAGGTGTCTCGCAGTAGGATTCCGGATCTAGGACTAGTGCATTACTATTATCGAGTAGAGACTAGAACCGATCAGATTCGTACCGATCTTAAGGGTAAAAGAAGGAGAGATCTTAGGTTTATTTCTTTCAACTCTTTTATCCTTAGAAAAGTTTAGATTTAGGTGAAGTTATTGTGAAATCTTGTGGAAACGTTCAGATCTGAGTTACTCTTGGTGGAATGGAGTCAAGCTTGAAGTTCATAAGAACTTCATGATGACGTCACCCGAGAATACCCCAAATCTTGATGGTTTCATGGTTAAAAGTTGAGATTTGAAAGATAGAAAGGTGTAGAATTGTGTAGTGATCAAGAATGTACAAGAATTAGTGCAAGATCTTACCTGGATTGAGAGAAATCTGAGAAAAGGTGAAGAATGCGTGCGGTTCGGACGTCACTTGCCAAAAGTGGAAAAGTTGGAGAGTGACCCGTGTATTTATAGGATGCCAAAAAGGGAAAGGGTGAGCCGTGCGGATGGCACGTACCCGGATAGGCTATCCGCCCGGATTGGTCATCCGTGCGGATTGGCAATCCGTGCGGATTGACCATCCGTGCGGATGTCGCCTGATTTGGTGCGTTCGGTGCGATGCTGCTTCGGCTTCGGTTTTCGAGCGATTCGATAGGGTTTCCTAGTCAAATTACTTTCAGTCCCAACTACTTCTTATATGGTTCGACTCGGAATTCGGGTTCGGGTTCGTTTACATTCGAGTTAGACTTCGAGTTCGATTGAGTTCGCTTGATTATCACAACATAACGTAAAATAAACATGCACAGGTAACACGTAAGGCATACACACACGTATAAACAACAAGTAAAATACATAGTTCGAGTTACGATTCGATGTCGATTTGATTAGCATAGCTTGATTAACTTTATCGCATTGTTACTTCCTATCATTCACAGTTGTAGGTCGAATGAAATACGGTAAACACGATTCGATTATTGTAATGAACGACACTTACTCCACATAATATAAATAAAATAAAAACATTTCTACGAGTCAAGTCGCGCGAAATCGATCGTTGACTTTGACCTTGACTTTGACTTTCACTTGTGAAAACACGGGGTGTTACAATTTCATACTCACTTAAAATAGAAAACTAACCCCATCCACGCTAGTGACTATCCGGGAACGAAATTGCAAAAGTTAAGGACTATAGCTGTAATTTTAAAAAGCTAGGGACTAAATGTGAAAAATGGCAAACCACATGGACTATTCGGATATTTTTCTCATATTAAAATTTAGTTTGATGTTCCTTTGTTTTATATGACCCGACCGACTCTCTTAGACCCGCTATGAACCGATTTTTTTTATATAGCTAGGGATCTAAAATCTTTAGAAATATTTCACACTCTCAGGGGAAAAAATTCCTGGGTTCACCATTAGTGATATAACACTTACGTGGAAAGTTATAGTAATCAACATGAAAGGTTATGGTGATAATGAGGGTCATTAACATCCATATAGCCTGTGACCAAGCAAAAAGAACAACGAATGAATTGATGTTACTTGATAACGAAATCTGAACAGCGAATATAACGAAATCTATATGATAATATAATCCATATTAAATGAAAGTTGTTTAGACACAATATACATGGGATCCTCTTGGGATACAAAATAATAATATATAAGATCTTATTTTATTATTGCCATTAAATTCGTTGACTTTGAAGGCCATTTGGTCCTAGTGCCTTGCTTTTACTTTCGGAAAGAACTCTTTTAAGATTGATTAACGTAAATATAGCATCAACTCCACGTCTTTTTTTTAGCGGAAAATTTGGATCATCGACGAACTATTGGAGTATTATCGTGACACCAAAAGAATCATACGATCATGTCCATCTTCACTAGGCATAACGCCTATACACCAACACAGGAGGAAACCCAATAAATATGGGAAAACCACCTTGTAGGAATCGAACTTAGAACCTATTGGTCCCAAACCCTTATCCCACCCTTAAGATGCCACTAGGCTATAAAACCATGGCCATCAACTCCACGTCTTCTTAACTAAATTATGAAAGAGATGTACATTAACGAGTTATTTGTGCATAAAGGATTTAATTATGCATAATTATGGATAGAGTAAAGTACACTTTACGTCCCTGAGGTTTATACCCACTTAAACGTTCACTCCCTAATTTCAAAAATTCCACAGTCTCGTTCCTTTGGTTGTCGATTGCTCGCAATCAGGTCCCTCCCTCCAACTGAACGTTTGTAATTCAATGTAAATACTAAAATACCCCCTTAAGTTTACATACACTTTCAGTCCCTGAACGTATAAGTTATAAATTCAATCCATATTCAAAACTCTTTCCAAATCTGTTAAATAACCACTGATTTATTCTTAATTACTAAGCAATTAACATCAACAAAAGCTTGTTTTAAGGCTTGTAACCAGAATTAAGATGAGTTTTACCTTTAGAACTTAAAATGGGTTTGACTTTAGATCTTATATTAGGTTTAACTTTTTGAACATGAATTTTGGATTAACTGTTAGAACTTGAATTAGGATTGACTGTTAGAACTTGAATTGTGATTGAAGTTCACAACAAAGGTTTGAGAAGTTCAACTGCATTCACTTACACAGGTTGACCTTTTAGTCTGGTCAAACAGGTTATGACTATTGATGGCTATTGAATGACTCGGTAAATCCAATCAAATAAAACAAAGACTATCATACCTGTCTTTCATATTCAAAGCCTTATGTGCATCACAAAGTCTTTAATGTTCAAAGCATTATGTGCAACCAAAGTCTTTTATGTTCAAAGCACTATGTCCATTCAAAATGTAGCATGTCCAAAGCCTTATAAGCCATCTAAACATAATGTCTACTATCAATAACAGTCTTTCAAGTCTTTCAATAACCATCAAGAATCATAACCATTATGTGCATTCAATGTCTTTCATGTTCAAAGTCGTTCATGTTCAAATCCTTATAAGCAATCTAAACAAAAAAACTTCAATAAGCATCAATAACCATCAACAGTTTAATAAGCCTCAATAACCATCAACATTCATAATTAAGTCAAAGTCTTTTATGTTCAAAGCCTTTCATGTTCATTTAACCATTGAAGACCACAATTAGCATACACTTTCTAAGCAAAAACACTTTAATAAGCATCAATAACCATCGGTAACAGTTTAATAAGCATCAATAACCATCAACAGTCATAATCAAGTCATAGTCTTTCATGTCCAAAGCCTTTCATGTTCAAAGCCTTGCATGTTCAGTTAACCATTAAAGACCACAATCAGCATACACTTTGTAAGTCATAAACACTTTAATAAGCATCAATAACCATCAATAACAGTTTAATAAGCATTCCACAAAACATCACAAAATAGTTTAATAAGCATCCAGCTAAAGATCACAAAACAGGGTTAAAACATGATCATAAGCATCAAAAACCCAAAAATGATCAGCTTTATTCCAAAAATTAACCCTTTTTAATGCTTTATAATTAACCTAATAATTAGATATAATATGTACAGCTTGAACCAAGCACCAGCGTCTTCATGCTCAACAGCTAAAACAGAGCTCGATCCAGAACCCCTTTCCAGTTCTCAAGAGAACCTGGTATCGGATCCAGATGAAACGTCTAGTGACCTAAACATGGATTCCAACTGGAATTCGAACAAAACCAACCCAAAATTCATATTAGTGCAGATTATATACATGGCACGCATAACTAAATCATTAATTTTAATCAAAATTAACACAATGTCATACCAATAACATGGAAAATCAGCAACATTATCGCATATTGCCTCATGACAGAGCTCTTCTGATTATCGCTAGTGCTGGAGATTGGCAACAGAGCGTGTGGCTTGAAAAAGGGATCGAAATTGTGCTTCTCAAAGAAGCTAGAGGATTAAAAAACTAGCACATGGTCAAGTTTTGGTGAAAATACCAAACTACCCTTCACTTTGTTAAATAACTAAACGACAAACTAACGGTTAATTGACAGAGAGACCTGATTGCGAGAAATCGACAACCATAGGGTCGGGAGTGTTGAATTTTTGAAATTGAGGACTGTACGTGTACGTAGGTGTAAACATCAGGGACGTAAATTGTACTTTACTCTTATAGATATATGGATTATAACGCATTACGTGTGGTATAAGTTTAAATTCCATACGTGTAGTATAAGTCTAAAATCCATGATTTCATGAATTCATTATGCTCACTAACCTTAGAATATTCAGTTCACCTCCTGTGAAATATATTCATGTTGGTTTAAAAATATATTCCTAAACATCTTTTAATAGTTGGTACATCTAGACAAGTGAACACTTTATAATTTTGTTAAATTTTCGTTACGTATAATTTTAGGATGATATTTTTGAGGATATAACATTTGTTAAATAAATTGAAATAATATACATAATCCCCCAAACAAATACAACATTAAAGTTTAATTGTTTACAGATCGAGTAAATTGCCCTAATGGTCTCTGTGGTATGCCAGTTTTTTACCTTTAGTCTCCAACTTTTAAAATTACAAGTATGTTCCTTGTAGTTTGCTCAGTTGTTACTCGGACAGTACCATGACTGGATGGACATTGGTTTTTAGTTAATTCCTTGTAAAAATACAAAACTATCCTCAATCTTAAAAAAATAAAAAAATATACATATATTCGATAAAGAGTAAAATGCAATTTGTGTCCCTGTGCTTTAGGAGCGAAGTGAACTTGAGCCCCTAAAATGAAAATTTCTCTCATTGAATCTTTGCCTTTTGAAAAACGCTATACTTTGAGTCCCTGCAGCTAACTCTATTACTTTAAGATACTGGAAATGACTATATTACCCTTTTTCCTATCTATTTATGTCCTTGTAGTTTATAACATGTTATAATATGGTCTCTATGTAACGACTCTCATCAAAAGTCATAATTATTAAATTAATTTGACCAATAGGAAACCCTAATTAAGAAACCCAAGTGATTCTGAACAAACCCTAAAATTTTCAGAACAATCGGAATCAGGATTAGGGCCCCTAAAACTCAAGGAGGGTAAAACCTAGTCGGTATTATCTACACAGTTTTACGTGTAAGTTTCAAATGAACGCAAGACCAACTCAGCAAGGCTACTGAGACACGCGGCCACCCTATGATAGGGGGCGGTCTCTCACGCCACGCGACACCCCCTCGCGCCACGCGAGGGGGGAGGTTTTTCAACTATAAATAAAGGATGTTGGGACTTGATTCTGGACGCTGGAACGACGAAGAAATTAGTTTCGTAGACTGAGATAAGATCTGTTTACCACAATTAACACACACGGTTCACTAATCAACGCCGCAATCAGGGTATTAGCACGATCGCTGCTACGATTCATTTTCCGATCGATCAATGTACTCAATGGATGTTTAAGTGCTGCCCACATTAGGGTGATGCTTTGTCATTTGTCGTTAATTCGATGGATGTTTAAGCATAGCACTTTGTCATTCGTTGTGATGGTTGATCTCGTGAGTTATCGTAAATGCTAGATTGATTACTAACCCAGAATTGTGTGCTTGTTATTAAAATTAGGTTGAAAAGGCTAAATCAGTAGGCCAAACTCTGCCCGTATAAATCTGCAATGTGAGTCATTCTCTTTTTATCAACTATTTTACAATACCTCAAATTATTTTCAAGGTTATAATTACAGGGACTAAGTCGTGGATATCTTGAATTACTGGTTAGTGGGGTATTGTGCACATTACTAATTTTCTCCCAGTTAGGTTCATTGACCTACTCGGGATAATCACTGTTAGGTTCATTGACCTACAGGGATAATCATCACTATTTAGGTTCATTGATCTAAATAGTGGTATGACCATCGTCACCATTGTGACATGTCACCATTGTGACAGAATGCCAGATAAAAATAAGATAGAAGCCATTGTAATCGCTCTTATGCTGTAATTAATAACTATGCATCATTATGCAAAATAGAATGATTCACTCAGTATTTCCCGCTGACAAAACCTTTTTCAAACATGTTTCAGGTGACCTGTTATGAACCAGGAAAAGTGCCATATAGCACTACAAGCTCAAAGAAGTGGCTCAGTATAAAATAAAGAAACATGTTTTGTAAAATAAAAGATTTCTTTGTGAAATCAAATGATTGTAAATTACCGGGGTTTTATCCCGCGTTGTGAAATAAAATAATCGGGAAATATTTACATTTTAAAAGATCCTGATGAAAACTTCCGCTGTCAAACTCAATTAATTAAATACCGCAGAATTTCTATCCCGCGGTTCCTGAAACGGGTCAAACCGGGTCAGGGGCCGTGACAGAAAAATGTGGTATCAGAGCCACTTATCGAGCCACTGATTTAAGCCAATTAAGTATTTAGAAAATACTTAATTTGTATTGATTGCTATTTTGTGATTATATGTTTCAATATATGACTGATTTTGAACAGTATGGGCAGATTTTTATATGTTAGCTACTGTAGTAGTAAATATAAATCTTTAAATATTCTGACTCAAAGTTTTAGCACCTCTATTATCTACAGTCTATAAACCGTATTCAGTAAATAAATTTTACAAATAAAACCTAGTGTGTTTTAATTTTCAGTTATTTTGGTAGTTACCCAGTATGAAATACTATTTAAAAAGTTGTTCTATAAAATTTTGTTATGACTTAGTAATTATGTGTATTTTGCTAAACAGCATGAATGAGTTGTCGGAAGCCCTTCAGAATTTAAATCTCTATCCAGTAAGAATAGAAGTTTCCAGAGATTTCAATAGGTATATTCCAGACATAGAAGAACCTATAGAATTCAACGCTTTATCTCTTGAGAAACCTAAGCCTAAGAAAATGGAAATTGGGGAAAGCTCTAGGCAAATTGAGGGGTTACCATCTCAAGAAGAACTAGATTTTATAATGGCAACCGATGATACTATTGAGCCTATTAATGAAAATGATTTTATTCATTCTCTTGAAACACAATTACCAATGAACTTAGAACCAGCTATTCCAAACCCTGCAATCCACTCAAAAATAGTCGAATGGGTGAATAATGAAATACTGTTACAAAACCATCCCTATAGGCTTTTTCCTAAGTTCAAACCAGAACCTTTACCAAATTCACCAATGAGTAACGAGAATATGACTGAACTTCATCATTTTGACAAAATGGATGCTGGGAATAAGATCCAAGAGATTTTGGGACAAATCTCCTAGAAATACGATGAGAAGGAACGCCGTTACTAGAATATCATCTGACAAAAGGATAGGGGATTTATGAAACTGTGGTTATGTAATAGTAATAGTAAAATCGGTATGTGTAAAATAAATAATAAAACGGGTGTATATAGAAGCATGATATAAGGAAATTTTAGAAAGTTACAAATTTTGTTTGTATATTCGTTTACGTGATTATGTGCAACTAAATTGTGACATTGGATTATTTCCTTTATACTAATTATTTATCTATAAATTAGATATCAGATGAAAAACGCTAATAATGAACCAGTTAATGAGGTTAATCAATCTGAGCAACAACCGGGGGACCAATATGTGACTAGGCAAGATATAGAAAATATCGTTGCTCAAGGGATAGCCAACGCTATTCCAGGAATAGTTGCTCAAGGGATAGCCAATGCTATTCCAGCAATCATTGCTGCTGTTAAAAATCCAATCGAACCGCAACAAGTTGTTCCTAGTAAACGTATTTCTGAAGATAACTTCAGTAATAGCGTAAATGGAGGCAATAATCATGTTAATCATGATAATGAACCACGACAAGCTCCGCTCCCTAAGAAAAGGAAAGTTGCAACACCTGGTTGCACTTACAAAGAATTTCTTGCTTGTAAACCCACTGAGTTTGCAGGCAATGAAGGAGCGACTGCGGCACTGCGTTGGTTAGAGAAAACCGAGGCAGTAATTGCCATAAGTAAATGTGCTCAGGATGATCAAGTCATGTACGCGTCAAACCTTTTCAAAGAAGTGGCGCTAGAATGGTGGAATACGGTGTTACAAGCAAAAGGAAGAAGGATGGCATATGCTATGAATTGGGAAGAATTTAAGAGCTTTGTAGAAAGAAAATTCTGTACTGAATATGAAAAAGATCAAATGGCAAATAAGTTTTTAACCCATCGGATGGTGGATGTAGATTGTCGAGGGTATACTACAACATTCTTCGAGTATGCTAGAGTGGTACCAACGCTGGCTTCGCCAGAGCCGGTACTTATTTCTCGTTATATTTGGGGATTGATTTCTGAAATCCGTAATATCGTCAAGGCTGCGAAACCTCGCACAATTGATGATGCGGTAGATTTAGCTAATACTCTGACTGACGAACTAGTACGGACAAGAGAAGAAAATAGAAGGAAGGAAGTAGCCCAAAAGATTACCCAAGAATTCCGTTTGGGTAACCATAACAATTTCAGGAAAGGAGGGAATGGGCAATCTTCTACTAGTCCATTTTGCAATTTTTGCAAAAGAAAGCATTTTGGAAGATGCAAAGGATATTGCAATTTTTGCAAGATTCCAGGGCATCAAGAAGAAGACTGTAGGAGGAAGAAATTTTCAGTTTGCTACAACTGTGGAGAAACTGGACATCTTAGGCCAGATTGTCCAAAACTGAATAAACCATTTGACAATCAAGCCAAACCAGCAGAAGGAGCAAAAAGGAATGTAAGAGCCTTCCAGCTGACTACTCAAGAAGCCGAGATGATTCCAGATGTGATAGCCAGTATGTTCTTAGCTTACAACGTTTACACAATAGTATTATTTAACTCTGGTGCAAACCAAAGTTTTATAAATACTTTACTCTGCCAAACTCTTAACTTACCGTTAACCAGTATTAGATAAATTTCTACAGTAAAATTTGCAGATGGGAATTTAGTTAAAGTAAATGAGGTTCTGCAAAACGTAGAAATAGAACTTTTAACTCATAAATTTTCTGCAACCCTATTATCTATGAAATTAGTTGAATTCAATGTTGTGTTAGGAATGGATTGGTTAGTAAACAATCATGCTCGAATTATCTGTGATCAAAATTTCATAGAAATTTAATCACCCACCGGAGAAGTAGTTATGATTACAGGAGATAAACCACGTAAGCCCATAAAATTTCATATCCGTAAGGAAAGTTGCTAACAAAAGCAAGGAATAGTATACATGATTTCAGTAATCATCAATACTAAAGATAAAGAAATTAAGGAAATTTCTGTAAATTCAGAATACCCAGATGTATTCTCAGAAGAATTACCAGGGTTACCACCAGACAGGGAGGTAAAATTTAGGATTCATCTAATTCCAGGAATTTTACCGATAAGCCAGGGAACCTTATCGGTTAGCAGCTACAGAAATATTAAAATTGAAAAAGCAATTAGATGAATTATTAAGTAGAGGTTTCATATAACCTAGTTTATCCTCATGGGAGGCATCAATGTTGTTTGTTAAGAAAAAAGATGGTTTGATGAGAATGTGTATTGATTATAGGGAATTGAATAAAGTTACAATTAAGAATCAATACCCATTACATGATGATCTATTTTGATCAATTCCAGGGAACTAGATAATTTTCTAAGATCAACTTATGTTCCGGATATTATCAATTGAAAATACAAGAGGAAGACATAACTAAGACTGTTTTCAGGACTAGGTATGATCATTACAAGTTTACAGTCATGCCCTTCAACTTAAAGAATGCACCTGCAGTATTCATGGATATAATGAATAGGATTTGTAAACTATATTTGGATGAATTTATAATTGTCTTCATAGATGACATACTTATTTATTCCAAAAGTTAGGAAGAACATTATCAGCACTTGCATGTACTCTTAACTTTGTTAAGAAAAGAAAAGTTTTACGCCAAATTTTCGAAGAATGAATTTTGGCTGCTAGAAGTACAATTTTAGGTCATATGGTGAATCATGAAGGTATTCACATAAATCCTGCTAAGATAGCAGCAATTACCAAATGGAAGATTACTTAATCCGCAATGGAAATTAGAAGTTTAGTCAGATACTACAGACGATTTATTAAGGATTTTTCTAAGATAGTTATACCATTAACTAAGTTAACCTGTAAAATAGCTAAGTTTGAATGAGGATCTTAAAGCAGAAATTAACCAAATACTCAGATATTAGCCTTATGAACTAAAGATTTTGAAGTATAAGGTAATGCTTCAAAGTTAGGATTTGAATACGTGTTAATACAACGCAAAAAGGTAATTGCGTATGCATCAAGGTAATTGAAAAAGAACGAAGGAACTATACCACTCATGAGTTAGAATTAGGAACCATAATTTTTGCCTTAAGATTTGGAGACATTATCTGTATGGAAGTAAGTGTACTATCTATACGGATTATAAGAATTTAAGATATATATTTGGGCAAAAAGAATTAAACTTGAGGCAAAGGAGAGGGATGAAAATCCTAAGTGACTACAACTGTGATATTCAGTATCACGAAGGAAAGGATGAAGATGACAAGAGATCATCAGAAAAGTTATACAGATAATAGATGAAAGCCGTTGGAGTTCGAGTTGGAGACAAAATGTTATTAAAAGTATCTCCTTGGAAAGGAGTTGTTAGATTCGGTAAGAAAGAAAAGCCAAGTCCAAGGTACGTAGTACCAGTTACTTATTGTTCACAAATACCAGGAAAGTTAGCTGGAATACATGATGTATTTCATATATCCAATCTCAAGAAATGTCTATCAGATGAATCTTTGATAGTACCTTTCCAAGATATAAAGGTAAACAAATAGTGTTAGTTTAAGTAAAGTAGGATTCAAAGATAGGACCCTAATATACTTGGGAACTGGAATCCGAAATAAAGAGAAAGTATCCTCAATTATTCCAGTAAATCTCGAGGACGAGATTTTTATTAAGGTAGGGAGAATGTAATGACTCTCATCAAAAGTCATAATTATTAAATTAATTTGACCAATAGGAAACCCTAATTAAGAAACCCAAGTGATTCTGAACAAACCCTAAAATTTTCAGAACAATCGGAATCAGGATCAAGGCCCCTAAAACTCAGGGGGGGTAAAACCTAGTCGGTATTATCTACACAGTTTTACGTGTAAGTTTCAAATGAACGCAAGACCAACTCAGCAAGGCTACTGAGACACGCGGCCACCCTATGATAGGGGGCGGTCTCTCGCGCCACGCGACACCCCCCTCGCGCCACGCGAGGGGGGAGGTTTTTCAACTATAAATAAAGGATGTTGGGACTTGATTCTGGACGCTGGAACGACGAAGAAATTCATTTCTTAGACTGAGATAAGCTCTGTTTACCACAATTAACACACACGGTTCACTAATCAACGCCGCAATCAGGGTATTAGCATGATCGCTGCTACGATTCATTTTCCGATCGATCAATGTACTCAATGGATGTTTAAGTGCTGCCCACATTAGGGTGATGCTTTGTCATTTGTCGTTAATTCGATGGATGTTTAAGCATAGCACTTTGTCATTCGTTGTGATGGTTGATCTCGTGAGTTATCGTAAATGCTAGATTGATTACTAACCCAGAATTGTGTGCCTGTTATTAAAATTAGGTTGAAAAGGCTAAATCAGTAGGCCAAACTCTGCCCGTATAAATCTGCAATGTGAGTCATTCTCTTTTTATCAACTATTTTACAATACCTCAAATTATTTTCAAGGTTATAATTACAGGGACTAAGTCGTGGATATCTTGAATTACTGGTTAGTGGGGTATTGTGCACATTACTAATTTTCTCCCAGTTAGGTTCATTGACCTACTCGGGATAATCACTGTTAGGTTCATTGACCTACAGGGATAATCATCACTATTTAGGTTCATTGATCTAAATAGTGGTATGACCATCGTCACCATTGTGACATGTCACCATTGTGACAGAATGCCAGATAAAAATAAGATAGAAGCCATTGTAATCGCTCTTATGCTGTAATTAATAACTATGCATCATTATGCAAAATAGAATGATTCACTCAGTATTTCCCGCTGACAAAACCTTTTTCAAACATGTTTCAGGTGACCTGTTATGAACCAGGAAAAGTGCCATATAGCACTACAAGCTCAAAGAAGTGGCTCAGTATAAAATAAAGAAACATGTTTTGTAAAATAAAAGATTTCTTCGTGAAATCAAATGATTGTAAATTACCGGGGTTTCATCCCGCGTTGTGAAATAAAATAATCGGGAAATATTTACATTTTAAAAGATCCTGATGAAAACTTCCGCTGTCAAACTCAATTAATTAAATACCGCAGAATTTCTGTCCCGCGGTTCCTGAAACGGGTCAAACCGGGTCAGGGGCCGTGACACTCTACCACCACCACACCATGTATCTTCTTCCCAATTTTCTTTTTTTTTATTCAAGAATACATTTTGCATAGGGATGCCACCATTCTTCACGAACCATCTGGATATAAGTTGTCGATTACTTCCGATTTAAGAACAACTTAGTTATTGATGGTGGCAAACAGTGGTAACGGGATGCAGGTGGTTGGTAGTGAGCGGTGGTGGTGAGCCATAAGCGATACTAACCTCGAAATAGATTTAGAAACCCAAAAATCATTAGATTTCAAATAATTGGTTCACACAAATAAATGCTTAAACAACCGGTGTCACACCCCAACCGATGGCGGAAACATCGGGGCGTGGCACTGAGCGAAACAGATTATCTAGAAGTTTCCATAACAACTATGATTACCAATTATTTAAAGCATCATGTCCCATACCATGACATAAAAAGTAATATAATTATTACAGACAAGATCTAGTCAAATTGTTCTGTTCCGACTCAGATTTCAAATACAGACAATTCATTTATTTGTTTCTAGACCTTTTCTAGCCTCGATTTCACAGCAAGTCAAGCATAAAAACATCCTAAGCACCTGCCACATACGTTAAAGTAAAAGTCAATACACATAGTGTAAAGGTGAGCACACAAGTTTGATAGTTATAATAGAGTTCGAAATCGTTTACGCATAACCAGCACGTACACAGTGTGAAATGAAGCACGTTAGTTATCGACATGAACCTATCGATACCAATAACTACGGGTTGACTGTCCAAGGTAGTTCATAATACACACTCACCACCGTGCGCCATGTAACAAATTGTCCTTAACAACCCCTGAGTGAACAGGTGCTGAGTCCAAACTATAGTACTATCGTTGCTAAGGCAGGTAGACAGCATTCCATGTGTAAACATAACAAACAAGCATTCATTAAGTCACGTATAACATGCAGTACGGTTAGCGTTAAAGTATTGCGTAGTGTGTTCGATGTGATTTAGAATAAGTAACGTATGTAACACCCAAAAGTGCGTAAAGCAAAAAAGGGTTCGAGTATACTCACAACGATTAATGGATTGAAGGGAGCACTAGAGAGCAAGGTTAGCCTGATCAGAACGATAGCATAACGATAAGCGGCGCGTAAAACGTTACAAAGTGCTAAAGGTTCGAACAGCAATCCGATCGGGTGGCCGGTCGATCGGATGCTCGATCGGGTGGCCACTCGATTGGATTGTCATCTCATCTCATCTGGGATGGATGTGTTTGTGTATGATGGCTTGTCTTTTGAAGTTTTCGTTGTAGCATTTTGAAAATAGAGAAGTATCTCTACCTTTCAGGTAGGTCAATCGAACGGGCGTTCGATCGGACAACAATCCGATTGGCGAGACTTCTCTTGTTTGAGAACAAGTTCACATCAGGACGGTCACCCGATCGGATGGCTATCCGATTGGGTGGTAATCCGTTTGGATTGAACATGTTGAAAAATTGTTTAAGTGTTGAAGTAAAAACATCACATAGTCGAGTGACAATCCGATCGGGTGGCAATCCGATCGAACGGCAATCCGTTCAATGTTCAAAACCTCAAATGTTGAAATAAAAGTTAAGCGTGGGACCCAAGGTGCAATCCGATCGGGTGGCAGTCCGGTCGGGTGCCAATCCGATCGGACGTCAATCTGTCCCAGATGACCCGGTCGTCTTCTTCCTTGGTTGTTTTGGTAGTTTGTCATTTTCTCGAGGTTGTATGATAACGTGTCAAACAACAGAAACCTCGTCAAGACTTAGTGACCCGATCGGACAGGAACCACCCTATTCCGACCAGTTAACTATTCGAGACGGTGTTTCATGTTTAACCCGAAATCAGTGTTCTCATGGATAGAATCCAGATCTTGAACCAACACATCAACAAGAAGGAGTAGAGGATTAGAACAAGCTCTGATTTTATCGGTTTTTAGTGCATTGAGTGTAAAAGAGTTGAAAGAAAGCTTGAAAACCATCTTTCAATCCTTTTCACCATGAATATCTTCAGATCCATGAAAGATCTTTGTTTATTCATGTGGAAATCATTCAGATCTGAGTTGTTCTTGGTGGATTGAAGCCAAAACATGAAGTTCTTATGAACACCATGATGACATCATCCTTGAACACCTCAAATCTAGTGCTTTCACGGTTAAAAGTTAAGATTCAAAAGATAGAAAGGTGTAGGAGTGCGTGTAGATTAAGAAAGTACAAGAATTAGGTGGAAAACTTACAAGAATCGCGAGAAATCTGAAGAAATGGCGGCTGGAACGAGTGGAGAGGGAGAGGGAGCTGTCAACATCTAGTGAGGTTGACATATGGGGTATTTAAAGGGCTTCCATAAATGGAAAGGAGGAAGGAGGCTGGTCGATCGAGTGGCAGCTCGATCGAGTGGCAACTCGGTCGGGTGGCACCTAGGTCGGGTGACAACTCGATCGAGTGGCACTCAGCTCAGGTGGCAGCCCGATCGGGTGGCAACTCGATCGGCTGGCCACTCGGTTCGAGTGCACGGCGTGATGAGTTTTGCGATTTCGATTCGAGCGTTGAGCGTTGCGATGCGATAGAGTTTCCTATTCAAATTACTTTTAATCCCAACTACTATATCAACATACAATCATCCTTTTTTTAATGTTCGTTTAGCGTTTGCGATTGAGTTACGATTGCGTTTCGATTAATCACCACATCATAAACATAAATAACATGCACAAGTTAACACATAAAGGGCACACACACATAAGAACAATAACCAGAACGCGTAATTCGAGTTGCGAGTGCGATGGCGATAAGCGATAAATCGATTAGACATGCGATTAATATCGATAAATAGCGATTAAACCTCGATTATTAGCAAATACTCCACATAATACAACTAACGTAAAGCATAAAATAGACTATCTACAAGTCAAAGAAGTCAAAACAGGAATTGAGCAAGGGGTGACAGATCGCAACTAGCAATCTTGTCTCCCTTTGACTGCAATCTTGACTTTGACTTTGACTTTCGAAACACAGGGTGTTACAACCAGGTTTATTATCAAAGTTTCAAGTTCCCAGGCAATATTGTTAGCATTAACAACAATATTACATCACCCCTACTCTCTTACTCTCTCTTTAGAACCACAATTTCTCTTTATAGAACCACCAGCATCTTATCACTAACAAACCCATATTAACAGCTACCACCATCAACCAAAACCCTCGAGAAGTTTATATTGAAGATCTTAGATTTAATGAAGGAAACGGGTCACTTGCTTCTTTGCCTCTAATTCAAGTGAATTCTTGTGAATTTTATTTTTATATTGATCATAAAAATTGAAACCTACTTAAATTTGTTCCTATTCAAGTGGGCTGTGTTGGGTGCTTTAAACATTGCATTTTTATGTGTCTCTTGAAATGGGGTTTTCTTAATTTTGGTTTTTGGTTAATGGTTTAGCTTAACATTATTATTTGGGTTCAATTATTAAGACATTTGGATTTCAAAATTGTGACTAGTAATGTGGAAGCTTTTGGGTTGGTGATTGAAAGTTGTGGATGGTGTTGTCGGAGATGAGAGGATAATTCTGGGTTTTATTGTTGCAGGAGACAGTGTAGCCGGAAATGGTGGTGGTGGTAGTGGTGGATGGTGGTGTTGGTGGTAAGGAAGATAATCAAGGGTAAATCTGGCTTTTCACAATAAAAATAAGGGGCGACATAGTCTTTTCAATCATATTTTAAAGTAAAAAACTAACGGAGTTAGCAGTAGGGACTCAAAGTGTAGCATGTTTCATGGGACAGAGACTCAGGCAGTGAAGTTTTCATTTTAGGGAATTAAACGGACATCACCCATAAAGCATAGGGACTTAAATTACAATTTACTCAATGATAATAAATATGTGGGACCCATTAGTTCTAACTAAAAAAAAGTCAATCATCCCCAACCCTCTCCCTCTTCTCCTCCCATCACCACCATCACCCCTCCCCCAACACACGCACACACATACATGTATACTTTGAATTATTGAATGATAGATTGCTTTTGGTAAATCTTGTGTTTTATACATATTTTAGGTTAGTGTATATGTTTATTTGGTTCAATTCCTTTCAATTGTTTCGAGAAATCTATCAATTTTGAAGGTTGGAGATGAGAAACGGAAATTTAGGCATAGTTAGAAGCTGAAATGGACAGGCCTAATTATGTTGTATAGTAAGAGTTGAAGATTCAGATGAAAAAACTTAACTTTATATAAACCTAAGTGCTTAGAAATATTTGGAATTAAAGTTTCATTCAATTTATAGCTCTTGGTGAATGTACGATTTTAACATGAATTTTATGTAACACCCCGATCAATGGTGAAAACATCAAGGCGATACAAAATTGTTCACAAGCTCATGATCAAACTAATGTTTTAATATATTCAAATAGCCAAATTAAATATTTCTTCAAAGAAGTGATGTCATGTTATGTCATGATATGTATGATATGTTGTAACATGCTAAGGTATAATGTATGTTAACATTTTATAGATGTTGTTATGAAACTAGAATTCACTCAGTATGCCCATCAAGTTAAAGTATAGGTCCATTCAAGATCTTTTGTGGATGTCCTGGATATGGGGTTAAAGGCTACCCTATCTCGTTAACTGGCATCCTAGTTATCCTAGCTATGTAATTTAGATATTCTTGTTATGGTTTTTGGCATGTACTCCTTTGCATGTTAAGACTAGTTTTGTCTTGGATGTTTTCGTCGCGTATCTTTAAGCTTCTAGTTTAAGAACTATGCCCCGAAGATTAAATCCAACATATAAAGCATTTTACATATTTCATGTCTCTCACAAGAGAAAGTGCTTGAATAATGAACCGACGTATCATTAAATGACATTGAAATTGCTAACAAATCGAACTGGCTGGTAGGGATTCTTGATTGAAACTATAAGTGATTATAAAACACGGAAATCACTTTAGTTAAATTCAAAGGAAAACATAGAAGAGGTTTATAAATGACTTGGGAATCATCGAAGGAAACGAGGGGGAGGTTTCCTCGAATACAACTTCAAAGGAAAAATCTTCTGTAAATTTAAAACGCAATTTTTATATAGGGTTAGGATCGTGTGAGAAACACTAGGTTAATTGAGAAACTTGAGAAATATTCTAAACCACACATTTTTCCTAAACTTTTCATAATTACACATATGTATAGTTTAAAATTGACTATATACATATGTGTATATTAAGAAAAGCTTAGGGAAATGTGTGATTCAAAATGCTTATCAAGTTTCTCAAATAGGGTGGATTTATCTTAGGATATATATATATATATAGGGTCGGGATTTAGAGAAAACGGTGAAAAGTGTGAGACGGTGAGAACACTTATGGATTGTCCGATCAAAACAATCCATGGACTAGATTGCACGGTGGCGTTTTCGTAAATAACATCAATTTTATTATCTGGGACGCGCTTTAGTGTAACACCCCGTGTTTTAGAAAGTCAAAGTACAAGTCAAAGTCAAAGGAAGAAAAGATTGTTAATGGCGATCTGTCATTCCTTGCTTAACTACTGAATTGTGCTTCTTGACTTGTAATCGAATCTTTTATTTTATTCGCTTTAGTTGTATTATGTGGAGTGTCTGTGAAGTTTTATCGCTTTATCGCTAATCGCACT
Organism: Helianthus tuberosus; assembly: GCA_030545235.1. NCBI lineage: Eukaryota > Viridiplantae > Streptophyta > Magnoliopsida > Asterales > Asteraceae > Helianthus > Helianthus tuberosus. The sequence continues at coordinate 27,569,900 of CM060396.1, read as the reverse complement.
CGCAACTCGAATTATGCGTTCTGGATATTGTTTTACGTGTGTGTGCTATCTATGTGTTACTTGGGCGTGTTTATTTATGTTTATGTTTTGTGGTGATTAATCTAAACACAATCGCAACTCTATCACAACGCAATTTAATCACAAACGCTAAACGCAAGTATCTAGGATGATTGTATGTTAGATATAGTATTTTGTGTAGCTATTGTTAACCTACCGCATCGCTTAATCGAAACTCGCTTAAACGCATCGCAACGCTCAATACGCGAAATGAAACGTTGAAACCGAACTCGTCATAGCCACACGATCGAATGACCGTTCGATCGAATGGCCATCCGATCGGATTGCCATCCGATCGGATTGCCATCCGACACTTGCTCCTCCGTTCCCTTTTTGGCAACCTATAAATACCCCCTATCACATCACAAGTGATGTGACAACTCCCTCTCTCGTTCGACCAGCGCTCAAGCCCTCTTTTCTCTCGATTTCTCGCGATTCTTGTAAGTTTTCAACTCAAATCTTGTACTTCTATGATCCACATGCACTTCTTCATCATTTTCACCCTTGAATCTCAACTTTTAATTGTGAAATCAGTGGATTTGAGGTGTTCTAAGATGATGTCATCATGGAGTTCTTATGAACTTCAAGTTTTGGCCTCATTCCACCAAGAACAACTCAGATCTAAAGTATTTCCATACGATTTAACACTATTTTCACCTAGGTCTAAACATTTCAAGGTTAAAAATGATTGAAAGATACTTTTTCAACTTTCTTTCAACTCTTTTACACTCAATGCCCGCAAAACCGATAGAATCGGAGGTCATTCAGGCCTTCTACTCTTCTCTAGTGATGTGTTGGTTTGAGATCTGAATCCTATCAACGAGACAACCGATTTCGGGTTGAACATGAACCCCGTCACTAACAGTTAACCAATCGGATTGGGGTGATTACCGTTCGATCGGATAGCCTGGGTCTGATGGAGGTACCGTTGTTTAGTACGTTATCATATTGTCTCGAGCAAACCACAAAACTTTTCAAACTTAACAAATTTCCAAGTTGCAAAAGGATCAGATTGCGGGACGGATCGCCGTCCGATCGGATTGCACCTAGACTTCGACACTTAACATTTTTATAAATTTTCAAAGGCCATTAGTTCTGACGGATTGCCATCCGATCGGCAGACCATCCGATCGAATGACAATCCTGCTATGAACTTGTTCTCCAAAGAAATGTCTCACCTGACGGATCGCCATCCGATCGAACTGCCGTTCGATCGAATGACCTGAAAGGAAGAGACACTTCTCTGTTTTCAAAATGCTACAACGAAAACTTCAAAGCCATCATACACAAACTCATCCTTACCAAACGAATGTCAATCCGACCGAATGGCCATCCGATCGAATGACCATCAGAATGGATTGACATCCGATCGAATGACCATCCGATCGGATTACCGTTCGACACTTGGTACTCTTCGCACCGTTTTACACGCCGTTCAATCACTTATGCTATCGCGAACTGTTCAGGCTAATCTCTCAGCGCTCCCTTCAATCCAAGAGAGTGTTTACTTGCTAAACACGATCTGTGAGTATACTCGATCCCTTTTTGCTTTACGCACTTTTGGGTGTTACATACGTTACTTATTCAAATCACAACCGACACACAACGCAAACACTATTTATACGCTGACCGTTATTGCATGTTACGTTTTATTCAATGAATGCTTGTATGTTATGCTAACACAGTGATTGTTGCCTGACACCTTACCAACGATAGTACTATAGTTTGGACTCAGCACCTGTCGTGGATAGGGGTTGTTAAGGGCTTTACTTCACGTGTCCCAGTGGGGATATGTGTGGCGCATTCTACAACTCGCAGTCACGTCTGTGCATATTTCATTGTCGATAACCTACTAGCTTTCACTTGCTACATGTTACATGTTGGTTATGCGTAAACGATTACGAACTCTATTATACTATTAAACTTGTATGCTCACCTTTACACTATGTGTATTGACCTCTATTTTAACGTATGTGACAGGTGTTTGAATGCTTAGGATGCTTGCTTGCTTTCGTGGAATCGAGCTTAGGAGAGTCTAGAAACAAACGAACAATTTATTTATTTGAGTTGTCGGAACAATGATTTGCCTAGAGATATCGATGTCTGTAATAATTGTTTTACTTGATGGGTTATGGTATGGGACATAATATTAACTATCCGGTAATGTAGTTGTTATGGAATTTCTCTTGGACAATCTGTTTCGCTCAGTGCCGCGCTCTGATGTTTCCGTTATCGGTTGGGGTGTTACAGATTGGTATCAGAGCCATAACTATATGGAATTAGGCAGGGCTCGACCTAGTCCGGGTCGATGTCTTAGAAACGACCTAGTCTATAGTCTAAGTACCAACAGACTTACTTGTGCATACCCTGTAGGGGTTTTGTACGAGCTTACTTGCTATTCTCGCACGCACTCGCTGAACACTATCGCTACACGCTATTTTCAAAAAATAAACAAGTGATTAGGTCGAGATTAGGTGTAAAAACCGCAAAATCTTGACTGAATCGCTTGCTCGACCCGCAACTTTTATTATAAACAAGAGAATTTACGTTGAATCAGGAGTGAAATCCACACTTCGACACAAATTTTTCTCTCGATCTCATCAAAACAGGAATAAAGTTGTTAAGCCAGGGGTGAAACCCGAACCTTTATAACTTGTTCCACTCTCTATTTTTGGTTTTACACAACTCTCACCAAAGTCTCGACGGACTCCAACGACTTGGGCCACACTGTAACTGGAAGGATGCGTGCCGTTTGCCCAAATCGAGGCAAGAGCACAGTCTCGAAGGCCAAAGTGTGCGCTCAAAGTCCTTGTGAATAGTCGAATCACTTTGGGTAGTCAACGTCTATCAAGCCTTAGACAATCTATTTTCGATTTCAAGCTCGCAATCGCTGATTTTATGTGTTTCGATTCTGAGCCCGCAACTGCTGACTCTGATATTTGTCGTTTTATATGGATTTTACGTGTTTTATGTGATTTTACCTGTTTATGTGTTTTCGATATTTGGTGATTTATACGCCTTTCGCTTCGATCGACACACACGACTCGCACTGCACATCTATCTCAAAACGCTAACAAATTGCTTGCTCGTGTTATATCGCTCGATACGCTACTCGCTAATCGCAATCGCTATTCTTGAACGCGTGAACCTTGAATAATAGGTGAATCTGTAAGACAAATGTATGTGAATACGTGCAAAATATAGTGTGGATTATGTGGTTTACGTGTTTATGTGCTCTACGTGCTTACGTGCTTCTGTAATTTCGTGCCTATGTGTTTATGTGGTTATGTGATTATTCGTCTTCCTGAGCTTTATATGAAGTAGTGTAGAGCAGAGTGAGAGTCTATACTAGGGTTAATCGAAATTTGTGTATGAGTCCTATGGCGATGTCTGTTGCAGACAATGTTGTCATTCGGATCTTTTCACTCCCGATCTGCTCGTCGCAATCATGAAGACAAGCGTATCGCTTCTCTGGTCGCCAAGCAAATTGCGAAAGTCATTCCGCAGATTGTTAGCGAGCTGAATGAAAATGCTAGCAAGTCTTCTGAAGAGTCCAGGTCTGATTCTCCTAAGTCTACTTTTAGCTTCAAGTAGTTCAAAGCCTGCGGCCTGAAGGAATTTATCGGTGAAGATGGGCCTACTGCCATGTTCCAATGGTTTGATTCAATCGAAGTCACCCTGCGCCAGTGTGGTTGTCCTGATAATCTCCGCACTGTTAACACCACCAGCGTCTTCCAATCCCGAGCTCTAGATTGGTGGACGACCGAAAGAAATAAGCGCGGAAATGATGCAGCTTACGGGCTGACGTGGGATGAGTTGAAGGACATCATGATGCGAGAGTTCTGCCCTCCCCACGAGCGTCAAAAGTTGGAGGACGAGTTCTGGCATATCAAACAGGAGGGTGGCGACAACGCTGGTTTAACTGCTCGCTTCAAGCAGCTGAGTATAATCTGTCCAGGCCAAGTTACCACGCCTGAAATCACCATCAAGAAATACATCCGTGCTCTACCGGATTGTGTGGTTGATTTCGTTCAAGCTGCGAAGACGACAACTATTGAAGAGACCTTCCTGCTCGCTGTTGAGATTAACGATAAGTGAGTTAAGGCTGGTTACTTTGATAAAGCCTCCAAGAATCTACCCAAAGTTACCGCTGCTCCCACCGCTGAAACTGCCACCGCACCGCAATCTTCAAATTCCTCCCGTCGCAAGAGAAAGAACAGCAACTCCAGCAACAAGAACTGTGCAGTAACCGCTGCTCCGCTCCAAACAGTACCTGCTCAACCGCAACCCCAGTACCACCAAGTCGCGGCCCCAGCTACCAATGCACCGCTGGCCAAGCGTGCATACACTGGTCCTCACCCGGCTTGCCCTACCTGTACCTATCATCATCCCGTGGGAATTGCTTGCAGATACTGTGTTCACTGCAATATGTACGGCCACTTCACTGCTAATTACGGTACTGGTCCATGTCAAGCTCTAGCTCCAGCTCAAGGTCAAGCTCCTGCTCAATAAGCTCTACTTCCTGCTCCTCAAGGCCAACAAGCGGCTCCTGCACCCGCGATCCACGCTAGAGCTTGCTTTGTGTGTGGTGATCCCAACCACTTCGCAAACATGTGCCCAAATCGAGTGGTGAAGCAAGAGCCACAACAGCAGCAGCCCCAGCAACAACAGCAGCCCCAGCAGCAACAACAGCCAGCAGCCCGCGGACGTGCTTTCAACATCAACGCCTGCCAGGCTCAAGCAGACAACAATGTGGTTAATGGTACGTTCCTCGTGAATGGTATATATGCTTCGTATTTATTTGATACTGGAGCAGATAACTATTTTGTATCGTTTGAATTCGAAAAGTCGTAAGCGCGCCCATCTCCCCTCGACGTTCGATGTTGAAGTTGCCACCGGAAGAACCGTTGCTGTCAATTCTATTCTATGTGATTGTACGCTTGAACTCAACAATCACGTTTTCCCTATCGATCTTATTCCGATGCAGCTCGGTAGTTTTGACGTCATAGTAGGCATGGATTTTCTTCGTGAGAATCATGCTGAAGTTGTTTGCTTTGATAAGATGATTCGCTTCTCGCTCGTTAATGGTGATCAATTGTGTGTTTACGGTGAAGTCGCATCCAAGAAACTCCAACTCATGTCGTGTGTCCAGGCTAGCAAGTATCTCCGCAAGGAATACCAAGCTTTCTTGGCGCACATTGTAGTAGCGGAGAAGGAAAAGAAAAGTACCACAGGTGTGAAAGACGTTCCCATAGTTCGTGATTTTCCTCTTGTTTTTCCTGATGAGTTACCTGGTTTACCTCCAAGTCGTGATATCGACTTTCGTATTGATCTCATTCCTGGAGCAAATCCTGTTGCTAGAGCTCCTTATCGACTCGCTCTGTCCGAAATGCGTGAACTCTCAAGTCAACTCCAGGAATTGCTTGACAAAGGCTTCATTCGCCCTAGCACCTCTCTGTGGGGCGCACCAGTCCTTTTCGTCAAAAAGAAGGATGAGTCGTTCCGGATGTGCCGTTCCGGATGTGCATCGACTACAGGGAATTGAATAAGCTGACAATCAAGAATCGTTATCCCCTGCCTCGAATCGATGATTTGTTTGACCAGTTACAAGGTGCTACATGTTTCTCGAAGATTGATTTACGCTCAGGCTATCACCAGTTACGCATTCAGGAGGAAGATATACCGAAAACCGCTTTTCGCACTCGATACGACCACTATGAGTTCGTTGTTATGCCCTTTGGATTAACGAACGCACCCGCGGTTTTCATGGATCTGATGAATCGCGTGTGTAAACCCTTTCTCTACCGCTTCGTCATTGTGTTCATCGATGATATCCTGATCTATTCCAAGTCGAAAGCCGAACATGCGCAACATCTACGTTTGGTTCTCGAACTGCTCCAAGGGATCGGCTCTATGCCGAGTTCTCCAAGTGTGGATTTTGGCTGGAGGAGGTTCAATTCCTCGGTCACATTGTCAATAGTCAAGGTATTCACGTCGACCCCGCGAAGATCGAAGCCGTTAAGAGTTGGGTTACACCTAAGAACCCGTCTAAAGTCCGTTCTTTTCTCGGACTAGCGGGCTATTATCGCCGATTTATCGAAGGATTCTCTAAAATCACCGTGCCGCTTACTTCTCTCACGCATAAAGACAAGCCTTTTATTTGGGGAACTGAATAAGAGTCTGCCTTTCGAACTCTCAAGCATGTGCTCTGCAATGCCCTCGTTCTTGCTTTACCCGACGGAAACGATGACTTCATTGTCTATTGTGATGCCTCAACCCTTGGTTTTGGTTGTGTTCTCATGCAACGGGACAAGGTTATCGCCTACGCGTCTCGTCAGCTAAAAAAGTGGGGAATAGTTAAATATATATTTACATAATATAATTATTATATAAACAATTTTGATTAAAATACATAAATAATAAATATTTGTGAGGTTCATTAGAGAACACTAAAAAAGTGGGGAATAGTGGTGAACCGACTCAAACGAACTCCGATTGGACTCATTCGATCGGCGTTAGAACCGACTCGTCGAACCCTAAAAAAAATCAAATTTCTAACGGTGGTTTCTCCTATATATATATGAGAAGGATCCGTTAGAAACCACCCTTTGTTGCGAGAACCGCGAGAACCAAGTGTGAACCCAACCAAAAAATACATAAAAAATCAAAAAACACTCAAATTTTTTTTTTACTATTTTTTATAAAAAAATCGCTATATTTCGTCACAACAAAAAAAAAAGTCGAGTAACAATTATCCGTGCATATGTATCATTTCTTTGACAAATTCCATAATACATTACTAATACCAGACAATTGCACTTTCATTTACACTACCATTCATAATACACTACTTTTTACATTAACAATTTTAGAAATGCACATGTGCATTTATATGTATGAACTTGTTATAACATTAACAACACTAGAAATGCACATGTGCATCTATATGTATGAACATGTTATAACATGGTGTACACCACTTTGAATACACCTTCCCTTTCATATATCATACCATCCATAATACACTACCATTATTTCCTACCATCCGTAATACAATACAATACCATTGCCTCCTACCATCTATAATACAATACTATTACCAATATTTCGATTTATTACATGTACATCAACACCCATTATACCATCCAAACAACATATTACATCATAAAGGGACAAATATAATCAAACCATCACCACTAGATATAACTAACCAAAACACATGAATATGATGGTTATACATAATGAAGTGCATTTTTCTACTTCATCATTTAAAGTCACATACTTTTTGTAGCAAAACACGTTATATGATGGTTATACATAATGATGCACATGTGCATTCTTAATATTGGTAATGTAAAAATTAGTGTATTGCGGATTGTAATGTAAATGAAGTGCATTTTTCTACTATTGGTAATATATTACGGAATTTGTTCAAGAAATGATACATATGCACATCTGCATCCATAACTGTTATTCGAAAAAAAAAGTTTTTTTTTCTTTTTTTTTTGGTAACGAAATATAGCGATTTTTATTAGAAAAATATTAAAAAAAATTGTGTTTTTCGGATTTTTTAGGTATTTTTTTGTTTACATTGGTTCTCGCGTTTCTCGCAATAAGGGTGGTTCTCAAATGAACCTTACCATATATATATATAGGGTAGGGTTCCAGCGTGAACAACCTCCCAAGAGTGAACTGCGTGAACAGATATGGACCCTTGATTTCCTTTTTAGTTGTTAAGGGTAGGATTGTAATAATATAAAAAAATAGATTTAAATCTTTATTTTAATAATTGAATTAAGTTTCATCTTTCCTAATTTAAATTCATTATCCACATTATATTTATTTATTAATAAGATAATTATCAAAACAAACAACAAATCACCAGATTTCAATTTTAATTTTTATTTCAGATTTCATCAACATAATTCAAATTTTTGATTTTTAAGATCCACGTAACCTTCATATTTCAACGGTATACACATGTGTACTTGGATATAAATAGAACAGTACACATGTGTACTCAGCATAGTACATATGTGTACAGTAATTCACAGGTGTACATCAACATTCAATACAAAAAAAAAAATTCTGAGATATCACAAAAACAGACGATATACACATGTGTACATCGCATTAAAAAGAGGGCAAAATCAGAATACACATGTGTACATCGCATTTAAACAAATAATTATTTTAATAATTGAATTAAGTTACATCTTTCTTAATCCTTGATTTGATTTGTGAGAGATTTATGCAATTAATTTAAGATTGAAATTACACATATACCCTTTTTGTATTTAATTAAATGGAAAAAATTAACCAAATAATTACCGTCATGCCACTCACTTTAATCTCAAGATCATAAAAATCAAGGGCCCAGATCAGTTCACGCAGTTCACTCTTGGTATTTTGTTCACGTTTGAACCTAATCCTATATATATATATATATATAAGGGTTTGGCTTTTAGGGTGTCTTATATTAGGGTTTTGCTTTAGGGTTTAGTTTAAGGGTTAAACATTAGTATTTAGTATTTAGGGTTTATAGTTTAGATTTTACGGTCTAGCTGAGCTTTTAGCCTTATTGTTTAGCTTTAAGGTTTAGGGTTAAGATATCCTAGTTAGGGTTCGACGAGTCGGTTCCAACGCCGCTGGAATGAGTCCAATCAGAGTTTGTTTGAGTCGGTTCCCCATTTTTTAGTGTTCCCCAATGACCCCCCCCCCCCCCCCCCCGAGTTCAAACTTTAGAATTAGAGCTCGAAACAGGCAAATGTTAAGGTTAAGCTAAATACGAGTTGGCTCATTTACACAACCACAACCAGGTGGATGGATAGTTGCACCCTAAATCTTAAATTTCAATTTGTTTGTCTTTTTGGAATGCCAATAGTTTTGTGCTTGAAAATTAAAAGTGTTTTCTACTTGTATTATTATTTTAGTTGTTAAGTTAGATTTAGTAACCTCTTAAGTTTGCTACCAAATGAAAGACGTTTTATTGTTTTAGACAAACAAGAAAGTTTTCAAATATTTCAAAAACAAAACATCTTGCATTATTTTGAGAGCATGCACATGCTTGTACTAAATCATCATTATGGTAAAGTTTCTAGTGTTGCTTTTTGACTAGAAATTATTATCATCCATCTTACTCCCACGTTAAAAAAACAAACAAACAAACATTGAAATGTCGTATTTAAGACATAATTTAATATCGTATATTACTAACTGATCAATAACTAAAATATTATTAACCAGTTTACAATCTCCTATATTACACGGGCTGATCAATGTAATATTGTTATATAATTAATAATAAAAAGTTATTGTTCAAAAAATATATATGCAGCGCACAGTTAAATAAACCCGTGTATTATACTAATAAAATAAAATATAATGTAATTTAATAATATATACAGTCGATAGAATATATATTTAGAAATATAAACATTCTCATGAAAGTTACAAATTTTGTTAAGTTAAATTTTATAACATTATTTCTTATAACTGGGCTTTAACTTTGATTTTTTAATGTTACCTATTTTTTATTCAACGTATGATCTTTTTACCATTAACACCATTCAACCATCTAATGCTAATAAAATGCTCCCTTTAATGCCATATGGCATTTTTTTTACAATAAAAGGTTTCATCAAAATGTCATACGGCAATTTATCAATTTACCTCAATCATAATAAATAATAAGTAAATTAATATAAAGACTATTAAATGATTGAATTTAATACATATATATATATATATGTATATACATATATTAAAATAATTTTATATACATGATTATATCTTTTGAATATTCTTAATTTTTAATAATTAATATTAGCTATCTACTTACCTATACTTTAATAAATAAGAACATACTTATCAAAAGAAGGTGGGATAACCAAAAATTTATACATGCATCACTATTTGACGTAACCAAAAATTTAAAACCTCATCATGTTTATAATTTGTTATTATCGTTTTGACAAATGTTAAACATATATATAAATAGTGCGTGTATATATATATATAGGGTCGGGATTTAGAGAAAACGGTAGAAAGTGTGAGAACGGTGAGAACGCTTAACGATCGTCCAATCAAAACAATCTATGGACTAGATTGGCGCGGTGGCATTTTCGTAAATAACATCAATTTTATTACGTGGACGCGCTACATTAAGGGTAAAAGCGTCTTTTGACTACTCCAAACAAAACGCCATCTCATGAAAATAAAACGCCAAAACAAAAATCACACAGCATCTGCTAAAAACGCCATTAGATATAAAACGCCATTAGATATAAAACGCCAAACTTAATTATAGTAAAATCCCGCCTAAAAAAACTTCCAAAAAAATCCTATATATACAACAACTCAGACCTTCAATTAAAAAACACAAAACAAAAACCCCAAACGCCATATTTAATATATACCATTCGACTGATAAACGTCAGAAAACCCAAACATCAAATATATTGCTCTCAATAAAGTGTAGCTGTATGGTGTGGACAACATTGTTAGTTATCTTTCTTAACTGAGGATTAACAATGTTATCCAACACCATACAGCAACACTTTATTGATTTTAGCATGATCAAATTTACAGTTTTAAGATGGTTTATTTTGTGGCGTTCTTTTTCTCGGTAAAACGCCAAAAAAGACAACATTTTGGCTGAAAGGGTGTAAACTCAATAACATTTTGCTACATGAGATGGACAAAAATTATAGAAAAAAAGGCTGATTTCAAACGAAAGTCGAAACAACGAGTGAAGATGCTTCATAAGAAGAAGAGACTGGTGACAGTGAAGATTTGAAGATCAATATTTATTTTGTTTAATTTTCTTTTTCAATTGATTGTTATTTAATAAAAAACGCCATATCTAATAAAAACGCCAAAAAGGCAAATGTCTTACACCTTTGGCGTTTATCAAACCATCATAAAATTACTTTGGACAAGTATTATAAAAAAGCTTTTTTTATGTATTTTTTTTCCTTTTCAGTTGATTGTTAAATAATAAAAACGCCATATAATAAAAACTTCAAAACAGCCAAAATGGTTGTTTAAACGATATCATCCCGTTAAAGACACCAAAAACTCCCAACTATAATAAAATTAGTTTAAAAAAGTATTATAAAAAACCAAAAAAAAAAAATAATAATAATAAAAAACAAACTTGAAAATGTAACTAGGAAACAGTAACTTCAAATAAAAAAAACTGAAGATAGGGGAAATTTATTATATTAGAATCTAAAACGCCAAACTTGAAAGATGGGACGTGTTACAGACTTCAGAGATAAAGCTTGTCAAAAACAATAATTGCAAACAGTAACTGAAAAAACAAATACTTTATTATAATAACGCACCGCCTAACTGAGGCGCCAAAAAGAGATCCTATAAAATGATACATCTCAGCAACTTCCATTTGATAAAAAAAAAAACGCCAATACTACTAAAATACCATTCACTGTAAAACGCCAAAAAAAAAATTTGTTAGGGAGGCGAGTAACTCAGTAAGATTTTGCTGCATGAGATGGACAAAAATTCAAGAAAAAAATACTAATGCCAGTCATATGGCATTTTGTATTTTTTGTTCTTGAAGAAGGCTTGGATGAGGAGAAGAGATCAATGACACTGAAGAGTGGGATGATGATAAAGATGAAGATCAACATGAAGAAAAAGCGAAAAACCCACCCACACGTCATAGATCTATGTCCCCAAACATCCACAAAAAAAGCCACTTCAATAGACGAGCAGGCAAAATAATCAAACCGATGGGTTTGTTAAGTTTTACATAAAAGGCCATATTTTGGTGTCAGTTCTTGTAGTATTAAAGAACAGAGAGACTGATGACAGTGAATATTGTAAAGAGAGATCTGATTAGGATTTTTGATTTATTTTCTTTGATTGTATTTTTTTTACTGTGGCAGAAATATAATCCAACAATTGTAAAACGCCAAGATAACCCAAACGCCAAAATGTTTATAAAAATAATAGAACAATGGGCCATCTTGTTTAAAACCCCTTGAAAAACGCCATTCATATAGATTTCTTGCACCCTGGGTTCCAAATGGCATACGATGTTAATAAACGGCATAAACGCCAAAATGTTGATACAATGAAACCATTAAACGCCATAAATTATTGAATTTGGTTAACGCCAAAAATCTTAAAAACCAAAAATTAAAACAATATTGGGAAAAAGGGGAACTGGAAAAGCAGAAGATGAAAGGACAAAAACGCCCCTCCGCCCTTTTCTAAGCGGCGGGACACGTGTTGGGCCAGGAAGCGTTCTCACCGTTCTCACATTTTTGAGCGTTTTCTCTAGATCCCGTTTCTATATATATATATATATATATATGTTTAATATATATAATCTTAGATTATGAACTAATTCAATTCCATCTTCTACTTTGATAACACTTTTTAAAATAAGAAAATATTTATTGGAAATAAAATATACTATTTCTTTTGTATTCAAAAACAAAATTCTTACTTTGTAAACGCATCATTTAAAATGAGTAATTTTATATTTTTTCTTTAATTTTGTATGTATAGTTCATATTCGGGTTATATGTATTCATATCAAAATTTATATTTATTATGTCTGATGCAAGAAATAGTATAAAATATAAAGAATAATTCAAAATTTATAATTGTTATGTCCTTCCAACACAACCAACATCAACAATAACATAATTATTTTAAAAAACTCATTCAAGTTTATATAAATTGAAAACATATTTTTTTTTTCCAAAGAACTCAATTAACTACATTATACCTTTAATTTTATATCCTTAAACCCATGTAACACATAGGTCTATAACCTAGTATTAAATATTTGAAAATATATATATAGAAATAACTCATAAAAAGAACTATCATCATTATTTTATGTTTTTCTTAATATTTAAGTTAAAATGTGATTTACAACCCTATAATTTGTCCACCTTTGCCTTTTTAGGCCAAATTTCAAAATTGTACTATTTCCCCCTAACATTCTCGAAATGTGCTATTTGAGTCCAAAAAATCTAGAATAAAATGCCATTTCGTCCATGAGCTTACTGATTTATTTTATTTAGGGTTAGTTTTTTTGGTCAGAAATGACACGTTTCAAGAATGTTAAGGAGGAAAATGGTACAATTTTGAAATTTGGTGTGAAATGGCAAAAGTCAAGAAACCAAAGGGACGTAAATGACACTTAACTATTAATATTTTAACCAACATAATTTTGAACTTATTGAAACTTTTAAGTTAAGCGTATAAGTTTATTTAAAAATTGATAACTAATTTCATATAAAATTCATTTAGTTAATGATATAATAACTATATCTAATTAAAAAATAAATATTCATAATTAAGTAGGAGATAGAAACGGGAAAAACAAAACATATTGGCTCCAACAAATGATACACGTCCCCATAATTGTTTTGTTATATATATATATATATATATATATGTGTGTGTGTGTGTGTGTGAGAGAGAGAGAGAGAGAGAGTGTGTGTGTGTGGATGGGTTAAAAAGAGAACCACCTTGAGTTGAGAACCGTGAGAACTAGGCCATCCAAAATGTTTTTCCGAATTTTTTTTCAAAAGTCATAAAAAATTACTTGTTTCAGAAATTTTTTTTTAAAAAAATGCCGCATACACACATTTACATGAGGCGTAAAGAAAAATATTTATCATCGTACAAAATTTACACCAACGCGTAAAAAAAACTTGCATCAGTCAAAACTTCCGACTCGACAATTTTTTTTAACTTTTTTTAGATGTGTTTATAATATTTTCATCTATGTTTGTGCAAAACAATTTTGGCCCAACTCGCGCGTGAACCGAGCCCTATATTAGGGGCGACTATAAGCAAGTGCAGGGTGGGCCTGCGATCAGGGCCCAAATCAATATAGGGCCCGTAAATTTTTTAAAATTATATATATATATATATAGGGGAAGGTTCTATGCAGAACACTAAATATTGCGAGAACACGCAGAACAAAATGAATCACTCATTTTTTTCAATCCTAAAAACCTAAAAGGTAAATGAAAATGTTATAAATGTCAGATTTATTGTTTCTCACACTAGAATTTAATTAAAAATATGAAAAATCTTCAGTTTTTAAATAACCTACACACATGTAGGTTATGTGTAGGCTAAATTACCTACATGTATGTGGACTACGTGTAGGGAAAAATACATGATTTCTTTATGTATATATAATACACATATGAATGCAAGAAACATAAAATTTAAGAAATATGAACCTTAAATCCAAAAATTTAGTGATTTAGAGTTGTTCTTTTTGTTCTCGCAATAATTAGTGTTCTGTAATGATCCTTATCCTATATATATATATATATATATATATATATATATATAGGATGGGGGTTCTAGAGTGAACACTAGTGTATTTGCGAACTGAGTGAACAAATCCTGGCCATTGATCTACACATGTGTATGGCTAGGATCTCATCATCAAATCGTAAAATACACTAGTGTATTTCAACATCAAATCCTAGCCATTGATCTACACACGTGTATGGCTAGGATTAGTTCACTCAGTTTGCAAGCTACACTAGTGTTCACTCTTGAACGTAATCCTATATATATATATAAAATCTGGATGTTTTTATAAATAAAGGCCTGATTAAAAGACCCAAAGTTTTATAAATAAGGGCTTGCTTAAAAGTTTTAAAAAATGGCCTGTTAAAAAGTTTTATAACCCAATTTCAAAACCCAATTAACAAGGCCAAGTGATTAATAAACAAAATTATAACCCAATTGGCAGTTGTGGGAAATAGAATGTCGCAACAGACTTGGGAAACATTCACTTTCACGGTTCATCATCATCTCACATCAGACGACTGAACTGAAGACTTGGGCCTGGGGATTCATCAATCATCATCATCGCAGTCGCAGCAGAGGAGGTGATTCATCATCATCCATCATCATCGCAGCAGACTTAGGGTTTCATCATCATCATTATCATCATCGCAGCAGACTTGGAGGTACAAAATTCTTATAATTCTTTTTTTTTAGAACCTTTAGTCTAATTGTGTGATTCTGATTTCATATGTTGAGGTATAAAATTTTGTTTGATGTTTAATACTTTAAATGTATTAGTATTAGACTTCGTGTGATTAAATGAATGTTTTTGTTAATATTTAGAAATTATGCCTCCTTCCGTTCCTAAATATAAACACCTATCCGGCCATCAAAAACGTAAGAAGAGGAAGCTAGAGGAAGAGATAAGAAAGGCAGACGAAGTAAAACAAAACTGAATACACAAGGTTTTTATAAGAAACTCAAAATTCTAGTTCTAACATGGGTGACAATAATGTGGGTGAAGACAATGTGAACGTAGATGAAGAAGCTAATGTGGGGGAAGATAATATGAACGTAGGTGAAGGCAATGTGAACGTAGGTGAAGATAATGTTAATGCTACCGTAGATGAAGAAGCTACTATGTGTGAAGATGATGTTAATCCGGTTCCGGATATTGATATTTTTGATCCTAGAAATTGGGGTGGGCTTAGTAATGACATGATTAAAGAGTTGGTTACAAAAGGTTCAAAAAGAGATATAGATGTTGTTAAGGGCCCCGTGGATAAAATTGGAAGACATTTTTCTAATACTATGTACACTAGAATTCTATCAAATAGGGAGACATGTGATAGAGAATGGCTAGTGTATTCGAAAAGACTTGGAAAACTCTATTGTTTTTGTTGTAAAGTTTTTAGAACGAGGCATCCGAAAGGTGGGTTGGATGATGAAGGTTATAAGGTTTACATCAGTTTTTAAAAAAAGTTTTGGCAGCATAACAAATTTACATCAGTTATTTCTATTACTCGTTTTGAACAATTATAGTTTAGAAAAAAAATTACCCGTTTAAAGTTTTTCCAGTTTTATTCTCTATATAAAGTATACACATATCCAAAAACACATAAATATATTTGCAAAACAACATAATATATACAAATCAAACCAACATTTATTACTGATTTACAAAACTTTACATCAATAATTAGTATTGCGTTCAACATCCTCTGGTTCTATCTATAATTAATTGTGTAAATTGTTCTTGCCTCCAATGCAAGTTAAGGAATGAAAGTTAAATTGTTATATTCAACCTTAATATAATATCATGGCAAAACCGTGTGTAAAACAAATAAAACATAAAACTGAATATATAAAGCAATCGTTAACTGCGTCAAAACAAAAAATAAAACCTGATTGAAGATCATATGAGAATAAGTTCTAACATAAACTGTATGTCACTAAGAAAAAAAAAAACATCTGAATATGGTCATACATGATTTCAATGAAAACAATAATAAATCAAATAATACTCGAAACTGAAAGTGAATTTAAATGAATAGAGGTATCAAATGCAATTGTACTGCAAATTTCTAATTCAAAACTGATACGGCTTCACTTATGTGGATTAAAACTAGAAAGAACAAATACAACCCTAAGATATAATAAAAAAAACTTGCTAGGTTTATTTAGTAAGGTTAGTGACAATCTTCATTGTTATGGACTTCATCTCCCAAAGATAGACCAATAAATGTCGTAGTATATAAGGTAGGTTGCATAAACTTGGTTAAATTTTCATGGAACAATTCATAACTAGCAACAAAAATGAGATCATACTAGGCATAAATGATTAGCAACACAATCTTGGTTAAGTTTCCAAGGCTTAATTCCCTACAACAAATTTAAGATCATTATAGGCCGTATCAAAGGAACACCAAGTGTCGCTATGAAAACCTGTGAAATAGCTGAAATTATTTATCAGAAAACACTTCTTGATACAAAATAATAAAGACTTATATTGATATAATCCTTTACTTTTGTTTTCTATATATATCAAAGTTTATAATAATAATAATAACATGTAGTTGTTAATATTTGGTTAGACACAAATGAAATAATAACTAAGAAATTAAAATACAACTACTTTGTTTTATATCTAGACGATTGTATTATAAGCAAACCAAAGAAATAGAGATACAGTGACACTGAAGATGCTTCACAGCCCAGAGTTACATCTTTAATTTTAAAAAAAGTACCATCACAAATACGCCATTGAACATGAACAAATAATTTGAGGAGATTTTAAAATTGAGTAACATAAGGAAATGTGGACACTTTCTCACCAAAGGTTGCCTCAACGGCTGTTTTGTATTCTGGCAAGGCAATGATTGAGCAACGCTATAATTTGAGTTGTTTATCGCTAGGGTTCCTTGCACAACTTCGGAACATAGTGGTTGTCGGCATACAAAGTTTTTTAAGATATACCATCATTTATGTCATATTTTAGGTCTCACTGATTATGATTAAAACTTTTAAGACATACCATCACATTTGTCATGTTAGGTGTTAATTTGTAAGACTAGTTTTTAATGACCATGATAGACCATCATTTACCATAGTTAATTTTAAATGGTCATAAACCCTAATTAACCATCATGATCATAGATAACCAACATGACCCTCACCAAACCATCAATAATCAATATTGACTATGACTGGCCATCATTGTTCAAATTTGAACATCATTGAGCCTAATTGACTATCATTGATCAACACTAGACGCAATTGACCATCTTTGACTAAATATAGCTTTGTATGATAAATTATGACTATGTGTTAACGATTATTGACCAGTTTTGATCATAATCACCGATATTAACCATCATTGGCCATACTAACTGTGACAACTGTCAAAAATCCAGGTATCCGTACAATTAATTAACCATGATTAGTGCTTAATGACTGTGCTGAATTACACTTAACTACTTTCTGATTACTGCATCATACTTACATGTGCATCACATATTGCATAATGTCACATCATTATTACATGCAAACCATATTAACATACATGATGCACAAAGCACAGTTAGCGGATAACTCAGAAAAATGCTGACGGAACTCAGCACATAGACAGACAGTGCAATGAGACACAGAATAAGCCAGAAACAAAGTATTACACTAGTATAGTGTGTAGGAAAGTGAGGATCACAAAACTGCCGTTCTAAGTGATAGTTTAAGTGCCGGAAAGTGCCTAAAACTCACCTAAAGTGCTGAATTTAGCAAAATTCAGCATAAATCAGCTTTTTAACACACTAAAATTATGCAGAAACATGGTAAAATGGTCCTGAATGCTTTCCTAAGTGTTGGGAATTAAAAGTGTCACAAAAGGGTACATAAAGAACACTAAACTGTATAGTTTAGCATTTTAACGAACCAGTATCTAACCGAACAACCGGACACTACCCGAAACATCAAAATTGCACTAGAATCATTGTTTTAACATTACCAAGCAAGTTATGATCCCCGAACATCATAACACCTACTAAAAATATCTAATAACCAAGATATGTAACTAATACTTGAAATTAAACTAGATGGTAACTAATTGGTTAAAACCTAAGCTAATACCCCCCCCCCCCTACACACCTATGTAATCGGCCAAGCATGGCCCCACATGGAAGATTTCATTTGATTATAATATTGGATCATGTCTCCTAGTGTTGAGCATATTATCCAAGAGTTAAAGTGTTAAGATGGTTATAAGTAAGATCTTGAAGTTCATAATTCTCACATCTCACACACACTAACACACACCTCTCTCTCTCCCTCTCTTGCTCACTCTCGGCCGAGAACAAGGCCACACACCACCACCATCTTCATCCAACTTTCATCCATTCCATACTCATACAAGGGTGCTAGAAGCTAAGTTAGGAAGCTTGGAGGGTTTGGAGATTGAAGGACCTCTTTCATTTGCTTTTATCCATCACATTCATCATCTTCATCTTCTTGAGTTTCATCCCTAGCCTTGTGCTAGTGGTAAGGCTCTTATAATCTCTTGTTACTTCTTATAATGTTGGTTAAAAGATGATATATGTTACTAATCATGAAGAACACTAATGAACAAGATGATAATCTCTAAACATAAAGCTCACTAACATAAGAATATATGTTGTTTTAGTATATGTGTGATACTTGATGATTGATTCTTGTGTTTATGATGTTAAACATCATATGGAACTTACTAGATTATGATTAAACACATGATCTAGCAAGTTGAAGTGACGATCTTGTGAAAGACCAAGATGATCATACTTTATGTTTCACATGAACTTGAAAATAAGAATGATTTTGGGTATGATAAAGTATGAAACATGTTAGAAGTCTTGTATAAAAGTGATTTCAAACATAGTTTTCTCAAGAAACCAAGTTCATTTGCAAGATTTACATAATCATGGATTTTAAAGAAACTAACCATGTTTTTAGTGGTATATCAAGTGTAGAAACACATTGTTAACAAGAAAAATTCAAAAGAATGATTTCTAGAAAAAACATATTGTAAGTTGTAAAAGACTAAATCTTGCAAGAAAGGGATTTACAAATAAATAACCAAACTTTAAAGGGTAACTAGGCTTACTAAACACACTAGTAAGTTACTACAAGTTTTTTTAAAAGTTCAAGTTCATGTTGTTGTATAAATTGCATGATTTTGGCACTTGGTAAGTGTTGATTGAAGTGTTAATTGTTTGGGATGATTTTAAAAGAAAATGATATGCTTGAATGCGTGGAAACCTCCATTTTTAGGGGAAACTATGGCAAAATTTTCTAAAAATATAAACACTTAGAAAATATTTATAAAAACACACTTACAAGTGTATTTTCAACAATAGATGGTTTCATAAACTTTGCCATAATTTTTTGTTACAAAAATACAAATGTTGGAGGTTGGTTTTTATAAATAAAAATGGATAAGTATATATTTAGATTATATATATACGTTAAAGACATAATGTGTGTGATCATTTGTATACTTTGTGTAATAGTTATATTATTTTAGGACTTAAAATAATATAACACATTAAAACACCAAGAATTACAATCCAAAATATTACCAAAAATCTCAAGGAATAAATATACAAGTTAGACGCATAATATTGTAAAACCGAACGAAATAATGTAACTTACAAAATATTCCGGAAAATACATTTATAATTATATTTTTGGAAAATGATATTTTGGACTCAAAGAAATGAAAATATGATTTTTATGATTATCACAAAGTTATATCATATTTTGACAAGAGGGAAATATATAATTTTTGGCGATTAAAAATATATATGTTTTCTTGGAATTACTAGAAAATATAATATTTTTGGGAAAAATATATATTTTCTTGGATAAACTTGAAATACAATGTTTTTGGATAAAAATAAGTTTATATATATTTTCTAAAGTTAGACTTGAAAATATATTATTTTGGAACTACAAATATTTTTGCCAAAAGAAAAAATTATAAATAATTTTTCTAAGTGATAATTCTTAAATATATATATTTTGGGAAATATATATATTAGTGGACTTTTATTAGAAGTAATATTCCGGAAAGTTTAACACAAAATTAAGTATAAGAATACTTAACAATTACAAGCAAATACGTATTCTCGTACGTATAAATCCACATTGGAATACGACACCGATACATAGCAAAAATATACAAATACAAATATACCCATCCTTGGGAAGGAAGTACAAGTATAAATACTTGGGAAGTATTAAAAGAAGATATACTGTTTTAACGATTATGCCAAAAATTAATTCGAGTTAAAATATTAATTATTTTAACAAATAGTTGCATAACTTGGGATGATACCAAAGACATAAAAGAAGCGTAGCTCAAAAACATTAATACTAAGACAAGGCACGACCCGTTTGTCTAATAGACATTAGTACATTGTAGGTAGTCGTGTTTGCTGAAGGAACTTGAGTTACGATTATTGAAGACGCAAGCTTTTCTCTTAACAGTTTTCAGTTTTATAACTTCGGGGGTGAAGTACATGTTTCAAATGATTACAAAATGCTTACAAATAAATACAATTGGTATGGTTAGCTAAGGAAAGTACAGTAGATCATGTGAATAGGTAGGCACACTCTTAAGACCATTAATCCTCGTGTTAGGACCGAGGGGCATGAGTGATAGATCTATTTGGGTGTAGCGAGCCCACACCCATGAGGACCAGGGTGGCCCATGAGGTGACTATGTCTTACAGCCGGAGGCCCGATACAAATTTGCTAGGTTTGAGCCTTCCTACGCCATTGCACGCATGTTAATGGCCTTGCAAACCATTAATCGATCTGTTTCCTTGTTTTACTTTCATACAGGGATTTACAAACATACATACATACACTGATCACAAAGGTTTTATACATTCATATACACAAACACATGAACTCGCTCAACTTTTGTTGATGTTTTCAAACTACATGTATTTTAGGGAATTAAGTGGATCTGGCGGGTGTTTGGATGTTCCAAGCTGCGTTATGAATAAAAAGATGTCACCCGAAGTCATTAGGGTTTAGGAGATGTATCTTAATCCTGGACGAGATACATGGTTCTAAACTCGGTTTTATTTAAGGTCTTTTGTCGAGTCTTCGTGAACTCTTTAAAACATGTTGTGGTTTGAAAGTTAAATTTAGAGTCTACGTTTCAGACAATTATGTTGTGATATTTTCAAACTTAATTTATGGATGAGCATCTAATGGTTTAATCATATAGTGTTGTTATGATTGAATGCAATGGTATTAAGATGTTGGGTTTTTCAGATGTTTATCAAAGTATTTTATCCTTATAAAATAAAAACGCAGCGGAAAATATTATTTAAAACATGTTGATTTCAAGATATAAAACCCATTTTATATGTGTAACCCAATACCCGGATCCATATACGATTATGCATGCTATCAAAATAAAACACAACCATAGAGTGTTTAGAATACTACCTTCCAAGGAGTAAAGGATATGAAGAAGATGATGCTTCTTGAACGGTTGCCTTCAAGTGTAGAAGACCTCAAACTTGTATACCCCAAGCCTTCCAACAAACACCTTATGTCTAGCTAGGATTTCTGCACTCATAAACTCACTTGAAATTCCCTCTTGATCAACCATACCATGGCTGATTTTAGACAGCATCTACTTGAGTTTTGCACTTGAAAAACAAACTTGAAAAGCCCTCTTGATCAACCACACGGTGGCCGAAAATTAGACACTTTTACTAGTTCACAACTTGAAAAATGATCTCCTCAATTTGCACACTCATGGCCGATTTTAGAGCATCATTTTCAAGTCTTCTTCTACTTCATTTTTGTCATAAAATTCTTATAAACATGAGAGAGATGATAGCCACCCACATGCCCAATCAAAGAGCTTCTAACACATGCAAAATGCATGTATTCCTATTGGACCAAAATTGCTTGGGAAGACCACCCAATCATATTCCATCTAACTTGTAAGATTTGCATGTAATGTGATTGGACCAACAAATTTTGGGAAGACCCCATGGGGGGTGGCGGCCTAGCTTTTATTTTATAAAAAAAATTCAAATTCTTTTATAAAATATAAGTCTTGTATATATTTTATAACATTTATAAAATATAACATATCATATTACAAGACTTTATGCAATATCTCATAACCTTTTAAAATGTTATTTAACCAATTAAATAACAAAATAAAATATTCTCTCAAAATAAATTATCCATATAATTTATTAGTTTGTCAAGTGCAATTATTTAGAAAACCAATTTCTAAATATTCTAAGTGTTAATATTAATTTGTTTGATCATATCACAAATAAATATTCTAAGTGTTTGTCTAGCTTGTATTTGGGTATGACTCGACTTGGATCATAACGTACTAGCCACATCAATTTAATATGTGTCTTGGGCATACAGAGTCCAACAATCTCCCACTTGCACAAGATACACTGAAAATTGATGCAAGTAGTAAATGACGTCTAACTACGGTTTACTACCCCTAATACGTATGACAATATGTCCCATTCAATCACATCATCCCCTTCAAGTCCCTTACTTGAAAATGATTTAGGTGAATCTATCATTTATCCTTTCGTTACAGATGTCATGTTAAATCCAGAGACATAGAGTGATCACTCTCTGTTGATTTAACTTTAGCAGGCCTTAGACATCTTACTCTCAACGAATAAGAGGAACAAATCCCTTCTTGACTACATACGTCTCTCACAATCACCTTGTACCACACCTGAGTTTAGCCTTGTGTACTGCCTTGTTACAAACAACTTAGAACTAGGTCAAGGTATAATACTTGGTGAATATCAAGACCCAATATGTATCTCAGGTCAGAGGATACTATGATATTCGCCTTTACTCAAAATTTACTTATGATCAATCACAAATGATTCCATGCAGTAATATTTGAGAGCGAGTCAGTCCAATATTTGTATCCCACAAATATCTATGAACTTTGGTAGCAACACTTTGCTCTATATTTATTCTAAATGAATATCCACCAATCCAAATTCATAATAGTCTTACATTCATATTTGTTCCCACAAGTATGATCGACTACAGACATTTAGAATAAGAAACTTATTCACGGATTTAAACATGCTAAAAATGGAACATAACTCAACATACCATAAAGAGTTATAATAACAATTGTTCCAATATCCAAATACAAAATAGATCAAATCCAATCACCAGAATATCAAAGTCCTAAGGCACAAGTATGACCCTTTCATGCTTTGCCCGTTCAAGGAGCTTCGTGAGTGGATCTGCAATATTTTTGACCAGTGTGAACTTAGCGAATACATATCTTTCCCTTTTCAACTTCATTCCTTATGTAGTTGAAACTCCGCTCAATGTGCCTAGTCTTTCAATGTACACGAGGTTCCTTGATTTAAGCAATCGCACCATCGTTATCACAAAGATCTCTAGGGGTCCTGAATGGTAGGGAATACCCCTAGATCGGCAATAATTCAAGTGAAAAATCCATATGAATTATCTCAATCAATGAAGCGGCGATGTATTCTGATTCTGTGGTAGACAATGCTACCCTGATTGCGATCGAGAATCATCTCGATCAGTTTGGAAACTCGCATCCATGTAACCCTTTACAACGATTTCTTCTTCACCAAATCCATGTATTAGAAATATATCCTTAGTCCTTCTAAGGTATTTCAATATATTTTAACAGTCACCCAATGACCGTTACTTAGAATTCGCTGGTATCTTCTAGTCATGCTTAATGCACATGACATGTCCGGTCTAGTGCATATCATTACATACATAATGAATCCTATAGCTGACGCATATGGGATTCCTTTCATTCTTTCTTGCTCATCCTTTGAGCTTGAACATTGAGACGCATTCAATATTGTCCTCTCTTGAATAGGTACCAAACCTTTCATAGAGTTCTTCATCTTGAACCTTTTCAAGACTTTGTCAATGTATGCACTTTTGTTTAAACCTATCAAGCGCCTTGATCTATCCCTGTAGATCTTTATTCCCAAAATATAGGCGTCTTCACCATGATCCTTAATGGAAAAACAACTTCCAAGCCAGGTTTTACACCTTCCATGGTTGGAATGTCATTTCCAAATAGTAGAATGTCATCGACATACAATACTAAGAAAGTAATAATGCTCCCACTAGCCTTCTTATACACACAAGCTTCATCGACGTTCTTGTTGAATCCATATTCCCTAATCTCTTCATCAAAACGGTGATTCCAACTTCAAGATGCTTGTTTCAATCCATAGATTGATTTCTTTAACTTGCATACTTTGTTAGGATGTTTTGGATCCACAAAACCTTCAGGCTGAACCATATAGACATCTTCCTCAAGATATCCATTTAGGAAAGCCGTTTTGACATCCATTTGCCAAATTTCATAATCATATTATGCAGGTATGGCAAATAATATTCTAATTGACTTTAGCATCACCGCAGGCGAGAAGGTCTCATTATAATCAACCCTTTGAGTTTGAGTGAAACCTTTTGCTACAAGTCTTGCTTTACAAGTATCCAAGTTACCATGCATATCAGTTTCCTTCTTGAAACCCCACTTACTTCCAACTACTTTAGAGTTAAGTGGTGGCACAACCAATTCCCAAACTTGGTTGTCATAAATGGATTGCATCTCTATGTTCATGGCTTCAAGCCATTTGTCATAATTGGATTTTGACAATGCAGCATGGTATGTGGTAGGTTCACCCGAATCTACCACGTAGCATCCATCTATGAAAAATCCATATCTTTCAGGTGGACTACTAATTCTACCAGTTCTGCGAACGCTTATCAACCACTTGATCCTTTTTCAACAATGTTTTGTTGAGTGCTAGTTTTAACCAAACGTGTATCGGCTTGTGGTTCTTGATCCTTATCAAGTTCCACTATTCTAATAATTCCTTCCACAAGGAACTTAGCTTCCAAGAACTCAGCCTTTCGAGCAACAAATACCTTTTGCTCTGTTAGATCGTAGAAATAATATCCTATACCATCTTTAGGATATCCTACAAAGATACACTTAGTGGATCGTACTTTTATTTGGGGTGTATTGCTTCACAGAAGCTTCACAACCCCATACCTTCAAATATGATTAATGATGGAGCCTTTTCATTCCATATTTCGAAAGGTGTCTTATCTGCTTTCTTGGTTGGGGCCATACGGGCCGCGGAGAGCAAAGCGTAACCCCAAATGATAGAGATGATGCGTTCCTAGCCATCATAGATCTAACCATATCTAAATAGAGTTCGATTCCTCTTCTATTGTAACGAAGAACTTTGATTGAGTTGATTTTGTACTTCACCATTTGAAGGCTTTGATTATTTCAAAACTTCAACTTTGTGTCTCAGCAAGTACACATAACCATAACTACTATAGTTTTCGGTAAAAGTAATGAAGTATCTTTCACCATTCCTAGTCATTGGCTTAAAAGGATCATATACATTCGAATGTATGATACCTAATAAATCTTTTGCCCTTTCCCACTAAGGGATTACTTGGTCATTTTACCTTGTAAATAAGATTCGCATGTATCAAATGAACCAATTCATTTGTTTCCAAAAGACAATTCTTTCGAAGTGTTTACATGCGACATCTGTTTATATGACCAAGGTGATAATGCCAAAGATAGGTCTTACTCAAATCCATTTTGAATTTCTTGGTGATTGATTGGTACATTAAACTATCAAATGATGTATTATTATGAACCGATTCATAAATACCATTTGAAGGCATAGGTTTAAAGTAAAACATGTCATTCATCGATATAAATGTCAATGTTTGCAAACTTTAAGTCAATACCATATTGTCTTATAAGGGAAACTTGAATAATGTTCCTAGTCAAACTACGAGCATTCAAGACATTTTAAAACAATTTCCAAACCATTTGGAAGTTTCAAAACATAGTCTCCTTTCTTGTAATGTTTATTTCTTTTGAACCTTTTGCAACGAATTGCAAACATGAGTTCCACATCCGGTATCTAATACCCATGTGTTAGAAGAAATAACATTAAGGTCAATATGTATCATTAAGATTGTACCTGAGGTTTGCCTAGCATCCCTCTTGTTTTTCAACTCTTTGAGATAGGTTGGACAATTCCTATTTAAATGCCCTATCTCACCACACTCAAAGCATGGATTGTTCATGGCAATCTTTGCCTTCTTCTCTTTTGGTTTCGGTGGTTTCGCTTTAGTCTTTCTTTTCTTTTCCCTTTGAATTACCCGTTTCCATTTTCAACATTTGCTTTAGTGTCGGGGTGATGCCCTTTCTAGTTGCCACCCTCATTGATCGTTAGAATGGATAAAACCCTTTTGTCCATATTGAGCCTTTCGAGGTGATCAATGTGGCTTTTCATCTTAAAGACATAAGATGAGTCCGATTGGGTTTCCTCCATTCGACATGCATGAAGCGCTCGAACCGTTTCGAAGCGTTCTACCCTTAGGAACATTTCCTACAATTGGGTAATCATGTCGTATGCTCATGATGCTCAAAACCTTTTGAATCTCGGGAATCATAATTCCTAACATGAGGCAAGAGGCTGCGTAGTATCCTCGATATACTTAATCCAATCGTCATAGGCATCCTTATCTTCCATAAGAGGTTCATCGGGATTAGAATCGTTTTCAATGATAGGTTACGGACGGTTTGGGTAATATTGTTAGCCGCCATCTACAAAATTTTACAATGTTCAATTTTAGTATTTTCGATATTATTATATTTTAATCATTAATACCCTTTTGTGTCTCATAGACAATTAATAATTAAAATCTAGAATCCAACGTTACATTTAAATATTGGTTAGGTGACCTTTATCCCTCTATTTAAATTAACAAGGTAGTCAACGTTTGACAATTGCAACCATTTGCAACTTCTAGCCGTATGGGATCGGTTAAACATCTTTATGTTTAGTTGGCATGTTTAATCCCATCAACACCTTTGTTCCCCATGCTTCGGTGACCCTAAGTTCATGGTTTCCAAATCAAGTCGTCCAACTTACACACACGGGTGAGTTTATTCACATAAGTGGTTAGGTGACCTTTATCCCACAAACATGGTAAACCCACCTCGAATATACAAGTTCCCTCAAATGTGGTTAGGTGACCTTTATCCCACAATAAGAGTTCCCAAGTGATTCGAGTGTTGTATAAAAGGATGGTGTTTGACTTGTTTTATAAAAGGGATTTTGAGTTTTCAAAATTCTAGTTTAGAAAACATTATGTACCATACATTTGCATGCATTCAAATCCTTGGTACTTTTGTGAAAACAAATTTTGCAAGGTTCTTTTAATAAAACCCATTTTATTATAAAATCATTAATTTTTAATAACCTTTTATTAATCATTTTTAATGATCTTTAAAGAACCAATTTTAAGCGTGTTGTTGATTATTAGTTTGTTAAGCATGCATATCCAAATATCATCCAAACAATAAAATAAGCAACCACACAAGCATAACACACATAACAATAGGTGCATAACCATAGCCAACTATTTTGACCACACTTGTTAGCCAAAACAAGTGTGCCAAAAGGTCCTTCCTAAGGGGTGAATATTGACACAAATAATGTGTCGTTGAACTCCCACTTGATCCCGCATCCAAATGCTTCAAGTCTCCCTTTTGTGTTGTGATTTATTCACTTTCTTTGAGCTTCCAAAATGTCCTTTAATTCAGCTTCAAACTCCTTTGGACTTCAAAAATATGTTTTGGTTATCGAGCTAAAATCCCGTTAAGAACTATGAAGTCCTTTAGGCCTGAAATTAGCCAAAACCAAAACCAAAACCGCATTTTTGTGTGCATCTTCTTTTACAAAATATATCCTAATACATTTTTTCCTAGTAAAATAAAATGCACATAATCTATTTATTTTACATACCAAATGAAAATAAATAAATTACATAACTTTACAAATGGAAGAACCAAAAATAATAATTATTACAACCTTTGAGATAATTAAATACAAATCACAAACACAAATATTCAACATATTCACACAAGGTCATGGCTAGGTTATGAACACCAAAATATATATATCCACATATATAAAATTCAAGAAGCAAAATGGTTTCCTTTTTACAACCTACTTTTCGGTCAAGAATGAAAAAACCGAAAAAGTGGGTTTTTGTCCAAACAAACAAATCATCCAAATGACATAATTTTTCAAGATACTTTTATGCATGTATTAAAATAATCTTGAAAAACAAAAGGATAACCATATATAAAATTTCGGCCATAGGGTTTTATCCAAACCCGAAACCCGAAAATTTCATATCCTATGAAGCATGCACTCATATAAGCGGCTCTGATACCACTGTTGGGTTTTTCACATGCTTATCAAAGTATTTTATCCTTATAAAATAAAAACGCAGCGGAAAATATTATTTAAAACATGTTGATTTCAAGATATAAAACCCATTATATATGTGTAACCCAATACCCAGATCCATATACGAATATGCATGCTATCAAAATAAAACACAACCATAGAGTGTTTAGAATACTACCTTCCAAGGAGTAAAGGATATGAAGAAGATGATGCTTCTTGAATGGTTGCCTTCAAGTGTAGAAGACCTCAAGCTTGTATACCCCAAGCCTTCCAACAAACACCTTATGTCTAGCTAGAATTTCTGCACTCATAAACTCACTTGAAATTCCCTCTTGATCAACCATACCATGGCTGATTTTTAGAGAGCATCTACTTGAGTTTTGCACTTGAAAAACAAACTTGAAAAGCCCTCTTGATCAACCACATGGTGGCCGAAAATTAGAGACACTTTTACTAGTTCTCAACTTGAAAAATGATCTCCTCAATTTGCACACTCTTGGCCGATTTTAGAGCATCATTTTCAAGTCTTCTTCTACTTCATTTTTGTCATAAAATTCTTATAAACATGAGAGAGATGATAGCCACCCACATGCCCAATCAAAGAGCTTCTAACACATGCAAAATGCATGTATTCCTATTGGACCAAAATTGCTTGGGAAGACCACCCAATCATATTCCATCTAACTTGTAAGATTTGCATGTAATGTGATTGGACCAACAAATTTTGGGAAGACCCCATGGGGGGTGGCGGCCTAGCTTTTATTTTATAAAAAATATTCAAATTCTTTTATAAAATATAAGTTTTGTATATATTTTATAACATTTATAAAATATAACATATCATATTACAAGACTTTATGCAATAGCTCATAACCTTTTAAAATGTTATTTAACCAATTAAATAACAAAATAAAATATTCTCTCAAAATAAATTATCCATATAATTTATTAGTTTGTCAAGTGCAATTTAGAAAACCAATTTCAAAATATTCTAAGTGTTAATATTTATTTGTTTGATCATATCACAAATAAATATTCTAAGTGTTTGTCTAGCTTGTATTTGGGTATGACTCGACTTGGATCATAACGTACTAGCCACATCAATTTAATATGTGTCTTGGGCATACAGAGTCCAACATAAGAAAGTCACACCATAATCACGCTTCCGCAAAAGCCAGGGTGTGACAACTTGGTATCAGAGCTTCGATTGTAGCGAATTGGATTCTTTCTCGAGTCTAGACTACAATCATTAGGGCTCTCATGAAAATGTTTTCACAACATACTTTTATTACATACACGAAACACCCAGATCCAGGAAACAAATATTTTTACAAATAAAAGACACGAAACACATTTCAAGGAATTCGTTTATAGTTCAGTATGAGAGACTGGGTAGTTCAGTCTGAGAGACTGGGTAGTTAGTCTGAGAGACTAGTTGGGACAGTCTGAGAGACTGGGGAGTTTAGTCTGAGAGACTAAGTAGTTCAGTCTGAGAGACTGGGAGGCTTAGTCTGAGAGACTAGGTGGGTAGTCTGGGAAGACTAGGAAGAATACGTGCTCACATTGTTATTACTTACATGCTTAATGACGATTGTTGATATATGTGCATATGTTGTGATTGTTTTGTTACGGACACTATTTTCCCCATCTAAGAGTGGACTGTCAGATACTGTCGACCCCATGGCTATCATTTCGGACGATGAGATCGTCCCAGACCCAGAGATTTTTTACCTCCGACACTGAGAGAGACCCGGAGATGATGTTGGATGATGACGATGATTTCCAGCCTTTTGCACTACCCGACTTTGGCGATGATGTACCGCATGCTGATGGTTTACCCGACAAGGATCCCTTTCTTATTCCTATTCCTAACCAGGACCATCTCATCCTTGGACATCCCGATGGTGAGTATGTCGTGGTTCCGATCCTCGCCCCTTTGCCTCTTGCGGATTTTCCTCTCGAGGATTTGCCTTTTGATGACTTGTCTGATGATGATGTCGATCTTTTCATTGATGGTCCCCCTGATGCTGCCCAGGGTGATGGAGTTCCAGCTGAGGATGTCATTGTTGTTCCATTCATTGAGATTCCTATTATTGAGGTTTCATCTAATCATTCTGCTCCAGATTCTTTCGAGTCAGTGTCATCCACCACTTTGCATGCATTGGGGTTGCAGCGTTACCCCACTGATTCTGATACTAACACAGCCCTGTATGTTGCACCTGTTCCTCCACACGACTTTGATCATGACGTTAAGCCTGGACATGAGATTGACTTTGTTCCCGACTATCAGCCTGTTGATACACCCGCTGATCTTGAGCTGGTACCGGCCGATCCTGAGCCTATACCTGGTCCTGAGCCTCTGCCTGACCATGATCCTGTACCAATTGGCATACCTGTTGTTGCACCCCTTATACCAGACTCGATTCCTGAACCCATTGACCCTGATGCTTTTGCTGATCAGATAGATCCCCGATACGCCTACACCAGCAATGGGTGGATAGTGGATGATGATGATATGTCCCCTTTTGTTGAGCCTATCACTCCCCCACCTGCACCTACACATGCACCTGTTGATGTCGCCCCTTTTCACCCGATTGTGTCCGACGTTCACCGCACTGACATGCCTATCACATTCTTGCAGGAGATCCCTCCACCCCGTCTAGGGGAAGGCCCCTCTAGCCAGCAGTCTGGCCATGTTCCACACGTGTTAGCCGCATTTCCTTACATGCCTCAGTATACACCTACTACTCATTTTACTTCTGCACCGCCAGGCGAGCCACTCATATGGTTTCTGCCGAACACTATGCCAGTTTCTGATCCCTACCATCCCTCCCACTTTATTGGTTACACGAGAGATGACTTACTCCTGTCATTGCAGCTTCAGCAGGAGATCCTGTGCCGTAGAGTTATGGAGCTTGAGAGGACTCCACGTCCTCCACCTTGTTCATGTCAGTCACCTTTTGGGACTCCACCTGCTCCTCTTTTTCCTTATCTAGATTTTGATGTTCGATTTCTCACCATGGAGCAGCAGATCAGCTATCTGTTGCAACACGTTTAAGATCTTGAGGAGGAGCTAGCGCATGTGCGCAGCTTGCTTTTTGTTCCTCCACCTCTTCCTCCACCACCATCAGCATAGCCGGTTTTTGGTTTTATGCAGGTAGCCTGCTTTTGATGAGAGTATCGCTATTGAGCCTAGCTTGCAAAGCCCTTTTGAAGACCACTTTTTGAGTATATGACTGTTGTAGATTGATAGACGTTTTGGACAAGGGTAGTGTGACCCTGTAGTCCCTTTTGATGTGCTACGATACATTTGTTGAACATGTAACTGTATTTGTGGTCGATGATTTATAAAAGCTCAATCGCAATGTTCTCATTATATACGTTGTTGAATTATACATTGGTGATATGAATATGATGTTATGTGCTTACTTGCGTTGATAAATGCTATTACATACACGTACTACATACTTATATACATAAGACCTGACCTATACAATATTCTTTAGAAGATGCCTCCTCGAAGAGACAACCAGCTGCCGACAACAGAGGCTGAGATACAAGAACGGATTTCACGAGCAATAGCACAACACGAGGCCTTACGCTCTGAACACAGCGGAGGTACCTCAGGAAGTAACCTACCTCATGGTAATGTTTAAGTCATTTAAGACACATTACAATACGTTTGGACATTCCATGTGCGTTTGCTAATGCTTTATGTGAATGATGTTGCTTGTACAGGATATACCTATAAGCAGTTCCTTGACTGTAAGCCTCTGAATTTCGACGGCACCGGGGGTGCTGTAGCTTTCGTTCGATGGATTGAGAAAACGGATTCTGTGCTGCGTATGAGCAAGTGTACGCCGGAGCACCAGGTCACCTACATTTCTGGACTTTTTCTAGACGGAGCTCTATCATGGTGGAACCTCCAAGTTCAGACCTTGGGAGAAGAGGCTGCATATGCTATGACTTGGGATGAGATGAAGGAACTCATGCGCAAGAAGTAATGTTCGAGGCCTGACATTCAAAAATTGGAAACATAGTTTTGGAACCTCAAGATGGATGGTCCAAAGATTGCTGAATATGTACAGAGATTCCACGACTTATCTCGCGTTGTTCCTTACATGGTTGATCCGGAGATAAAGCGAATTGAGCGTTTTATTTGGGGATTGGCACCCCAAATCATGAGCATGGAAATGACGTCAAAGCCTTCAATGATCACTGAGGCTATTGGTCTGAGTGTGGCATTGACAGAAGAAGCGATCAGGTTGAACAAGTTCTCGATTTTTGACCTAAAGAAGAAGGAGACTCACGTTGAGTCGTCAGATGAGAACAAAAGGAAGTTCTCAAATTTCAAGAAGGGTACCAGCAGTGCTAACAAGAAGAAAGAGGCGAACACACCAGCCGAGGTCAAGACTGGTGTTGAAAACAAGGGAAAAGGGTATATGGGCACCTTGCCCAAATGCGATATGTGTCAGTTTCATCACACTGGACGATGCCGAGCTAGAAAGTGTGAGACGTGCGGAAAAATTGGCCATGCCAAAGAGACATGCTGGTATGGTACTGGTCGTGGTAATGGTGGTCTGAGAGGTAATGGCAACGGGAATGGAAACGGTAACCGTGGTGGAAATGGGTATGGAAACCGCACTCAAGGAGGAAATTTGGTAATGGAAACCGTGGTGGTAATGGGAACCGTGGAAGAAACAATAACCAGGGCGGAATTGGAAATGGAAATGGTCGGGGACCAGGTTGCTTTAACTGTGGTGATGTTGGGCATTTCAAGAGAGATTGTGTCACACCTCGATATTTCCACGTATTACCGGTGGGCCCGGTGGGGAGTATCGTGACGTAGTTGATATCATCTTAGATAATTTATCACAGTTTAATACACAGCGGAAGTCGAAAGATAAAAACATTACAAACCGAATGAAAGTAATATCAATTATTACAAAAACGGTTGTAATGGATCCACAGGCGGATCAAAGTTAAAAGGAACATTGTTCAACATATTTATAAACATCTAAGCTTGCAAGACTCTTTATAGATGCTAGGAGTAGCCAGCCTATTCCGTCTAGTACCTGCACTTAACCTTTTGGAAAATACGTCAGTTTATACTGGTAAATACAATTAACCGACTCATTTTGAAAATGTTTAAGAAAATTGATTTGAATGCACAAGGCACAGAATAATCTTTTATTACTTGGGATAATTATTTAAAAATAAACTTGTTAAAGAATTATATGTTTATTATACGTTCAGTAGCCCGGGATGAATACCGGGTTAAAGATTAATAGACACACCACATGATATAATCCCGCGGTGAGTTATTCTCGAACAGGTGGTTATATCTTTTTATATACGCACCGGCATGTGTATGCCTACACCCCGTTCTTAAGTCGTGGCCATTTCAATGAATGAGCCGAGGATATCCAGGACATGGTCATTAACCCCCCAAAGGCTTAGAATAAACAAAACAGATTAAACGGGTTATCTCAATAATTTAACCTTCATACGATTAAAAATTCAATACCCGGCCAAGCGGTATTTTATATACCTTACCCCAAGCCCGTATAAGGGAAAATAAGTTAAAAGTATTTACCTGAGCTTAAAATGCAATTTATACTCAGCTGTATATTCTAATCAGCAAGCACAAGTACCTCTACTGGGCTCTCAATCTGGAACAAAGGTTTTATTAACCTATTAGATTCCTAACGGGTCTTATTTAAGTTGAAACTTAGACCGGTTAATTTTAAGGAAAGGTTTACGGTTTAAAACGCATGATTAAACGAAGACCGGATTAGAATGTGGTTTAGACCCGACAAGTATGAAGACTTGTATAATATTGGTAAACTAATCACATTCTGGATTTTGAAGTGAAAATGATAAGGTTTGACCCGTTTCGGTTATTTTATGCAAACTAGTTACATAAACCGTCCCGAACGCGATAAAAGCATAACGGATAACCAAATGAGTCATGACCAGGTTTCCTAAGTTAATATGCCTTAAATATGTTGTGATATCAGTAAGATACCTCCATTATGCCCAAAACGGATTTAAAATCAATTTAAGCCCCGTAGAGGTATTTTGATTATTTTAAGGATTATGAAAGAGGTTAAATATTAACCTGAGGTTCTGGTCTTAAATGGTCAGTAAAAATATCTATTTTAATAAGTTATATCAGTAAGGTATTGCGTATATGTGAAATTTATCATTTATAACCAAACCATGCACCGAAGGGGCATTTTGGTCATTTCACATAAGCTTTAAAGGTCAAAATGGGAAGTCTAAGTTTAAAACTTTATCTTACTTTTAAAACATAAAAATTCACTTAAAACATCAGTATGTATTAAGTCTTATACGCCAAAAATAGTTTTAACCCATACTATGCGTTTAAAACGCGTAAAAGTCGGTTTTTGGGTTATATAATGAAAGCTGAGATTTTTATCAGCCCAGAAGGCTTAAAATACTTTATTTATCATATAAAATCAGTAGCAAAAGATTTGGTATCAATATGTTATGTAAAACTCATTTTATTAGCAAAAAGGGTATTACCGACAATTACCGAATCAAAGTAAGAACCCTATGCCATGATCAGTTTAAAAATAAATAAAAATCTTCAAAAATCCCAAAATATTATATTACATCAGTGGGTAAAAGGTTGGTGTAAAAATTTGGGTTTAGATAGGCTTTATGCTAATTATGCTGTTTAATTAATAAAAAGCTTTTAAATTACGCTATTAAGCATAACTCCTAATTTAGACCTCAAACTGATGTCAAATTTTTAGGACATGTTTATAAATCAGTAACAAAGGTTTTTGTCCTCTCACATTTTCAAAAATCTCGTTTTAAGGTCAAAAGGGCATAATGGTCAACATTTAAGCAATTAACGGAAACATGCAAATGAATCAGAATAATTAGGAATCAAGTTGTATAACCTCAGAGAGTAACACTAACCTATAACCTGGTCCTAATGGAACTCTAAGGTATATCTAAACTAAGCTAAATCGGGTCAGAACTGAAAGTCAAAGCAAAAGTCTACTTTTGCGACTTTCGGTTCAGAACCGAGCCTAAACTCAAAATTGTCGGGTTGAACATGCTTAGACATGTTCTTACATTAATTACCAAGTTATACAAGTGTTAAAACAGGTTTCACGGTTTCTACATTGTTAATTATGTGTTTATTTACAAAATAGTTTTTTGTTGACTTTTTATAATTAAGTTTGACCCGACAATTGACCTAGTTAGAGTGGAAATCAGAGGGTGCCCTTTTAAGGGTTTATTATCCACATAATTACCAACTCATAGCCACTTTCAATTTGAAAAATGACTGGACCATTAGTGATTAATCACTAAGTCAAAGCTTAATTACGACGGCTTTGACTTTCGGTCATTAAACTAATAAAACATGAATTAGGAAGGCTAAGAACACTCACAATGGTCCTTAGCACGAATTATGATCTGATGGAAGCTTGCTTGAAGTCCAGAGAGCTCCAGAGAGTGTATGAGAATGATTTTCAAATGAGCAACAAAAATGTTGCAACTTATGTTCTTTGTATAGTGATTTCAATTGCACAAGATCATTCCAACAAGGTCTACACATGTTTCCTGATCATCCCAGGTGTCCCCTATGCATGAAATACGACTGGTGTAGCCCCTGAATTCGAAAACCATTCATCTAAGGCGGTGGAACCGGCTGAACCTGCAGCTGTCCACTATTTTCTGCCCAGTTACAAGTCTTACGGACCGTAAGCTTAAGGCCTTACGGTCCGTATCGCTTTTTAATCTTTATCGCCCAGATCAGCTACCTTACGGTCCGTAAGGCATACACTTTGCGGTCCGTAAGCTTTGTCAGAAGACAAAAATCTTGTGAACTTCTAACATTTGAGCATGCAATCTTTTATAACTCGTATCTTTAGTCATTATCAACACAATGGGTCCACTTGATCAGGTCTGGTCAATCTTGAAAGTGTTGCCATGCAATGGTGTTGCCTTGGAGTCTTTTGGAAAGGATAATGAATGTAAAATTGTCATTATTGGCACATGATCATTTACTTGACAATTGAATTATTTCTCACAAGGTTTAATTCAGATACCTTGGAATTCTTTAACAGACATTTCTTGAAAGGATAATATTGTTTTACCGAGAATTGGAAACATTAAAAGGTCACTCAGAGGTATAAATTAACATGTTGACACTTTTAATTCCTCCGGTTATCTTTTATCATGATCCGGGTTTATAACACGTTTAAGGTCCATGACACGTGTCTTTATTATACTGGACGGGTTTTTCCGAGGTGTTACATTCTCACCCCCTTAAAAGAAATCTTGACCTCGAGATTTACTAGAATAAATCAGGGTACTTTTGTTTCATTGTGGACTCAACCTACCACGTATACTCTGGGCCTCTTCGTGCATCCCATTTAACCTTCACAATTGGTACGTGCTTCTTTCGAAGCTTCTTAACCTGTCGATCTTCAACTGACAAAGGTTTTCCCACAAACTTTAAGCTCTCGTCTATATGCACATCCTTATGTGACATGGCTAGCGATTCATCGGCTAGACATTTCTTCAGATTGCAGATGTGGAACACATTATGAATTCCACTGAGCTCTTCAGGCAGGTTTAACTTGTAAGCCACTGTTCCGACACATTCGATGATCCTTCTGGTTGAACAAGTGTTGAAGGCTTTTATGATCAGAATAGATCACACACTTGGTACCATATAAATAATGCCTCCATAGTTTTAGGGCAAACACAACGGCACCCAACTCCAAGTCATGGGTGGTGTAATCCTTTTCGTGCACCTTTAATTGTCGGGAAGCATAGGGAATGACTTTTCCCTTCTGCATTAGTACACATCCCATACCTGTGTGTGATGCGTCGCAGTATACCACAAATTCTTCAATCCCTTCAGGTAATGTCAACACAGGTGCATTGCTTAGCTTCTGCTTAAGAATATCGAAGGATTCTTGTTGCTTAGGACCCCAATCAAACTTTATATTCTTCCTAGTCAATGAAGTTAGGGGTGCAACAATTCTTGAGCAATTTTCAATAAAACGCCTATAATATCCTGCCAGACCCAAGAAGCTGCGAATCTCTGTGGGCGTCTTCGGCTCTTGCCAATTCATGATAGCTTCAATCTTAGCGGGATCCACCTGGATACCATGCTCACTAACCACATGTCCAAGGAATTAGACTTCACGAAGCCAAAATTCACACTTTGAAAACTTGCCGTAGAGCTTTTCTTGTTGAAGAAGTTTAAGAATACAACGAAGATGCTTCTCATGATCAGCCTGGTTCTTTGAATAAATAAGGATGTCATCAATGAAGACAATGACAAACTTATCCAAGTAGTGTTTGCAAACGCGATTCATGAGATCCATGAACGTTGCTGGTGCATTAGTTAGTCCGAACGGCATCACTAAGAACTCGTAGTGACCATAGCGAGTTCTGAATGCAGTCTTGTGCACATCTTCATCTCTAACCTTCAGCTGATGATATCCTGATCTCAAGTCGATCTTGGAGAAGTAACTGGCTCCTTGAAGCTGATCGAATAGATATTCGATCCTGGGCAATGGATATCTATTCTTGATTGTAACCTTGTTCAGCTCTCGA
Organism: Helianthus tuberosus; assembly: GCA_030545235.1. Lineage (NCBI taxonomy): Eukaryota > Viridiplantae > Streptophyta > Magnoliopsida > Asterales > Asteraceae > Helianthus > Helianthus tuberosus. The sequence continues at coordinate 27,531,576 of CM060396.1, read as the reverse complement.
TAATCAATGCATAAACGCATCGATCCATCCTTTTTCTTTACAAACAGGATCAGTGCTCCCCAAGGAGATGAGCTAGGCCTAATAAATCCTTTTGCCAACAAATCATCCAACTGCGTTCTCAACTCTTTCATCTCAGTTGGGGCCAACCGGTAAGGTGCTCTTGCGACAGGTGCTGCTCCAGGTATAATGTCAATTCTAAACTCTACTTGCCTATCTGGTGGTAAACCAGGTAGTTCTTCAGGGAATACGTCTGGATATTCAGAAATGATGGGAATGTCTTCGATCTTGGGCATTAGTTCATCAATAGTCACTTGTGCCATATAGATGACACAACCTTTCTTCATACACCTTGATGCCTTAAGCATAGACACTTGCTTAGGCAACCCGTACTGAGTATCTCCTTGTATGGTAAGTGGCTCACCATACGGAGTCTTGATAACCACTTGTTTCTTGTCACAAACGATCTGAGCTTGGTTATGAGATAACCAATCCATGCATATTACTATGTCGAATCCAGCTAGTTTCAAAGGAAGCAAAGACAATGGATAAAAGTGGTTCCCAATGGATATGAAACATCCATCTAACATGGTTGAAGCAGTTTCTATGGTACCATCGGCCAATTCTACTTCATATTTTATACTTAAGGTTCTAACGGGCAGATTTAATAACTTACAAAATTTATCATCCACAAACGAGTTATCCGCACCCGATTCAAACAATACCCTTGCATAAACATCATTTATAAGGAAGGTACCTGTTATCACGTTATCATCCTGAACTGCTTCCCGTGCATTCATTTGAAAGACCCTAGCATTGGTCTTTTTGCCTTCTTCGGGTTTCTTGGCATACTTTGGGCAGTTGGACTTGATGTGCCCCTTCTCGTTACAGTTATAGCACGTCGCATCCTTTATCTTCTTGCAGTCTAACGTCTTGTGCTCATTTGACTTACAAATCCCACAAGCCCTGGGTTGCGATTGGGATTTCGATTCGTACCTACATTTCCCCAGATGACGATTCTTGCAAATTTTACACTTGGGTTTTTCACCCGACTGTTGATCATCCCTTTTAAACCCGAAACTCTTTTTGTGGTCAGAGTTCCCTTTGTGCCTCTTGTCTGAACGGTGTGAGTTATCATCCTCACGTTTTCTCTTCCCAGTATCAGAATGCCTAAGCGATCTCTGCCTGACCGCATCAAGGGTAAGAGATAGTGACAAATCAGCTACAGACCTAAAGGTAGTCGGTCGAGACGCTTTCACACTAGCTTTGATCTCCAGGGCTAAACCCCCAATGAAACGGGCTATACGCTTTGGTTCCGGTGTCACCAAGTATGGAACCAATCGTGACATAGTATTAAAGCTCGTGAATTACGCCTGACAGTCTAAATTCTTCATAACCAATGTCAGAAAGTCAGTCTCGATCTTCTCAACTTCATATTGAGGACATAAAGTATCCCTGATTAAAGCAACAAACTGATCCTAAGTCATGTTATATAATGGAATCTTTCCAGTAGCTTGGATCAATGACCTCCACCAAGCTAGAGCTTCTCCTTTAAACGATTACGACATGAACTTCACTATATCATGCTCTGCACAACCATTGATATCAACCACGGTATCCATCTCGTCTAGCCACGTCATGCAATCAATGGCTCCTTTTTCCCCAGTGAAATCCCTGGGCTTGCAAGAGACGAAATACTTATAGGAACAACCCCTAATACGTGGCTCTTGATCGAATACAATCTTCTTAGACAGAACACTATGCTGATTTGAGGAATGATGAGAATCATCCTTATGAGATGCATGTGACTTGGAAGGTGGTTTTGTATGTTGAACAGATAGGGTCCGGCTACGGGTACCACTTGATTCATTATCTCGTTTATCCAGAGCTCGAGTAACGGCATTGTCTATTAATACATGCAGTTCTGCATCAGCTATGTTGATTCTGGTGGTATCATGATTCTGCCTCGAGTGACTGTTGACTTCGTCACCCAGTCATGTAGTTTGATTGCTACACAAAATATTAACAAGGATTTATTCAGGAGTCTATTATGGAATTGTCTTTTATGGCAATTTATTAACCATGGTAACTATAAATCATATTGGTTAATTTAATTCATTCAAATTTTATCATATTTTATCCTAGTTACAAACTATTTAGGATATTAGGGTGGCATATAAAAGGCCTAGTCACAAGGACAATTTCTAAGCCATGATTTCAGATAATCGAGGCATTAAGGTTTGAACGTAGTTCATTACCTTTTTGTTGACAGGGAGTCGTAGACCACATCTGTCTTTTGTCTTATATGACAATGAGTATGGCCCGTAAGCACTACATCACCAATGGATGTTTAATATATGATCATCTTAATTGATGATTCGAACCCATGATTTATGGATCATTAGGTTAGATTAGGAATTTGGAAAGAATCCAATATAAGGATGACATGTGATTTTAACGAATCACATCTGCCAGGAGTGTTAACATGTTTTCAGATGTTAACAAGGATTTGAATCTTTTTAAACAGGTTTTACCATTATGGCCAGGTCTATAATGACATGCAGGCTAGGTTATACCTTTTAAGATTTTTATTTTAATATTTAAAGGCAGATCTTATAGAAGGAATGACATATTTTGGATTTATTATTTCATATATATTATATTTATGCATATAATGATAATTAAAATTCAACACATTTCATAATTAAATAAAAGAGTACATAAATGCCCTAAACGGGACTTTAACAGAAATGACTTGCCCACGCAGGGGCTAAACTGAAAATACAAGTCCTCGCAGGGACTGAATACATGAATAGATGTCCACGTAGGGACTTGATCGAAACAAGGAAATTGCAATACAAATAAATAAATAAGGAATCTTCAAAAATCTCTTTTCTTCTTTCCCTTGATTAAATTCGCCAGACCCTTGAGAAATCCTCGGTGGTTCCTACGCTCTTCTTGAACCTCCCGTTCCACCTGACTCAACCTTTGAAGTATCTCCTGTTGCTGCGGTGGCGGTATCAGTGGTGGCTGCGGCGGCTGCTGATGCCACGGAGGTTGAGGAGGTGGCGGGTATTGGTACCCATAGGGCGGGTACCCAGTCTGATATGGGACTCCATAGGGCCCCTCGAGATGAAGAGCATTGTAGTTTGCCGCTACAAGGTATGGGTCAACTTCGGCGTAGTTGTAGTTATTATGGGTTAGCTGCTCAAAAGGGTTATACGCCGCTGCATCGGCGTATGAAGGAATCGGGTTATCATAACCCACTGGTGGCGGTGCAACTGGCGCAGAGTCCACCTCGGAAATGGGGTTTGAAGGCCCACCCATCTATGGGTCTTCATATAGTAGTGGGTAATGACTTCCACTTGAATGCTGAGGGGTGCTGAAATGGAAATCCCCTCCTCGCACCGACATCCGTGCTCCTGATCTCCTATGCCTCGGTGGCTCTGGAGGTGGTTGCTGCACTGGTGGTGGTGGCGGTGGAGTGACCGCTACAAAACGTGAATCCTCCGAGGGATCCTGTTGCTGCTATTGAGACGGGTTGTAACTGGGAGTAAACACCCAGTCGTATTGGGCAAACCTTGCCTCATAGCTGTCTGGACCACGATAAGGTGATCCATGAAAAGATGACCCATCCGAAATCTCGATAGGGTGAGTAGGTGTCCCAGATGGTGGTTCAGCAGGATCTGGGTCATCATCCATATCCATACCCTGAGCTTCAGGGAAATGGTCTTCAGGGCCCAATGGGTTATGACCCATTGGTTCTTTAACCTGATTTACCGGGTTGAATCGGCTCTGGAAGTATGGGGTCGGGTCTTGGAAGGCCCAATGTGAGGTTGACCGCGGTAACGGAAAGAAGGAGTGGTGTGAATCTTCGGGCTCGTTCTCCAATTGCGGCCCAAAGGAATGATGGTAAGAGGGTGATGAACTTAGCGAGACAGATCCCCTCGCGGGCTCCAAATAGGTCCTCCAGTCTTCTTGAGGACCGGTGCTCATTGTAACAGACGGTGTTCGCCGGTGGGAAGGTCCGGCCTCGTGATCGTTGGGGGCGTTGAGTGGCCCTTTGCCTCGTCCTCCTGTTCGAAACCTTGGTGGCATTTTGTTGAACCTGTCAAAACAAACAAAAGGACAAAAAAGAAAAAAATAAAAGGACAAAATTAAAATAAATTAGGATTAGTCCTAAGTTCTTTGCCTAGACTCGGAAGTCGAGGAATGTGCAAACTGTGTCATTGAGTTTAAACACAAATGGCTAGTGTTTAGTTCACTCAATGTTGGCTCTGATACCAACCTGTCACACCCCAAAATTTCCACGTATTACCGGTGGGCCCGGTGGGGAGTATCGTGACGTAGTTGATATCATCTTAGACAATTTATCACAGTTTAATACACAGCGGAAGTCGAAAGATAAAAACATTACAAACCAAATGAAAGTAATATCAATTATTACAAAAATGGTTGTAATGGATCCACAGGCGGATCAAAGTTAAAAGGAACATTGTTCAACAGATTTATAAACATCTAAGCTTGCAAGACTCCTTATTGATGCTAGGAGTAGCCAGCCTATTCAGTCTAGTACCTGCACTTAACCTTTTGGAAAATACGTCAGTTTACACTGGTAAATACAATTAACCGACTCATTTTGAAAATGTTTAAGAAAATTGATTTGAATGCACAAGGCACAAAATAATCTTTTATAACTTGGGATAATTGTTTAAAACTAAACTTGTTAAAGAATTACATGTTTATTATACGTTCAGTAGCCCGGGCTGAATATCGGGTTAAAGATTAATAGACACACCACATGATATAATCCCGCTGTGAGTTATTCTCGAACAGGCGGTTATATCTTTTTATATACGCACCGGCAGATGTATGCCTATACCCCATGCTTAAGTCGTGGCCATTTCAATGAATGAGCCGAGGATATCCAGGACATGGTCATTAACCCCCCAAAGGCTTAGAATAAACAAAACAGATTAAACGGGTTATCTCAATAATTTAACCTTCATACGATTAAAAATTTAATACCCGACCAAGCGGTATTTTATATACCGTACCCCAAGCCCGTATAAGGGAAAATAAGTTAAAAGTATTTACCTGAGCTTAAAATGCAATTTATACTCAGCCGTATATTCTAATCAGCAAGCACAAGTACCTCTACTGGGGCTCTGAATCTGGAACGAAGGTTTTATTAACCTATTAGATTCCTAACGGGTCTTATTTAAGTTGAAACTTAGACCGGTTAGTTTTAAGGAAATGTTTACGGTTTAAAACACATGATTAAGCGAAGACCGGATTAGAATGTGGTTTAGACCCGACAAGTATGAAGACTTGTATAATATGGGTAAACTAATCACATTCTGGATTTGGAGGTGAAAATGATAAGGTTTGACCCGTTTCGGTTATTTTATGCAAACTAGTTACATAAACCGTACCGAATGCGATAAAAGCATAACGGGTAACCAAAAGTGTCATGAACAGGTTTCCTAGGTTAATATGCCTTAAATATGTTGTGATATCAGTAAGATACCTTCCATTATGCCCAAAACGGATTTAAAATCAATTTAAGCCCCGTAGGGGTATTTTGATCATTTTAAGGATTATGAAAGAGGTTAAATATTAACCTGAGGTTCTGGTCTTAAATGATCAGCAAAAATATTTATTTTAATAAGTTATATCAGTAAGGTATTGCGTATATGTGAAATTTATCATTTATAACCAAACCATCCACCGAAGGGGCATTTTGGTCATTTCACATAAGCTTTAAAGGTCAAAATGGGAAGTCTGAGTTTAAAACTTTATCTTACTGTTAAAACATAAAAATTTACTTAAAACATCAGTAGGTATTAAGTCTTATATGCCAAAAATAGTTTTAACCCATACTATGCGTTTAAAACACGTAAAAGTCGGTTTTCGGGTTATATAATGAAAGCTGAGATTTTTATCAGCCCAATAGGCTTAAAATATTTTATTTATCATATAAAATCTGTAGCAAAAGATTTGGTATCAATATGTTATGTAAAACTCATTTTATTAGAAAAAGGGTATAACCGACAATTACCGAATCAAAGTAAGAACCCTATGCCATGATCAGTTTAAAACTAAATAAAAGTCTTCAAAATTCCCAAAATATTATATTAAATCAGTGGGTAAAAGGTTTGGTGTAAAAATTTGGGTTTAGATAGGCTTTATGCTAATTATGCTGTTTAATTAATAAAAAGCTTTTAAATTACGCTATTAAGCATAACTCCTAATTTAGACCTCAAACTGATGAAAAATTTTTAGGACATGTTTATAAATCAGTAACAAAGGTTTTTTTCCTCTCACATTTTCAAAAATCTCGTTTTAAGGTCAAAAGGGCATAATGGTCAACATTTAAGCAATTAACGGAAACATGCAAATGAATCAGAATAATTAGGAACCAAGTTGTATAACCTCAGAGGGTTACACTAACCTATAACCTTGTCCTAATAGAACTCTAAGGCATATCTAAACTAAGCTAAATCGGGTCAGAACTGAAATTCAAAGCAAAAGTCTACTTTTGCGACTTTTGGTTCCGAACCAAGCCTAAACTCAAAATTGTCGGTTTGAACATGCTTAGACATGTTCTTACATTAATTACCAAGTTATACAAGTGTTAAAACAGGTTTCATGGCTTCTACATTGTTAATTATGTGTTTATTTGCAAAATAGCTTTCTGTTGACTTTTTATAATTAAGTTTGACCCGACAATTAACCTAGTTAGAGTGGAAATCAGAGGGTGCCCTTTTAAGGGTTTATTACCCACATAATTACCAACTCATACTTTCAATTCGAAAAATGACTGGACCATTAGTGATTAATCACTAAGTCAAAGCTTAATTACGACGGCTTTGACTTTAGGTCATTAAACTAATAAAACACGAATTAGGAAGGCTAAGAACACTCACAATGGTCCTTAGCACGAATTATGATCTGATGGAAGCTTGCTTGAAGTCCAAAGAGCTCCAGAGAGTGTATGAGAATGATTTTCAAATGAGCAAGAAAAATGTTGCAACTTATGTTCTTTATATTGTGATTTTAATTGCACAAGATCATTCCAACAAGGTCTACACATGTTTCCTGATCATCCCAGGTGTCCCCTATGCATGAAATACCACTGGTGCAGCCCTTGAATTCGAAAACCATGCATCTAAGGTGGTGGAACCGGCTGAACCTGCAGCTGTCCACTATTTCCTGCCCAGTTACAGGTCTTACGGACTGTAAGCTTAGGGCCTTACAGTCTGTACCCGCTTTTTAATCTTTATCGCCCAGATCAGCCACCTTACGGTCCATAAGGCATACACTTTGCGGTCCGTAATCTTTGTCAGAAGACAAAACTCTTGTGAACTTCTAACATTTGACCATGCAATCTTTTATAACTCGTATCTTTAGTCAATATCAACACAATGGGTCCACTTGATCAGGTCTAGTCAATCTTGAAAGTGTTGCCATGCAATGGTGTTGCCTTGGAGTCTTTTGGAAAGGATAATGAATGTAAAATTGTCGTTATTGGCACATGATCATTTACTTGACAATTGAATTATTTCTCACAAGGTTTAATTCAGATACCTTGGAATTCTTTAACAGACATTTCTTGAAAGGATAATATTGTTTTACCGAGAATTGGAAACGTTAAAAGGTCACTCAGTGGTATAAATTAACATGTTGACACTTTTAATTCCTCTGGTTATCTTTTATCATGATCCGGGTTTATAACACGTTTAAGGTCCATGACACGTGTCTTTATTATATTGGACGAGTTTTTCCGAGGTGTTACATATTGCCCAAATATCAACCAAGCTCAGGGAAGAGTTTTTAACATTGGAGCGAGGGAAGCTCGCCAAGTCCCGAACGTAGTCACGAGTACGTTCCCTATTAACCAACACTTTGCATCTGTGTTGTTTGATATTGGTTCCGATTATAGCTTTGTATCCCTAGAGTTTAAGAAAATGCTTGGGTTAGTAGCTAGTAAGCTAGATATTCCGTATTCGATAGAGCTAGCTAATGGAAAGCTAGTAGAAGCAAATGAAGTAATTAGAGGTTTTTTAATAGAGCCCGGAGAGCATGAGTTTACGCTTGATCTTCTGCCAGTCGAATTGGGAAGCTTTGACGTGGTAGTTGGAATGGATTGGTTGTCAAGCAACCGAGCGGAGATCATATGTCACGAGAAGATCATTCGCGTTCCGATGGCGAACGGAGAGACGATTGTAGTGCATGGAGAGAAACATGATACGCCTCTAAGGATTATCAGTTGTTTGAAGGCCCGAAGATGTTTGCAGAAAGGATGTGTTGCCTTCTTGGCGCACGTCGTGGACAAGGAAGCCACTGAGCCAAAGCTGGAAGATATCCCAGTTGTGAGGGAATATCCGGAAGTTTTCCCTGAAGACTTTCTAGGATTGCCGCCCCAACGACAAGTCGAATTCCATATTGACTTGGTTCCAGGCGCTGCGCCTGTAGCCAAGGCACCTTATCGACTTACGCCTTCCGAGATGCAAGAATTGTCGACACAACTTCAAGAGCTTTTGGACAAGGGATTTATTAGACCAAGCTTCTCGCCTTGGGGAGCTCCAGTTTTTTTTTTGTCAAGAAGAATGACGGTAGTTTCCGTATGTGCATCGACTACCGCGAGCTAAACAAGTTAACCATTAAGAATCGGTATCCTTTGCCGAGGATTGATCACCTGTTTGATCAACTACAAGGTTCGAGTTTCTACTCTAAGATCGATCTTCGATCAGGTTATCACCAGCTACGAATTCAAGATGAGAGTATTCCGAAGACTGCCTTCAGGACTCGTTATGGACATTACGAGTTCCTGGTGATGTCGTTTGGTTTAACGAACGCGCCAGTAGTGTTTATAGATTTGATGAATAGAGTCTGCAAGCCATATCTCGATAAATTCGTGATTGTGTTTATCGACGATATTTTGATTTATTCAAGGACGAAGGAAGAGCATGAGCAACACCTTAGAACCATTTTAGAGTTTCTCAAGAAAGAGAAATTATACGCAAAGTTCTCAAAGTGAGAGTTCTGGTTGCGTGAGGTTCAGTTCCTTGGTCACGTGGTAAACGAAGATGGAATCCACGTGGATCCCACCAAGATCGAGGCGATCAAGAATTGGGAAACTCCGAAGACGCCAACCAAGATCCGTCAGTTTCTAGGTTTAGCTGGGTATTATCGCAGATTCATTGAGGATTTTTCGAAAATCGCTCAACCTTTGACCTCCCTTACTCAAAAGGATAAGAAGTACGAATGGGGAGATAAACAAGAAGAAGCTTTTCAGTTGCTGAAGAACAAGCTTTGCGACGCACCTATTTTATCCCTACCCGAAGGCACCGATGACTTCGTGGTGTACTGTGACGCCTCACGTCAGGGATTAGGTTGTGTGCTGATGCAGCGACAGAAGGTTATAGCTTATGCTTCGCGCCAGTTGAAGGTTCATGAGAAGAACTACACCACGCCTGATTTGGAATTAGGCGCAGTGGTGTTTGCATTGAAGATATGGCCACATTATCCGTATGGTACGCGCTGCACGATCTTTACCGATCACAAGAGCCTGCAACACATATTCGATCAGAAAGAGCTTAACATGAGACAACAACGATGGGTTGAGCTGTTAAATAATTATGATTGTGAAATCAAGTATCACCCAGGAAAGGCGAATGTAGTGGCAGACGCCTTGAGTCGGAAAGAAAGGATTAAGCCCATAATGGTTAGGGCTTTGGAGATGATCATACAGACAGATCTCTCGTTGCGCATCCGTGCTGCACAGAGAGAAGCTCTTAAGAAGGAAAATCATGTGGATGAATACCTCCGTGGGATGGAGAAACAGTTGGTACCCATTGAGGAAGGAACATTGTGTTTTATGGGACGAATTTGGGTTCCCCTCTTTGGTGGTCTCAGAAATGTGATTTTCGATGAAGCTCACAAATCAAGGTACTCGATCCATCCAGGATCGGACAAGATGTACCAGGATTTGAAGGATTTCTACTGGTGGCCAAGATTGAAAGGTGATGTTGCAACTTACATTGGAAAGTGCTTAACATGTGCCAAGGTAAAAGCCGAGTATCAGAAGCCTTCAGGTCTCCTACAGCAACCTGAGATACCCATGTGGAAATGGGAGCATATTTCAATGGATTTTATAACCAAGTTTCCAAAGACACCCAGAGGTCATGATACAATTTGGGTAATCGTAGACCGTCTGACAAAATCTGCACACTTTTTGCTGATCAGAGAAAAAGATAACACAGGTAAGCTAGCTGAGCTGTACCTCAAAGAGATAGTTGCACAACATGGAGTACCTCTCTCGATTATTTCCGATAGAGATGGAAGATTTGTGTCAAGGATTTGGCAATCCTTCCAAGAAGCCTTTGGTTCTCAGTTAAACCTGAGTACTGCATTTCATCCACAGACAGATGGCCAGAGCGAACGAACGATTAAAACGCTAGAAGATATGTTGCGAGCTTGCGTAATGGACTTGGGTGGAAGTTGGGACACTCATCTACCTTTGGTTGAGTTCTCGTATAACAACAGCTACCATGCAAGCATTCAAGCTGCACCGTTTGAAGCTCTCTACGGACACAAGTGTCGATCACTGTTATGATGGGTAGATGCGGGTGATAGACAGCTTGTTGGTCCTGAATTGGTTCAAGAGACGACAGATAAGATTATATAGATCCGAGAGCGCGTCAAGGCGGCTCCTGATCGACAAAAGAGCTATGCGGACCAAAGAAGGAAACCTTTGGAGTTTGAAGTGGGAGATATGGTTCTACTAAAAGTCTCACCTTGGAAAGGTGTAGCACACTTTGGGAAGCGTGGAAAGTTAAACCCATGATATATTGGACCGTTCAAAATCCTGGAGAGGATTGGTCTTGTAGCTTACAAGTTGGATCTACCCGCGGAACTTAATGGAGTCCATGATACATTTCATGTATCTAATCTAAAAAAGAGTCCAACTCAAGAAACAGTTGTTATTCCTGTCGATGAGGTTCACATTGACGACACACTCCACTTTACAGAAGAACCCGTTGAGGTTACTGATTGGAAGGTTAACAAGACAAGTAGGAGTAGTGTTAGACTCGTCAAGGTTCGATGGAACGCGCGTCACGGCCCAGAGTTCACTTGGGAGCGTGAGGACCGCATGAAAGCAAGATACCCACATTTGTTCCCAAACTCCCCTACAGCTAGTAGCAGAGCTTAAATTTCGGGACGAAATTCTCTTAACAGGGGGAGAATGTGACAACTGTAAAAAATCCAGGTATCCGTACAATTAATTAACCATGATTAGTGCTTAATGACTGTGCTGAATTGTCACACCCCGATATTTCCACATTTCCCCGGTGGGCCCGGTAGGGGAGTATCGTGACGTAGTTGATATCATTATAGTCAAACAACACAATATTTAAATGCACAGCGGAAGCAAAAGATAGATTCATTTCAACCAAATAATATTGTAATATTTAGTATCACAAATAGTTGAAAGTAATCCACAGGTGGATCAAAATAAAAAGGAAACATTGTTTAACAGTTTTATGTCATCCAAGCTTGCGAGACTTATTGTGGATGCTAGGAGAAAGCCAGCCTATTTCGAGTAGTACCTGCGCTTAACCTTTTTGAGAAACTACGTCAGTTTACACTGGTAAATACAATTAACTGACTCATTTTGAAAAGGTTTAATACAATTGATTTGAATGCACATGGCGCAAACTTTTTATAACTTGGGACAATTATTTGAATATAATCTTGTAAAAGAATTACATGTACCTTATGCATTCAGTAGCCCAATCCGTAGACCGGGTTAAAGATTAATAGACACACCACATTATTTATTTAGGCACTGACGGGTGTACGCCTACACCCCGTGCTTAGGTCGTGGCCATTTCGTAAGATGATGCCAAGGATATCCGGGACATGGTCATTAACCCCCAAAGGCTTTAAGCAAACAAAACATTTCCAAACGGGACATCTCAATGAATTAACCTCTATTCGATTAAAGATTCAATGCCCGACCAAGCGGTATTTTATATACCATACCCCAAGCCCGTATAGGGAAAATAAGTTAAAAGTATTTACCTTTGCAAGTATTAATCACAAATAGCAATGCGGGTAGCTTTTACCGGGTCTCCTATTCTGGAACAAAGGTTTATAATAACCTATTAGAATCCTAACGGGTCTTTAATTAAGCCTAAACTTAGACCGGTTAGTTTTAAAGGAAGATACGGTTCGTACGCATGATTAAGCGAAGACTGGAATAGAATGTGATTTAGACCCGACAAGTTTGAAGACTTGTATAATATGGGTAAACTAAACACATTCCGGATTTTGAGATAAAAATGATAAGGTTTGACCCGTTTCGGCTAATTTATGCAAACTAGTTACATAAACCGAACCGAACGCGAATAACGCATAACGGGTAACCGAAAGAGTCATATATAAGTTTCCTAAGTTAATATGCCTTAAATATATTGTGATATCAGTAGGATACCTTCCATTATGCCCAAAACGAGTTTAATCTCAAATTAAACCCCGTAGGGGTATTTTGGTCATTTTAAAGATTATAAATGAGATTAATTATACTTCTGAGACTCGGGTCTGAAATAACCAGAAGAACAACTCATTTTAACAGGTTATATCAGTTGGTGATAAGTCTTATATGACAAAATGGTTTTAAACCCATACTAGGTGTTTAATACGCGTAAAAAGCCATTTTAAGCGATTTCCGGGTTATACAGGAAATCTGAATTTTCTCAACAGGTTATAAAGTTCAAAATACTTCATTTATTATATAAAATCAGTAGCAATTGAATTTGTGTCAAAATATTATGTAAAACTCATTTTATACACAAAAAGGGTATAATCGGTATTTACCGAATCAAGGCCATAACCTTGGGTTATGATCAGGTTAAAAATAATTAAAAATATTCAAAAATCCCAAAATATTATATTACATCAGTGGGTAAAAGGTTTGGTGTCAAAAATTGGGTTTAGATAGGCTTTATGCTAATTACGTCGTTTAATTCATAAAAAGCGTTCTAATTACGCTATTAAGCATAACTCATAATCTAGACCTCCAACTGATGTGAAAATTTAGGGACATGTTTATAAATCAGTAACAAAGATTATTGTCCTCTCATATTTACAAAATTCTCGTTTTATGGTTAAAAGGGCATTATGGTCAACATTAGGCAATTAACGGAAACGTGTAAATGAATCGGTCAATCAACGAACCAACCACAGAGGGTTATACTATCATGTAACCTGGTCCTAAGGAAGCTCTAAGGAATTTCTAAACCCATCTAAATCGGGCCAGAACCGAAGTCAAAGCAAAAGTCAAAGTTTTGCGACTTTCGGTTCCGAACCGAGCCTAAACAGAAAATTGTCGTCTCAAACAAGCTTAGATCAGTTCTTATACTAATTACCAAGTTATATGAGTGATAATATAGGTTACACGTCTTCTACATTGCTAACTGCTTGTTAATTCGCAAATTAAGTTTCTGTTGACTTTTTAATACAAACTTTGACCCGACAAATGATCTAGTTAGAGCGGGAATCAGAGGCTGCCCTTTTAAGGGTTTATTTCCCACATAATTACCAACTTATAACTACTTTCAATTTGACTAAACATCAGACCTTTAATGATTAATCGTTAAGTCAAACCTTAATTACGACAGTTTGACTTTAAGCTAATTAACTAAGTAAAACACGATTAAGGAAGGTTAAGGAAGCTTACCAAGGTCCAATGCACGACTAGTGATGCTTGGGGAATGGCCTTGAGCTCCAGAAATGATCAGAAGTTGAGTTGGGAATGAATGATCAAAAATGAAACAATGTGGGTTCTTATATAGTGTTCTTGATTGCTTAAGATCATGCCAAACAACTCTAGGATTGACCCCTGATCAATAACAAGTGTCCCTAGTGCCTAAGAACTAGTTTGTGCTGCACATGGAAGTGAAAATATCCATTTAAGTCGGTTAAACAGGTTATAGCAGACACCTATCAATTTTCTGTCGCTGGGCATGCCTTACGGACCGTAAGGCAGGACCTTTACGGTCCGTAAGCCTTTACCAGAAGGCAAAAAAAATTTAACCTTTCAAGCTTCGAACAGGAAACATAGGTATTACGAATTTGGGCCTCTATTATCAGTATGGGCCACATGAACATGCCCTGAACAGTTAAGACCACCTTTCATGATGTATAATTGGCTTGGATTCTTTTGAAAGGGTCATAACGAAGGTTTGTCAAACACAAACTCATAGGATCCCATTTCTTGCACTTTGAATCAATTATTACTAGAAATTACCAGATTGTATGTATATCAGATGTTTATAATATAGATTAGGGTCTTGGGATTCATAACGAGGTCATTCAGAGGTATTTAATTAACATGTCGACGCTTTTAAATCCTGCCATACATCTTTGACTAGATCCGGGTTTATAACACTTTTGTCTTGCACGACACGTGTCGTTATTTCATTGGACACAAATTTTCGAGGTGTTACATCCTTACCCCCTTAAAAGAAATCTCGACCTCGAGATTTACTGAAATAAATGAGGGTACTTTTCTTTCATTGTGGACTCAACCTCCCACGTGTATTCGGGACCCCTAGGGGCATCCCATTTAACTTTTACGATTGGTACATGCTTCCTTCGAAGCTTCTTAACATGTCGATCCTTGATCGACACAGGTTTTTCAACAAACTTCAAGCTCTCTTCTATGTGCACATCTGTATGTGGTATGACTAGTGATTCATCAGCTAGACACTTCTTCAGGTTGCAGACGTGGAATACATTGTGAATACCGTTGAGCTCTTCAGGTAATTTTAACTTATAAGCAACTGATCCGACACATTCGATGATCTCGAATGGTCCTATCTACCTTGGGCTTAACTTGCCTTTCTTGCCAAATCGCATTACCCCTTTCCAGGGTGATACTTTAAGTAGAACTTTGTCACCTACCTCGAATTTCAGAGGTTTACGCTTTAAATCGGCGTAGCTTTTCTGCCTATCTCTGGCAGCTTTCAGGCGATCACGAATCTGGACAATCTTTTTCGTCGTTTCAAAGACTATTTCAAGTCCTGTCAGTTGGACATCTCCAACTTCCGCCCAACAAACGGGAGTTCTGCACTTTCTACCGTACAAGGCCTCGAAAGGCGCGGCTTTAATGCTCAAATGATAGCTATTGTTCTATGAGAACTCGATTAATGGCAGGTGGTTATCCCAACTACCACCTAAGTCAATCACACATGCACGAAGCATGTCTTCCAACGTTTGGATTGTACGCTCACTCTGGCCGTCCGTCTGAGGATGGTAAGCCGTACTAAAATTTAAGCGCGTGCCCAAAGACTGTTGGAAACTCTTCCAAAAGTGTGACGTGTATCTAGTATCTCTGTCAGAGATAATAGACACAGGTACGCCATGCAGAGATACAATCTTATCTACGTACAATTGGGCTAACATGTCGGAGCTATAGGTCTCCTTAATGGGTAGGAAGTGTGCTGACTTAGTCAGTCTATCTACTATCACCCATATAGTATCATTTCCTTTCTTTGTCTTTGGTAACTTGGTGATAAAATCCATTGTCACCATTTCCCACTTCCACATGGGAAGTTCAGGCTGTTGTAACAAACCTGATGGCTTTTGGTGTTCTGCTTTGACTTGCGCACACGTCAAACATTTAGCTACATAGGCAGCTACAGACTTCTTCAAGCCTATCCACCAATAGTTTGCCTTTAGATCCTGGTACATCTTGTCAGCTCCAGGATGAATGGAATATTTAGAACTGTGGGCTTCCTGGAGGATAACATCTCGAAGCCCTCCATAAACTGGAACCCATATTCGTCCATTTAACCTCAGAATTCCGTCCTTGCCATGGGATAACTGCTCTTCGGTTACTCCTAGCTTTTCACCAGGATAGTTAGTTTCCCGCACAGCTTCCTTTTGCGCAGCTAACAACCTTTCATTCAAACTATTCTTTATCTCAATGCTCTTGGCATTGATTCTTATAGGCTTCACCCTTTCCTTTCGACTCAAGGCATCGGCGACTCCATTCGCCTTGCCAGGATGGTATCTTATCTCACAATCATAATAATTCAAAGTTTCCATCCAACGTCGTTGCCTCATGTTCAAATCCTTTTGGTTAAACAGGTGCTGGAGGCTCTTGTGATCAGAATAGATCACACACTTGATACCATATAAATAGTGCCTCCATAGCTTCAGTGCAAATACAACGGCACCCAACTCCAAGTCATGGGTGGTGTAATTCTTTTCATGCACCTTTAACTGATGTGAAGCATAGGCAATAACCATGCCTTTCTGCATAAGCACACACCCCATGCCAGTGTGTGATGCGTCGCAGTAAACCACGAATTCTTCGGTACCTTCAGGCAATGTCAAAACAGGAGCATTGCTCAACTTTTGTTTGAGAATATCGAAGGATTCCTGCTGCTTAGGACCCCAATCGAACCTTACATTCTTACGAGTCAATGAAGTTAGGGGTGCAGCAATTCTTGAAAATTTTTCTATAAAACGTCTGTAGTATCCTGCCAATTCCAAAAAGCTGCGAATCTCTGTGGGAGTCTTCGGCTCTTGCCAATTCATGATGTCTTCAATCTTAGCGGGATCCACCTGGATACCACGCTCGCTTACCATATGTCCAAGAAATTGGACTTCACGAAGCCAAAATTCACACTTAGAAAATTTGGCGTAGAGCTTTTCTCGATGAAGCAGTTTCAGAATGCAGTGTAGGTGCTTCTCGTGGTCAGCTTGGTTCTTCGAGTAGATGAGGATGTCGTCAATGAAGACGATGATAAATTTATCCACGTAGGGCTTGCAGACGCGATTTATGAGATCCATGAATGCGGCAGGTGCATTAGTGAGTCCAAAAGGCATCACTAAGAACTCGTAGTGACCATAACGAGTCCTAAATGCAGTCTTATGTACATCTTAATCCTTGACCTTCAGTTGATGATATCCTGACCTTAAGTCGATCTTGGAAAAGTAACTTGCCCCTTGAAGCTGATAGAACAAGTCGTCGATCCTGGGTAATGGATACCGATTCTTAACAGTAACTTTGTTAAGTTCTCGATAATCGATGCACAGACGCATCGATCCATCCTTTTTCTTCACAAACAGAATTGGTGCTCCCCAAGGAGATGAGCTAGGTCTAATAAATCCTTTTCTTAACAAATCATCCAGTTGAGTTCTTAACTCTTTCATCTCTGTTGGCGCCAATCTGTAAGGTGTTCTTGCAACAGGTGCTGCACCAGGAATAATGTCAATCCTGAACTCCACTTGCCTATCTGGGGGTAAACCAGGTAGTTCTTCAGGGAATACTTCTGGATATTCAGAGATAATGGGTATGTCTTCGATCTTAGGCTTTGGTTCATCAATAGTTACTTGCGCCATGTAGATAACACAACCCTTCGTCAAACACTTTGATGCCTTCAGCATGGACACTTGCTCGGGCATTCCGTACTTAGTATCTCCTTGGATTGTCAAGGGCTCGCCATGAGGAGCTCTGACGACCACTTGCCTCTTAGCACAAACGATCTGGGCTTGGTTGCGAGACAACCAATCCATGCCTAGTACCATGGTTGCAAAAGTCGCTAGGCGCTCCCTAGTCGGTCGACCGGGGAGTTGAGAGTACTCGGTATAGGCGGAGAGTACTCAGGGAGTACTCGGACATGTTAAATTATAAAGAAATTAGTTTTCAGAAATTAAATATATGTCTAATAACATAAATTTACTAATATTTATAACAAAATACTTGAAAATGATATTCATTATTTAATATGATAGTCATATAAATTATGTTTTATTATATTTTAAGTCAAACTCGGCCCGATTTGACCTACTAGATTCGATTTTGGCGGAGTTTGACCGCGTTTGATCTATTCCGAGTAATTAGGCGGAGTTAGAGAAAGTCGCCTCGGCAGCCTACCTTGTAGCGACTACTCGGGGAGTACTCGGCCTTGGAAACCTTGTTTTACAACCTTGCCTAGTACTATATCGAAACCGGCTAATTTCAAAGGAAGTAAAGACAATGGAAAAGAGTGGTTCCTAATGGATATAACACATCCATCTAACACGGTTGAGGCGGTTTCTATGGTTCCATCAGCTAATTCCACCTCATATTTCACACTTAAGGTTTTAACAGGTAATTTCAACAATTCACAAAACTTATTATCTACGAACGACTTATCAGCGCCTGAATCAGAAAGTACTCTTGCATAGACATCATTTATGAGGAAGGTACCTGTGATCACATTGTCGTCCTGAACGGCTTCCTTTGCATCCATCCGGAAGACCCTTGCATTGATCTTTTTCCCTTTTTCTGGCTTCTTGGCATATTTTGGGCAGTTGGACTTGATATGCCCTTTTTCGTTGCAGCTATAGCATGTAGCATCCTTGATTTTCTTACAGTCCAAGGTCTTGTGCTCAGAAGACTTGCAGATCCCACATGCCCTTGGCTGTGACTGGGATTTCGACTCAAGTCTGCACTTCCCGAAATGGTGCTTCTTACAGATTTTACATTTGGGCTTATCACCCGACTGATGACCATCTTTCTTGGATCCAGAACTCTTTTTTGTGGTCATCGTTTCCCCTATGTCTCTTATCCGATCGTCGTGAGTTATCATCCTCACGCTTCCTTTTCTCAGCGTCAGTGTTTCTTAGCGATTTCTGCCTGGCCGCGTCCAGGGTAAGGGACAATGATATATCAGCTGCAGACCGAAAAGTAGCTGGTCTGGAGGCCTTCACGCTGGCCTTAATCTCGGGGGCTAAACCTCCAATGAAACGAGCTATCCTCTTGGGTTCCGGCGTCACCAGATAAGGAACCAACCTTGACATTGTATTGAAGCTGGTAAGGTAGGCTTGACAATCCGTGTTTTTCATAACCAGCGACAAGAAATCAGCTTCAATCTTCTCAACCTCATGCTGAGGGCAGTAGTTTTCCTTAATCAACGTCACAAACTGATCCCATGACAGATTATACAATGGGATTTTTTCGGTAGCTTGGATTAAAGACCTCCACCAAGCTAATGCCTCCCCCTTGAATGACTGAGACACGAACTTTACCACATCCTTATCAGCACGCCCGCTGATATCAACCACGGTGTCCATCACATCCAACCATGTCATGCAGTCTATAGCCCCTTTTTCCCCAGTGAAATCCCTGGGTTTGCATGAAACAAAATACTTGTAGGAGCAACCCTTATCACGGGGTCCCTGATTAAGTATGATTCTTTGAGATGGAACACTTTGCTGATTTGAAGAGTGACGATCGTCATCGTCTTTCTTTGGCTCTTCTTTCTTGGAGGGTGGCTTGCTGTGAGCCTCTGAATGAGTCTTAGGCTTGGAATGCGGTGCGGATAGGGTCCTACTTCGAGTCCCGCTATACTCATTATACTGCCGCTCTATTGCCTTTGTAACAACATTGTCTATCAATGCTTGCAGTTCTGCACCCACCCGCTATGTTAATTCGGGTATTATCATGATCCTCCCTTGGGTGACTGTTGATCTCATCCGAGTCAGCCATGTAGTTTGAGCTGTTACATAAGATATTGACAATAATTTATTTGGGAGTTTATTACGGAATTGTCTTTTAGGGCAATTCATTAACCATGGTAAACACAAGCCATATTTGGTTAATTTGTTAATCATATTTATTTAGGATTTTTATTATAATTGATCCTAATTATAAAACAATAATCCTGACAACGTAAAACAACGAAACGTGGCGGAAACGTCGGGGAGTGTTGTAACAGAATTAATTGTTTCACAACCATGGAAATTAAAGTTACGTTTTATTTATGAATCACGAGAGTTACATTGTCTTAAACAAAAAACAAAGAGTACATAACATAATTAAACTAGTTCTAGCTTCATTTTAAGTTGCTAAGGCAAGGGTCCGCCTATGTTTGACTTTGATCATCCTATGCAACAGCTCCTGAAAACACATGTGAAAATAGGTACGTTAGCATAAAAATGCCTGTGAGATACATAGGTTTTGTGAAAATAGGATTCATGACTTGCGTTTAAAGAAACTGTTTAATAAAAAGTAGCCATGAATCTTGTTGAGTGTTTCCTTTCATAAATCATTTGAAAAGTGATAAATAAACCAAATGATATATATGTATAAAAGAATGATGTATGGTTAAGTGAATAACCATGTAAAATGGGTTTGTATAAGTTAAGTTATTTGTAAAACAATGTTTATGTGAAGATTGTATTGTAGATGTAATATGTCTAAACTGAAATGGTTTAAATAACGCTACGATATGCAATACCATAAAAGCACTTATATATAGGAAGTACCAGCGGCGTATCCACCATGTTTTTATCGTATTACACGTCGCCTCGTTACTTAAATCACTTACCCAAACAGCCACCAAGATGAAATGTTTAGCCATTGTTGAAATGTTTATGTATGGTTAAATACGGTTCACACGGTTCAACAGTTACAAACGGTTCATATAATCAAATGGTTACCATGGTTCACATAGTCGAATAGTTACCACGGTTCACATAGTCAAATAGTTACAACTGTTCAAAATGTAATATAATGTGTTCATATGCTGGATGAGCATATGCAACAAAATGCAATGTAAAACAATGTGTCCATATGTTGAGTAAACATATGCAACTAATGTGATGTAAATCAATGTGTCCATATGTTGAGTAAACATATGCAACTAATGTAATGTAAATCAATGTGCTAGCATGCTCAGTCAACATACATAGAAGAAAAAGTAAAGTAAAACAATGTACTAAGTATGCTAAGTAAAGATACATAGCAAAAAAATGTAATGTAAATCATGTACTATAAATGTACTAACGAACATAGCAAGTATATGATGTGAAAACATGGAAAGCATGAAAGTAACAAGTAGGCACATGTGTTTCACCCCAAAACGTTTGAAAAACAGTAAAAGAGGGGTCTATGTACTCACTTGAGATTGCCTAGAAGTCCTTGAGTAACAATCAAGCAATGCTAGAGATCACGGAAAATCAACGGCACCTAATATAGGTAACTATGTTAATAAACCGGACCTAAATCGGAGGATCGGATAGAATGAGGGTTCGTAAACCAAATGAGTATGGAAACTCATGTAATATGGTTTAACAAGGCCTACATACTACAATGAAACCTAACCTAAGTGCTTACGACCCATTACGACCCGTTTAGGTAGCTTATGCTACTTTAACGCGTCGTTCGCGTAAAACGCGTTCAGAATGCCTAACTAGTCTTATGATAAGTAAAATATGCCTTAACATGTCTAATATTGTTGCCAAATCAGTTTAGATATCACAAATTATGTTACATATGCTTAAAATGAATTTTGGCGTAAAAAGGGCATTTTGGTAATTTACCTAAGGCATATAAACTACCTATCATACAACTACTTAAACTAAGCGACCATAAGGTATAACCTCGGAAGGTTATTCCCTATATACTATGGTCACCTAATGTGTTTGGTCGGATCCTAAAGATCGACCAAACGGGTCGGGTTCGAAAGTATAAGCGATTGATTAGATCGCTTACCTTTACGACCCTAGACAAGCACAAAACTAAAAGTGACGAGCTAAGCATGTTAAAACATGCTTAACCAAGTTAGAAAACAAGTTTGGTATCAAAACAAACGGTTTTGATACCCACAAGTAGTTTGGTTACAAAATACGCAAGAATACGTATTTTGGCCGAAACTACGACTCGTCACTGAGCCTAGATAACGTGGTAATCAGTAGGTATAGTCACAAGGGACTATAATCATCGTGATTACGCTCACGTTGTGAAGTTCAACCGAACTTTGTGTTGACCATAAACTGGTCAACGCAGAAACGCTAACAATGAAGAAACGCTAAAAGAACGAAAGAATACTTACAACGGGTCCAAGAACGGAAGTTTTGATCCGAATATTCTCAGGTATGAAGTGATAAACACATCAACTTAGAGAACAAATTCAGATTCAAAGGTGTGGGTTTTGAGTTGTGAACTTGAGGGGTATTTATAGGATTTTTAGGACCGTTAAGATCGTTCCTCGAAAACCGTGCTTTAATCTCATCCATACACCTCAAGCCCATGGTTTTATAAAACCATTTGAGCCCCTAGTATTGCCCAAAACCATGTGCAAGTGGGTTAAGAGTGCATAACAGCTGTTAACAGCTGTTAAAATAGATTAGGCTGATCTGGGAGGTCCTTACGGACTGTATGGGTTAGAGCTTACGGTCCGTAAGCCTTGTGCAGACCAGCTAAGTTTGATTTTTGGCAGAACAGGCCCCTGTGACTCCGAACTTGATTTTTGATGCGTTTTGACACGTTTAAGCCCCGTTTAACTCACTTAAAGGCTCAAATATGAAGTTAAAGTATAGGAAACTTAAAATACACTCAAAAATATGTCGGATTTCGGTTTGTTTGGCCGTACGGTTGCATTGTTTGGTTAATTACGACGGAAGTCGTAACGGACGCAAAAACGGTCCAAATTGCGCGACGAATGGATTCTTCTCATGCCAATCACTAAAATAAAATATTTTAATGATTACATAGATTTTTGGATGTCCGGATGTATTCAGAACGTAAGTTATGCGCGAAAATGCAAACTTGTGCACTTTTTGACGCTTTTAGTCCCTGAATGACCCAAAAGTTTATTTTAGCACACCGAACCCCTCAAAGCCTATTTTTAAGCTATGTGAAGGATATTTATGGTATGTTTAACTTATGGTCATGTTCCGGAATGTCTGTTCCAGTACGAATCATCATACTTTCGTAGTTTGTCAAATTTAGTCCTTGTAAGCAAAATAATTTGATTTTGCCATACCAAAGCCTTCGAAACTTATTTCTAAGTTATTTAAAGGTTATTTAAGGTATGTTAAGCTTATGTTGATGTTCCGGAGTATTTGTCGCATTAAACTGGTTATATTTCCGCATCAGATCACGTATAACCTTCCAGAAAGCGATTTAAAGCTTGAAATTGAACAAGGATTGACATGTGCAAAAGATACACATATTTATACAAATCCCAAGTATGAAATACAATATTTCATTGGTTTGGTATTTGTTTGATGGTCTCAGTGACACAGGTGTCACAGTCTCCCCTACTTTAGGAAATTTCGTCCCGAAATTAATTCGTAGGAGTCTGTCTGTGACTTTGTGTTAAATAACCATCAAAGGTAAGGAATAATCTTGTCATTTTCCTCAACGGATATTTTTCAGAAGCGAAAATGAACGAACGGAGTCATTTTCCTCAACGGGTTCTCCGGAAATGGAAAATGAATGATTTAACTAAACGGATATTCATTTCCTCAACGGATAATCTTTAGAAACGAAAATGAACTAACGGAGTCATTTTCAATGACTGATTCCTCAGGTATGGAAATGAAGGATTTAACAAATGGATATTCATTTCCTCAACAGATAATCTTCATAAACGAAACTGAACTAACGGAGTCATTTTCAACGGTTGCTTCCTCAGGTACGGAATTGAAGGATTTAACAAATGGATATTCATTTCCTCAACGGATAATCTTCAGAAACGAAAATGAACTAACGGAGTCATTTTCAACGGTTGCTTCCTCAGGTACGGAAATGAAGGATTTAACAAACGGGTATTCATTTCCTCAACGGATAATCTTTAGAAACGAAAATGAACAGACGGAGTCATTTTCAACGGTTGCTTTATCAGAGTTGGAAATGAATTGGGTTAACTCTAGATACATGATAGAACTTGCTGTGGTTTCTGTGCACTAAATTCCATAATTACGCATGTATCCATAATTACGTAATTCCTTGGACAGTCCGCACAGTTTGTTTTGTAATTGTTCAGGGGAAGAAAATCAAACCTGTGATGAGGGTGACTAGACTACCATAGGGTCCTTTTGATTAGATCGACAGATGATCTTTTTAATTAGGCCACCAAGGAGTCCTTTCAGCTATATCATCACATGATATTCCTGACCAGATTTTTGGATCAATCTGTTTAACTAGACCACTCAAGGGGTCTAATTATGGAGTAGTACTTTATAATCCAAGGGACTTAACTACAACGTAGAAGTCCATTAAGGATTTTAGGTAGTACCTTTGGGTATCCTACTATGAATCCCTTATACGAAGATATGGAAGATTCTACGAGGATTTGGATAACATAATTTGGATCACACAATTTGTGATACTAAATATTACAATATTATTTGGTTGATATGAATCTATCTTTTTCTTCCGCTGTGCATTTAAATATTGTGTTGTTTGACTATAATGATATCAACTACGTCACGATACTCCCCTACCGGGCCCACCGGCGAAATGTGGAAATATCAGGGTGTGACATGAATTACACTTAACTACTTTCTGATTACTGCATCATACTTACATATGCATCACATATTGCATAATGTCACATCATTATTACATGCAAACCATATTGACATACATGATGCACAAAGCAAAGTTAGCACAGTTAGTGGATAACTCAGAAAAATGCTGACGGAACTCAGCACATAGACAGACAGTGCAATGAGACACAGAATAAGCCAGAAACCAAGTATTACACTAGTATAGTGTGTAGGAAAGTGAGGATCACAAAACTGCCATTCTAAGTGATAGTTTAAGTGCCGCAAAGTGCCTAAAACTCACCTAAAGTGCTGAATTTAGCAAAATTCAACATAAATCAGCTTTTTAACATACTAAAATTATGCAGAAACAAGGTAAAATGGTCCTGAATGCTTTCCTAAGTGTCGGGAATTAAAAGTGTCATAAAAGGGTACATAAAGAACACTAAAGTGTATAGTTTAGCACTTTAACGAACCAGTATCTAACTGAACAACCGGACACTACCCGAAACATCAAAATTTCACTAGAAGCATTGTTTTAACATTACCAAGCTAGTTATGATCCCCGAACATCATAACACCTACTAAAAATATCTAATAACCAAGATATGTAACTAATACTTGAAATTAAACTAGATGGTATGGGTGTTCAGGATTCGTTTCGAATTCGAAAAATTCGAAATTCGTTTAAATTCGATACGATTATCAAGAATTCGTTTCGATTATAAGAATTCGAATTCGAATTCGATTCAATTCGAGTCAAGTAAATCGAATACGAATTTATAATTTCAAATTCGATTCGATTCGAAATTCGAATAAAAATTATACATTTTTATTTATTATTTTTATATATTATAAATATATAACTTTAATTAAGCTATACTATAAGTTCTTTTCTAAATTTTTTCCAAGTATTAAAATTACCCATTACATGACCCATAAGTAAAACCTAATTAACAAATCTATCAATAGATTTCTAAACATAAAAATATTAACTTATAATGTGGAGTGATTATTCCCGTCTTCTCGTTTTGAATTTTAGACTTGTGGTACTTTATTTGAAACTTTTTAATGTGATATCGTGTTTTATGGCTGCTTTAAAATTTATGTTTCATTTTTATAGTTTTTTACATATTTTAAAGAATCTGAATTAAATCGAATTTATTCGAATTCGATTCGAATTCGAAATTTTAATCGAATACGAATTGGGTTTTTTATTCGAATACGAATTCAATTCGAATTCGATAGGTTTTAATCGAATTCGAATCGAATACGAATTCAAGGAAAAATAAAAATTATTCGAACAATTTGATTCGAATAGTTCAAAAATTCGATATTCGATTCGATGAACACCCCTACTAAATGGTAACTAATTGGTTAAAACCTAAGCTAATACCCCCCCCCCACCTATGTAATCGGCCAAGCATGGCCCCACATGGAAGATTTCATTTGATTATAATATTGGATCATGTCTCCTAGTGTTGAGCATATCATCCAAGAGTTAAAGTGTTAAGATGGTTATAAGTAAGATCTTGAAGTTCATAATTCTCACATCTCACACACACTAACACACACCTCTCTCTCTCCCTCTCTTGCTCACTCTCGGCTGAGAACAAGGCCACACCACCACCACCATCTTGAAGGACCTCTTTCATTTGCTTTTATCCATCATCTTCATCTTCTTGAGTTTCATCCCTAGCCTTGTGCTAGTGGTAATTAGGCTCTTATAATCTCTTGTTACTTCTTATAATGTTGGTTAAAAGATGATATATGTTACTAATCATGAAGAACACTAATGAACAAGATGATAATCTCTAACATAAAGCTCACTAACATAAGAATATATGTTGTTTTAGTATATGTGTGATACTTGATGATTGATTCTTGTGTTTATGATGTTAAACATCATATGGAACTTACTAGATTATGATTAAACACATGATCTAGCAAGTTGAAGTGACGATCTTGTGAAAGACCAAGATGATCATACTTTATGTTTCACATGAACTTGAAAATAAGAATGATTTTGGGTATGATAAAGTATGAAACATGTTAGAAGTCTTGTATAAAAGTGATTTCAAACATAGTTTTCTTAAGAAACCAAGTTCATTTGCAAGATTTACATAATCATGGATTTTAAAGAAACTAACCATGTTTTTAGTGGTATATCAAGTGTAGAAACACATTGTTAACAATAAAAATTCAAAAGAATGATTTCTAGAAAAAACATCTTGTAAGTTGTAAAAGACTAAATCTTGCAAGAAAGGGATTTACAAATAAATAACCAAACTTTAAAGGGTAACTAAGCTTACTAAACACACTAGTAAGTTACTCCAAGTTTTTATAAAAGTTCAAGTTCATGTTGTTGTATAAATTGCATGATTTTGGCACTTGGTAAGTGTTGATTGAAGTGTTAATTGTTTGGGATGATTTTAAAAGAAAATGATATACTTGAATGCATGGAAACCTCCATTTTTAGGGGAAACTATGGCAAAATTTTCTAAAAATATAAACACTTAGAAAATATTTATAAAAACACACATACAAGTGTATTTTCAACAATAGATGGTTTCATAAACTTTGCCATAATTTTTTGTTACAAAAATACAAATGTTGGAGGTTGTTTTTATAAATAAAAATGGATAAGTATATATTTAGAATATATATATATATATATACATTAAAGACATAATGTGTGTGATTATTTGTATACTTTGTGTAATAGTTATATTATTTTAGGACTTAAAATAATATAACACATTAAAACACCAAGAATTACAATCCAAAATATTACCAAAAATCTCAAGGAATAAATATACAAGTTACATACATAATATTGTAAAACCGATGTAACTGACAAAATATTCTGGAAAATACATTTATAATTATATTTTTGGTAAATGATATTTTGGACTGAAAGAAATGAAAATATCATTTTTATGATTATCACAAAGTTATATCATATTTTGACAAGAGGGAAATATATAATTTTTGGCGATTAAAAATATATATGTTTTCTTGGAATTACTAGAAAATATAATATTTTTGGAAAAATATATATTTTCTTAGATAAACTTGAAATACAATGTTTTTGGATAAAAATAAGTTTATATATATTTTCTAAAGTTAGACTTGAAAATATATTATTTTGGAACTACAAATATTTTTGCCAAAAGGAAAAATTATAAATAATTTTTCTAAGTGATAATTCTTAAATATATATATTTTGGGAAATACATATATTAGTGGACTTTTATTAGAAGTAATATTCCAAAAAGTTTAACACAAAATTAAGTATAAGAATACTTAACAATTACAAGAAAATACGTATTCTCGTACGTATAAATCCACACCGGAATACGACACCGATACATGGCAAAAATATACAAATACAAATATACCCATCATTGGGAAGGAAGTACAAGTATAAATACTTGGGAAGTATTAAAATAAGATATACTGTTTTAATGATTATTCCAAAAATTAATTCGAGTTAAGATATTAATTATTTTAACAAATAGTTGCATAACTTGGGATGATACCAAAGACATAAAAGAAGCGTAACTCAAAAACATTAATACTACATTAATACTAAGACAAGGCACGACTCGTTCGTCTAATAGACATTAGTACATTGTAGGTAGTCGTGTTTGCTGAAGGAACTTGAGTTACGATTATTGAAGACGCAAGACAGTGAGTTCATGTTCCCCTTTTCTCTTAACTGTTTTCAGTTTTATAACTTCGGGGGTGAAGTACATGTTTCAAATGATTACAAAATGCTTACAAACAAATACAATTGGTATGGTTAGCTAAGGAAAGTACAGTAGATCATGTGAATGTGTAGGCGCACTCTTAAGACCATTAATCCTCTTGTTAGGACCGAGGGGCATGAGTGATAGATCTATTTGGGTGTAGCGAGCCCACACCCATGAGGATCAGGGTGGCCCATGAGGTGACTATGTCTTACAGCCGGAGGCCCGGTACAAATTTGCTAGGTTTGAGCCTTCCTACGCCGTTGCACGCATGTTAATGGCCTTGCAAACCATTAATCGATCTGTTTCCTTGTTTTGCTTTCATACCGGGATTTACAAACATACATATATACATTGATCACAAAGGTTTTATACATTCATATACACAAACACATGAACTCGCTCAACTTTTGTTGATGTTTTCAAACTACATGTATTTCAGGGAAATTAAGTGGATCTTATGGGTGTTTGGATGTTCCAAGCTGCGTTATGAATAAAAAGATGTCATCCAAAATCATTAGGCTTTAGGAGATGTATCTTAATCATGGATGAGATACATGGTTCTAAACTCGGTTTTATTTAAGGTCTTTTGTCGAGTCTTCGTGAACTCTTTAAAACATGGTGTGGTTTGTAAGTTAAATTTGGAGTCTACGTTTCAGACAATTATGTTGTGATATTTTCAAACTTAATTTATGGATGAACATCTAATGGTTTAATCATATAGTGTTGTTATGATTGAATGCAATGGTATTAAGAAAGTCACACCATAATCACGCTTCCGCAAAAGTCAAGGTGTGACACTAACCATCATGAACCCTAAATAACCATCTTGTCCTAATGGTCATGATTTCAAATTTGTTATGTTTAATCATCATCCACCATATTTGATCAAGTTTCACTTACATTGGTTATGTTTGACCTAACGTAATATACAACGCCATAAATGTCTTAATGGGCGTAAGGAGTCTTAATGTGTTATTCTCAGTCATAACATTCCATAAGGAGCCTTAATAAGTCGTATACGCCTTATTAACCAAAGTTAAAGCTCATTAACCTTAACTAACCATCATCATTCATGATTGACAATGTATCGCAAAGTTAACCAAGTATGTGTATGGCTGACCATCTTTGACAACTATGATTATGTGTGATGTAACATCCTAAATTTCATTTTTATGTAAATCAAATAAAATGCCACTTTTGGGTTGGTTTTGTGAAAAGAGAGACTTTAAGGTCAAAAATGGTATTGTGGGGAAATAATGTAATGCCCTAATGTAGGGGGAACCCCTAGTCGCACCAATACTTTTCAATTTGATCCAAAGTTAAAAAGAAGAAGAGCTAGAGAGAGAAAGTGTTTTGTCTAGGTAAATTACCATTTAGAGTGGTTTACAAAGAAAGGGTTATGAATTTGAGCCGGTATTATCACCAAGGAATCACAGGGTTGTGTGTTCAATAAGTTTCACAAATAAAGAAGGAAGTTATGAGCTTATGAGCTCGGTTTCGATTAATAAGGTAAAGGTAAGAGTTTTACATGAAATTTCAAATTATAATAGTAGGATATGCATGGGATCATTTTATACAACGATTTTAATGTGTTTCAAGCAACAGCGTTAGGATCTTAATGTGTTTTCAAATTTGAGAAGGGATGGCTGCCATTGCAGTGTTTTAAGGTTTCTACATTGAAGAAAACAGTGACACTTGCTCACTATGCACAAGAAAGTTCAACTCTCATAGTAGAGCTTTATACGGAAGACTGGGTCATATGAAAGTATGTGTGAACCAGGAGAAAGTTATGTTATGTGAAAGTTCCAACTTTTGTCTGTGTGGTCAAGTAAAAGTCACAACTTTGGCATGAAGTCTCACGCGAAAGTTGTCTAACTCTCTCCTAAGTTCCCAACTTTAGTCTGGGATGTTCACACAAAAGTTAGTGAGTGAGCCACCTCATGTCACTCAGACGTTCCCCAACTCTTGCATAGAAGTACACGTGAAAGTTGGATATGTGTCCACCTTATGTTTATGCGAAAGTTGACCTATTTCATATGTGAAATTTTGATCAGATTGACTAAGTTATCCAAAGGTTAGGATCATCTTATAGTGAATATAAGTTAATCCTCTTAGGTGAGTTCCATACCCCCTTTTCTATTCTTTTTGGGTGGTGTTCATATACGACAAAATAGTCATAGTAAGGCTTGTTTTCTAAAGTTTCCATAAGTCTATTTTATATTATAAATGGTGTGCTATGAATAGATGTTTGCGGCGACTAATATGAGTATATGTTTTGATGGAACATGGTAGTAAAGGCCTACGACGCTCATAAGCTTAATGTGACCTTAATGTTACGTATGCTATGTTAATTAATAACGCAATGGAGTGAACACGATCACCTATGAACACAATAGCGACGACTAAGCAGATGAAATGATTTTTTGGAAACATTATTTCTCAATGGTGTATTGATAATTATTATTCAATTTTTTTTTGTAAAAATAAAGTGAAGTAATATACACAATCATTATGTGTCACTTCATATAATGTTTAATTTGAGAATTAATAAAACATTGTATCATCCATAAGGGTGGAGGAAATGCTTGTCGAATTTGCCACGGTTGCTGCAACACATCTCTCTTCCATAAGCTTTCAACCACCACTTGCTTCTTACTAGTCATAACTTGACAATTCACATAAAATAATACTAGGTGTAGTACCCGTGTAACCACACGGGTAGGTTTAGTAATGATCGAAATCAAATACTAAAAAACAGATTATAATATATCATTTAAATTTTGGTCTTTAGATCTATATCTTTATAAAATAATGTTAAAGACAGTATGTGTTAGTATTATGATAACTATAATGATAAAAGTTTTTGTCTATGTAAATATGTAAAGTATCATGTGAACAAATATTTGATAATACACATTTTCGGTACATCTCAAAACTGGTACTTTACCTACCGATATTGGTAATACACATTTTCAATAAATCATCTATGTCTAATAATATCCGCAAACGGATCAAATCTATAATTTTAATTTTCAAGGAAACTTTTGTTTTAGCTCTACTTTATTAGCAAGAAGCTTTAGTATATTTTACTTTTCTATACAACATAACTAAAGCTAAAAAAAAGAATTGATCAACCTATTCCAGTTATCGTGATGATAACATAATGTACCTGGCCATCAGTGTGATCAACATTGAAAACGAACTAATAATTTTTCGTGAGTTTAACATGTAATTCAACCTCGAAAAGAAAGAAAACTATATAGTAAAAAAATAGAATTGGCTAAACAGAACTGTATCTTCCTCATTCCTGAACACTTGAAGATCAATGAGAATCACATCACCATCAGATCTGATCTGTGGCTGCAGATTGATTCACTTCAAGCCTTTCTATCATCATTTTCTTGATACCTTCTTTTACAACTTCATCACCAGCCATAAGTTCCTTCAAGGTTTCCATCTGTTTTTGTCTTTTTCTTTGATAAATAGCAGCGCCTGCTGGATCAGTGCATCTCTTGATTTGTAACTTTGGTGGCCTTTTTGAACCTTCAGTTTTAGGATACTCAGGTTTTTGTGGAACATTTGGATCTTTCTTCCTTAGTTCCTCCAACATTTTGTAAGTGGCCCTGACCCTATCTTCTCTCCACTTTGACACTGAATTCTTTGACCCATAGTCAGCTGCTATCAGCTCCTCTTTCATTCTCTTTAACTCTAAAGCCTTGTCAGGTACATTCTTTTTGAATTTTTTCCAGTCAGGAGGAGTGTGTTTAACCTTATTTTTAAGCATGTCTTGGATCCTGGCTGCTTCACTTTCAAGCTCAGGAATGGTCCAATCTTTGTACATATCCTTTTCTGCCTTATACTTCTTGTGAGCCATGATATTCTCAACATAGTCTTTTCTCAGAGATTCATCTGCTCTTTCTGATAATTTTTGACAAACATTCTTTGCAAATTGTTCCAGGGAACTGACTTGAGTAAGCAAAAATTGGTAGTGCCTTTGATATTCTTTGTCAGTCTTCCCTATTGATTCTCTTTCAGCAATATCCTCTGCTTGTTTGGCCTTTAATTTTAAATATTCATCAATATTATTAGGCCTAGGATATCCTTCAACAGATGGTAAACTCCTTTTTGCAGGATCATCCTCATAGTAGAAGGATTTGATCTCTTCTCTGACAGCAATAAGTTCTAGAGGAAATTGAACACCTGTAGGAGCAATATCAGAAATTGGCTTTTGTATCTGTATTGAAGAGAGAGGTACAGGGTTTGGTAAAGTGACAAGTGGTAGAGGTTGTGAAGATGTTGGTGAAGGTGAAGGCTCATCATCAATCAAAATTAACCTTCTCCTTTTTGATTGATGAGAGACTGATGATGTTTTGGGTGGATCAGTGGTTGTGTTTGAAGTGAGAAGTGTTTGACTAATAGTTGTTGATACAACAGGTGTTTCAACCACTGTTGTCATTACAACTCCTGATGTGTCAGTAGAATTTTTCTGCACAGTGGCAGGTGGTGATTTGATGGTTGGTGATGTGGTTGTAGTGGTGGTGGATGATTTAGTCAAATCAGGTGTTTGAGTAGTGTGCGTTGAAGTAGCAGTTGTTGTGATTGAGGTGGTGGTTGTTGGTTTAACAACTGCTGAAACCACTGAGGTACCAACAGTTGTTGATACAACAGGAGTTACAACAGCTGTTTGGGTGGAAGATTGAGGTGTCATTACAACTACTAATGTGTCAGTAGAAGTCTTCTGCACAGTGGCAGGTGATGATTTGATGGTTGATGATGTTGTTGAAGTGGTGGTGGATGATTTAGTGAGATCAGGTGTTTGAGTGGTGTATGTTGAAGTAGCAGTTGTTGTCATTGAGGTGGTGGTTGTTGGCTTAACAACTGCTGAAACCACTGAGGTATGAACAGTTGTTGATACAACAGCTGTTTGGGTGGAAGATTGATGTTGAGGGCTTTTAGATGGTGGTTTTGGAGTATGCTTTGTAAGTATAGATGGTGTGGATTTGGGTTCCCTCACTTTTCTAGTGGGATTTTTTCTTTTTGGTTCAGGATTTTTAACATCCTTTGGCTCAGAACAACCCTTTGCATCCAGCTCCATGTAAGCTCTCTTCTCCTCATTCCACCTTGATTTATCCTTTGCTTCTCTATCTCTTTTTACACTTGCTTTTGCTTCAGCCAGTGCATTTGTGGTAAAATCAATCTTTTTGCTTCCATCTGGCAAGGGAATGTCTTTAGTCATACAATCTTTGTGTGGCTCAATGTAGAGACCATCTTCAATCCCTTTCTTCTTCCACAGGTTGATCTTCTCCCCTTTTTTGGCATTATCTGGTGGTGGATTATCAAGGAAGAGAACAGTGGGAGGTGCTTTGCCAGTGGTGTTCAAGATATGGCCCTTTATGGCCTTGATGTCAGCTTGGGTGTCTTTAAATCTGGACTCCATCATGTTCCTCAGCTTTTGGGCATCTATGTGAAGCTGCTGATCAGTCAACTGTCTTTGTTGTTGGAGCAGGGGTTGAAATAAGTTCCATAACTCATTTGCAGCAAGTGTAGGTTGTGCAGGTGCTTGAGCTGGAACAACAGTGGGTCGTACCTTTTGAATTTCCAACAGCTGTTGCATCATATTTTTTAGTTCAGCAACAGATGTGTCAAGTGTGTCAATTCTGTCCATCAGTTCTTGGTATTTTAAACCATCACCCAACTTAGTGGGATCATCTGATTTCCCACCAACAGTGGTTGTATCAGCAGCAGACTTAGGGAATATGTCACAAAAGTCATCTACTGATGCCCCTTTTTCTTGGTACTGGGGACTTCTTTCTTCAATTGTGGACACCTTGAACAACTCACCAGTTGTTAAAGTAAACACACCAGTGGTTGCCTTGGTTGTCTCTGAAGAAATTTCCTTCAAGGGAGTCTTATTTATGGAACAACTGACCCAATGTAGACCAGTGGGTCCAACATTAGTAGTTGCTGCTCCACTTGAACTACTGACAGGAATTATTGGTAATTCCTGCAGTGTAACCTCCTAAGTTGTTGCTGGGCTAGCGGTGGTATGAACATCAGACCCAGTCACTTGTGGGAGTATACTCTCAGTGATAGGTGATTGAGAGGAACTGGTTTGTGTCTGAGCTATAGCAACTGCATGCAACAAAGGTAACATTGATTGTGGTAATGTGACGGGTGAAGGAATAGGTGTAGAAAGAGACATGTCATTCGGATCAGGACTGAGGAAGATGGAGCCGATTAGATCCAGAACTTCATAATCTTGGGTCCCTGTGTTTACAACCGAATCCTTTTGTGAGGATGTCGGTGGAGTTTGAGGCAATGGTGGAGATCTTTCTTCCATCTGCTGTGAGGAAGTAGCAGCAGTGGTTATTGGTGACTTTTGTTTTGTCACTGGCAATTGCTCTGGGATCTCATCTTCCAGATTTTCCGTTTTACTGGGTTTGGGAGGCTTTTTGGATGATTTCTTTTTGGTCTTTTTGGTAATGGCAGGTGTGGGTTTCATTGCAGTGGTTGTGCTACTATGATCACCTGGAGCAGTGGGCTCAGCAGCAGATACCTGAGGAGCAGTGGTAGCTGCTAAATTCTGCTCAGGCACCTCTGCTTGTGTTTTGCAAGGTGCTGACATTCTACTGAAAGTTGCTGCTGTTAAACTTTTAATTTGAAAAGATTCACCTTGTTGGTATACATGAACATCATCCTTTGCAAATTTCTTTGTAAAGTAATAACTTAAAAACCTTGGAAATAATAGAAAAGATTTTGTTAAAACATTTTTGGCCAAATCGTCAAAGATTTCCTGGGAATAATTAAAATCTTCATTTTGTAAAATAGCAAACCCCAGGGATTGAATCTTTAATGGTATCTCATTGAAGGCAGTTGTTTTATTTGAAACACACAATAGCAGGGTATGAAATAAAAATCTTGTTGAAGGAGGGAAATAACCTTTTTCTAACGTATCCCTCTTTATTTGTTCAGCATACCCCCTTTCAAGGAAATCAGTTTTTAACTCATTTTTGGGAAAATAAGTCTTACCTTGCTGATCATTGAGTTCAAAGACTTCCGAGATGGAGTGTGGTGTGATTTTAACTGGTTTACCCATTAAGGAGGAATTAATGGCTATGATGTCTTCTCCTTGTTTGTCAAGAGTGGCATTTTCCCAAAATTCTCTCTGGGTTTTCTGGTAAATCGGAGCATCTGCTGTTAACAAAGTTTTGTACTTTGATGCATTCATGGTATCAATGATGGAATTGAAAACATCGGTGCTGCTTGGTTTTGTAAGAATACCCAGATAATTGTGATTCGATTTGTATGGGATTTCGATGGGTGTAGTAGCCTTTTGAGAGTCCTTTTTAGATGATTTCGAAGTGGATCTTGCAGATGGCTTTGATTTCGTCATTTTTATGAAGAAAATCGAAGAATGAATTTGAGATAAGAAGATGGAAACTGCTTTGAGAACAGTTTTTTTTGTGAATTCGAATCGACAGTAAAACCCCTGTTTGGGGATTTTAATCAGGGTTTTATAGGAAAAAGGTGATTGCTGATGTGGCAACGCTTACAAAGATCTGACGGATAAGAACTGACCATTTGCCAACCTCGGATGAAATGAAGGATAATGGAAGACAGTTATTAATGAAACCACTGATGGATGAATATCAGTGGATTACAAATGAAAATGAGGACAGTGGGTGACTTTAACTCTCAGTGGATAGTTGTGTCAGTGGTTTAAAGCACTGAAGTTTGGTAACAGTAGAAAACAATGAAAATGATGGAACAGCGGTTGACTTTCAACACTGGATAGCTACAACCCAACAGATGTTTAAACCAATCAGTGGTTACAACAGACTTTGATTTTCTCAATATGCAACAGCAACATAGCCTTTTTCAAAACAGTGGTTGTGGAAACATCTGCTGTTTGTGCTTAGTTTGATGAGTATAAATCTTTACAACTATACTCCAGCATATACAATATTTTTGAGGGTCCACTTTTTGCCCAAAAGATTCTCATCCTTTGGTAAGTGTGCAAGTTATCAAACTTGTTTTCCCTGAACTGTTGAAGCTCCTATTATATGACACTACCCAACTTTCTGTCTTTTAGTGGATTTGAAGTTTAATTTGATGAGCAACTGTTAGTATATCAGTGGATGAGCTTTATACTCTATTTTGTACATCTGCTGCTCAGATGTCGTCATGATTGTGGTTTTTGTAATAGATGAATTGATTATTAAATTGATTGTGTTTTATGTAATACAGAAACAATGAATGAATATGATTCAATGATTTATGCAGCGGAAATGAACACAAACTTTGTAAACACAATCAAGGAGGAATATAGTTTTGATAAACACCTGCTTTTCATTAATTGAAAGATTACATTGCATGCTTACAAACTAAAACTTCCCCTCAGCCTGATGCTACTTGATCGATCACACAAGAAGGATTGGATCAGAGGAGATAAACACAGTCAGTCCATCAAGTGAAACAGTAGAGACTACTGGTCCATTTATAGAGCATGTCAAACCACCGAAGCATCTTGGCTGACGTCATCATGAACATGACATCGAACAATTAACTAACTCTAAGTACTGATCTATACATCCATTCTTATCTAACAACTGATCCTATTACAATAAGACAAAGTAAAACAGCTGTTTATTTATTCCACTGATTTATTCCAAGCAAGGCTTTGGTCTTCTCAGCAATGCTTGACTAAAGGCAATAGTTCGAAGAGCAGTACTTAGTATTTGACATTCGTTTAGTCTTCACATCAGCTGTTGTACTAATAAGTGGATAAAACAAATCAGAATTATAGATCAGCAGTTGTTTGAACCACTGTCAAGGGGAAAGTCTGAAGCCTAACAACTGATGTTGTCCGTTTCTTCAAGCTCTTTGTCATAGTTGCAAACCTAAATCATCCAAATTTATATAAAATGATCAGAGTCGGTGTATAAGCTTTTAGCAAGCCCATCCTTACTTTCAATTAATTCAGGTCATATTAGATAAAGATTACAACCGGATAGTTTGTGGTGGTGGTGGGACCCCAATACTTGAGGGCTGCTAATTCATAAGCTCTACACTGCATTGTAATAGTGACTGGCAGGCCAACCAATTACCAACCTGGTCGGTTCAGTTTTCTTAATCACAAACCATTATTAGAAGTTTAATCCATATTTTTGACAAAAACTTGGCGAAGTGGATGGTGAACATCCGGTTATCTGATAACTAACATTTGTAACCTTGTCACACCTCTATAAATAGAGGCTACTCTACAAAAACCACTGCTTTTTCCTACAAACTTAAAGGTTAATTAGACACTATCTATATATAACATAATGCACTCACAATTGCACTTAATTCACAAAGTGAAACCGACACAAATTCTTCAAGCTCTTTCTCATAGTTGCAAACCTAAATCACCCAAATTTACATAAAACATAATCAGAGTCGGTAAATAAGCTTTTAGCAAGCCCATCCTTACTTTCAATTAATTCAGGTCATATAAGATAAAGATTACTACCGGATAGTTTGTGGTGGTGGTGGGACCCCAATACTTGAGCGCTGCTAATTCATAAGCTCTAGCTGCTTTGTCTTCCTTATCGTATCCACCTGGTTAATTAAAATCATAAATCAACACCCACTTCAATAAATTTAGTAGTTATAAATTTAGGTGTTTTTGAGCTTGTGCTTGTCCTTAAAACTAAGCCTAAAGAAAACATATGAAGAGAAACCACAAACAGATAATATAATTATCGAACATATTATAATCAAATCGCAAGAAAATTAGTTCTACGTACCTATGTCAAAGGCAGAAATCCACAAATGAAAAGAATAAGTGATAGTGAGTTGTGCACAGGGGTTGAACCAAAGAATAAAGAAGACACCTGCAAAAGATATTGAAAATTTAGCCATTAAAATGATTGGAAGAATGAAAACCCTAGAGAACGATAATCAATGTTGTTGTTTTTGTTTTAAGTAGTTGAAAATCACAGGGTGTAAATGACATTGTGACCTGAATCGATGATAAGTTTACGGCTATAGATACGGCAATCAGAAGTAGGCAGCGGCTGATCACGGCGGCGTTGAGGGTTTACATTAGAGAAACAGAGAGGGTGGAGTGAACAGGGGAACCGACTCCATCAGAGAGAAATGGATTCATTTCTGAAAGTGAAGCTCTAATTTTGATGATATATGTTTGTAAAGATGATGAATAAACACTACATGAGGGTTTGAATGTTACCAAAGAGATGGAATTGTACCTTTGTTATGAAGATTTCGTAAGGCGGAAGGACGGCAGAGAGAATTAGAGCAGAAGATTTCGATATGAAGAAGAATTTTAGAGAGAGAGAGTTGAGAGAGAAATTGATAGAGAGGGTAATTGATTGAAGAAGATTATAGGTTATATATCTGGAGCCATAATTTTGAATTTTGAATTTGGAGCCATAATTTTGATTTTGAATCATCAGTGGTTGATTATATATTTTAAAAAGATTTATACATTTATACATATCTAAATATTGTAAAGGGAATTATGACATCAGCAAGTCCATGTGGCATAGCTTAGAAGTTGATAAGTAAGCAGATTTACATCAGCTCATAATCTCTTATTATAGATAGTATAGATGCTTCTTATCCATCTCATGCCATATCCAATTTTTAAATAACAAATTATTAAAAAAAATCAAACTAAAAATTTGATTAGTTGGAGGGAGAAAGGACCCACCCCAACCTCTTGATCAAATCGGCATGGGAAGCATACCATTGCCTCCACTTGCCGCTTGCCACAACACAACGAGGCCTAAGGAGTGGACATGCCGAACTCGCTAAGATGTTGTTTGTTTTTTCTAAAAAGCTTTTCTTGTCCTCTTATATTTGCGCTACGCAGACTACGCGCAGATGTTTGGGTCTGCAAAGTTTTTATTTCCTCGAAGAAATTTCATTAAAAAACCTCGATGCGTCCTCTTTTTAGTGCAGATGTGGGATAGCCTCTTCTAACCTCCTCTTCTTGCCCTAATATAAAAAAAACAAAAACAATTCATCAAAACCCTAGCACCTCTCCTCCACCACTCTCCTTTTCCCATCCGCCACCCTATACCCCACCTTCGTCATTTTCCCCATCGTCGTCCTCTTCCCCAACCATGTCCCTTCACTGCCGCATCCTCTTCACTGCCGCCGTCCCCCACCGCCGCGGTCCCCCACATCCAACCTTCACAACCGAATCAGGTATGTTTTATGATTATTGATTATTCGTTGTTTGTTTTCTGATTTTATTCTTTGTTTGTTACAATTATGTGAACTTTTGGTGTTTATTATGTGAATTTTTGGTGTTTGTTTTCAAAAATGCTTATTTCAACATCCTGCAGAAGTTAAAAAACAAACACTCTTGTTTTTGTAGAATGCAAAGGTTTGATCCACCTATTCTGCTACAGATGTCTGCAGATGTGGTCCGTAGACTGCTGACGCTTTACCTCTGAAAAAACAAACAGTATCTAAGTGTTGCACCTAAGTGTTGCCACAACTTGTCGTGACCAAGTTTTCACCCCATTACATCCACTCTACCCAGTACTTTAAAGAATACTAGTTTTTTGTCGTCGCGCGTTGCGGCGAAACCGAGCAAATGATAATGTAAAACAAACGTGGTTTGAAAATAAAACATGTTTTTTAGAAAGACAAACCATTAGAACGGTTTAGTTTATCATAGTACCGTTTTATGATACCAAATAAATAATTTATTATTAGTACAATTTCGTTTTTAATAAAACTTATAACGGAATGTCCGGGAAAAAATCAAGCATAACTACGCACTTAAATTTTTAGAAAAAGTTATCAACTAAATTATTAAAGAAGTATCAAATTAATCGATAATATATGTTCTAAAAAGAAAAGACAGTTATTAAAATATTTTTTTTTGAACCGAAAACTTCATTCAACTACGAAAAGCCAGCTCAAATCCAAGCGGCCAAACCCCAAACAAACATCCCCTATTACATAATTACATATTTACACCAATCCTCCCAAGATATACCTCTATCCTTTGATCTATTTTTATACAAAATATAACCCATCGATCTAATATCCCAGAAAAGCTTTTCTATCCTAAACGGCTTTCCTGAAAAAATCAAATCATTTCTAGCTCTCCATATCATCCAGCATGTAAGAATTGTAAAACCATGGAACACTTCCTTCCTTTGCCCATCCAAGCCCACCCACTTGTGAACCTCAAGAATGTCTCGAAACGAGAAGACGTACAGATTAGAAGACTTACACCAAGCCTGGACCTTTTGCCAAATAACCGAAGAGACACCACACGAAGTGAATGAATGATCAACCGAATCCACCTCCAAATTGCATAACGGGCAGCTATCGTCTTCAATCTGAACTCCCCTCCTCTTCAACGCCTCCCTAGTCGGAATCCTGTCTTGTTCGGCTCGCCACGCAAAGAGATTACACTTCTTTAGCAACCATTTACACCAATCCCAAACAAACCGCGAGCTGACATCCAAATTCAAGTAAAACAACCTCTTTACCGTGCCAACCGAGAAGCCGTTTGACCCAACACCGGAC
Source organism: Helianthus tuberosus (assembly GCA_030545235.1). Lineage (NCBI taxonomy): Eukaryota > Viridiplantae > Streptophyta > Magnoliopsida > Asterales > Asteraceae > Helianthus > Helianthus tuberosus. The sequence continues at coordinate 27,490,930 of CM060396.1, read as the reverse complement.
CACGACCACCTATCGGCTCTATCCACTAAATCAACCGATTGTAACAAAGCACACAACTTGCTCCATTCAGCCAATTATTAAAATATGGTATAGGAAAATATATGGTTTTAAAAAAGGGAAAATATAAAAGTATGTTATTAAAAATAAAACATAAAAACTTTATTACAAGTACAATTTTATTTTTAACAAAACTTATAACGGAATGTTTGGAAAAAAAAAATCAAGCATAACTACTTACTTAGGTTTTTAGAAAAAGTTATAAACGTAATAAAGAAGTATCAAATTAATCGATAATATATGTTCTACAAAAAGAAAAAAAAGAATTATTAAAAATATGATATAGGAAATATATGGTTTTAAAAAAGGGAAAAAATAAAAATAAAAAAATAATAAAAAGCTATGTATTATCATAAAATTAAAATTACTATTCATCATGCATCACTAACAATATATATATATATATATATATATAGAGAGAGAGAGAGAGAGAGAAAGTATAATGTACTTCACGTCTTAACCTGCATTAACGTACGCGACCAGATATATAACGTGCGTGATTATTTTTTTTTACCATCTCAACGTGCGTGATTATACTTTCCATGCGTGATTATCACTTCTCATGCGTGATTATCACCAAAAATCTGATCCCATGCGTTATTTTGTGTCCCATGCGTGATTATTGCCTGATCCGACGGTCTACAGCGTCGCGTACGTGAAGTACGATAACGCGTAATGTATGTTAACCGCACTCTATATATATATATATATATATATATAGAAGACCGCTAAAATGAAAACCACCTCTAGTTGTAAGAACCGTGAGAACTACACCGTACGGGGCGAGGTGGACAAAAATATTTTTTCATAAACGTAGATGCGTGTATTATAAATACATTTGTAAAAAAAAAAATTCAAAAAAAAAAAATGTCGTGTGTGTAGTTTTGAGCACCACAAGTTTGAGTTTACGGGTACCGTAATTTTTGTTTAAAATTTACGGAAACAAAACTACACACACGTCATTTTTTTTTTGAATTTTTTTTTACAAATGTGTTTATAATACACTCATCTACGTTTATGAAAAAAAAATTTGGTCCACCTCGCCACGTACGGTGTAGTTCTCACGGTTCTTACAACTAGAGGTGGTTTTCATTTTAGCGGCCCCCTATATATATATATATATATATATATATATATATATATATATATAGGACAAAGATCCGTTAGGAACCACCCCTTATTGCGAGAACCGCGAGAACCAATGTTAACACAACAAAAAATGCCTAAAAATAGCTCCTACTATTTCAAAATAACCAATCCGTTTAAAACTAATTATTCTAGTTATTTTTTTCTTAATATGACCAATTCACATAAACTAAAAATTACTTTAACAAAATCAATTGATAACAAAATAAATATACATGAGTTAATTAATTAAAATGTGATTAGAAAATATATAATCTAACTGCTTTATAACAAACTGCTTAAGGAATTTTCGATGCATAAGCAACTTGTTTAAGAGAAAGTAGAAATGTTGTATCAACTTATATAGATTTATGAGTACATATTGAACACTCTAAGTAGCAGAAGAATTTTTTTTTATCAAATTAAGGGTGAATTTAATTTTGTTTGCTTTTAAAATTTATAAATCATGTTAATGTTAGCTAGTAAAGTTATAAAACTCTTTTAACCATATCATCTTGGTACCTACAATTAAATCTAATGATCTTAAAGTGTTCTAATTGAAGTTTGCAAGGATAAAAAGGTACCACTCCCCTTTGTCTTCCCACATCCTCACAAGACGAAACTGAGCTTCACATATCAAAAAGTAAAGCATTGCTTCTAATATCCCCTTTTTAATCATCCCTTTTGCCTTCACTACATCCAAATCCTATTTACTTTCACACCTTCTAGTTTCTTCATCCACACATGCAAGAGATTCATCCAACCATGGGTATTCAAGATTATTCATCTACTAATACAACCTTCATGTTCCCACAACAATCATCATCATCATCATCATCCTCACAAATCCCTTTAATCATGCATCAATATCATCACCACCCATCTTACAACCATGTTCTTCCATGTCCAACGGGAGACCACCACCCGTTTCACCGTCCTCCACCACCACCTTCTCCTCCTCCTTCATCTATCTCTTCCCATGGTGGTTTGTATAAGAGGGTGGTTGATGGCTTGCAGTTTGCCTATGAGAGTAGCAGTACAACATCTCCCTCAACTGACCACCATCTAGGGTTCAAGGGCGTTCAACCTGAATCTGATCCGTTTAAGATCCAAACCGAAGCGGTTAAGAATATGACTGCTCAAGAGATCGCCGATGCGAAAAGCATAGCCGCCTCGAAAAGCCACAGCGAAGCAGAACGAAGACGTCGCGAACGAATCAATAATCATCTTACTAAGCTTCGTAGCTTACTTCCCAACACCACCAAAGTAAGTTGTCTTAGTTTGTTGTACTTGTTTTTTTATTGGAAAGTTCAATTAAAAAAAGGAACTGCTTTCGACTACATAAAATATTAAGTTAAATCTTGATATATTGTTAAGTTAAATCTTGATATATTGTTTTTAAACTTATATACAATTTAAGTATTTAACCCATAATGCTAATTGTTAGGCTGATCACGCTCTTGCCCGTGATATTAAACATTAGCATTTAAATGAATATATAATGTCATATACAACTTTAAATATATAAGGTCTGTGTTACAGTTTAGAATATTAGAAATTTAAATATATAAGGTCTGTGTTACAGTTTAGAATATTAGAAATTAAAAAAAAAATGAAACGAATGATTCAGACTCGTGTATTGGTCATCCAAAAGTCATCATGCTAATAAAAAGAAATCTAGTATTCTATTTGTGAGTCGCACCATGGCCGCAATTTGCTCAAGCTCTCATGTTTTTTCTATTTGGTGATAAATTCTAATTAATTAAAAGTTAATGAGGACATATGAAATAGCTCGGATAAAGATAGAATGTGATTGATTAGCCTCCTTTTGTTTTATTATGTTTTCACATTCATACACACAAGACACGGAATATATATGTTCATGTATATTGGGGGTTGGTGGCCCAATAAGAGAAGCAAACCTTCCAAGAACACCAAAATTGAGAGGTCAGCCGTTCAAAAAATATATATATATGTTCATGTATCATCATTGTGATTTAACATTGTCCAAAGTCCTAAAGGTGTATATATAGGATGAGAAAGTTAGAGAGTGATTTAGAAATAACGATTAATTAGGGTCACTAAATCGGTTAATGATGTGATAACTCGACATACTATACAAGTGACATGTTTTTATATTAAATGTATGTAACTAATATTATGTTTGTTGTGGGTTTTAACACTTGTAGACAGACAAGGCTTCATTACTTGCGGAAGTGATACAACACGTGAAGGAGCTTAAGTGCCAAACTTCCATCATCGCTGAACAAATACCAGTTCCGAGTGAGATAGATGAGTTAACGATTGACAACACATCCGATGAAGAAGGTAGGATAGTGATCAGGGCATCGTTATGTTGTGAGGATCGGTCAGATCTGTTGCAAGACCTAATAAAAACTTTGAAAATGCTTCGACTAAGAACCCTAAAAGCTGAGATCACAACACTTGGAAGACGTGTGAAAAATGTTTTGTTTGTAACAGTAGAAGATCAACATTCGGGTAGTAGTATTGATAATCAACAAGGGGTGAATCATTGGATAAACGCCATTGAAGAAGCGCTTAAGGGGATAGTTGAGAAAACAAACGACAGGGATGATTCCACTTTTGTGACTACTAAGAGGCAGAAAAACAAATAACAATTACATCTTTGAGCATGCTAGGTCTCTTTGATCAAATTCATGGAACAAATTGGCTAATTAACCGTTGTACGTCTTTATAGGCTTATACCTACAAGAATTCCAGTTGTTTTTGCAGGGAATTTTAGGTTTAAGCCTATGTTTGTTCCCTTAATGTGATCTTCCTTCATTATCAATGAAATATTAAGTTTCAATTCATAATAAGTGAATACGTTCAATATTGACCAAAACCACTAGTTTTACCGACAACCATCGACTTTATTTTTAGTGTGACACTCACGCAAGGGCGGACCTAAGCCCAACCCAAGGTGGGCGGGCGCACCCCCGGGGAAAAAAATTAGTGCTAAGTTCCGTCGAAAATCCCGTCCGCACCCCTTGGAATTTTTCGTCCGCACCCCTTAGGTAAAAAGTGTTATCAATTTATATTTTAATTTTTTTTTAGTAAACTCTTATTTAAAAAAAAATACTACCTAAATTATATAACTTTTAATACCTAACTAACTAAACCCATATAAACATACCTTTACCCACTTATAATTCCTAACTAGCTAGCCCACTAAGTCTTAGCCCATTAACCAAACCCAACAGTATTTCAAACTATAATAAAATAATTAAAGACCAAAACCTTTAGAAATTCTCTCACGCCCTCTCTCTCTTGCGTCCCTGCACTGCTAACGAACAACATCACCCAGCGACAACAGTCCAGCAGCTGGCGACCACCGTAATCAGCCACCATACCACCGTCATTTGACAACAAATCTAACCGGAATCCGAACACGGGTAAGTTTCTTTGTTATTTTGATGATTTTGGTTGATATTATAGGAGAAAAAAGGGTAATAAAGTTGTTAAATATGTTTGAAATTTTGTGTGTGTTGATGTTGTTTATGGTTGTTTAGATGATTTTTAGGGTGATTATGTTGTTTATATATTTTTAGGGTGATTACAACTTACGTTATGATTTCTAGAGCTTGAATAGTTGAAAATTAAAATTAAAATTGAAACATTATGTTATGGAGCGATGAACTTATGTTATATAGAGAAAGAATTGCTTAAAAAATTAGTTTTAGATTATATTTTGAATAGATTTCAAAAAATGAAAACCCGTAGGGCGTTGACGTTTTAATTATGTTTGTAACAAGGTTTGACATGTTTTTGATGATTATATAAATTTAGTTTGATGTTCATTTGTTTTACATGACCCGACCCGATACGAACCGATTTTTTTACTTATATATATAGGGGCCTAAAATTTTTAAAAATGTTCCGCACCCCCATGGAAAAATTCATGGATCCGCCACTGCACTCACGAATAAAGAGTGTGATTGTTCATTTCGTCGATATTGTGTGTCAAAAAATATCATAAGCATTCTTTTAATTAATGTGGTCACTTTTCGAAGATGTGCGATGATTTGGTGTCACTTAAGGATCAAATACATACACTAGCATATAAGAAATAGACAAATAGTATCGACTACTATGCAACACTTCAAAAAGAGAAAAAAGAATTTGATCTCCAAGTAATGCCTAACCGTCTATGAGAGTGTAATATATATGTCGACGTGAAAAAGGATTTGCATAGATGAGAAACATATATACGTCATTATGACGTAAGGGTGATGCCATTATAAACCATTCGTTTCACGAGTGGTGGTGTGGTTCTCATCATATCTTTGAATAATAAATTATAAAGAAATTGATATCTACTAAAAACCAATAAAATAGTGGGGGACCAAAATGGCCATGCGTATGACCAGACCACTACTTGGGTCTCTAACAAAGACTTGTAAATAAAGTAAAACTAAAATTGAACTTTAATCTCCTTAGTAAGTTTAATAAGATCAGTTTTGTAAGTCTTAAGCTTTTACATGTAATTAGTTTTTTTATATAGACAATATAATGTGATTTTATATAACAGATTAGTTTACAAATTAATTCTTACATGGCTTGGGTTGAATATTGAAAAAATATAGATCATATGTATATAATCCTTATCAGAACTTATTACATAAAATAGTAAAACAAAAAGAAAAGTTATATTTTCAGCTATCCAAATTAGGGCTGTTCACGAGCCCCACCGAACCGAGCGGATCTTTGCTCGTGCTTGGCTCGTTTACAAACTGAATCGAGCGGAGCGGCTCATTTAAAACCGAGCTTCAAATCAAGCGAGCATTTTTCGAGCAGTAAATACTCCGAGCGAGCGTCGGGCGAAGTTCGAACGATTTGGACAACCGTGTCGCCCTATTTAAATTTGCTGAGTGAAATAGTGACAATGTTTGGTCTCAAGTTTTCATGTCTTTAAAAACATGCACATTTCTTGGCATAATATTTTTTTTATGAATAACGAAGTATTCATATATAGATGGCGAGGAGGCGGTTGAGTGGTAGAACAACAATGGGACGATGACGGCGTGGCGATACAATTTAAAGCTAGGGTTTGTGTTGTATATTGTTCATCAAATAAGAGAGTACAATTAGTAAAGAAGGGATATGTGTTTTCTTAACCAAAATGTCATTTACCCTATTAGGAGGTAGGGGTGGTCATCACTTGAAAAAATTCCATCACTCACAACATCCAATCAAGTTTCATCATGTCATCAACCATTATTCCATCACTCACAACTTTTTTTTAGTGGAAATGGTCATCACTTGTGATGGAATTCCATCACTCACAACTTTTTATATTTTTTTTTAAATTATAAATTAACAATAAAACACTAAATTTTAAATTTCATTTAAATTAAAACATAGTAGTTCAATTAAACATACTAGAAATATTTTAGACTACAATTAAAAAAAACATACATAAAGAAACTCTACTACTCGTCCGAAATAGGAAATTCCAAACCTAAAGAACCTACTAGTTCGATTAAATCGTATCTCAACCGAAAGTGAGTTTCTTCATCACGTAGCTGTTGTTGGATATTTTCGGGAACGTGAACTTGTGTAGGAGGATCCGGCACCCAATCTGGAGATATTGCACGTCCGTCTTGTTTGATTAACATATTGTGCAACATGATACATGCATATACTATGCTATGTATTGATTTCTTATTCATCGCACGAACCGATCGGCTTAGAATGCCTCATCTACCCTTTAAAACATCAAAAACCCTCTCAACATATTTTCTTGCCGATTCTTGCAACTTTTTGGACGCTTTTTCTTTAGCCTCGACAGGAAACGAATGAACTTTCACAAAAACAGACCATGATAGGTAAATACCATCCACAAAAAGAAAGCCTCGTCTGTAATATCGTCCATTAACATAGAATGGACAGAAGGGTGCGGTACCATCCGTTACGGTTTGGAACAACGGCGACGTATGCAAAACATTGATGTCGTTGTTTGAACCTGGAACACCAAAATATGAATGCCAAAACCATAAATCATTCGACGCCACCGCTTCAAGTATGATGGTTGATCTTTTGACGTCACCCCTAACATACGCCCCTCGTAACTCTCTTGGACAATTTCTCCACTCGATATGTGTATAATCGATGCTACCGAGCATCCCAGGAAAATGCCATCTAGCCTCATGTGCAGCGTAAATACGTGAGATGTCGTATCTCGTCGGTTTACGTAAAAAATCTTTACCATACAATTTAATGACTGCGTTACAAAAAAATTGCAGACATTCACGCGAAGTTCTGTCCGACATAGCTAGGTATTCATCAAATTGATCGGGAGGGTTACCTGTTGCTAGTTGGCGAATGACGGACGTGCATTTTTGTATCGGCGTGAAACTTGGTTTGCCCCTCGCGTCATAACTTTCTTGAAACCATTCTTCAGTTGTTGCTTGGATGTCTCCAACAATCTTTAAAAATAATTCTTTTGGTAAATGAAACCGATCTCTAAACGTTTCGGCATTGTAGACCTGGTTCTCCACAAAATAATCGTTCATTAACACTTCGTTGGCATGTACCCGATCACGATCCACCATTTTCTTCTTTGGGCGGTTCGAACTTCCTTCAAGATCATTATACACCGACACGAAAAATTTAAGCGTCTCATTGTCGGAAGACGATTGGCTATCGCTATCGCTGTCCATCGGAAACGTCGAATACGTAGGAAAATCCATTTGTGAAATGGTATAAAAATTGTAGAATGTTTGATATGTGTTTGTGTTTTGGTGTGAGTGAAATTGTATAAAATTATAAAGTATATATAGATTGTTTATAGGTTTTTTTATTAAACTAACGTAAAAAAAGGGTCAACAAACACGTGCCAATGGTCAGATTTTAAATGTTCAACGCGTCAAAATGTTAACACGATTTAATGTCCACGCGTTAAACTTATGGGGTGGCGGTGGTGTTTTCCTATTGTTCATGCGTGAACAATTCTATCACGCACAAATTGGAAACCACCTCAGGTGGCCTTAATTTTAGGGGATGTGTGTTCCCGTGAAAAGAAAAAGGGAAAAAGAAACAAAAAAGTTAACTATTGTGATTATTTTCTAAAAGGCATGGGTAAGAAAGACCTTTTTTTTGCCTATTACAATAAAATATGCGCCATCGCCTTTTGTGATTATTTTCTAAAAGGCATGGGTAAGATAGACCTTTTTTTGCCTATTACAATAAAATATGCGCCATCGCCTTACAATCGGCATTAGAGTTGGCTAAAAATCGGTTTTGCCATTTTACAAACCTGTTTTGGGCCAAACCAGTTTGGGTATTGGTTTCGGTCCAGTTCCAACCGGTTTGGTTTCAGTTTTGGTTTCAAACCAGTTCATGTTTTGAAGTCGACAAAAAAAATTACAAGAGCACGACCCGAGGAGTACTCCTCGTCTACGGTTTGAACGAGAACACTCTGAAGCATTTCGGAAGTATGGTAAAGTGAAACGTTTGCAAGACTAGAGGGTTTTTCACATTTTTGTAAGTTGTGATCAACCAAATACACCCACTGGTTATTGGGGGGGGGGGGGGGGGGGGGACCGCTAGAAATCAACCTCAAACGATCAAATTACGGTCTTCTAACGGCCAGAACGACCCCAACGGTCGTAATCGGTTTGGGTTGGGGACCGGTTTGGATGTGAAACCGGTTTGGGTTGTTTTGTGTGTCCAGGGAGTGAAATCGGTGTGGAACCATCAGTTTAAACGGTTTGGGACCTGTTTTGGGAGAAACCGGTTTGGCTACAGGTTCAGGTCGGTTTGGGTTGCTTGTTTTGGTTCCTGAACCAGTTTTTTTTACCAACTCTAACTGGACAGTCTGGACATCTTTCCACTTTTGGGCCGTTTTAGTTCTTGATATCCAAATTCAGGAAAATTAATTTTAGCACAGGCCCAATTAACTTGAATTGCAGCACAACTAATTTCAATTTGTTTCTTGGCATCTTGTTGTTGCTTTTTATCATGTATACATCATCAACATGCTCCACCAAATATGTTAATTTAAATAGTTAAAACAACATGTCCAATATATAATCTTTATAATTAATTCCAACATGTTGATCCGTTGTGATGTTTTCTCTTTTCAAACTATCATCAACTAGCTTTTTTAGCAACGTTTTGCGATGGGAATGTGGTCGTTTTTTTCTCCACGCAAGGCGATAAGAGATTGATCATTATCGGTTTGGCTTGTCAAAAAACATAAAAGCGAACACCTAGGGTCGTCTCCGAAAACCTTTGAAAATCTGTGGGCCCTGGGCGAATATATTATAAAAAAGATTAAAATCTATGGACATGTTGCGACGGGTTGCTTTTTTATGTGGAAACATAAATAAAAAAACACACCATGTGCATTTGAACATCGAGACGTAGAAAGAAAACACGTTGTAAGGGTATATTATGAAAATATGAAAAAAGTTACGTCGTAATTTTTAAAATTCATAATTTAAGATCATGTAAAACCACCGTAACCTATCCAATTTTTTTAGAAAATAAGAGTTGAATGAAAAACAAAATAAGGCTTGTTTCATAAAAAATATTTTTTTGGATTGAATAATAATTTAAGAATTAAGGAATCATTTTTGAACTAATAAATTAATCATGCAACTTGACAAAACTAACCAAATAATGTCATTTAATAAATAGGTAACAAACAAAAAGAAAAGAAAAGCAAAGCTGGAAACGCCAGGATTCGGGCAGGTCTTCTTGATGTTAAAGGGGCATGCGAACCACTAAGCCAAGCCCTTCACCATACCCTTTTCCGATTCAATAATTATATATCTTAATTTTACAGTGTAAATTCTATTAAAAAACAAAAAAAATCGGGCCCCTGGAGGGTTTGAGCCCTGAGCCGTCGCCCACTTCCGGGCCGACCCTACGAACACCAATGTCGTACTGGTAGCGATGTTTATCTCATAAGTGGTTGGATTTGTCACGTGAGCTTCATTTTTTAACCATAAAAGGTATAGTGATTGGGCTCGTTTATTAAGTGTTAGCCCAAGGTCCATTAAAATCTTAAAAGGGTAATGACACGTGTCCAGACGGTTATAACCGTCTGGGTGATGCACGATTGTATTCCTTCTGGAAGATTACTGCTGTGATCTGGTGTGACACCTTACCATGTGGAAACAAATGAATAAATCCCAAGTCTGGTAAAATAATATCCAAGTCTGGATATTTGGTCGGAAGTATTAATCTCAGGATTTTCATCCTTTGCTAATGGGAGGAGGCGCAAGGATTTATGTTCTCCTTTGGGCGCGCGATTATAGACTGCTGATTACTTTCCTCCTTTTGCAAGACCATTGCGCGGCCGCGCAAGGTTAAATGGTGAAAAGGCAAGGTTATGGTATGGTCCCAAATACTTATTACGAGGTTTTTGGGACCTTACCCCTTCAGGTACATAACCTTTCTAAAGAAATCGAGAACCCACATTTGGATCTCAAAATCTCTCATATACTTTTTTTTAACGACATTTCTTTTAGGGCTGTTTGGTAGCCTTTAAATGGTCATTAAGAGGCTACCTCTTAATGAAACCATAAAGAATTTTACCAATGAGAAGGTAGAAGAATGTGACATGTGATGATTTACCATTCAGATGATACCTCTTAACCATTCAGACTTGAGGTTACCTCTTATTCATTCAGAGGTTTTAAACCATTAAAAGGTAGCATCTAAATGGTCATTAAAAGGCTACCAAACAGCCCCTTAATCTCTTTCGTCTGTGAGACTTGAACTCTAATACCACATGGACGTTAAATTTTAAGGTTAAGCTAGTCATTTAACAGGAAAACTGAACTAGGTTAGTGGGGGGACTCAACATGTAGCATTTTTTATCAACCAGGACTCTGGCAGCAAAAATTACGTTGTGGGGATAAGACTAGACACCACGAGCCAGAATATTCAAGGACTCAAATTGCATTTTACTCTAATTTTAACAAATAAATTAATAACTATTATTTAATTTGTTTGACCAAGTTTACGGTCAAACCTGATATCGAATGTTATTCAAATATGCTTTTGTTCAATGCTAATTTGATTCACTTAAGTGAATAGATATTGAAATGTTAGTACTTTATAAATACAAATACCTAGATTATAAATATATGAAGAAGCACAACTAATTTTGGGTTAATTAGTTTGGTTTATGTTTCTACCATAGTGGTTAATCTTCTTATAATTTCTGAGCTCCTTAATGATCCGATAATTCTGCAAAACAGAACACCGTTAGCTCGTTAAGAGGGGAATATGGGGGTTTCCCTCTTAACCAGACTCCGGCGTGAGAATAAGTAACCATTTTGAGGAGATAAATGTGTGTTAAGAGTGAAAGTAGAGAGAATAGAATTAATAACCTGTGAACTGATGTCTCTATTTATAGCCGGAGAGGTGTAAGAGAAGATGGGCTGATGGGCCTTGGGCCGGAAGGCGACAACGTAGAGGATATGCTATTTGTCTCACTGGTGTCGACCGTTAGTGTCTTCTAGATGATCTTCGGTGTAACAACTCTCATCAAAAGTCCTAATTATTATTTTAATTTGACCAATAGGAAACCCTAATTGAGAAACCCAAGTAATTCTGGACTAACCCTAAAAATTTTCAGAACAATCGGAATCAGGATTAGGGCCCCTAAAACTCAAGGGGGGATATACCCTAGTTAACGATTATCTCAATTACTCGTTGTAAAATTCAGAATTTTGAAACTACTGACTCAGCAAAGCTAGTCCCAACCGTGGCTACCCTATAACCTATTTTTAATCCTTACGCACCGTAACAATTTAATTATTACGGTCCGTAAGCATTCTTACGCACCGCAACAATTTATTTGTTACGGTCCGTAAGGGGTGGCAAATTTTGACTATAAATAGCAGACATTGGGACTTGAAATTTGACATATGATCGACGAAGAAATTCGTTTCAGACATCGAATTACTTTCTGTATACTACAATTAACACACACAGTGCACTAATCGACGCCGCAATCAGGGTAATAACTCGATCGCTATTACGATTCAACGTCCGATCGATTATAACTATCCAACAATTGTTTAAGTGCCGCTCAAATTGAGTTTATACTTTGATAATTCATTGTGATTTCGACTTGAATGTTTGAGTACTGCTCGAATTCGGACTATACTCTGTCATTCGTTGTGAATCCGCTGAATTGTTCAGTATTGCACTAATAAATCGTTGTGAGGGTTTAATCTCGTGAATTGTCGTAACTGCTGTATTAGTTACTAACCTATTGTGTGTGCATTGTTATTTAAATTAGGTTAATCAAGGCTAATCAGTAGGCTTATATTCTGCTCGTTAAATCTACAATGTGAGTCATTCTCTTTTTATCAAATTGCTTTATAAATTCTTAAAATATTTTCAAAGTTATAATTACAGTGATTAAGTTTATGTAATCACCAAATTACAGCCGGTATGTGGGGTATTGTGCACAGTATTGCAGTTTTATCACTTTAGGTGGGCGAACCTAAATTTAGTGATAACCGTCATTCATTGGGGCAGCCAATGGTGATATGACCACAGTCACAGAAAAGAGTCGAGTGACAAATACTCTGGGTAGTTGGTTTGATATCAGAAACATTGTAATTTCTTAATACTGTTAATTATAACAAACGAGTCGTTTTAGTAAAACTGAATGATTCACTCAGTATTTCCCTGCTGACAAAACCTTTTTCAAACATATTTCAGGTGATCTGTTGTGAGCACAGGAAAAGTGCCGTGGAGCACTACAAGCTTAGAAAAGTGGCTCAATGTAAATAAATAAAGAAACATGCTTTAAGAAATAAAGATTTCCCGGTGAAATCACTTTATTGTAAATTATGGGATTTATCCCTATAATATATATATATATATATATAAACGAGCAGTTTTAATATTAATCGATCCTGGTTAAAAAGACTTCCGCTGTCATTTAATTAGATACCATTGGATTTCCTGCCTCGCGGCTCTGGACCGGGTCAAACCGGGGCCAAGGGCCGTGACAGGAAAAAGGTGGTATCAGAGCCACTGATTTAAGCTTACTATTGATTTTAGCCTATTAAAATAATTGAGAAATACTTAGAAAATTTAATTGCTATTCTGTGAAAATATGTTTTATTAACTGATTAATTGTTAAGTTACAGTATGGGTAAACACAAGATTTCTGCTATCTACCACAAATTAGATACTGCAACCACAGAAAAAGGAAACTCTTCCTCCAAACACCCAGCAGATCTGGAAGAAGGGATTTTTGTCCGTAAAGCAAATTATGAAAATCCTCTTACCCAAGATAAAAGAAATTTGATTCTTAGAAAAGGACAGGAGAAAATAAAGAAACCCCAAGTCAAGAAAGTGAGGTTTAATTCAGAAATCCAGGAATTAGGAAATAGGTCACCTTGGGAAGATACATTAGATGAAAAATGGGCAAACCTTTATATGCTAGCTACCGTAGCAGAGAATGCAAACCTTTAAAATATCAGTCAGCCTGGTCTAGTAGAAAATTAATCTCCAATAAATAAATAAAGAATAGTGTGTTCTCTTTCCTGTAGTCTTTTTGTACAAATCCGTATGCAATAAACTTAAATGTTTATTTGTAAAACTTTGTTCCAAAGTTTTAACTTGGCATTTTTGTGCATTTTGCATATATGCTATCCAGCATGAGTGGGATATCGGAAGCATTTCAGAATCTCAACCTCTACCCAGTACCAATTGAAGTCTCCCACGACTTTACTGGTTATATTGCTGACATAGAGGAACCTCTGGAATTCCAAGCTCCACCGCTGGAAAAAGCAAAACTTAAAAAGAAAAGAAGATATGTAGGATGGAGGAAAGTGCGCAGGAGAAAGCCAGTTACTAGGAAACTCCCTAAAATAGAAAACCCTATAGACAAAGGAAAAGGAATAGAAATCGGAGAGAGTTCTAATCCAGCAGAAATAGAAATCAGGAAAGATTCTAAACAAAAAGGAATAGAAATTGGAGAGAGCTCCAGACAAACTGAAGAAATCACATTCCAAGAGGAAATAGACCGTCTACTGGCAAATTGTGATGTCATTAGCCCTATCCATAATAATCTATATCCTTGCCTAGAAACCCAACTTCCTGTAAATTGGGAACCAGCTATTCCAGACCCACTAATCCACACTCGACCTTTAGGCCAAATGGAAGAATGGTGGACAAATGACTGGCAATTCGAAAATATCGTCAACAGTCCTTATTCTTTCCTTCCACAGTTTGATCCAGAACCTATCCCCAATCCTCCAATGAGCAACGAAAACCTAGCTGAACTCCGTCTGTTCGGTGAAGAGCTGATAGGTACAGGGAATAGGATTCGGGAAATAGGGGAACAAATTTCCTGGAAGTACGGAGAAAGGGAACGTCGCTACTAAACTACCAGTTGAACAAGGAACAGTGGGGTTGGGAAGAATGTCTGTATAATAATAATAATAACTAAATATAACTCTGTAAAATGGGAAATAAAACATTGTAAGATAAACAGTGTGTATGGATGCCTATATAATATATAAAGCAAAATAGAAATCGAAAACCTCGACAATTTTGGATATATATCTGTGTTGTAAGATTTTATGTGCTTCTATGTAATTGTGTTATTTACAATTATTTGATACTAATAGTTATATTTATAATAATTATCAGATGGAAAACGCTAGTAATGAACCAGTTAATGAAGGGAATCAATCTGAACAAAATCAGGAAAACCAGTATATGACTAGACAAGATATTGAAAATATTGTTGCTCAAGGGATAGCTAATGCTATTCCAGCATTCGTTGCTGCTATAAAGAAACCTGTTGAACCACAACAAATCGTTCCTAGTAAACGTACTCAGGAAGATAATTTTAGTCATAGTGTAAATGGAGGCGGCAATCATGACGATAATAATCCACGACAGGCTCCACCTCCTAATAAAATGAAAGCCGCAACACCTGGTTGCACTTTCAAAGAATTTCTTGCTTGTAAACCTGCTGAATTTGCAGGCAACGAAGGAGCAACTGCAGTACTGCGTTGGTTAGAGAAAACCGAAGCGGTAATTGCAATAAGCAAGTGTTCTGAAGAAGATCAGGTCATGTACGCGTCAAACCTTTTTCAAAGAAGGGGCACTAGAATGGTGGAACACCGTATTGCAAGCAAAAGGAAGAAGGATGGCTTATGCTTTAAAATGGGAAGAATTTAAAATTCTTGTAGAAAGAAAATACTGTCCTGAATATGAAAAGGAACAAATGGCAAATAAATTCCTAAACCATCGTATGGTAGGCGTGGAGTGTCGCGGTTATACTTCGACATTCTTTGAATATGCTAGAGTGGTACCAACACTGGCTTCGCCAGAACCGGTACTCATTTCTCGCTACATTTGGGGATTAATTAGTGAAATTCGTAACATCGTTAAAGCTGCGAGACCTCGCACTATTGACGATGCTGTGGAACTAGCTAATACCCTAACTGATGAACTAGTGCGAACAAGAGAAGAAGATCGAAAGAAAGAATTGGCTCAAAAGATTACCCAAGGATTTCGTGTGGGTAATGATAATAGATTCAAGAAAAGAGGAAGGAGACAATCTGCACAACCGCCTTTTTGCAGCAATTGCAAAAAGAATCATTTTGGAAAATGCAATGTAAATTGCAACTTCTGCAAAATGGCAGGACATCGTGAAGAAAATTGCAAGAAGAAAACCATAGTCTGCTATAACTGTGGAGAAACTGGACATTACAAAACAGAATGTCCTAAATTAATTAAAACCGCAGACAACAAAGGCAAACCTGCTAATGGAACAACAAAGAAGAATGCCCGAGCATTTCAGCTAACCACTCAGGAAGCCGAACTAATCCCTGACGTCATAGCTGGTACATTCTTGGTTCACGACGTTTATGCAAAAATATTATTTGACTCTGGTGCAAACCAAAGTTTTATCAATACTTCATTTTGCCAAGCCCTTAACTTACCCTTAATCACCCTTAGGCAAATTTTTACAGTCGAAACGGCAGACGGGAATTCTGTTAATATAAATAAGGTTTTGCAAGAAGGAAAAATAGAACTGTTAGGTCATAAGTTTTCTGCAAACCTGTTACCTATGAAGTTAGCCGAATTCGATGTAGTGTTAGGAATGGATTGGTTAATAGCCAACCATGCTCGAATTCTCTGTGATAAGAATTCCATAGAAATTCAGGCACCCACCGGAGAAGTAATTAGGATTTCAGGAGATAAACCACGTAAGCCTATGAAGTTCATATCAGTAATGAAAGTTGCTAATTATGAACGAAAACAAGGAATAGTATACATGATTTCAGTAATCATAAGTACTAAGGGTAAAGAACTTAAGGAAATTCCTGTAGTCTCAGGGTATCCAGATGTATTCCCAGAAGAATTACCAGGATTACCACCAGATAGGGAAGTAGAATTTAGGATTCATCTAATTCCAGGAACTACACCAATAGCTAAGGCACCTTATCGGTTAGCACCCACAGAAATGTTAGAACTGAAAAAGCAATTAGATGAATTACTAAGTAAAGGTTTCATACAACCTAGCTCATCCCCTTGGGGAGCGCCAGTGTTGTTTGTAAAGAAGAAGGATGGATCGATGAGAATGTGTATCGATTATAGAGAATTGAATAAGGTTACAATTAAGAATCGATACCCATTACCTAGGATTGACGATCTTTTTGATCAACTTCAAGGTGCTAGGTATTTTTCTAAGATAGACTTAAGATCCGGATATCACCAGTTGAAAGTACAAGAAGAAGACATACCTAAAACTGCTTTCAGAACTAGGTATGGCCATTATGAGTTTACAGTCATGCCCTTTGGACTAACAAATGCCCCAGCAGCATTTATGGACATGATGAATCGGATCTGTAAACCATACTTGGATAAATTTGTAATCGTATTCATCGACGATATACTTATTTATTCCAAAAGTCAGGAAGAACATTGCAAACACTTACATGCACTCTTAACCTTGTTAAGAAAAGAAAAGCTTTATGCCAAATTCTCAAAGTGTGAATTTTGGTTAAAGGAAGTGCAATTCCTATGACACATGGTGAATCACGAAGGTATTCACGTAGACCCTGCTAAAATAGAAGCAATCACCAAATGGAAGGTCCCACAAACAGCTATGGAAATTAGAAGTTTTCTAGGTTTAGCCGGATACTACAGACGATTTATTAAAGATTTCTCTAAGATAGCTGTACCTTTGACTAAGTTAACCTGTAAAGCCACTAAGTTTGAATGGGGACATAGGCAAGAAGAAGCTTTTAAGATTTTAAAGCACCGGTTGACGAATGCTCCAATTTTAGCATTGCCCGAAGGAACAGAAGATTTTGAAGTATATTGTGATGCTTCAAAATTAGGATTCGGATGTGTGTTGATGCAACGCAAGAAGGTAATTGCGTATGCCTCCAGGCAGTTGAAAAAGCACGAGGAAAATTATACGACTCATGACTTAGAATTAGGAGCCATAATTTTTGCCTTGAAAATTTGGAGACATTATCTGTACGGAAGTAAGTTTACTGTTTATACAGATCATAAAAGTTTAAGGTATATATTTGGGCAAAAAGAATTGAATATGAGGCAAAGAAGATGGATGGAAGTTCTAAGCGATTACGACTGTGATATTCAATATCACGAAGGAAAGGCAAACGTAGTTGCAGATGCCTTAAGTCGTAAGTATCATGAAAAGCAACGACGAGTTCGTGCTCTTATATTAAATCTACAAGTAGATTTAATGGAACAATTAAAGAAGGTTCAGGAAACAGCAATCAAGGACGATGCTGAAGGAATGAAAGGTTATATAAAGGAACTAGAGCAAGGAAATGATGGAATTTGGAAATTCCATAAGAAATGAATATGGGTACCTAAGAAAGGAGAATTAAGAAATAAGATTTTAGAAGAAGCCCATAAATCTAGGTATACTATGCACCCTGGAAACAATAAGATGTACCAAGATTTAAGAAAGAATTTCTGGTGGATAGGAATGAAGAAAGATATAGAAAGATATGTTTCTAAGTGTCTTACTTGTTCACAAGTAAAGGCTGAACACCAGAAACCTTCAGGACTACTACAACAATTGGAAATGCCTGTATGGAAATGGGAACTTATAACAATGGATTTTGTTACTAAGTTACCTAAAACAAGAAAAGGTAATGATACGATTTGGGTAATTGTGGATCGATTAACCAAATCAGCTCATTTTCTACCAATGAAGGAAACCTTTAGCATGGAAAGGTTAGCCAAGTTGTACGTAGACGAAGTGGTATCGTTACATGGAGTCCCACTCTCCATTGTATCAGATAGAGATAGTCGTTTCACTTCTCATTTCTGGAAAAGTTTCCAGCAAGCAATGGGAACTCGACTAAATCTAAGCACAGCATATCATCCACAAACAGACGGACAAAGTGAAAGAACCATCCAAACTCTAGAAGACATGCTCCGAGCATGTGTAATAGATTTTGGTGGAAATTGGGACGATCACTTACCATTGATCGAATTCTCCTATAATAATAGTTATCATTCAAGCATTGAAACTGCTCCATTTGAAGCATTATATGGACGTAAGTGCAGAACTCCAGTTTGTTGGGCAGAAATAGGAGAAAGTCAATTATCAGGTCCAGAAATTGTGCAAGAAACTACTGACAAAATAACTCAGATCAAGGAAAGACTGAAAACAGCTCGAGATCGTCAGAAGAGCTATGCAGATAATCGCCGCAAGCCGTTAGAATTTCAGGTCGGAGATAAAGTCCTATTAAAAGTTTCTCCTTGGAAAGGAGTAGTAAGATTCGGAAAGAAAGGAAAGCTAAGTCCAAGGTACGTAGGACCATTTTCAGTGATCCAACGTATAGGACCAGTTGCTTATCGTTTACAACTACCAAAAGAATTAGCAGGAGTACATGATGTATTTCATGTATCCAATCTTAAGAAATGCTTATCAGATGAATCACTGGTAGTACCTATTCAAGATATAGAGGTAAACGAAAAGCTGAAATTTGTTGAGAAACCTCTTCAAATTGAGGATCGAAAGATCAAGTTTCTCAAACACAAACGACTAGTTTTAGTCAAAGTCAGATGGGATTCAAAGAGAGGAGCTGAATACACTTGGGAGCTGGAATCCAAAATGAAGCGAAAGTATCCTCATTTATTCCAGTAAATCTCGAGGACGAGATTTTAATAAGGTGGGGAGAATGTAACAACTCTCATCAAAAGTCCTAATTATTATTTTAATTTGACCAATAGGAAACCCTAATTGAGAAACCCAAGTAATTCCGCACTAACCCTAAAAATTTTCAGAACAATCGGAATCAGGATTAGGGCCCCTAAAACTCAAGGGGGGATATACCCTAGTTAACGATTATCTCAATTACTCGTTGTAAAATTCAGAATTTTTGAAACTACTGACTCAGCAAAGCTAGTCCCAACCGTGGCTACCCTATAACCTATTTTTAATCCTTACGCACCGTAACAATTTAATTATTACGGTCCGTAAGCATTCTTACGCACCGCAACAATTTATTTGTTACGGTCCGTAAGGGGTGGCAAATTTTGACTATAAATAGCAGACATTGGGACTTGAAATTTGGCATATGATCGACGAAGAAATTCGTTTCAGACATCGAATTACTTTCTGTATACTACAATTAACACACACAGTGCACTAATCGACGCCGCAATCAGGGTAATAACTCGATCGCTATTACGATTCAACGTCCGATCGATTATAACTATCCAACAATTGTTTAAGTGCCGCTCAAATTGAGTTTATACTTTGATAATTCATTGTGATTTCGACTTGAATGTTTGAGTACTGCTCGAATTCGGACTATACTCTATCATTCGTTGTGAATCCGCTGAATTGTTCAGTATTGCACTAATAAATCGTTGTGAGGGTTTAATCTCGTGAATTGTCGTAACTGCTGTATTAGTTACTAACCTATTGTGTGTGCATTATTATTTAAATTAGGTTAATCAAGGCTAATCAGTAGGCTTATATTCTGCTCGTTAAATCTACAATGTGAGTCATTCTCTTTTTATCAAATTGCTTTATAAATTCTTAAAATATTTTCAAAGTTATAATTACAGTGATTAAGTTTATGTAATCACCAAATTACAGCCGGTATGTGGGGTATTGTGCACAGTATTGCAGTTTTATCACTTTAGGTGGGCGAACCTAAATTTAGTGATAACCGTCATTCATTGGGGCAGCCAATGGTGATATGACCACAGTCACAGAAAAGAGTCGAGTGACAAATACTCTGGGTAGTTGGTTTGATATCAGAAACATTGTAATTTCTTAATACTGTTAATTATAACAAACGAGTCGTTTTAGTAAAACTGAATGATTCACTCAGTATTTCCCTGCTGACAAAACCTTTTTCAAACATATTTCAGGTGATCTGTTGTGAGCACAGGAAAAGTGCCGTGGAGCACTACAAGCTTAGAAAAGTGGCTCAATGTAAATAAATAAAGAAACATGTTTTAAGAAATAAAGATTTCCCGGTGAAATCACTTTATTGTAAATTATGGGATTTATCCCTATAATATATATATAAACGAGCAGTTTTAATATTAATCGATCCTGGTTAAAAAGACTTCCGCTGTCATTTAATTAGATACCATCGGATTTCCTGCCTCGCGGCTCTGGACCGGGTCAAACCGGGGCCAAGGGCCGTGACAGGAAAAAGGTGGTATCAGAGCCACTGATTTAAGCTTACTATTGATTTTAGCCTATTAAAATAATTGAGAAATACTTAGGAAATTTAATTGCCATTCTGTGAAAATATGTTTTATTAACTGATTAATTGTTAAGTTACAGTATGGGTAAACACAAGATTTCTGCTATCTACCACAAATTAGATACTGCAACCACAGAAAAAGGAAACTCTTCCTCCAAACACCCAGCAGATCTGGAAGAAGGGATTTTTGTCCGTAAAGCAAATTATGAAAATCCTCTTACCCAAGATAAAAGAAATTTGATTCTTAGAAAGGGACAGGAGAAAATAAAGAAACCCCAAGTCAAGAAAGTGAGGTTTAATTCAGAAATCCAGGAATTAGGAAATAGGTCACCTTGGGAAGATACATTAGATGAAAAATGGGCAAACCTTTATGTGCCACATAGGCGTCCTTGTGTACTTTCTGCCTCTTGCACGTCAGACGATCGTGGAGCACGATTGAGCACAGCTTGGAGGACGCGGATTGGCTCTTTTTTTCTGCCACTTGTACCTTCTGAAGTGGCCTCGTGCTATAGTTCCCGTGCGACCCTTGTTGAGCACGTAACTAGCCCGCGCAGGATTATAGGAGCAGGAGGCTCTTATTCAGAATGCTAAGTATTGAATTTGGTGTTCTTTCTTGTTTAGACCTCGCGCGAGGTCAATCCATGCTGAAGTAACCCGCGTGAGGTTGAGGTTGAACATTTTGCTGAATAAGGAGTATGGTCCTGCGCGCGACTTGAATGCAGGTCTGCGCGGCTTTTTGGGACCATACCCCTTCAAGTCCCCCAGTCCAGTGTTGCACCATGCGCGAAGCAAGTGGTTGGAGCTCTGGACTTAGAAAAAGAAAAGTGCTAAAGGAAAATGCTTGCTTTGGGTTGGGTAGATGGCGCGCGTCTATATGTTTGACAGTTGCTACGGCGCGACTACCATATCTGACTGTTGGTGATTCTTCGCTTTTGAGTGTAAGCGCGCAGGTTCATTGGATAATTATGAATATTGCGCGGCCTGAGTAACTTCTGCATGAAGTTTGTAGTAATTTTGGGCGGGAAAAGCCTCGAATTTTGAATTCTGACAGGTTGGTAAGAAATGTCGTTGATGGCGATGTTTGAGTTGACTGCTGACAAGGCCGTCATCCAGTTGTCCCTGACGGTTCGGCTTTCTGTCAGGAGAGTGAGGCCCACGCGCGCGTGGTAACCGTCACTCTGTGATTTGCGATAGACGTGGCAGTTGTTGATTGGATACGCGCGTGGTGAATCAGGCACGTCTACTCATCTCATTAAATGCGATGAGTATATATAGTCATTGAGATGGGAAAGAAGATCATCATCTCTTCTACTGTTCTTCCTTTTCTCTCTATTTCTTCTTCGAATCTTCAAATCTTCAAGCTCTCAGTAGCAGGTCTTCAAGATCTTTAGCAGATCTTCAAGTTTTCCAGAATATTCGAAATTTCTACTTTAGTATCCATGGCTGAAGAACATCCTCAAGAAGAAAACCCTGGTGAAGAAGGTCCTCTCCGTGTCCTCAAATGGGACCTGGGTTTGTTTGAACAGATTACAAGAGGCTTCCGGTTTCCACCGGAGTGGGATGCCAGATATCCCGGTCAAAACCAGACTGCTGCTGATGCACCGCTGGGATATATTACACTTTTTGAAGACTTTTTCTAACAGGGTAATTTCCGGTTGCCGGCGACGGAGTTTATGGCCCATATACTTCAGTATTATGGGTTTCACATTTCTCAGATGAGTCCACCTGGAATGGTGAGGGTTCGACACTTCGAATTTCTATGCCGATCCCATGATGTCTAGCCGACGGTGGGAAGGTTTAGGGCGTTTTATCAGCTGATCAGGAACATGGGCTTCTACTCTTTTGGCAACCGAGGGTCTGCCAAGAAGATACTTCTAAACCCACCCAAGAGCTTCCATGACTGGAAACAAAATTTTTCTTTATTTGAGAGGAAGTTATCCCAGTTGCCATGACCTTCCGTGCGCCAGACGTGATCGAGAAGGAGGAGCTGCCGATACCTAAGAAGGAGGATTGGTACGTGAAGCTCACTGCCACACCTAATCGGGTTTTCGGTGAAAATGTCCTTGTTGCGGCGCGGATGAGTGATCAATGGCCAGCTGATAGTAAAGAAGTTCCGGTTTTGAAGTTTCATGGTAGAGGTTAGTTGTTTCCTTGATTATTTCTGTTTAATTTCGTTGCACACAACTGTTGAATTTTGAATGTAGAGGCACGACTTTACCAAGCTGCTTTCCCCACTTTTGGTGGGTCCATGGGCGTGCGCCAGCTGGAAGCGGGCGAGCAATATTGGTATGAAGAGATTAGAGGTCACTTTATGTATCCAGTTGCTGGAGCTTTTGCCAATCCGCCTACCGCGACTGAAGGTGCGCATATACCTAACCCCAGGCCCTTGCGAGCTATGACTTCCGCTGGGAAAGAGATTCTCTATCTTTCCAACGAGGAGTCTGTTGGGTCTTCAAACGGGGAGCTAAGTTCGTGGTCTAACATCTTTGCAGGTGTGTTGCGCGACCTGGGGATTGACCCTGAAGAGAAGAAGAAGAAGAAACCCAACAAACGGAAAAAGGTTATTACCTTAGACGCTGAAGTGACCAGCAAGAAGGGCGGTAGTAGCCGCGCGACTGCCAGTGCTACTGATAAAGGTACTCTATGCTTTCGTCAGAGTAACTTGGAGGATTACGTTATTATTAGTGACTCACTCAAAGGTTTATCGCGTATAGGCGAGAAGAAGACCAGCTCCGCTGGTTCAAAAAGCTCGGGGAGCGCGGGTTCTCGGAACCCAGATGCTGGAGCCACTCCGTCTTCCATCGCTCTTGATGAAGAGAAGGAGGAAGAAGAAGAAGAGGAACCTGCTGAGAAGTTGATAAGCAGGAAGAGAAGTAGGGAGGAGACCACAGCTGGTGCGTCAGTTGCGCCGAAAGCTGGTGGGGCCCCGGTAATCGGAAAACAGAGCAATCTGCGCTCTCTTTATAAATTTTCTCCCGGTTAGTTTCTTGACTACCTTGTTTCCTTTGTTGTTACCTCTTTTAACACTTGGTTTCTGCAGAGGCCAAAAAGAAGACCCCTGAAAAGAAGGGTGTTGCGTTTAAAGATCCCCAAGAGCCGGCGCAGAAAAAGACCAAGGTTACAATCAAGCCCTTCAGGACTGCTGGCGTAGAGTCCGAGAAGGAGAAAAAGAAGGCTGCTGAGAAGCCTGTTGACAAGGTTGATGAGAAGGAGGAGAGAGAGAAAAATAAGGCTTCTGAAAAGCCTACTGATGATCCTAAGGAGACCGGGGCCGCTGCTACAACTGCACATGAAAAAGCGCGGGGTCCGGAGGTCGTCCATATCATGGGGGTTGACCAGCCCCTTCATGAGGAAAGGAAGGAACCCGAGGTTGAGAAGTCGACCAAGCCTGCGCATCCTGATGCCCCCCCTTCAGACTGTTAAAGTAACTTCTGCTACTGGGGGATCAGGTTCAGCTATTCACAAGGAAAAAACCGCTGCTGCAGGTGGTGCGAGCTCTGGTGGTGTTGGAGGGTATATGCCTCAGAGTATCGGTCCGAAAGATACCGTGGACGATATTTACTACAAGACCTATACCGAGGAGGCGCGCGGTAATGCTCCCCACCAAGCTCCCTGGGGTTTGAAGCAGAAAGATACCTTCTTGGAGTTTGGTGCGTGTCGTAACTGGTTCCTGAATTCATTCCCTCCTGGTGAGGTTAACCGTCAAAGGGCGCGAACTCACGATGGGCTATACCAAGCCTATGTCGTTGGGGAGGCTAATACTCGTGCCGCCAATCATCAAATCGTACGTGAGTGGCGCACGATGGTTAAGGAGCGAGCTGATTGGGAGAAGTATCGTGAGCGCCTTGTGAGGCAGGTTAAGGAGTTCGAGAAGGCTAATGCTTTGTTTGCCGAAGAAAAGGCTAAGTTTGAGTCCGATAGGAAATCGGAGGAGTGGGGCCGTGAAGGCCTTAGGGGCAAGCTTCGTGCTGCTGAAGATCTCTTGGCGAAAGAGCGTGCTGAGTGGAAGAAAATTTGTGAGAAAGATAATCAACGTATGTATGCAGCTCGCGCCAGGATTACCGAACTCGAGGGTCAAGTTGCTGAATTGACAAGGAAAGTCAAGGATGGGCAAGCCGATAAGGAACGTGTTGAGGTTTGATCAGTGTTGACCCTTTTTGTCTTTATGCTTTTTGCTTGTCAAATTATCTAAGTGTTTTATCCTTTGTAGGCTGAGCAGAAAGCGCAGGTATCCAGTAAGGATAAGGACCTGGCGGCGAAGGACGTGGAGATTGCAGAGCTGAAACGTCGTTTGCAAGAGCAAACTGACAAAAGCGAGTCCTTAGAGATTGACCTCGAAGCTGAGAGAGTGAAAGTTGCTACTGCTGAGGAGGCCAAGAAGAAGGCCGAGGAGGCGCGAGACGAGAGTACATCTGCGCTCAACGTAGCGCAAAATAATTACTCCGAGGTTCAAGGCATCGTTGATACGCTGGCTTCTGAGGCTGAGTGGATGCGTGGCAGAGGAGTAGTTCTGGTATGGTTCACTTTTTAACTTAGGCTTTATTTGTTAAAACCTATTTCTTATCCATTGCCTTTGCTGTAGATGGCCAACTCTATCCTCAGTGCTTCCGAGCTGGATGGAGCTGTTGCTGCTCTCATAGATGCCTCGCGCGCGGTTGGTCACCGTGGAGGTTATCTAGAGTGTGCGAAGCATGTTGAAGATGCACTAGGACAAGAGTTTGATGTTAGTCATTGCTCAGTGAATGATCAGGCCGACGCTGCATTTACCCGCACTGAAAAGGCCTATGACCATTTATCACTGCCTGTGATGAATTTGGTAGCGAAAGCACTAGAGCATGACGACTGGTGCCAACGGTTAAAGCAGATTCTCGACCCTCCAGTGACCGTGGAGCTGTCTGATGAAGAACCAGCCGGTGGTGATGGTGATGGTGGTGGCGATGGCGATGGTGATGGTGATGGTCATGACGATGATGATGATGATGATGATGGTGAAGGTTATGAGTAGATAGTGTTGGTAGGCTTCGTGCCTTGTAATTTTCTTTTTAGACATTGAATGTAACTTGACGCGCGGTCGCGCTATTTTTGAAATGAATCAATGATGTTTGTTTATTTCTTATGTGCTCATTGCGCGGTGCGCCTTTTAGAATATAGCATTGTGTTTGCTATTAATTTGAAGTTACAATTATTGCACTGTTGTTAGAAACTTTGGTTAAGTTAGCGTGAATGAATGTAAGTGTGGCTCTTGTGTGAGCGTAACTGCCCGGTCTCGCGCTATGCTCGCGGAGGACCTTGGAGGCATAACTCAAGAGCTCGTAATTTACTGAAGTGTTTTCGTGCTAATCAAAAGTTTAACATGCATTTGTAACGTAGAAGTCATCATGATAAAAGAAAACATAAGGCATATGCTTTCATTGAGTAGGAAATAGGCGCTTAGGCCAACATACATCGTGGAAATAAAACAAAAGGCGTATAGCCAACGTAGGAAATTAAGAAAGGCGCGTGGTCATTCATAAGTGAATAAAGGAGCAAGGACGAGATCAGTCACATATAACACTTGCACAATTGTTGCGCGTTCCACGTGCGCGGGATGATGTGTCCATCTAGAGTTCGCAACTTGTATGCCCCTTTCCCTAGCACCTCGTGTATTAAGTATGGGCCTTCCCATTTGGGTGCTAGCTTTCCGGGGCGTTCAGCATTTGAAGCTTCATTGTCTCTGAAGACATATTCTCCTGGAGTGAAGGTACAAATGCGTACTCTTGCATTGTAGTACCTCTCCAATTGTGTCTTATACTTGGCTTCTTTGATACGCGCTATTTCGTGTCTCTCTTCTAGCAGATCCAAGTTTAGACGGCGCTCTGCCTCATTGTCGATTGTGTTGACCGCTGCCAAGCGCGGAGAGGGGAGGCCAACCTCAGCTGGGATAACCGCCTCAGATCCATAAACAAGGCTAAAAGGGGTTTCGCCAGTACTTGTTTTCAGCATGGTTCGATGAGCCCACAGGATGCTCGGGAGCTCATCTACCCAGCCTCTTCTCTTTGTGCCCAGTCGGGCCTTTATCCCATCGACAATACTTTTGTTGACACTTTCTACTTGGCCGTTGCCTTGAGGGTGCACAACGGAAGAGAAAGTGTGTTCGATCTTCATTTCTTTCATCCACTTTTGAAGGTCGTTAGACGCGAAATTGGTGCCGTTGTCGGTTACAATCTTGAGTGGGAGGCCAAACCTGCAAATGATGTGTTCCCATATAAACTTGCGCACCATCATTGCAGGAGTTGAGGCGAGAGCTTTGGCCTCCACCCATTTAGTGAAATAATCGACGACCACGATTATAAACTTCACGGCACCTGGAGCTTCGGGGAAAGGTCCCACCATATCAATCCCCCACTGCTGGAAAGGCCAAGCAGAGGATACAGAGATAAGATCGTTTTTTAGGCGCAGGGTTTTTGGGGAGTGCCTTTGACAGGAGTCGCATTTGCGCAATTCCTTTAGAGCGTCGACGTGCATCCCTGGCCAGTAGTGTCCAGCGTTCATTATTTTCACCACGACCATGCGCGGGCCTGCATGGATGCCGTAGATACCTTCGTGGATCTCCCTAATCAAGTAATTTGCATCTTGGGGGTCCACACAGTGCAGAAGTGGCCCCAAGAAGGATTTTTGGTACAAGATACCACCGTTCATCTCATAATGCAAAGCCTTGTTCTGTATCTTCCTTGCCTCTTCTTTGTTTTCAGGGAGTATTCCTTCTTGCAAATACTGGATTATAGGGGTCATCCAAGATGGTTGCCCTATCTCGATCACATTCACTTGACGCAGCAAAACCGACGGGTTTTTTAGTACTTCGATTCTTACATCTTTAGCGAGATGTTGAAAAGAAGTTGAAGCGAGCTTGCTCAAGGCGTCTGCTGGTTTGTTCTCTGAGCGATTTATGTGCACTACCTTGTATGACTTGAATTGTTGAACCAACTCTTTTGCTTGGTCTAAAAACAAGGCCATAACTTCGCCCTTTGCATCATATAATTCGTTGATTTGACTGGCGATCAGGAGTGAGTCAACACGCGCTTGTAGATTTTAAGCTCTCATTTTTATGGCGAGGCGCAAGCCTGCTTAGAATGCCTCATATTCTGCCTCGTTGTTGGTATTCTTGAAATCCAACTTGATGGCGTATGTAAATTCATGTTTCTCAGGGCTAACAAGGCGCAATCCAGGTCCTGCGCCATCTTCGTTTGAGGCCCCATCAGTGTATAGCAACCATAATCCATCGAACGTGTCTTTTATGGGAGTGTCAACAATCTCACAATCTTTGATTTTATCCTCTGGGACTTCTGTGATGAAGTCCGCTAGAACTTGACCCTTGATGGCTGGGCATGGCCTGTACAAGATGTTGTGGCCCCCCAGCTCAATTGCCCACTTTGCTAGGCGACCTGACGTCTCTGACTTTTGTAATATTGTGCCGATGTTAAAGTTAGTGAGTACTGTGATCACATGCCCTGTAAAATATCTGCGCAGCCTCTTGGAGGCATGTAGCAGCGCAAGCACTAACTTTTCCATTGTTGAATATCTCGTTTCTGGATCTGTAAGCACCCTACTGACATAATAAATTGGAGTCTGAATTCCATCTCTCTCCACCAGCAATACCGACCCAACTGCCTTATCCGAAGAAGACAAGTACAGGATGAGTGGTTCCTTTTCGGACGACGCGGTCAGGGTAGGGAGCTTGATTAAACATTCCTTCATTTGCTGAAAAGCGGCTTCTGCTTCAGGCGTCCATTTGAATTCTTGCTTCTTCACGCAGTTGCGTAGAGTGCTGATAAAAGGATATGATTTTGCAGCATGGTTTGACAGAAATCGGTTAAGCGCGGCTAGGCGACCGGCCAACCTTTGCATCTCTTCGATCGTTCGCGGTGATGGCATCCGCTCTATGGCTTGAACTTTTTCTGGATTAACTTTAAAACCACCATTTGTAACCACGAAGCCCAAGAATTTGCCTTCCTCCATACCAAAGGAACATTTGGCTGGATTAAAATTCATATTCATGCTTCTTAGAGAGTTGAATGTCTTCTCTATATCCTTTAACATTTGGTCGTCCTCAGGACTTTTGATCACGAGATCGTCGATGTAAACCTCGATATGTTTCCCAATATCTTTAGCAAAGATTTTATCCATCAGACGTTGGTATGTTGCGCCAACGTTTTTGAGGCCGAACATCATCTTTGTGTATCAGAAGATCCCGAGGTCGGTCCGAAAAGCTGTCTTGTCTTCGTCCTCAAGCTTCATTTGAACCTGATGATACCCCTTGTAACAATCCAGGAAACATTTCCATCTGTACGTTGTGCGAGAGAGTCTATCTTTTTGTTGATCTCAGGCAAAGAATAGCAATCTTTGGGGCATGCCTTGTTGAGATCGGTATAATCGACGCACATTCTCCATCCTCCATTAGACTTCTCCACCATCACGGGGTTTGCAACCCAACTTTGATATCGCACCTCACGCAGTATGCCTGCTTTTAGCAATTCACAGACTTGCTCATTCATGGCTTTGGTTTTATCCGCCCCTAGGCTGCGCCTTCTTTGAACTTTTGGCTCGGCAGAGGGATAAGTGTTCAGATAGTGTTTAGTGACGTCGCGCGGGAAACCGGTCATGTCTGCCGGCGTCCAGGCGAAAATGTCCATATTCCTGAACAAAAGTTGTTAAGGTGCGTTCTGATGTTTGGTGAGATTGTGTGGCCAATCGTCACCGTTTGCTCTAGGTATTTATGGTTTAAAACCCACTTTTCTGGTTCAGTCGTTGAAATTTTTGCCGCTTTTGTTGGGCACACATCCTCTGCTGACATTACTTCTTTCTTTTCATAGATAATCGCCACCCCCGTCTCGGTGGGAAACCAGATGGCTGAGTGGGGTGTGGAGGTTACCATGTTTAGCTCTCCTTGGGTTTCTCTCCCAATTAAAACATCATGCCTCGATTTGACAGGCATCACCACGAAGTTGACATTTGTGGTTCTTGAATGCTTCTTGTCAGATAACCTGACGGGGAAGCTGATTTGGCCTAACGGGAAGACCATTTCGTTGCAAAATCCTGACAAAGGATAATCGACCGGCTCAAGTCTTGCTTTATCTTCATCGTCAAACTGATTAAAGCATTGCTCATAGATGATGTCGGCTGTACTTCCCGGGTCAATGAATATGTATTCTGTTTCATAATGACCGATAATACCAGTAATGACGACGGGGCGCGTGGACCCTCGCGTACTACCGGGAAGATGACCTATTGCTCTTGCCATGCAGGTTCGAAAGGGAGTTTGCCTTTATCTCTTGCGCTGTATCATGGTCCGTTGACCATGTGAGTTTCCCGGCGCCTGACCTTCTTTTGGTTTCCATCATTATGGCGCTGGATCTGGCGAGTTTCTTTGCGCACGTTTTTCACCGGGTGGCTTAACTTTCTGCTTTTTAGCGCTCTCTCGATCTCTTGTCGTAAGCTGATACAGTCATCTGTCAGATGACCTATATCCTTGTGAAAATCGCACTACAGGTTCGGGTCTTGCCCCTTCTTGTTTGTCATAGGCCTTGGAGCCTTGAAATCATGGTTCTCCGTCATGAGCACCTCTTTTCGTGTTTTTGTGAGCGGAGTCCAATGTTTTTCTTGGTTATCATCCCTGACTGCCTTTCGATACCCAATTCTGTCAATTGTTTCCCGCACGTCTTCTTTGTAGCGCGATATTTCCTCATAACCACTTGATTTTCCAGCTTTCCAATCATGACTTTTGCCTTTGTTGCGTTTGCCGTATGTAACACCTCGTAAAAATCATGCCTAATAAATAAAGACACGTGTCATGTAAAGCAAACGTGTTATAAACCCGGATCAAGTTAAAGATGTATGGTAGGATTTAAAAGTGTCGACATGTTAATTAATACTTCTGAGCGACCTAGTTATGAATCCCAAGACCCTAATCTATTTTATAAACATCTGATATACTCAAATCCGGTTATTTCCGATAATGCATAATTCAAATTTCAAAGATGGGATCCTATGAGAATGTATACGACAAATTTTCATTCATGATTTCTTTTTAAAGAATCCAAGACAATTCTAATGCATGGCAAGGTTGTCATAACATTTTAGACCTCATCAAGTGGTCCCATACTGATATTAAAGGACCTAAATTCGTAATATCAAAGTTCCATGGCCAAATACTAGAGATTCTCAAATTTTTGTCTTCTGGTCAACGGTTACGGACCGCAAAGGGAACACCTTACAGTCCGTAAGGTGGCGGAGCTGGACAGAGATAATATAAGAAAGCGGATACGGACCGCAAGGCTTAGGGCTTACGGTCTGCAAGGTTTGTAGCTGGACAATGCAGTTGAAGGCGGTTACGGACCGCATCAGTTTGGGCTTACGGTCCGTAAGAGGTGGATACGGACCGCAAAGGATATTGCATGCATAGGGACACATGGGTTGATCAAGGAACTCTCATAGGCTTGTGTGTGATGATCTTGAGCAATGTGGGTTCCTATATAAAGGATTGTTGTTGCAACCATTTCACTTGCTCATTCAAAATCACTTCAAGGACTTCTCTGGAGCTTCTCTTGTCTTCCCTTAGGATCCATAATCGTGCTTAGGAGTTTTGTAAGTGTCCTTAACCTCTCTAATTCAGTTTTACTTAGTTTATTAGCCTAAAGTCAAACCGTCGTAATTAAATTTTGACTTCGTGATTAATCACAAATTTTCTAGTCAAATCTCGAATTGAAAGTAGCTATGAGTTGGTAATTATGTGGGTAATAATCCCTCAAAAGGGCACCCTCTGATTCCCACTCTAACTAGGTCAATTGTCGGGTCAAACTTGATTAGAAAAAGTCAACAGAAAGCAATTTTTGAAATAAATGCATAATTAACAATGTAGAAGCTATGCAACCTGTTTTATCACTAATATAACTTGGTAATTAATGTAAGAACATGTCTAAACATGTTCAACCCGACAATTTTCAGTATAGGCTCGGTTCGGAACCGAAAGTCGCATAATTGGACTTTTGCTTTGACTTTCAGTTCTGACCCAATGTAGCATGTTTTAGAAATGCCTTAGAGCCTTATTAGGACCAGGTTACATGTTAGTATAACCTTCTGTGATTATACAACTTGGTTCATTAATTATCCGATTCATATGCATGTTTCCGTTATATGCCTAAATGTTGACTATTATGCCCATTTGACCTTAAAACAAGAATTTTGAAAATGTGAGAGGACAATAATCTTTATTAATGATTTATAAACATGTCCCTAAATTTTCATATCAGTTAGAGGTCTAGATTAAGAGTTATGCTCAATAGCGTAATTAGAAAGCTTTTTATTAATTAAACGGCATAATTAGCGTATAGCCTATCTAAACCTAATTTTTGACACCAAACTTTTTACCTACTGATGTAAAATAATATTTTGGGATTTTTGGAGATTTTTATTTATTTTTAGGCTGAGCATAACATAGGTTTATAGCATTGATCCGGTAATTGTCGGTTTTGCCCTTTTGGCCTATAAAATGAGTTTTACAAATCATTTTGATACCAAACCTTTTTGCTACTGATAAATAAAATATTTTGAGTCTTCTGGAATAATAAAAATATCAGCTTTTCTTATAAAACCTGGAAATCACTTAAAATCGCCTTTTTACGCGTTTTAAACCCATAGTATGTATTAAAAATATTTTAAATATATAAGACTTGACACCTACTGATATTTTTAGTAAATTTTTATATTCTAACAGTAAGCAAAAGTTTTAAACTCAGATTTCTAGTTTTGACCTTTTAAGCTTATGTGAAATTACCAAAATGCCCCTACGGTGCATAGTTTAGTTATAAAAGGGTAAATTTCACTTATATACCATACCCTACTGTTATGACTTATAAAAATAAATATTTTTACTGATTATATCAGACCTGAAACTCAGTATTATATTTAAACTCTTTTATAACCTTTAAAATGACCAAAATACCCCTACGGGGCATAGTTTGAATTTAAATCCATTTTGGGAAAAATGGAAGGTATCCTACTGATATCACAACATGTTTAAGGCATATTAACTTAGGAAACCTGTATATGACTCTTATGGTTAACCGTTACGCATATTTCGCATTCGGTTCGATTTATGTAACTAGTTTGCATAAATTGACCAAAACGTGTCAAACCTTATCATTTTGTCTCAAAATCCAGAATGTGTTTGGTTTACCCATATTATACAAGTCTTCAAACTTGTCGGGTCTGAATCGCATTCTATTTCCGGTCTTCGCTTAATCGTGCGTTTGAACCGTATCTTCCTTTAAAACTAACCGGTCTAAGCTTAGACTTATTTAAGACCCGTTAGGAATCTAATAGGTTATTAAAACCTTCGTTCCAGATTTAGGAGCCCAGTAAAAGCTACCTGTACTTGCTTGGTGGTATACGGCTGGGATAAATTGTATAAATTTGCTCAGGTAAATACTCTTAACTTATTTTCCCTATACGGGCTTGGGATACGGTATTATAAAAATACCGCTTGGTCGGGTGTGTAGTCATTTAAATCGGATTGTGATTAATGTATTTACATAACTCATTTTAATCTGTATTATTTGGTGTATGGCCTTTGGGGGTTAAATGACCATGTCCCGGATATCCTTGGCATCATTCAAAGAAATGGCCACAACCTAAGCACGGGGTGTAGGCATACACCTGACAGTTGCATTATGTAAAAACTAGTAATCCACTTAAAGGAATCAACCTTGTGGGCATTATACCTGTGGCGTGTCAGTTAATCTTGATCGGCTCTACCAACCGGCCCTGACGGACGACAAATAAGTAAAACTGTATACAAGATTATTTTTAAATAATTATCCCAAGTTATAAAAGATATTTGGTGCCGTGTGCATTCAAACTAATTTTCTTAAACTCTTTTCAAAATGAGTCAGTTAATTGTTTTTACCAGTGTAAACTGACGTATTTTCCAAAAAGGCTAAGTGCAGGTACTAGACGAAATAGGCTGGCTACTCTTGGCATCATTAATCAAGTCTTGCAAGCTCTAGATGTTAAAGTCTGTTGAACAATAATCTTTTTATCTTTCGATCCGCCTGTGGATCCATTACAGTCCGTTGTGATACTTTGATATTACTATTTATTTGGTTTGTAATGTGGTTCACCTTTTGTTTCCGCTGTGCATTTAAAATTGTGTTGTTTGACTATGATGATATCAACTACGTCACGATACTCCCCACCGGGCCCACCGGTAATACGTGGAAATATCAGGGTGTGACAGGTTGGTATCAGAGCCAACGTTGAGTGAATTAAACACTAGCCTTTTGTGTTTAATCTCAATGACACAGTTTGCACATTCCTCGACTTCCGAGTCTAGACAAAGAACCTAGGACTAATCTAAATTTGTTTTATTTTAATTTTGTCCTTTATATCTCTTTGTTGTTCTTTAATTTGTTTGACAGGTTCAACAAGATGCCACCTAGATTTCGTGGAAGAGGTAGAGGAAAGGGGCCACTCGTCGCCCCCAATGACCATGAGGCCGGGCCATCACACCGCGAACACCATCTGATTCACTAAGCAGAAGTCCTCAAGAAAACTGGAGGACCCATATAGAACCTGAAAGGCGCTCAGTCTCGCTGAGCTCCTCACCGTCTTACTTAAACTCTTACGGGCCCCAATCGTAAAATGAGCCCCACAACTCACACCATTCTTTCTTACCCCTTCAGAACTCACCCTTCAACGACCCAACGCCCTATTTTCAGAGCCGGTTCAACCCAGCAAACTTAATTAATGAACCAATGGGTTATAACCCATTGGGACCGGAGGACCATTTCTCCATGGATATGGAGGAAAATCCTGAACCTGCCCAACCGCCAACCGGCACACCTACTCACCCCATCGAGATTTCGGATGGGTCACCTTTTCTCGGATCACCTTATAGCGGTCCCGATAGCTATGAGGTAAGGTTTAACCAGATCGACTGGGTGTTTACTCCCAGTTACCACAACTCACCACAGCAGCAGCAGCCACAGCAGGATCCCTCTGAGGATTCCCGTTTTGTAGCAGTCACTCCACCGCCACCACCATCAGTGCAGCAACAGCCTCCGGAGCCACCGAGGCATAGGAGATCAACCGCACGGATGTCCGTGCGAGGGGGAGTCCGCATCAGCACCCCTCAACCATCTAGTGGCAGTCATTATCCGCCACTATACGAAGACCCACAGATGGGTGGGCCTTCGAATCCTGTTTCTGAGGTGCAGTCTGCGCCGGTCGCACCGCCACCAGTGGGTTTTAACAACCCAATTCCTACATACGCCGGTTCAGCGGCGTACAACCCATTTGAGCAGCCGGCCCACACCAACTACAACTACGCCGAGGCTAACCCATACCTGGTAGTGGCAAACTACAATGCCCTTCATCCGGAAGGACCCTTTGGGGTCCCATATCAAGCTGGATACCCACACTATGGGTACCCACCCTATGGGTATCAATAACCACCACCTCCTCAACCTCCGCTGTTTCAGCAGCCCCCGCAGACGCCAGTGATATCGCCACCGCAGCATCAGGAGATTCTCCAAATGTTGAGTCAGGTGCAGCAGGAGGTTCGGGAATGGCGTAGGCAAAACCGAGGAATTTTCAATGGTCTGGCAAGCTTAATCAAGGGGAAGAGCAAAAAGGATCATTAAATCCTTTATTTTTTTATTTGTATTTCTTTAATGTTTAATTAGTCCCTGCGTGGACATCTGTTTCTGTAATCAGTCCCTGCGAGGACTTGTATTTCCTGTTAGCCCCTGCGTCGGCATGTCTTTCTGTTTAACCCCTGCGTGGGCATGTTATTTCATTAGAAGTCCCGTTTAGGGCAAACTTGTATTTCTTAATTTGTGGTGGAATGATTAAATTTAAATTTTCATTTTTATTTATATGCATAAACATAAAATATGAAATAAATGAAAAATAACATTCCTTTTATAAGATCTATCATTATTAGTAAAATGACAAAATCTAAAAAGGGATAAGACCTAGCCATGTGTCATCTTAAGACAGGGCCAAGATGGTAGCTCCCCAAATTTGATTCAGATCCTTATTAACACCTCAATTTAGGTTTGTTCTGCATTGAATATTAAAAAGAATCTTAAAGGTAAAACCTAGTCACATGTCATTCTAGATATGGCCAAGATGGTAAAACCTATTTAAAAGATTCAAATTCTTGTTAACATCTGTAAACATGTTAACACTCTTGGCAAAATGTGATTCGATAAAATCGCATAAGTTATTCTTAAATTGGATTATTCCAATTCCCTCCTTATTTATATAATCACCCATTAGGGATGAAGTGCCTACGGGCCATAATCACCTTCCTTTGAGACTAAAGACAGTGGTGGTCCACGACTCTCTGTCAAGAAAAGGTGATGAACTTTGATTGAAGCCTTAATGCCTCGATTCTATAAAATCCTGGCTTATCAATTAAATCTGTCCATGTGACTTGCCTTTTTATTATCATATTTTAAATAAAACTAAGGATTTCTATAATGAAAATCCAGAATGAAATTACTTAACAAATTAACCAATATGGTTCTTTAATACAATGGTTAATAAATTAATAAGGTGACAAATCTATTATATGCCTCTAAGAACCTACTGTCATCCTTTTATGTATCAATCAAACTACATGGCTGAGTCTGAAGAAGTCAACAGTCATCCAAGGGAGAATCATGATGCCACCAGGATCAATGTAACTGGTGCGGAACTGCAAGCATTGATTGATAATGCTGTTACCAAGGGCTTGGATAGGCAGTTTAACGAGTCAAGTGGCACTCGAAGCAGGACCTTATCAGTACCCCATTCTAAACCTAAGACTCACTCTGAGGCTCATAGTAAGCCAGCCTCTAAACATAATGGATCAAGGAGAGATGACGATCATCACTCCTCAAATCAGCATAGTGTTCCATCGAAGAAGATTGAGCTCAAACGAGAACCACATGGTAAGTCCTGTACCTACAAATATTTCGTCTCCTACAAGCCCAGGGATTTCACTGGGGAAAAAGGAGCTATCGCCTGCATGACGTGGTTAGACGAGATGGACACCGTAGTTGACATTAGTGGTTGTGCCGATAGGGATGTGGTGAAGTATGTATCTCATTCGTTTAAAGGAGAAGCACTAGCCTGGTGGAGGTCACTAATCCAGGCTACTGGGAAGATTCCATTATACAATCTGTCATGGGATCAGTTCGTTGCACTCATCAAATAGAATTGCTGCCCTCAGCATGAGGTTGAAAAGGTAGAGTCAGACTTCTTATCTCTGGTGATGAAAAACCTAGACTGTCAGACTTACCTCACCAGTTTCAATACCCTGTCTCGACTGGTTCCGTATTTAGTAACACCGGAACCCAAGCGAATAGCTCGTTTCATTGGGGGTTTAGCCCCAGAGATCAAGGCCAGTGTCAAGGCATCACGAACTGCTACTTTTAGGTCAGCAGCTGACCTATCTTTATCCCTTACCTTGGATGCGGTCAGGCTAAGATCGCATAAGAACTCGTAGGTAGGTAGATGAAAACGTGAGGATACGATAACTCACGACGGTCTGAGAAGAA
Source organism: Helianthus tuberosus (assembly GCA_030545235.1). Classification (NCBI taxonomy): domain Eukaryota; kingdom Viridiplantae; phylum Streptophyta; class Magnoliopsida; order Asterales; family Asteraceae; genus Helianthus; species Helianthus tuberosus. The sequence goes on along the minus strand of CM060396.1, from coordinate 27,453,429 downwards.
GTTTAAGGGAACCACAGACCACAAGAAGAAGTTTGGGTCTGGCAAGGGTAGTTAACAAGCAGATGAAAAGCCAAAGTGAAAAACCTGCCAGAAACGTCACTTCAGAAAATGCAGGTTCGAATCCAAGTCCCAATCAAAACCATTTGCATGTGGGTTATGCAAATCCAAAGAGCACAAGACGATAGAGTGCAAGAAGATAAAGGATGCAACGTGCTATAACTGTAACGAAAAGGGGCACATCAAGTCCAACTGCCCTAAGTATGCCAAAAAGCCTGAAGAAGTCAAGAAGACCAATGCTAGAGTCTTTAGAATGGATGCACGAGAAGCCGTTCAGGATGATAATGTGATCACAGGTACCTTTCTCATCAATGATGTTTATGCAAGGGTATTATTTAATTCTGGTGCGGATAAGTCATTTGTAAATGATAAGTTTTGTAAGTTGTTGAATTTACCTGTTAAAACCCTAAGCGTGAAATATGAAGTAGAGTTGGCCGATGGTACCTTAGAAATTGCATCAACCGTGTTAGATGGATGTTTCATATCCATTAGGAACCATTCTTTTCCGTTATCCCTACTTCCTTTGAAATTAGCTGGTTTCGACATAGTAATAGGCATGGATTGGTTATCTCATAACCAAGCCCAGATTGTTTGTGACTAGAAACAAGTGGTGATCAAGACTCCGTATGGTGAACCACTTACCATACAGGGAGATACTCAGTATGGGTTACCTAAGCAAGTGTCTATGCTTAAGGCGTCAAGGTGTATGAAGAAAGGTTGTGTCATTTATATGGCGCAAGTGACCTTTGATGAACCAAAACCCAGGGTTGAAGACATCCCTGTCATATCTGAATATCCAGAAGTATTCCCTGAAGAACTGCCTGGTCTACCGCCAGATAGGCAAGTGGAGTTCAGAATCGACATTATACCTAGAGCAGCACCTGTTACAAGAGCACCTTACCGGTTAGCCCAAACTGAGATGAAAGAGTTGAGAACTCAGTTGGATGATTTGTTGGCAAAAGGATTTATTAGGCCTAGCTCATCTCCTTTGGGAGGACCAATTCTTTTTGTGAAGAAGAAAGATGGATCAATGCGATTGTGCATTGATTATCGAGAGCTAAACAAGGTTACAATCAAGAACAGATATCCATTGCCCAGGATCGACGATCTGTTCGATCAACTGCAAGGAGCAAGTTACTTTTCCAAGATCGATTGAGATCAGGTTACCATCAGCTGAAGGTTAGAGATGAAGATGTGCACAAGACTGTATTCAGAACTCGTTATGGTCACTACGAGTTCTTAGTGATGCCTTTTGGGCTCACTAATGCACCAGCAGCGTTCATGGACCTCATGAATCGCGTTTGCAAACCCTACTTGGACAAGTTTGTCATTGTCTTCATTGATGACATTCTTATTTACTCAAAGAATCAAGCTGACCATGAGAAGCACATTCGTTGTATTCTTTCACTGCTACAACAAGAGAAACTCTATGCCAAGTTTTCAAAGTGTGAATTTTGGCTTCGTGAAGTCCAGTTCCTTGGACATATGGTTAGTGAGCGTGGTATCCAGGTTGATCCCGCTAAGATTGAAGCTATCATGAATTGGCAAGAGCTGAAGACGCCCACAGAAATTCGCAGCTACTTAGGTATGGCAGGATACTACAGGCGTTTTATTGAGAATTTCTCAAGGATTGCAGCACCCCTAACTTCGTTGACTAGGAAGAATATTAAGTTTGATTGGGGTCCTAAGCAACAGGAATCCTTCGATATTCTTAAACAGAAGTTGAGCAATGCACCTGTGTTGACATTGCCTGATGGAATAGAAGAATTTGTGGTTTACTGCGACGCATCACACACTGGTATGGGGTGTGTACTCATGCAGAAAGGCAAAGTTATTGCCTAATCTTCTCGACAATTAAAAGTGCATGAGAAGAATTACACCACCCACGACTTGGAGTTTGGTGCCGTTGTATTTGCACTAAAGCTATGGAGGCATTATTTATATGGTACCAAGTGTGTTATCTATTCTGATCACAAGAGCCTTCAACATATGTTTAATCAGAAGGATCTGAACATGAGGCAGCGACGATGGATGGAGACACTGAATGATTATGATTGTGAAATCCGATACCATCCAGGAAAGGCGAATGTGGTCGCCGACGCATTGAGCAGAAAGGAAAGGGTTAAACCTATAAGAATCAATGCCATGCGCATTGAATTAAAGAACAGTTTGAATGAAAGGTTGTTAGCCACTCAGAAGGAAGCTGTATTAGAAGCTAACTATCCAAATGAGAAGTTGGGAGTAACTGCTGAGCAGTTATCTTATGGCAAGGATGGAATCCTAAGATTAAATGGACGAATATGGGTTCCCATCTATGGAGGACTACGGGATGTTATCCTCCAAGAAGCCCACAGTTCTAAGTATTCTGTTCATCCTGGAAGTGATAAGATGTACCAGGATTTGAAGGCAAATTATTGGTGGATAGGCTTGAAGAAGTCTATAGCTACTTATGTAGCCAAATGTTTGACGTGCGCGCAAGTTAAAGCTGAACACCAGAAGCCGTCAGGTCTGCTACAACAGCCTAAACTTCCCACCTGGAAATGGGAATGGTGACTATGGATTTTATCACCAAGTTGCCAAATACGAAGAGAGGAAATGATACTTTTTTTGGTTTTTAGTGGATAGACTGACTAAGTCAGCCCACTTCCTACCGATTAAGGAAACACACAGCTCAGATAAGTTAGCTCAGCTGTACGTGGATGAGATTGTATCCCTCCACGGAGTGCCAGTGTCTATCATCTCTGATAGGGATACAAGGTATACATCACATTTCTGGAAAAGCTTTCAGCAATCCCTAGGCACTCGATTAAACTTCAGCACAGCATATCATCCTCAGACGGATGGTCAAAGTGAACGTACTATACAGACGCTCGAGGATATGCTACGAGCTTGTGTTATTGACTTGGGAGGAAGCTGGGATGATCATCTTCTTTTGATTGAATTTTCATATAACAATAGCTATCATTCCAGTATTCAAGCTGCACCATTTGAAGCCTTGTATGGAAGGAAGTGCAGAACGCCCGTTTGTTGGGCAGAAGTTGGAGATGTCCAACTAACAGGACCCGATATAGTCCTGGAAACAACAGATAAGATTGTACAAATACGAGATCGTCTCAAAGCTGCCAGGGATAGGCAGAAAAGCTACGCAGACAAAAGGCGTAAACCTCTAAAGTTCGAGGTTGGTGACAAAGGGTTACTGAAAGTATCACCCTGGAAAGGGGTAATGCGATTTGGCAAGAAAGGCAAGTTAAGCCCAAGGTATATAGGACCATTCGAGATCATCGAATGTGTCAGAACAGTGGCTTACAAGTTAAATTTGCTTGAAGAGCTCAGTGGAATCCATAATGTGTTTCACATCTGCAATCTGAAGAAATGTCTAGCTGATGAATCACTAGTCATACCACATACGGATGTGCATATAGATGAGCGCCTAAAGTTTGTTGAATAACCTTTGTCGATTGAGGATCGACAGGTTAAGAAGCTTTGAAGGAAGCATGTACCAATTGTAAAGGTTAAATGGGATGCCCGTAGAGGTCCCGAGTATAAGTGGGAGGTAGAGTCCACAATGAAAGAGAAGTACCCTCATTTATTTCAGTAAATCTCGAGGTCGAGATTTCTTTTAAGGGGGTGAGGATGTAACACCTCGTAAAAATCATGCCCAATAAATAAAGACACGTGTCATGTAAAGCAAACGTGTTATAAACCCAGATCAAGTTAAAGATGTATGGTAGGATTTAAAAGTGTCGACATGTTAATTAATACCTCTGAGCGACCTAGTTATGAATCCCAAGACCCTAATCTATTTTATAAACATCTGATATACTCAAATCCGGTTATTTCCGATAATGCATAATTCAAATTTCAAAGATGGGATCCTATGAGAATGTATACGACAAATTTTCATTCATGATTTCTTTTTAAAGAATCCAAGACAATTCTAATGCATGGCAAGGTTGTCATAACATTTTAGACCTGATCAAGTGGTCCCATACTGATATTAAAGGCCCTAAATTCGTAATATCAAAGTTGCATGGCCAAATACTAGAGCTTCTCAAATTTTTGTCTTCTGGTCAACGGTTACGGACCGCAAAGGGAACACCTTACAGTCCGTAAGGTGGCGGAGCTGGACAGAGATAATATAAGAAAGCGGATACGGACCGCAAGGCTTAGGGCTTACGGTCTGCAAGGTTTGTAGCTGGACAATGCAGTTGAAGGCGGTTACGGACCGCATCGCTTTGGGCTTACGGTCCGTAAGAGGTGGATATGGATCGCAAAGGATATTGCATGCATAGGGACACATGGGTTGATCAAGGAACTCTCATAGGCTTGTGTGTGATGATCTTGAGCAATGTGGGTTCCTATATAAAGGATTGTTGTTACAACCATTTCACTTGCTCATTCAAAATCACTTCAAGGACTTCTCTGGAGCTTCTCTTGTCTTCCCTTAGGATCCATAATCGTGCTTAGGAGTTTTGTAAGTGTCCTTAACCTTTCTAATTCAGTTTTACTTAGTTTATTAGCCTAAAGTCAAACCGTCGTAATTAAATTTTGACTTCGTGATTAATCACAAATTTTCCAGTCAAATCTCGAATTGAAAGTAGCTATGAGTTGGTAATTATGTGGGTAATAAACCCTCAAAAGGGCACCCTCTGATTCCCACTCTAACTAGGTCAATTGTCGGGTCAAACTTGATTAGAAAAAGTCAACAGAAAGCAATTTTTGAAATAAATGCATAATTAACAATGTAGAAGCTATGCAACCTGTTTTATCACTAATATAACTTGGTAATTAATGTAAGAACATGTCTAAACATGTTCAACCCGACAATTTTCAGTATAGGCTCGGTTCGGAACCGAAAGTCGCATAATTGGACTTTTGCTTTGACTTTCAGTTCTGACCCAATGTAGCATGTTTTAGAAATTCCTTAGAGCCTTATTAGGACCAGGTTACATGTTAGTATAACCTTCTGTGATTATACAACTTGGTTCATTAATTATCCGATTCATATGCATGTTTCCGTTATATGCCTAAATGTTGACTATTATGCCCATTTGACCTTAAAACAAGAATTTTGAAAATGTGAGAGGAAAATAATCTTTGTTACTGATTTATAAACATGTCCCTAAATTTTCATATCAGTTAGAGGTCTAGATTAAGAGTTATGCTCAATAGCGTAATTAGAAAGCTTTTTATTAATTAAACGGCATAATTGGCGTATAGCCTATCTAAACCTAATTTTTGATACCAAACCTTTTACCTACTGATGTAAAATAATATTTTGGGATTTTTGGAGATTTTTATTTATTTTTAGGCTGAGCATAACATAGGTTTATAGCATTGATCCGGTAATTGTCGGTTTTGCCCTTTTGGCCTATAAAATGAGTTTTACAAATCATTTTGATACCAAACATTTTTGCTACTGATAAATAAAATATTTTGAGTCTTTTGGAATAATAAAAATATCAGTTTTTCTTATAAAACCTGGAAATCACTTAAAATCGCATTTTTACGCGTTTTAAACGCATAGTATGTATTAAAAATATTTTAAATATATAAGACTTGACACCTACTGATATTTTTAGTAAATTTTTATATTCTAACAGTAAGCAAAAGTTTTAAACTCAGATTTCTAGTTTTGACCTTTTAAGCTTATGTGAAATTACCAAAATGCCCCTACGGTGCATAGTTTAGTTATAAAAGGGTAAATTTCACTTATATACCATACCCTACTGTTATGACTTATAAAAATAAATATTTTTACTGATCATATTAGACCTGAAACTCAGTATTATATTTAAACTCTTTTATAACCTTTAAAATGACCAAAATACCCCTACGGGGCATAGCTTGAATTTAAATCCATTTTGGGAAAAATGGAAGGTATCCTACTGATATCACAACATGTTTAAGGCATATTAACTTAGGAAACCTGTATATGACTCTTATGGTTAACCGTTACGCATATTTCGCATTAAGTAACCGTTTTGAGGAGATAAATGTGTGTTAAGAGTGAAAGTAGAGAGAATAGAATGAATAACCTGTGAACTGAGGTCTCTATTTATAGCCGAAGAGGTGTAAGAAGAGATGGGCTGATGGGCCTTGGGCCGAAAGGCGACAACGTAGAGGATATGCTCTTTGTCTCATTGGTGTCGACCGTTAGTGTCTTCTAGATGATCTTCGGTGCTGGCGCACCTTGATTGGAGCCACGTGTCTTAGTTGTCGGCCTTGTTGTCCCTCTGCCATCAGCAGGTAAGTGTAGATCATGGGGCAGGTGTCGCCGCCCCCTGATTGGTGCCACATAGGCGTCCTTGTGTACTTTCTGCCTCCTGCACATCAGACGATCGTGGAGCACGATTGAGCACAGCCTGGAGGACGCAGATTGGCTCTTTTCTTCTGCCACTTGTACCTTTTGTACCTTCTGAAGTGGCCTCGTGCTATAGTTCCCGTGCGACCCTTGTTGAGCACGTAACTAGCCCGCACAGGATTATAGGAGCTGGAGGCTCTTATTCAGAATGCTAAGTGTTGAATTTGGGGTTCTTTCTTGTTTAGACCTCGCATGAGGTCAATCCATGCTGAAGTAACCCGCGCGAGGTTGAACATTTTGCTGAATAAGGAGTATGGTCCTTCGCGTGACTTGAATGAAGGTATGCGCGACTTTTTGGGAACATACCCCTTCAATATATTACATAAGGTTACATGTAAAATATTCTTAAGTTTGGCTTTTATATATAGGAATCTCATGTAGAATTTGCATTTTAATTTATTTTTGAGAGTAGACTTTAATCTGCTACCTTATGGTTTACCCCAGCTTTCACTTTGACACCTTATATTCCACTTTTTCAGATTGGCTCCCTATGGCGGCATTTCATTGCAGTTTAACACCCTCAGTTGTTTGACTGTCTATCTAAGGGGTAAATTGGTAATCTTCCACCTCCCCCCCCCCCCCCTAAATCCTCCCTAAATTGATGTCTTTGTAGCTTGCAACCTCGTGGAATCCAAAATTGGAGCTCGCTTCGAAGGGAAGCTGTTAAGAACACGAACCAAAAGCGGATATTGGAGAATTTGAGGCTTTCAAGACCATTTTGACCAATACGAATTATACACTAAGTATCGTTTGATGTTCTTGAATAACCAAAGTTGTAAACTGAACCGAAAATTTTTGATATTTTTGTTTGCAGTCAACGAACCCACCATGTATACGTTGAAAATATTCCATGGAGGTGAGTTTACTCAAGTACCATGTAGGAAATACTTGCATGGTAACATTGTATATATTGACTTTGCTGATATAAATGATTTTGAAGTTGATGTGTTGGAAGAAATGGTTAAGTGTACCGGTTATGATGTTGATATGGTTTTTTTTACTACCATTATAAAGTTCCAGTTTTATTTTTGGATGAGGCTCTAAGAAGTTTGATTGTTGATCATGATTTTGAAAACATTTTTGATCATGTACGAGCAGGAGTACAATTAATTGAAATATACGTTGCACATTTGGTTTCACGTGTGTTTTTAAAATCCATCCCATCATCTCAAGATGGTCTAGTTGGTCCATCTTGATCATCCGTTGTAATTGAATCTAGTGAACTTCTTCCTTATAGTCTTTGAATAAAATTAGAACTAGATTTGTTGATAGCGCGCATTGCGACGAAACAAAGCAAATGACAATGTAAAACAAATGTTATTTGAAAAAGAAGGATGTTGTTTAGAAAACCAAACCGTCAGAATCGATTCAGTTTATCATCGCACCGTTTTATGATACCAAATAAATACTCTATTTTAAATACATGTTTGTTTTTAACAAAATTTATACGAGAATGTCAAGGGAAAAAATAACGAACGTAAGTTATTAAAAAAATTTCAAATTAACTAAAAAAGGAAAAATAATTATTAAAAATAGAAAATAAATGATAGAGGAAATATGGTTCAAGAAAAGAAAAAAAAATATGTTGACGATCCAGGGATGGATGTTGCAGTGGACATGAGCCACTTTAAGAATAGAGGATGGCCTACTTGATGAGCAAAGTGATGATTTAGACAATGACATAAATGTTGATATGGACAAATTTGACACTAACAATGAGAATGATGATGATGATGTTTGAGTGCTAAAACAGGCAGCAAGCTGAATTAGGAAGCAAAGAAGAACAAATGTTGACCAATATAATCCACTTTATATTGGGCAACTAGTTGAAGATAAGCACTAGATGAATCAGATTGTGCAAGCAAAATCAAATAGTCCATTAACACCATATGCGAAAGCGGTCCTCAAAGAAGTTAATGAACAAGCTTCATAAAGGAATGTTCTCATGGTTAATGCATCAAAATACTAGGTGAGTGATCCCATGTCTCACTGTGTGGTGAATTTGGATTTGAAAACATGCCCATGTAGAAAGTGGGATTTGATTGGCTTCACTGTAAACATGATGTTGTTGCAATTTAGGACATGTATAGAAATGGTATTAGGGTTGGTATTCTTGAAAACTGGGTGTCTAAAGTTTGTTGTCTACAAATGATATTACGGCTGGTATTAGGACATGTCTAAAAATAGTATTAGGGCTGGTATTCCACAAATGGTATTAGGACTAACATTCCTGAAAATTGAGTAACTATAAGTCATGTTCTAGTTAATTTGTGTTGGTTATATTATCATCATATGGGTTGAATCTAGGCAGATTTGTAAAACTATAAGCCAATAAACCATTTGCAAATCTCAAGATCAATTTGACTTCGGAAAGTCAAACGAACATGTAAATCTCATATGGGTGAATCCTCACAATTTTTATCATCAGCTTGACTTCAGAAAGTCAAACTACAATGTAAGACTAACATTGTATGTAAATTGCAATATGGGTGAAAAATAACCAACAAAGGTACCAACCATTTCATAAGACTGATATTTTTGACTTCATAATCCAACCATTACATAACACAACAATTCATTACCAAACCATTTCATAATACAATTATCAATTCAAACATTACAAATTAATCAATTCATTTCCAATGACAATCGTGGTTTGACTATTCAGAATTTGATTCATACTCGCCTTCATACGGTTCATGATACTAGTAACCCTCACTATCATATTCCGTGGTTTCATAGTCCCAAGCTTGTTTTAACACCTCACTGTCAATTTCCAACTCCGGATCCTTTACATACTGTTCTTCCACATCTTCCACGAAGCTGCTGTAATCCCTTGCATATAGTGCTTGCAACTCTTCTTCGGGCATATTGGAGACCGTAACAAAATTATCTTCAACCACTTATTTCACTTCCAACTTTACAACTTCTTTTTCGACCTCATGGTACACGAACACTATCAACATAATCAATATCTTAACCAGCATAATTAATATGTTTGACAAACTGAAACACACATCAACATATGTAGCATAACTTCAAACATCAAATCCATTACAAGTCTTTAAAAGGTTGGTTATAGTGCATTTCAAACGATAACAACATACATAATACAAAACAACCAACTAACTACTAAAACAATCTACCCAAATGTGACTTGCTTAACTTTGGTTTTGAGCATTAATTTCGTCTTTCTTGTTGATAGTCCATATGTGGTCCATGGTCAGCGTGGATATATCCACGAACTCCACACGTGGGGAAGGAGAGGGGCCGTGTACCACCATCACCATGTCCCTCGTGGGATCCCATAAGACTCACCATGACCCCATACCCTATTGCCTTAGAGGTTATCGAGGACGTCCACGGTCCATATACATGCTTTTCGTCTTTCTTGTTAATAGTCCATATGTGGTCCATGGTCAGCGTGGATATATCCACGAACTCCACACGTGGTGAAGGAGAGGGGCAGTGTACCACCATCACCATGTCCCTCGTGGGATCCCATAAGACTCACCATGACCCCATACCCTATTGCCTTAGAGGTTATCGAGGACGTCCACGGTCCATATACATGCTTTTGAGAACCAGTACTCCAGGAAGGAACTCTGGTAAGTGACTTTTCTTTTTCCGGATCAACCTTTTGACAGTAATGTCATTTTTTCTTTTCAACTGAATATTCTGATCACCAGTGCTTAATTCCAACGCCCATTTTTTGAGGTTGGTTTATTGGGTGAAATTCGGCGTGTGAGTGAGGCGCTCGAGACGGTCGATTTTCACGGGCTGCATTAACCAAATTGATAAGCTAACTTATGGCTGCCATATAAATCATCATACTTTATTTTATCTATAACTTATATGATTATCAAATTTAATCAAACCATTTCCCCCTTTCACTATTAAAAAAAGATAAGTGGATAATTAAAATTATCAAATTTATCGGTTATGACAATACAAATTTTCAAATATCTGTTATACAATAAACTAGTTTTGTCTTGGTCCGTTTGTAAAGATAAGCTCAAAGATAGCTAGTTTGATTAAACTAGTCTCCCCATATCATTTGATCAAATTCTATCCTCCCTAGGTATGGCCCTCACTATGACTCGATCAAATTCATGCAGTTGAAACATAGTATATGCAAATATAAATACGTATGCACATGAAGTGACTGATATGGCAACTTTTATGGTTAGGAGGTGGTTATGTAAAGCTTCATTCCCTCTACTCATCCCACCATCTCTATTTTCAGGCAAAAGGTTGAAGTTTAAACCACTACAATTTACAACCCAGAGGCCGAATTTTCAGTTTTTCACTCAACTGTTGTTTCCAGGGCCGAATTAGTTCCGTATATGTCAACCAATATGGCACTCTTTTTAGAGAAATTCTGATATTTGGACCTCTAAATTCCAAAACAACCATAATGTAGTGGCAATGGTTTTTCCGGTGGTTGTTAAGAGGAAAGCGATTTAGTACTTAAAAAAGCTACAGAATATGGTGCGGTGGACAAATGAATGAACGAGCGTGTGAGACATGCTTGTGAAAATGTGCGGATTTCGTCTATGGCTTTCTTGAGGTATGGTCTAGTAAAGTCTAATATATAATCATGTTTGAGCAATTGAGCTCTATAATTATCCTGCTAAATGTCAAAATCTATATTATTGATTGTTATCCCTTTTAACTGTAATTTGTAGAGTTCTTTAAAGAAAGTGGCAGAGTATTGGCTCATCTGGAGGTTTAAGGGGAGTCCATGCTTGCCGAATTGATGCAGAGTAAAGAGTTCCCTTACAATGTTGTCAACTTATCTCAAAATTGATTTTCTAGTATTTCGATATTGGATTTTATTTAGTTCGGTTTTATTGTTCCTTGTTGAAATGGAAAATCTATTTTCAGTTTACGGGACGCTTTACTATCATATTAAGATTTAGATGTTAGTTTATAGTTATCTAATGTAGCATACAATGAAACACTACTAGATAGAGTGTGATGGATGGAAATCTCCAATTACATGTGATTTTTACACTCACTAATCATCTAATACATACATATGGGCAGAGGTTGCAATAGATGGGCCAGGCGGATTTGGTGGGGTCAAAATGGGTTTGGGTTGAAAATGGTAACTTGGATAGTCTAGGTTAGAACAGGCCAGATGGTATTGTGTTGGCCCGCAAACAGTTTATTTTTAATTGTGTAGTTGTTACTACAGACATTATTATACTAATAATATAGATATTTTAATAATACGATTTAGGAGGTTATGTGCATTAAAAATAGACATCTGAGAACTTTTAACCCCCTTGACCGATTTTCACTATTTTACTCACTTGAGATAAAGCACAATCTAAATCAACCGATTGAAACAAAAGGGTTAAAATAGATCCCTCTACTTTTGATGCTTGCAATGAATTGGTTCAGAGTGTTCTTTCCTCCTAAAATATATCATACAAACTACTTAATTTCCAATTTGAATACATTTCGTGAGGTACAAGACCTGCCAAAGGGATTAGAAAGAGAGAACAAAATCATTCAAACGATCCTCAGGCAACTCTTGTTTGCGTTAGACTCACTCAACAGGGATTGTTCATAAGAGATATCAAATCACTAAATTGATAAAAGTACAACATCAACCAGGGAGGTTCGGTATATCTCAAAGGGTGGTCCAGATGAGATCTAAATTCGAAGGACTAAACGAGTAAATAGTAATTAAATGTATTTAATTATTATATGAATTATCTTAGTATTAGATTTGAGAGTTGAGATCCTGTACAAACAGTGTTAACTATAAGAACCGTAAGAACATATCTGAACCATTGATGGTTTAAATCAAGGGTTGTGGTTGATTATAAATAAAACCGTTATAATTAAAAATTAGTACTAACAAGTTAGGGGTAATTTCGTAAAATTGCTAGTCATTTGACCATTTTCAATTAAATACAAATTCCACAAACGTTTTTTAAACTAAAATAACTTTTATATACTTCATTATTTTTTTAAGAGTAAATTACAAGTTTTGTCCTTTCTGTATGTAACAAATTGCAGGCGCTGTCATTTACCTTTAAAATTGATGAGTTTTGTCCTTAACGTTTCAAAATCCTGCACGTTATGTCCTTTAGGACAAACCCAGTTAATTTTTTTTGTTAAATCTGATTACATAAGGGTATTAGTCTTTTTACCCATTTACTTAAAAATGTTTTAATAAAAGAAAATAATCACCTCCCTCTCTCTCTACACCCCCATCTCTCATTAGTCCACCGCCCCCCACCGGCCAACATCAACCACTGCCCGCACCGTCACCACCACCACCCCCAGCCGCCCCCACCAACCACTACCTCCGCAACTATCAACACATCTCTTTCTCTAACTGACCGGAAACAGTTTGACCCGAGCCGAAACATAACTGAGATGGAGAGGTCTGTTGATTTGTGACTCGAACCCGTAACGTCACTTGAAGAATCCGAACTGAAAACCGAACCAACCGAATCTGACCTGGTTTGAATCGTCGTCTACCATTGACCCGAAACCAAACACCATCGCCTCCGCTTTTGTGGCTCCGACGGCACCGCCGTCAGCCACCACAGCACATCTTCGTCATCATCTTCATTCGTCGTCGATCATCGTCATCCGAGAACAAGCATCACCTGCATAACCATCTTGAACTTGACAAACACCACCACCTCCGCCGTCTGCGGCTGCTCTCCTTCTAATTCTCTGTTTCCTCTCTCTCTACCTACTCACACACACTCTCTCTCTAAGATGTTTGGGGTGTGTGGTTGTCGGAGATACGCAGATCGGAGGGGGGGCTCTCGCTCGTCGGAGAGAACCAGAACGATCCGCCGGCAGCCACCGGCTCCACCGGTGACTCCAGTCGCCGGACAGAATCATAGAGAGGGAGAGAAGGGTAGCAGGGGATGATTGTGAACACCTGTAAGTCTTAATTTTGATTTCATGTGTGGGTGTGCATCTGATGTGTAGATCGACAGAGAAGGAGATGGCAAGCAAGGGTTCTGTGTTTTTGTTTTTGTGACTTGGGAAGATAAGGTAGTAAAGATAATGAGAGGAAGGTTTGGATAAGATGAGATTTGGGAAGAAGATAATATTAATTGGGTTTCATTTGTTTGAGAGAGAGAGAGAAGAGATAGAGGGGTTTCAGATTAGAGAGAGAAGAGGGAGAGAGTATGTTTATATACTGTTTTGTTTTTAAGTTGTATAAAATGGCCCTTTAATAAAAATTCTTTTCAAACTGGCCCCTGGAAAGGTCAAAAGACAATAATGCCCTCATGTGCCTTGCACATGATCAGATTTAACAAAAAAAATTAAATGGGTTTGCCCTAAAGTACATAACGTGCAGGATTTTGAAACGTTAAGGACAAAACTCATCAATTTTAAATGTAAAGGACAGCGCCTGAAATTTGGTACAAACATAAAGGACAAAACTTGTAATTTACTCTTTTTTTAAATATACCATAAAATCAAGTATTTTTTTATCTTTAATATGAGTATCATATTGCTATACCTTTTTTATATATAAAAGTAACTTTTAAAACAGTTACCAAAAGTTGTTTTATAATTGTGCTGATAATGTGTTAATTACAATATAATACAAACAAACACTAAAAGTAGATATAAGCATCACATCTGATGTGCTGATAATGGAGAACGATTGAGGATGTTGTGCTAATGTCGTTTATGTTGATAATGGAGAACGTTTGAGGACGATGTGCTGCTAATGGAGAACGATTAAGGATGTTATGCTAATTATATAGTGTTGTGCTGATTATATTTTTTGTGGTGGTTCCTACAGGTTGGTTCGATCATGGAGAGTTACTAGATCATGAATATGTTAAAAAATTCAAACTTTGATTTGAATTAAACTTGCATGGATTTAGGGATGTTTTAATAATTATTTTTAATTAGTTATAAATAAATATGGTCAAAAGGTCTAAATTACCCCTAAACTAATTTTTTATTGAGCGACACTTGTCAATTATGTGTTGGTTCTTACTGTTCTTACAAACATAAGTGTTTATATTTGATCTCATTCCTTAGATTTGATTAGTGTCTAATTGTTTAAAGATAAATACGAGTAAGAATAGGAGTCCTAGTAGAATTAGATTGTTTTTACTATTTATATCCTTAAGTCTTTTAATTTTAATTCACAACTAATAGAAGAATTTGTGAATCCCGTTTGTGTTCATCTCTCTAATCATGTACCCAAATTCAACAAGTGGTATCAGAGCCACGGTTTTGAGAGTCGATTTTCGCGCAAGGGGAGCAGCCCCTCGCGGGCTGCAACGACGGTAACACGAAGGGAGGTTCCATTAGATATGTAATTAAAGATGACAGGCAAAGGGAGTCGAATTGTCGTCCAGATTTCTTTATAATTAATTGAAGTTGGAGGAGAAATAAAAACTTAGCGGCGGGAAGAATCGCAAGAATTTAGATGGTATCAAGTTAGTTTGGTTGAATTAATATGGATGGCCAGAGACAGCAGTCTCTTACAATTCAACCACCAACTAAAAGGATTTTTGTAGTTTACAATATATGTTTACTGTAGGCATTCCCTTCATTGCTCACAGACAGCAATATCTTACAATTCAACCACCAACTAAAAGGATTTGACTACGACCTCGTTGCATGGAGAAAAAGTGTCGAGCCTCGTGGAAACCTCAATCACTGAAAATGATTCGAGTGATTAGATTTATATGGTGGAATCAGGTGAGAGCTTTTGACTTCTATGGTCAGGTACAAGGCCCGACAACGAACCAATGCTAAAGCGGCTTTAGCCCATCTTTATTTTGACAAAGAAGGTCTTCTGGATTTATCCATCATGCAGAATCTTGGGCTACAGTTTTTTGGGCCACACGCAGCAGGACAATAGTGAAGAAGAAAGATGGTGGATTCACAGAAGCACAATTTCAGGAACTCAAGGTATAAGTTTTTTAAGTTGCCTATTGTATCTTCACTACAAATGTTCATACTCATCTGACACACAAGACCCGAAACCCTTTTCAAAGCAATCCATCCCATAAATGTTCATAGTCATTTTGCACATCTCACAATCTTTTCTTTACAAATTCTTATTTTTTTTAAAGTTCTTTGAAATAGTTCTTGACTTTTTTTCCAACATTTAAATTATTGCTAAAGTTCTTAAAAACAAAGTTCTTGATTTTAATTCCAGTATTTATTTTTTATAAGTTGATAAAAGCTTACAATTTTTATAAGTTTACAAATTGTATGAACTTTAAAAAAAAACGTATGTTATTTAAAACAACAACAACAACCATACCCAGTATAATCCCACTCATAGCCAAAACCTATTGGTAGGATCTGAAGAGGGTGATATGTAGACAAGCCTTACCTGTATTCCAAAGAATAAAGAGGCTACTTCCAGCGAGACCCCAACTCCAAAGCCATATATATATATATATAGGGAGGAGTTCATGCGAGAACCACCCTTATTGCGAGAACCGCGAGAACCAATGTGAACACAACCTAAAATAGCTAAAAAAACCTAACCCCCACCCCCCCCCCCCCCAAAAAAAAAAAAACCTAACCCCCCCCCCCCCCCCCCAAGCTAAAATGCTAAAAACTAAACCCCCAAAAAACCTAAAAAAATCTAAAAAAATAAAAAAAAATCTAAATTCTCGCGGTTCTCGCAATAAAAGGTGGTTCTCGCATGATCTTCTCCCTATATATATATATATATATATAGGCTAAAGCTAGATAGGAAACCCTTATGTTTTTAAAAAACCCTAGAAAACCCAACCTCTCGACATTTTTTTTTTTTTTGAAAAAAATAACACATGTAATATACATGTTTTTAAGAGTTTTGGGCCAAAAAAAAAACAAAAAAGCGCCAAATGATTATTTAAAAAAAAAATAAACAAATTTCAGCAACTTCGGTGACTAACATGTGTTAGGCAAAAAATGCTGAAACTTGTTTATTTTTTTTTAAAAAGATCCCTTCGGCGCTTTTTTGTTTTTTTTTTTTTGGCCCAAAACTCTTAAAAACATGTATATTACATGTGTTATTTTTTTCAAAAAAAAAAATGTCGAGAGGTTGGGTTTTTTTAAAAACATAAGGGTTTCCTACCTAGCCCCACCCTATATATATATATATATATAGGTAGAGGATCCTGTAAAAAAGACTAAAAGTGTGAGAAGGATAAGAAAGAATCTACACCATTAGATTTTTGATCTAATGGTTTAGATTAATAGGGACCAAATCGTAAAATTTGTTTTATTTTTTGGACTGAATTGAAAATTATAGGGGTAATAAAGTCTTTTAGATCCATTCAAAATAGGTAACTGTAATCAAAATCCCTATAATCTCTCTCTCTCTCCAATCGACACCACAACCCTAACATCGCCACCACCCTCAGCTATCATCATCGTCGCCGGTCAACCACACCCCTCCATCCGACGCCGGTTCACTCACAACCACCGCCCTGAACCACCTTCTCCGCTGCTTATCGTCGTCGAAGCTTGCATGCCGTCGGAAGCAGAGGAGACCATCGCAGACCATCACCACCACCCGCAGCCGGTAATGACGACGGCGCTACGGCGGATCACCGGTGTGCTTCGTGCAGTCAAACGCAAGGTGAGATGGTGAGATGGTGGTGCCGGAAGTGGAGAAGATGATACAGAGGTGTTATTTTTTTATTCACTGAATGGTGTTATATCTTGTACTGAATGGTGTTATTTTGTGTACTGAATGATGTTTTTTTTTATTTTCTGAATGGTGTTTTTTCCTTTTCTTAATGGTGTTTTTTTACTGAATGGTGTTATATTCTTGTACTGAATGGTGTTTATTTTATTTACTGCTGAATGGTGTTTTTTTTGTGCTGAATGGTGTTATTTTTGTGCTGAATGGTGTTTTTTTTGTGCTGAATGGTGTTAAATTTTTGTGCTGAATGATGTTATTTTTGTGTGAATGGTGTTTTTTTTGTGCTGAATGGTGTTATGTTTTGTGTTGTGTTGAATGATGTTATTTTTGTGTGAATGGTGTTTTTTTTGTGCTGAATGGTGTTATATTTTTGTGCTGAATGGTGTTATATTTTTCTGAATTGTGTTATAATTAAAACACCATGTATGAACATGTTCTGAATGGTGTTATATTTATGGACGGTTATTTTCCTTAAATCAGGGATTTTTCTCTCTCCAAATCCTTAAATCAAGGATTACCATATTTGAATTTGTTAATTAATTTACAATCTTACCCTTTTCAATTAATTTAGATCTAATGGTTGAGATTCTTTCTTACATTTCTCACACTTTTGGTCTTTTTTACAATAAAACAACAGATAAAACATAAGATACTAAAAAAAATTTTCTACAACTACCAAACAAGGAATAAGTGAGAACATAACGGGACAGATACCACATCATATAGACCCACAAGCAAACGATAATACGTAGAGCGCGCCAAACAAAAAAACTAAAAAGTTAGGCTCCTAAGACGAGACATTATTATCCAGACCTCCTAAAAGTCCTTAACCCTAATCCTACGTCTCTACGAACACCTATCCTTGGCCATGTCCTCTGAGATGTTCAAGTCTAACAAATCATGCCTAATCCGCTCATCTCAATTTAGTTTTGGCCTACCTCATGCAAAGCAACAGTTAGCATGAGAGAGTCCTTCCAAACAGCAAAGTTATCACCAGTTAATGGTGGAATCTCGCAATTGAGAGCTGAGAGTGGAAATTATATGAGCGAATTATGATACTAAGTTAGAAGTCTTACATTGTTGTTATCTGTCTCCTCCTGACATGCCCAAACCATCTCAATATCATCTCCTTTATCTTATCTGCTATACTAGCTACGCCTAATCTATCCCTAAAAACCTCATTTCTTATCATGTCTAACATAGTATTCCCTCGCATCCACCTCAACATTCTCATCTTTGCTACCTCTAGTTTACGCGCTTGTGGCTGCTCTCCACCTATTGGATCCAACCTAGATATGGTGAGCTACATCACTATCTATTTCGCTTTCCCTTTGAACAAAAGATCCTAAATACTTTAACTTAGTTGCCTGCGAGACAACCTGTCCCTCTATAGTGATATGAGTGCCCTCGTCAACACTCGCCCATCTAAAAACACAATAAAGATAATCTGTCTTAGAGCGACTAATCCTTAAACCATTACCCTCCAAAGCTGCTCGCCAAGCCTCTAACCTCACATTCAGGATTCAGGTTCTGTTTACTCTCATCGGCTAATGCAATATCATCCACAAAAAACAGACATCGCAGAACTGCCTCTTGAATTGCCTTTGACAAATCATTCAAGACAACCGCAAAAAGAAACGGACTCAATGCTGACCCATTATGAAGTCCTACCTCCACAGGGAAAAAAATCGTATCTCTTATAGGGGCACGAACATTGGTTTTCGTCCCAACATACATATCCTTAATTATGTCTATATATTTCACAGGAACCCCTCTACTCTCTAAGCTATCCCAAATTAGTCTATGTGGCATACTATCGTATGCCTTTTAAAGGTCTATGAACACCATATGTTATATATAGATCTCTCTTCTTATCCCTATACTTTTCCATCATTCTTAAAATGTGTGTAAGAAAATACAAATAAAAAAACAAGGAAAAGGTTAAAAATAAAATAAAAAATTGAATGGGCCCACACATTTACGTATGTGGGCATCCATCTACACAAATTCAACATCCAAAAATGCGTCACTAAGTGACCCACATGATGCGGGTGTCCATGGAAAATGTAACACCCCAACCTGAACAGGCTGACGTGTCACTCATACAGATATCAAAACTAAAACCAATCCATAACGTTGAAAACAAAAGATCCTAATTACCTTTTCATTACATTACCGAAATAAAAATAAATCATTATCTTCACGACACTCTTTACTTATTCCCCACGTTTCCTAAATTACCTGTCAAACAAATAAGACAAACACAAGAAAGAAACTACGGCTGAGCCAAAAAGTTGCTCAGTAACAGAGAAGTCAACAGCAAAGGTAAGGCAGGCATACGGAAGCAAAACGGATCAGTACCGACACTAACAAATCCCAAAAGATGGCACTGAAACAAATACTTTTATAACTTGAATCCCAAAACTTATACTGAACAGATAATAGATACTGAACATAATTAGATGCATATAATCATATCATAACAGAGACAACACATACGTGACAACATATAATATATTAGGCTCATGCATGCCTCTGTTTAGGCTCGTAGGTGCTTCTATATTACGTGACTTGTTTTACTATATAGTAAAACAAGTCACGTAATATAGAAGCACCTACGAGCCTAAACAGAGGCATGCATGGCTATAGTCCATGCGCCAAGATGGTGCGTGTAGGCGTACACACATTATTCCATCTCAACAGGTGTCAGGAGTCAGAGCTAAGATCGATTTATTCGCCTCTAGGGGCCAGGTGCTACACAAGCACAAACTAGAGACGTCGTGAACTTTAGTTACGCACCGTCACGATGAGTGCCATGTCGTTGACGCCCCAACGACAAGTCTAAACGTATAATTTCTCAGGTGACAGAGTACAAAGCGTATCAGAAATAAAAGTATCTTGACATAAGTCTAAAGAGAACATGCAATAACGAGCACAAGGTCTAAGGTCTATTGCATGCTACAATATATACTAGTCTTATAACAATACGGAACAGAGACATGTAGCGAAAACATCCCTACTACAAAGTAACGGACTTGAATAAATATACTATGATGAAAAGAAAACAGAATCCGTACCTTAGTTAGCAAGCAACACAAAATCTAGTCGTCTTCAAATAATCAAGAACCTATGATCCCGCTATCTAAGTTAGTTTAATTAAAAACATCATTTCCGTTAAATAATATATTTGTTAAGAAATTTCTGGCGACAAGTATCCGAATCCTAAAAAAATTGTTTTGCAAAATAACTTATTATTAAACAACACACCTATGTATTGATGTTGGTTTAGACGAATCTCCGTATGCCAACAATTATAAAATGGCTTCACCCATATCATAGCCATTAATTAAGTTAACTTATAATATATAAATACCCTCACATTTTATATGTTTGTATATACATGATATTACAAATATTTTTGACGTAAACCATATTTCTATACGGATTTTATATAGGTATGTATATTACAGAAAACGTCCACTTGGCGTAGTGGCATGTAAAGGTTCTCACAAACGCGACGTTGCTAATAGTCTAAAATTTTTACCATCTTTTTAATGTATTATTATTTTATATTTTTTTTTTCTTTTGTGCATTTGCCTGTAAGATATTAACAAAAGAAGACCGGTGACACACTGGTGACTGAACGAGAGCATCTGCAAGCTTTAACCGAGTAAGAAAGAGCAAGGAATAGATAGAAGAAAGGAACAAACAAGAATATGCTTTACAATCACGGCTCATTCTTTAACAAGATCATATGTATATAATTAATATTTATCTAATTATTATAATATGATATGATATTTGTAAACTTCCGTAGCCATCAAATTTACATGCTACAGGAAATGAAAATTCGATATTATTATATCGATTGGATTATAATAAAATAAAAAACCGACCATTATTGGATCTTAATTTCTTAGAATTTACATCACACATGGCCAGCTGTCTTTTGAGTGTGTATTTTTAATCTAATACATGCTTACGTCTTAACAAATTGATATTGGGATTAGCATAGATTACATGAGTAATTATCAGGCTAATCATGTTAATAGGTAACGTTGGCCCAAAATGCAACTCAAACTAAATTTAAATAATCAAATAAATCTAACGGATATACATAACAAATTATAAACTAATCTTCTAACATTCTTTGGTTTACTTCATTTAACTCTCTCCATTCTTTCACATTAGAATTAACTCAGGATTATTCCAAAATACACGAGTAATTATCTCTCAGTTTGGCAGGCAACACACGTGTGGTACTTCCTCCAAGTCAAATGAGTCATATTAAGAATTACAACTGTGACTTTTAAGGACAGTTAAGGAGAAGTATATAAACTATTATTACTGAAATATTCGTATCTTGACACATATGTTTTCACATGGTTCGATTCTAGTTCTACTATGCACGTATTTAAGTGGTTCTAGATAAATTAAAAAACAATATTTTTATTATAATACAATTACTTATGGCAAAAATAAGAATAAGAATGTCTTTTGTTATAAACTAATGGCCGCCGGCAACAATGGGCCTCCTTGGAATAGCTGCCGCCGCTAGAAAACAGCCTCAAATGGCCGCCGGCAACGGCGGGCCTCCACTGAACAGGCGCTTAGCCGAGGAAATCAATGACGGGTAGAGAAAGACCAAGCTCAGAATAGCTGCCGATTGGACAAGACGGTCTTTAGCAGCGACGGTTCCTACGTCACCACAATTCACCGTTGTCAATCCATTCCTCTCTCTCCTTGAACAAATCAAGATGCCACACGACTCCTTTCACTATTCATTTCCGTTTCCTTATTAACAGATAGAGATGTTGTACCAATTATCCATTTTATGTTTTTAACTTTAACTGTGATTTACAGGAGTAAAATCAAACATTAAAGATTTGGAAATTTTTAATTTGGATGTGTATTCAAGGATCACCTAGCTTATTTCTCGACTAGGAGGGCCATGGACCTGTTTGGTTACCAAAGATCCTAGTTTCCCTTGTAAGAGTTATGTAGGTCCGGCTAGGGGAGGATCTAGTCGCCTACTCCTTGTGTACAAACACACCCGGTTGTGCGGAATCCAACCGGAGATGCAAACCGAGATAGAACACGACAAGAACACGAGAAGGAGACCGAGACTCAACGATTAACACCAATGTATTAATACGTATGAAAAGTCAGTTACAAATCAATGTTTACAAAATAGTCTTTGCAAACTCTCACTAGTTCTCTCGGGTATATGTTCTTCCTTGTGCGGTCCTTCTTTCTTGTCTCTCTTCTCTACCGAAATCACACTTTGATTTCGGTATATATATATTTGATCATCACTTGTGCGATTGGGCTTGGTTCGGCCCAAAGTGTAGTTCATGGCCCATGTAAAGTGATTGGTCTAAAATCAATTCTCATGCACGTACAAATAGCATATATTCTCATGAACTTGTATTTAGTCAACATGAGTGACATCATCATGATGATGTCATGATGATGTAGCAGCGGGAACCGGCTCGCGGCGCTTCGTGCTTTGCGTGACGAACTCTGGGGCGCACGACGGAGGAATGTCGTGACGTCGGGCTTGAGCCGAACCTAACCGGGTCGAACCGAACCGAGTCGAACCGAACCGAGTCGTGTCCACTTAAAATGTATCAACAAACTCCCCCTTGGACACTACTCGTGAGGTTCAACTTCCATGTCTTCCATGTCGGAGGATCTTCAAGGTCTTCACACGTCGTGACGTCGGGCTTGAGCCGAAGCTAACCGGGTCGAACCGAACCAAGTCGCGTCCACATAATATGTACCAACAAGTTAAGCTCCTCAGACTAAGGGGTTAAGTCCGCCACTTTGCCTTTGCTCAAGGACCTTAGAGCATTCACATCCTGTGCATCAACCCCTCCTCTATCTTTAAAATTCAAAAACAAACTACAAAAAACTTACTACATCTCATCCACCATTTCTCTACCCCATCCATATATTTTGAAAAATTGTTACAGTAACTTGTTCATACATGAAAACTACTATTCATCAATCACCAAAATTACTGTAAGTGTATAAAAAAAGAAATATAATATAATAAATTTTTGGAAATAAGATAAAGATAAAAATAATAGATGGGATGTGGGAAATTTTTAAAAATAAAAGATAAATTTTAAAAAGTATAATTTTTAATTAACTGTTTTATATGTAATCAAAGAGAGAAAGCTATAGTTATGTATCAAGAGATCTTTGCGGAAGAGTTGGAATGACACAAAACATCATGAATACGAATACGATAAGAAAGACTTGTGAACAGTGCGACCTATGTGTGATAGAAAATAACTTTATTATGCCCAAAAACTATGACTACATATTTTAACTAGAATCTAGGTCAAGAAATACTAAGCATCCAACATCCTACATCCCTTCAAGTCTTGCTAAATATGATTATCCAAGCTTCAGTTTTGTTTGATTTGTTCAGTTCTTCATCAAACCAGACATCACCATGGAATCTCGAGGAATGACATAGACATATAGTCGTATGTTCTTCATACACTAGACTTGTGGATCGCCGCTCGGAAATTAGAATCTTCTATGAAATAAGGACACAAACTTCAAACTCGTCAAGGTTTAACTAATATCCGTCATATTGTTAACTTTGAATTTCTAATTGCTATAATATTGCTCATCATGAATTTGTTTAGGCTTGGACTATTCGGACACCCTCTGCGCCTATTTTCACACTTTTTGTGCCCTAGACGCCTCGTATAGGGCTATACGAGGCGTCTAGGCACTGAATTCAGAGGACGCAGAGTACAGCCCTATACGAGGCGTCTAGGGCTTGGGTTTTTTTTTTGTTGAAATAAGGGATGTTTTGGTGGGTTTTGGTATGGTTTTTTGATAGTTTTTGAATATGTGTTTTTTTTAGGGAAATTTTTTTTGGTTTTAAAAAAAGTTTTGTTTTTTTTACACTATAAAAAAATCAACTATTTTAAAAATCGGCTCTTTAAATATATTATATCGATTAAAT
Organism: Helianthus tuberosus; assembly: GCA_030545235.1. Lineage (NCBI taxonomy): Eukaryota > Viridiplantae > Streptophyta > Magnoliopsida > Asterales > Asteraceae > Helianthus > Helianthus tuberosus. The sequence continues at coordinate 27,429,360 of CM060396.1, read as the reverse complement.
ATTATAATGTTTTTAACATTTTACTTTTTTAAATATTATTTTTCCGATTAAAATTTTATTGTTTCCGTATTATATTCAGGGGATATATTGTTTCCGTATTATATTTAAAACATATATTGTTTCCGTATTAAATCAATTTAAGACAACAATTATTAAGTAACCGAATAACTGAAAACAAACATAAATATGACATATATAAGATAAGTTTGTACATCCATAACAAAAATATATAAGATAAGTTTGTACATTCATAACAAAAATAAAAACAACAAAAGGTCTATGCATCCAAATCCGAATCCGAATCTGGATCTGGCTGCTGCTGCTGATGTGGTGCTCGAGCTGGTGGAAGCAGTATCGGCGGTAACCCCTCTCTCTCTCGTCTATCCTGCATCTCCCGAACCAACCAACCTACCAAATCGTTGAGCCTGTCAAGCTCCGCTCGTACCTCCGGATGTAGCGCAACTCCTGGGGCATGACCTGGAATAACGTGACGTGAAAACTGAGGCGCCCCGGGAGGTGGCGGTGGCTGTGGAATAGCTGCACCGTCTAAATCCACCGGAGGGTCCTCCACGGGCACTGCATCAGCAGGATCTACCGGAGGATAGACTGGCTCAAACTGCACTGGTAGGGCCTCCTCTGTCCATATGCCCCCGTTGCGGTTTTAAACCGCGGGCCAATTGGGAACCTCTTGATCAGCATCATCCCCCACAGAGATGGAAAACCCATCTGCGTCGGCATGACTGGCGGCGTCCGTAGATGTGGGTCCTCCTCCGGTACGATGCCCAATGAACGGGCAATGACGGTCACGTACGCGCCGCCATACAAAAATCCGCGCTCCTGCCGGTGATGTGCGGAGGCGTAGTACTGGGCTAGACCGTGTGCTAGTGCGCACGGCCTCCTGTACAACAAACAGTAAAAGAAAAAAAGATCTGTGGACGTACACCACTCACAACTGTAGCCTCGCGCTGCAATAGAAGTATCGAGCATATGGTGCATATACCTGCAGATAGTGTTAGCGAAATACAGAAACAGAGATTAATAAACAATACACATAATCACAATAATTGTTGTAATAAACGTGCGTACCTGTACAGTGGGTCCTTAATAAAGGATACCCTCCCCTTCGACTTATCGTGCTCCCAATGATTTGCCCCCGCAATCACCTGCCAAAACCCTAAAAGAATGGGTTTCTCAACCACCACTAGCCCCGCTGTGTAAACGTCAGTCTTGATCTCCTCCTGCATGTATAAATCACAATGCACCGCAAACTGTGCTTGCGTCATCGAACGTAAAACGCCAGCAAGCCTGAAAGAAACCTCAGGCGGAGGGGGAGCATCTGGGTACGGAAGCGGCACTGGGACCCCTGGAGGGTGAAATGTGAATGACGAAAGGAACTCGACCAGCAGCTCCCTATAGCTCGGCGTGTGCGCCAACTCAAAAAGAATGGGTGAATTGTGTGTGTTTGTTGAATGCTCGTGTGGACCAAGAATGCACTGTATGTTGCACTTTATGTGAGATATAGACGCCTCGTATAGCTCTAGACTCCCCGTATGCCTTTAAGCCACATGTCAGACACATAGTCAAATCAGTCTGTAAGACGCCTCGTATAGGCCTATATGAGTTGTCTTATTACCTTCGTATTGGTCCCTCGTACAGGCCTAGACTCCTCGTCTGATGTGACTGATGTGACGTTGTACGAGGTGCAGAAGCTGGTCAGGAAAAGCAACCCTATACGCCTCGTATAGCCCTATACGAGGCGTCTAGAAAGGTGTGGAAATCGGCATTAAGGTGTGTAAATATGTAGACCCTTTGTTTATAATGTTTGTTATAAAGTATATTTATTTTATAAACTAATAGTTATTTCATGAAAACGTCTCATTTTCAGAGTTGGTAATTGAATGTGCGCATGATTAAGAGTACGTACTCAGATTACCGTCAAGGTAGGATGGGATATCCTTTGTTGCAACTAAGTATGACAAAACGACTGAGATGGGTTATAGGTCATGTTAGCAAACGATACTAAACGAGTTCATGTAAACGGATTCGGGTCAAAATGCGTCTTTTAAAAAAATCAATTTTGTTTAGGTTAGAATGAATTATTAGCAAAATGGGTCCAAATTGAAAGAAGTAGTTTTAGAATATATATTTGCTTTTACCATGTATGATGGTTGTGGTAGCAATGTGGTGAATAGAGAAAGCTAACATTTTATGGCTAGATGTTGATTTCAGTGCGACTCGAATGCATGTGTGCATACTCCTAAAATTATAAAAGCTATAAAAGGAAAACCTTATACAAAAAATATCTTAACACTAACAGCATCTATATGACTTTTATTATAAAAGCTAAAAGGAAAACATTATACAAAAAATATCATAACACTAACAACATCTATATGACTTTTAAAGTTAAATCTTTAAAAAACTTTTAGTACTTAGTTATTAATGTATAGATTGAATCAAACTTTATATATTCTACAATATATATAAAAAGTTTTATGACGAAAATTTAAATTTAAAATTTGATACATATAACAATACAGAGGAAGGATCTTTCGAGAAAAAGAATTATACATATTAAAAGAAATTATGATGAACAGTAAGTTTTCTTTTCTTTTTTTTTCTTTTTTTATTGTCTAATGAATTTGATAAAGTATGAGATGATTGCATGATTTTGGCATTATCAATGTAATGTTTTTAAATGTTTAGACAATTGTCAATGGTTTTTTTTAAACAATTGTTAATTGTTATGGTAGAAAACATGAAGAAAAATATTTTAATGTGTGCATATATTAGGACTTTAATATTGGGTTTCCTTTTTTTGGTTGCTACATCAAGTGTCAGTATCATATAAGGCTAAAGCGTGTGGGGTCATGGTTGGGACATGATTCGTTATGTAGGAACATGAATGGAAGGCTATAAGGATGGCAAAAAAGCCCAAGCTCGACGGATATACCCGAAACATACGGGCCATGTTTAGCCGAAACCCAATGGGTATGGGTCGGGTACGGGCTTAAAAATAGAAAAAAATTCGGGTATGGGTACGGGTATGGGATTTAATGATACCCGCCCGATACCCGGCCTATTTACCCGAATAATACCCGAAAGTATCATATTATAGATTTCCTTATATATAAACTTAGTATATGTACTTATTACCTTCTCTATAGTCATATGTGGATATGTATTTAGCAACTGTTTAGTGAACATATAACTTATTTTTGAGCATGTATATTAGATATGGAAGCTATCACCTTTTATTATGCGGATGTTTTATGCAATTAGGTGGTCCTGATACAATTAGTTAATTAAGTAATCGTTTTAATTTAGTTTAGTATATGTGGTCTGAATATGATAGGTAAGTTATTAATCACATTTTCATTTGTTATAGTCATTAAAATAGTAAATTATATAAACATCAAAGTAAAAATTGCACATTTGTCCAAACGGGTATTTTTAAGAAATTAACGGGTATGCCCGATACCCGAAAAATACCCAACGGGTAACGGGCCGGGTATGGGACAAAGAATTACAACCGGGTACGGGCCTGGTATTACCAGTACCCGGCCCAAGCCCGGCCCATTGCCATTCCTCACCACCCCCTCCCTAATCTACCATGGTTTGCACCATGCAAACCATGGCAACCATGGTCCTCCTTTCCATTTTTCAAGTAATCATTACCTTTTTCTTTAGACAAAGATAAATTAAAATAAATAAGGGGATAATGTTTTATATTTTTTAAATAATTTATTTTTTTCATAGTATATTATATATTCTTTTATTTTTTTAAACTTTTAATTATAAATAGTAACTAATAATTCTTAAGTGTTTGTTTTTCTATTATTAGTATTTTATTTATCAGTTAATTTGTTTTTTTAGTAATTAACTTGCCTTTGTACTTTTTTTTTTTTTAATTTCTACATTTGCATCTATGTTTATTTGAATGCACGATGTGACGATACGTTACCACAGGCATTGGATCGGTATCAGTTCGGTTCCTTATAGTACCCATTTGATACATGCACTAAATATCATCGACCAATAACGATAAAAACAAACACCGGTACAAACACCGAGATTGTTCGAACGATATCGACCTGTTCGTATTGTCACGGTACTGGTACTGATATTCATTTATTATTGCAGACAAATTTGTATAAATGAAAAAAAAAATAACCGGAAACCATAGAATGAATACATGTATCGGTACTAATGATGTTTCGTACGGTACGGTAGCGATACAATATCAATTTATCGAAAGAAAAATAAAACAATCAAAATAAATACCGATAGCGAACCGATTTTGTACGGTCGGTTTGAGTTCGGTTAACTACGATAGCGGCATGATATACGTTATCAAACAAGAAGCCATAAAAATGAATACATACATGTACCAATGTTGTTCAATTTGGTACAGTATGGTAGCGATGCCATGTTAGATTATCAAAAACAAAAACAATAAAATAAATATGGTGTTATACAGATGTTGTTCAATTTGTTTCGGTTCGTTTTAGAACGATACCGGCACAATACTCATTTCAATAAAGTTTATTCACAATGTTGACAAAAATAAACATAGAACGCAAACCAACCGAACCGATATCAACTGAAAAACATCTGTACCATTATCGATATTCGTTTTTATTCTTTTCGATCGATATAAGGTTTTTTCTTCCATTAATATAGTGAGTGTCGGTACCGTAAGGAAACAAACAGACACTGACTGAATTCCCGTCGCGAAGCGCGGGGGAATTTCACTAGTTATCTATATTAATTCAAATTCTTCATGAACAGTAAGTAATATAATAGTATTTTATTATTAGCTTTCTTTAAGAATAGATATAATTCATATATATGTTTTATATATTTTATAATGTGAGATAAACATATATCACTATAAATATTGTTTGATATTACTCAATGTTATCAGACAAAATAAAGTAGTTAGTTCACTAAAGTAATAACGTAATTACAATGATATTGTTACTATCCCGTACGAAGCAACATCGATACCGGTACCTGTATCTGTTTCGATAATATTTCATTTATGCAACTCTGTCTACGGCGATAAGTGAATATTGGTACCAGTACCTTGACGATCTAAACCATCGATACCATTCGATCATCGGTGCCAATACCCGTGTTTGTTTTTATTGTTTATGGTCGATGTAAAACACGTGTTAATTTTTATACTGAATGCATGTATCGTATATGTACTGTAACAAATTGAACCAATACCCACCGAATGATCGCGGTAACGTACCGCCACAACGTGTGGAGGAGTAATCTAGTTATACATATTAAATCAAAGTTCTCATGAACAGTACACAAATCATTTTATAATATTATTTATATTTTTGATTATTTTATTATTTTATTACTTACTTGATTTCATTAATTAACTCTATAACATTTATGAAATTTGGTAAACAATAGTTCACCTAGTTTAGGCCAAATTAAATTACGATTTTGTTTCCGCTTTAAAATTATGATTTTGCAATCAATTTAAAATTACGTTTTTACCTACAGTTTAAAATAAAATTATGCTTTTGCCCCAGTTAAAAATTACAATTTTACACTCGGTTCAAAATTACGATTTTGCACCATTTAAATTTACAGTTTCACCGTTAGTTTTGTTTTGTTTTTTTCCTCCTAGCTAAATTACCATTTTCCCTTAATTTAAATTTACATTTTTGTCATCGTTTTTGTTTGCTTTCCAAGTAAAATTACGATTTTGCCCCCAGTGTATAACTACAGACACAAGATGGGGGAATAGTGTCAGGAAGCTGCCTGGCACTCCCCCATTGGCCCAAGCAATTTACGATTTTATCACCGCTTTAAAATTACGATTTTGCTATCAGTTCAAAATTACGTTTTTACCCCCAGTTCTAAATAAAATTATGCTTTCGCCCCCAACTAAAAATTACCATTTTGCCATCGATTCAAAATTACAACTTTGACCCGTTTAAATTTACAGTTTTGCCATTAGTTTTGTTTTTTCCCCACCCACCTAAATTACAATTTTGCCCTCAATCTAAATTTACATTTTTTGCCATCGTTTTCCTTTGCTTTTCGAGTCAAATTACGATTTTGACCCCAGTGTAAAATTATTGTAATGCCATCGTTTTAGGTTTTTTTTTTTTGACAAAACTATAGTAATGTTTTGTTTTAATTGTTTGACTCGGTGTAATTTTTATTTTTCCCCCAGTTTAAAATTATTGTTTTTCTATCATTTTTGTTTTTCTTAAGCAAAAGTATGATAGTGTTTTAATTTAATTGGTTGACTCAATGTAATTTTTTCTGAGATCGTGTTATGAGTAGTATGTAAAAGTAATCGAAACACAGACGGACATGTTCTGAGAGAGAAATATTCGGCTTAATGCCCCGCAACGCAGACGTGGCAAAATCTAGTTATACATATGAATTTATACTCTCGATGAATAGTGTTTCATTATTTTGAAGGATTTGTTTTTTATCTTTTATTAATACGTATTTATCATTTTATTTGGTTTTTAATAAATAATGATAAATAATATTATACATATGAATTTTATCATTTTATGTTTCACTAGGTTATAGCCCCTTGTATTACACGGGTTGAGTAAATAAATTTATATACTGAATAAAAAAACATTATATCTTTAAAATCTTTCTTTATCGCACGGGTTGAATAAATATAATTTTATATATTAAATAATAAAAAGTTATATATATAAGAACCATATTGTACGGGTTGAATTAATGTAATTTTATATACCAAATAAAAAAGTTATATCTTTAAAACCACATGTATTACACGGGTTGAATAAATATAATATTGTTTAATATTTAATATATTAATACAAAGTTTGGTTTTCATGATAAATAATTTGTTTTATTTAAAATGTTTTAAATTAACAATTTACAATTTCGGATAATATTTTATTAGAAAAATAGAAGAATGGTATTCGAAATTTAAAGTGTGATAAAATTTAATATTAGCTCATTATTCATTTATTTATTTAATTAATATAAGATAAGTTTGGAAGTGAGGCGAGAAAATCATAAAATAAATACCTACAATGAACGACATGTGTCACACATTAATGTTTTATTATAAAGTATAGTATAGATAAAAATTTAGATTGATATAAATAGATTATTTAGTTGTAACAAAATTTGTTAACGGAATCTCAATAAATTTAACCCATTATTTAAAACTCTGTAAATGTATAAATGATAAATAATATTAGTTAGAGTAAATTATGATTTTGGCCCCTGGGGTTATATTACTTTTACCCTTTTAGCTCAAAATAGAATTTTTTAACATTTGAGTTCCCAACATCTTTTTTTTTTCTAACCCCATAACACTAACCCCATCCATTAAATGTTAGGGACCAAAAGGGTTAAAAAAAAATACGTTAGGGGCCAAAAAGATTAGAAAAAAAAGACGTTGGTGGCTCAGATGTTAAAAATTCTTTTGGGCTAAAAGAGTAAAAGTGATATAACCACAGGGGCCAAAATCGTAATTTACTCTATTAGTTAAATAAATAATATTATAAATGAGAAGGAGATTAAACTAAATAATAATTATCCATATGAAATTAAACTAAATAATATTTAGTAGGAGGATTATCTATAATTAATTAGAAAAGATTAAACTAAAATAATATTTATCTATAAAACATGGTTAATATGATGACAAGTGTCCCCAAAATGGTTTTTTTTATTATATAGTATAGATTATTTTGAAGGATTTGTTTTTTATCTTTTATTAATACGTATTTATCATTTTATTTGGTTTTTAATAAATAATAATAAATAATATTATACATATGAATTTTATCATTTTATTTGGTTTTTAATAAATAATAACAATATAGTAACTTTTAAAAATCTAAATCCGTAATCAGTACCAATTCGGTTAGTTATAAAATACTGATACTCGGTATATAAATCAACATGTGATTTATATTGACCGAAACCAGATAAAATGATAAAATTCATATGTATAATATTATTTATTATTATTTATTAAAAACCAAATAAAATGATAAATACGTAAAGATAAAAAACAAATCCTTCAAAATAATGAAACATACAATGATAAAATTCATATGTATAATATTATTTATTATTATTTATTAAAAACCAAATAAAATAATAAATCTATACTATATAATAAAAGAAACCTGTTTTGGGACATGTGTCGCATTCCTACGCATCCTCATATTTGTTTTCCCACTGATTTATTTATCTCTAATTAATAACTGTTTTGGGACACGTGTCACATTCCTACGCATCCTCGGATTTGTTTTCCCACTGATTTATTTATCTCTAATTAATAAATATGTAATTTTTCCCCCACAAAATGAGCCATAATTATAGGTAAGTTTTATTTTATGTTTTACAGATTTTTTATTTTAAATATTATTTATATGTTTTGTAATTGATAAGTGATAAATTATAATTATAGATAAGTTTTTTTTTTATTTTATGCATTCTTTACATATAATTATAGATAAGTTTTTTTATGCATTCTTTACATATAAATTTGGCTTTAAGAAAGATGATGATATAAAATCATGACATTGAATTTGTAATCTTCTGAAACTGAGAGGATGCGTTGCATAGGTGAGATATCTTATGCGATGAATTTAATATAATTTAAAAATGTGTTTACATATATATTACACAAAAATTAAAAGATGGCTACGATTTTGTATAATACCTATTCCCGTGTAACACAAAAATATTTTGTTTTGTTTATATATATTTCACACAAATTCCATATATTATTTCGGTGACACACCCTCAAATATTAAAAATTAAAAAGAAATAAATAAACTAAATGATGTGTTGATATGTGGCATTAACTTATTAGAAGTTATATTAGATATTTCCTAACTGAATTTATTTGATTAATTTATAAATTTCATAATAATTTTATGAAAATTCTTAAGGTGACGGTTTTCTTTTATATTCCAGAGGTAATTTATTTTATTTACAACGTTTTTGTTGTTGTTATTATCATTATTATTATTATTTTGCGTCATATGTTACAATTTAGTTAGCCGAAGATTTATTTTCCCTCTTATTTCACTCTCTTTCAGATTTTATTATTCAATTTTATAACTTTTATTAAAAAAATCAACAATATGTTGTCACAAAATTTATTTTATAATATTTTAATCTTTATTCTTAACTATATTTATTTTATTCAACCCGTGTAATACACGGGGTTTTAACCTAGTACGTATTAATAAAAGATAAAAAAACAAATCCTTCAAAATAATGAAATACTATTCATCGAGAGTATAAATTCATATGTATAATAATAATAACAATATAGTAACTTTTAAAAATCTAAATCTGTAATCAGCACCGATTCGGTTAGTTATAAAATACTGATACTCGGTATATAAATCAACATGTGATTTATATTGACCGAAAACAATACAATAAACACTAGCACTTACACCGACGTTCGAACGGTATCGATCGGTTAAGATTGTCACAATACTGTTTCCGATATTCATTTGTTTCAAACAGAGTTGTGCAAACAAATTTTTTTTTTTAAATCGGCAACCACAAAAATAAATACAAGTACCGTTTCCGATGTTGTTCTGTACGATACGGTGTCAGTTTATCAAAAGAAAACAATAAAAAATAGTATTACCGAAACCGATGTTGTTCGTTTAGTTCACTATGGTAGCGGCACGGTATCCGTTATCAAATAGAAAACCATAAAAATGAATACATTCTGGTACTTATGTAGTCCGGTACGGTAAGGTAGCGATGTTTATCGGTAACAAAACAATAATTTTAAGTACATATACCGACACATATGTTGTTCAGTCGGTTTCAGTTCGGTTTAATACGATAGCAGCACCCGCCGCAAAGCACGAGAAATCTCACTTATATGGTGTTAGTTTATCGAAAGCACAAACAATAAAAACCAATATCGTAAACGATACAAATGTTGTTCAATCGATTTCAGTTAGGTTTGTTACGATAGTGACACAATATTCGTTTGCAATAAGATTTATATCGCAATGTTGTAAAAAATAACCCTAGAACACAAACAAACAAACTGAATAGATATCAACTAAACATCATATTCGTTTTTATTGTTTTTGATTGATGTAAGGTTTTCTATTTCTATTACTATAGCGAATGCCGGTACCGTAAAGATCCGAACAGATAACACTAAATTCCCGCCGCGAAGCGCGAGAGGAAACTAACTAGTTTAATATGAAAAGAGAAAGAACTAATAATATAATGGTTAGAATTAATGATATAATGGTTAGAAGGCCAACCCAGTGAATCCCATGTGTAGCAAACTTATCGGTAGGGCTTGAGGAAAGTGAGATGTAGACAAATCTCATGCATAGCAAACTTATTTGGTAGGGTTTGAGAAAAGTGAGATGCAGACAAACCTTAACTTTATTCTTGAGGATACACAGACTACTTCCAGAGTGACCCCGTGCAAAAAATCAAACATCACTCAAACATATCGAAAATCTAAGTCCCTAGCATAGCAATCTTATTGGTAGGGTTTGAGAAAAGTGAGATGTAGACAAACCTTATTTTTATGAGCTAATTACCAAAATAGCCAAGAATTTCTTTGACTTACCAAAATGGCCATTTGATGCCTCCTTGGAGCAGGGCATCACGGATTCAAATGTGCGGGATGCCTCTTTCAAGACCCCTCATGCGTCTTTAAATATGGAAGTGACACGTGTCTCAATGATTAGGTAGACTCCTCTAATGCCTCAGGCAGACTCTTCCAATGCCTCTGTCAAACTCATCCAATGCCTCTGTCAGACTCATCCAATGCCTCAGGCATGAGTTAAAATTTTATGTGGGACCTACCACCCACTTCATCTTCACCACCGCCGCCACCACCACCACCACCACCACCACCGCCACCAGAGTCGTCGGTTCGTTTTTCCGGCAACAGAGAGAGAGAGAATCAGAGCTTGCTTCTAGTGTTGCAGGGATGGCGGTTTGATGGGGAAGAGAGCGACATTGAGAGAAAGAAATAGAGCCGTATCATCATTTTCCCGCCATCGATGGCGGTTCGTTTTGCAGGTTCGATGGCGGTTTGATGCTCACCATCACTGTGCTTATGTTGATGATGTGGTTTTGTTTCTTGGAGTTCGGCGGACGGCCAGAGCAGCAGCGGTAGGGGGTTGGGTGCTCGGAGTTGGGTGGTTGCCGGAGGGGGTGCGGTGGGGTCGGTTTTGTCGGGAAGACAGATTGTAGGTGGGGGTGGGGGTGGTGGTGGTGGCGGTGAAGATGAAGTGGGTGGTAGGTCCCACATAAAATTTTAACTCATGCCTGAGGCATTGGTTGAGTCTGCCTGAGGCATTGGAAGAGTCTGCCTGAGGCATTGGAGGAGTCTACCTAATCATTGAGACACGTGTCACTTCCATATTTAAAGACGCATGAGGGGTCTTGAAAGAGGCATCTCGCACATTTGAATCCGTGATGCCCTGCTCCAAGGAGGCATCAAATGGCCATTTTGGTAAGTCAAAGAAATTATTGGCTATTTTGGTAATTTTCTCTAATTTTATTCTTGAGGATACACAGACTACTTTCAGAGTGACCCCGTGCTAAAAATCAACCATCAGACAAAACAAATCGAAAATCTAAGTCCCTAAATAGTTTATCTCCATTAATTAATCTCTTTAATAAAACCATTTTATCCTACACATATTGAAATTAAGCCTACATATATTTTACGCATATAAAAAATTATTATGCATTTATCATAGACTTAGTAATATAGATATCGAAATTTATCATTTACTATTAATTAGGTTTGTTTTGAAAGAATATATGTTATTGGTAAAGTAGGGAAATACAATAGATTAATCAATTATGTGAATTTACTTTATGTCCTGATAATAACATCAGACACAGATATGAAATGATAATGTTATTGGTTTAAACTTATTATTATTTACAATATATATTTTTTTTCATTTGATCCCTTAACTATAAGAATACTAGTTCTTCTTTAGATTAATATCCTAGTCTAAATATCTAGAATTAAATTACAGTTTTTAATAAACATTTACGTAAGACATGAAAACGAGAGTTAAAGTACAAATTAAGAAAGCAGAAAAGGGTGTCGACTGTCGAGTATGGGAGGAACAACAAGCAACATCGGTCACAAGGCCTTCACGTGCAACCTGACTACAATTAGGCAGCCTTTATAATACTTTTTAATTCTATCCTTTTCATTTTTCAATTTAATAACAAACTAGCAAAAAGAGTATATCGTAAAAATCGAATGGATTAGTTCAAGCTTTATGCGATGCGTTAATCATATGAAAACGTGTGTTTTGACGTATCTGATTGAACTCAACGTAACCTATATAAGCATTGCGATTGAATCAAAACGTAAAGTAAATCAAATTTATACCGTATAATCATAACATATATATGTGACCCGATTCATACATAGAACGTAACATGTATAAAAGAAAAACTGACATATTTTAAGAAAAAAAAAGAAACCACAATTTGACTTTATTCCGTTCAGAACTGAAGTTTACAAAAAGTACATAGAATAAACACGAAAACGTATTATATTTGATCTGACTTGTTTCCTAAAAAGGTTTATGTCAAAACATATACCAATTCGAATTTATATGAAAAACGTATTATATTTGATCTAACTCGTTTTCTAAAAAGGTTATGTCAAAACGTATACCAATTCGAATTTATATCGACACTTCATAAAAAATATGCATATAAAACGATTTATTTTAAACAAAAACATATATGTTTAACCTTACTCGTTTCCAGAAGAAAAACATTTATGACACGTAAATAAAAATATGAATGTAAAAAAAAATCTTTTTAAAGTAAATGAAAATTAGAGGTAAAGAAAAGAAATCAATGATCAATGATTCAATATAATTAAAACTAATGGGTGTTGGCATGTTTATATAATGGAATAATGGATCTATATGTTAAAAGCACTACTCAAAGAATATGGGAATTTTCTTGAAGACTTTTATTTTTCGTATGAATACAAACTTATCTTCTAAACTTGCTCAATAAAAACTTGCACAATAATTTAGCCGTTCAGACTAATTTGAAGAATGAAGGGACCACCATTTTATCTCTTTCAAACCCTCTCTCACTTTTTCACCAAACCACTACACCTTTCCTTCGGCAAATGCCCACCGATCAACCATCCACCACCACACTTTGCTCGATCTCTACCCCAAATCATACTATCACCATTCACCACCCACTTTCAGGATTTCGACCACCAGAAATCAACGACTTTTTAGATTTTTTTCATGGAGAGAGAGAGTGTAGCAGAAGAGCCGAGGCTACCAATTAAAGGAAAGAAGAAAGTTAGATTGTAAAAACAGAAGAAGCGGAAATGTAAAAGGCACCGACGTAATCACCGACTTTTTTACTTTAAGACTTATAGTAATAACATATATTTTTTAATTTTTTTAATTGAAGTTAAAATATTCTTTTCTTAGTTCTATTTAGTACCTAAAATATTCTTAAATTGAAGTAAATCACTGTTAAAAACTTAAAATGAGGTTGTGGAGGGGAAAATGATCACAAAAAGGTGAATCACTCTTAAATAGCTATTTCTATATAGAAGAACTAAGGCACTTAGTCAAATTTGATACTATTATTTTGTTTTCACTTTGTTTTCTAAATGCAACACATATAGATTTATGACTAGGTAAATTAAAAGATATCAGGGTCAGCATTCAAAAATTTCAAAGGTGGGTCAAACGATCCTATGTACATTACGTATAAAAAAAAATTGCGGGATCGATTGGACCTTACACGCTATATTCTAGATTCGTCCAGGTTTCAACACAAAAATAACGCATTAAAATATTTTTAGAAACTGAAGAGTGTTTATTATGCCTCACTTGTTTAATAACTTTCGACAAGAAAGTGACACTTATATTTGTATTTGTATTTTATAGAGTAAATGTCAGTTTACAACCCTGTGATTTGACCCTCATGACACTGTAGACGCTCCTAAAATACATTGAACACTTACACCCATCACATTTGCAATTCGCCACACTTTCTTCTATTTGTTGATCGTTAGTTTAACCGTTTGCATCAAGGCAATTCGCTACACTTTCTTCTATTTGTTGATCGTTAGTTTAACCGTTTGCATCAAGGGCATTTTAGTAATCTCTTCACTTGATTAAAACTCCTGACACTTTGTAACCTTTTCCACCACAACCACCACCAATTCTGTGACAACTCGTATTTTAGAGCTTTTCGTGGTGCGCTAATGTAATTTATATGTACAATGCTTGACTGGTGAATGTGGTAATTCTTAAACTGAATGCTTATGAGTTGTTTATGTACTTGCTTCCTTTGCATGTTATTATGTAATATAGTCTACGTGAATCAGGTATGTAGTGACTAATGTGTTGAAGTGTTAGTAAACGATTGTGAATATTAGGGGGTTATGTGAATTCATGAGAATGAATATTTAACTCACATCAAGTATCAGGATCACACATCACCTTCCCGACCACACACTCCATGGCCGAATGGATTTGTTATCGGCCCAAAACCCCCATCTCTTATACTTTGATTCGTGGCCCAAATGAAGCCCAACAGTGAGCCGAGGTGTTATTTTTGTGAGCATGCGTACGTGCTCATATTTTGCAAACACAATCAAACCCTAAAACACTTCCTCTCATCCTTTCTCACAAACCGTCGGCTGCCCCCGTTTTGGATCGAAGCATTCTCCTTTCCCCTTGGCAAGCACTTCAACTCTAGTTCTAGTTCACCCTCTTCAATCTCTCGGTTAGTATTGACATGCTATTTTAATTCTTGACTTCTCGTTCTCATCTATGTGCAACTTGTGCGATGATTGGCAAAGTAATTAGAAATCATGTTCGAATCATATAAGATCAGTAAATGGATCTTTGATGTTTAATTAGAATTGTATACGAATGAATCAGTGATTCGGAATTTTATATGTGCATGATCGTATGATGCTTAAGGCGCTCGACC
The DNA here is from genome assembly GCA_030545235.1 of Helianthus tuberosus. Lineage (NCBI taxonomy): Eukaryota > Viridiplantae > Streptophyta > Magnoliopsida > Asterales > Asteraceae > Helianthus > Helianthus tuberosus. Next base: position 27,414,351 of record CM060396.1, on the reverse strand, counting down.
AAGAGATGGTTATGAAGGGATTGAAATCTGATTGTATATGATTATATGATAAATGGTTGATTGATCCATCATACTGTTCGATTAGTGTAATACATGAATGATAATGTATGTTGTGATCTATGTTCGATAATATCGTTATTATAAGTCCGATCATGTAAATGAATATAGCTTAGCAATGATTATGCGTGCGATTGATTATGATGGTGATGTTTTGATGATTTCTGTTAAGTGATAAATGAATGTTAGTAATCACATGATATCCTAGGGAATTGATGTAACAATTGTGTAATCGGTCCAATGTAATCGAGGTGTTATGGACATGTGAAATTCATAAGTGTTGGAAATCATGCAAAGTCACTAACCTAGAGATAGAAAAAGGGGACCCATGTGAGATCTGTTCAAGCCATGTGGTTGTTTTAATGAATTGTCAGAAAGCATTGCATGGGTATTAAACATTAAGATGATGCCTTGTGTGTAATTGAAATTGATGTAAATGGCGGCTCAACTTCATGGATAATATGCATACTATAATCTTAGTACACATGGAACAAAGATGATGATATGATTGGCTGTAGTGAACTAGGGTTTGTTTGTGTGGATAGTAAATGTTGTCAAAACGGTACACTCAACTATGAGTATTATTACATCTCCGTGGACTTTGGATATGCATGAGTAGGTGGACTGATACGTACCATTTGTTGACTGATTTCATGTACACACGTTATGATTACGAGTCATACGTAAACTTTATGTAAACTGATTTTCACATACATGATTGAACGGTGCCATGTATTATGTTGTATGAAACTACATGGTCAGTGTCCATACTTGCCACCTATGTATTACCCATGTCCACAGCGTATGCATTCAACCACTTGAACTATGCAACCTAGATGAACGAGTACTGTTAGTACAAACTATTACTTACGTGATACTTGTGTTATGTGCTGAATACGTGTATATGTGCCGCTATCTGAATACGAACCTAATGGACATGGTAACAATGTTAGGACTTAAGTGACTAAAGAGATTTAACAAGTAAATTACCAGCCGAGCAAACCGAGGTGAGTTCACTACATTCGAGCATGCGTCCCAGTGGTTGGGGACAGTCAGTGGGTATCCCGCGGAGGGATAAGTCTTTTGGGTAAAAAAACGGGTATATTGGTTAATATTCTCACCTATCATTCTTGTAAGTCCCTTATGTTGTTACCTGGAGGGTAACGGGTATTAGTTGGTAGCGCTACTTAGGTTTGGCACCCTCACACCGCTCCTAGAGAGGACGGATGTGAACTAATGACCCAGTCGGGCCCAGTACTGGATAGGAGTACGTGGGAAAGGGCAGTCATGTACTTCAGGAGCCGTCTTGTTCGGAATTGAGATATTAACAATATTACTTGCATTGGTTATTGAACTGTTTTACATTCTACTGGTAACAAACGTTTTCTTAAACTGTGGACTCGCCAGCTTTGTCTGATACACTTGTTACATGCTCGCAGGTCGTTAGGTACTTGGGAACAGGAACTTGCTGGCTGGAGGGCGTGAGTGGTCATGGTTGCATTGATGAGTTATTTATCAAACATTTATTTACTATGGTTGTTTAGAAAGTATTTACATTATGTTACGTTAACGCTTCCACTGAACTTGATGGTTTTTGAATTACTTATGTTTGGATTTTATTACTATTAAATGATGAGACTTTATTTTAAACTTACGGATTCAATATAATTGGTGGCTCATTACTAGTGGTCACACGTCTAGCAGGGACACTCCCTAAGTGGTAATTTGAGGGTGTGACAGTTTGGTATCAGAGCCACTGGTTATAGTGAACTTGGTTTTAAAATGTTTTATAAAACCAGACTATAACTGAACTGATTCGACATCGACCATGACACTCAGCTCCAGGCAGCAAGGTTCGTCTTTTGTTTACTATTGCATAGCATATTTAGTACCTGCTTATGATTAGAATCACACTTAAATGCACACTTGACACTACAGCACGAATTTCTATGCTATCAGTCTATGCTACGTGTTTTAAGAGTGGGACTCTTCTTGAACTTACATGTTTCGTGTTATGATGTTCTTGTTCATGTTGGTTGAAGTTAGGAAGCCTTTTAACATGAGTTAGGAGGAATTGAGATGAACATGCAAACTGGATTATTATTGTGGGTGCACACATAATAATAATGTGGGGTGCATGCGAGTCCCAGTGAGGCTTAACAAGTGAAAAAGGGGTTCCGTTCTGTTATTTAATCGATGTGAGACACAACAGTCTATAAGAGTCATAGCAGTGATTGCCTCTTACTTGAACGTTATCTTTTCACTCCTCTCTGAATCTTTACGAATCTCGATGCCATCGAGTATTATCTGAACGCCTAGCAAACTGTGTAGAATGTTAGGTGCTTGTACGAACGTCCCTGTGATGGATGTCTCCACGTCAAATGATTGGTCTATACCTTCCTCACATATTTTTGTTTGTTAGAACTTAGCGCGTTGACGTCTTAGACCCTGAAGTGCGATCACTTCTACAACGCCCTGGAAACATATCATGTAATATTCAGTCAATTTGCAAGAGCGATGGATAAGAGAATGAGCGTAGTGCTGCACCAACCTTAGTATTAGAACGACCCAGATTACCGGCAACGAACACCAGCGGATTGGCTGCAATTGGATCCTAAACCCTAGTCAGCGATTTATGGGAGTCAGCTCCTACGAATTAATCGGGACGTGAACACTGAAAAATAGGGAGGAATGTGTAACTTCCCACGCAGTGAGTAGTGCCTCAGTATGTGACACGGAATGTGAAAGATGTACCTTGGCGGTGAAAGAATGGTAGGGCTCCACTTCAAGCAACGACATTAGGAGCAACAATCACGGCAATATCAAGGTACTCGTAATCGTAGCCTACAGTATGGAAATGAAGGTGCCCGCGACAAGGAATGGCTGTTGCTAAATCAAGACGACCATAACTAAGGGAATGACGGCGATACTGGAAACCCTTGTAACGAGAACAACAACACTGGAAATGATGCTCATGGAAGGACATTTAGGATTGGTGTGAGCGACGCCAGGATTATAGCAACATGGTGGCCTGCACATTCTAGGTAACTAATCGTTTCGCCTATGTTCTGTTTAACCCCGATGCTTCTTGAAACCCCACCCGTTGTGGAATCGGCTGATGTCAAGATAAACGGAACCTCATATGTTTGTTGGGGTGCAAACTCGACCTCGTGAGATAAGTGTTCGACACCGACCTTCCTTCTACTACCCTTGATGTCTACAATGCAGTAGTTAGTGTGGATTAGTTATCCAGGACTCGCGCGGATGTAACCAGTGAGGAGAAAATTTTTGCGTAAGATTGGTGCAAAGGTTAGCGCCACTTCAGCTATGAGGGCCAGAAGTGTTTTCGGAGGGATAACCCAACTATGTTAGCAACCGATTCTGATGATAAGGCCATGGAAAATAGGATCGAGGATCCACCAACTGTTTGTGATTCCTCTCGGCATGCTACACAAGGAACTTTCAATGTTCACTTTCACAACTATTGGGTAGAATCTCAGTTGATCTCACACCAGAGGCAGCTCTGATTACTTGTACTCTTCACCGTTTTGCACCAGGAGGGTCGCCGGAACTGCCAAATCAATTACAGGAACTGTTGGACAGGACTGTTGCTGGACCTAGTTCCTCGCTTTGGGAGAGCCCCAGTTATATTAGGGAAGATGGGTCTTTTCATATATGCACTGACTATTGAGAACTCGTCAAGGTGACAGTCCAGAACCGTTTGTTTCGATCATGTGTTGACAACCTGTTGACCAGTTGCAAGGGTCAAGCCCCTATTCGAAGATTGATCACCGAGCGAACTAACATCATATGGAAGTCCAAGGGGAGGATGTTCCTAAAAACGGTGTATTGAACGCAACGCGACCATTTCTAGGAGACACAGGGGGAATTATTCCATAACCATTTGGGATGAATAACACATCAGCTGCTTTATGGATCACAAGAATCGACCGTAATTGTTGACAACGTTCTGAATCATGACCAGGAGAAAGGAACACCATGGGTGGCATATGTATCTTATCTCAGCGCTTCTGTGGGAGGAGCCATTACATGCGAATACACGTGGGTCTCGCTGAGAAGCATCTTGTTAGAAACTGATCGACATCAAAGATTCCTTCAGGGATGCAGCAATTCCTTGGTCTCGCTAGATACAATCGCAGCTTGCCCACAGGATTTTCGAAGGTCGCACAACTTAAATCTCTTTAGTACAGTCGGGTGCTGTGTTCGTGAAAGACAGAACAGGAGGACGTCTTTTCAACTTTCGAATCCCAACTCTGCAATACATTGAGCATCGTCCTTACCCGAGGGTGCGGGTGATTTAGTGGTATATCATTATGGTTCGAATCAGAGTCCCAGTTACACACCGAGGCAACATGAGAAGGAGATGGCCCACGTGATGGATTTACAGGAAGAACTACACGAGTCACGACCTACGGTGGAAGCCGTGGTCCTTGGATTTAAATTGGAGGCGTTACTTGGACGGTACCAAATGCATTACTTAGACCGATCACAAAGTGCCTCCCGTGTACTTTTGTTCGGAAGAGCTAAACCTGTAGTAGCATCACTGGATGGAACTTTTGAACGAATACGATTGTGAAACCTGAACGTGCACGAGCTTTGCAACTCACTATCGACTCTAACTTACTCGATCAGACTTGCTCTGTTCAAACTGGAGAACTAAACGAACAGAATTCACAAGATTAACCCATGTGGGGCATGGAAAGGCAACCATTGACAGGCCGGACGATATTCGCTACCTCATGGAACGAATGTGGGTCTCATTATACGGCAACTGTGAGGGGAAATTCGTATTGAACAACGCACACCGGTCTTAACATTCTACTCATTTGGATTATGATGAGAGATATTAGGATCCCTACATCTTGCACTGGTGATAGGGCATGAAGGCCCACCTAGCTATGCATATATGTGAGTGACAATTTACTTGTGGGAAAGTCAAGGTGGAGTATCAGCAACTAGAAACATCTATATAGAAATGAGAACAGATGGACATGTATTCTGTCACTAGATTACTTACAACTTGAAATGAAAACAATATCACCTAGATGATCGTTGGCTGTCACACGTTACCAACACACTTGCTTGCAAGCAAGGAACTAATGAGTCTTCACAACTTGCGAATGTTCCTCTGAGAAAGGCGGCTTATAGGCACAAAGTGCCAACATCTGTGACCTCCTATTTTAAGCTATACCTGATTTATGACAAGCGATACACAACATCCTTGACCCTCGTATAGACATGAGCATTACTTCTCATCATAGGACGACGGTTTGAGTAAACGAACCCCCGACACTCGAAGACGTGCTGCGAGCATGTGTGGATTTGAGTTAGTGTAAATTAGAAGGACGCATACCTATGGCGGAGTTATACCATAGTTGTTCCATTCTGGTATTCAGACAGCTCTATTTGAGGCATTGCATGGATGTTAATGCCAATCTCCTCGTGGACTGAGGCGGACGACGACCTAATCACGGGTCCAAGACTGGCACTCGAAACTCTTGGAAGGATTATTTAGATTGGAAATCATGTGGCGACAACGCATGATCGCCAGGAAACCTGATAACTTAGGATACGCCGGGAGTTCGCTGCAGGCGAACGTGTATTATTGGAAGTCTCACCCTGGGAGGGTGCGGTACACCTCGGGAAGCATGGCGAGCTTAACTTACATCATGATGAGCCATACAACATTCTGGGAAGGATCGGTAACATCATATACAAACTCAACTTACCTGATGAATTGGGTAGCGTATGAGATGTCATTTATGTCTTGAATCTAAGGTGGTGTTCGTTCAAGGGGATGCTTGCGATACCCTTATTAGAGTCTGAGGTTAATGACAAGTTGCAGTTGTCGAGGAATCTACTGAAATCATGGACCAGGACATCAAGATTCGTTAGCATAGTCGAATTCCATTCGTGAGAGTTCGTTGGAACACAGGACATGGACCAGAATTCATGTGGGACTGCAATGATCGGAGTAAACTCTAAGATCCTTAGTTGTTCAAGCGGTTGTATCAATTTATGATATCGTTGGTGAATTTCGGGACGAAATTCCCTTTCAAGTTGGGGATGATGTGGCACCTGGGGAAAATCCACAGTCATCTTGATCTAACACCGTATTGTTTTGGATTGCTTATCAAATTTCGGGACGAAATTCCTTTCAAGTTGGGGATGATGTGACAACTCGTATTTTAGAGCTTTTCGTGGTGCGCTAATGTAATTTATATGTACAATGCTTGACTGGTGAATGTGGTAATTCTTAAACTGAATGCTTATGAGTTGTTTATGTACTTGCTTCCTTTGCATGTTATTATGTAATATAGTCTACGTGAATCATGTATGTAGTGACTAATGTGTTGATGTCACTACAAAAAAAATGCCATTTAGTGGCACTCACTTTTAATGGCACTTAACTTTTGTGTCACTAATTTTAGCTTTTAGTGGCACTTTAGGTATGTCATACTTTGTTAGCACAAACTTTTAGTGGTATTTTGCTATTAAGCCACTATTTTAAGTTTTTAACGGCATTTTATATATTTTATATATGCCACTAAAAATTTCCCACCTTAAAAAGTTGAAACCCTTTGAAAAATTTTGGTTTCCCTCCTATTTAGTAATTATTTTCACCTCTAAATTTCTTTTCCCACCATAATTCTATACCCTAACCTCTCCTCTCTCTCCTCTCAAATCCCCCACCCACAACTCCAATCTGTTTATCATGTTTCCTCTCTATCAGTTTCAAATTTTTTGAACCACGACCTATTGAGAAGGCCCCTTCATCCTTGTTCAACAACCTTCATCCTTGTTCAACAGCCCCTACGGATTTTAGTTTGAAGAGGATTTATTGTTTTATCTTATTTGGTGCCCTAATCAGCACCACACCCACCAATCGGGCACCAGACACATCCCCACCTTTAACCTCCGTCTTCATCCACCGCTCCGAAACCAACACCAGCAGCCGTGGTCACCAACAACCCATCGTCATCACCAACAACCCACTAACATCCAAAATGGGTATGTACATTCCTAAGTTCTTTGTACTTTTAGTAGATTTGTGTCATTTTTTAGTTTAATACACATACATGCTAGTCGATTTGTAATTAGACACCAAAATCGGAACAAAATAGCTTTGAATTTCACAAATCTTGCAACCGGTGTCTCTGAAAACCGTGGAATGTGGATGATCTTAGTGATGCTTGTTCGTTTGTTTTTGTGTGGAATGTGGTCATGAAACAGGGTAATTTGATTTTAGGGGGAAAGCTGCGTGTTTGCTTCTGCTACTGCTTTTAAGATGCCAGTGTCTTAATTTGTATGATTATTTAATCAGATCTGCTGTCTGCATGCTACTTATTATAGGTGGCAATTTCAACTGTATAGTGATGAATGTGTCCATGTGGGTTGTGTTACATCTGTAACGGGTCAAATTGGCTAAATAAAGAAGCAGTTATAAAGGAAACACGTCAAATGCGTCCAACATTAGTTAAAGTGATTTTATAATACTTAAGACCTTCCAAAGTATTCTAAATAGGTTGAAAGTTGTCCAAAGGGTGTTTTTAGTGCACAAAACATTCTATATCTATTGATTCAAAAAAATATATTATTATTTCATAACAATATTTGAAACAGTTTTTTATTATTGTTTTTTGCTTGTGGCGTGCAACAGGGGTAAACGGTTTTACACAAGATCTACATTAGAGTCATCAGACTATTTGAAAGTTGATTGTCTTAAGATTTATTGTCGTGTTGGTGTCGTTGGGTCCCGCTTGGAACACCCTAGGACATACTCTATCCATGTGCTACCTTTGGATATCCGTCAACACTTTGGTCAACACCTTGAATCTGGAAAGGGAACCGATGTTTCTTTTGACGTAAAAGGTGAAACTTTTCTTGCTCATAAATTGGTACTTGCTGCCCGCTCACCCGTTCTCAAAGTCCAACTCTTTGGTTCGATAAGAGATCAAAATAGCCAATGTATTAAGATTGAAGACATTGAGCCTCCTGTTTTAAGGCATTGCTTCACTTTATGCACTGGGATAGTTTACCCAACATGGAAGAGCTAACTGGGCTCGACACCAAATGGACCTCAACTTTTATGTTTCAGCATCTGCTGACCTGCACGGTTTAGATCGTCTAAAACGTATATGTGAGACTAATCTATGTCAAAAGTGTTGCGATAAAACACGATTGTGACAACATCACCATTTGCTGAACAACACCATTATTTCTAGTTCTCAACAGAGTTGCGTATTGAGACTTTAATCTATTGCTGAAATCACAGAAATGATTCAAGTTAGGTTTTTTTATTATATTTTTATCTTGCGCATGCCACCTGTTTTTGAAATCAATAGTGCATGAAATTGGTACAACTCATTAATTTTACATATCCATATGAGTTGCCTGTAATGCACACGGGTTTTTCTCTAAATCCTAATTTTGGGCATGTGTATGTTCTATTGAAGAAAGTAACATTGTCATCTCAGGTTGCAAGTCTCCTTCATGATGATATACTTGACAATTCTGACACGCGATGTGGGATTGGTTTTGTTAATCTTCTGGAAATAAGGTGATGTTTCTTTTTCGTATGACTGAGTTTTAGAAGCAGAATAATATATTATTATTAGACATGATTGCAAAAACATCAATTAAGCAATAATATATCCGCTCTTGAGAGGAAGGAAGTAACCAAATAAGGATTGTATGTAACTACAGTCATTATGCATTTTGACTAGGGTTGGTTAGTGAGCAAGTCAAGCCGAGCCAACTTCAGCTCGAGCTCGAGAGCCTACTCACTTTCTCAGCTTGGCTTGTTTATTTTTAACTAGCTATGGTTTTAGCTCGAGCTCGGCTCAAATTAAGCTCGAGTCAGTTTGTGGATCGTTTTTTATTTTTATTTATAACCGGTTGTAATTTGAGCTCGAGTTTGGATAAAGCTCGAGCCAATAAGCAACTCGATGAGCCAACTTGTATGGTTTTGAAATTTTGTATAAGATGAACATATAGACAGATAGACAAAATAATATATTTTACATATGGATGAATATAACAAGGGGGTGAGTTTTTTGTATTTCTATAAAGGTGAGCTCATCTCAACTGAAAACTTAAACAAGCCAGCTTGGCTTATTTATTTACGAGCTAAAATAGTTTTTTTGGAGCTAGTTGAGTTGTAAGCTATTTGCACAACCCTAATTCATCCACAATTCTCTCCTTCCCGATGCAGATTTCTATATTGGCCAGGGATTTCTTACTTTTTAGAGCTGGTATTGCCCTTGCTTTCTTGAAGAACACCAAGGTTTATTATATATATATGCTTTTATTCCCATAGAGTGGCTTATAAGTACTCACTCTATTATATTTGTTGGTTGCAGTTTGTACATTAATAGCAAGAGCAACTATCAATGATCTTTTGGTCTAGTGATTAAAGGGGAGGTGAGAATACTAACTTGATATTCTAACCGTACGCCGTTCAAAAAAAAAATAGCAACAGCAACTGAGTATCTTGTTATTGGGGAGGCAATGCAAATGGGCTCATCAGCAGATTAGTGTAGTAGGTATGTTACTTTTTTTTTCATTCAAAACATCACATTAGTTTAATATTAGCAATATTGCAGCAAGTTAGTATTTTACAGTTTGCTAGACACAGTTTTAACAAAGTCTTTGATTGTAGTCAAATGTCTTAGTTATCCTTTGAATTTGATGAGTACAAAATAGGGGGTATATTTTATAAAACAACAAAGCACTTATTCACAAACTTTGTGTCGGGGTATTAGTTTTCATTTCCCATCTCATGGAAAAGCCTTTTCGCTCCGCTTGGCCTTATCTCTCTCTAGGGGTATTTTAGTGATAGGTTCTATAGGAACTGGACGATCTTATTTGGTCAAATACCTAGCGAAAAACTACTATAATAGATCCTTTGTTGTGTTTGTTGTTTTTGCTATTAGACTTTCTTTCATTAATAAAACAGTTTTTAATGGTTTTTTAAGATTTTTTTTTTCTCAGGTTGGACGTCCCATCATTAGTAAGCGTTGTTAGTTTTAGTATTTTCTTTTGTGGGTCTTATTGATATCACGTGAGATACGAAGATGCTATTGTCGGTTCTGTTAGACAATAAAGGGATAGGTATAGATGGGTCCCTCAAAATAATAAGATTTACTTATGTATTTGCATGAGAAACTTTCAGTCACGGATTTCATTGATATGACGGTAAGTGATGTAGAGCCTGTGAAACCACCTCCGGTTGAAAGTACTTCTTTTAAGCTCGTACAGGATGTTAAAGATTTGAAGGAATTAGCTGCTAAATTGCTTGATGCCAATGAATTTGCGGTAATCTTTTATATGACATTATTTTATTTGAAATGCACCTAGTAATAATGTTGGTCAGTACTCACTATTATGATTTTGGTGTTGTTTAGGTTGATTTAGAACAGAATCATTATCGATCTTTTCAAGGTTTGACTTGCTTGGTGCAAATATCTACCAAAACGGAAGATTTTATCGTAGACAGTTTGAAACTACGGGTTCAAATTGGCCCGTATCTGCGAGAGGTTTTCAATGATCCTACCAAAAGAAAGGTAATCTCTTTTGCCTGAAGGAAAAGTTTCGAAGCTAATCTTTAAACATTTTAAACCATTTTGACACTACAACGTATCTGGTTATGCATGGAGCTGATCGAGATATTATATGGCTGCAACGTGACTTTGGTATATATGTCTGCAATATGTTTGATACTGGACAGGTTATCTTTAATTCATTTTGAGTATGCTTTATTCATTTTATATTTAGTGTATGATTTTGAAAATAATTATTTTTGTTTTTATTTTATTGAGTTTATTTTGAGCGTGAATTTGAAATCGTACAGGCCTCAAAGGTGTTAAAGTTGGAGAGACTCCCTAGAGTATATGGGTAAATTCTGTTTGTGTTTGTGATACGTTATGAGATTCCAATTTTGAAATTGTTTTACGACGTCACTTATTTTTGCTGATTCAGGTTGTATGATGCTGATCTCAATGGCCAGCAACTTGCGATTGTTGTAGTAAGTCACTGCTTTTTATTTTCTCTGTTAAAGATATAATAAATAATATATTTGAGGGCTTTTTCCTGTGGAATACAGGGACTTTGTGAGTGGAGAGATGTTATTGCTCGTTCAGAAGATGAAAGTAAAGCAAATGCCGGTGACAACTGGGTTAGTAATGCCAAACAAAGTTCTTATTAAAATTAGTAATGCATTAGCTCTTTCATAATTTCATTCGTTTTTTTTTTTAATTTTGATATTAACTTATTATTTTTATCTATTCTATTTCTAAAGCAAAGCAAATGCCGGTGACAACTGGAAAATTGCGACACTTATTGAAATCGAGACACCCATATATTGAGCGAAATCTTAGTTCAATCGTTGGCATCATTAAGCATTCCATGCAGAATGGCGCTGCATTTGAACCTGTTGCCAAGAAAATTGTTGAAGATGATTATTCAACTCGCATGAAGATTGTGAAAGAGATTCATGAACACAAATAAGTTTTGAGTTTTTATTCATACACTTGTTAGTTTATTTGGGTTATATGTTTGATCATTAGACTTAGATCGACACTTATTAGACATTTGGAATCTTTGGAAGATTGATTGAACTTTTAATTGAAGTGATTATTTTATGATTTCTACATTTTACAATTTTGTTTTTATTTTTTAATGCAAATAAATGATAATTGTAATTAATTAAAATTCATATGATAAACTTCAATGGCATTTAATTTCATGTGATTTTTGTGGCAAAAAATATGTGCCACTAAAAGCTCAAAAGTTTGTACTGGCAGATAAAAAGTGCCACTAAAAGCCTAAAAAGTTTGTGCGACACATTGAAAAAGTGCCACTAAAAGGCTATAGCGTCAGCGCCTCTTGTGGCACTTTTTTTGTGTGCCACCCATTCTTACAAGGTTTTTTAGTGGCACTTTCTTGTTTTTCTGTGACACTTTTTGCATGCCACTAGATGGCATTTTTTTTGTAGTGTGTGTTAGTAAACGATTGTGAATATTAGGGGGTTATGTGAATTCATGAGAATGAATATTTAACTCACATCAAGTATCAGGATCACACATCACCTTCCCGACCACACACTCCATGGCCGAATGGATTTGTTATCGGCCCAAAACCCCCATCTCTTATACTTTGATTCGTGGCCCAAATGAAGCCCAACAGTGAGCCGAGGTGTTATTTTTGTGAGCATGCGTACGTGCTCATATTTTGCAAACACAATCAAACCCTAAAACACTTCCTCTCATCCTTTCTCACAAACCGTCGGCTGCCCCCTTTTTGGATCGAAGCATTCTCCTTTCCCCTTGGCAAGCACTTCAACTCTAGTTCTAGTTCACCCTCTTCAATCTCTCGGTTAGTATTGACATGCTATTTTAATTCTTGACTTCTCGTTCTCATCGATGTGCAACTTGTGCGATGATTGGCAAAGTAATTAGAAATCATGTTCGAATCATATAAGATCAGTAAATGGATCTTTGATGTTTAATTAGAATTGTATACGAATGAATCAGTGATTCGGAATTTTATATGTGCATGATCGTATGATGCTTAAGGCGCTCGACCAAGAGATGGTTATGAAGGGATTGAAATCTGATTGTATATGATTATATGATAAATGGTTGATTGATCCATCATACTGTTCGATTAGTGTAATACATGAATGATAATGTATGTTGTGATCTATGTTCGATAATATCGTTATTATAAATCCGATCATGTAAATGAATATAGCTTAGCAATGATTATGCGTGCGATTGATTATGATGGTGATGTTTTGATGATTTCTGTTAAGTGATAAATGAATGTTAGTAATCACATGATATCCTAGGGAATTGATGTAACAATTGTGTAATCGGTCCAATGTAATCGAGGTGTTATGGCCATGTGAAATTCATAAGTGTTGGAAATCATGCAAAGTCACTAACCCAGAGATAGAAAAGGGGACCCATGTGAGATCTGTTCAAGCCATGTGGTTGTTTTAATGAATTGTCAGAAAGCATTGCATGGGTATTAAACATTAAGATGATGCCTTGTGTGTAATTGAAATTGATGTAAATGGCGGCTCAACTTCATGGATAATATGCATATTATAATCTTAGTACACATGGAACAAAGATGATGATATGATTGGCTGTAGTGAACTAGGGTTTGTTTGTGTGGATAGTAAATGTTGTCAAAACGGTACACTCAACTATGAGTATTATTACATCTCCGTGGACTTTGGATATGCATGAGTAGGTGGACTGATACGTACCATTTGTTGACTGATTTCATGTACACACGTTATGATTACGAGTCATACGTAAACTTTATGTAAACTGATTTTCACATACATGATTGAACGGTGCCGTGTATTATGCTGTATGAAACTACATGGTCAGTGTCCATACTTGCCACCTATGTATTACCCATGTCCACAGCGTATGCATTCAACCACTTGAACTATGCAACCTAGATGAACGAGTACTGTTAGTATAAACTATTACTTACGTGATACTTGTGTTATGCGCTGAATACGTGTATATGTGCCGCTATCTGAATACGAACCTAATGGACATGGTAACAATGTTAGGACTTAAGTGACTAAAGAGATTTAACAAGTAAATTACCAGCCGAGCAAACCGAGGTGAGTTCACTACATTCGAGCATGCGTCCCAGTGGTTGGGGACAGTCAGTGGGTATCCCGTGGAGGGATAAGTCTTTTGGGTAAAAAAACAGGTATATTGGTTAATATTCTCACCTATCATTCTTGTAAGTCCCTTATGTTGTTACCTGGAGGGTAACGGGTATTAGTTGGTAGCGCTACTTAGGTTTGGCACCCTCACACCGCTCCTAGAGAGGACAGATGTGAACTAATGACCCAGTCGGGCCCAGTACTGGATAGGAGTACGTGGGAAAGGGCAATCATGTACTTCAGCAGCCGTCTTGTTCGGAATTGAGATATTAACAATATTACTTGCATTGGTTATTGAAATGTTTTACATTCAACTGGTAACAAATGTTTTCTTAAACTGTGGACTCGCCAGCTTTGTCTGATACACTTGTTACATGCTCGCAGGTCGTTATGTACTTGGGAACAGGAACTTGCTGGCTGGAGGGCGTGAGTGGTCATGGTTGCATTGATGAGTTATTTATCAAACATTTATTTACTATGGTTGTTTAGAAAGTATTTACATTATGTTACGTTAACGCTTCCGCTGAACTTGATGGTTTTTGAATTACTTATGTTTGGATTTTATTACTATTAAATGATGAGACTTTATTTTAAACTTACGGATTCAATGTAATTGGTGGCTCATTACTAGTGGTCACACGTCTAGCAGGGACACTCCCTAAGTGGTAATTTGAGGGTGTGACAAATTCACAAAATTCCATGAATTTAATCACAGGAATCCACAGTCTATACCTACTTCCACCTCCACTTTTTGTTTTTATCAGAAATAAAAAACACAGAAACAAAATCCGTTTGGTGAGAATCATTCATAAATTCTTCATTTTCATTGTAGATAACCTTCTCTCAATCAAACTTAACCCATGAACAAGAATCTCAAAATCAACCATTTTTGTACATGTTTGACACAACATATTTTTTTATCAAGTCTTCAAACCCTCATTCTTCTAATAATGATGTAATTAGCTTTTTTGGTAATCGTTCCCAAATTTGAAAAATCAATCAACAATTGCTTCAACTGTTGTTCTTCCGCATCACATAATCTTGAAACCTCACGAATGCTGGTTTTCTGTGCTTTAACCTACAAAACAATCCAATTCCCCCAAATCACCTTCAAAACCATAAATAAATACATTCAATTTCTATCGTCAAATTGAATCAAACCTCTGAATGATAATGTAAATATGACATCTGTAACGCCCCAAAACTCGAAATTATAATTTTATAGAATGCTTTCTTATTTGGGGTTCGAAATATACTAACTAAGTTATTTAACTTAGTTGAATAAGTAACGATTAAGCCTAAATGAAATTGTGGTATTGGTTGTAAATAAACAAGGACTCAAAATAGAAGGACCAAAAGTGGAATGTTGGAAACTTAATTAAAATTCTGCATTTTATATGTGGGTGGGTGTATATGTGTCGACATATACACATACATATGAAGAAGAAAGGGGTTTCTCCCCCAAATCCCCATAAATTGAAGAAAGAAATGGTGAAATTGAAGCTAATCTCTTGCATGAATGGGGATTCTTCATCATCTAGCCTTAATACTCTTGTGGTAAGTTGCAATTTATGATTTAATGATCTTATATGAAGTGGGTTTATGTTTAATCCGTGAAATTGCATGAAATTAATCATGTATAGGTGTTAGAATCATCATGTAGAACATGAACAATGTAAGATTCTAAGTAATTTGATGTTTTGGGATAAACCCCACTTGTGCTAAAAAGAATGGTGAGATGAATGAATTACCATGTTCAATTCTTGTTTTATTTTGATGTATGATGTGCTATATGATCGATTCTTATTAGTTAGATTAAGTAGGATTTGAAAGAAATGTGATGTTGTGTTATTGTTGATGATTGAAAACTTGTGGTAGAAGATGAGCATGAAATACTTGTGCATTGTGCCTTACTTGTTGTACACCCACCAAGTGTTTGATGAAATGCCTATGTGATGATTTTAGATGAAATTACGCACAATGATGGATGGAAATGTCTAAGAATGCACTAATGAAGTGATAAACGAGAGGTTAACATGAAATATGCGTTTTGGTTGAAATATATATGGGTATTTAGTTGATAAAACAACTTTGGTAAAAGTATGCTTAGGAGTTGTACTCCGTACTTAAATGATGTGGTAAACATCATGTGTTGGACTAGAGGCTTAATGGTAAATTGTATATGGATGTGCACTAAAGGTATAGATTGAGGACTTTGTAACAATCCTCAATAAACCAACATCCTCGATTATTTTTTTCGACACCCTAGTATATTTTAAAATGTTCCATTATGTCTTTAAATACAACCCGTATGTGAAAACCGAACCCGAAATATATGAGATAGTATTAAAATAAAATAAAATTTGAAAATATAAGTTGAGGCGGACCGCGTAGACCCACCCCAACTCTTATGCGGGCGGTATCAGGGTTTGAAACCTGATTTCGTTAGTTATTTTAAGTCTAGGCGGGCCGCGTAAACCATACGTTAAGTTTAGGCGGGCCGCGAGAGGCCCGGAATGTGGCAAAGCCCGGTGCAGCCACGTGGCCCAACACCCGACAAGGCTAGATAGTGACCCGGACAAGCTATGCAGTTGACCGGAGTCAACGCGGGCCGCGTAGCCC
Source organism: Helianthus tuberosus (assembly GCA_030545235.1). Classification (NCBI taxonomy): domain Eukaryota; kingdom Viridiplantae; phylum Streptophyta; class Magnoliopsida; order Asterales; family Asteraceae; genus Helianthus; species Helianthus tuberosus. The sequence goes on along the minus strand of CM060396.1, from coordinate 27,397,955 downwards.
TATGGCTACTCTTACGCGGGCCGCGTGAGAGTCAGATTCAACAACTATATAAGGAGGCCTCGGGATTTCATTTCCGTCGCTCAAATCTTTTCTTTCTTATACGAATTCTGAATAGTAGAGATAATACGCGGATATTATATCCCCCTAAATAGCGAAGTTCTGCTCCGTTGTAAGTATCATAACCCCTGGATAAGTATTAGATGTTCTGCCCGATTGATCTAGGGTTCCGTAACGGCTGTCGTGGTTCTGCCCGACGTAGTCGTTGGAATGCCGTCTCGGGGAGGGTATTACTAATGTTAAAATGGGTTATTATACTAACACGTGTGCTTTTGTGTAAATTATAGATTGTCACCAGGAAACCCTTACGAAAAACCTAAAACAGCAATGTGAGTAATCTCCTTTTTGTTAGCAGTTTTTACAAAACCTTAACTATTTTACAATGCGATTTAGCAGTGATTGAGTCTTTGTAATTCTTCAATTACTGCCGGTATGTTGGGGTTTTGTATACAAAATGTACTACACTGTGAGTAGTAAGTCGGGGATGACAATACGTTACCATTGGACAATGAGTTAGCCAATGTGTAATATGACCCACAAGTCAGGATTGACAGTACTAAATGGAGTAATTGTGTAGATATAAACATTGTAATCGCTCTCAATATTGTTTAAATTAAATAAATGTTTCTTGATTAAACTGGGATTCACTCACCAGTATTTCCCACTGACAAATGTTTTTAAAACGCGTTTCAGGTAACGCAATGTGAAAGCCAATTAGAAGCCAGCTGGACAGCACTGAAGGCTTGGAAAAGTGGCTATAAAAGTTACCTAATAAACGATGTTTTAAGTTCAATAAAATAGGGTTTATCCCTATAAATGTATTGTAATAAGAAACTTGGGTTTTTCCCATGTGGTTATTAATATAAAATATGGTGGTTTTACTCTGATAAACATTTCCTAACTACGGTCCTGATGAAAAATTCCGCTGCCACATTTGATAACACACGATACCATCGAAACTGGCTCGCGGCCGCCCGTTCCCGGGGAATCAGGGATCGGGGGTTGCGACAGACTTATTAGCAAAGAAGGATGTTAAGATTATGTTAAATTACTAGCATGAATGTGGTTGACAATTGTAAGATTATAAAAATTCATATGGTACGTAGATAGATCAATGTATGAATGTGTGATGACATGATGAATTATATGAGTTTGAAAAGATATGATTTTGAGTATATGCCTTATGTTTGTTAGAAATTGACTAATGAAAGTCAAGTGTTGAGCATAGATTTAAGGTGATTGATGTTATGTGTGGTATTGTATGCTAACAAGGATATCAATGTATTGACATGTAAGGATAGATAACATGTCTACGGACTCAAGCACGGAAGCTAACGGGTCAAAAGTAAGCATGGAACCTATGCTTGAACTTGGACGCTCAAGGTAAGTGAATTTTGATTCACTTCTTAGTACGTATAATAAATGTTGATATTTATGAATATGGCTATCTCGTAAGATTATGTAATAATCAGAAATACTAGCTTAAGTAATATTTTAGTAAGACAAAGATTGTTAATTAAGTAGAAAGCAAATGGGTGAATTTAAACGGGTCGAATAATGTGCATAGGTAATCTAATGATATGTAATTCGTAATGATTAAGGACCCGGGGTAAGGATTTCAGTCATTTATGTAGGGGAATGATTTACGGACAATTAGAAACTAGTTTCAAGTGATTCGGATGTGAAAGGAACAAGTTATGCAAGTTTTAGTATTAAAATGGTAGGCTGAACTGGGCTCTACCATAGCTTACGGTAGCCACCGTAAGCTACGGTAGGTGCTGAAGGCCCATCCTTCCACCGTAAGGCAGTAAACTGCCACCCTAACCTTTTTGGGTGCCACCGTAAGCTACGGTAGTCACCGTAACTTACGGTGGTGGCCAGTTTTATATGTGTAATTTTGGTACCTTGTTCGTTACGAATCTTTGTATGCTTCTATGGCTTATGTAAAGGCTCGGTAATCTTCTGGAGGGTAGTATAACCTATATAAAGATCGTAAAAGTTATGTATGTTACATGAATGCGAATATGCAAGTATATATATATATATATACAAATAAGTAGGTGCTTGTAATTGTATATACAAATGTGCTTTGCTTGAGAAAAGTCGAAAACTGTTTATAAGCATGTCTAAGGTTAGATAACCATATGTATAAATTAGTACGGAACATTAATTGTGTTGTGAACAAACTGGAAAGTATGTATGCATGTATAATTAGATTTTTGACAGGTATAAAATACATGAGCTAGTATGTGCAATATGTGCAGGCGACCTATAAGTACACGATTATGTGAGAGGGTATACTCGCGATGTGGATAAACAAGTGTATACGTATGGTTGACCTTCATTGAATGCGTTAGAAGGTAAAATATGGATATGGAGGTGAAACTTGTTCAATAGTGAGTTTATGAGTGAATATTTATTACACATGATTTAAGTAAAATAAGTTGATAGGGCCGACAAGCAAGTAAGATGATATATTGTTGTAGAATGTAAGAGTTAGGTATTGTTGTTATTGAGAGACGTAGAAATATGATGTGTATGTGAACGGGTGGATATATATATATAGAAGTGATTTCATGCGGTGAGTTCAAATGAAAGTGTATCAATGTTATGTACTTAAATGAGACTATGAATCTTCATTACGTTGTAGGGTATGTGTTGCTAAATGTTCTGTTATTGAGGATGAAATTAGTAATGCAGGTAAGAAAGTGTTGGGCTCTTGAAGATTCGAAGCTCGGTGTAAGTAATGAATTCGAAGAACATCCTATTGAAGTTTTATACAATGAATAAGGGCTATGTGGTTATTGTTTATTAAGTAATTATTTAAAACTATATGGTATCACCATTCACTAACATGTTGGTTGTTTATGGTGACCGCAGATAATCGGATCATCTTCATGAACAAATCAACGGGGACTAAGTCGAAGACCATGGATTGTACGGGGATGTAGTCACATGTTGAAATCATATGTATCATAACTTCCTTGAGTAGAGATGAATGATGTAAAAGAACTAAAATAACACAATTCGAACGCCTTCTTAAATAGGTTGTAAAACTATAAAGAAAAGAAATTTTAAGTTTCCGTTCTTCCGCTGCAAGCATATGGTTAAAACATATTAGGGTGTTACAACATCCGACATTTCAGGTTAACTAACTCCATTAACACAACTCTGTTATCACGAACATTCATTATTGAATTACACTTGGCTAGGGTTAATTAAGTGCATAAGTTAGTACACGAACACCCACATAATGGTAATTAGATTAATTAACCGAATTATCGAACCACACACGAGTCAGCCCCCGAACGTTGGTGATTAAGTGAAATAATAACTACTTTAAAGTTAAATGAATATATTATGTGAATTTATATGTTTTTTGGTATTTACGTGTATTGTGTGGACATTATGTGAATTGTGTGCTTTTACGTGTAAGTTGTTCGGTTTCGTGTTTTACTACTTTGTGGCGATTTCTGGAAAAAGCATAACTACGAGGAATTATTGTAATAATAGTTTTTACAAAAACCCCATACTTGCATCGCAACTCACAACCCACGATCCCCCCTCTCTCTCTCTCTTGTGACCTCTCACACATACGGCTTCCATAAATTAGCCCTAATCCATCGAGTTTGAAGCTTGAATCTTGAAGTTTGTTGGAATTTTGATCAACCCTAAGCGATCTAACTACAATCTATTAAATCTTATCCCTAGATTTCATCTTTTATGCAATTCTTGGTGATTTGAATGAACCCCTAATTGAGTTAAACATATTCTTGATGATTCAAAACTAGTGTCTAGGGTTTTGTATTGTTATTGTATGATGATTAGAAGTAATCTTGATGATAGGAAACTTGATTTAATCCATTCCCATGATGTGTATAAATGTAACTAATCTTGTTGACATGATAAAAAAACGAAATTGATGCTAGATCATTTTGTTCACTACTTGCCTATAATGGAAATTTTATAAAACAAAATTGTGTAGGATTGCATATTAGACTTGTTTGATGATCAAACATAGTTTTTGTGAGTTAGTTAAGATACATGGAACAATTTGACACGATCAAATTATGTGTTTTATGTTAGACCTTCTAGGGTTTTCCAAAGGGGAAACTTAATTTACATTGCATGATGAAAACTTGAAGGTTAGACATTGCATGGACTCATAGGAGTGTTATTATAGAATTTTCCGTCTTTGCTTTAATCATACCCTGAACATACTGATGCCAAATAGGACCATTCTTGAGTCTAGGATCATCTACTAGATGTGTAGATAATCCACAAAAACTTTCCTAATTTTTTCCATGAACCCTAACTATGTTTTTGTAAATTTTTAATAACGGGGTGTCAATCTTAGTTTTCTGAACAGAATATAGGATCCATTACGAGGACTGAAACTTGATCAATTTTGGGAGTTAAGACATGAAATGTTTATAGTAGGTACTCCTAAGAGCTGGTGAGACACTCCAATTGGCCTTGCGTCAATTAGAAGAACGTTGATTTTTCTATAAATTTAATGGTAAACTGTCACTAGAAAACGACTTATTCACCTTTTTGTATTATAGGATTTTTCAAGAATTTTCTATAAATATTCAAACTCAAGAAAATTACACAATCTCAAAAGACTACCGGGCACATCTCGTAAAATATTCATGATATTTCTACGTCATTTAGCATTTTAAATAAAATACACAAACTGACTAAAAAATTGAAGTTGAACTGTGATTGCTAAAACTTTTTGTTAACACTAGAGTTTACATCTATTTGGCTATGTATGGTGTCTTTTGGAGCTGAAACAGAAAATTTTTCATCATACATGTTATGTAATGTGTACTGTTGCTTTACTTGATTTGCATGAACATGAATTAACATGAAGTCACTTAATTAGCACCAATGGGTCATCCGGTCAACTGATTTTATGTGTGAGTCTTATTTGAAAAACTTGAACAATGGGATTGTTAAATGCAAGGTCTTATGATTAAACACATGAAAAGCACACTAAAAGAATATCATAATGTGTTTATAAATTTAAAGCTTGAAATAGTGTTAAAACCGGCTTGAAATATATAATGTCTCTATACATGTCTTTGACACCTCAAGTTTTTTGGTTAAATTATAAGAATAAATTTAAGAAATCTAATGTTGATGTTGGTGATTTATATCATATATCACAATAACTACCATCTGTAAAAATCTTCACTAGTTTTAGTATTATCTGATATTAAAAAAGGGGTGTTTAAAAACTATACCATAATCAACAACTGAACATAGATAGAAAATTGACCAAACTGATCAGTCATGGTTAAGTGAATCACCATAAACGAGCCATCGGTTATGGTTAAACAATTTTCTAGAACCGAGCTAGTTGAAAGTCTGAAATCGAACCAAACTATTAAAACATACAATTCAAATTGGTACACATTATGTTTTTACATTTTAATATCTTGAAATGTTTGTTATTACTTGATAATCAAGCTAACAAGTCTTAACTATTGTTGTTTTTTCATAAATCATATTTTGCATTTCTATAAACTAATCTTGTAATTCAGTTCATATTTGTAAATCTATAAACTTGTACTTCTTTTTTCAATATAATGTTTTTTGTTTATGTTTATGTCACGAACCATACATATTATTCCATTTATAACTAAGCTTGGAACACCATAACCAAACCGTTTAATTTGTTGAAAAAAAATATAGTGGAGAAACACCGAACTTAACCAAAATCAAGCCATAACTGAAGGTTAACTGAACCATACTTAACCGACCATCAATTATAATTATGATTATGATTAAGCAATTTTTCATAACCAAACCAAATCGACTTTAAACACTCCTAGTAGTTAACTGCATTACATAAATCAAAACCTAATATATTATAATATTAAAATATAATAATTTGAATTTATTGAAATTTTATATATTTGAAATTATTCAAAAGTTTATATTCGTTAGAACTCTACTGTGCATTTAATCCTCAAATAAGTTTTTAAAATGAGTTCATGATTGAGTTTCGAAATTTCAATAGGTCGCAATCTCTTCTTCAACTTTAACAAACGATATCAATTAATGTCACGTGTAGGGCCGTAAACGAACTGAACGTTCCAAGAAAAGTTTGTATACCGTTTGGCGAGATGTTCGTTTATGTTCGTTCGTTTATTATATGAGCGAACACGAACAAGAAATTCCGTTCGTTAAGTTAAACGAACGAACATTAACAGATGACACGTTCGTTCATTTATGTTCGTAGACGTTCGGTAATGTGTTCATTATGTTTGTTCGTTTATGTCCATTATTGTTTGTTCACATAAAAGGTTTGTATATATTATAATTTTATTCTCTTGGGTTTTTGTTTTTTAAAAATTTTTGAAACTCTAGTTATACTATATGCCTATGTCAACATCATCACTTTGACCTTTTCAACTTCACTTTGTGTTAAAGCTTGAGAAACTTCTTAATTTTTGTATTAGTTATGTTTATGACAATTATTTTTGAGAAACTTCTTAAAGCTTGAGAACGTTCAAATAATTACATTAAGTACTAATTTAATTTTAGTGGATTCTTTATAATTTCTTTGTGATGAGAAATGCAATTTTATTCTAAAATAAGTATATGCTCGTATGTATTTGTTTGTGTGCATGAACATTTGTTTGTGTTCTTATGTTCGCTTGCGTTCATTTACATCGGTAAGTGTTCGTTAACAGTTAATGAACACGTTCATTTCCTTAATGAACGAACATGAACAAGAAATCTTGTTTGATAAGCATTCGTGAACAATTCATGAACATGTTTATTCCCTAACAAACGAACACGAACAAGGCTTTATTCGAGTTCGTTCGGAACTTTACATTTTTACTAATATTTTATGTTAATATATTTTTATAAAAACTAAAACATTATTATAAATTTTTATAAATGTAGAAATAACTATTTTCTAGTTTATAATAATGAATACTGAAATTTTTGGTAAATCAAATATTTAATATCGTACTTTATGGTAACTGATATAAGTTTAAATTTAATTTCAATACTAATTAATCTCCAAGATAATTTTCGTTAATATCTATAGTTTAAATGATATGATTTAAAATCCTCTTATAAAAACACCATTTAGTAACAAGTTTACTATTCAAATTAATAACATGTTTAGGGTATATAAAAAAGTATAACTTAATAAAAATTAAATTAAAAAATCAATTTAAAAAATTCAATAAATACATATATTTTTTCATTTGACAATGTATCATTCATTTAGGCCAATGTAATACGTGGGACTCACAAGATGAAAGAAGATATGTTTTCTCGCCATAGGTTTCACAATGATAAATTCAAGAACAATCGCTATCCAGATTGTTTGTTTTTAAAATAACTAGTGTTTACACATGATCTATACATGGATTTTTCCAGAGTTAAAAGTAGAGATTGACTTAAACTGTTAATTGTTGATAAATATGATAATTTTTCCAGTAGGATATCCAATGTTCTCTATAAAAAGTTTCTAGAGATATGTAATTTGTAAATTATAAATGTAACATTAATTTGTAATTGTTCATTATTTCATGTAATATAATATCTAATTAGTATAATTTTTTTGTTGTATCATTTTTTATTTTCAACCACATATAATATAGGAGGCTATTTATAAACTAGTTATACAAACATGTATGTAACTGGATACATGGGTTCCAATATAAAAAGTTGTTACAAACATGTTATGTTGCCATTGGTTTCGTATTAACTTCAAAGTGTGTATTTAAGTATGGTATGTATAAAATGAATATATGTTTTAAGAGAGGGAAATGGATATTTATTAACTAAAAAACTAAACAATACCATAGTTGTGAAGCCAATGATGTAGTCACTACTAGAAAATACACTCCTCTTGACACGCGAACAATGACACACGCATATTTTATGACATTCAAATGCATATGTCAAGAAAAAAATGTCATGTTTTACAAAATTTAATAAATCTATGACATTCTTTTTTGTGTGTCATTTTTTTAGCGTCATAAATAAAACTAGATTTATCTTGACACACAAACAATGTCACACACTCATTTTATGACATTCTAAAGTGTCTGTCAAGAAAAAAATGTCAAGATTTTACAAAATTTATGACACACTGTGTCATCATTTTAGCGTCATTAAAAAACAAGATCTATCTTAACACGCGATTAATGACACACGCTTATTTTATGACATTAAAATGCGTGTCAAGAAAAAAATGTCATGGTTGTACAAAATTTAATAAATTTATGAAACTGTTTTTGTATCTCATCTTTTTAGCGTTATAAAAAATATTATATAAACATAAGGGTTAATTTCCTATAGCTGTTATTAGACATGCACATAAAAACCGGTTTTTTAACCTTCATCGGTTAATAACCTAAACCGAAACCGGTTTTTAACCGGTGCCACAATAACCGGTTACGGTTAATAAATAACCGGCGGTTCGTAACCGGTTTTCATTATTCCCGTCAATAACCGGTTTGTAACCGGTTAATTAAAAACCGAAGCCCATGACTATTATTAACCGGTTAACCGGTCCAGTTCGCAAATCAGCAGCACAGCAGCATCAGCATGCAGACAACTTGTTTGTTTGTTACCGTTTGAATAGAAAAAAACGGTAATATTACCGTTTGAACTAGTGAGCAGCACATGCACAGCAGCATGCAGACACTTGGATGTGTATATATAAGAGTTCAATGCATATGTATAATCCCACTTCAATTCTAGCTCAAAACACACTTACAAAATACGTTTCAACTTACAAATGGCGAGTTCGAGTGGCGATGCTTCGACCGTTGTTGGTTCATCTAGCGAGTTCTATGTGAAGAGGATCTTGACCACGAATAGAGACCCGGCACTATGGGTGAATTTTGATTTATGCGAGATGTCGATTGGAAAAGAGAAGGCGAGGTGCAAAAAATGCGGGTCGTTTAATGCAGTTTAATAAGTTTCTGCAGGTTTTTGTAAAAATCTGCATGTTTAATGCAGTTTAATATAATTTTGTAAAAATCTGCATGTTTAATGCAGTTTAATAAGTTTCTGCATATTTTTATAAAAATCTGCATGTTTTATTGCCCACTGTATAAGTTTCTGTAGGATTTTGCAGCATTTTTTTAACTTTCTGCATTTTTTTATATTTCTGCATGTTTTTTTAATGATTCTGCATGTTTTTTTATATTTCTGCATGTTTTTTAAATGATTCTGCAGGTTTTTTAAATGATTCTGCAGCTTTTTTTTAAAAATTCTGCAGTTTTTATAACAAGTCTGCAGCCTTGTTTAAATAACCGGAAAAACCGGTTTTTATTAACCGGTTGACAAGTTAACCGGTTTTTTATAACTGATCGGTTATTATCGGGTCTTGATATTCCGGGTTAATAACCGGTTATTAACCGGTCGGTTATTAACCGTAACCGGTTTTCTTTTTTTGGCCCATTAACTCCCCCAACCGGTTAACCGGTTTCAGTTATTAAAATAACCGATTTGTGCATGTCTAGCTGTTATTGTTTATGTAATATGAACATCACGGTTAATTTCCAATAGCACATTATGGGAAAAACTTGAAAACTGTTAAAGAGAAAATCAAAAAAATATATTATTATTAATTCAAATTTACTAAAAGGTTATTATCCTTATCTAACTTATATTTAGTTAAACTATTGTTTAATAGGAAAAAATTGAAAAAATAAGATAAGGAGATTATTAATTCAAAAGTTGATAAAAAAAGTTATTATCCTTATCTAAATTATATTTAGTTAAATTATTATTTAATAGGATAGATAGGGTGGGGTTCAAGAGTGAACACTAGTGTATTTGCGAACTGAGTGAACAAATCTTGACCATTGATTTACACATGTGTATGACTACGATTTCATCATCAATTCATAAAATACATTAGTGCTACAGATGATGTGGAGGGCTTAGATGCTTCAGCTACACATATTGTAAATATGTTGTTCAACGAGTGAGATGATAGTAAGTTTCAGTCACCATGTCCATAAGCTTTGATAAATATCTATTGGCATACTATTTTTAGTTATTAGTTTATGGTAAGCACATTATTAACTAGAATATGAGTCTCACTACAAGAAAAAACACCTATAGTTACGTTTACATACATTTTTTTAATTTTATAGAAAACATTTTTTAAAAATATTAAAGTATATAGAGTAATATATTTTATTTTTTTATTTTAGTAATTTCCTTCAAAACTGATATTTGTAGTTTAATAGACTATATTGGGACTTAATGGATCAAAACGGACAATACTAGATGATACATGTCTTAATAGACCATATTCGGCTTTAATGGATCACAATCAACAATAGTAGATCAGACACGTCTTAATGGACCAGACACGTCTTAATGGACCATGTTGAGCCTTAATGGATCACAAGGGACAATAATTTATTAGACATATCTCAATCGACCATATTGGGCCTTAATGGATCACAATGGATAATAGTTAATTACGTACGTCTTAATGGACCATATTGAGTCTTAATAGATCACAATGGACAATAGTAGAATACACATGTCTTAATGGACTACACTGGGCCTTGGTGGATCACGATGGACAATAGTAGGTCATACATGTCTTAATGGATCATATTATGCCTTAATGGATCACAATGGACAATAGTAGATCATACATGTCTAAATGAACCATACTGGCCTTAATAGATCACAATGAATAATACTAGATCGTACATGTCTTAAAGGGCCATATTGGGTCTTAATATATAACAATGTAAAATAATAGATCATAATGCCTTAATGTGTCACATCAGCCTTTAGTGAATCAATACGTAAAATAGTAGATTATACATGTGTTAATGGACCATATTTAACCTTAATGGATCACAACAGACTAGGGATGAACAAATGGTACCGGTACTGAATTTACTGAACCGGGTACATTTTCGGTACCGATTCGGTACCAACTTTTGACATTTTCGGTACCGGACCTGTACGGTACCGGTATTTACCGCTTTTTACCCTCAAATACCGGTACCGAACAGTATTGCACCGGGTATATTCGGTACCGGTACCTACTTTTGGGGATTTTCGGTGGACCGGTTCGGTACCGAACTCATCCCTACAACATACTATGTTAAGTATTATACTATACTATACTATGTTATGTATTATACTGGACTGTACTATAATATGTTGTATAGTATAGAATATAGTATTCAATTTCTATAATTTTCTTAAAAAAAGGTAGTTCGATTTTAATATTATTTTTAAAGTTAATATTAAAAACCAAAATTATAAATTCATTCTCAATTAGAATTTCACATTCCATCTCAAAACTATTTCCCTCCCATAAGTAATTCAGAATTCACTTTCCCGCTCACCCAAATCTTCTCCTTCAGCCACGATCCGCTCTCCTATATGGAGCTCACCAAATTTGTTAACCCTAAATTCAGAATTTTGTATTCACGGCATAAAATACAAACCTCAACAACACCAAATTGAGTTCACCCTTTCCAAAATCGACTCGCTTTTCATGTTAAACAGTGATGGCCTCATCTTTCTTACCTTCTTCAAGGGGTGATGGGTATGTATGTTGAACCGACCACAGGGAAATCTTCGCTAAGAAATTCATCGGTATTCGAGTTATATGGTTTATTAGGTTATCATCAAGATCCACCACATGTGAATGCCGTCGCAGAGACGGTTGAAGGCAAGAATTGATTGTCCGTCACCTAAATCTATCGCTCCTCCGTCGCAGCCGTCTCCTCCACCGCCTTTCGTCGTACAGCCACCAGATCTGAGGCTAGGTTTTCAAGGGAGTGAGGAAAAGCCTGAACCGGAGATTCAGAAGCAGACCTGATTCGTTACGCGATCGAGTTTCTGGCAAGGTCCGGTATCAGGTGGAAGAACGGAGGCCAAAATCGGGCGGTGGATATGAGGTGATGAATCGGCCCAGATCTAGTGGTTCAAATAGTCCGTTTTCGAGTGGATGATTAGGTATGCAGTTTAATTAATGTGTTTATAGATTTGGAGTTGAGTTACGAGGAGCTGGTTTTGGTTTTGATGTGATAAGTTAGAAGATTATGTGATGTAAGGATGTTAACTAATGTCTTGTTGGATTAAATTAGTATGAGACGCGAATAAAGTGATTATGTGATGTAGGGATGTTAATTGGTGTATTGCTTGATTGTCTTATTGTGATGAGAATATTTGCAGGCTTAATTTAGACAGATTTGTGTTATGGATAGTTGGCTTTACGAGGTGTTTGGATACACAATTGATTTAGAGAGATTTGTGTTTTCAATATCTGTTCTATGAATTAGTATAATAATTGCTTTGATGTGGGTTGGAGAAATTTTCATGGCTTTTGTTGCTTATTCCCTATTGGCCTGTCATCGTTGCTGTTTTTTTCCTTTGTAGTGTACAAGTGATGTGAGTAATGGCTAAATCATGTAAACAAAGTTACCACATACTATTGTCTAATTAATATTATACTCATCTAGGATGTCTACGTGATCTACAACTTTTGATTAGAATTCATTTTTTGATTTTTTAACTTTTGAATTTATTTATTACTTTGAATCTTTACTTTTGTGTTTACTTTATTTTTTTTTAACCTTTTGGCTTTTGGGATTGATTGTGAATGTATGGATGTATAATTAATAGCCTGTTGTCATATTAGTTTTTGATTAGTTTGTTGCAAGTTTGTAACTCTATTATTTTGAAACTGCGGGTTTAATTCGATGGAGTCAAAAGAGGAAGCACATAGTGATGATGGATCTTACGAGTTGGTGAAAGAAGATCCAAACATGGTAAATTTAGGCATATTTTTATTGTGAAGTGATGCAAGAACAAGAAGAGTACCAGATGCTAAATTTTTTATGCAATTTTACAATTTAATTTATACTTTATACATTTCTTTCACAGATACGAAGAAAGACACCGTGTCATCGTCAATAAGGTACTAGTTTATTAAAAAATATAATAAATATTGCTTCAATTCATAAAATTATGTTAGTGTGCTGAGATATGAGATACACCATGTCACATTACGAAATATTGCTTCAATTTATAAGAAAATGTATTGCTTAGATTGGGCAAAACAACGTTACTCTTGTTATACGCGATAAAACAAGAGTAAGTGGGATAAAACAAATTGTCATGTTTCGGTTTATTAGGTTTTTTTTTCCTTATTGATGAATTGACCAGATTGAAGGTGTTGCTCTTTCTAGCTACGAAGAGAAGGAATAACAGTTCACAGAACACGTAGAGTACATGTTTTTTAAACAAAATATTATGACGGACACATAGACCTTAAATGATAAATTGGCCTCATTTTATGTAGTTTTTTCTTCATACCCTTTTGACTGATGAAAGTGTGGATGGAATTGAGGTTTTTGTTTTTCATTTTGTAGGTGAAGATGATGGAAGTGAGTAGGAAATCTGGGCATGCTACACAAGCAAATGGTGAAGGATAGTTAGTGTTCACTCACGTAGTTTAATGGAGTATTGTATTTCTGTTAGTGTTTTTTTTTTTTTTTTTGAAATATTGCATGAGATATTGGTTTGTTAGTATCAACATTTATGAAATCTATTGTTAATTTTTAAATGTTTATTATTATTTTTTGAAATATTGCATGAACCGGAGTGATTGGATATATATTATTCTCTAGTATGAGACAATTATCATTTAATAAGAAATATGGTAATTCTAAAAAAATATATTTAAAAAAAAAATACTTAAAACCATGACGCGCATCTAAGCGTGTCATCATATTTATGACAAGGTCTTCCTTGACATGCATTGCATGTCATAAATGTGTGTCATCAATGTGGGTCATGAATGCGTGTCATTAAATGAGTGTCATGAATGTGTGTCATAAAATGAGTGTCATAAATATGTGTCATGAATGCGTGTCATTAAATGTGTGTCATAAAAACATGACACACAAATGTATGTCATGTTAATTTTATGACTCCTCAATCAACGACACGCTTTTGCGTGTCATAATTACCATTTTATGACGTGCAATGTGCGTCAAGAAATGTGTATTTTCTAGTAGTGAGTGGTGGAGTGGTTGGGAAAATAGTTGGTATTACTCTCCTCATTATTTTCTGCGACATTCAGGTAAAGGACGAATACGGGTGGCGCCGGTTCGTCTTGGATGGGAGGCGAGGTTTTACCGATTATTCCACTGCCGTGCCTTCGGGTGGGTGGAGATCGGGTTTCCTCGTATCTTGGAAAGCCAAGGGGCTGGCGGCCGAGTAGTCGACCTTGTCTACAGTGCCTGGTGTCACGATGATTGGCATATAGTTGCTCGCCGTTGAGAAAAAAATACCATAGTTGTGAAAATTTGTAGTCCTTGGAACTTTCAACAATGTACTTATGCATAATGGTATACGTGTAAAAAGAACAAATGAAGGAGATCAGGTTAAGCTCACATTTCAAAGATTGCCAGCTTCAAAATTAGCAATCAAATATACGGAAATTGTGTATAGGTTTTAGTAAATGTTGAGGAACACAAGAAACATCCAGTGGTAGTGGCCTACTTTTATTGGTTTTCTGATTAAGCAACTATTAATCATGAAATCGATCAAAGTAATCAGATATTCAGATATAACCATTCATGATATAATAATATAGTGGTATGGTGTTTTGCGTCAAAAAAATAATGTGGGTTTAAATCCTTTCAAATATAAAATTAGATGGTACTTAGGTACAAATATTATGTTAAAAGTAGATTATTATTATTATCTTCAAACCAAAGTAATTTAATAAATTATGTGAGTTAGCCGCAAAACAGGAGGTGGTAATTCTGGTGACATAAATGAGGGTTTGTAGTCCTCATGCGGTTATAAGGTATGGAGAGTTTGATCGTAAAACGTTTTCGTACATGATGCTATTGGTGGTATCTAATTAACATCTAGATGACATCCTTCCGGCCTTCCCTATCAAGTGGTTCTATTTGTTGTGTGTTTAAGCTTCACGTTTGTAACTACAAACACCCAATGGTGTCATGATAGTCATGGTAGACCCTCATTAAAAATACTTTTTTTTTTCTTTTTCTTTGTATTATGAAAATGATACACATATTACTATAAAATATACATACATATTATATAATTAGTTATCAACTTATTTGCTTAAGAATTTATATGCCATTAAACTTTTTAAAAAAGACCAATTAATATCAATTTTTAATATGATTTAGGAATTTACCTAAATATAAACATATCAACTTATTAAACTTCTAAATATTTATTTAGTTACGATATAAAAATCTAATTAGTTATTATTATTATTATAAATGACTTGATTTATTTCATTATGAAAATAAATGTAAAAGGTGATGACTATATCGAAATAGATTGGTGCATTGCGGATGAAATATCTATTTTGTAAGCTAGGATATTTGTTTTACTAAAGTGATTGGTGTGTGAACACATTTATTTGCGTTTGTAAAATGTTCTTTTATCTTTTTAACCATAGGACCGTGACCGTCACAGTGTAAGCTATCCCACATTGGCATAATGTCCTCTTATCTACTAGCTACAACTAAGATATCCAACTCATGCTTTTACTATAAAATATCAAATCATATATATAAAAACAAAACACGTGTAAAATTTATATTACAAATGCTCTGAATGCTAATAAAAGCCATTTAAGTAATTGAGTTAATACTGAAGGACTTGTAGTCAAACGGTATTTGGTGTAATGCAAAGGTCTCTTTCCTTATAAGCTATAAGGTTAACAATTATTGATTTAATTACTGGCCTTTTGAGGGTTTGTAGAGTTTACTTAATTAAGTAGCAAGTGTTTGGCAATAACCTTGAAATAGCTCCCTAAATTTATGGCGCTTGTATTCATGGTAATTTGGCACGGTATTTGGGAACTCACGTGAGGGTTTGACCGTTATTTTGATTCAGTTCTTTTGACATAATGCATATTTACTGGAATATGTTGTTGGCCAAAGTGCTTCTCTCTTACCAATGTTTATAAAAATATATTTCATCGTGGATTTTTAGAGTTCGTTCGTGCAAACTGCAAAGACTCAGAACTGCAAATGAGAACATGAAAACTTTTTCATTCTACCGACTACATTTTACTAGTTTAATTTATTTGACATACTGTATTCACAAATTTATATACTATTAATTTAAAACAATGTTATGCATCATTGTTTGTACTTTGTGCTTATAAGGTGTTATTATTTTTTTTTTTTTGCAATGGTTGGTTGCACCTATTGTTTTAGGGTTGCATATATGTATTGTACCTTATGTTTTATGAGTTTTTAAAAAATGTTTGGTTGTAGGTCCATAGGACATTGTATTTTATTATTATCTTTATTTTTATTATTATTTATTTTATGATTTCTTTGTTTTAGTATTCTTACTTATTTAAATAATGTATTTATTTTTGTAATACACATTAATGATTTCTTTGTTTTAGTAATCTTACTTATTTAAATCATGTATTTATTTTTGTAATACACATTAATTTATTTTATTTAAATTTTATTCGTGTCCATAAACGACGTAAGGTGCGTATGTGGTTCAATGTTTTTACGTCTATTTTTCTCATATGATAGGTTCGTCGCAACTCGCAAGTCATATATCGACTTAGTTATTCTTTTCTGTGTTTCTTACTTTTCTCAAAATGGTTGTAACTTCTCTTATACTTAAGGTACGTGCATGACTATGGTGTAACAACTTTTATTAATGCGTCATTTTCTACGCGTTGTTACGAACGTGTGTGATCTAACGTTTTTACGTCTTCTTTTTCAGTGTTGCTTGGCGTTGGCGATGGTGTGTTATTAAAGTTGTTGGTACGGTTGTACCTCCCCGCAACGCGGGAGTGCTTCCATCTAGTTGAAATACAATTTTTATCAACCCTACTTTTATATATATATGATAAGAAAATTAACATGCAGTATATAACAATTAAGGTCATGAGAAACAAGATGAAAAAACTCATATATTATGGATGGATGCTACCTCATTAAGATCATACCTGACCCACTATGTCTGTAGATGATGCCTCCAGGCTACACCCACCCTCTTAAAAGATGACTTGTACACCCAAAGTAGCTACAAAGTATATTATACATATAAACTATTCAGTTATCTATACATGTCCCACCACCCCACCCCCACCCCCTATATAAACAAGTCCCTCCATCATGTTCTACCATAATTCTAACACACCTTCTTTCACAGAACAACAAGAGAACACCACTGATCTATCTTTCTCTCTAGAATAATCTTTTTGGGTACCTAAAGAACTGCTGAGAGGTTCGGTTTTTGAAGAGAAAGAGAGAGATATGAAGATGATGATGGGAAGCTCCAAGAGAAGGATTTCAAGCAAAGGACTTGGAGGAGTTCTTAAAGAGCATAAAGCAAGGCTTTACATCATCAAGAGATGTGTCGTCATGCTTCTTTGTTACCACGATTGATATATTCGAACTCAATTGATCAGTTAATCTAGACTTGATCAAGCAGTTTGTATATAGAAAGTATGTGGCTTGAAAGAGCTCAACAGTTTTGTAGTTGGTTGGCCCTTGATCAATGTAACTTCTACTTGTGTTAGATTAGTTCCTTTTTTTTCCAATGTGATTTTGGGAACTAATTTATTTTAACATATTGACATTATATATGAAATGAAAAAAATGGTTGTTGATCTATGCTATTTTCAGTTTTTTTTGGTTGTTAATCTATGTTATTTTCAGTTATTTGGTTGATAATTAAGTTTTCGTAGGTAACTAAAGAAGTAATATGGCAAAAAGGTAGGAATCATATAAATAAAATTAGTTAGTTAAGGATTAGAAAAAGGAAAATACTTTCTTAGTTAGTAGATTTGACGATAAGTGGAAAACGATATATTTATGCATGTTACAATGTTTTTGTTGTTAATCAATTCATAGTCATTGTAGATCAAAATCATAAACAATTTGTTCATAGTTTTAAAAGAATTTTGTGTACTATTTCGTGTTTGTTGGCTATAACTTAAAAAATAAGTCATTTGTTAATGTTTTCTTTTATTGAAATGTGGATATCTAGATAAGATTATAAGCTTCAATGTGTCTGTTTTAAAAGTTTTAATACATTTTTTAAGTATGAAGATATAACATCGATTTATCAATTATCACTATCTTTTTCTCCATGCTTTGGTGATATATACTTTTTTCATATATATATATATTTTAAGCATGAATTAAAATTTTTTGGATTTAAAATGCTACTAGAGGAAAGGATTAGCAAGATGACAGGTATGATTAGGCTAAAAAGATAACACGATGATAGTAAGAGAGTACTAATTATGCTTAAAGGCTATGATCCATGTTATGTTTTTGGGTTTAATGATTGAAAGTGGTCTAGTTGGTGCCACCTTTATACAGTCTTTGGTCAAACTAAAATATTTTCCACTACTTAATCACATTCCATTAATTATGGATGACTAACATTTTAATTACTTTAAACTACCGAAAAAATTATAATTGTCATAACAGAGAAAAAAACAAAACACTACTTTTGGAAAAAAAAAAAAAAAAAAGTGATCATAATAATTGTCGTAATTTCTACAATTAGCTTTTTTTTAAAGCATTTCTACTACTAGCTAGTGTGATGTCATAAAACTTAGTTAATTAAGCAAGTATGACAGGAGCTTCAAAAGACAAAAGGGTCTAAGGTTTGGAAAAAAGGTGATGGGAGTTATTTATCTATGGGAGTTATTTATCTTATGAGGCACAAATTTAACAACCGGGTCATGACGGTTTAGAAAGCGGTCGAGAACATAAAAGATATATATTTTTTTTTTTGGATAAGTAGTAGATCTAATTTTAAGAATTTGGAGTGGGATTGATGGGTATTCGGGATGTAATAATATAACGTGTGGTTTTCGGTGTCAGGTGTTTAGCTTCTTGCTGCCTCGTGTTCTGTTTTTTTTTTTTCTAATGGAATTTTATGGTTTGAAAAAAAACTGAGGCACACTTAAAATCGTGTATAATCAAGAACAGGATTTGAATAATGTCATATATCTAAAAAGTCGATCAAATGAGTCGTAAATGACCTGTAATCAAGTTGTAAATTGGTTGCTCATTTGTAATACATGGTTAAACGGGTTGCAAGTTGAGCTTCCAAAATATTTTTAATTATTCTTAATGTAATTTTACTGAGTTACGGATTGACATGTTAAATTTTAAAAATTGATTTGATGTCGAAAGGCCGGTCCAAAGCAAGTTTAAAAATTGGTCCTAGGTACCTTTTCAAGCAATGGTAAGTAGGATCGTCTCCACAGGGAATACATAGTTAATGTTGATTTTAGAAACCTAGATTAATTAAAAACTAAGAAAAACTATTGCATTAATTGAGTTTTGAAAGTTTTGATCGAGTATGATTAAGAAAATTATCAAATTTTAAAGAAACCTCCGGATTTCCGGTTCAATGATTCACCCAAACCTATTTAATTAGATATATACCAAAAGGTCTTGTTAATGGTTTAATTCGAGTGGTAATCAAAAACAAGTTTTTAATTATAACGTATGCAATTCAATTACCAAATCATAAGTGCCAATAACCCACTCAGTAACCAAACTACTCACGATGTAAGAAAAATTAAATGCGCATGGTAAAAGATGAATAATTGCAACACAAACAATTCATTTAAACCACAACTATTCTTCAAGTAATGAAAAACAATCCCAAAAAGTAAATAAACAAGGTTTGAGTTTCACATAAATGAACCATCCACCCGGAGGTTGTCACAAAAGATTTTAGCCACTCATCATCATGATTTGATCTTCTTGGTTGTTGTGGATCTTGATAGCAAGAAAGATTTGATGAAAACTGAGGTTGGGAACATGGAAATTCATCCTTGGGAGGTCAAAAACGAATATGTGGAATTGTTATTACATTTAGGGTTGAAGATATATTTTAATAGGGTGAAAACCCGAATTTTCGCATGTATATTTGCTGCCTGGCGCAAGGTTGCTCCCATGCGTTTTTCAACTCTCGTCTTCCATGTAAGCTTCCAATCCTTCGTAATGCTTTTCGAAAACCTCCTGTTAAGCTCAAAAAGCCATCTGTTCTGGGTACCTGCAAATTAAATCAAACTCAAAGTAACTATGTTTTGTGATAATAAACACTTAAAACCATTTTCTTCTTGCCTACATTAAAGATGTAGCTCCCCTCTGTTACCGTCTACCACCGCTATGAGAGAAAAACATCCATGAAATCTTTCTTTAACTCTTTTGTATTCACTTTAATTACTCTACATACCAAAATGGAGGGTCAAAACCTCAAAAGAAAATCACAAATTCTACAACTCATATCATAAGGGTTTGGTCGGCCGGAAGGTCCGATGACCCAAGACCCTCCTATAGTTCCCACGGTGCAAGCACTGCAACGTATATATGAAATTTGTGTCTTAGGAAAATAAGTATAATAATAGTTTTTATTATCGTACTTATAAGTAAGTAAATATGTTAACATGAGTCACATGACAAAGTCACATTGATAATTGTATAGCTTTCTGTAAGGCTCAAATTATTGGCACACTAGTGGTGGTTATTTGTATTCTTAGAGTTTATATATGTTGCGTATAAAGCTATATGCAGCGTATATAACCCAACAAAATTATAATTCATGAATTTGGTGTTTTGCTGTTATAAATTCTCACCCGGTTCGAACATTAAATCGTTTAAAATATTATACCGTTAAAATCTTTTGAAAAACTCCGGTATGGTTCAGATATATTATACCGTTATCGTTTAAATTAAAATATGATACCAAGTATGAGTGTGGTTCGAATACTATAACGTATAAAATATTATACTATTAATTATTTTGAAATACTCGGGTACGGTTCGAATATATTATACCATTTCAATACTATACTATTTAAATTAGAATATTATACTAAGTCTGGTTGCTATTCAAATACTATAACGTTTAAAATATTATACCATTAATTATTTTAAAATACTCGGGTACGGTTTGAATATATTATACCGTTTAAATTAAAATATTATACCAAGTTTGGGTGCGGTTCGAATAGTATAACGTGTAAAATTTTATGCCTTTAATTATTTTGAAATACTCGGGTACGGTTCGAATATGTTATGCCGTTTCAATTAAAATACTATACTATTTCAATACAACTTAATATGATATATACATTATATGTTTAATATATACAACATAAGTTTGTTCATACATAAGTACATAACGAAAGATAAAATATATCTGAATACTAAATACAAAAAACAAGAACACGCTCGTCTATGGTTGTGGATCCTACTGCTGCTACTGCTGATGCCGTACTGGAGGCGGATGGTACAGTCGTGGAGGTAACCCCTCAAGCTGTCGACGCTCCTGCGCCTACTCAACTAATCACTGTAGTGTATATGACAACCTGTCAACATCATGTAGTAGCTGCTGGTACGCCGCTGTTCTGAGGCAGGACCGAGGGCAACGTGCCATGGGAACTAAGGCGCCCTGGGTGGTCGGCGCGGCTGTGGTAGGTCCAAGATGTCCATATCCGGTGCAGGCTCCTGCACCTCCGCCGACAGTGATGGCGAATATACCGGGTCAAACTATGCCGGCAACTGGCTCGGCATGAAGCGGTTGTCGTCCTTACCGCACAACCGCTTTCCGTATGGTGGGAACTTCCTAACAATCTTCATCCCGGATATCATGCTTATCCCTAACCTCTCCGGCTGTATCGCCGGCAGTAATTGCGGGTCACCTTTCGATGATAGCCAAATGAAAGGGCTATCACAGTGACGTAGGCGCCGTTGTATATTAATCCGCGCTCCTGCCGATGATATGCGGAAGCGAAGTATTACGCCAAACCGTGTGCGAGAGCGCACGACCTCTTGTACATGAGACAATAAAAGAAAATTAGATCCCCACTCATACACCACTCCCGGCTCTTCCCACGAGCAGTGATGGAAGAGAAGATCGGCCTGTGAAGATACCTGCACAGAGGAAACTAGTGAGTAATAATAATTTAATTATAAGTAATATTAACAATAATAACTAACATACCAATAGAGCGAGTCAATAATACACGACCCTCCCCTTGGAGTTCACGTGGTCCCAAGTCTCATTTTTCACAATCACAACCCAAAACCTTAAAAGCATAGGTTTATCAACCATTACCAAACGCTGTTTAGTTTACACGTATGTTTATTAAACGTTATTAATATTAGATGTTAAATGTTATATATTAAAATAATAATAAGAACAATACAAATACAAATATTAATATTAAACGTACCTATGTATAGAGATCCGTAGTGATCTCAGCCTCCTCGCCGTCCAGGCGGTAAGAAACCTCGGGGGGAGGGGGTGTGTCGGGTCCACATGTGTCTGTGTCATGGCCCGCACCGCGAGTAGTGAAAATGTGCAACCAATTTTTTTGCTACCAGCTTTCCTAACCGTTACTTTACTACAGTGCTCACCACCACGGTCGCACACAAGCCATACCATCCCCGTACTACCACCAATATTCTTCGATCGACGGGTCACAATAACGTAATCATTCTCGTTTGCCCTTGCTTGTACCAATTTCTTAGAGACATGAAACGCTATAAAACCGATACGTTATTAATATTGATATTAATAATTTTAACAATAATACAAATATTAATTCTAACAATAAATATAATTATATTATAACAATAATACAAATATTAATATTAACAATAATGATAATATTAATAATATTTTAACAATAATACAAATTTTAATTTTAACAACAATAATAATAATATTAATAATTTTAACACTTATACAACAATTAATATTAACAATAATAATATTAATAATTTTAACAATAATACAAACTAGCCTTAAGCTCCCGCTTTGCCGATCGGGGTGTAAAACCGTGCTACCAGTGTGGGGTGGAGGGGCGCCTAAAACAGCGCTAACCGAACGATGTCCAAAACCGAGGAAAAACGTAAAACAAAAAAAAATTATAATGCCAAGTGACCAAATGAAAACGAACATAAAAACAAGGATGAAAACGTATTATATTTCACTCGACACATTTCATGAAACAATTTCCGTTGAAACGTAAACCAACTTGTATTTAAAAATGACATTTTACAAATGTTTTAAAAAGTTAGGGGATTATAAGTGTTAATATTAAAAGTTAACATGCATAAAAAAGACAAAATCGAAAAAAACAAAGCACTATTCATTGCAATGTTGTCAATTAATATTTAGGGTAAATACTAATATAAATTATTTTAACAATAATATAAATATTAAATATAAATTGTAATAATGTTAATGTGATACCTGCTTAGTTTAAAACGGATTGTCCGGATTAGAGGGTTGATAATCATCATACGAGGGTGTGTTCGAAAGCTCACCATCGCATCCTCCGTCGAACGGATTACTCAGGTTAGGATGCTGCTCTCCATAGTACAGTGGTGTGAGTGGAGTCTCACCACCATATCCTTCGTATCCATCTGAATTATCTTGTTACACGTAAGAAGCTTCACATTCGTATCCGTAATTTGGATACGTTTATTGTGCCGGATAATATGGTTCATCAATAGGGCCATGCTCCGCACCGTATGCTACGTATCCATCTGGATTACCTTGTTGCACGTACGGAGATTCACACCCGTATCCATAATACGGATACACTTGATACGCCGGGTAATATGGTTCATCAACAAGTGGAGTCAGAGCCTCGTTCAAGTCTGGCAACAGTTTGTTTGATCAACAGGGACGCCAGACGCAACCTCCTCCTCCTCATTAGAATCTGGAATGCTTGATCCCTCCTAAAACAATAGTATGATAAATATTTATTAATCTGAAAAACAACAATGAAGAATGTTAAGTTAGTAAACGACACCAGATCGGTTTCAGGCACCCCCACGAGTCGTTAGAATACTGTCCAAATAAATAATTTCCATCCCAAAACGATGCCATTTTAGCTCCATAGTCGTGCGACAAATAATAAACCAAGTAAGTGAAGAATGTAGGTGATATAATGTTTGATTCGTATGCCGTGAGTAATCAGAAGGAAGTCTATATAATGTTTCAAATTCACAATTATAAACCTCGTACAACCCTGTACTTGGCGTATACCTTTATTCACGTGCCAGATAACATCGTTTCAATGTCAAATCTGACAGACATACGCTTCGTATAGAGTTATACGAAGCGTATACGAGCCTCGTATAGCTCTATACACGGCGTGCATTTGATTGATTTGACAGTGTACGAGGTTGACCATCTGGTCGAAGACCTAACTCTTACCTATGCCCAGTGGCGGAGTTTGACCAAAAGTTCCGAGGGGGCGGAAAGTCATGGGACCCAATTTATATATTGTATAAATATTTAGGCAAAATAATTGGGGGGGGGGATCCTATATAATTTTAAAATTTTCAGACGAAAAATAAGAAATTGTACACTTTTAACCGAAACATTCAGTTTACACTAAGCTACGCCCATGCCTATGCCGCGTATAGATCTATTCACATCGTAGGTAGAGCTAGGGTTTAGTCATTAGTGTGCAAATAGGAAGCCTTGTGTGTCAATATGTACACCCTTATGTGATTATGTTTATAGGCGCAAAGTTCAGAGTTAGAGGCTCACGGACCCCTCCCCCTCTCTCTCAACATTGGCTCGACGGAACCCCTTCATGAACTTCCTTTCTTCTCTCTTCCCTCCTTCTTACATCCACGATCCATGATTGTCCGTACTCTCAACAATCTTCTCCCCTAAAAAACTTTGTTAGTTCTTCATCTTCCTCTGCCACCTAAGTAACACAAAAATAAACAAAGGCTTATGAACCTGCATTGTAGGTGTTGTAAAAAGGTGAGCATTTTGAAAGTTTCAAATCCAACACAATTTTATGTTTCCACTTTTGAGCGTGGAGATGTAAGATTAAATATATTATGTTTAATATTTAATCTAGTAGCCATTATAATCATTTACGTAATATAGATCAAAATATATAATAACCTATTAAATAATTAGTTGGTAATTGTTGATGGACCATATTACCCTTATTAACTAATTAGGTTTCCTCCTAGGTGCTTATATAAGGAGAATTATGTAGAGGTCATAAGGTTACACACTTAATCAGATAACCTAATCATAACATCATCATCATCGACCTCCTCTCCTATAGCCGATTCCCTTGTCGGTTTTCATAGTCACCATCATCAGTCAGCACCCTAAGGAGGAACCAGATCAGACTGACAAAGATGTCGAGCTCCATGGCTTCTTCCATCACTGGATTCTCTACTGCACTGTCTGCGGTGACAGGTATGTTTTCATGTTTTCCCCTTACTTCTAAACAGAACCGTTCAACATGTGGTATCAGAGCATATGTTGATCAGTCGGTTATGTTTTGTATCCGTAAATCTGGATTAAAACTGGAAAACAGAATTGAAAAATCATAACAGAATCCGTTTTCTGTCAACCGAAATTCCATTCCGGATGCATCACGGATGAGGTTTTTCATATAACTGCATCCGAGATGCCATTGATGTCATTCCGGACAATCTCGGATCCATTATGGATCAGATATTCATCCATTATAACTGTTCCGAAATCAACAGTTCTGATTTCGGATGAATGTTTGAATTTTCTGATTTAGGGTTCATCATGAGTTCTTGATTAAATTCGAAAAAAATTCCTTTAGTTTTGGAATGAATTCGGATTATTGGGTGTTTTGTTCCAGTTTGATCCATTTTATCCACTTAAATTTTGAAAAAAAAAATCTGTTTTTCTATTAATGGATATGATTTTGAAATAAACAGATAAATATAATTAATATTTAAACAGGAAACTTAATCCCATAATCCCTAAGATTTCGGATTTAAATCTTATCAGCTATTAACTGCTAAAATTAGGGTTTTTGTAGCTTGTGGAACACATTACAGATAGGCATTTCGGATGATCATTCCGGGTCATTACAAATCGTTTCGGACTAAGCGTCCATCACGGATCAAGATCTGTTTGATCATTATGGATTATTTCGAACTAAGGATTGCGGATCATTTCGGACTAAGCATCACCATTTCGGATCAATCTCGGACTAAGCATCACTATCCGAAATCATCCGAAATGACTCGACTTACGCGTCTTGGACACATCCGAAATCATCCATTTTGGATAATCCGAAATGATTCGAAATCATTTATCTCGGATGAATCCAAGACATGATTCATCCGAAATCATGAGTGTTCATAATCAAGACTTATTCGAAATCCTATTACTTTATTAAGCAGTTAACAGGTGGTTTGCTACTAAATAATTGGTTTTGTAATTACTTAGTTAATTAATCAGAATCAGATAATGTTTTACAAAACCAAAATGGCTTGACTTGAATGAGCTTTTGATGTATCATTTCTGGCCAAAGCTGATTTGATACATCTACTTATCGTTCAAGTATTACGAAAGCTATGTTAAGTGTGCATCATAAACATGAATGTATTAATATCTGGCCAAAGCTGGTTTAATTCCTTCATAGATAGCATACTTAACAAGTGCATAACTAAAGTGATTGTCTCAATTTCTGGCCAAAGTTGATTTGTTACAACCACTTTGCACACATGCTTAAATGATTACACTTATGGCCAAAGCTAATTTGTCTTCGTTTAAGTAGAATTTTAACTCAGTCTATTATTTTGATGTTAGTAATAGACAATATCACAGCTTCATAATGTAAAATGGTCATTATTTATGCCTGTCTTAGTTTAACGTGCCCTTAGATCACATTAGGAATTCTTCCTTAGTATCATAACTTGCTCATCTTATTTCCACTATCAGCGCCCAATTGCGGGATTCCACCTTTGACCGGTGATAACTTTGCTGCATGGAAGGATGCTCTCATGCTTACTCTTGGGCTGCTGGATTTCGATTATGCTCTAAGAGAGAATAAGCCATCAGCAATGCAATCAGAGGAGCCATTCCTGATTCTGAAAATGCTAAAACCTATTTGGCTTCTATGGAGGCGCAGTTCAAGGGAACGTCTAAAGCACACGCTAGTACCCTTATCCTTAAGCTGGTGACAACTAAGTATGATGGGAGGAGCGGCATTCGCGAGCACATCATGATGATGAATGACATGGCCAATAAGCTGAAGGGGTTGGAAATGGAAATCAGTGATGGTTTTCTCGTTCATTTCATCATTACTTCGCTTCCTTCGTCCTTTGAAGCATTCAAGATCAATTACAACACTCAAAAGGACAAATGGACGATGAGGGAGCTGGTCGCTATGTGCGTACAGGAGGAAGAGCGTATGAGGATGGATCGCACTACCGATGTTGCTAACTTCACTACCTCCAACTCTAAGAAGAGGAAGAACAATCATCAGAGGAAGGATGCTTCAAAAGTCCAAAGGCCTAATCCTAATACAAGTGCACCCTCCAGCTCTATGAACTCCTTAGGCAGAATTCACTGCAAGTTCTGTAAAAAGACAGGACATATGCAGAAGGAATGCCCTGATTTTAAGGAGTGGCTGGCTAAGAAAGGTAACGATTATTTTATGATACTTGAGTCCTATAATTTAAGTGTTGCTGCTAATTCTTGGTGGTTTGATTCTGGTTCTATGGTTCATGTTACCAATTCAACTCAGGGATTCCTTACAATCCGGAAGCTGGAAAGAAACCAAAGAACGCTTAAGGTTGGGGATGATCGAGAATTAGAAGTGAAGGCCATTGGAACATTACAATTATTTATGAAAACTGGTTTATGTATTAAATTTTATGATACCTTATATGTTCCTGAGGTAACTCGGAACCTTGTATCAGGACCAAAGTTAGACATGGACGGTTTTATTGTTTCCCATGGTCATCGCAAACTCTCTATCCTCTATGATTCTGTTCTTTATGGTACTAGTGTTCTGGATGGTGGTCTCTATAGATTAGAACTAGATGATGGCTTTTCCAAATCTTTGTTTTCATATAACATTAATGAATCACTCACAAAGATGAAATAGAAATGAGACTTAGAGACTTCATCCATGTTGTGGCATCAGCGTTTAGGCCACATCTCAAAAGAACGATTAAATCGTCTCGTAAAGGATGAAGTCTTACCTCCTCTTGATTTCTCTGATTTTGGAACATGTGTCAAATGTCTTAAAGGTAAAATGACATTAGCGAATAAGAAAGGTGCCACTAGGAGCTCTAATTTATTAATACTCATTCACACTAACATTAGTGGTCCCTACCAAATCGCTGGCATAACAGGACATGCTTCATTTATCACTTTCATTGATGATTATTCTCGTTACATGTACTTGTATCTAATTAAGGAGAAATCTGAATCTCTAACAACTTTTAAAGATTATAAGGCTGAAGTTGAAAAGCAATTAGATCGTCAGATTAAAGTTGTGAGATCAGATAGAGGCGGTGAATATTATGGAAGACATACTGATGTGGGTCAAGCTCCTGTTCCATTTTATGAGTTTTGTAAGGGCCAGGGGATTGTGAACCAATACACCATGCCTGGTACACTTCAGCAGAATGGTGTCGCTGAAAGAAGAAACCGTACCCTTATGAACATGGTGCGCAGTATGTTAGCCAACACTAATTTACCATTATTCCCCTGGACTGAAGCGTTAAAAGCAGCTATTCATATACTCAATAGAGTTCCTTCTAAGTCTGTCCCTAAAACTCCTTATGAACTTTGGACAGGAAGGAAACCGAGTCTTAGATATATGAAAGTATAGGGCTGCATTGCTGAAGCGAAACTTTACAATCCTTTCCTAAGGAAACTTGACCCTAAAACAGTTACCTGTTTCTTTATTGGGTATCCTGAGAATTCAAAGGGTTATCGTTTCTATTGTCCTTCCCATGTCACCCGTATTGTTGAAACCAAGCGTGTTGCGTTCCTGGAGGATTTCAAGGTCAGCGGGAGTAGTACCAACCCTTATGAAGAATTGCAAGAAATACAAGACGCGGGGGGGGGGGGGGGGGGGAGATTCGTCGTCGCTTGCCATTACTCCGATTACTCCTCTTGTACCCAATGCAACTACTGTACCCAATGCAACTACTGCACCAACTCCAAATTCACCTGTACAATCAGAACCTATTATACCTCATGACGAAGGCACATCAAACGCTCAAAACCAAGACAACGCTGAACCCGATAATCCACTTAGGAGGTCATCTAGGCAAAGAAGGCCTACTAATTGGGATGATTATGTTACCTACCTGACTGAAATGGATCCCGGAAAGCTCAATGATCCTATCTCTTACAATGAAGCCATAAGCAGTGATCAGTCTTCTGAATGGAATAAAGCGATGGTTGATGAGCTTGAATCCATGAAGAAAAATGACGTTTTGGATTTGGTAGAATTACCCAACGGTGTCAAACCAGTAGGATGTAAATGGGTGTTCAAAGCAAAACTGGATCCGAATGGGAACGTTGAACGCTACAAAGCGAGATTGGTTGCAAAGGGCTATACTCAGAAAGAGGGAATTGATTATCAAGAGACGTTTTCACCTGTCTCTCGTAAAGATTCATTAAGGATCGTCATGGCCCTAGTAGCTCATTTCGATTTAGAGCTGCATCAGATGGAAGTTAAAACCGCTTTCCTTAACGGAGACTTAGACGAAGATGTTTACATGAAGCAACCCGAAGTCTTTAAACCTGAAGGTCAGGAGCATCTAGTCTGTAAGTTGAAGAAATCCATTTACGGGTTAAAACAAGCATCACGTCAGTGGTACCTCAAGTTTGATGAAGTCATGAAGAAACAAGGTTTTATGAAGAATCAAGTGGATCAATGCACCTACCTCAAGATGAGTGGGAGCAACTTTACTATACTTGTCCTTTACGTAGATGATATTCTATTGGCAAGTAATAGTTTAGACATGTTGCATGAGTCGAAGCGGTTACTCTCGCATAACTTCGACAAGAAGGATCTCGGAGACGCTTCTTACGTCATTGGCATCGAAATTCACCGAGATAGACACAAAGGGATCTCAGGATTGTCCCAGAAGGATTACATAGATCGTGTCCTTACACGGTATAACATGCAACAATGCAAACCCTCCGTCGCTCCAGTAGTTAAGGGAGATGTTTTCAGTTCATTCTAGTGTCCGACAACAGAGGTTGAGAAGGAGCAAATGAGCCAGATACCTTACGCGTCAGTAGTCGGGAGCCTGATGTATGCTCAAGTCTGTACTCGCCCAGATATCGCTTATATTGCTGGAATGCTAGGCCGTTATCAGACTAATCCAGGCCTAGATCACTGGAAAGCAGCTAAGAAGGTACTTCGATATCTGCAAGGGACGAAAGACTATAAACTGACTTATAGAAGAAGTGATCATTTTGAAGTGGTGGGCTATTCTGATTCTGACTTTGCCAAATGCAAAGATGACAAGAAATCCACTTCGGGCTATATCTTTATGTTAGCAGGCGGCCTTATCTCATGGAAGAGTCATAAACAACAGTTGACCACAACTTCCACAATGATGGCAGAGTACATTGCTGCTTATAACACAACCAATCATGGAATGTTGTTAAGAAATTTGATCACTGGACTCAAAATTGTTAATTCCATTTCTAGACCATTGAAGCTTTATTGTGATAATTCAGCTGCCGTTAGTTTCTCGAACAGTAACAGTTCGACTGGAGCTGGTTTGTATCTCGATACAAAATATGTGTTCGTACGTGAACGAGTTGAGGAAAATAATCTTTGTATCGAGTATATTAGTACTAAAGATATGCTTGCGGATCCGATGACTAAAGGTCTCCCTCCTAAGATTTACGAAGAACATGTTCGGAATATGGGATTTAGTAAAGACCTTATTTGAGCATATTGTACTAGCTTATGTTTTATGATTAATGAATTTTCCTCAGTTTGATTTTGTATGTCTCTTAGAATATGTTCAACCGGTATAATGGCATATAGACAAATAAAGTTACAAATCAAACAAAGAGCTTATGCGTATTTTGATCATAACGATTAGGTTTTAAATTAAGGCTATAGTATGACTAATGAGGGTCCTGAGTCGCATAATGATTCAACGGCTGTATTTCTCTGCTATAGTACTTGTTTAAGGCTAAAATGAGTGTTAACTCCTGATCAGGCTTATCTAATACTCATGGTAAATGATTACTCAGCTAAGTGGGAGAATGTAAGATTAAATATATTATGTTTAATATTTAATCTAGTAGCCATTATAATCATTTACATAATATAGATCAAAATATATAATAACCTATTAAATAATTAGTTGGTAATTGTTGATGGACCATATTACCCTTATTAACTAATTAGGTTTCCTCCTGGGTGCTTATATAAGGAGAATTATGTAGAGGTCATAAGGTTACACACTTAATCAGATAACCTTATCATAACATCATCATCATCGACCTCCTCTCCTATAGCCGATTCCCTTGTCGGTTTTCATAGTCACCATCATCAGTCAGCACCCTAAGGAGGAACCAGATCAGACTGACAAAGATGTTGAGCTCCATGGCTTCTTCCATCACTGGATTCTCTACTGCACTGTCTGCGGTGACAGGTATGTTTTCATGTTTTCCCCATACTTCTAAACAGAACCGTTCAACAGGAGATTTTGAAAGATATAAATTGTTCCGAAATATTGTTCGTGCATATTTTTTATGCTACAGTACATTTTAAAGTGTTTAAATATATCAAAAAACAAAAAAAAAAAGTTGAAACATTTTTGCGTGGGGCAAACAAAAGTCCGAGATAACAATTGGACTTGTCAATATATGCTCACATTTGCTCATATCTTATATTTAGAAGATTTTCGTGAGCTTTTCTCCAATATAAATTAAAATAAAAACAGTTTTCAAACAAAGAGTCAAATAAAATGGTACACAAATATATTATTCTGGTATATGGATTACGGAATATGGAGCAAGTCTTTTATAATATAAAATTTTCATCAAAACTCAACTTAGCTAATATAGGGAGCGGTAATTAAAGTTTGTATAAGTATGATTTTGTTGTCTTCAACCAAACAGCCAAGAAATCTGAGTTGTTTCCAACCAAACTGGCAAATTAAGTTAATTTAACCCACTAATAATTGAACCAAATTCTTCCAAATCAGACTTATATTAAACAATTTGTTGGTCAAAACAAAAATAACTAATACTTGCGTAGCCATTGTATTATTGTTCACCCACAGGCATGCCACGTGATAATGGGTTATATATGGTAGAATATAAAGATTGGACTCAAACCATTTTGAATCTTATTATTCACCGTTTAATCTTTAAAGATTTAGTGTACTCTTTATTTTTATTTTCGTTCACAAAAAATAGGCCGGTTAACGTATAATTGGGCTTAACGTATATTGCGTACGCGAGGCATTATCAACATGGGAATCGGGTTTATAACATGCGATTTCATTTCCCTTTATCACATGCGATTTCAAAAAAAAAAAAAAAAAAAAAAAAAAAAAGCTTGTACATGCGATTTTAGCCCTATTTTTGTACATGCGATTTCCTACTTTTTTTTGCACATGCGATTTCCAGGTTTCTATAAAATCGATTTTATTTTTGTTGTATCATAACGTGCGATTCTGCCATCGTATACGCAATGTACGTTAAGGCATATTGTACGATATACACTTTTTAAAAAAAAATAGTTTTGACAATAATAGAGTCAACTGTTGGGGTTGAAACTAAAATTCTCCACATATAATATATTAATATGGGGAGTGCTTACCATGCTTTAGAAATTCCATGTTAAGATATGATATCCAGGATATTATGAACATAAACACAGTTGTATTTCATGATAAAATAGTCAACGTTAGAGTTGAAATAGGACTTGAAATATCTCAAACTAAAATTATTTTTGTTGCAACATGTGTTCGTTTAGGATATCTGTATATGTAGTCTAAGCACAAATGCCAAGTTTCACAAGGTTCCTCTCCATTGTCATTTTGGACTTTGTAACGTAACTAACTCATTCGACATTACCACTATACATTTGGTGATCAGTAATGATAAAAGCTAATTGTGTTTAAGCATTTATATTATCATCAGTGACTATTTAGTCAACCTCCAAGTTATAAACTACTAATAAGTGTTTTGACCAGTAGCACAATTTCTCGGGTACGGAGGGGTTTAACCATATTTTCAAGGGATACGATATGTTTTTTGCCTAAAAAATACACTAAATTTTTTTTTCAAGGGGTGCCCCCGCCCACCAACTCATACACATGGGTCTGCCCCTGGTTTTGACACCAAATAGTCTTACTAAGTAACCGGTGTTTAGTTATAAGTTAATGGACTGTCCACAAATGAACCGGTTGGTTTTAAATGAATATGATGAAATCGATGAAAAACCGCCAATGTTTGCCTCCTTTTTTGCTGTCCATCCTGTTGAACCAGCAGAATTATAATTTTTTTCAGAACATTGCTAAATACAGAATTGGTTTAAGTTTTTCTAACACTTTAGTGGACTTTAGTTAGTCACCCAATAATAAACTAAATGATTTATTCAATATTATTTGACAAAAGAATCAACAATGATATTAACAGCAAAATCTCATGATTGAGATTGTGATTAGCAATTATATGATTATTTGATGACTATTCACTCAATCAAGCTATAAAATAGGAATTGAATTGATTGGATTAGTCAACACTAAGGTGACATTTAGTTAGTCAAGCAATAAATAAATGAGGTTATCCAACATCGTTGCTATGACAAAAGTATCTCAACCCACAAATAATATATGTACTTTGACACAAGCAATAATATCAACAAGGCCTCAACAGTCAGTTAATGAACCACCTAAAAAGGATGCAAATTTGTCTCGTAATTTATTGACCACAAGCAATAAATAAGTTCCGGTTTTTCAAGAGATTTATCTTCAAATTTCTTTTAATTGCATCGAGCCTGTACAATTGGCCTTTTACCCAGCCATTTAAAGATAAACGACTAAAAATCCTTAGCGGCATTGCAAAAAAAAAAAAAAAAAAAAAAAAGATCGATCATATCTGAGTTGTTGAAATGTTAGTTGACTCATTTTATCATTGTCGTATCCAGAAAGAGTTCATTTATTAATACAAGTTATTTCTGTTTTAGGTATGGACTGGATCTAGCTGCAGCTGGACTTGGGCTTAGGATTTTGTGGATTGCAATAAATATTATAGCTGATGAAAATGATTGGTCATTTCTTGAGTTAAATCTTATATGATGAAATAAATGAGGATATTTATCCGTGATTGCGCGAAGGTTTATAAGGATGAAACTAAACTGCGCAGATTGAATAAGTTTTTGTATGGGCCAAAAACAAGTTCCTCATATGTGGAATGAACAATTTGTTTAGAGAAAATTGCCAAAATTGTCCATGAGGTTTGGGCATGTTTGTCATTTTCATCCAAAACAATTTTTTTGTACCATATAGTCCTTCACTTTTGAGATTTTTTTTGTCATTTTCATCCAAACATCTGACTTTTTTTGCCAAGATCGTCCCTGAGATTTGGGATTTATTTGGTATTTTCATCCAAATGTTTAATAAAAAAAATAAAGTAAATTAGATGTTTGGATGAAAATGGCAAAAAATCCTAAAAATAAAGTTCTATATTATATAAAAAAATTGTTTTGGATGAAAATGACAAACATGCCCAAACCTCAGAGACGATTTTGGCAATTTACTCACTTGTTTATATGCTAATAAGTTTTGGTTATGTTAAGTCAAAATGCGATCATTCTTTGTTTATAAGAATATAAAAGTTTGTTTTTGTTATGCTTCTTGTGTATGTTGATGATATAGTGATCATATGAAATAGGAATATTAGATTTTAATAATCTCAACTATTCGTCGTTGACCGTCAACAGTCTCAACTTTAATAATAACCACTGGCAGTCCTAACTTTTAACATATTGGCCTCCAATAGACCCTTACTAACAGAATCCTAACGCCGTTAGTCTCTGGCCTACGGAAAAAAGTTTTTTGGGCGGAAACTTCATTTTTGGTCGGAAAACTCAACATTTTCGTCCTGATCCCCTTTGTAACCTTATTATGGACCTGTGGGAACCTTTTTTCTAGTAAAAGCTCCACTTATTAAAGTCGCCGGAAAACTCCTTTTTCGTCGGAAAACTTGACTTTTTGGCCGGAAACTCAACATTTTCATTACAAACCTCTTTGTAACCTTAGATCGGACTTTTAGAAACCTTTTTCAGGACAAAAACGGTTTTCGGCGACCGGAGACTAACGACGTTAAAGTTCTGTTAGTAAGGGTCCGTTAGTCACACCCCAACCGATGGCGGAAACATTAGAGTGAGACGAAAACGAGATTGCTCATTGCATCATAACACTAATTGTGACAATATATAATTAATCAAAATTTCATAAAATGTTAAATTGAATACATTGTTCAACAAATCCGAATACGAATATATTGTAGCAAAACGTGTAACATAAAACATATTGTAGCAAAACGTCCACCCTAAACTTGTTTCTTCGTATCATCGCCTATCAACCTGCAACATGTATTAAAATATGATCAACAAATATGTTGGCGAGTATACAAGTTTGAATACATAGCATAATAGTAAAAGTGTTTAACGGTGCTCATATCCAACATGATAAAATGTATACAATGTTACTAACATGCTGTACTAGTGTAAATTATATGTCAAACAAGAGTTTAACGCAATGGTGATTACCCAACATCATCGAGACGAAGAGGGTGTAATGGCGTTTACTTAAAAATACCACAAGAATACTGGCGGGCGTTAATCCTATAGTGCTATAATTTTTAAGTTAGGCTTGCAAAGTTAATGAGCATATAGACACATGTAAACATAGCATATGAGATTAACAAGTATAACAAGTTTCATGTTTAATTGTGGATAGAATGCGATTTGATAAACATGCTTAATAGTGTTGTGTGTTTTGTATAAATGTGCATGTTGCACCCAAAGTGAACAAAATGAACAAAAGGATCGAGTATACTCACAGTTTTGTGTAGAGTTCCACGAAAACCGAGAGTTGATTAGGCGAGAGCTGGTACACCGAAGTAACCCTGAAATGCGTAAACGGAGGTGTGAGTGTTCTGATGTGAAAGGGTTCGGATCAGGGTTTAAGATACGAGAAAGTGCGAAATAAATAACTAACAGACCCTTTCGTGTGAAAGGGGTCCTCTCGTGCGAAAGGTATCCTTTCGAGCGACAGGACTGTTTAAACGTGGATTTGTGTGTAACGATTAAATTGTAAACTATTTTAACTAAACACAGAAGCTATAATTGATATTAAAATGAAAACAGAAAGTAAAGTTATCCAAACAAGTAAGGAAAACCTAGGTGTGCCAACACGACAGAGAAAAAGTGAACTAAGTGTCGGAGGCTGGACGAGGTTAACTTAATTTGTGACTAGCAAACTGTTTAGTGTTCATCCTTGATGAACTGACATTGAATAGAAAAGTAATCGAAAACGAAACTAGTGAAAGAGTCCCCTTTCGTGCGAGAGGGAGGCTTTTCGCGTGGGAGGGATGCCATGTTGTGCGAAAGGTGTCAGTTTTGTCGAAAACGTTTGTTTGATCTATCCGAAACAAATCATTTCTTGGTGGAAATTAACCCTAATGCAAACCCTTAACTATGGACTGAGTTGAGAGTCTGACGAGTTCCAGATTCCACTGAGATTATACAGAAATTAAAATGAAACGTATGAACAAGTTGTAAAACATCAAAGTTTGTAAATCTTGGTTGAATCTCATATGTGGTGAGTGACGGGTGGTCCATGGGACAACCCTTAAGTGTGATAAAATACAAGCTAATCCCTCATTTAATCATGTAATTGTCTTGAATTATATAACTAAAGTTACTTTTGTTTCAGGTGCGATTGGAGCTTAAAACGAGGAAAATGCAGCTTTGGATGGGAATGGAGTGGAACGAGAGTCACAAGGATTTGACAAAGAAACAAAGAAAAACATTCAGGGCTCCACCGTAAATTACGGTGGCTAACGTAATTTACGGTAGCCCCTGAATGTCCCCATTTTCCACCGTAAGCCAGTAGCTCCCCAACGTAACAACTTGGAAGCTACCGTAATTTACGGTAGGTACCGTAAATTACGGTAGACCCTGACGCAAAACTTGTAACTGCCCAATATTAAACCGTTTTCAAGTGCCTTTTCACATATCTCATGATTGGAGACGTTTCTCAGGGTGCAAGGTGCGATTTTCAGCTTTGGATAGTGCTTGTGAACAATTTATAACATTTCGATTTGTATTTTGATTCCTATGAACTTCGATCTTGATGTTATGATGATCCACCAAACAATGTCCGGCTAAACTTTTGGTGATCATCTTAGGTGAAGGTTTCTTATGACTTTTGCGTGTTTATCCTTATTTCTAGAATAATGAACTTGATGTGTTTTGCTATGTTTATTATGGTGCATGAATGTTTGATTGTAATTTGTTAATTGATGTTTTGATCTTAGTCTAAACCGTACGTTCTTGGTGTCGTTGACAATCGAGATATCACGGGAAGGGTTAGGGTTGGATATTGGTTATTTGGTCATCGGGTAACAACCTCGCGTCTATCTAATCCGAGTACTTAGTTCCCTTTTATCTCAACAAACGTTTATGCATGAGTTATGTCTACGTAACTCTTTCTAGTTGGATTTAGGCACGATTGTTAACGGAAACCGGAACCTAAGATGGTCATTCTCTCGTAATCTGATTAACAACCAATTTTGATTTGCAATTAGTTAATAATTTAGTTCTTAAAACCAAACAATCCAAACTCTTGAATTTTAATTTCTGCAAATTAGTTTACTTGTAGTTAATTCACAAAGCTATATAATCACACACTTTCCACAAACTCCCTGTGTTCGACACCCATTTGCTGCTATCTATTAGTTGTAATTTGGATTAAATTTGCATGTGACTACGACAACACGTCAAATTTGCATGTGACTACGACAACACGTCAAATTTGCATGTAACTTGGAAGGAAACGATATCAATAACATCGGTGAATGGACATTCAAGGGGGTAGGGTGAATTTCCATGTTTTTGAAAAATATAAAAAACATAGAAATTATAAAACTTAAAAAAAATAACAAAACAAAAACAACTTAAAACTGAATTTTTGGCGAACCATATATTCCCAGGTGCCACCGTAAATTATGGTGGCTACCGTAATTTACGGTTGCCTGGGGATATTTGGTTCCTTATATTGATTCGCTACTGTCTTACGGTAGAGTTTTTGTGCCAGGTGCCACCGTAAATTACGATGGCCGGTAGCCCTGGCAGTTAAAGGGACGCAGCGGTTTCGTGTATATATATAAAAAAATAAATAAATAAAAATAACTAAGTCACGAGACTTAACCCCATCCACTCATTTCCTGCACACGTTTCTCCTACCACACATATCTTCTTTCACTTTCATCAACCCCACACAATCCCTCAAGAACCCCACAACCTTCAAACCTCCATAACTTTCTCAAATCTTGGCCAAATCGAGTGATTTTTGGGTCTATCTTGGCTAAAATTTCACGAGCTTTCTGATTTTGCGAGAGATTTGGAAGAAAACCTAGTTTTCTTGTCCGATTGTGAAACCCTAGGTACCGAAATTTTTGGGCGTTTTTTGAAGCTTTTGTTTTCTTTGTGTTCTTGCATCTACAACTCAAGGTATGTGATGTTTTTACTTTATTTTTGATGATGCATTGTGAAGTTGAAGGTTATTATTATTATTTGTTTCACACACACTTGCTTGTTCTTAGTTTATGTCATGAAAATTGTTAATTGAAAGATGGTTATGGTTGTAGATGTAGGATTGATGCTAAATTTGTGAACTTTTGGGAACCTCTACATTGTAGAGGCACCATGCCCAAATTTTGTGAAAATATCATATGAAACCTTGTGTTTACTAGCATCTACAACCATAGTAACAAGGAAGTGTGGGGATTTTGGAAAAAGGGGATTGATTTTTGTGTATTTAGTTGTTGTGTTGTGTTTGCGATGTGTGTAGGATATGGTGAGAACTAAAGACAAAGAGGGAGCAATTTCTTCAAAAGGTAAACAAGCTGAAACACAACCAAAGAAGCGGAGATATTTAGGAAGAGATGATGATAGCGATGAAAAGGAAGAGATAGAGTTGGATCCGGCGGACAAACCGGTATGGGAAGCGGGTCCGTTAGATGACCAATCGGAAGAGTGGCAGCCAACATTGTTCAATGACCATATGAATCGCTTAAAAGACAAGGCGACCGCATTCATTTGTGAAAGAGAGGTTAGGGAGGTGGAGTTTGGTCCGTTCAACGTGTTTGCAAGGTTCCGTGCCTTGGGTTGGGAGGCGGCGTTAAATTGCTATGATAAAGATAATAAGAATTTGTTCAAGGATGAAATTCAGGAGTGGATGGCCACTCTTAAGTGTAACAAGTACGACATGCCGTCTCAAATGAAGTTAACCGGCACTGTAAACGGTATTGATGTGGAGATGTCGTTTGATACGTTGAGGAGGTTGGCGAGGTATGATAGTTTGCCCGCACGTGATTATATGATTCCGAGTCTCGATGACTTGCTTCTCAAGCCGGAGTCTCATCCAAGATGGAATGACATGTTGCAAGCGTTGTTTTTACCGGGCACTTATAGTGGCACGCTATATAGAAAGAACTTGAAAATTGAGGCGAAATTGTTGCTTATGATTTGTATCAACAACGTGATTCCAAGGAGAGGAGACAAACAAGAGGTGAGGTTTCCCGAGATACCCATTCTTTACTCTTTGCTTCATGGGTCACCCCGTTTCCCGTTTCGGTATTTGGTGATGAACAACGTGTGGATATGCCGGAATAAAGTGGGAAGAAATATTATTCCGTATTGCAGGATAATCACGGGGTTGCTTAAATTGTTCAAGGCTATTACACCGGAAGATAAGGGGGCAGCAAAGAGGCACAAGCCGTTTGACATTAGGAGAATCGGAGTTGGATGGTCTTATGATAAATCGAAGCGATATCATAAGTTAAAGTCGGAAGGTCAAAGGTGGTGAGCTTTAAAGGTTTATGCGAGGGCATTATTACCGGGCAAGGAGGATGAGCCCGAGAGCGAGGATGAGCCCCCGAGTGGGGATGAAGACTACGCCGATGAACCGCATGTGAGCCTATGGATGTGGGTCAAGGAGGTTACACATATGGTGGAGGTTTCTTTGATTACACGGAGCGCTCTTATGAGCCAAATTGGGCGTATCAAGGAACCATGCAAGAAATCATTGAAAATCAACGTCCACCATCATCTGTATTTGATACTTGGTCGCGGTCCGAGCGCACCTTCTTTAATCATCAAACATGGATGGGGGCGAGTATGTGATGTCTGTCGTTAGTGACATGCAAAAACCGAAATAAACTAGTAGCTAGAGTAAGTCGGATATCGAACCAGAGGAAGATTGTGGAAAGTGTGTAATGCTCAGTTTTGATTAACTACTATTGAAAAAGTAAAACTCAGTTGTTGGATTTGATTGATTATCTAAAAATTACGAACTAAAAGTGAGATTTAAGTCAAAAGAAAAAATAATGGTTCCTCCAAATTTCAGGTTTTACAGCTAGATTCAATTATGTGTTTAATCGAAACACTCACATAGACATAAGTGTTTAACTTAATTCATCAATTGTGATAACCAACGACTAAGTACTCCGGTCAATACATAACGGGAGGTTATCGAATGATTATCAATTACAATTACAAACCCTAACCCCATGTCAAATATATCCCAATTACTAGAACTCTCGGGAACTGAATGCTTAGAAATTAAAGTTTAAATAAATGCAATTGTTTACAACCAATAAATCAAATCAAGGTGAAAAGCATCGAATGCTTAGATCACCGAGTTATACGATTGTCACAAACACATAAAATTATCCAACTTACAAAACCCTTCATCCGGAGGAAACCATAAAACGACTAGCCGCTCATGTGGTAAGATTGATCTTCGTAGGCTTGAACCACGGTTGAAAACCCCCCTCCTTCTGCCGTCGAGATGATGATATTTATTTTATGTTGTTCTCCTTTCGAAAACCCAAAACCTCCTAATGAAGTCCACGTGACTACCTCTTCTTTCGTGGACCCTCTCAAAAGTCCAAATATAGCTGCCACTATCCATAGAGTTCGGCCCATGTCATGTACGGCCCATCAGTCAACGTAGTGATGATGATTGGTATGATGTTTTCAATTAATAACCCACATGTGCCAACAAGAAGCAATCCTTCTTTCATGTGAATATCCTTATATTAATTAGTTGAGAATGATGATATGATGATGTTGTCTGACCTCTTGTTCACGTACAAGACTCCCCAACAAGCTGCCCCCTTTTAGAATTATATGCGTGTGTATGTATAAGGGTTTTAACCCCTTTTAATTATTAATTCAACGAACACATGCACTGATCTTTATACCGTAGCCTACGGTTCAATCCGTAGGTTACGAAACAAACATTCTGTTTCTTTTCATTCTGCCCAACCTTAACTTACTATTGAACCATAACTCACGTTTCAATTTTGGATAAATGACTACCAAGCCCCTCATCTTCATTATTTTGCATTCTTTGAGCATCCAAACTATTTCTTAACCCGAACCTCTATCGAATGACATGATATATCTTGATAATCACCCCTTGTTGTTCCGTTTCATCACCTTGTACTCTAACTTTGCCGTATTACACGTTTTACCTGTAAAACCACAAACCTTCGTAGTTAACACATTCAAAGCACGTAGTCGCTTAAAACATAATAAGACACGTAAAATAAGCACGTTAACACTTGGATTTCACAACCTCCATCAGTATGGAGCGGGCATTGAAGCATAGCTTTGATCGACAAGAGTCATGGAACCGCACACATGCTTATGCCTTTGAGCAAGAGATGAATAATAGGTGCATTGATGATTAAAACCGGCGAATGCATGCGGATTGGCATGCGGGGCGGCCGGTAGTTGCAGATCCACCTCCGGTGGATTATGCGTCATTGCCACCTTATGATGGTAGCGTTTCGTATCCGACACCGCCATTACATCATTCGCAATGGGTGGACCCCCGTCAAGATCAACAACATGGAGCCTCACAACAAGGAGGAAGTGGAAGTGGTAGCGGCTCGTTTGCTTTTGGAGAATGGTCGGAGATGATGACTTGCATCTTCGGGCCTCCTCAGCCGTGTTACTACTAGCCAGGTTGTGCTCTTTCTTGTACATTTTTGTGAATATTTGTTTGTTATGTTCATGGTTGGGAGGATGGATGGTGTGATGGTTTTTGATGTTATGTGTTGGGTTGTGCTAGTTCGTGGTGTTAATGTGTTTATAATATATATATATATA
Source organism: Helianthus tuberosus (assembly GCA_030545235.1). Lineage (NCBI taxonomy): Eukaryota > Viridiplantae > Streptophyta > Magnoliopsida > Asterales > Asteraceae > Helianthus > Helianthus tuberosus. Next base: position 27,355,636 of record CM060396.1, on the reverse strand, counting down.
TATATATATATATATATATATATATATATATATATATAAATGAAAAAGATCATAAAGAAATTTGGGTTTGAGAGTTTAAGCTTTTGTTGATGTTGAATGGGTTTTAGCGATCACTTCCTTCCAAAACCATACATTGGGGTCAATGTATCCCAAGTGTGGGGATGGGGGGGGGGGGGGATTTTGATGGTTTTAAAAATTTTTAAATCAAGCCAAACATTGTTGGAATTTGAACACTTTGTACTAAACCCGAGCGACACACCGGCAACCCTTATTTACTTTTTTTTTCTTGGTGAGAGTTTTAGCCACAATTGTAAATAAATAATGCTTATCTTTGATGAGAGTGGCAAAGGGTGGGGGTGCATTAGAACTTGTGTTTGAATTCGGTTCGAGTCCTTAGTTAAACATGAATGTGGATAGGATAAGGGCATTTAGGTAGCCTTGTCATAGTGTGTGCGAGTGTGGGATTTGGGGGTTGGACCTCATAAATTATATATATGAGCTTGGTAGTGAGAGGGGTGGGGGTTTGGACATTTAGTTGCTCATTTTGTGCCTAAAGCCAATCATTTGTTAACCCTTACCTAGTTCCCCAAAAATTTACCTGATTTAACCCGGTCTTGTAGTGTTAGTAGTTTATTATATATGTGCTTAGTTATGTTATGTTGTATTTTGCTATGTTAAAAAAAAGAAAAAAAAGCAATGAGAAAATGAAAAAAATGATGCATAAGTTAGTTGTATATAGTTGTTTTGTTTGTTTTATGTGTAATAAAAGACCAGGTTAAGTCATTCGCTACTACATATATATTTCCATTTCCTACCCGTATGCCTAGCCACGTTACAACCTTTAAGTCCCTTTGATTTGCATTCATGTTTTGACACTTGTTAGGCGGAGGACCGATTTAGGTACAAGCATATAGTTGTGTAATCACCCGTTTGTCTTTTGTGTGTCTAGCTCATATTTGCTAGTGCTTGCTTGTCGCCGAGAGGAGAGATATAGCGAGGGGTATGTTGTTTGGGTGTTAGGAAAATGTTAGTAGAAGGATGACATGTTATTGCTTGATTTATGTTGATCGCTTGTACACTTGAAATTGGTTTTTGATGGGTTGCTTGGGGGCAAGCAACGGTTAAGTGTGGGGATGTGACGGGTGGTCCATGGGACAACCCTTAAGTGTGATAAAAGATGAGCTAATCCCTCATTTAATCATGTAATTGTCTTGAATTAGATAACTACAATTACTTATGTTTCAGGTGCGATTGGAGCTTAAAACGAGGAAAATGCAGCTTTGGATGGGAATGGAGTGGAACGAGTGTCCCAAGGATGAAACAAAGAAACAAAGAAGAACATTCAGGGCTCCACCGTAAATTACGGTGGCTACCGTAATTTACGGTAGCCCCTGAATGTCCCCATTTTCCACCGTAAGCCAGTAGCTTCTCAACGTAACAACTTGGAAGCTACCGTAATTTACGGTAGACCCTGACGCAAAACTTATAACTGCCCATTATTAAACCGTTTTCAAGTGCCTTTTCACATATCTCATGATTGGAGACGTTTCTCAGGGTGCAAGGGGCGATTTTCAGCTTTGGATAGTGTTTGTGAACAATTTCTAACATTTCGGTTTGTATTTTGATTCTTATGAACTTCGATCTTGATGTTATAATGATCCACCAAACAATGTCCGGCTAAACTTTCGGTGATCATCTTAGGTGAAGGTTTCTTATGACTTTTGTGTGTTTATCCTTATTTCTAGAATAATGAACTTGGTGTGTTTTGCTATGTTTATTATGGTGCTTGAATGTTTAATTGTAATTTGTTAATTGATGTTTTGATCTTAGTCTAAACCGTACGGTCTTGGTGTCGTTGACAATCGAGATATCAAGGGAAGGGTTAGGGTTGGATATTGGTTAATTTGTCATCGGGTAACAACCTCGCGTCTATCTAATCCGAGTACTTAGTTCCCTTTTATCACAACAAACGTTTATGCATGAGTTATGTCTATGTAACTCTTTCTAGTTGGATTTAGGCACGATTGTTAACGGAAACCGGAACCTAAGATGGTCATTCTCTCGTAATCTGATTAACAACCGATTTTGATTTGCAATTCGTTAAAAATTTAGTTCTTAAAACCAAACAATCCGAACTCTTGAATTTTAATTTCTGCAAATTAGTTGACATGTAGTTAATTCACAAAGCTATATAATTACACACTTTCCACAAACTCCCTGTGTTCGACACCCATTTGCTGCTATCTATTAGTTGTAATTTGGATTAAATTTGCGTGTGACTACGGCAACACGTCAGTGAGGCTTCAACATCAGTTTGCCCAAGCAAACTCGTGAAAGCTATCCATGAGATGTGTTCAATCAAGAGGTTTTGCAAGAAAAGTGTGAGAACTTGAATTAAAATGCATGGAATGTAAAGAAATGAATGAAAAGGATAAGAAAATGGAAGAAAATTGATACCAAAAGTCTCAAATCGCGAAAGAGAAGTTGAGAGCTTCTGAGAGAAGTCTGAGTGAATGAGCTAGGAAAATGAGTGAAGTAGTGTGCCTATTTATAGGCTGAAAGGTGAGTTGGGACGAGAGGGAAGTTTGAGCGAGAGGGAGGTTTCGGACGAGAGGGTCCTTTCGCATGAAAGGGGGAGGGGGCCTTTTGCACGAGAGGGACTTCCCTTCCTCTCGGTTTTACGTGTAACAAGCATATATGTGTATTGTAATATTGTGAAACATGTATAATGGTGTTTAAAACATTGATTTTGAGTATAAACAGGTAATCAAGTCTAAGATATATAACATAATCGTGAATAAAATACTTGAATTCTCATTATGATCAATAGTCTCAGATTACAAAGTGAAACGAAATAGAATACAACATGGTTACAAGTTTAAAAAAATAGAATTTACAACACACTTCCTAAATAAGGAAGGTACCAAATATGCAAAGCGTTACAGTCTCCCCTACTTTAGAAAATTGCGTCCTCGAAATTCAAGTGGAAGACTGAACGAAGAGATGTGGATGCTTGGTCTTCATTTCACTCTCGAGTTCCCAAGTGAATTCAACGCCACGCTTTCCTTCCCATCAAACATTCACTTTGGGAATTCTGCTGAGCCTAAGTTGTTTGGTTCCTCGATCCATGATTTCGACCGGTTTTTCCATAAAATGGAGAGTGTCGTTGATCTGCAAATCGTCGATCGGGACTCGAAGTCCTTCGTCAGCTAAGCACTTCTTAAGGTTTGAGAAATGGAACGTTGGATGAACGTTACTAAGTTCTTGAGTGTAGTAGGAACATGAAAAACCAAGTCCTTGCTCATCGAGTATACCACCTCCCTGTGCAAGGCAAGAACTTAATCCAAACCACACTTCTAATGAATAGATTAGAGCTCACTTTCAATATAACAAAATCATATTTAAAAGTCATTAACACACACCATATGATAAGTCCAAAAGTAAGAAATTAGAAAGACATTAAAGGTTTATCTTCACCAAAAGACGCAAACACTTTAGCTAAGAATGACCATAATGATAAACATTATTGTTAGGGGTGGATTTCTAAATGACCCGTGATCCTTAATTATTATCCTGTTTGGTGATCCATACTTCTGTGCCAGTTAGTGATCCTCAGAAGTGCTTCAGGATCAGGATCATGGATCATCCTAAGGATCCTTATACTAATGATTGTCTGCTTTGAATTCGTAATTGTTTTGCAGGAGTATCAATTGGACTTGGTCTTGGCGATATTCCTGGAGTATATTCCTTGAAGTATTCCGCACGTGCTTGGCTGAAAATGGACGTTGTGGAGTCGTGGAGGACTTGCACCATTTGCGGACAATTAGTTACTTAGATATTTTCTAATTTAAAAGGGGTAGCGAGCTAATTAGACAACACTTTTTGAATATTTTTGGCTACACACACACTCATACAACTGCTCTCATCAATTTCGCTAACACACTTGGCGATTACACACATTTCTACACGATACACTATAGTGATCCTTGTACTTAGCTCGCTATCATCCGAAGTTGTAACAGATTGTTTGTTTAATTTAAGTTGGTGATCGGTAGTTTCCATCACCCGGGGTTTTTTGTGCCGGAGATCAACTCTTGATCAAGGGCTTTTTCCCCGTATAAATCTTCGTGTCATTTGTTCATCATATTTCATAGTGATCCTTATTATTGTTCATCAATTCAAGCATCATACCCCGTAACAAAGAGTTTGGTTGCATTATCCTCGTCTGATTTTTGACCAAAACAGTTTGGCGCCCACCGTGGGGCAATTGGTGCTTCATTCCTAAGAAATTCTCATTTTTGTGATCATTTCGGTTCGTTACATCCAAGCAGATGGCTTCATCATCAAAGAACACCTCCAGTGCGATGTCTGCAGTCAATTCATCCCAGGGCATTCCACCATTGCCTCCACCACCTTCTGGACCTCAGAAAAATGCCGAGAAGAAACCAACTCCCATTTTCTCAAAACCTCCAACTTCTTCTGCTTCTTATACTCCCACTACTAGTGACTTGTTTACTCTGATTTTGCAGATGAAGGAGCATATACAGCAACAGGATAAGACCAATGAAAGGATTCTTAGAGAAATTGGAGACATCAAGAAACAGAAGAGATCGGCAGAGGATCATTCCCCACTGATGCCCAGATCTTTGAATTTCGATACTCCGGTTGTAACTTCTCAGCCTTTAGTGGTTCCAGACGTTCAATATGTGGGAGGACCAAAAGGAGTGCATTACGGATCATCAGCAATGACTCAGGCTTCAGGGTTACACTTCCAACCAGCAGGATCCCATCCTCAGCATATAGGATCCTTCGCCAGCTCAGGAGGATACTCAGGAGCGCAGCAGATTCAAGGGTTCTGGCCGTTTCAAGGATCCTCCCAGGTCCAAGGATCCTCCCAGGTTCAAGGATCCTCACAGGTTCAAGGATCCTCCTATGTTCCAGGATCCTCACAGGTTCAAGGATCCTCCTATGTTCCAGGATCCTCACAGGTTCAAGGATCCTCCTACGTCCCAGGATCCTCATAGGTTCAAGGATCCTCTCAGTTTCATGGATCCTTAAGGAGTTTGCAATCAGGGAATACCAATATCCATCAGGGAGATTTCATTCCAATGCAGACCATTGCTTCTACTGGTCCATCAGTCATTCCAGAGCCCCAACAATATGGATTCACATCCGCTCTTCCTAATTTGAATCCAATGGGAGGTAACACTTTCAATAATTCTTATACCACTAACCATGGCCTTATGAAGGGTACAGGTATCAATCATGCCATGGCCAGAGAATTGCAAAAGTTAAAGGATATGATATCAAGTGTCCCAGGAGTGGTCAAGCCTATCCCGGAGATTGCAGATGGGAGCCATAAGATATCTCGTTTTGCACCACCAATCTGTGATGCTGAGATACCAAAGAGGTTCCATGTGCCTACTATGAAGTTGTATGACGGTTCAACAGATCCTGAAGAACACATAGCACAATACAGGGAAAGGATGGAGATCAATCCCATCCCAGAAAGATTAAAGGAAGCATGTCTATGCAAGGGATTTGGATCCACTCTTACTGGATCAGCTCTTAAATGGCTGCTAAGTCTTCCCCCTTACTCTATTACCTCATTTGCTAATCTAGTTAACCTATTTAATAACCAATTTTCTTGTAGTAGGAAATTTGAGCGCTTAACTAGTGATCTGTATAGGATAACCCAAGGCCATAATGAATCATTAAGGGATTATATCACTAAATTTAGTAAAGAATCCTTAGATATTCCTAACCTGGATATAGCTACGGCTGTTGAAGCCTTTAAAATGGGATTGCTTAGGGATTCGTTATTCTATGATGATCTTGTTATGACACCATGCAGAAATCTAGATGAGGTAAGAACCCGGGCCCTTAGGTTCATCCGGCTAGAGGATGACAAAAGGATCTAGGAGAGGTTAGCAGGATCCTCAAAGCAAGAGAAGCAAGGATCCTCATTCAAGAACAACAAGTTCAGATCCTATAACAAATCTGATAACCAGAATGTGCATGCCGTTGAACAAGAAGAGGACGATGAGGATTACCCTCCAATTTCTGAATATTGTTTTTCTGTTGATAACAATGAACTAATCCTTGCGATGCAGAATTTAGGTGATAAAGCTAGATGGCCCAGGAAAAATGACAGACCAGCTGCAACCAAAGATAAGTCAAAGTGGTGTGCATATCATGAAGATTTTGGGCATCTCACAGAAGAATGCATCGCACTGAGAAAAGAAATTGGATACTTGTTGAGCAAGGGGCACTTAAAAGAATTACTGGGAAGAAAGAAGTCAAGGACTCAGGATCCTGAAAGGATCCCAGAGAAAGCTCCAGCCCCTCCAGCTGATGCACAAGTTATTAACTTTATTTCTGGAGGATCAGACATTTGTGGAACATCCTTCTCTGCAGCTAAAAGACATGCAAAAGAAACCAAGATGGATAATGGAGATAGACCCATTCGAACATCCGGTGTCTCCGAAGGAAAAGTTATAACTTTTGATGAGGATGATCGTGTTGACATTCAGGATCCTCATCACGATGGTTTGGTTATCACTCTTTTTATTTCTAACCATTTTGTTCGCAGGATCCTTATAGACGGAGGAAGCTCTGTGAACATTATCTAGCTTGATGTCCTCAAAAAGATGAATATTCCTGAATCCGATATCATCCCAAGATCCTCTGTGCTCGTGGGATTCAGTGGCGAGACTAAGAATACTCTGGGGGACATTAAACTCCAAATCTATATCGAAGGCCTACATTCTTATCAAAAGTTTTGTGTTATTGACTGTTTATCTTGTTGTAATGTTATCCTTGGCAGGCCTTGGATACATGACATGAAGGCAGTCCCATCCACTTATCATCAATGTGTGAAGCTTCCTAGTCCTTGGGGAATAGTGAAGATTGGTAGTGATCAGCAAGAGGCTAAGAACTGCTACACCTCATCAATGAAGCCAGCATCAAAGTCAAGGGAGCAATAGCAATTAAAGCGTCCTCCAAGGGATGTCTTGGAGGCAAGAGGACAGGATGTAGTAGAAATCCTTATGGATCCTGATGATCCTGAATCTAAAGTTTATATAGGATCAGGGATCCTTAGTGAAATAAAGGAAGGCCTCATATCCTTCCTCAAAAGGAGAAAGACTACCTTTGCATGGAAACACGAAGACATGACAGGTATATCTAAAGATATAATCACTCACAAACTTGGCATTGATAGGTCCTTCAAACCAATCCATCAAAAGAGGAGGAAATTTGCACTAGAAAGAAATGCCATTATCCAGGAGGAGGTAGAGAAATTACTCCGAGCAGGTATGATTAGAGAGGTCAAGTATCTAAGATGGTTGGCCAATGTGGTTGTTGTTCAAAAGAAAAACGGAAAGTGGAGGGTATGTGTCGATTTTATCGATTTAAATAAGGCATGTCCCAAGGATCCTTTCCCATTACCCCACATTGACTCCATGGTGGATGCAACTGCGGGTCATGAACTGTTAACTTTTATGGATGCTTCATCTGGATTTCAACAAATTCAGATGGAACCCTCCGATCAAGAGGATACAGCCTTTATGACTCCAACTGGTATATACTGTTATATTGCTATGCCATTCGGACTAAGAAATGCAGGTGCAACCTATCAAAGGCTAGTGAATATGATGTTTAAGGATCAGATTGGACAGACTATGGAGGTTTACATAGACGATATGGTGGTAAAATCAAAAAAGGCTGAGGATCACCTAAGAGACTTGGAAGAAGCGTTCAATATCCTTGATAAATATAATATGAAACTTAATCCTTCTAAGTGTCATTTTGGTGTAAAGGCAGGTAAATTCTTAGGATATATGGTGACAAAGAGAGGCATTGAAGCCAGTCCAGAACAAATCAAAGCTATAGTGAACATCAAGTCCCCTGCCAATGCTAAGGACGTTCAGAGGTTAACAGGCAGGATTGCAGCTTTAAACAGATTCATATCTAAATCCTCAGAAAAGTGCAAAGAATTCTATGATATCCTAAGGAAGAACAAGAAATTCGAGTGGATTGAGAAGCATGAAAATGCCTTAAAAGCTCTTAAGGATTACCTATCCTCAGCCCCAGCCTTGATGAAACCAGAAAAGGGAGATGTGTTATCCTTATACTTGGCGGTATCCTCAAAAGCAGTAAGTGCAGTCCTTGTTAAGGATCACCAAGGTACACAACATCTTGTCTATTATGTAAGTAAGAGTTTACTTGATGCTGAATCCAGGGATTCACACTTAGAAAAACTTATCCTTGCATTAATTATGGCATCTACTAAATTGAGACATTATTTTGAAACTCATGCCATTATCGTTAAAACTAATTTTCCAATTAAGAATGTCCTCAGGAAACCTGAAATGTCAGGAAGGATGGCCAAGTGGGCAGTGAAGCTTAGTGCATATGATATAAGATATGAGCCCAGGACAGCCATTAAATCCCAAGAATTAGCCGACTTTATGGCAGATTTCAGTAGTGATTTGCAAAAGGAAGCTGAGTTAGAAGTCCAGCAGCTAGAGGAGACCAAGGATCCTTAGATACTCCATACTGATGGATCCTCAAATGTCAAAGGAACAGGGCTTGGAATACTACTAAAATCGCCACAGGGGGACATAATACCCCACTCTATAGCTTTTGAGTTCCAAACCACTAACAATGAGGCTGAATATGAAGCCTTGATAGCTGGTTTGCAAATTGCTAAGCATATGAGGATCAGGTATCTTGAGGTACATGTAGATTCTTTGTTAATCACTAATCACTTTAATGGATCCTATGCTGTTAAAGGTGAAAAGTTAACCAAATATTTAGAGATAGTCAAAGAATTGGCACTCTCTTTTGTATCTTTTAGTTTGACACAGGTACCAAGGGAAGAGAATGCAGAGGCAGATGCATTAGCCAATTTAGGATCATCCTTGAAGATCCCAGAGGATATAAGTATCCCCATTATCCATATCCTGGCTCCTGCCATCGGGGATCACGTGGCTATGGAAATAGGAGAGGATTCTGCAATTATTCCTAGTGAGTATGCTCAAACTCATCCAGGATCATGGATCCTCCCAATCATGAGATACATACAACATGGAGAGATTCCTACAGGAGAAAACCCTAGGGCTTTCAAAATTAAGGTATCTCAATTCACAATTTTAAATAATATGTTGTATAAACGATCTCTTGCAGGACCATATTTAAGATGCATTGAGGATCCTGAAATCCAAGAAGTTTTAAAAGACTTCCATGAAGGAGATTGTGGAAACCACACTGGGGGCAGGGCATTATTCTCAAGGAACCTGAGAACAAGATACTATTGGCCAACTATGAAGAGAGATGCAGTGGAGTATGCTAAGAAGTGTGATCCTTGTCAGAGACACAGCAATATCCTTCATCAACCGGCTGAATTATTGAATCCTATATCCTCCACTTGGCCATTCATGAGATGGGGCATGGATATAGTTGGTAAGCTCCCTAAGGCACCTGGTGGAAAAGTGTTCATGCTTGCTATGACTGATTACTTCTCCAAGTGGATAGAGGCTGAAGCTTTTGCCCAAGTCAGAGAAAAGGAAGTTATAGCCTTCATTAAAAGAAATATTATAACTAGATTTGGTATTCCTTCTGAAATTATATGTGATAATGGTTCCCAATTCATTGGGGGCAGAACTACTAACTTTTGTGACAGCTGGGGGATTAAGATGATAACATCAACACCAGTCCACCCACAAGCTAATGGTCAGGCAGAATCCTCCAATAAGATCATCATCAATAATTTGAAGAAGAAGCTTGGATCCAAGAAAGGGAAATGGGCAGAAGAACTACCTTATGTGCTTTGGGCTGATAGGACAACCCCTAAGAATGCTACAGGCCAAACTCCATTCTCTTTGGTATTTGGGGCAGAATCAGTGATCCCTACAGAAATGGTGGTTCCAACTGCTAGAACAAGTATTCGTGATCCTGAGGAAAATGATGAGAACTTGGTTCAAGACCTGGATACTATAGAAGAAATCAGAGATTTGGCAAGGATAAGGATGGCCAGCTATCAGCAAAGAATGGCTGGAGCCTACAACAAAAATGTCAGGATCAGGAAATTCCAAGTTGGTGATATGGTGCTAAGGAAAACATTTCAGAATACTACCAATCCTGCTGATGGAAAGTTGGCACCAAAATGGGAAGGCCCTTACTTGATTGAAGCTGAGGCAGGAAAGGGGGCATATCGATTGCTAACAATGGAAGGTGATTTGCTACCTAGAGCCTGGAATGCTGTCCATTTGAAGAAATACTTCATGTGATAAGGATCCATGATCCCCACATGATAAATATCCTTAAAGGATCCTTAAAGCACAGATGATCCTCATTCGGGTAACATCCTAATCTCAAACTATTTCATTTCCTTACTTTCTCACAAAAGGATAAGGATCCGGCATCCTTTATCCTCCTTTCACGAGATTTTGAGTTTTGAAGGTTCAGGTACTCTTAGTAAAAGGATGATTATCCACACAAGCAACCAGTTACTTGGGTTTGACCCCAGTCGTTTGGGCTTGACCCCAGTTCCGCCAGTAGCGCATGATGATCCTGGTATGGTTCATGGCAGTGGGACCAGTACTCGTTTTAGGGGCTGATAATTCCATTGTACTGGCTATACCTAGGATCCTACGTACAATGGTAGACGTACCATACATCCGTTCTTAAGGTTTCTAACGTTTTCACGTTAGCTAAGGTTTTGGCATTTTCATGCCACTAAGTTTGGATAGTCGCCAGTTAGGGCCATACTCCAGTTCACACACGATCCTTGGGCTTGTCCCCAGTTATCCTTGGGCTTGTCCCCAGTTATCCTTGGGCTTGTCCCCAGTTATCCTTCGGGCTTATCCCCAGTTGCTAACTTTTATCTTATATTGGCTTAGTCCCGAGTTATGTTCTATTTCAGGTCTTCAAAGTTAAACAACTAAGGATCCTTGATCCTTACTTCTTACTAAGGTCTGTCTTATGGTTATCCTGGTTATAGTATTAAGGGTTAGGATCCAAACTTGGATCCTCAGGTATGATCCTTAACTATTTTGATTTTATTCATTGATTATCTGAATAACCCTAATACTTTGACAACTAAACTCATGATCCTTAGAATATACCACTTTTTGGAATTTTTCAACTATAGGATATTTGATCCTGCATTATATCCTAAATTTTTTATCTAAGTTGTTCAACTTTTCTTACTCAGACAAGTGTACATCAAAACAATTGAAAAATAAAATAACAACAAGGATATCAACACAGGATATAGCCAAAAAGTTAAAGTCATTTTATTCACAAAAGCTTAAACCCTTTTAAGGTTGTCAAAATTACCTACCCCGAGCATCTACCAGCAATACGTGGCCCGTCCGCTGGGGTAGGTAAAGGGTGTCCATTGTTCATAGGTTTTTCAAGTGCAGGAATCAAAAGACGGCAGGATCACATTGGCTTCATCCCCCAAATAGAGGATCCCTCCACCATTTGTAATCCTGCCTATTGTTCAAAGTATCATCCATGATCCTCAACCCTAGTTACTATTGTTTGAGTACAGACCAACCATTGTTCAATCAAAACATCATCAAAAGAAAAAACTACTACCAAATTTAAAAATTGGGCTCTGGCTACGTCTAGGAATGTCCATCATCGCCCAATCATGCAGCCTACACCTTCGCTGCATCTTCATCCCCTCCAGCTTGGGTATCCTTCACCAGATACTTTCCGCTGCTTCCAGCCTCAATCGCCAAAACCTCCTCAGCCTCCTCATCATCTTCCAGATCAGCTAACCTCGCCTTCCAGCCCTCAACATCCCAGCTGCTTCTGTTGAAGTCAAGATCTTGAGCCTCCTCGGCCATCTTCAGTTTTGTCTTGTACATTGTGATGGCAGCAGAGACCTTTGCACCTTCTATGAGATCATGTTTCTCGTAGTCAATGTCGATCAATATCTTAGCTATCTTAGTATTGGCGTCTTGAAGGGCTTTTTCGAGATCAGCAATCTTAAGATCCTTGAGCACTGCAACTTGTTGGAGGTCAGCAATCTTCTTATCCAGCTCCTCAACACTCCCCACGTAGTCTTCAATCTCAGCAAATTTCTGCAAAAAAGACAAAGTAGTTCAAGATCAGGTGATCCTCAAATAAGTAGGATATTTAGGCAGAATTGGTGATCCTCACGTCATTGAAGTATTCAAGGAACTGGTGGCGGATCAGTGGCAGGCCTTGTAGGTCCTCTATCTCAGAGTTTTTCCTCTTCTTGCCACTCCTTCCTTTAGTGGGTGCCTTGGGGATGGAGACACTAGGGCTGGCAATGGCCTTCTTCTTTCTGGATCGAACAGTGTCAAGATCGGCCATGTTGAACTGGGAGGCAGGCTTGGAAGCTTTTCCGGCACCTACACATTCAAAGCAAGATAAGTATCCTTACCCTATTCTTATTTAACTATTTATTTAAATCTTTAACTATATAAAAAGCAAGATACTTACTTGACATGGTGACTGAGCCTGAGGATACCTCTTGAGAATCCTGGGTGATTGTCTTAAACGATCTTGTTTCAGGGCCGAGCCTTCTAAAAACAGCAAGCCTTTCCTTAGTATCAGGAGATGGTATGAGATGTGAAACAGTGACAGCTGCATAACATAAAACAAAAGGGGGTTAGTGATCTTATCACAAAAGCAAGATTACCTGGTGATCCTTCTCAGGATCCTCTGTCCTACCATGGGTGGACCACTTCCTTGGTAGATCCTTTCCGTTTGGAATGGTATCCCTTCTGACAAAGAAAAAGCGTCGTTTCCAGTTTGTATTGTTCTTGGTGGCCTTAAAAATGGGATGTTCCTCGCCGGGTTTTCGCTTAAACAGATATCGGTGGGATCCAAACGTTGTGAGATCATACATCTCTGCCAGTTCCGACATTCCTAAATCAATCTCTTCCTGCTCTATGATCCTTTCAAGGGTATATAAGACCCTCCAGATCATCGGCATAGCTTGGATGTAAGAGATGCCGGTTAAGGAGAAAAAGGATTGGGTAAAAGCTGGAAAAGGATAGGTATATCCTATGGTGAATGGGGTAATCGGAAAGGCAACCCATGTCTCAGAAATGTAGTCGCTCAGAACAGTGGGATCAAAGGGTTTGAAAAAGGTGTTCGCCGGAAAGCAGTGCCGGATCTTATCTACTTGTGCATCGTTAAAGCAACACCTCTCATTCGCTGAGTCTTTGATGATCCCTTGACTCTTCAAGGGGCTATCCTTCTGGTGATCCTTGGCGGGGGAGGACCGGAGCATCATTCTTAACGAGATGATGGTAAAGAAAGAAAAACAGAGTAAGAGAAAGAGAAGTAGGAGAAGAGATACCTGATTGATCTTCGGCTGAAAATTTAAAGGGAAGTTCTCTTGGATTTAAATGCAAATTGATCCTATCTCTAACTCCTATTTATAATGATGATTTGCAGGATTGTCACTTCGGTGACGTCAGGTTTGCAACGGCTAGTCCATCTTCAACGGCTAGTTATCCGTTAGTTTGTTGCGGATAAGATCAACAAAATACAACTCGTTTATTTACAATATAACTCCTTATATTTTGGGGGCAATTGTTAGGGGTGGATTTCTAAATGACCCGTGATCCTTAATTATTATCCTGTTTGGTGATCCTTACTTCTGTGCCAGTTAGTGATCCTCAGAAGTGCTTCAAGATCAGGATCATGGATCATCCTAAGGATCCTTATACTAATGATTGTCTGCTTTGAATTCGTAATTGTTTTGCAGGAGTATCAATTGGACTTGGTCTTGGCGATATTCCTGGAGTATATTCCTTGAAGTATTCCGCACGTGCTTGGCTGAAAATGGACGTTGTGGAGTCGTGGAGGACTTGCACCATTTGCGGACAATTAGTTACTTAGATATTTTCTAATTTAAAAGGGGTAGCGAGCTAATTAGACAACACTTTTTGGCTATTTTTGGCTACACACACACTCATACAACTGCTCTCATCAATTTCGCTAACACACTTGGCGATTACACACATTTCTACACGATACACTATAGTGATCCTTGTACTTAGCTCGCTATCATCCGAAGTTGTAACAGATTGTTTGTTTAATTTAAGTTGGTGATCGGTAGTTTCCATCACCCGGGGTTTTTTGTGCCGGAGATCAACTCTTGATCAAGGGCTTTTTCCCCGTATAAATCTTCGTGTCATTTGTTCATCATATTTCATAGTGATCCTTATTATTGTTCATCAATTCAAGCATCATACCCCGTAACAAAGAGTTTGGTTGCATTATCCTCGTCTGATTTTTGACCAAAACAATTATCATGCTTGTATGAATAAACATGTCAATCGACATGACTGAATTGTTATATATAGAAGTTATTACAATTTTGGATCCTAAGACAAACTAAAATCTATACAATATGGTAATAGTGTCACACCCTCAAATTCCACATGCGGAGTAGTACCGCGAGGCGTGCGACTACCTAGGATCCAGTCACTAATTATTTTGAACCATTTGCGTAATTTAAAAATCATTACAAATTATACAATTAGGGACTTGTGAAGTTTCAAAAATAAAATTTATGTTTAGCAGCGGAAATGTAAAGTAAACTTTATCACATTTTGAAAATTACAATTTAAATAAAGGTGCAAAATGTAAAACTTTCCAAATCACGCACACTCCATCCGTTTGCAATGTCCGTCTGCAGCTGTACCTATAAATCTGCAAGCATGCAGTAGTATGTCAACATATAGTTGGCGAGTTTACGGTTTTCGAAAAGGTTTTCTTGTTTTATCTAAAAACATCCATTTATAATGTTACCAGTTATAAAACATGCCATGGGGAGCTACCCTATATATGTAAGCTACTAAACTGTGTAGTACCGAAACTGTGACTGTAGTGCTGGTTGCCCCAGATCAATGTCTACCATCATCGATCAGTTATAAGGCCATACTAGTTCACGCCCGTCCTCTAAGGCCCGGTGTGAGGTTTGTCAAACCTAATAGCGCTATCAACTAATATCACGTTCGCCATGCCAGGCGACTAATCGGTATAAGTGTAGGGGACTTCATGGTAGAGTTTCGTTTAGTACGCTAGTAATGAATTATGAGTATTGTTTAGTTACTATTCCGTTCCCCTAGAATATTAGGTTCCCAAACCACCGGGAATACATGCTTTAAATGTTAGTTATGAACTCACCTTTGATTTGCTCGATAGATTAAGCATTTATCCTAAGTTGGTCAACCACATCCTATTATGGTTACCACTTGTTAGGATGGTATACAAGTAATCACGTATAAGCTACACGTATCTAACACGTCTTCATCAAGTAGTGTACAACTATCAATTATTGTGTAACACCTTAATCATGTATGTATACACAATAATCCATATATAACAGTTAACATGAAATAACAAGGAACAGTGGGGAGTGTGCGACATTTAAGGAATTTGGGCTATTCTAGTGTGCGGCCCACTAGAATATGGCCCAATTATAGTGAAGGTCTGTTATAAGTGTGCGGTCATATAAGGGTTTGGGCTCAATTAGTGTGTCAATGCCACTTTATGGGTCCAAAAAATCAAAGATCTCCAAATCTATGAAGATATGACATGGGAGTGTGCCAAGGAGGCATGACCCGTGCATGGTGGCCTATTTTGTCTTGTCCTGCCACAGGGGTGACACGGGGGCGTAATTGATCATGCACAACCCTGTGTTAAAAGTCATCTTTTAGCATTTTCTGAGGGGATGAAACACGGGGGTATATGGGTGGCGAACGAGGGCATGTGACTTTCCTAGTTTCTTGAAAAAGACTTGTTTTTTCGTCATGAATTTGCTCCTTTTGTTCATTTATGCATTTTAACACTAAAAATCATAATTAAACAAATAAACGACTTTTTTGCAAAATTAATACAAAAAATGGTGAAAACGCACTCCATTTCATATAAAGTATATGTTGGATTTTACAAATATCACCACCTCTATCAGAATAAGCAGCTTCAACCACGACGACCCTTTCCTTGCAACCAGACAACCTAATTTCTCCGACTACAGTGGTTGTAGTGGATGGCGGCGATATTTAGGGTTTGGGGTAGTGGTGAGGGAACGACAATGGGGTGGATACAAGATTTGGTGCAGAGGGTGGTGGTCAGGTTTAATTTTCCGGTGAAGATATGTGGTTGTTTTTTTTATCATGGTGAAGGTGGGTTACGGTGATGTAGTTTATGGTGATGGAGATGGTTGCAGGTGACAAGATGGAGGTGGTTGTGGTGACGAAGATGGTTGGAGGTTACGTAATGGAGGTGGTTTGCGGTAATGTTAATATTTGTTAGGTTTTTGGGTTGGTATGGATGGAGGAGTGGTCGGTCAGTGTTTGGCGATTGTTGGTGAGGAAAATGGCGGGGGTAGTGAAGGTTAATGGTGTAGATGGAGCAACTAGGTGGTGGTTAAAGATGGTGGTTGTTGTGACAGAGGTGTTAGGGGCGATGGTTGGAGTTCGAGTGGTGGTAAAATCTAATACACAATATGTAATTTCAGTTGTATGAAATATATATATATATATATATATATATATGTCTTACATATTTTTTAATATTCAACGCTATTAGGATATCTTAGTGTTGCTTAGTAACATATGATGGTTTTTTTTGTGACAAATAAAGTTAGTTGTATGAAATCTCATATGGTAATAAAAATATGTTAGTTATACGGAGTTTTCTAAAGATTATGAAATTATATTGTTTCTATTATACAACCCCGTGCAATACATGGGTCCATAACCTAGTATTTCTAATATCAATATTAAACTTATCTTATTTATTTTGTAAACAGTTGATACACCTAGCTAATAAACTTGTGTAATTATTTAAAAGTAATTTGATTGCTCGAAGTAGTTGAAAAATGGAATACAAAATTCAGAATCTGATCCTGAGCTCATACTGAGAGCGTCAGATTGGTGTATAAATTTAATTGGACCTCCTCAAAAGTTTATTGGGCTGAATATTGATATCAAGAATTAGCCTGGACCAGAAATGGAATGAGATCATCTGGCAAACATTAAACATAGTCACATATCGAAGAGAAAAGCCCTATTGGGGCTGTGCGTAAACCAGAAATGAAGGAAGCAGACTGTAACAACCCGACTTTTTGAAGTCAAAGTACAAGTCAAAGTCAAAGTCAAAGTCAAAGGAGGAAAAGAATGCTAATTGCGATCTGTCACTCCTTGCTTAATTACTGATTTGTTCTTCTTGATTTGTAATCGAATTCTATTATTTGTTTGCTTTAGTTGTATTATGTGGAGTATCTATGACAAATCGAGGTTTAACCGCTAACCGCATCACTATCGCATCGCAATTCGAATTATGTGTTCTGGATATTGCTTTACGTGTGTGTGTTACTATGTGTTACTTGTGCATGTTATGTTTATGTTGAGGTGTTTAATCGTAATCGCAATCATAATCGCAACGCAATCCAATCGCAACCACTAAACGCAAGTTATTTATGATGATTGTATGTTAGATATAGTAGTTAGGTTATTTGTGTAACTAATGGGTAATACTATCGCATCGCTCACACGAAACGCATCGCAACGCTCGACACGCAAAATGAAACGCAAAAACCTAACTCGCCGGACCACACGATGGAATGACCATTCGATCGACTGGTCATCCGAACGGATGACCATCCGATCTATGTGCCATCCGATCCGTCCCATGTGCGCACCTTTCCTCTTTTGGAAACCCTATAAATACCCCTGTCACATCCCAAAAAGTGATGTGACAGCTCTCTCGTTCGACCAGCACCTCCAACCCTCTTTTTCTCTCGATTTCTCGCGATCCTTGTGAGTTTCTCCCCAAATCTTGTACTTCTATGATCTAAACGCACTTCTTCATCTTTCTCACCTTGAATCTTAACTTTTAACCATGAAATCAGCGGATTTGAGGTGTTCTAGGATGATGTCATCGCGGAGTTCTTATGAACCTCAAGTTTTGGCCTCATTCCACCAAGAACAACTCAGATCTAAAGGATTTCGACATGATTCAACACTATTTTCGCATGGATCTAAACATTTTTCATGAGTAGAAGGATTGAAAGATGGTTTCACAACTTTCTTTCAACTCTTTTACACTCAATGCAATCAAAACCGATAGAATCGGAGCTAGTTCTGGACTTCTACTCGTTCCCTAGTGAAGTGTCGGTCCGAGATCTGATTCCTATCAAGGAGACAACCGACTTCGGGTTGAACAATAACAAACCGTCATGAACAGTTAACTGATCCTACTGGGCTGATTCACATCCGATCAGATAGTCTGGACTTGGTGGGGTTCCTTTTGTTCAATACGTTGTCATACCGTCTCGATCAAGCCGCTAAACTTTCAAAACTTAACAATTTCCAAAACGAAAAAACCACCAAAACGGACTGCCGTCCGACCGGATTGCCATCCGATCGAACGAAAATCTGATCGGATGACATTGGTCTTCAACACTTAAACTTTTCATAGCAAAACTCAAACATCACCAAACCAGCGAATGGCCATCCGATCTGTGAACTAGTTCTGAGAAATAACTCACTGGACGGATCGTCATCCGACCGAACGACCGTTCGACCGGACGACCTGAAAGGTAGAGATATTTCTCTCTTTTCAAAATGCTACAACGAAAACTTCAAAGCCATTATACACAAACACATCCATCCGAAACGAGTAGCAACCTGACCGAATGGCCATCCGAACGGATGACCATCCGATGTGATTGCCATCCGTTCGGATGACACTTCGACACTTAATCACATCGCATCGTTTTACGTGCCGCTTATCGCTTATGCTATCGTTCTGATCAGGCTAATCTCTCAGCGCTCCCTTCAATCCAAGAGAATGTTTATTTATTAAATACAATCTGTGAGTATACTCGATCCCTTTTTGCTTTAAGCACTTTTGGGTGTTACATATGTTACTTATATCAAATCACATCGATCACACAACGCAAACATTTTTATACGCTAACCTCTACTGCATGTTATACGTGTTACTCGATGAATGCTTGTATGTTATGTTTACACAGTGATTGTTGACTGACACCTTAGCAACGATAGTACTATAGTTTGGACTCAGCACCTGTCGTGGACGGGGGTTGCTAAGGGTATTTCTTCATGTGTCACAGTGGTGATATATGTTGCGTACTCTACAACTCGCAGTCACGTCTGTGCATATCTCATTGTCGATAACCTATTTGCTTCGCATTAAACATGTTACATGCTGGTTATGCGTAAACTCTTTCGCAGTCTATTATACTATTAAACTTGTATGCTCACCTTTACACTATGTGTATTGACCGCTATTTTTAACGTATGTGACAGGTATTTAAGATGCTAGGAATGATGTGCTTTGGTGAATCAAGCTAGGGGTCCAGTTATGTCACGCTAAATCTGAGTTGTCGGAACAGTGTTTGTTTTTGAGACAATTATTTGTAATAACTATTTTATTTGGATATGTTGTGGTATGGGACATGACTCTTAATTATCTGGTAATTAATAGTTGTTATGGATACTCATGGACAATCTGTTTCGCTCAGTGTCATGCCCCGATGTTTCCGCCATCAGTTGGGGTGTGACAGATTGGTACCAAAGCCATAACTATAGGGAATTAGGCAAGATTCGACCTAGTCCGGGTCGATGTCTTAGAATCGACCTAGTCTATAGTCTAAGTACCAACAGACCGACTTGTGCCCACCCTGTAGAGGTTTTGCACAAGCTTATTTGCTATTCTCGCTCGAACTCGCTGTACACTACACTCTTGTGCGAACATCGCATACTACCATTCCGCGCAGGATCAGCCTTTCCTAAGGCTGGCCACACACACAAACGGATGATCTGGTTGAGATTAGGTGTGAAAGCCGCAACTCTCGACCAAACCGCTCATTCAACTCGCACATTTTACTATAAACACAATAATTTGCGTTGAGTTAGGAGTGAAATTCATACCTCGACGGTAATCTACGATAAATAGAGAGCGGAGCATCCCCAGCTCTATCACACGGTTTTCACTACATACATAGGAACAAGGTCATTAAGTTAGGGGTAAAACCCGCATCTTAATGACTAGTTCCAATCTTTATTTTGGTTTTGCAAAACTCTCACCAAAGTCTCGATGAGTTCCAACGACTAGGGTCACGTACGGCCCAGTGGATGCGTTCCGATCGTCCGGATTGAGGCAAGAGCACAGTCTACTAATCCAAAACGTGCACATAAGGTCCTTGAGAACAGTCGAATCACTTTGGGCAGTCAACGTCTATCAAGCCGAGACAATCTCTCTTCGATTTCATGTGCTTCGATTCTGGATTTCTCCGCCGTTGACTCTGTGATTTGAGACCTGTGACGATGTCTATTGCAGACAATGTCGTCATTCGGATCTCGCATTGCTCGCTCCACTCGTCGAAATCACGAAGACAAACATATCGCTGCTCTCGTCGCAAAGCAAATGGCGAAAGTCATACCACAAATTGTCCGCGAGCTGAACGAAAATGCTAGCAAGTCCTCTGAGGAATCAAGGACTGATACTCTGAAAGCTGCTTTTAGCTTCAAACAGTTCAAAGCCTGCGACCCGAAAGAATTTACCAGAGAAGATGGGCCTACGGCCATGTTTCAATGGTTTGATTCGATCGAAGTCACCCTTCGCCAGAGTGGCTGTCCGGAAAACCTTCGCACAGTCAACGCTACAGGCGTCTTCCAATCCCGAGCTCTAGATTGGTGGACTGCCGAAAGAAACAAACGAGGGAATGATGCAGCTTATGGGCTGACGTGGGATGAGTTGAAGGACATCATGATGAAAGAGTTCTGCCCTCCCCACGAGCTTCAGAAGCTGGAGGACGAGTTCTGGCACATCAAACAAGAGGGTGGCGACAACGCTGGTTTAACTGCTCGCTTCAAGAAGCTGAGTCTCATCTGCCCAGGTTAAGTTACTACCCCCGAGATTACGATCAAGAAATACATCCGTGCTGTCGGATTGTGTTGCAGACTTTGTGTAGGCCGCCAAGACAATAACTATTGAGGAAACCTACCTGCTTGCCGCTGAGATTAATGATAAGCGAGTCAGGGCTGGTTATTTCGATAAAGCTGCCAAGAGTCTTCATCAAGTCACCGCTGCTCCCACCGCTGAAACTACCGCACCGCAATCTTCAAAGCTCTCACGTCGCAAGAGGTAGAATAGCAGCTCCAGCAACAAGAACTGTGCAGTTACTGCCGCACCACTCCAAGCTGTACCCGCTCAACCGCAACCGCAACCTCAACACCGCAAAGTAGCGGCGCCTGTGGCCAATGTACCGTCAGCAAAGCGTGCATATTTTGGTCCACACCTACTCTGCCTTACTTGTACTTATCATCACCCGGTTGGTATCGCATGCCGGTTTTGTGTTCACTGCAACCTGTACGGCCACTTCACCGCTAACTGTCATACCGGTCCTCGCTAAGCTCCTGCTCTACCAGCTCCGCAAGGACAGCAAGTAGCTCCTGCTCCCGCTGCTCACGCAAGAGCTTGCTTTGCGTGTGGTGATCCCAACCACTTCGTAAACGTCTGCCCCAACAGAGTGGTTAAGCAAGAGCCACGGCAGCAGCAGCAAGCACCGCAACAACACCAGCAATAGCAGTAGCAGCCGTCTCAGCAAGCAGCCCGCGGGCGAGTCTTCAACATCAACGCCCGCCAGGCCCAGGCAGACAACAACGTGGTTAATGGTACGTTTCTCGTGAATGGTAGTAATTCTTTGTGTTTATTTGATACTGGAGTCGATAATTGTTTTGTATCATTCGAATTCGAAAAGCTCCTTAATCGTAAGCGCGCCCATCTCCCTATGACCTTCGACGTAGAAGTTGGCACTGGAAAAACCATCACCTTCAGTTCCGTTCTGCGTGACTGCACTCTTGATCTCAACGGTCACGTTTTCCTGATTAATCTTAATCCGATGTAGCTTGGTAGCTTCAATGTCATAGTAGGTATGGATTTCCTTTGGGAGAATCATGCTGAAATTGTTTGTTTCGATAAGATGATTCGTTTCTCCCTTGCGAACGGTGATTAATTGTGTGTTTATGGCGAAGTCTCTCCAAAGAAGTTACAGCTCATGTCGTGTGTCCAGGCTAGCAAGTATCTCCGCAAGGAATACCAAGCTTTCTTGGCACACATCGTAGTAGTTGAGAAGGAAAAGAAAGGAAAGACAATAGGAGAAGTACCCATGGTTCGTGATTTTCCTACTGTATTTCCTGATGACTTACCTGGTTTACCTCCCACTCTTGATATCGATTTCCGAATCGACCTCATTCCTGGAGCAAACCCTGTTGCTAGAGCGCCTTATCGCCTCGCTCCTTCTGAAATGCGTGAACTCTCGAGTCAGCTCCAGGAATTGCTTGATAAAGGCTTCATTCGCCCGAGCACCTCTCCATGGGGAGCTCCTGTCCTTTTCGTCAAAAAGAAGGATGGATCGTTTCGGATGTGCATCGACTACCGGGAATTGATAAAGCTGACTATCAAGAATCGCTATCCCTTGCCTCGAATCGATGATTTGTTTGATCAACTACAAGGTGCCACATGTTTCTCGAAGATTGATTTACGTTCAAGCTTTCACCAACTAAGCATTCAAGAGGAAGATATACCCAAAACCACTTTTCGAACCCGCTACGGTCGTTACGAGTTTATCGTTATGCCTTTTGGTTTGACAAACGCTCCCGCAGTTTTTATGGATCTAATGAACCACGTGTGTAAATCCTTTCTCGACCGCTTCGTCATCGTTTTTATCGATGATATCCTGATCTATTCTGAAGAGACACTTGATAAATGACCGGAATCAAGTTATCCAGGGGGTTAGGTTCTGCATAAAAGGGGTGGTTCTCTCTCGTTTGATTCAAAGGGACTAGTCTTCTTCTCCGGTGAACACTGCAAAACAGAACACCGTTAGCCTCGTTACAGGGAAAATGGAGGTTTTCTCCGTGACCCGACTCCGGCGTGAGAATAAGTATGTGTTTATGAAGAAGAAGAAGAAGAAGTATTGATGAAGTGAGTGTAACTTGAAGTTCATACCTGAATTACTCTCAAATTTATAACCGGGAGTTTGGGCGGGAAAACTCGTTTGTTGAAATATTAACGGAAGATGCTAACCCCGTAAGCAGTTATTTTTCCTTCCGTTAATCTTCTGGATCTGTTATGGGAGCACATGGATCACTATTTAGATCAATGGCTGGGGAATTGCCACGTGGAAAGTGGGCAAGTGGAGGTTTCTCTCCAATTCCATACCATCATCGTGATTTCAGGGAGGCCTGAGATGATGACACGTGTCCCAGACGGTTATAACCATCTAGTAGTGCACGATTGAGTCTTCTAGAAGGTTATTGCCATAATCCGGTGTGACTCCTTATCGTGTGGTATCGGTGTAATAAATAATATCAAAGGCTGGATATTATTTAAGCGAAAGTGTTAAACTAGGATTCTCATCCTTTGTCTGTTATGGTGAAAAGCGCAAGGATTCATTAACTTCCTTTTGGCGCGCGGGCGTTACTTGCTGTCTTTCTTCTAACACTCTTTGTAGGACCAGTGCGCGGCTGCGCAAGGTCTAAAAGAGGGTTGAATGACGAGGTTGTGGTATGGTCCCAAGTACTTGATATGAGGTTTTTAGGACCTTACCCCTTCAAGTCCCCCCAGTCTAGTGTTGCTCTTATGCAAATAAGTGGAGCACTGGACTATATGAGAGAAATGCTTTTGGCGCGAAAGTAGGGAATCTTCTATGAAAAGATTTACTTTGCTTATTATGGTGATTTTGAAAATCTTTGACTTTGGATGAGAAAGGTACAGTAAGGACTGTGTGACAGGCTATCACTGTCAGGTGCACATTACTGACCGTGCTTTACACGCGCGCGTGAACTTGCGTTTGTGTTGCTTCCCATTCGCCCCTGTCGCTTGGGTAACTGTGCAATCCCGAAAAAGGTGTTGTTGCAGTTACCGAAGCTATTTATGGCAGTGGGTATATAAATGTTTTGGATTTCCTACTTCTAGTAATCATTACTTTGTTGAAACCCTTCCCCTTCTTCGTCTTCTTTATCCGTCTTTTTTAGAAGGAATTGCAATCTCTTCCTCCTATGTCAACTGGAGATCATCACGAAGATTCAACGGAAGAAATGTCTGTCGAACTTCCACCGTTGAAGTGGTCCAGGGCAACCTTTGATGGATTGGTTCGAAACCTTAGATTTCCGGAGAACTGGGGTGCCCGATACCCTGAAGAGGGTCAGACGGCGGCAGATGATCCGGCTGGGTATATAACCCTCTTTTGGGATTTCTTTTATGAAGGCAACTTTCGTGTGCCTGTGACGAAATTTTTCCTAGAAATTCTTGAGTATTAAAAGTTTCATATCTCCCAGGTGCACCCAATTGGTATGGTTAGGGTTCGGCATTTTGAGTTTGTGTGCCAGACGATGCATGTTGAACCGGCGGTTTCTCGATTCCGAGTTTTTCATCAAATGTGTTGTACCCAAGGGTTTTATTCTTTCGTTCAAAGAGCATCGGCGAAGAAAATTTTGCTGCAACCCCCAAAATCCTTTCATGATTGGAAACAAAAATTCTTCTTTATCAAGGTCGGAGTTGTTCCAATGAGGATGATTTTTAGGGGAAAGGAAGATGTTCATACTGAGACCCTTCAAACTCCTGTTGACGAAAATTGGTACCAAGACCTAAAAGACGTTCTGTCTATTGCCTTGCCGGAGAAAGCCCTTGTTGGTGCCGGTATGAGTCTGAACTGGAGGATGGAACGAGAGGAGAAGCCGGTGTACATGGAAGATGGCAAAAGTAAGATTTTTGCCCTTTTCCTTGTCTTCTCTTTCTCTTTTTTTTTTAAATTTGCCTTTACTTTTCCCTTTATGCAGTTGTTTCGTTGTACGTTGTTTGATGCGTAGTCGAGTGTTATATATATTAGGTGTATATTTTAAGCCCCTTTAACACCTTTTAGTCAAGTTTTAAATTTATAAAACACGATATTTACTAACACTAGACACACATATGGGCAAGTGCACCCATCGTGAGCGTAGTATAGTGTTGGTAAGATACCGAGGTCGTCCAAGGACACAAGAGCTTTTAGTACCGGTTTATCCTCAACGTCTAATCAAATCAAAAAGAAGTTTTAGAAAAATGTTTTAAACTAAGAAAAATAAAAACTAACTAAAATGCTGAAAATAAAAATAAAAAAGAAAAACAGATAGACAAGATGAATCACTTGGTTCCGACTCGTATCTAGTGTAACCTTTGATTATTTTCGCACTTTTGCACATATTTAAGAGATTATCATAGTTATTGTAGTGGGCCCCTCTTTTGAAGGTGACGTTACCCTCACCCCAGTAGTTTGAGTCAGCAAGGATACAATCCTAAAAGGGTGGATTATTGGAAGATAATTAATTAAGTTATTAATGCAAATTATGGTAGGCCCCTCTTTTGGAGGTGACGTTACCCTCGACTAAGTAGTCTGAGTCAGCAGGGATACAGTCCTAAATAGCCGGGTTATAGTATTAATAGTAGTTAACTTATGAGGGGATCAAAGAGTTTGGACCCCCGCCATCCAATACCGTTAAGTATTGAAGGAGGTCCTACTAAATTTGACCCAGGTCCATTGCAGGACCTCTAAACGCTGAACAATGGCAAGACCTTTACCAAACCGTTCCCTTAACCCCCGACCAGGTAGCCAACATACCTCCATATAGACCGTGGAGATATGAATGGTGAAAATCTTTTATTTTATATAGACAGTAAAATAATGCCAAGACACCACGGACAAACGATAAGGAAAGATCACCTTCAACATAAGCAACTAGTTATTAAAGTCATTAATACAAAACCAAATAAAAAGTGCGAAAAGATTAGAAATAAAAAGTATTACACTAGACACTTGTCTTCACCAAGTGATGTAAGAGACTTAGGCAAACATGGCCTTGATTGTCAAGAACTCTTACGATCAATCTTGGATCCCGAGACGACTCACACACTCTACGATGGACAATGGATGATGGTGTTATGGTGGTGGTGGGTGGTGGGTGAAGTGTGAGAGAGGTGGTGTGCCAAGGGATGGTTTGAGCTTGAGCCAAGCACTTCTATTTATAGGCTGAACAGAAGCTCGGGCACGGCCCCGTGTCCAGTGGGCACAGCCCCGTGTCCACATCATTCTCTTTCTTCATTTAATGCAGTTTTGTCTTTTTAGTTGACCACGCCCCCGTGTCCGCTGAGCACGACCCCGTGGTGCAGAAGAATCTTTGTACTATGCAGATTTGCTGGATTGTGCGAATCTTATAGTTGACCACGGCCCCGTGTCCGCTGAGCACGGCCCCGTGGTGGGCAATAGAAGCTTCTACCACTTTGTCTTTTCTGCTGACACTTGGGCACGCCCCCGTGCTGGCTGAGCACGGGGCGTGTTCAGGCTTCTGATCTCTTGTTTTGCTTGGGAAGATGCTGTCGTGGGGTCGGGCATGTCACGTCTTGTTCCTTTTCTTGTATTTATGTTAGATTTTGATGTCTTTTTGCTTCTTTTGTTAATTTGAGCTCATTTAATCCTGAAAATACAAAAGGAAGACAAAAGCACACTTTTTCCAACATTAGTACTAAAAAAGGGTTAGTTTTATGCCTCATTTGATGAAATTTATATGTTGCATTTTTAACACATCAAATACCCCTACACTTGAATCTTTGCTTGTCCTCAAGCAAAACTCTTTAATATGTGGCTATTACACTCCCAAATGGAATGGGTAGAGAAGAAGGTTTTTGGGCTTGTCGTAGAGTGTCGGGATTTCCAAGATTCTTTATTTAATTTAATTTTTATTTATTTACAATCCTATTCGTCATGATTTATTTAAAACTTTTCATAAGATAAATTACTTATTAGGGCATAACATGCCTCTTTAAAATTCTATTTATATACAAGTTCACATACCTCACGAGGATCACTCAACACTCGGCCGAAAATGTATTTTTGTGGATCACTCGAGAGCGGCATGGAACTTACTCCTACCATAGGCTTGCCAAGCAATCAATCCTCCTCCTTTTTAACTTATATACCTTTGTAAATATCAAGAGGACTTTGTGGGTGAAGGGTTAGGCTTGGGTTAAAGGTAGGTGGTTGGGTTGGTGGTTAGTGGTTAGTAGAAAAAGGGCTAAAAAGCGTAACAAGTGTCGGTTTTCGTAAGACTTTCTATTTTTGTAACTTTTATTTTGATGAAGCTATTATTCAAACAAAGTTATTTTTAATGAACTTGTTTGTTTATTTTCTTTTGCTTCATCATCAACAAAATTATTATTTTTTTTTAGAAAAGTCATACGAAAAACTGAACTTGTTACTAAAACAAAGGGGTAAAAAAAATGAAAAAGGTTTTGGTGGGTAAAAAGGGTGTTTGGTTTGGGTTATGAAATGAAAGGGTTTAGGCTCAAAGGGGCTAACTAGGGGGATTTTGGGTAGGTGGTAAAAAAAATGGTGTAGAAATAAAAAGGGTTAGTCCTAATGCCTCCATCATTTACTTACTCGGGTTTAAGTTGGTAAGGACCGGGAATGTATCGTCATGGCAAGTTCTAGAGTCGTAAGAACCAAGCGGCTATTCACACAAGAAACGAAAAATGAGCATTTAGTTTAATGATATGTAATTGTATGCTCAATAAAGGCTCAAAACTCACTTTTGTGGGAATGGGTTTTTTTTATGTGATCAAGTATATATAATTGAATTTTAACTAAGCTTGTCATGCCTTTTCATAATTTTCTTATGTTGGTTCTTTTTATCACGACGCGATCGGTTGTAAATTTGTAAAAATATAACCTTTTTAGAACTTGTTATTCCCAAATTAAACCAAGACAAGTAAAAAAAATGAAAATTTTTGAAAAAAATTTGGGGTGATTAGCGGTTCCAATAGAGTTTTGTGTAAGGCTTGTATTTAGGACTTGCAAGATTCAAGGTTTTAGCATCCCCCCCACACTTAAATTACACATTGTCCTCAATGTGTCCCAAAAATAAGTTTTTCGGTTGATTAAAATGTGTAAAAGTGGGTTAAAAACAAGATTTTATGGTACTGGGTAGCTGAACACGGGGTGGTGTTGGATGAGCACGGCCCAGTGTCCAGACTGCCAGTACCAAAAGTAAACAGAAGGCTGGGCACGGGGGCGTGTCCGGTGAGCACGGCCCCGTGTCCAGGTACCTGAACTGGGCATTTTCTACAGAACCTCGGGCACGAGGCGTGTTGGGGTGAGCACGGCCCCGTGCTGAACTTGCTGTAATAAAGAAAAATCGTCGGGAGGCTCTGTTTTTGTGTATGGGGTGTTGGTTCAAGCTTCCCTTATCATCCTTCACCATCCCGAGTGTGTTTTATTCCTGAAAATTAAAACTAAACTAGAAAACATAAAGGTTAATCTAAACTAAACTACGGATAGTTCCGCGGAATGCCTCCGTGGTGCGCCACGTTTATAAGGGTCCTTGGCTAGACCCACCTTATCAGGTGGTTCTGGCTCATCTTCAATTAGGGGGTCGTCATTGCTGAATGGATATTTCATTGACCGCTCAAGATCGACACTCTTTTTAAATGCCCCTAATTGAAGAGGTAGATTGTTGAACTTCCGGTTTTTCAAAGCTTCGTGAGTTTTTACAAAGGGTCGTCCCAACACTAGAGGAGCGTCATCGAGGATGACAAAGTCGGTTGGGATTACCATTTGATTTGTTTGAACCAAAACATCCTCAACTATACCGATTGATTTTATTACTTTCCGATTGGATAGAAAAATGGGTATTTGTAGTGGAGAAAAATTACTAATACTTAATTTTTCGAAAATGTAGTTAGGCATTATGTTAACACAAAGATCTTTATCAATTGTAATATTACTAATAAAGGAATTTTGAAAGAAACATGGAACCGGTGTAATGTTAATTTCAAATGGGTCTTCTTTTATTATTGAGGTTTGATCAGTAGTTAACTTAATACTTACCGCTTCGTCAATTTTAGTGTTAGTGTTTAACTCTTTTAAAAACTTAGCATGAGTGGGTACTAAACAATGATTTTCAAAAGAAGGTGACAAGAGATTAATTTCTTCAAAATTAGACTCTTCTTGAATTTTTACGTTGTTGGACTCACCTTTTTCGTTGTTTAACTCATGTGTCGGTTTTTTACTTATTTGTTCTTCCATTTTTACACTTTCAGTTATCTCTTCCTTTTTTAATTCTTCTCTTGCGCAGGACTCCTCTTCCCTTGCGCGAGATTCTCTTATACAGCGATCGATAACTCTTATGTGTTCTAATATCCTATCGGTCACTTCGGTTATAGAAAAAGAATCGGGATTTTCAAAGCTTGAATCCGGTTGTTCGATCCTTTGTTCCTCATAATACCCATATGAAGTAGATGGTTCACACCATTGTTCTTCATTGTAAGTATATGATGGATAAGGGTCGTAATTTTGTTCTTCATAATACTCATATGAGGTGGGTTGTTCACGCCATGGTTCCTCATAGTAAGCATACGAAGGTGGTGGCTCATATCTTGGTTCCTCAAAGTATGAGTAAGAAGGCTCATACCTTGGTTCATCAAAATATGAGTATGAGGGAGGAGGTTCATACCTTTGGTCTTAATATGATGTGTATGAAGTTGATGGCTCGTACCTGGGCTCCTCATAGTAGGTGTATGAATTGGATGGTTGATATGAGTGACTATTTTGAACCGAGTGTGTGTTACGACAATTAATGCAATAATTACCCCTATAATCATCCTCCTCATAGGTGTAGTTGTAACCTCCTGAGTATTGATCCATAAGAATCACTCAGCAGACCACAACCAAGTCTCGAGATCAGAAAACAAAAATAAAAACGGAAACAGAGGCTGGACACGGCCCCGTGTTCAGTGGACACGGCCCCGTGTTCAGTGGACACGGCCCCGTGTTCAGTGGACACGGCCCCGTGTTCAGGATCTGTATCTGGGCGTTTTACTTTAAACTTACTGATCTAGTTGAGCACGGGGCGTGTTCAGTGAGCACGGCCCGTGTTCAAGCTACTGTTACTGGGTGTTTTTATGAAAATGTGCAGCACGGCCCCGTGTTCAGTGAACACGGCCCCATGTACAGGTTACTGTAAATGCAAAACTAAACTAAAATGCTGAAAAATGTGCGCGCGTTTTAAAAAGGTTTTGAAAAACTGATTAGGCCGTCGATTTTAAGCTTTTTTAAAATCCTTGTGTCCCCGGAAACGGCGCCAAAAACTTGATGCGTAGTCGAGTGTTATATATATTAGGTGTATATTTTAAGCCCCTTTAACACTTTTTAGTCAAGTTTTAAATTTATAAAACACGATATTTACTAACACTAGACACACATATGGGCAAGTGCACCCATCGTGAGCGTAGTATAGTGTTGGTAAGATACCGAGATCGTCCAAGGACATAAGAGCTTTTAGTACCGGTTTATCCTCAACGTCTAATCAAATTAAAAAGAAGTTTTAGAAAAATGTTTTAAATTAAGAAAAATAAAAACTAACTAAAATGCTGAAAATAAAAATAAAAAAGAAAAACAGATAGACAAGATGAATCACTTGGTTCCGACTCGTATCTAGTGTAACCTTTGATTATTTCCGCACTTTTGCACATATTTAAGATATTATCTTAGTTATTGTAGTAGGCCCCTCTTTTGAAGGTGACGTTACCCTCACCCCAGTAGTTTGAGTCAGCAAGGATACAATCCTAAAAGGGTGGATTATTGGAAGATAATTAATTAAGTTATTAATGCAAATTATGGTAGGCCCCTCTTTTGGAGGTGACGTTACCCTCGACTAAGTAGTCTGAGTCAGCAGGGATACAGTCCTAAATAGCCGGGTTATAGTATTAATAGTAGTTAACTTATGAGGGGATCAAAGAGTTTGGACCCCCGCCATCCAATACCGTTAAGTATTGACGGAGGTCCTACTAAATTTGACCCAGGTCCATTGCAGGACCTCTAAGCGCTGAACAATGGCAAGACCTTTACCAAACCGTTCCCTTAACCCCCGACCAGGTAGCCAACATACCTCCATATAGACCGTGGAGATATGAATGGTGAAAATCTTTTATTTTATATAGACAGTAAAATAATGCCAAGACACCACGGACAAAAGATAAGGAAAGATCACCTTCCACATAAGCAACTAGTTATTAAAGTCATTAATACAAAACTAAATAAAAAGTGCGAAAAGATTAGAAATAAAAAGTATTACACTAGACACTTGTCTTCACCAAGTGATGTAAGAGACTTAGGCAAACATGGCCTTGATTGTCAAGAACTCTTACGATCAATCTTGGATCCCGAGACGACTCACACACTCTACGATGGACAATGGATGATGGTGTTATGGTGGTGGTGGGTGGTGGGTGAAGTGTGAGAGAGGTGGTGTGCCAAGGGATGGTTTGAGCTTGAGCCAAGCACTTCTATTTTAGGCTGAACAGAAGCTCGGGCACGGCCCCGTGTCCAGTGGGCACGACCCCGTGTCCGCATCCTTCTCTTTCTTCATTTAATGCAGTTTTGTCTTTTTTGTTGACCACGCCCCCGTGTCCGCTGAGCACGACCCCGTGGTGCAGAAGAATCTTTGTACTATGCAGATTTGCTGGATTGTGCGAATCTTATAGTTGACCACGGCCCCGTGTCCGCTGAGCACGGCCCCGTGGTGGGCAATAGAAGCTTCTACCACTTTGTCTTTTCTGCTGACACTTGGGCACGCCCCCGTGATGGCTGAGCACGGGGCGTGTTCAGGCTTCTGATCTCTTGTTTTGCTTGGGAATATGCTGTCGTGGGGTCGGGCATGTCACGTCTTGTTCCTTTTCTTGTATTTATGTTAGATTTTGATGTCTTTTTGCTTCTTTTGTTAATTTGAGCTCATTTGATCCTGAAAGTACAAAAGGAAGACAAAAGCACACTTTTTACAACATTAGTACTAAAAAAGGGTTAGTTTTATGCCTCATTTGATGAAATTTATATGTTGCATTTTTAACACATCATTGTTGCTTTCAAGAGGGAAGGTGAGAAAATGGCTACCCTTCCGAAGAAACCTGATGAAGAGTTGTGGTATCATCGTATTGTGAAGAACTTTGTTCTTCTGCGGGATGCGGATTTGTCTGCACAACCTTCTGCTGGTGCTGGTAAGCTTTCATCATATTACTTTCTGTTTGCTTCTTTTGCGCGTTTAAATAAGTTTTATTCTGCGCTTTGTTAGTAGGCGACTTATCTAATTTGGGCATAGGCCTTGAAACGAAAAGACGAGCGACAACCACTACTACTGCGCCGAAGAAGAATGATGCTGAGAAAGCTCAATCTTCTAAGGTCAAAAATGTTCGAGGAGAGAAGAAAGGTATGCGCCGTTCCTCTGACTCCTGGTGTGATTATGTGGTGGTTTCTGATTCTTTGGAGGGTCTTGCGCCTGCAGTTATTATTAGAAGGCCAAAACCGGAACCGAAAGATACTGTTGATATCCCTCCGTCCAACCCAAACGATCCTATTGATTTGGAATCAAGCCCTGAGCACTTGGTGCGGAATAAAGCATGGAAAAGAAAACAGACTGGCGCTTAGGCTGAAGGTCAGCCTGCAAAGAAGATTCAGAGGATGAAGATTACCAGGAAAGGCAATCTGGACACCTTTATTTCAGAGTCTGCTCCTAGTAAGTGCCATCTTTGCTTTCTTCTTCTTATGCGCATTGAATATTTATAGACTTTGTTTTTCAGAAAACCCAACTTCTCCTGTTCTCACAGAACCGCTGCCTGTGGTTAACAAAGAACTCCCACCCTCTCCTCCGCGCTCTCCTGTTGATGATCAGTTAAAGAATACTGATGTTCCCGAGTGTGGTGCGGAGAAAACTGTTGGGGTTGAGGATCTTGAAGCTGATAAGCCTGTTAATGTTTATGCGGATGCAGAAAAGGTTATTAGCCCAGGGGTTGTGGATGGTGCTGGTGACCCACAAGTTCCTGATTTTGCTGCTCATGAGTTGGAGAAAGAGAAAACTGCTGAAGAAATCCCTGTTACAGCGTCTCCTTCTAAAGTTTCTGGTTCTATGCCTGAAAATATCGAGAAAGTTTCTGCTGAAGATCAAGGCTCATTCTCTGATGCTGGCAAGAATTCCCCAATCCGCCCAGATGAGAATCTGGGGGATTATTACTATAGAACTTATTCGGAAAAGGATGCTTCCGACATCCATGTCCCTGTTTGGAATCTGAAGAAGGGTGATACTTTCTCAGATTGGCGCGTGTGCCGGGACTGGTTGCAGGGGATATTTCCGCCAGGGGAGATTGAGTTTCAAGAAAGTCGGCTTCATGAGCAAACTTATCATGCCTACCTTGAGGAAGCTGCTTCTCTTGCATCGACCACTCATCACATAGTGCGTGAGTGGCATAGTATGCACAAGGAGTGGGATGCTTTCAAGGTGTCCAAGAAGAAAATTGTTGATGATGAAAACCGAATTGCCCAGTTGAAGGCTAAGGTGGAAGCTGATCAGGCCAAGTTTGAAGCTGATCGGAAAACTAAAGAATGGTCCGTTGCGGGCTGGAAGAGAAAAGCGGAAGCCGAAGCTGCTCTTCTTTCCGAGGAGCGCAAGAACTGGAAGAAAATAAGTGAAAAAGATAACTCCGAAAAGATGAATCTCCACAATGTTATCAATAATCTCAAGGCTGAGGTTGAGAAATTGAAAAAACAAGATGCGAAGATTGAAAAGTTGAAGAAAGAGAAAGCTGATGCTGAAGCTGCGTGTGATGAGGCGCGTTTGCACAGGGAGCGAAGTGAACAACGAGAGGTACAAGCTTGCGCCACCCTTGCTCTTAGAGATAAAGAGTTAGAAGAACTTACCGCTTTGCTTTCTGATCAGGAACAACTCAAGAAAGATCTGGAACTTGCGCGTACTGAGAAAACCGAAACCTCTCGCCGTCTGGCTGATACTGAAGAAAAACTAGAGGCTTCCGAAACGGCGCGGGCAACAATAGAGAGCGAGTTGGAACCTTTGAAAAGCGATATGTTATGGTTGAAGGAGCGTGGGATTGCTTGTGTGAGTTGCCTCTTGTGTTTTTTTCTTTTGCAGGAATGCTTTGTGCTTCTTGTTTATTTATCTTATCTTATTCTTGTAGGTTGCTGAATCAGTGTTGAATTCTGAAGAGCTGGATAAAACTGTTGCTCGTTTGGTGATTTCTGCGCGAAATGGTGGGTATTCCCAAGGCTATGCTGAGTGTTCGCACCATGTGAATAACACTCTGAAGGTTAATTGGGATACTAGCAGATCTGCTACATATGGCGTTAATACTGGTGCTGAGCTTGCAGCTTTAAAAACAGAATTCAACAATTTGCAACTTCCTGTTATGGACCTTATAAATGTTGCATTGCAATCTGATTATCACGTGGCGTAACTAAAGGAAATTTTCCCAGATGAAGGTGAAGATCTAGCATAGGTTTCCTTTTGTAGTCTTTTGGGATGTGTATCCCTTCTTTTGTTAAAGCGCTGCTGCGCAAGTAACTTATTCTAAAACACTGCCGTGTTTGATAGTTTTTTAAGACGTATATGTGCGCCAATAATAGTATGATGTATGTTTTTAGTTTACAATATTTTGCATGGGTACAATTACTTTGATGAGGTAAGGCGAATGAAGTTGGTGTAAAGCTCATGTGTGAACGTGTGGTTTTGTGTGATGTAATCACTTGACCGTTCATGAGACTTGTATTATATTTACCATAATGTTTTTGCGCTTACCAAAAGAAATTGCATGCACTTTGTAAAAAAACACAAGAATAATAGAAACTTTGTTGTTTATTTCGGGATAAGGCGCAGAGGCCGTTACAAAGTCTATTAAGATAAATACAGGAGACTTAACTTACACTCTATTTCCTGCTTAAACTTGATAAATTGTAGAGTCTGTTTCGTTCTTGCGGGGAGATCATAGGGTTACTTCTTAATTTTTCGCTTTCTTGCTCGGGCCTTCATCGCCTCGAGTTATTTATTTTATGTCCTTGCGCACGTTTTGTAGCAGGTGAGTGAGCTCACCACTTTTAAGGGCCTTTTCTATCTCGGTGCGCAATGAGATGCAATTGTTGGTGGTATGACCACTGTCCTTGTGGTAATCACAATACTGAGCTGGGTCCTGTCCACATTTGTTCTTCATGGGTGGTGGAGGTTTAAACTGATAATCCTCCGTGCTTAAAACTTCTGCAGGAGTTTTGGTTAAGGGAGTCCATTGTCTCTCCCTGTTCTCTTGTTTGGCTTCTCTCTGCGCGGTGAGTTTATTGATTGTGGCTCGAGCATCTTCGGATGAATAGTTCCCTGAGCTAGAATCGCACCATCCTTTCTTAAATCTCTTCCCGCCACTTGAGCCTAAATCTGAGGGTCGGTTGTGTGGTGGGGGGGCCTGTTGGTAGTTAGATTATTTTCTGTTTGGGTGTAAACCTTAGCCGCCGCCATCACTTTTTCCCAGCTCTTCGGGAGTCCTTCTGTCCCAGACATGACTTTTATCATATCGTCGCACCTGACTGCATATTTAAATTGGGTGCGAATCAGCTGCTCATGGACGTCCCCGATCTCAAGTACCACTTTGTTATAACGGGTGATAAAGTCTTCCAAACTTTCATCATCATGACGCCAGATGTTCATCACATCCGTTGTGTCGCAGATGGATCGCCTTTGTTGGCTGAAATGAACCAGAAACTTCTCGCGCAAATCTTTCCATGACGTGATTTTCCCAATGGGCAAGTTATCAAACCAGATTCTTGCAGCGCCTGTAAGGGTTTGGACGAAAAGGTGACACCATAATGGTAGGGTCCAGCCTCCTACCAGCCCTGCGCTTGTGAAAACTCGCACATGATCGTCTGGGTATGTCATTCCGTTGAACTTACCCACGTTCGACGGTAGCTTTGCTTTCTCTAGCGCGGCCAGAGCAATTTCGGTAATAAATTTTGAATTCTCTGCCGGCTCCGCAGGATGATAAATCAGATCATAATTGTGCTCAGTCTCGGGATTGTAAACCGCACGGGGTTTACACTTGTTGTAATTCGGTTGTAAACGACTAAACACGCTGGCATTTTCACCTACACGGTAAGTTGGATCATATTCACTGGTGTGGGTGCTCCGTTGAGAACCCAACCTGGAGTGAACTGATGGTCTTCGGTGAAGGTGTGACTCGCCTCCATGCTCTTTTCGACGGCTTTCTGATTGAGTATACTCGTATCTCGATGGAGATCTAGAGTAAACCTCCGTGTCTTCGATTTGGACGTGGGATGGGCCATCACGTTGAGAAGCATGAGCACGGGATCCTGGCCTTCGTGATTGAGTTTGGGGAGCAGTTTGTGCACACAGCTGTGTGTATACTGCATTTAGTGCCCCCTGAGACCTGACATACCAGGAGATTGGGGTTTCTCCTGGGGGCAGAATTGAGTTTACAGGGATCTCTGGTCGTACCCCTGGGGTGATAGGTTCGTTCAGATGATTCGATTATACCTCGTTGTCATCCGAAGCTTCTTCTGCAACACCTTCAACCTGGATGTTGTTAACGAAATTCGGCCGAGGGCCGGTTTGCCGATGAGATGAAGTTTCTTCCATGTACAAATGGAATCAACAGGGTAGATCAAAAAACGAGAGAAAACGGGTGAAACAGAGAAATCGGTGGGCGCCAATGAAGAAACACTGGATAAATGACCGGAATCAAGTTATCCAGGGGGTTAGGTTCTGCATAAAAGGGGTGGTTCTCTCTCATTTGATTCAAAGGGACTAGTCTTCTTCTCCGGTGAACACTACAAAACAGAAG
Organism: Helianthus tuberosus; assembly: GCA_030545235.1. NCBI lineage: Eukaryota > Viridiplantae > Streptophyta > Magnoliopsida > Asterales > Asteraceae > Helianthus > Helianthus tuberosus. Next base: position 27,318,886 of record CM060396.1, on the reverse strand, counting down.
ACCGTTAGCCTCGTCACGGGGAAAATGAAGGTTTTCTCCGTGACCCGACTCCGGCGTGAGAATAAGTATGTGTTTATGAAGAAGAAAAAGTATTGATGAAGTGAGTGTAACTTGAAGTTCATACCTGAATTACTCTCATATTTATAACCGGGAGTTTGGGCGGGAAAACTCGTTTGTTGAAATATTAACGGAAGATGCTAACCCCGTAAGCGGTTATTTTTCCTTCCGTTAATCTTCTGGATCTGTTATGGGAGGACATGGATCACTGTTTAGATCAATGGCTGGGGAATTGCCACGTGGGAAGTGGGCAAGTGGAGGTTTGTCTCCAATTCCATACCATCATTGTGATTTCAGGGAGGCCTGAGATGATGACACGTGTCCCAGACGGTTATAACCATCTAGTGGTGCACGATTGAGTCTTCTAGAAGGTTATTGCCATAATCCAGTGTGAGTCCTTATCGTGTGGTATCGGTGTAATAAATAATATCCAAGTCTGGATATTATTTAAGCGGGAGTGTTAAACTAGGATTCTCATCCTTTGTCTGTTATGGTGAAAGGCGCAAGGATTCATTAACTTCCTTTTGGCGCGCGGGCGTTACTTGCTGTCTTTCTTCTAACACTCTTTGTAGGACCAGTGAGCGGCCGCGCAAGGTCTAAAAGAGGGTTGAATGACGAGGTTGTGGTATGGTCCCAAGTACTTGATATGAGGTTTTTGGGACCTTACCCCTTCATATTCCAAGTCAAAAACCGAACACGCGCAACATCTCCGTTTGGTTCTTGAGTTACTCTAGGGAAACCGTCTCTATGCCAAATTCTCCAAGTGTGAATTCTGGCTTGAGGAGGTCCAATTCTTGGGTCACATTGTCAATAGTCAAGATATTCATGTCGATCCTGCAAAGATTGAAGCAGTTAAGAGCTGGGTTACACCCAAGAATCCGTCTGAAGTCCGTTCTTTTCTCGGACTAGCGGGCTATTATCGCCGATTTATCTAAGGATTCTCTAAAATCGCCGTACCGCTTACTTCTCTCACGCACAAGGAAAAACCTTTTGTTTGGGGAACCAAGCAAGAAGAGGCCTTTCAAACTCTCAAGCTTATGCTCTGTAACGCTCCCGTACTCTCTTTACCCGACGGAAACGACGACTTCGTAGTCTACTGCGATGCCTCTAACCTTGGTCTCGGTTGTGTCAGCTCAAGATCCACGAGAAGAACTACACCACACACAACCTCGAGCTTGGTGCAGTTGTTTTTGCGCTGAAGATTTGGCGACACTACCTATACGGTACCAAGTGTACGGTCTTCACCGACCACAAGAGCCTACAACACACCTTTAGCCAAAAGGAGCTGAATATGCGCCAACGCCGGTGGGTAGAACTTCTCAACGATTACGACTGTGAGATTCGTTACCATCCCGGCAAAGAAAACGTCGTCGCCGATGCTCTTAGTCGACGAAGCTATTTGCATAGCGTTCGTAATGCTCAAGCCTAGCACAATCTTGAAGCTCTTATTCGCGACGCTCAACATGCTTGTTTTACGGAAAGCACTCTGAAGAAAGAAATGATCATCAATAATGGCGAACAACTGGTGAATAAATCGAATGGTATATTCCATTATCTAGACCGAATTTGGATTCCCAAGCGCACCAACTTACGACAAATTCTGCTAGACGAAGCCCACAAATCGCGATACTCCATTCATCCCGGTGCTGATAAGATGTACCAGGACATGCGCTACAAGTACTGGTGGTCGGGCATGAAGAAGGATATCGCTATCTACGTTTCGAAGTTCCTGACTTGTTCGAAGGTCAAGGCTGAACATCAAAGCCCCTCTGGCTTGCTCGTACAACCCGAGATCCCTATGTGGAAATGGGAGAGCATAGCTATGGATTTTATAACGAAACTTCTGCGCACGCCATCGGGTCACGACAGCATATGGGTTGTCATTGATCGTCTTACTAAATCTGCTCATTTTCTGCCAATACGAGATGACTTTAAGGTAGAACGATTAGCCTGAATCTACACCGATGAAATTATATGTCGACACGGGACGCCTCGTGACATCATCTCTGACCGCGACGTTCGGTTTACCTCGCGCCTTTGGGAAACGTTTCAATCTCCTCTCGGTACTACTCTAAATCTAAGTATTGCTTTCCATCCCCAGACCGACGATCAGACTGAACGCACGATTCGTACCCTCGAAGACATACTTCGCTCGTGTGTTATAGATTTCGGTGGTAATTGGGATACGCATTTACCTTTAGTCGAATTCTCGTACAATAACAGTTAACACTCTAGCATCCAAATGGCACCATTTGAGGCATTATACGGAAGGAAATGTCGATCGCTGATTGTATGGCACGAGATCGGGGACGCGCAAATTACCGGTCCTGAGCTCTTGCAAGAAATGACTGACAAAATCCTCCAAATTTGAGACAATCTGTTGAAAGCTCGGAGTCGTCAGAAAAGTTATGCCGATAGACGTCGAAGCCCCTTGAATTTGACATTGGCGATCACGTACTCCTAAAGGTTGCATCTTGGAAGGGGGTGATCAGATTCGGCAAGAAAGGAAAGCTCGCGCCTCGATATGTTGGACCCTTTAAAATTCTGGAAATGATTGGCAAGGTAGCCTACAGACTCGAACTACCGGAGGAACTGAGTAACGTCCACCCGACTTTCCATGTCTCAACCTCAAAAAGTTCCAAGCCAACCAGGAATTACATGTCCCTCTCGAGGATTTACAAGTGGACAAAACATTACACTTCATGGAGAAGCCTGTCGAGATCATGGGCCGAGAAACCAAGGTACTCAAACGCTCACGCATTCCCATTGTGAAGGTTTGCTGGGAAGGCAAACGCGGCGCCGAGTTCACCTGGGAACTGAAAAGTGACATGAAGGCGAAGTATCCGCAATTCTTTGTTACGCCTGCTTCTTAAATTTTGGGACGGAATTTCCTAAAGTAGGGGAGGCTGTAACAACCCGACGTTTTGAAGTCAAAGTACAAGTCAATGTCAAAGTCAAAGGAGGAAAAGATTGCTAATTGCGATCTGTCACTCCTTGCTTAATTACTGATTTGTGCTTCTTGACTTGTAATCGAATTCTATTATTTGTTTGCTTTAGTTGTATTATGTGGAGTATCTATGAGAAATCGAGGTTTAACCGCTAACCGCATCGCTATCGCATCGCAATTCGAATTATGTGTTCTGGATATTGCTTTATGTGTGTGTGTTACTTGTGCATGTTATGTTTATGTTGAGGTGTTTAATCGCAATCACAATCGCAACTCTATCGCAACGCAATCCAATCGCAACCACTAAACGCAAGTTATTTATGATGATTGTATGTTAGATATAGTAGTTAGGTTATTTGTGTAACTAATAGGTAATACTATCACATCGCTCACACGAAACGCATCGCAACGCTCGACACGCAAAACGAAACGCCAAAACCTAACTCGCCGGATCACTCGATCGAATGACCATGTGATCGAATGGCCATCCGAACGGATGACACCATTCTGATGTGAACTAGTTCTGTGAAATAACTCACTGGACGGATCGTCATCCGACCGAACGACCGTTCGACCGGACGACATGAAAGGTCGAGATATTTCTCTATTTTCAAAATGCTACAACGAAAACTTCAAAGTCATTATACACAAACACATCCATCCCAAACGAGTAGCAACCCGACCGAATGGCCATCCGAACGGATCGGATGGCCATCCGATCGGATTGCCATCCGTTCGGATGACACTTCGACACTTAATCACATCGCATCGTTTTACGTGCCGCTTATCGCTTATGCTATCGTTCTGATCAGGCTAATCTCTCAGCGCTCCCTTCAATCCAAGAGATTGTTTATTTATTAAACACAATCTGTGAGTATACTCGATCCCTTTTTGCTTTAAGCACTTTTGGGTGTTACATACGTTACTTATATCAAATCACATCGATCACACAACGCAAACACTTTTATACGCTAACCTCTACTGCATGTTATACGTGTTACTCGATGAATGCTTGTATGTTATGTTTACACAATGATTGTTGCCTGACACTTTAGCAACGATAGTACTATAGTTTGGACTCAGCACCTGTCGTGGACGGGGGTTGCTAAGGGTATTTCTTCATGTGTCACGGTGGTGATATATGTTGCGCACTCTACAACTCGCAGTCACGTCTGTGCATATCTCATTGTCGATAACCTACTTGCTTCGCATTAAACATGTTACATGTTACATGCTGGTTATGCGTAAACTCTTTCGCAGCCTATTATACTATTAAACTTGTATGCTCACCTTTTACACTCTCATTCTCTCTCTAAACTCGTTCTTTCCCCCCTCTTTCTCTCTCTAAAACTCGTTCTTTCCCCCCTCTTTCTCTCTCTAAAACTCGTTCTTTCCCCCCTCTTTCTCTCTCTAAAACCTAAAACCCTAGCTTTTACACTCTCATTCTCTCTCTAAACTCGTTCTAGGGTTTGTGAAAGGTAGGCGGTGGCGGTGTGGCGGTGATGGCGGTCATCTGCAGATGAGAGAGAGAGAGAGAGGGGGGGTGATGGCGGTGATGGTTGGTCATCTGCGGTGTGGCGGTGATGGCGGTGATGGTTGGTGAAGTAGTCTGCAGATGATGATGACCTGTTATATATATAACAGTTTAATATGTTATAATAATTGTATAATAATTAAAATGACCAAAATACCCCTGCACTACAGGACAAAATAGGAGGTTGCAACAGTAAAAAAAATAGGGTTTTTGGATTTTGGACTAAAATGGCAACAAAATGCAAACTACAGGGCCCCAGATGTAATAAGTTTGAGATTTGGACTAAAGTTGCAAAACTGGCCAAACCACAGGGACCAAAATGGCAGTTTACTCTAAAATTAATTTAAAGGCGCCATCAACATGTGTTTACTAAGGTTATGACTCACATCTAGGTAGATCCCATTTTATTAAGGCAAGTTCCTTTTTTTTTCTATTATGTTTATCATTACCGACATATTATCAGGGTAAACCGTTGCTAATATTTAAGTGTGAGGAAGACTTATTGGTAATCAAGTAATCAATCGTTGAAGTTGCCCATCGGTAGATCGTGTCGAAAATCAAATTACCCACTAACAAATATCCGACAGATCATTACCAACGGATTCTCGTGTGTAACCCACTTCATCGATGTTTTCAAAAGAATGGTTCGTCAATGATGCCTGTCTGTTTAGTAATGAAATCATAGTCTATGCCTTTATCATGTTCCATGTTCTATGAAGAGATGTACTATAGACAAGGTTGCACAAAGTAGAATGCAAGTGTAATCTCTGAGTGTGTAGTACTTAATTATATCTGAAAAAAAATTAACGGGGGAGATCAAGCAATATAATCCTCCATATTATTCTCCATATTAAATTAGTCAAAGTGGTTACACAGTGGTTATTGTGATTATCCTAGAATCATGATATTTCCTTTGTAACTTTTGTATTATAAATTTCCTTCAATATCAAAGTTATTTTTGTGGTAATACTACCTAATCTAATATGGTATCAATCTAAACACTCTGGTCCTTACCCTCTTCCCCTAGAAGAGTGTCGCTCCCCTTCTCTTTCATCTCTATCACTTCTTCTCACAATGGGATCTTCTTGCACACGCATATCTCTTCCCATGAACACTCTTCTTCATATGTTAACCATCAAGTTGTCCTCCTCAAATTTCCTTTTATCGCGAAATAAAATCAAGCCCCGTCTTTATCACCAAGATTGATTTCGATTTTTCGATCCTTCATATCCAACACCATCGAAAACCATCACCCAAGAAGTCATATCAGTCTCCAACCCTGAGTATGCATTGTGGTTTGAAACCGACCAAAGAGTTCTTCTCATCCTCGAGTCTTCTCTAACCGATGAGGTCATGGCTGAAGTCCTAGGTTTTTCATCTTCTCACGATGTCAGGTGGTGTGCGTTCGGTGTGATATGATTTTTGTAAAATGGTATGAACAATATAGATCTAAAGTAAACCAACAACAATAACACCAGAAAATAATGACAAAACCGTGACACAAAAATTTTATTTTGTTTAACCAACCCGGAAAACACCCAAACCACCCAAGATCTTACTAAATGTAAGATCTATATGAACAATACAACAACATATAATTAACTGATAATAATCAGTTGATTAATCGGAAAGATACAACCAAATACAAGATGATCCGCAGATCTATCAACAACACAAAAAAAGGAAAACAACACTAGATCTGCAACAATCTTCAAGGATACAGCAGATCAATCGCCAAACTTATGAGAAAAACTGGAGAGATATGTGCGAGACCAAAGAGAAGGATCTGGAACCAATAATGATCATCTCAATAGTAGTTTCTCTTATATCTATTATATATAATAAATGAAAGTTATTTGGGCCACGTGTCACTTGATTAGGGCATCCTCAGTTCTCTTTTCCCGCCCAACAGTGCCATCCCCTTTTCCTTATATAACCTCTCTTCTCACTTCTGATCTTTCTTTACAAACGCCTAGGGTTCTTTCTCTCTCTATATTCAGGCGATTCAAATTCAAATTTCACAAACCTTAATCTTCTTCCAGACGCCACCATAAAATCATCTTTTGTTCATCGATTACTTCATCAAAAGGTTTGTTCTTCTTTTTTTTTAGTTGAAATAGTTTCATGATTTCCTGTTATTTATACTAATCCTTTGTGTTTTGTGTCTTTTCATGTAACCATTGTTAGGGTTTCGTTCGAGAGTTAGATCAAGAGATGTGTCGCCGGCTAACGGTTCTCCATAATCATGGTATGTGTTTTTGTTTTTGATTTTTACTTAAGTTTTGTTATTTGAGTTGTTACTAAATGATTATTTTCAATGATCTGTTGCAGATGATAATGATGATGATTGTTCTACTGTCCTTTCCAGTATCATTGTTCCAACATCGTTTAAAGTATGTGTTTTTTGCTACTCCGATTTCCAAATTTTGAGTTTTTAATTATCAAGTGATATACTCTAATTGTCGCTTTATATTTCAGTCTAATCACATTTGTTTGAAATTCATACAATATGTTGCGGGTTATTATAGGTTTGTAATCAAAGAAGTTTAAATTTTAATTAAACACAAAGAAAGATTATTAAATTTACAGTTAAAATAATTTTTTCTTATGAGTAAATGATGATTATAATTGACTTGTGCAGCAGATGATGATGACTTGTCCAAGAAAGGATCTGCTACTGTTGTAATATACTAGAGCAATGGTCTTTCCTGCCTTTTTTGTATTAAAAGAAGCATAAAGTTTGGTTTAAACCACAGTTCTTTATAAACAAAGTTAAGGATTAAGTATATGAGGACAGGGCTCTTCTTCACCAGCTGAAGAAGTGTTTTCATGTACTGCATCTTGGTCTGTTCACTAGAGATCAGCTTTCTATAAATCCTGATGTTAATGCATTAAGTCCTTCCATGGAGTTCATGTCGATTGTTGGAGATATACAATGATTGACTTTATGTACCTAGAGTTTGATTAACCAAAGGAAAACGACTGTTTAGTATCAGCAGTGGTTCGGCATCTACAACGGATTTAAATTTAGTATTTAAATTTTGTTTGATCTGTATTATAAATACAACAGTTGTTTGATTTTTATACTATTAAATAAAAATGTAGTACACTTGGATGTTAAATAAGTTCCTCATTATGATTATTTGGATATAATGTTTTTGAAATTCGTCTTTTTTTTAGGCCAATTGGATTTTAACACCTTTAACTTTGAAGAGTTGGCCGATAACACCCGCAACTAACACTTTGATCTGTGACACCCCAAACTTTTAATTTCGTTTGTCATTTCACCACTCAGTTAAAAAATCAGTAACTGGGTTAGTTTTCAATCCTAGGTGGCATCCTACGTGTCTTGTTTTTGATGAGGTGTCGTTATGAGGTGGAAATATATAAAAATATGTGTGAAATCTGTGTATGTATATGTATATGTACAGGCAATAAATCATCCCCAAATTCAATATATAAAATCAAACATCATCTTTAAATGAATTTTATCACCGGCGATTATCACACAAAATCAAATCATCATCATGGCTGAACAAACAAACAAACAAACACCTGTAATTCTAGGGCTTCACCGATCACTCAATGGCTGAACAACGAAAGCCTCACCACCTCCTTTGTCTCCTCCCCCAAAAACTCCACCACCATCATCACCCACACCACATCCTGCCGCTGCCACTGTTGCCGGTGTCGGAGAAGACGACCGGAGCTTCTCTCTCTTCTGTTTTCTCCTCTCTCTCTCTCTCTCTCTATCCGTCACTCACCACCACCCGACAGTGGTGGTGGTGCTCCGTTTTGATGAAGCTAAACAAACAAAACACAATCTACACAAATAATCTGGAATCTTGATTTTTATAAGGGATCTGAAAACAAAATCTGCATAATTAAGATGCAGAACTGAACTATCAAAGCTCAAAATAATGCAGATCTGAACGAATTGTTAAAGGATGGTTGCTCGATCCTATACTTACAGCATTTAATCTGAACGAATTGTGAACGGATCGTTGCTTCGAAGAGAGTATTAACCTGCTCACGGCGGCGTCTACATCGGCAACCTCCCATGAATCCGGCGGAGCTCCGTCTACTGAGTCCGCCATTCACCGCGGAAGCAGTGGTTGCGGTGGTGGTGGTTATTGAGGAATTTGATGCAGAAATTGATTGTGATTTGAGAGATTGATTGGAGAAGACGTTGTGTGTATCGTCTACATCTGGTATTTTCCGGATTGATTTGAGAGACTGATGTCGCACTCTCGATCGACCGACTATGTCCCTGCTCCTCTGTATTTTCCGGCTGCACGCAATTGAGGAAGATGATGTTAGGGTTTTTATTGGACTTTGTCTGTGTTATAAAGTGTGTTATAAAGAAGGAGATGAGTTATACACATGTAGTGCCACATAATCAAGAATTTGCCATGTCATCTTGTCTACATAATCAAGTCTGTGCCACCTAGGATTGAAGACTAACTCAGTTACTGATTTTTTAACTGAGTGGTGAAATGACAAACAAAATTAAAAGTTTGGGGTGTCACAGATCAAAGTGTTAGTTGCGGGTGTTATCGGCCAATTCTTCAAAGTTAAAGGTGTTAAAATCCAATTGGCCTTTTTTTTTACAAAGAGATGTTTATGGGCAAACCTCTATTTATCGTCAAACATTTGTTTAACAGGAAATATGTTTTTATGTTCAAACATCTGTTTAAGGTCGTTTATGGGCAAACCTCTATTTATCGTCAAACATTTCTTGGACAGGAAATATGTTTTTATGTTCAAACATCTGTTTAAGGTCAAATATCTGTTTATCTCCAAACAACTGATATTGAAGGTGAAATATTTGTTTAAGGTCAAAGATATTTAAAATAGTAAAAAATGATAGTTTTCATTAATCCTTAAAAGTCTGTTGGAACCACTGTTTTGGTTCAAACATCTGATTGTTAAAGTCTGTTGGAACCACTGTTTTGGTTCAAACTTCTGATTGTTAAATGTTATCCACTGCTGAGAGACAACCTCCGTTTCTTTATGCTGAGAGACAACCTCCGTTTCCACTGATCGGAAAAAATAACCACTTGTCACTTTTACATTTTTTACATCCACTGATATGGACCATCAGCGGTTTCCCTAAAAAATAGTAACTGCTCACATTTTTATTATTGATGTTGTTAATTAGTAATAGATTGAAATTATTAAATGAAAACTAGAATTGCAATCAAATTACCATTTTACCTGATCTTTACATTCCAATGACATAAGAGTTCCACCAAAATTATTTTCATGATAAAATTTAAAGTTAAATTAAAAAATAAAAAATAATCTTGATGACTATTTGTTCCAAATCAAATCAGTAATTAATGCTGATTTCTTGAGCTTTGGACATTTGATTAAGCAAATTTTGAATTTCAAATTGACGGTTATTATATCTTGATTAAAGTATAAATAAAATTTAAAAAAGTCATGATGACATTTGTTTTCAAATCAAGTCAGTAGTTATTGATAATATCAGTAATTTTGAAATTTAAAATATTCAAAATGGTAATTTAAAATTTGCGTTCTCTTTTTTTTTTCCTACTTTGCATATCATTTCTAATATTTAATTACTTTAATAAAGCAGCATATAAGAATATACACTACTTACGTTTGAAATTAAATCTGAAATTTATGACGTACAACAACAGTGGATAACTACAACAGTGGTTCAGCATCAACTTTAGTTTTTCTATTGTTTATTTGTTTATGTTAGCAATGTTTATATGTAACAGTGTTTTCCGCATCAATGTTGTAAAGACTGATAGGTTGTTAGATGTCATCACCTCAGTGTTTTATATGTGACCATTTTTATGGCATCAGTGTTTATATTTAATTTATATTTAACAGTGTTTAGGACTGTTGTTTATACGTAACTCTATTTATCACATCAATTCAGTGGTTTGATCTGTACTATTAATTGAACAGTTGTTTCATCTTTATACTAATAAAATTCATATACACTTTGATTAATAGTAAGCTCCTCATCTTGATTGTTTGGGTATAGTATTACAATCAAATTATGAAATGAAAACTAGAATTACAATCAACTTACCATTGTACCTAATCTTTACATTCCAATTACCTACAAGAGTTCCACCAACATTATTTTCATGATAAAATTTAAATTTAAAATAAAAAATAAAAAAAAATTCTTGATGACTATTTGTTTCAAATCAAATCAGTAATTAATGCTGATTTCTTGAGCTTTGGACATTTGATTAAGCAAATTTTGAATTTCAAATTGACGGTTATTATATCTTGATTAAAGTTAAAATAGAATTTAAAAAACTCATTATGGCATTTGCTTTCAAATCAAGTCAGTAGTTACTGATAATGCCAGTAATTTGAAATTTAAAATTTGCAAAATGGTAATTTAAAATTTTGGTTCTCTCTCTCTTTTTTTTTCTACTTTGCATGTCCTTTCTAATATTTAATTCCTTTGCATACCTTTGAAATTAAATATGAAATTTATGACGTCCAGCAACAGTGTCAAACTACAATAGTGGTTCAGCATCAACGTTTGTTTATTTGTTTATGTTAACAGTGTTTATATGCTACAGGAGTTCCGCATCAATTTTTTATACACTGTTAGGTTGTTAGATGTCATCACCTCAGTATTTTATATGTAACCATTTTTATGGCATCAGTGTTTATATGTAACAGTGTTTCAGAACAGTTGCTTTTACTATGTAACAGTGTTTCGGAACAGTCCTCACTCCAGTGGTTTGATCTGTACTATTAATTGAACAGTTGTTTCATGTTTATACTAATAACATTCCTATACACTTTGATGTAACAGTATTTATCACATCATTTCAAATTGATGGTTATTATTTCTTAATTAAATTTAAAATAAAATATAGAAAAGTCATTATGACAATTGCTTTGAAATCAAGTCAGTAATTTTGAAATGATAAATATACAAAATGGTAATTTAAAATTGACGTTCTTTCTCTTTTTTTTTCTATTTTGCATATCATTTCTAATATTTTATTATTTTAATAAAGCAGCATATAGGGATATACACTCCCTACCTTTGAAATTACATTTGCCACTGCATTCAGTTAAAATTTTTATTGGATAATCGGTAACCTTGAATTCCAACCTTGATATTTTTTTTAAGAACATCCATGCTTATTGTATTATTAGCATATTACGTTTAGCAATACTTATTATTTACAAGATTCTTTTTTTTTTATGTACAGTCTTCAAATGGAGGTTGCAAATGTTACCATGCTTAACGATCTTAATACATTCTCAAACAACTATTCGATTAGAGTTAAGATTGTTAGCATTTCGAAGAAGATGATGAATGATAACAAAAATGAAATATATCGTCTTGATATGATCTTCATGGATGAGATGGTACCGTATATAGTTGTCTTATCATTTTTTTGGACATATGAATATCCAAATTAGTATAACACCTTTTTTATTTAATCGGATGTTTCATATTCTTAGGGAACTTTGATACAAGCCAGTTGTTTGCATAAAATGCTTGGAAAATTCAAAGACTTCCTTCAGTTGGATGAATGTCTTCTTATCACCAAACCTTCTCTTGCTACTAATAAGTCCTCTGCTAAGTATACCAAGAGAAATGACAAAATATCACTTTATTTCTATACTTCTGTTGAGAAATGCTTTGACTGGTCTGGACCGAAATACCGTTTTAATTTCGTTAACCTCAATGATGTTGTTAAAAATAAAATTGAAGTAAATACAGTTATTGGTATGTAAATCACTACATGATATATATCTATTGTTTTGTCTTATGGTTTTTTTTTTTTTATTGTTATCACTTCTTAATGCTGTTTTCTTTTAACAATATATTTTTGTTTATAGATTGGATTGGTTATGTGGATGTATGTTTCAATCTAGAGGATACGTCAAAGAAGGATGGGAGCAAGGGCAAGAGACTTAATCTTAGACTTGAAGATCTTGAGTGCGTTCTTTTTATTAAGTTGTTGCATTTTGACGTTTAAAGCATTATAAGGTTGCTTGATGTTATTATGTTTTATGTTAATATTTTTAGAGGCCAAAAGTGTCCGGTTACTTTGTGGGATGGTTTTGCTATTGACATGTTTGCTTACATGAATGATAAGAAAAGAGAGAAATATGTTGTTATCCTTTGTCATTTTGGTATGGTCAACCTTTACAAAGGTACAATTTAAACTTAATTAGTTTAATTTTTTTTATCTTTAGTAATTTGAACGTTGTATTTATTTATATATTTTAAATTTGACAGTATTTATATTGATCTACATTTGTTTTTATTTTTAAATTCAGGCAAGCGTGGAGATACAAATGGGTTTGAGCTGAGCAGACTTTTTATTGACACTGACATTGAAGAGATTTCCTCTTTTAGGAAGAGGTATAGTTAGTAATATGCATATAAACATTGAATATTATTATTTTGTACTTACATTTAATTTTTACGTTTTAATTTGATCGCATGAATCTGTTTAGGTATGTAGAGAAAATTTCAACTTCATCTTCATCAAATGAGCATGTTGGTTCAAATGTTATCTCAAGTGTTGAAGATGAGTTTCTTAGTAACCCTGATTTCATGCTTATTGGTTTCCTTGGAACGATATCAACGGTGTGTATTTTCTTATAAGTACTCTACATGCTGAGTTTTTTTATACTCTTTTCTAAGTGTTATTATTTTTGTTTGATATTGATAGACAAAGAAGGTTTTGATTCTTGCCACAATCACAGTTATATGCACTGATAAACTTTGGTATTACAATGGTTGTAACCACTGTAAGTCAGGTGTGGAGGAAAGATTTGTAACGAAAGAAAATGCGGATGGTTCATTTGATGTTGATCATGCAAAATCGTTGGTTTGTAAATGATAAATGTGGAGGAGTCGACATCTATTCTATTCCGCGGTTTGAGATTACAGTTTTTTATTTCCTTATACTAAATACTAATATGAACGGTTCATATTAGTAATACTAATGTTTTCATTTGTTTTTAACTTTGATAGGTTCAAGATACCTATTAGGGTGCAAGACTCTTCCGGTACTGTGTCTTTGACACTGTTTGATTTCGAAGCTTACAAGATTCTTAACAAATCTGCAAAAGAGTTACTTACAATCCAAGATCAGGTAACAAATACATGCATTCAGTTGTTTGGCCATGTAGTTAATATAACTTAAAATTAATTTTTATAAAATTCTATGTTCTCAATTATGGAATCATTCTGCTTATTGTAATTTATATTAATTTTGATAAAATCATAGGTTGTTAATTCTGGAGACATACCGAACCCATATCCTGAGATCTTTGACACATTGATTGGAAAGAGGTATGCTTTCATCATAAGTGTTAAAGACTATAACATTGAGCATCAGGTTGAAAACTATGGTATTTCAATGGCCACTAACGATGATGAGATCCTTGCTGCCGCCAAATTCACTCTTAACCAGGTTTAAATCTTCATTATGTGAATCTTTTAATTTTATAGTTATATCTTTTTGAAATAGATTTATACCATTGTGTGTATTTTATGTTATTGTGTATTATGTACTTAAAGCATGAGCAGTCCGAATCGTTGGATGTTCCAGATTCCTGCAGTTTGTCTACTCCTGTTGACCTTATGAAGGTAATATGAGAATTTGTTTATTTGTACTAAATTTTTTGAAACGTTAGTACTTATTGTCTTTTTATATCAGGATGAGATGTCATGTTGTGGTGACAATGTTACCCCTTTATCCCAACCACTGGTAGGCACTAAGAATCCCTCTTCAGATGAAACAAAACGTAAAATTCTTGAAGTGTTCGATGTGGATGATGCATTAGGTTGCTCCTCGACAAAGCGCCGCATCAGTGATGAACTGTGTCAGGATGAAGATGCTGGTGTTTCGACGCTTTTGATTCCAAAGATTGAAAAATAGTTTTTTCAGTATTTTCAGATACATTTACGTGTTGATTTCATATGCTGTTGCCATGTTGAACTTATGGTTTTTGTTTTGTTGCTTTTGGGTGTTTGGTGGGTTATGTTTTGGACTCATTGTGTGGTTTTGAATTCCTGAAAACTTATATGCTTATTATACTGTTATGTTCTAATATTATAATGACTATGATCTTTCTTTGCATATTATTATCTATATTGTTAAATAAATATTGAGATGTCAAAGAATTCACGTTCATCTTCTACGGCAGCTAATTCATCTTAACGAAATTTACATAGTAAGTGAAATTATAACTTCTTAACTCATGTATCAGTTGTTAAGTAGCATCACTTAATCCTTAACTCATGTATCAGTTGTTAAGTAGCATCACTTAATCCTTAATCACGGTTCTCTATCCACTGACTACTACATCAGCAGTTGTTAACCATTAGTAGTTCACTATCAGTTGTTAAGTACCCTTAGTGTTTTAATCACTAGCAGTGCTTACAAGTTTTTCATCAGCTGTTTCACTTAACAATAGTTTCACATAACAGTAGTTTCGCTTAACAGTAGTTTCACTTAACAATATTTTGCTTTATTCATTTTAAATTCATGTTAAATTCATTATTACAATTAAAGCCAACATAAATGCACACTTGCATTATGTTAAACATACATAACGGACACAAAACGTCATACCTAGAAACATAGAAGGATATCCAACTTGGTAGACTTGACAGAACTTACAGACTCGAAAACAAAAGATTGTAACATACAACGAGTTTTCAAATTTCTTTATAATGAAAACTCAAGGAGTGAATGGTGCACTTCGGAATGTAGCTGATAACCCCCTTTTTGGTGTAGCTCTTCGATTTTCCTTGAAATTCCCAAGCTTGGTATTTTCATATCTGCCACTGGGGTTATATTCATTCATATGCACCAAACAGCTTATGTTTTAGCAATTGATCGTTCTGATCAATCACTTCCTTATGTGCATCGCACTAACTTCTAGGAGGTTGTCAAGTATTCTCGCCAATGTTTTCGTAGTTGGTGTTTTGCGTATCTTTACATCCGCAGCCATTCTGTACAATAAAAATATCCATAGTAAGACGGCTGATACAGTACTTTCATAATGCATATAAGTATACATATATGATGAACCCAAGATGAGGAACCCAAAACACAGTTGATCTGAAATGAAGAAAACACATTCAAATGACCAATACGATGAACCCAAAAATATAGTCTTTAACCAACTTTATATGAGAATCAAAACAACAACCATACCCAAATTTCAACATGAACAGCAGAGACTTAAGAAACTCAGATTTCAACATTAACAGCAGATACTTAAGAAACCTGTCCCTGTTTTAATCGATTGTATATTTTAAACATTTCAAACAAACTATAACACAAAAACAATCTTAGATTAACGCCAAAAACCAAAAAACCAGTATTAATAAACAGATAAAACCAAAAACATCACAAACAAACCTTTATAATAACCAAAACCCAAACCTCTGTTTTGATACCCGAGCCAAAAACCCACAATAATCAAACAATATTTCCCACAATAATCAAACAATATTTTCACACAAAAGCTGTTACTTTCATACAGCGGTGAAAATGAGATATCATCAAACATCAACTTACATAGGGTTACACAAGCATCTAACAAGAACAGAGGGTAAACCATAGTGTCGATCATGTTTTAGGTATGTGATTTTACCTTGGATTGTTATAACAACAAATGGTTGGTGAGGAGATTCAATGAAGATGAAGATGATGATTGGTGTTCGGAGTAGAGATTTTTGAGAAGTGTGATCGGTCTTTAGGGTAATTAAAGGATATTTCACAATTGTGAAACAGTCAACATAGGGAAGTGTGAGGGAGGGACTCAAACTATTATGAATTTATAAGATCAAGGGCTCAAAAAACCAAAAAATGAATTTAGGGGCTCAAGTTGATGTTTCACACATATCACAGGGACGCAAATTGCATTTTTCTCTAAACATAAATATTACTTTTTTTCAACATATTTTATAAGTTTTGGGGTGATATCAGCAGATGTTAACCACTGCTCTTCCTTAACACTTAATCCTTAATCCCTGCTTCTGTATCTACTGTTTACTGCAGCAGCAGTTGTTAAAAATCTGTAGTTCACTATTATTGGTTAAGTACCATCAGTGTTTTAATCACTAGCAGTGCTTAAAAGTTTTCCATCAGCTGTTTGACTTAACTGTAGTTTGCGTTATTAATTCTAAATTCATGGCTTCAAATTACTTTTCTTGGTAAACGAGTTATAGAAGCTCAAGTTATATCTGGTAGGAACATTGGCACGAGAGTTTTTATTCTAAGGATTAATATGATCCCGTTTGACAAAAAAAATACCTTTTCAATTTCAACAAAGACAATTTCCTTTATCAGTTTGTTTTGCTATGACAATTAACAAGAGTCAAGGACAAACGTTATCAAAGGTTGGTCTTTATTTGAAAGATCCTGTCTTCACTCATGGTCAGTTGTATGTTGCATTATCAAGGGTCAAGACCAGAGAAGGTGTTAAAATATTAATATTCGACGCTGTTGGAAAACCAACAAATAAGCAATGTTGTTTACAAAGAAGTTTTTACTAGGTTGTAATCATTGTGAGCAATGTTAAAACCCTGTTTGACCGAAGTCAAGCTACTTATGTTAAAAGCTAATTATAATAGATAAAACACTGTTTGAGGAATGTTAAAACGCTGTTTGACCAAAGTCTGTTTGACCAAAGTCAAACTACTTTTGTTAAAAGCACAACCGTCAGTATTTCTTCATCATCATTACACATCAAACATTTATCATCTCTTCTTTCAAAAATCACTTCACCCCAGTCATTTTCTAGGGTTTCAATTTTCTTTTCCTCCATCTTCTACACTTCAATCACCTGAGGTTTTATTATTTTTTCTTCGGCAACTGGTATGTACATTCCTATTGATGAACTTTATATTGTTTAGTCTATGTTAATTTAAATCCTATCTTGCTACTAATACGATTTTAAATGTTTATTGCTATACATTCAAGAAGGGTTTACTTATATGTTTGAATTATCTGTTGAGAACATGTTAAAATAATTATTATTTGCAGAAAATTTTTAACTCATACTCTGTTTCTATTAGAAAACTCATCATGACAATTGCTTTCAAATCAGATCAGCAAACTACTGCCCATAGCCAAGAAAGTATAACTTAGCAGATATTTCCTTTGGCAAACATATACCATAGCAGTGGTTTTGAAATTGCCGGTAATTTCAAATTCAAAATGCCTTGGGATATATACTTTGCAATTAATGCACGTTAAGCAATCACTTCTGTCTTATGCTAAAGGCGTCTTATAGGTAAATGAATAGGTTAATTGTAATTATAATAACGTGTTTAATTTTATATTTTTCCCGTGTAAATGCATTAAAAGCCTAATAAGTGTCGCATGATATTCTTTCGTCTGACGATGTATTTAGTCATAGCCTTCTTCATTGGGTATATAAAATAGATTTCGCAGAGGTTTTGATCATTACCATTTTCATCTATCTACTCAATCATCTACAAAAATTTTGTTGACGAGATTTTCACAAGACTCTTTGCAGGATGGAAAAATTTGGGTTTCAAGTGATTGTTGACGAGATTTTCACAAGGCTTTCTGCAGAAGATATTTGCCGTTTCAAGTGTCTTTCCAAGAATTTTTATAGGGAATTGTCAAGTCATGCATTTCAGATGATGCATGCTCTCCGAAGTGGAGATTCAGTACAAAAGAAACTATTATCCTTTAAAGACACGTCAATTGTCATTGACAACGTAGTTGGTGGTAAGTTGGATGTTGTTAGTAGTAAAACCTTAAGTTTTCCTAACAATATCCACTCTAGCTTCTTACGTATTCTATCTTCATTTAATGGGTTGTTGTTAGTTTCCAATGAAGGGATTTGCTGTCAGTTGATTCTTTGGAATCCAACTATCAGGCAGTATAAGGTTTTGTGTGATGACTACTTTAATTATAATCATCATCGAAACTCTGATACCGGTGGAATTTATTTTGATCAGTTCAATGATCTCAAAGTGCTGAACATCAGATGTTACCATAATGTAACTGCTGCTCGTGTTTACTCACGACGTCGTGAGTCATGGACAACAATAAATTTCAGTATCGTAAACAATTATAGTTCAAGTCGTTATTCATGGTCTACAGGAGTTTATGCTGATAAAACCATATATTTTATGGTTTCAAATTATTGGTATCCACTAGGTGAGAGGAACATCGTTTGTTTTGATGTTGTTAGTGAGACTTTCAGAATGCTTCACTTTCCTGAGAGTATTGTAGTCAATCCTTGCCAAGGGCATTTTTTGACCATTGCAAAGAGGTTGCATTTGATTGTTATTGGAAAGTCTGCTGAGCTAACTGCTGATTTGCTCAGATATGAAGAAGAAGGCTGGAAGAAGATGTTTGTTTTCAATAATCCTCGTGTAGTTGGTTACATAGATGCACGCCGAAGTACTAATATAATTGAAGACAACAAGTGGTTGATAACAAGCATCTGGGGGGATATGATTGAAGTTGATCTCACCAACGAACTTCTGAAATACCTCCAACATGTTGACAACTACAATGGTCCGAAAGGAGCTTTACTTATCGAAACTACTGTTTCACCAATAGATTAGGAATTAGGATCCTGTATTTTATTGAATGCTATTATCTGTTTTGACAATTGTATCTTTTATATAATTAGTTGTGTTAAAATTATTAATAATGTTTGTTATTAAAATTAAGTAAATGAATATCGATGTTTGAGAGTGTAAATTCTTGTAATATTGGCAAAGGTCGGTTTAAATGATCAAAGCTTTGTTATTGAGAACAGGTGTTTCAAAATTAAACAGTGGTTGATACATCTGTTGAATTGGGTCAATAGATGGATGAACTTTGTATGCTGTTTAACACTTGTACTTTTTATAAATATTTAGGTTTGAGAGTGTAAAAGCTTGTAATATTGGCAAATGTATGTTTAAATCATCAAAGCTCTGTTATTGGGAACAAATGTTTGAAAATAAAACAGTGGTTGATAAATCTGTTGACTTTGGTCAACAGATTGATGTCCATAGATGTTTGGAACTACTGTCCAGAAAACTGTGGTCGAAACCGCTGTTTGGTTAAAATGGTGGTTTAAAACCACTGTTGGGTTAAAACTGTTTGGTCTTTTAAGGCTTAAACTGTTTTGCCTTAAACAGATGTTAACAAGTTAAACATCTGTTAAGGCTTAAACAGATGTTTGGCCTTTTGTATCAGATGTTTCGACTTAAACAGTTGTTTGATCTTAAAAAAATGTTTGACCTTAAACAGATGTTTTGCCTTAAACAGATGTTCTTATTCTATATCAGATATTTGGACTTAAACAGATGTTTGACCTTAAACAGATGTTTGGCCATAAACAGATGTTCTTATTCTATATCAGATATTTGGACTTAAACAGATGTTTGACCTTAAACAGATGTTTGGCCATAAACAGATGTTTGGCCTTAAACCAAACATCTGTTTAAGCTCAACATCTGTTTGACTATTTGTCAATATCTTATTGACTTTTGGTTAACATCTGTTTCAAATTTGGTCAACATCTTATTTTGTAAAAGAGGTACAAAAACAAAGATTTTTTTGAAAATCCCAAATCACCCTATCATGTAAGTGCATTGATGTAAAAGTGGAAATTATATTATTCATATGGTCCTGTTGTGGTTTTGTTTGTCCTCTAATATGAGTTCATGATCTAATCCGGTGATTTGAAGTCATTGTTGTTGAATTGAATGAGATGGTTGATGTAATGTGGTCGTCTTACAAACAAATAGTAATTAATTAATCTAAATAACTTTCCCGAGCCCGGGAAGCAATCCCGGGTAAAAACCTAGTATGAGATAAAAGGAAACTTTCTCTTTTAACCCTCCAAGAATCTATGGATCTGCACTTTAGTCCTCGGAATTAGCACTCAGAACCTTTAACTCTTAAACCTGCACACTTTTAACCCACGATAACATAACCGTGTAACAGACAATGTAACAAACTTATAACAAATATCAAAAAAATGATATTAAAAAATGTTTGCAACTTGAATTATCAATTTGCACTTTATTTTAACATGCCCCCTTAATTCAAGTGGCGAACATGTCTAACATTCCAAGACTTTCACAAAGAGTTTGATGTTGACTTGCACTCAAACCCTTTGTGAATATGTCCGCAATCTGCACCTTGGAACAAACCTTTACAGGTTCTATGATACCAGCTGCAATCTTTTCTCTCAAAAAATGTAAATCGATCTCGAAATGTTTAGTACGTTCATGAAATACTGGATTTTGAGAAATAGAAATTGCAGACTTGCTATCACAAAATAACTTAACTTGCAGATTATATGGAACTTTCAGCTCAGTTAAAACATTCAATATCCACATTATTTCGCACGTAGCTGAGCACATTGCTCTGTACTCAGCTTCTGTAGTTGATCTTGCTATTACACTTTGTTTCTTACTTTTCCAAGAAACAAGTGTATCACCAAGAAATACACCAAAACCAGTAACTAATTTTCTGGTTTTAAGACACTTGGCCCAGTCTGAGTCTACAAACCCTGACAGATTCATATTATCATATTTCTTAAAGTTAACACCCTTTCCAGGTGATAACTTCAAGTACCTTAACAACCTCAATGCTATATCTAAATGAACTTGACTGGGACAATGCATATATTGACTTAGAAACTGGACATCATAACTTATGTCTGGCCTAGTTAATGACAAATATATCAACTTCCCTATTAACCTTTGAAAACCATTTATATTCTCCAAGGTTTTTTGTTCCTAATCACATTTATTAGTCACAAGAAAACTTTGTTCAATTGGTGTAGTAACAGGTTTACACCCCAAATACCCAAAATCATTTAATAATTCAAGACAATATTTTCTTTGAGACAAACAAATGCCAACATCAGAATACAACACCTCAATACCTAGAAAATATCTAAGTATACCAAGATCTTTGATTTGAAAACTTTCCTTCAAACATGTTTTGACCTTTTCTATTTCAGTTTTATTATTTCCGGTCACAACTATGTCATCAACATAGACTAACAGAATTATAAACACATCTTGTTTAGACGAAACAAACAAGGAATAATCACAAACACTTTGAACAAACCCCATAGACACTAACACAGTAGTCAATTTTTCATTCCACTGCCTTGGAGCCTGTTTTAGACCGTACAATGATTTAACTAATTTACGCACTTTAGTATTATCATTTGTGAAATAACCTTAAGGCAAAGTCATAAACACATCCTCAGTTAATGTTCCATAAAGATACGCATTATTTATATCCATTTGGTATAACGGCCAATTATTATTAACAGCAAGCTTTAAAACTATTCTGACAGTTACCATCTTTACAACAGGTGAAAACGTTTCACCGAAGTCTATTCCTTCCCTTTGATTAAACCCTTTGGCAACTAACCTGGCCTTATACCTTTCTACCTCAGCATTAGCCTTATATTTTATTTTATAAACCCATTTGCACCCTATAGGCTTCCTATCTTTAGGAAGATCTACCAAAACCCAAGTATTATTCCTATAAAGCGCTTCCATCTCATTATTAATTGCTTCAAGCCACCTTTCATCTTTGACAGCTTCACTATACGTAGTAGGTTCAACAGATTTATTTAAGGAAGCAACAAAACACACATTTTCGTAAGACAGGTTAGCATAACTAACAACCTTTTCTATACCATATCTAACTTTACCCTCTACAATAAAGTCATCAAACCTTTTAGGCATAGACACATTCCTAGAGGATTTTTTGACATTCACATTACCCTCAGATTGGTCGGTCTCAACATTTGACCCTATAGTGTCATCTGCCCTCTCATTGGTACCCTGTCTACTACTGCTCTCCTGTTCAGATTGTTGAACAACATCAACACCTGATACAGGGGCTGATGTAGAGGGTGACAATGGTTGCTGATCATCACTAATAGGATCTTGAGCACCATGTGTACCCTCTTCATCATCGGGTATGTTAGAAACTTCAGGTGAAACATTGTTAAAAAAATTTACATGATTTAATTGTTTATCATAAACAGGTTCTTGGTTATCAAACACTTTAACTTTAAAAGGATAAAAATTTTCATAAAATTTTACGTCTCTTGAAAAAAACACTTTCTTACTATCCAAACTCCATAGTTTGTACCCCTTTTTAAAACTAGAATAACCAAGAAGTACACACTTTTCAGCATGATAAGAAAATTTATCAGATTCATGTAAAATAGTACTAAAACACAAGCACCCAAAGTTTCTTAGATGAAATAAAGAGGGTCTAAAGTTAAACATCATTTCAAAAGGACTCCTACCATTCAAGACATATGACGGCAACCTGTTAATAAGATATACAGCAGTTAACACACAATCAGACCAAAATCTTAAAGGTAAACTACCCTGAAACATTAAAGCTCTAGCAGTATTTAACAAGTGTCTGTGTTTCCTTTCCGCCAAACCATTTTGTTGTGGCATATAGGAACATGAGGTTTGATGTGTAATTCCCTTTGTTTTACAAAAATTGTCCATTTGACTATTAACAAATTCCGTTCCATTATCACTTCTAATTACTTTAATCTTCTTCTTAAATTGAGTCAACACAAGTTCATAAAAAACTTTCAAGTTTTCAAAAACCTCTGTTTTACTAGGTAAAAAATAACACCACACGGCCCTAGAATAATCATCAACAATAGTCAAAAAATATTTATAACCATCATAACTTGTTACTTTATAAGGACCCCATTGATCCAAATGTATGAGATCACCAACTGATTTAGACTTGTGTTCACTCAACGGAAATGGAACCCTAACTTGTTTTGCCCTATGACAACCATCACAAGGACCATGTTCACTAGACTGAATTTTAAGACTTTGTTTTAACACTGCTAGAACCTGATCTGAAGGGTGTCCTACTATGCCATGAAAAAGATTTCACAGAACTATTAAAACAGACATTAACATTATTACCAGCATTTCCTACAAAATACAGGCCACAGTCCTGTCTACCACTCATCAGGATTCTCTTTGAACTGTAATCCTGTAAGAAACAACTTGTTTCATTAAACTTAACTGACACATGATTATCGTTAGACAATTTATACACAGACAGCAGATTTACACAATAACCCGGAACAAAGAAAACATCTTTCAAAAGAATGTCATTAGGCAGATTTAGATCACCAATTTTTAAGACCTTGACACTTGTACTATTTGGATGCCCAACAATACTGTTAAACTCAGATACATCCACAACATTAATTAGATCTTTATCTGTACTAACCATATGTTGACTAGCCCCAGAGTCAGCAATCCACCCATTCATACTAAAACTGACAGAACTAGAACAACTAACAAAGTTGAAAACATGAAAACACTCACCTCCTACATTCTGATTCTGAGAATCAGATCCACCCTTTTCTCCAACAAGACTCAACAACTTAGCAATCTGCTCATATGTAAAAGGAAACCATTTCCACTAACAGATGAAGATGTTCCAACCACAGAATTAGTTTTATTATTATTAGCCAAGTTGACTTTATTAGACTGATTGTTACTATTAACCCTACGTTTGAACCCAGGTGGATATCCAATGATTTCAAAACATCTATCAATAGTATGTCCTAACATGTTATAGTGAGTACACTTCAGATTAGAGTTAGAACCTCTATTAACTTTCTTTCTTTGATCAAATGACTGATTGGATTTAGAAACAAAAGACACACTTTGTGTTTTTGACCCACTACTAGCCAACCTATGTGACTCTTCTCTAGAAATTATAGAGAATGCCACTTTAACCGAAGGTAATGGTTCTCTTGTTAATAGATATGTTCTCACAGATTGATAAACATCATCAAGACCCATTAGAAATTGCATTAATTTGATTAATGTTGAAAAATCATAAAAGTCTTTAGCAGCCTGACAAGAACACGAAGGCAGATGCAACATAGCATCAAACTGCTTCCACATTGTTGTCAGTTTATTATAATATTCAGCAACAGAAGTGCCATTTTGCGAAACACTGTTAATTTTTTTTATACAAATCATATACAATAGAACCATCCACCCTATAGAAAGACTCTTTGAGATCTGTCCAGACCTCTGATGCTAATTTTGAAAAAACCTGACCAAGAAACGGTTCCTCAGACACAGAATTTAACAACCATGTAAGAACAACAGAAGTACATCAGTCCCACTAACTAGCTAACACAGGATCACTCTCAGACTTGACACATTTTCCATCAATGAACCCATACTTATTTTTAGCCTCTAAGGCTAACTTCATTGCACTAGACCATACAGAATAGTTTTCTGTACTTTTCAACTTAATACTCACTATAGTTAGGGCACTAGAGTCACTCGGATGAAGATATAAAGGATCTCCTATATCCAATTTACTAATCAAAGTCTGAGAAGAACTACCTGTATCACCCATTTAAGCAACAGAAAGACAGAACAAATACTAAGCAGCAATGAACACCACGAAACCAACAACACAGAACAACATAAGTTATCAACAGATAACACACAGAATGATCAAACAATGAATATAACAGCAGATCCTAAGGCGAAGCTGAGTCAGGGACAAGACACCAGGTTCATCACTCAAAGGTGCCTGGACATGCCTTTACTCAGGAGCCGAAACTAAACAACAAACCACAATCCAACACAAACAATAAAAAAACAGTAACAAGAACAACAAGACAGATCAAACAATGCACAATTAGCAAATAGACTCTATCAAGTGCCGGCCCGACTAGTCCGGTAAACAGGGATGCCTAGACACAACAGATATGATGCAAAATAAGAAAAATAAAGACTGAAACAATCTTACAGCTGGTGCACAAGCTCCAAGAAATATCAGATCAGTAGTTTTCAAGAACTACGGACCTGATATAGAGAAAATCCTCAAACAATCAGCTGGTTAGTTTGCCCTAAAACCTTTAAGGGTTTTAGAGATCAACGCAGCTCAATAAACTCGCACCAGTAGATGAGAAATCTCCCATAAACAACAAGAAACCCTAACAAGGGTTTCAGCTGCACAACTAGAGAACAATAACCTCCCAAGATCAAGATGATCTCTACAAATACTTGCTAGATCCGCAACCCTAGAAGAACCAGAAGCAAACCTAGAAAACAGAATACAACGGAATCAGAAAATAGCAGCGGAAATCAACAATTCAGGAGCGATTTTTGCTCTGATACCATGTAACATGGTATGAACAATATAGATCTAAAGTAAACCAACAACAATAACACCAGAAAATAATGACAAAACCGTGACACAAAAATTTTATTATGTTTAACCAACCCGGAAAACACCCAAACCACCCAAGATCTTACTAAATGTAAGATCTATATGAACAATACAACAACATATAATCAACTGATAATAATCAGTTGATTAATTGGAAAGGTACAACCAAATACAAGATGATCCGCAGATCTATCAACAACACAAAAAAGGAAAACAACACTAGATCTGCAACAATCTTCAAGGATACAGCAGATCAATCGCCAAACTTATGAGAAAAACTGGAGAGATATGTGCGAGACCAAAGAGAAGGATCTGGAACCAATAATGATCATCACAACAGTAGTTTCTCTTATATATGAGATAAAAGGAAACTTTCTCTTTTAACCCTCCAAGAATCTATGGATCTGCACTTTAGTCCTCGGAATTAGCACTCAGAACCTTTAACTCTTAAACCTGCACACGTTTAATCCATGATAACATAACCGTGTAACAGACCATGTAACAAACTTATAACAAATATCAAAAAAATGATATTAAAAAATGTTTGCAACTTGAATTATCAATTTGCACTTTATTTTAACAATTTTATTAATATTTTGAGCTCATTTTACGCATTAATCAAGTTTTAAATTTATAAAACACGATATTCTACTAACACTAAACACACACTTGGGCAAGTGCACGCATCGTGAGCGTAGTATAGCATTGGTAAGATACCGATGTCGTCCAATGACATAAGAGCTTTTAGTACTGGTTTATCCTCAATGTCTAATCAATCTAATTTTTTTTTTTGAGAAAAGTTTTGAAATATGAAAATAAAAACTAAAAATGCAGAAATAAATAAAAATAAAAACAGATAGATAAGATGAATCACTTCGATCCGACTCGCCTTTAATGTATCCTTTGATGATTTTCGCACTTTCGGACTTTTTAATAGATTATCTTAGTTATAGTAGTAGGCCCCGCTTTTGAAGGTGACGTTACCCTCAACCTAGTGGTTTGTGTCAGCAGGGATACAATCCCAAAGGGTCGGAATATTGAAAGATAATTAAGTTAGTTATTAATGCGAAAAGTGGTAGGCCCCTCTTTTGAAGGTGACTTTACCCTCGGCTAAGTGGTTTGAGTCAGCAAGGATACAATCCCAAGAAGCCGATTTAATGTATTAATAGTAGTTTACATATGAGGGGTTTAAGCTATTCGCACCCCCGCCATCCAATACCAGTGGGTATTGAAGGAGGTCCTAGTAAGCTTGAACCAGGTCCTTGCAGGATCTATACACTGAACAAGGCAACAACCTTACCAAACCATTCCCCTAACCCCCGACCAGGTAGTCAACATGCTTTTATATAGACCGTAAAAACATGAATGATGTAATCTTTTAATTTAGAGTTAAGCCAAAATGGTCCCTGAGGTTTGCTCATTTTTGCCACTTTAGTCCAAAATGCAAAAATTTTAAATCTGGGTCCCTGAGGTTTGCGTTTTGTTGCCATTTTAGTCCAAATTTCAAAAACCCCTTTTTGAGTGTTGAAACCTGATTGTTTTGTCTTTTTGTGCAGGGGCAATTTGGTCAAATTAATTATATTATATATATATGTATATATATATAACTCTCTATAAAACACAGTTCTCTCTCTCTCTCTCTCTCTCTCAGTTCTCTTTCTCTCTACACAGATCCCCCATCCACAAATCACCACCGTTCACCACCGCCATCCACCGGTCTGCCGCTCACTCAAATCCATCTTCTGCACCCAATTTCATCACCACCACCATTAATCCACCACCACCACCATCTCTATGTCTCCCTCCTTCACCCACCACCTCCAACAACACACCACCACAACCACCTTCAAACCTGCAACAACCCTAATCACCAACCACCTGCAAACCGTCTTCGACTAACCCTCCCACCGCCACCGTCTCCACCGGAACCCTAACCCCAAACCTGCAACAACACGATTCAGCAACCAACACCGGAACCCTAACCCAAATCAGCAACCAACACGATTCAACCCACCACCCCTACTGAAAACCCTAATCCCAAGAACCTGCAAACCACCACTTTTAAACCCACCACCCCATCCACCATCATAATCCCCCCACCGTCTCCACCATCACCACCCTCACTGAAACCCTAATCCCAAGCAACCTGCAAACAACCCTAATCACCAACCACCTGCAAACAACCTAGATCCTTCACCTGCTCCGCCGGTTCTCATCACGGTGGTGGTGGTGGTGTTCGACAGAGAGGAGAGAGAGAGAAGAGAGAGATAGGTGTTAAGAGAAAGATAGGTGTTAAGAGAGAGATAGGTGTTTGGAGAGAGAAAGAGAGAGATGGGTGTCGTTTTCCGATGTCGGTTATCATCACGGTGGTGGTGGTGTTGGCGGCAGTGGGATGGTGGTGGCGGGGATGATGTGGTGGTGGGTGTGGTGGTGGTGGTGTGGAGGTATTTCAGAGAAGAGAGAGGGAGTGCTGAAGAATATGATGAAGATGAACTGCATCTGATGTGTGTATATTAATATATATATATATATATATATATATATTAATTTTTGAATTAAGAAAATATTAAATGAAAAGCAAAATGACCAAAATGCCCATGAACTAAAAGACAAAATAGGAGGTTGCAACAGTCAAAAAATAGGGTTTTTAAATTATGGACCAAAATGGCAACAAAATGCAAACCTCAGGGACCCAGATGTAAAAAATTTGGATTTTGGACTAAAGTGGCAAAAGTGAGCAAACCTAAGGGACCATTTTGGCTATTAACTCTTTAATTTATATAGAGAGTAAAGTAACGCCAAGACACCACAGAAAAATGATAAGAAGAATTCACCTTCAACATAAGAAACTAGTTATTAAAGTCATTAATTCAAAACCAAATAAAAAGTGGCGAAAGATTAAAAATAAAAAGTAATACAATAAAGACTTGTCTTCACCAAGTGATGTAAGATCCTTAGCCAAACATGGCCTTTGATTGGCAAGAACCATTACGATCAATCTTGGATCCTGAGACTATTACACACTCTAAAGATGGATGATGGATGATGGTGGTGGGTGTTGGCGTTGTAGAGGTGGTGGAGTGGTGGAAAAGTGGGAGAGTAGTGGTTTACCAAGGGATGCCTTTGAAGTGAGCCAAGCACCCCTATTTATAACCTACATAGTGTTCTGGCCACGGCCCCGTGTCCAGCGGGCACACCCCCTGGCCAGCCCTTTTCTCTTCCTTCATTAAATGCAAGTGTCAATAGAGGGTCCCACACGGCCCCGTGGTCAGCATCGTATCTGTACTATCAAGATTTTGCAAGATTCTGCGTATCTTTGCGTTGACCACGCCCCGTGCTGAGCTGGGCATGCCCCCGTGGTGGGCGTAAAGCTTCTAAAGGTTTGTCTTTTCTGCAGGTTCCTGACCACGCCCTCGTGTTCGGCTGGGCACGGCCCCGTGGTCAGTCTTTTGTTTCTTTGTTTTTGCTTTGGGGATGCTGCCGAGGGGTCGGGCATGTCACGCTTATTCCCTTTCTTTGTATTTATGTTGGTTTTGGCTTCTTATTTGCTCCTTTTGTACGTTTAAGCTCATTTGGTTATGTAAATTCAAAAGGAAGACAAAAACAAGCTTTTTCCAACATTAGTACTAAAAAAGGGTTAGTTTTATGACTCATTTGATGTAATTTATATGTTACATTTTGCACACATCAAATACCCCCACACTTGAATCTTTGCTTGTACTCAAGCAAAACTCTTTAATATGTGGCTTACACACCCAAATGGAAGAGGTAGATGAGAAGTTTTTGAGCTTATCTTGAGTGTCGGGAATCCAAGATCTTTTATTGGGTTTTATTTTTATTTTATTTACAATCCTATTCGTCATGATTTATTTAGAACATTTTATAAGAAAAATTACTTATTTGGGCATAACATGCCTCTTTAAAATTCCACTTATATTCTAGTTCACATACCTCACGGGAGATCACTTAACACTCAGCCGAATATGTATTTTTGTGAAACACTCGAGACCGGCATGGAACTTACTTCTACCATATGCTTGCCAAGCGATCAATCATCCTCCTTTTAAACTAAAAACCTTCGTAAATATCAAGAGGACTTTAGGGAAGGGTTAGGCTTGGGCTAAGGGTAGGTGGTTTTGGTTAGTGGTTAGTAAAAATGGCGAAAGGTGTAAAAAGCGTCGATCGTCGTAAAACTTTTTATTTTTTTTTACTTTTATTCAAACTAAGCATATTCAAACAAGATTTCTTTGAGGAACTTGTTTGTTTATTGCAAGACTCTCAATTTTTTTAATACGTCACAAGATAACCGAGCTTTAGTAAAACAAAAGGGTTTGAAAAGAAAAGGTTTTGGTGGGTAAAGGGTGTTTGTTTTGTGGGTTTTGAAATGAAAAGCTTGAGGCTCAAAGGGGCTAGCAAGGGATATTTTGGGTAGGTGATAAAAAAGATGAAAATAATGGTGTTGAAAGGAAAAAGGGTTAGTCCTAATGACTCTATCATTTACTTACTTGGGTTCAAGTTGGTAAGACCGGGAATGTATTGTTATGGCAAGTTCTAGAGTCGTAAGAACCAAGCAGCTATTCACACAAGAAATGAAAAATGAGCATTTAGTTTAAAGATATATGCTTGTATGCTCAATAAAGACTCAAAACTCACTTGTTGTGGGAATGGGTTATAATGTGATCAAGTATATATAATCAAATTTTAATTAGATTTGTCATGCATTTTCATAATTTTCTTATTTGGTTCTTTTTATCATGACACTATCGGTTGTAAATTTGTTAAAATATAACCTTTTTAGAACTTGTTATTCCCAAATTAAACCAAGACAAGTAAAAAAAATGAAAATTTGTTTTTTGAAAAAATTTGGGGTGATTAGAGGTTCCAATAGAGTTTTGTGTAAAGCTTGTTATTAGAACTTGCGAGATTCAAGGTTTTAGCATCCCCCCCCCCCCCACTTAAATTGCACATTATCCTCAATGTGTATCAAAAATAAGTTTTTAGGTTGATTAAATGTGTAAAAAGGTGTTGAAAAACAAATTTTTATGTTACTGGGTGTCTGGCCACGACCCCATGTTGGTCCGCGCACAACCCCGTGGTCAGATTGCCAGTATCAAAATTAAACAGAAGGCTGGCCACGGGGCCTGTTCAGCGAGCATGGCCCCGTGGCCAGTTACCTGAACTGGGCAAATTTCTGTAGAGCCTGGGCACGGGGCGTGTTGGGCTGAGCACGGCCCCGTGCTGAACTTGCTGTAAGGCTGGAAAAGTTGTCGGGAGGCTCTGTTTCTATGCATGGGGTGTGGTTTTAACATTCCCTTGATAACCTCCATCTTTCTTTGTTTATTAAACCATTATAACATCATCTAAACACCATTTGATAACTTAAACCATCATTCATTTAAAAGTGCAAAATACATAGTTCTTAAAAATTAAAAAGTACAAACTAGAAATTAAGATAGTTAGGTAGGTCCTAGAATGCAAGAAATCTAAACCAAGAAGAAGTTCTATCCTAGATGTTTCCATGACAAGAACAACAAAAACCCGAAAAATGGTTTTTCTGGATGAAATAAGGCTCTTAGAACTTCTACCCGGAGGGTGCTCCTCACACATCATTGAGCCAATCCTCTATCTCTCGAGGGAGAAGGAAGACGGGCTCATTGTCCACAATCTCATGTGG
Source organism: Helianthus tuberosus (assembly GCA_030545235.1). Lineage (NCBI taxonomy): Eukaryota > Viridiplantae > Streptophyta > Magnoliopsida > Asterales > Asteraceae > Helianthus > Helianthus tuberosus. The sequence goes on along the minus strand of CM060396.1, from coordinate 27,287,420 downwards.
GGGAGGTGTGACATCTACCGGAACCTTGTGTAATGCATCTAGATGAGGCTCCGGAGGAATGTCATCCCACCCCGTTGGATTGACAATTTATTGCGCCAAGTTCCAATCTTCTTGTGGGAAGATTAGCTCCATAGGTGGCATTGCAAGAATGTTTAACCTTTGGTGCAAAAGGATGATTTCTTGAAAGCTACTCTCCAGCCCCACCGTCAAATAGTTGATGTGGTCAATGAGAAACTCTTTGACAGATGTCATTTCATCAAGTGCTTCACTTAGTGCACACAAGTATCGGACAAAGGGTAGCTTCTATTGACGGTCTTCTCTCCCTTCAACTGCTTCTTGAGTGAGCTGAAGATGTTCCGCTGTTTTGGCTCGACATTCTAAGAAAACAAGTCGAAAATTTCAAAAGAATGAAACTGTAACTCCGGCCACGGCCCCGTGGTCATCACTCTGCAGATTTTTGAATCAAGGAATCTCATTATTTTAAATTATTTTTATGAATTTTCAAACATTTCTGAGCATAAATAACTTAAAACAGTGTTGTAAAACTTATTTTTAATAAGATTCCTTGGTTAAAAACCTTACAAATATCACAATAAAGCTTGAAGCCATGGAAGTTTCAAGCTTTAATGGAGGTTGAGGAGTTTTGGAAAAGAAGGTAAGTGACAAAAGTGGCAAAGACAAGATGGTTGTTGAGAAACCTTCTTTGAAATATACCTTTTAAGGTATATTTCAAAGATCCTAGCAAATCTTGGTCTTTGGAATGGGCCCAAATGTGCAGGAATCATGCTGACTTTATAGAAAACGACAGCATGTTGACCACGGCCGCGTGCAGTCCACGTGGTCAGACAAGACTTTGACACATTTTGTCCGTATTCTTAACACGGGGCGTGTTGGCCTGGACACGACCCCGTGGTCAATTTTGAGGTGGGCACGGGGCGTGCTGACCTGGGCACGGCCCCGTGGCTAGAGTGTTTTATGAAATTTCGTCTTATTTTAAGGATTTTATTCGTATCGAGCGGTTCCTTACTAGAGGGAACAACACCGAAGTGCCTAAGGTACCTTAATTGCTCTTGATTTAAACAAGAACGCAAGAGGTTAACGAAAAGGGTAAAACCTAAACTAAATATCGGTGGGCGAAACCAACCTTTATTCCCCTTATCCGGGATCTTGTTAAAGAAGGTGTATGTCGAATTGCTCAGGTCTATAAGCGCATCGGTGGGGACCGATGGAGAGTCCTTCACGGCACAATCGACACAGGGACAACTATCGCTCATGTTTTCACAAGAGTTTGAGGTGCTTTCGGTATCGTCGATGTTGGTAGAATCCGTATGTGACCTAAATAATTCTCCTTGATCGTTGTCTTGTGATGCATAACTTGTTTTCATATCAAGCTCTAATTCTTTTAATTTTTGGAGAATTATTTCTTCAAGCTGACATAATTCTTCGGAATTTATGTCACCTGAAAGATATGGTTGAGGGCATTCAGACGAGAGATAGTGATCGTTTTTACTTTCGCCCATCTTAAGGTTACAGGAAAACGATGGGTCTAAATAGTGGGGAGTGAAATTATAAAAGTAATATTCTAAATCCTTATGGAATCCACCACATATTTACACCACTCACCGTAAGAGGAGCGAAAGTAAAAATAATCAACATGCTTTTATATAGACCGTAAAACCCACTCCCCTAACCCCCGACCAGGTAGTGAACATGCTTTTATATAGACCGTAAAAACATGAATGATGTAATATTTTACTTTATATAGACAGTAAAGTAATGCCAAGACACCACGGAAAAATGATAGGAAGAATTCACCTTCAACATAAGAAACTAGTTATTAAAGTCATTAATACAAAACCAAATAAAAGTGCCGAAAGATTAAAAATCAAAAGTAATACAATAAAGACTTGTCTTCACCAAGTGATGTAAGAGGCTTAACCAAACATGGCCTTTGATTGGCAAGAACCCTTACGATCAATCTTGGATCCCGAGACTACTACACACTCTAAAGATGGATGATGGTGGTGGGTGTTGGTGTTGGTGTTGTAGTGGTGGTGGAGTGGTGGCAAAGTGGGAGAGTAGTGGTTTGCCAAGTGATGCCTTTGAAGTGAGCCAAGCACCCCTATTTATAGCCTGCATAGTGTTCCGGCCACGGCCCCGTGTCCAGCGGGCACGCCCCTGTTGCCAGCCCTTTTCTCTTCCTTCATTAAATGCAAGTGTCAGCAGAGGGTCCCACATGGCCCCGTAGTCAGCATCGTATCTGTACTATCAAGATTTTACAAGATTGTGCGTATCTTTGCGTTGACCACGCCCCGTGCTGAGCTGGGCACGCCCCCGTGGTGGGTGTAGAAGCTTCTACAGGTTTGTCTTTTCTGCAGGTTCCTGTCCACACCCCCATGTTCGGCTAGGCACGGCCCCGTGGTCAGTCTTCTGTTTCTTTGTTTTTTTTTATTTGGGGATGCTGCCGAGGGGTTGGGAATGTCACGTTTATTCCCTTTCTTTGTATTTATGTTGGTTTTGGCTTCTTATTTGCTCCTTTTATACGTTTAAGCTCATTTGGTTATGTAAATTTAAAAGGAAGACAAAAACAAGCTTCTTCCAACATTAGTACTAAAAAAAGGTTACTTTTATGTCTCATTTGATGTAATTTATATGTTACATTTTGCACACATTATCAGGCACGCCCAAGAATCTGCATACGGTCACGATTACTTGGAAAGATCTCAAAATCTTAGAGACTCTATTCGTGTAACATCCTTAGTATTTTTAAGCGGATTTCGTTTAGAATTACGAACACAATCATGTAATTATAGTTACAAGTACATTGTAACTTGATCGTGTTCGGTTCTTCGTTGAGCTTGATTGTCCTCCGGTATTGTATATTATACCTACAATTCATAAAACATGAATTGAATTAGCCATACGTAGTTTAGAACGTGTTTAAATGAGTTCGCGAGGCGAAATAATTGAAAAAAAAAAACAAATTTTCAGAAACTGACTCCGTCATGCCACGAGCCAGAACCAACTTGCTCCCTCGCGTGGCGCGAGGGAGACCCTTTTTCAGCAGGTTCGTTTCTGGAACCTGCACTCTGCCAGCTATGCCAGTTTTTACGGAAACAACCATAACTTATTCGTTATTGATCCGTTGTACGCGATTCTTTTTTCTACACGTCCGTAATTTAATTCTCTATCACTTGGAGTTAAAATCCGACATCCGGATTAAAAATTTTCTAGATTTTAAGCCCTCGGCCTTATCTTAACTATTGAACCTTTAGCAAAGCTTTTGACCTATTTCACACTTTCATCAACACAACTAGTTTGGTACACCTAAATTACTACGGACATCATATATAAAAATGTTTTATATCACACGAAGTTCAATTCACGGGTTATTATACATCGTTGACCCGTTTATACTTATGCGCTTATTTTTTACCCGTTAAGGGTATTTAAGCGCTTTAATGCATAAGCCACGCTTATTCACTTCAAACTTCATATTTTCACATTGCTTTTCGAGGGGTCTTCCACCAAAACTACTATTGTGGTGGATTTTATGTGTATCTATTGTTTCTCCCTAAATTACTGTCAGGGCCCCCGACCCGGTTTGACCCGTTTCAGGAGCTGCGGGACAGAAATCCCGTGGTATTTAATTAATTGAGTTTAACAGCGGAAGTTTATCATCAGGATCTTTTTAAAACTGAAATATTTCCTGATTATTTTATTTCACAACTCGGGATAAAACCCCGGTAATTTACAATCATTTGATTTTACGAAGAAATCTTTATTTTACAAAACATGTTTCTTTATTTTATCATGAGCCACTTCCTTAAGCTTGTAGTGCTTCATGGCACTTATACTGGATCATAACAGCTCACCTGAAACATGTTTAAAAAAGGTTTTGTCAGCGGGAAATACTGAGTGAATCATTCTATTTATAAAATGATGCATAGTTATTAATTACAGCATAAGAGCGATTACAATGGCTTCAATATTATTTTTATCTGGCGCTATGTCACAATGGTGACATGTCACAATGGTGACGATGGTCATACCACTATTAGGTCAATGAACCTAAATAGTGATGATTATCCCTAGTAGGTCACTGGACCTAACTGGGAGAAAATTAGTAATGTGCACAATACCCCACTAGCCAGTGATTCAAGATATCCATGACTTAGTCCCTGTAATTATAACTTTTGAAAATAATTTGAGGTATTGTAAAATAGTTGATAAAAAGAGAATGACTCACATTGCAGATTTATACGGGCAGAGTTTAGCCTACTGGTTAGCCTTTTAACCTAAATTAATAACAGGCACACAATTCAGTCAGTAACTTAATACAGCTTTTACGATAAGTCACGAGATCAAACCCTCACAACGAATGACAAAGTGCAATACTTAAACATCCATCGAATTAACGACGAATGACAAAGCATAACCCTAATGTGGGCAGCACTTAAACATCCATTGGATATTTTAATCAATCGGACATTGAATCGTATTAGCGATCGAGTTATTACCCTGATTGCGGCGTCGATTAGTGATCCGTGTGTGTTAATTGTGGTAAACAGAACGTAACTCAGTGTATTTTGTGAATTTTTTCGTCGGACGAACAACAGAATGCAGGTGCCAGGCCCTTCTATTTATACCCAAAATTTGCACCTCCTGCTAGTCGCGGAAGAATCCGCGGTACGTGCCGCGTATCGCCTGGGGTGTCAAAGTAGGGTAGGCCTGCTTTGTCACCTATCTAGCCCTGATGAGTCGACGTTGCATGAAAATTCTATTTCGACAGCATTTTATAAAGATAATCGTTAATAGGGTTTTACCCCCCTTGAGTTTTAGAGGCCCTGATCCTATTTCCAATTATTCTGAAAATTTTAGGGTTTGTGTAGAATCACTTGGGTGTCTCAATTAGGGTTTCCTTTTGGATAAACTAATAAAATAAATAGGACTTTTGATACGAGTTGTTACATTCTCCCCACCTTAATAAAAATCTCGTCCTCGAGATTTTCTGGAATAATTGAGGATACTTTCGCTTCATTTCTGATTCCAGCTCCCAAGTGTATTAGGGTACTATCTTTGAATCCCACTTTACTTGAACTAGCACTAATCATTTGATCTTTCTATCTTTTATCTGAAGAGGTTTTTCTACAAATTTTAAATTTTCGTTTACCTTTATATCTTGGAGAGGTACTACCAAAGATTCGTCTGATAGATATTTCTTGAAATTGGATACATGAAATACATCATGTACTCCAGTTAACTCTCCTGGTAGTTGTAAACTATAAGCAACTGGTCCTATATGTTAGATCACTGGAAAATGGTCCTACGTACCTTGGACTTAGCTTTTCTTTCTTACCGAATCTAACAACTCCTTTCCAAGGAGATACTTTCAATAGTATTTTGTCTCCAATTTGAAATTCCAACGGCTTTCGTCTATTATCTGTATAACTCTTCTGGCGATCTCTAGCCGTCTTCAGCCTTTCCTTCGTGATACTGAATATCACAGTCGTAGTCACTTAGGATTTTCATCCATCTCTTTTGCCTCAGGTTTAATTCTTTTTGCTCAAATATATATCATAAATTCTTATGATCCGTATAAACAGTAAACTTACTTCCATACAGATAATGTCTCCAAATCTTAAGGGCAAAAATTATGACTCCTAATTCTAAGTCATGAGTGGTATAGTTTTCTTCGTGCTTTTTCAATTGCCTTGATGCATACGCAATTACCTTTTTGCGTTGCATTAACACACATCCAAATCCTAGCTTTGAAGCATCACCGTATACTTTAAAATCTTCTGTTCCTTCTGGTAAGGCTAGGATTTTGTTAATTTATGCTTTAAGATCCTAAAGGCTTCTTCTTGTTTAGGTCCCCATTCAAACTTAACTATTTTACAGGTTAGCTTAGTTAATGTATAGCTATCTTGGAGAAATTCTTTAATAAACCGTCTATAGTATCCAGCTAAACCTACAAAACTCCTAATTTCCATTGCGGATTACGGAACCTTTCATTTGGTAATTGCTGCTATCTTATCAAGATTTACGTTAATACCTTCATGATTCACCATATGACATAGAAATTGCACTTCTGACATCCAAAATTCACACTTCGAGAGTTTGGCGTAAAGCTTCTCTTTTCTTAACAAAGTTAAGAGTGCATGCAAGTGCTGACAATGTTCTTCCTGACTTTTGGAATAAATAAGTATATCGTCGATGAAGACAATTACAAATTTATCCAAATATGGTTTACAGATCTTATTCATCATGTCCATGAATGCTGCAGGTGCATTCGTTAATCCGAAGGGCATGACTGTAAACTCATAATGACCATACCTAGTTCTGAAAACAGGTTTAGGTATGTCTTCCTCTTGTACTTTCAATTGATGATATCCGGAACGTAAGTCGATCTTAGAAAATATTTATCTCCCTGGAATTGATCGAAATAGATCATCAATTCTAGGTAATGGGTATCGATTCTTATTTGTAACCTTATTTAATTCCCTATAATTAATACACTTTCTCATCGAACTATCCTTTTTCTTAATAAACAACACTGGTGCCTCCCACGAGGATAAACTAGGTTGTATGAAACCTTTACTTAATAATTCATCTAATTGCTTTTTCAGTTTTAATATTTCTGTGGGTGCTAACCGATAAGATGCCTTGGCTATCGGTATAGTTCTTTGAATTAGATGAATCCTAAATTCTACTTTCCTATCTGGTGGTAATCCTGGTAATTCTTCTGGATATTCTGAAACTACAGAAATTTCCTTAAGTTCTTTATCTTTAGTATTAATGATTACTGAAATCATATATACTATTCCTTGCTTTCGTTCGTAATTAGCAACTTTTATTACTGATATGAACTTTATGGTTTAATTAGCTTATCTCCTGTAATCATTATTACTTCTCCAGTGGTTATGGAATTCTTATCGTAGATAATTCGAGCATGATTGTTTACTAACCAATCCATTCCTAACACAACATCGAATTCAACTAATTTCATAGATAATAGGGTTGCAGAAGATTTATGATTTAAAAGTTCTATTTTTATGTTTTGCAGAACCTTATTTATTTTAAATGAATTCCCATCTGCCGTTTCAACTGTAGAAATTTGCCTAATGCTGGTTAAAGGTAAGTTAAGAGTTTGGCAGAATGAAGTATTTCTAAAACTTTGGTTTGCACCAGAGTCAAATAATACTTTTGTGTAAACGTTGTGAACTAAGAACGTACCAGCTACCACATCTGGAATGAGCTTTGCTTCCTGAGTAGTTAGTTGGAAGGCTCTTACATTCCTTTTTGCTCCTTCTGTAGGTTTGGCTTTATTGTCAGATGGTTTGTTCAGTTTTGGACAATCTGGTCTAAGATGTCCAGCTTCTCCACAGTTGTAGCAGACTGAAAATTTCTTCCTCCTGCAGTCTTCTTCTTGATGCCCCGGAATTTTGCAAAAATTGCAATATCCTTTGCATCTTCCAAAATGCTTTCTTTTGCAAAAATTGCAAAATGGGTTAGTGGAAGATTGCCCATTTCCTCCTCTCTTAAAATTATTATGGTTACCCTGACGGAATCCTTGGGTAATCTTTTGGGCTACTTCCTTCCTTCTATTTTCTTCTCTTGTCCGTACTAGTTCGTCAGTCAGAGTATTGGCTAAATCCACCGCATCATCAATCGTGCGAGGTTTCGCAGCCTTGACGATATTACGGATTTCGGCAATCAATCCCCAAATATAACGAGAAATAAGTACCGGCTCTGGCGAAGCCAGGGTTGGTACCACTCGAGCATACTCGAAGAATGTTGAAGTATACCCTCGACAATCTACATCCACCATCCGGTGGGTTAGAAACTTATTTGTCATTTGTTCCTTTTCATACTCGGGACAGAATTTTCTTTCTACAAAGCTCTTAAATTCTTCCCAGTTCATAGCATATGCCATCCTTCTTCCTTTTGCTTGTAACACCGTATTCCACCATTCTAGCGCCCCTTCTTTGAAAAGGTTTGACGCGTACATGACCTGATCATCCTGAGCACATTTACGTATGGCAATTACTGCCTCGGTTTTCTCTAACCAACGCAGTGCCGCAGTCGCTCCTTCATTGCCTGCAAACTCAGTGGGTTTACATGCAAGAAATTCTTTGTAAGTACAACCAGGCGTTGCAGCTTTCATTTTCTTAGGGACCGGAGCTTGTCGTGGTTCATTCTCATGATTAGTATGATTATTGCCTCCGTTTATACTATTACTGAAGTTATCTTCAGAAATACGTTTGCTAGGAATTTGTTGCGGTTCAATTGGATTTTTAACAGCAGCAACGATTGCTGGAATAGCGTTGGCTATCCCTTGAGCAACTATTGTTGGAATAGCGTTGGCTATCCCTTGAGCAACGATATTTTCTATATCCTGCCTAGTCATATATTGATCCCCCGGTTATTGCTCAGATTGATTAACCTCATTAACTGGTTCATTATTAGCGTTTTCTATCTGATAACTAATTTATAAATAAATAATTAGTATAAAAGAAATAATCCAATGTCACAATTAATTGCACATAATCACGTAAATGAATATACAAACAAAATTGTAAATTTTCTAAAATTTCATTTGTTTTATTGATTATATCATGCTTCTATATACAACCGTTTTATTATTTATTTTACACATACTGATTTTATTATTACACAACCACAGTTCCATAAATCCCCTATCCTTTGTCAGATGATATTCTAGTAACGGCGTTCCCTCTCATTGTATTTCCAGGAGATCTGTCCCCCAATCTCTTGGATCCTATTCCCAGCATCCATTAGTTCTTCGCCAAAGTGGTGGAGTTCAGCCATGTTCTCGTTACTCATTGGTGGATTTGGTAAAGGTTCTGGATTGAACTGAGGAAAAAGCTTATAGGGATTGTTTTGTAACTGTATTTCATTAGTCAACCATTCGTCTATTTGCGAGTGGATTGGAATAGCTGGTTCCAAGTTTATTGGTAGTTGTGTTTCAAGAGAGTGAATAAGAACATTTTCATTAACAGGCTTAATAGTATTATAGCTTGTCAATATAAAATCTAGCTCTTCCTGAGATGGTAACCCCTCAATTTGTCTAGAGCTTTCCCCAATTTCCATTTTCTTAGGCTTGGGTTTCTCGAGAGATAAAGCGTTGAATTCTATAGGTTCTTCTATGTCTGGTATATACCTATTGAAATATCTGGAAACCTCTATTCTTACCGGATAGAGATTTAAATTCTGAAGGACGTCTGATAAGTCACTCATGCTGTTTAGCAAAATACACACAATTATTAATTAAATTTTTTTTATAGAAAACCTTTAAATATTATTCCAGGCTATGTAACTACAAAACAACTTATAATTAAAACACACTAGGTTTTATTTATAAATTTATTTATTTACTGAATAAGGTTTCTAGACTGTAGATAATAAAGGTGCTAACATTTTGAGTCAAATTATTTAAGGATTTGCATTAATTGCTACATTGGCTAGCATATAAAGATCTGCCCATACTGTACACAATTAGTCAGATAATAAAACACATAATCATAAAATAGCAATTAATAAAAATTAAGTATTTTCTAAATACTTAATTGGCTTAAATCAGTGGCTCGATCAGTGGCTCTGATACCACCTTTTTCTGTCACGGCCCCCGACCCGATTTGACCCGTTTCAGGAGCCGCGGGACAGAAATCCCGTGGTATTTAATTAATTGAGCTTAACAGCGGAAGTTTATCATCAGGATCTTTTTAAAACTGAAAAATTTCCTGATTATTTTATTTCACAACTTTGGATAAAACCCCGGTAATTTACAATCATTTGATTTTACGAAGAAATCTTTATTTTACAAAACATGTTTCTTTATTTTATCATGAGCCACTTCCTTAAGCTTGTAGTGCTTCACGGCACTTATACTGGATCATAACAGATCACCTTAAACATGTTTGAAAAAGGTTTTGTCAGCGGGAAATACTGAGTGAATCATTCTATTTATAAAATGATGCATAGTTATTAATTACAGCATAAGAGCGATTACAATGGCTTCTATCTTATTTTTATCTGGCGCTATGTCACAATGGTGACATGTCACAATGGTGACATGTCACAATGGTGACGATGGTCATACCACTATTAGGTCAATGAACCTAAATAGTGATGATTATCCCTAGTAGGTCAATGAACCTAACTGGGAGAAAATTAGTAATGTGCACAATACCCCACTAGCCAGTGATTCAAGATATCCACGACTTAGTCCCTGTAATTATAACTTTTGAAAATAATTTGAGGTATTGTAAAATAGTTGATAAAAAGAGAATGACTCACATTGCAGATTTATACGGGCAGAGTTTAGCCTACTGGTTAGCCTTTTAACCTAAATTAATAACAGGCACACAATTCAGTCAGTAACTTAATACAGCTATTACGATAATTCACGAGATCAAACTCTCACAACGAATGACAAAGTGCGATACTTAAACATCCATCGAATTAATGACGAATGACAAAGCATAACCCTAATGTGGGCAGCACTTAAACATCCATTGGATATTTTAATCAATCGGACATTGAATCGTATCAGCGATCGAGTTATTACCCTGATTGCGGCGTCGATTAGTGATCCGTGTGTGTTAATTGTGGTAAACAGAACGTAACTCAGTGTATTTTGTGAATTTTTTCGTCGAACGAACAACAGAATGCAACTGCCAGGCCCTTCTATTTATACCCAAAATTTGCACCTCCCGCTAGTCGCGGAAGAATCCGCGGTACGTGCCGCGTATCGCCTGGGGTGTCAAAGTAGGGTAGGCCTGCTTCGTCACCTATCTAGCCCTGATGAGTCGACGTTGCATGAAAATTCTATTTCGACGGCATTTTATAAAGATAATCGTTAATAGGGTTTTACCCCCCTTGAGTTTTAGGGGCCTGATCCTATTTCCAATTATTCTGAAAATTTTAGGGTTTGTGTAGAATCACTTGGGTGTCTCAATTAGGGTTTCCTTTTGGATAAACTAATAAAATAAATAGGACTTTTGATACGAGTTGTTACAATTACCACTTTCGGATTTTCAATTTACGGCAAAGGCCATTTTGATACATTTGACACAAAAAGGCTTATGCCTATAACTTTTATACTTCTCTATAACTTACATGATCACGACATATGTTCTTAAACCATTCCTAAGGGCCGTTTGCCCGATTTACCCATCTAGGGCATTTTTGTCAACTTTAGCCCCTTATTTTACGTCAAAGGACTTTCGCTATCCATTAGACCTAATTCGTATATTTAACTAAAATTTAGTTATGCGTACCTGGCTCGGATCAACATATTGACCCGTTTGATACCTTGCGTCCATAATATGCTAATTCATAGCACCGCTAAATCATAAGCGTTTTATCCTGTGCGCAGAAGACTCGATAAGCACTTATTAGTCAATATTTGTCTAATGGTATCTACATTACCATTTGAGTTGTTTGGTCTAAACGATTAAACATTTTGCGCTTATATTGGAATGGTATCTATTTACCATTTCATTAAATAACTCTATTCATATTTCTCACCTCTTTAGCTATGTCTCTTAAACCTTTTTTCTTACGCGTTTAGCCCGACGTGACTTATGTCGCTTGGTGTCGTTTTTACATTTCAACTTTTACCTATTTGTTCGTGACTAAATCACCGTTTCCTCTTTTTACTCGGTTAGACTTACTTATAAAGTAGTCGTTCGAAAACCCATTTTATCTTAGTCTTTTCATGACTAGTTTACTGTTTCGCCCCCTTTTACCATTAAACATGGTTTCTATCATTTATATTAGTTCCGACCCGTATCTTTTCGCGTCGGAAACCATATTTCGAATATTATCTTATTGTATTCTTAACTTATAGAATAAACACGTATTCTACAAAAAGGTGTAAGTTTTACTTACCTCGCATCCGAACTACGCTTTTCCTTTCCTTCTTGATTCGTTTGACCCGCTGCCTCATCAAGCTTCCACCTAGCTCGTTAGGCGTCAAACTATCATCATAATTCGTAAGACGGTTAGATTAGTCATTATCAATTATGACTACCCCACCTTACGGGTCTTATGTCGAAGTTATCACTCGATCAAATAATTGGTTAGTTTGACTTCCTAAAAGTCAATTGATCTATCAACATATTCAAATGCACATTTGGTTCATGGAACTCACTTAAACATTTTCATCCGAACTCTTAACAATTCAAGTTTTTGCACTCCAACTAGTAGGTAATATGATTTCTAGCATCTATAACATGATTTTCATTATCAATTTCTTCATATCATACTAAAACCCATTTCAAGTCATGTATGAACAATTACTCAAACTTATAATTTGTTCAAGTATCTTGCTTTTATTATTCAATATGATGATTCTAAGCACAAATTTAACCTTAACTTCATCATATTATCAAAACCCACTTAGCTAGGTGTGGTAATTCAACCAAACACCTAAATCATAGCAATTTATTCTAAATCTTCACTTAGGGTTTGTTCCTAAGCAATCATACATCTCAAATTCAGCCATAACTTCTATGATTCATACAGAATTCGCATCTTGTGATGTTAATAAATTTTCACAACTACATCAACATCAAAAATTCGACATACCTTATGATCCCCATGACTAGGTGATCGTTTCTATGTATTCATGCATTGATTTTGGGCTTGAATCAAGCTTCAATTTGTTGAATTTATTGAACTAGGGTTTACTCCATGGGAGCTCTTCTCCTGATCGATCATACGCACACACTATGTGTGTGTGCGTTTTATTTTGTTTTAATAAATAAACTTTTTCAATTATCTAACTTTGGTCCCTCATGTTTGGTTAATTATTAGGTATGTTACTTATTTCTAATCCCTATTCCCTCTTATTAACCGAGTTAAACATCCCTAGTTAACTTAGTGGGTTCGGGGAAGTTTATGACTAGGTTTATTTTAAGTCCCGTTAACTCGGGCCCTCTATCCACTTTATTTTCCTAAAAAGGATTTGTTCAACTTTTATTTAATATTTGGTTTATTTATTTAAATCATAATATTTATCGGGTTACTTTTACCACTTACGGTACTTTACCCGCCTTTTATTATTAACGTAGTTTGATTACCAAACCCTTTTTCAGGGTGTTACAAGTCTACCCCCCTTAATGAGGTTTCGTCCCCGAAACCCTTCTCACGTACTTTATTAGTTTAGATCCTCAGAATCTTAGTTTCGGTGATCACTTTGAGCATTACTCGCATATAATAATCTTACCAAAAAGTATGGTAATGTGTTTTTGGTTTTAAGGCGTATGCGCCTTTCACGTGTAAGGCCTCGTAGGCCATTACTTTCAGCTTGTATTTCTTATTCTGGTCACTTATTTGACCGAGTTGTCATCTGATTACTCGGTCGTATTTATTATTCAACAAGTTTACTTCTAGCTAATTTTTATATTGACAAGTGCCTTGGATAAGTCGTTACACTATTTTGACTTTGAATGTTTTTTTAACCGGCTAGACTGATTTATCGCCATCACTTTATACCCCCTCACTCGGGTATATCACATTGCCATCCCGGCCTTTTGCGTGTTTCTGATTTCATATCTCGTGACTCACGTTACAACGTGGTTACATTCTATGTCACTTTTAGTGACCGCAATCACATCACATCTTGTTTAAGTTTATGTCGACTTTTCGATGTCGAAAATCTTTCTTTCGAATGTATCGTTTTACACCTATCGGTGTTAAAACCTATATCCTTTAATATTAACCATTTTCGAGTTCGTCTCATAATATTCATATTTGTTAAAACGTGTTTCTTACCAAAACTGAATTTTAGTTTAACGTTTTTCTTTTTAGTTTATATCAATTACTCACATCAAGGAAATTAACAACCAATAATTTATTCCTTTCTGTACTCGTTTTACACGGGGAATCGTAACAGGTTCCCTCGCTTTACCTTATTGACCTGTAGGTTCTTTCACTTAGTCTCATAGGCTATTTCTTTAGATTTTCACCTTTTTAAGGTGAGACCCTAACAGTTCGTTTCTTTTTATTTCTGGCCCAAGGGTCTTTTTGGTCCCGTAGACCTCAGCACTACTTTTAATCCGTAGGTTATAAAGATCCCGTAGATCATCTTTTATTCGTGTCTTTATTCGATGTACATATATGTACATATTTTGGTGTCGAGGCACCCCTTGTTATTTCTGAAATCATTTATTTTCACTTTCGAATTTCAGTTGACCATGACCGTAGTCCAAGTCTTCATTCATTTACTTTCGGGCTAATCTTCCGACTTTATGACTGCTTACGTCATTTACACGTCAGTTTGTTCTACACTTAACGTTTCTCGGTTCATACTTATATTTCTTTACAACCCATTACCCGGGTTCTTTTATCTTAGTGTTTTTAGCCCCTATAACCCCTTGCATAGGTTTATTAATACTTCGCGCTTTCATTTATTTGATTCATGCTTACTTACATCAGCAAGCGTTATTCTTTATTTAACTCGTTCGACTCGTTCGTGTGAAATTTCATTACTTGTGAACGTCAAACTTCATTCTTTATTCGACCCGTTCAACTTTAAAATAGTTGAACGTAGTTATCAAAATTTCTGTTTGCAAATTCTCATCGTCTTTTAGTCATGACTCATAATCCGAGTCTTTTGACTTTCTATTTTGTGTTCCCGTCTCTTGGTTTAAGCATACTTTCAAAATCATACCCATCTATCGGGTATTTTGCCGAAGTCGCTTCCAAAGCAACCGTCCCGGTATCTATTAAAACTTTGTTTTAATTTTATTTGGTCGTCTTAGCGAAATCCATTTCTTTTATTCAGTTAATTCTTTTATTCTTTATTTAATTCGTTTGACTTGTCCGTGTGAATTTCATCACTTGTGACAATCAAACTTTTATCCCTATACTTTAGCATTCCTATTAGTCGGTCTGTATTTTCATTTACTTTGATCCTTGTCCCTTCTCTCAGGCTCGTTATTCTTACGTACTACGCTTCCGTCATCCGACTTGTGTTTACGTTTACTATTAAACATCTTACTTATTTGATTCATTTGGGTACCGCTTTAATTCGTCCCATTCACCCCATCCTTACTACATCGGATGTAAGTATGTCCATCATAAAAGTTCATGGTACCACGTGTTCACTACTTACTTGGCCAGAGTAAGCAATCAACACCTGATATACATGACCCTTTATAATTTTCACATTACACCCCATGTAAGTAATGCCTCTATTTAGTTTTCTTGGAAATAATATCCTGGATAGGTGTTCGATTCAGGTTTTCCAAGCTTTTAATTTACATATGAAACAATTATTCTCTACATGTTTGTTGCATATTGTTATTTGTGCGATTAAATTTAAAATGTGTACCTGGTAATGCTTGCCCTAACGGGCTTCTCTTGCTGTTAACCTTGTTCGCGATCACTACGCGATTTAGGTCCTTGATGAGTATGCTATGGTTGTCATACCACGGACCGTTCCACCGTCGTATCCGCAATTCGTTCAACTCTCGTCATCTTCAGATACGAGTGTCCTTTAAGTAAAACGTTTACAAGATTAGTAGCATCAATATCAAAAAACGCCTGTATTATAATACAAAGCCTTCTACTATACGTGTCAACGCACGTAATTTCGTTATCTATATTGATCCTTTTTTAATTCCATTGGGGTATCGTGTATTACCTGATAACCTTATGTGTTGTTTACAACACTTTAACATGCTAAACCATTAATAAAATAAACTTACCGGATTTTGCGATCAAGTCTCGAGCCGAACACTTTATTCTTTTAACCATGAGCTCTGATTACCAACTTGTAACACCCTTACTATTTTTAAGCGGATTTCTTTTAGAATTACGAACATAATCATGTAATTATAGTTACAAGTACATTGGAAAATTCGGATTTAATTAAAACTTTTACAATTTCCAAGTACACCACATAATGTGACTAAATTCTCCGTTTTAAAATAACGATTAACGATGTGCGGAAGCTTGTAACTTGATCGTGTTCGGTTCTTCGTTGAGGTTGATCGTCCTCCGGTATTGTATATTATACCTACAATTCATAAAACATGAATTGAATTAGTCATACGTAGTTTAGAACGTGTTTAAACGAGTTCGCGAGGCGAAATAATTGAAAAAAAAAACAAATTTTCAGAAACTGGCTCCGTCATGCCACACGCCAGAACCAACTTGCTCCCTCGCGTGACGCGAGGGAGACCCTTTTTCAGCAGGTTCGTTTCTGGAACCTGCACTCTGCCAGCTATGCTAGTTTTTACAGAAACGACCATAACTTATTCGTTATTGATCTGTTTTACGCGATTCTTTTTCCTACGCGTCCGTAATTTAATTCTCTATCACATGGAGTTAAAATCGGACATCCGGATTACAAATTTTCTAGATTTTAAGCCCTCGGACTTTTCTTAACTATTGAACCTTTAGCAAAGCTTTTGACTGTTTCATACTTTCATCAACCCAACTAGTTTGGTACACCTAAATTACTACGGAAATCATATATAAAAATGTTTTCTATCACACGAAGTTCAATTCACGGGTTATTATACATCGTTGACCCGTTTATGCTTATGCGCTTAATTTTTACCCGTTAAGGGTATTTAAGCGCTTTAATGCATAAGCCACCCTTATACACTTCTAACTTCATATTTTCACATTGCTTTTCGAGGTGTCTTCCACCACAACTACTATTGTGGTGGATTTTATGTGTATCTATTATTTCTCCCTAAATTACCCCTTTTGGATTTTCAATTTACGGCAAAGGCCATTTTGATACATTTGACACAAAAAGGCTTATGCCTATAACTTTTATACTCACTACCAGAAAAGAGGGTTTTTGTCATGAAACTTTTGGTCACAAAACAGTAGCAATTTCTCTGTTGTCACCATTTTGCCACCGAAAATGTGGTGACAAAAACACCCGTGTTAATTGCCCTAATGCCACCAAATAGCGACCATTTTTATATATTGCCACCTATTTGCTACCATTTTGTGATTGCTTGAATATTGGTTTTTGATTCATATTAATTTTCCATTTTTCCCTGCTTTTTTCATAAAAATTACATATCAATAAAATTACAAAATTATATTAAAGTCTAATAAGATCACGAAAACCCAAAATTATATAAAACATCTCTGTATCAAAAGCATATAAAACATTCTAATAGAAATACCAGCTAAAACATCAGATAACTAAAATTATCCTGATATGATAAACAACGAAACATTTAAATCCAAGTGTTTGTAGCCTATCTTCGAATTGTACTTGTTAACATAGCTTCAATTTTTTACATCCTATCGAGCATAGTATCTTTCTCCACCTTATCGTTTTCTTTTCCAGCGAACAACCCCGCAATAATCCCATTTAACCTTTCTTTTTCTTCATCATTTTCCTTAATGAGCTCCTTATAACTAAGTTCAACTTTTCAATCTACAAAACAACCAATGAATTGAATCAAGAAGTCATAATTCACGAAAACTAATAACGGGTCAAGTTGATTGCAAAGAAAACAATATCTGATTGTGAGCTACAATTCAAGTGCTAGAAGCTAAAAAGCATGATTCGTTATGTTTACAGTTAAGAATGAAATTCTACTTTATTTCAAAAACAAGTTTTTGTATTAAAAAACCTGTAGAAAAGTGTAATCAACTCAATAAAAAATTCCTAAAATTCTCACTAAATTAAAAGCATCAAACCTAACAATAAAAAAACAAACATCACAAACTAAACAAACACAATAGCAGTGGGAAACGATACAAATGGACACAAATTACTAGTGTATTTGATTCCACTTATGCTAAAATGCCAAAGAGTAAATAGTTTTATTTATATTTAAAAAAATAGTCTATAAATGTTTAAACATACCTCAGGGTCTTCTGTCTGCTATGTACACGAGTGTCACTAACATTGCCAAAACAATATACTTTTCCTCTATTATTGCCCCCGACTCGTGGCTAAAGTTAAGAAAGGAGTTGTACCATCAAGATTTGATACTCTAAGACTTAGCTTTCTATTCCTAACGATTAAAGGTCAGAATATTCGCCTAAATTTCAAAAAATTACAAACCTACATTATCACATCAAAATTTCCTATATCATTTGAACCAACAAACAACCCAGTTACGCCATTATTAGCTCATTGGACCATTATATTGAAGAATGGAATGGGTTGCGGTGATTGCTTTAACCTCACCCCTAGTTCTATAGTTTTATTGAAAAACTGTTGAAAATAAAATGCAAACGGGATTACAAAACTATGATATGAATATGGAGTTTTCATTTAAATACTGACTAGTACGAAATTACCTGATGAAATTCACATTCAAACTTTTACAGATAATATGAATGAATAAAAACTGTACTTTTGTCCTTACAAAGAGCTCTAAGCTTCTTCGGCGGGAGCCAAGTGGCCAGCGAGCGGTGTTGAGCCGCTACTGTATACATCTTCACTCCATTTATAGATGTAGACTTTAGGTTACCTCCTTGGTGAGCCATGATGACTATCCTTGCACTTTCTCAACCCCAAGAGTTGTACATGTAATGCCATATTAACAAATTAATTATCATTAAGATAAACGAACTGGTACACTTGAATAATTTAAAACTCGACAATTGATTCTAAACCAGCAGTGGAGAAATAACAGATTACAATTTTCAACAAAAAGATACATTTTTAACCAGATATATGTAATGTCATATTAATGAATAATCAATGATCATTAACATAAACGAAGTTGTAGATTTCAATAATTTAAAACAACGAACTCAACAATTGATTCAAAACCAGCAGCACAGAAATAACGGATTTTAATTTTCAAATAACAGATGCTAGGGATGAGCAAATGGTACCCGGTATCGGTACCGAATCGGTACTAAATTTACCGAACCGGGTACATTTTCGGTACCGACTTTTGACATTTTCGGTACCGGTTCGGTACCGGTATTTACCAGTTTTTACCCTTAAATACCGTTACCGTACCGGTACCGAACCGTACCATACCAAGTATATTCGAAATCGGTACCTAATTTTGGGGATTTTCGGTAACGGTACTTTTGGTTCCGGTACCGGTCGGTACCGAGCTCATCCCTAACAGATACAATTAGAGGCAGGCAAAATAAGTTGAATACATATCAAATAATTGACCCTTCGTATGTCATCTTAAAATTTGATGAAAATTTACCATTTTATACATTAGAAATGCTTTATATAGTAATATATAGATATAAATATACATACATAAACTCCTACGTGCATAGAGCTTGTAACAAGTGTAATAACACAGAATGTAAAGTCACAAGGGATTGCAAATCATATAACTTCATACTAACTTACTAATGAGTCAGTGTTAGAATTTGTATGTAGCCAACCATTAAAAACTCACAATCCTTACTGCATGCCACTGCTTCAATGTTGTTTGTAACACCCTGATCCCATAGTTGGCTAAAATGCCAACACATACCTGTTTATTTGTTCATATCACCAGATCAGCCAAAACCTTATAAAAGGCTTATAAAAGGCTCCAAACCTTAGTGATAAGTTCTAAGTAGCCGTATACACTTATAAAAGGCTTATAAAAGGATCCAAACCTTAGTGATAAGTTCCAAGTGATAACTCATAGCCAGCATGAGACTAAAAGTGACAATAAATTTCATAATTATTTTAGCTTTTTCGAACTCGCATTAACACTCCCACAGCTCAACTTCTTTAATAATTAGAGTACTGTTATTAGTCTTCTAAACATTTACAATATTTGAAAGAGTAATAAACAATATTAGATACATAATACATGGAGTACTGTCATCATGAGGTTTAACCAGTATCATATACAAAATAATTACTCACATTTTAACTAAATAACTTATCCAATTTCTAAAAATTACAGAAGAATTAACTCACATTTTGCAAGCTTAGCTACCTTGTGCGACGTATGGTGAATACCGCACCGAATTTTAGAACCTCTCTTGTTAAACTCCGATTGAGATTGAAACACTATACTCGATCGCGATCCCTCATCCCTAATAAAACCACCACCACCAACACTACCGTTAACTCAACTCCATGTGTTAACGATTTTCTTAACCTTTCAGTTATGCTTGAAAACTCATGTGTACGAATTTTTTAACCTCTACACGTATAGAGCTTTTAACATGTGTAGATTTAAAGCACAAAATGTACAGTGCTTGTAAATCATCCTATATCTTCACAAAATGCATAGTAAGTTAAAAGTGATTGCATTCGGTACATGATGGGTCTCAAAAACACCATCAATTGTATATTTTTATGTAATGCCTGAAAGCCCATATAAATAGTAAAACAAAATAATAGATTAGTAAATTGAGTTCAAATGCTGCAAAAACTTATAACGCAGTTTCTAAACCGATTAAGCATCTAGAATTCATTTTACCATCAAGTGTAATAACACAGAATGTAAAGTCACAAGGGATTGCAAATCATATAACTTCATACTAACTTACTAATGAGTCAGTGTTAGAATTTGTATGTAGCCAACCATTAAAACCTCACAATCCTTACTGCATGCCACTGCTTCAATGTTGTTTGTAACACCCTGATCCCATAGCTGGCTAAAATGCCAACACATACCTGTTTATTTGTTCATATCACCAGATCAGCCAAAACCTTATAAAAGGCTTATAAAAGGCTCCAAACCTTAGTGATAAGTTCTAAGTAGCCGTATACACTTATAAAAGGCTTATAAAAGGATCCAAACCTTATTGATAAGTTCCAAGTGATAACTCATAGCCAGCATGAGACTAAAAGTGACAATAAATTTCATAATTATTTTAGCTTTTTCGAACTCGCATTAACACTCCCACAGCTCAACTTCTTTAACAATTAGAGTACTGTCATTAGTCTTCTAAACATTTACAATATTTGAAAGAGTAATAAACAATATTAGATACATAATACATGGAGTACTGTCATCATGAGGTTTAACCACTATCATATACAAAATAATTACTCACATTTTAACTAAATAACTTATCCAATTTCTAAAAATTACAGAAGAATTAACTCACATTTTGCAAGCTTAGCTACCTTGTGCGACGTATGGTGAATACCGCACCGAATTTTAGAAGCTCTCTTGTTAAACTCCGATTGAGATTGAAACACTATACTCGATCGCGATCCCTCATCCCTAATAAAACCACCACCACCAACACTACCGTTAACTCAACTCCATGTGTTAACGATTTTCTTAACCTTTCAGTTATGCTTGAAAACTCATGTGTACGATTTTTTTAACCTCTACACGTATAGAGCTTTTAATATGTGTAGATTAAAAGCACAAAATGTACAGTGCTTGTAAATCATCCTATAACTTCACAAAATGCATAGTAAGTTAAAAGCGATTGCATTCTGTACATGATGGGTCTCAAAAACACCATCAATTGGATATTTTTATGTAATGCCTGAAAGCCCATATAAATAGTAAAACAAAATAATAGATTAGTAAATTGAGTTCAAATGCTGCAAAAACTTATAACGCAGTTTCTAAACCGATTAAGCATCTAGAATTCATTTTACCATCAAGTTCTATTCTCCAAATAATGTCGTACCTAATAATGATGGAAACTGGTGTAATCCTCCCCAACATCATTTTGATCTCTATAAGCTGTATTTCAGCGAATACAGAGCTGATATCTTCAATTTGATTACAGCAGGTATTAATTAAATAAAGCCTTACCCGATTAACCTACAAGTGTCTTTCTTAAGAAACATATATCATGTGTGGTGATTCTAAATAACATAAGACCGTTAGCCATAGCCGTTAGCCCACGCTGCCCAACGCCGCTAACCCACGTCGCTTCCACATCCCACTTTTTTGGGGTGGTCCGGTGGACCCCACAATCGTCACATGTCGAGCAAAGCCCCCAACCCAAGCCCCACCACTCCCTGCAGTCTAAATTTCACATTTTAATGTTGATTAAATTCACTCACACGCAAAATAGATAAGAACAAGAATGAGTAATAAATAAGAAGCATCTGCGATCAAAGCTTTGTTTATTTTTTTTTATCATCTTCTAAAGTAAGAAATCAAAGCCAGAAATCAATTGAAAGGCAAACAAATCAACAATAAACACGAAAAAAAGCTCATAAATACTTCATCAACAATGAAAATAGAATCTTAAAATTTGACCAAAAGCAAAATACATACCTTCGATTAAGAATAACAAGATGTTGGTCATAGTTCACAACAAACTGAACCCTAAGAAATCATTAGCTCATTGCTAAAGTCCAACGGTTGCCACTTTTGGGAGCAATTAGGGTTTTGGATCGATTAGGGTTTTGGATCGGAGGATTATTCAATTAGTGATAGTGGAGTGGAGGATGATTCGATTAGTGATGGTGGAGCAGAGGTGATGCTTCTAGAGATTTTGGGGAGCAAAGTTCAGAATCAGAACCCTAGATAATTGATATCCCGCTTTCTGTTAAAAAAATTGATATCTCACTTAAATTTTGGGGGAGCGGGTAAAAAACTTGATATTTCCGCTTACATTTTTACTTTATATTGCGACAATGTGACGGTGGCAAACTGAATAGCCGTCGAAAAATGGTGGCAACTTTCATAAAACCTTTTTATGTTTGCATATTTGACATCATTTTACTACGGTTTTCTTAATTTTTATTATTATTTAGGATTTTTCGAATGTATTTGCTACGAATACGATTTCGGTTTAAAAAAGGTAGCTAATTTTGTGACCGTTTTTTTTTCGGTGGCAAATTATTGGTGGCAATTGCCCAATTTTCTAGTAGTGACTTCTCTATAACTTACATGATCACGACATATGTTCTTATACCATCCCTAAGGGCCGTTTTCCCGATTTACCCATCAAGGGCATTTTTGTCAACTTTAGCCCCTCATTTTACGTCGAAGGACTTTCGCTACCCATTAGACCGAATTCGTATATTTAACTAAAATTTAGTTATGCGTACCTGGCTCGGATCAACATATTGATCCGTTTGATACCTTGCGTCCATAATATGCTAATTCATAGCACCGCTAAATCATAAGCGTTTTATCCTGTGCGCATAAGACTCGACAAGCACTTATTAGTCATTATATGTCTAATGGTATCTACATTACCATTTGAGCTGTTTGGTCTAAACGATTAAACACTTTGTGCTTATATTGGAATGGTATCTATTTACCATTTCATTAAATAACTCTATTCAGATTTTTCACCTCTTTAGCTATGTCTCTTAAACCCTTTTTCTTACGCGTTAAGCCCGACGTGACTTATGTCGCTTGGTGTCGTTTTTACATTTCAACTTTTACCTATTTGTTCGTGACTAAATCACCGTTTCCCCTTTTTACTTGTTTAGACTTAGTTATAAAGTACCCGTTCGAAAACCGATTTTATCTTAGTCTTTTCATGAGTAGTTTACTATTTTGCCCCCTTTTACCATTAAACATGGTTTCTCTCATTAATATTAGTTCCGACAAGTATCTTTTCGCGTCGGAAACCATATTTCGAATATTATCTTTATTGTATTCATAACTTAAAGATTAAACACGTATTCTACAAAAGGTGTAAGTTTTACTTACCTCGCATCCGAACTACGCTTTTCCTTTCCTTCTTGATTCGATTGACCCGCTCCCTCATCAAGCTTCCACCTAGCTCGTTAGGCGTCAAACTATTATCATAATTCGTAAGAGGGTTAGATTAGTCATTATCAATTATGACTACCCCACCTTACGGGTCTTATGTCGAAGTTATCACTCGATCAAATCATTGGTTAGTTTGACTTCCTAAAAGTCAATTGATCTATAAACATATGCAAATGCACATTTGGTTCATGGAACTCACTTAGACATTTTCATCCGAACTCTTAACAATTCAAGTTTTTGCACACCAACTAGTAGGTAATATGATTTCTAGCATCTATAACATGATTTTAATTATCAATTTCTTCATATCATACTAAAACCCATTTCAAGTCATGTATGAACAATTACTCAAACTTACAATTTGTTCAAGTATCTTGCTTTTATTATTCAATATGATGATTCTAAGCACAAATTTAACCTTAACTTCATCATATTATCAAAACTCACTTAGCTAGGTGTGGTAATTCAACCAAACACCTAAATCATAGCAATTTATTCTAAATCTTCACTTAGGGTTTGTTCCTAAGCAATCATACATCTCAAATTCAGCCATAACTTCTATGATTCATACAGCATTCGCATCTTGTGATGTTAATAAATTTTCACAACTTCATCAACATCAAAAATTCGACATACCTTATGATCACCATGACTAGGTGATCGTTTCTATGTATTCATGCATCGATTTGGACTTGAATCAAGCTTCAATATGTTGAATTTGTTGAACTAGGGTTTGCTCCATGGGAGCTCTTCTCATGATCGATCAAACGCACACACTATGTGTGTGTGTGTGTGTTTTATTTTGTTTTAATAAATAAACTTTTCCAATTATCTAACTTTGGTCCCTCATGTTTGGTTAATTATTAGGTAGGTTACAACCTACTTATTTCTAATCCATATTCCCTCTTATTAACCAGGTTAAACATCCCTAGTTAACTTAGTGGGTTCAAGGAAGTTTATGACTAGGTTTATTTTAAGTCCCGTTAACTCGGGCCCTTTATCCACTTTATTTTCCTAAAAAGGATTTGTTCAACTTTTATTTAATATTCGGTTTATTTATTTAAGTCCTAATATTTACCGGGTTACTTTTACCGCTTACGGTACTTTACCTATCTTTTAGTATTAACGTAGTTTGATTACCAAACCCGTTTTCAGGGTGTTATAATTCGCCACCTAAATAAAGGGTTTCTTTTTGTTGCTAAGTATTGGCGCAAATTCAAGTATATATCTGATAATCTTGCTGCTATCGGACAGTCAGGTATTGGAAACCGACTTAAGTCACTAGTTTCTTTGCGGTTTAAGGTCCGTGTTTGAGATATTTTAAACCACAAAGAGGGCTATTCAACCTCTCCCTTCATTCTGTACTCTGCTTACACGTGTCGAAGAACATGAGATTTTTGTCTCATCACTTCGTGGGCCGGAACCTACTCTGGTTGCTTTCACCGCCTACGGCACTTCATCTAGGTCTTCTTCTTTGGGTCGAGGACATTCCGGCAGAGGTAATCATTCTAGTACTGTGAATTGTCATGGTAGAGGTCGCATACCTCCTTATTGCCAGTTATGTTGAAATAATAGCCATTATGCAAATGCTTGTCCATATCTCAAAACTTTTACACAACAAACATCTTTTTTTACTACCAACTTAGCCCAAGCTTTTCATGCGGATTGTAATATAACTGACTCCACACTAGATTGATGCGTTAAATCCGGTGCTACTACTCACATGGCGCCGTCACCAACTCATGTGGACTTTTCGGCCACTTATCTTGGTCATGACAAAGTGTCATTTCATACTCGTAATATTCTACCAATTTCTTGTATTGGTACTCATTCAATTAATCCAACCTTGAAACTAAAAGATGTTCTAGTTTTTCCTAATCTCAAGAAGAAATTACTTTTGATTCTCAAACTTACTAACGATTACCTGGTTGATTTTGTGTTTTCCCGATTTTACTTTACTAGAAAAAAGGAACACATAAGGATGGACTCTACGTTTTGAGCCTCGATTTTCAAGCACTTGAGGCTACATTGTTTTCTTCTTCAAAAGCTTCGTTTGATCTTTGGCATAAATTTCTTAGGCATGTTTCCTTTGACGTAATTTTGATTTTAAATAAACATGGATGTTTATATCTTACATCTATTTTGCCTAAATCATCACTTTGTTCTTCTTGTGAACTTTCGAAGCAACCTAGGTTACCTTTTCAATTGAATGATAACAGATCATTACATGTCCTTGACTTAGTACATTGTGATTTATGAGGACCCGCTGCCATTATTTCGAAAGATGGATATCAATACTATGTTGTCTTTATTGGTTATTTTTTCAGGTTTACATCTCGTGCAAAATCAAAGTATTTGAAAAAGAAGAGGAAACCGAATTCTTGAATAATGGAGTTTGGCATTTATTTCTTAACAGTGGTACTCATCATCAGTTTTCTTGCCCCTATACACCTCAACAAAATGTTAGAGCTGAACGCAAACATCGTCACCTTAACGAAAGTGGGCTAGCCATGCTTTTTAGTGCTAACACACCTACTACTTTTTGGGTTAACGCATTCTCTTCCGCTACACGTATCATCAATCTTCTACCTACGAAGTTATTGAATCATAAATCTTCATTTGAAGTATTATTTCATGAGGTTCCAAATCACATAAACTTCAAAGTTTTCGAGTGTCGAGTATTCCCCTACTTACACACGTATGCTCCACATAAACTTGAACCTCGAAGTATCGAGTGTAATTTCATTGGTTATTTCATTCAATACAAAACGCACAAATTTTTTGATCCAGTCACCTCTAGAACATTTATAACCCACCATGTGAGATTTGATAAAGACTTGTTTCCCTTTTCCATCACTAATAGCCAACCTATTTCTACAGTCCTACACTGATCATACACCACTAATTAAACCAACACCAGCTACTACCAATAAACCTCAACTCAACTCTTACACACTCACGGCCCCTCCGCCTAACCTAAAGCCCAAGCCTAACCACCTACCTCACAAGCCCAATGCCCTTCTTGTTCTCAAATCAACGACCCAACCCCCATCACCCATGCAAAGCGTTCTACTAGAATCAACCACCCCTCCATCGCAACCACCTGATCACTATCCACCCTCATCAAGTCAACCTCTACCTTTGTCAAAACCCACATCCGACTCTCTACCTTCACCCGAAACATCATCAATTCCCATGCAACCATACCTTCATTCTCTCATCCTATGGTTACTAGAGGTAAGGCTCGAATTTCGAAACCAAAATCCATCCTAGACCAACTCCTCTTCATTATGCCTTGATAACTACTCATGCACCAAAACGTATCAAAACCGCATCCATAGATAAACACTGGTACAATGCCATGACCGAAGAACTCAAAACATTGCATCAAAATCACACATGGACACTTGTACCATGACCCACCAATACAAATGTTGTTGGATCTTAATGGTGTTTCGCACAAAATATTGTACAAATAGATCTATTGATCGATATAAACCACATCCAGTGCCTCAAGGATTCACACAAATTCCTAGTTTTGATTTATCCTATACTTTTAGTCCAATTGTGAAAGCTATTACCTTTCTTATCGTACTTTCTCTTACCGTGACAAATAAGTGGACTCTCCGTCAACTCGTTGTCAAAAACACCATTCATAATGGGAACATAAAAGAAACCGTTTACGAGCAACAACCGTGTTTTGTTTATGAGAGAAAACCCAAAACATGTGTATTGCCATAATAAGGCCTCTTATGTCCTAAAACAAGCTCCACGGGCATGGTTTCAATGACTAACTTGTTGGATAATCTTGATGGGTTTACATTTGGGCCAGCAGTGTTTTTGTTTAATGGGTCAATTAATAATGGGCCATAACCCAACTTTAGTCTCGCAAGTGTTTTGTTTTGAGTTCAAGAGTCCATGCACGTGAAGTTTGAATAAGTATTTAATTAGGCAGTTTGTTTTAGCTGGTCTTTTGTTTTGTCCGGGTATTAGGGAGAGTCTAGTGGTAGACTTTGATTGAGTCCTTAGTGTACATTGCAATTGTTGGCTATTTAAAGTCCTTTTTGTTTAATGAATAAGATGTTAGCCTTTCACTTTACTCTTTCTTCTAAAAGCTGCTCATAATATTCTTTCTACTTCAAAATAAGTTTGGTGATTTCTTGAGTGATATAGTTCAATTTAATCCAACATAACTAACTTCTTGATTACTCAAGGATTTATTTTTAGTTAAGTCTCATACACTACCGATGGCTTATTTCTTAGTCAAACCAAGTATGTTCATGACATACTCACTCAAGCAGGGTTACTTGATGCCGAACCCGTTGGCACTCCCCTTGCCACAAATGACGTGTTCAGTTATCAAGGCCAAGTCTTTTAGGATCCCACGTTATATAGGTCACTCATGGGTGCATTTCAATATCTCACCATAACACGTCCTGATTTATCATATGTTGTAAACCAAGCAAGTCTAATTGTTCATTCGGCAACGATTCATCATTCCAACTCGTTAAGCGAATCATGAGATATGTTAAAGGTATAATCGGTTATGGGTTAACCTTCTGATATCCAACTAAAACCACTTTAGTTGGATACTCAGATGCGGACTGGGCGCGTTGCATTGAAAGCGTTCATTCCACCTATGGTTACTGTCACACCCCAACCGATGGAGGAAACATTGGGGCGCGGCACTGAGCGAAACAGGTTGTTCAAAGAAATTCCATAATGACTAAATTACCAAATCGTTTAAATATTATGTCCCATACCATAACCCATAAGATAATCTAGTTATTACAGACAGAGATATCCTTCAAACAAATAAAACATGTTCTGACAACTTTGATTTTCAAATAAAATAAATTGTCTTTATTTCTAGACTCTTTCCTAGCCTTGATTTCACAGCAAGCCAAGCATACTAACATCTTAAGCACCTGCCACATACGTTAAAGTAAAAGTCAATACACATAGTGTAAAGGTGAGCATACAAGTTTGGTAATAGCGTAATAGAGTTCGGAATCATTTACGCATAATCAGCATGTACAACGTATAATGTGAAGCATGTAAGTTATCGACAAAGATCCTATCAATACCAATGACTGCGAGTAGCGAGTGCGCAACACATATTCACCACTGTGAACACATGTAGTAATTGTCCTTAACAACCCCTGAGTGAACAGGTGCTGAGTCCAAACTATAGTACTATCGTTGCTAAGGCAGGTAGACTGCAATCAATGTGTTAACATAACAAACAGGCATTCATCGAGTCACGTATAACATGCATTAAGGTCAGCGTATAAATAGTGTTTGCGTTGTGTGTTCGATGTGATTTAGAATAAGTAACGTATGTAACACCCAAAAGTGCGTAAAGCAAAAAGGGATCGAGTATACTCACAGCGATTGAGTTAATGGATTGAAGGGAGCGCTAGAGCGGAATTAGCCTGAACAGTTAACGATAGCATAAGCGAGGGTCGGCGTGTAAAACGGTGTCGGTGTACCAAGGATTGGATGGTAATCCGATCGGATGGCCAGTCGATCGGGTGGCAATGCGTTCGGGTGGTCATCCGATCAGATGGCCATTCGATTGGATTGTCACCTCGTTTGGTGAGGAAGTGTTTGTGTATGATGGCTTGGACTTTGAAGTTTTCGTTGTAGCGTTTTAAAAATAGAGAAGTATCTCTACCTTTCAGGTCGGTCGGTCGAACGGCCGTTCGATCGGACAACAATCCGATTGGCGAGGCTTCCCAGTTTGAGAACAAGTTCACAGCAGGACGGTCACTCGATCGGATGGCAATCCGATCGAGTGGCAATTCGTTTGTATTGAACATGTTGAAAATTGTTTAAGTATCCAAGTCCCAAACGTCACACGATTGGACGGTCACTCGATCGGATGGCAATCTGATCGGGTGGTAATCCGTTTCAACATTCAGATCTTGGAATAGTTTGAAAAATAGGTTAAGTATGGAATCATGTGCAACCCGATCGGAAGGCCGGTCGATCGGGTGGTAATCCGATCTGACGGCAATCCTTCCCGACGATCCGTTCGTCTTGGCACTTGATTCGTTTGAAGTTTTTGTAGAGTTTGAATGAGACGTTTTGACATCTTGCTTGAACAACAGAACCCGTACCTCGGTCCAAGTGATCCGACCGAACAGGAATCACCCTAGTCCAACCGGTTAACGGTTCGAGTCGGTAGTTCATGTTCAAACCCGAAATCAATATCTCTCCCGGATAGAATTCAGATCTGGAACTAATGCTTCACTAAGAATGAGTAGGAGATTGGGACAAGCTCCGATTCTACCGGGTTTGAGTGCATTGAGTGTAAAAGAGTTGAAAGAAAGTTGGAAAACCTTCTCTCGATCCTTTCATCTAGGAATTCGTGTAGATCTAAGCGAAATCATTGATAAATATTGTGGAAATCATTTAGATCTAAGTTGTTCTTGGTGGAATGAAGCCAAACATTGAAGTTCATAAGAACTCCATGATGACATCACCCAAGAACACCTCAAATCCGGTGATTTCACAGTTAAAAGTTAAGATTCAAAAGATAGAAAGGTGTAGGAGTCCGTGTAGATCAAGAAAGTACAAGATTTCGGTTGAAAACTTACAAGAATCGAGAGGAATTGAGAGAAAGAAGCTTGAGAGTGCGGCTGGTCGAACAAAGGAGCTGTCACCTCAAATGATGTGACAAGTAGGGTATTTATAGGGTTTCCCAAAAAGGAAAGTTGTGGAAGAGGCTGGTCGATCGGGTGGCAACTCGATCGGGTGACAACCAGATCGGATGGTAATCCGATCAGATGGCCACTCGATCGGTTGGCCACTCGATCCGAGTGTTCGGCGCGACGAGCTTTGTTGTTTCGATTCGAGTGATGAGTGATGCGATTCGAGAGAGCGATGCGATAGGATTACTCATTAAATTACTTTTAATCCCAACTACTATATCTAACATACAATCACTATAATTGACTTGCGTTTAGCGTTTTAATTCGATTGCGATGCGATAGATTGCGATTTCGATTATCACCTCAACATATAACATGCACAAGTAACACATAAATAGCACACACGCATAAAACAATATCCAGAACACATAATTCGAGTCGCGAATGTGATAGCGATAAGCGATAAATCAATTAAACATGTGATTAATATGCGATTAACCTCTATTAATAAGTACTCCACATAATACCACTATAGCGATAAAATAAATAGACTATCTACAAGTCAAAGGAGTCAAAACAAGAGTTGAGCAAGGAGTGACAGATCGAAATTAGCAATCTTGTCTTCCTTTGACTTCAATCTTGACTTTGACTTTGACTTTCGAAACACGAGGTCTTACAGCCTCCCCTTCTTAAGGGAATTTCGTCTCGAAATTAGGCTGAAGCCGTAACAAACAACTGTGGGTACTTCGCCTTCATGTTGCTTTCGATTTCCCAAGTGAACTCTGCGCCACGTTTGCCTTCCCATCGGACTTTCACAATGGGAATGTGTGAGCGTCGGACTGCTTGGTTTGGCGGTCCATGATTTCGACAGGCTTTTCCACGAAGTGCAGTGTTTCGTTTACTTGAAGATCCTTGAGTGGTACATGTAAATCATCATCAGCCAGGCACTTTCTGAGGTTCGAAACGTGGAAAGTCGGGTGAACGTTGTTAAGTTCCTCTGGTAGTTCGAGTCTGTAAGCCACTTTTCCGATTCTTTCCAGAACCTTAAAGGGTCCAACATATCAAGGCGCGAGCTTTCCTCTCTTGCCGAATCTGACCACACCCTTCCAAGGTGATACCTTTAGGAGTACATGGTCACCAACGTCAATAATTTGCCACATTCCATGTATGCTGGAGCTGTATGACTGATATAATTTGCCACATTCCATCTTTCATTTAATTGCAAACAGCCCCCCTGGACTTCGTTCGTTCATAAGTCTCGTACATTCGAATTATCTTTTTACCCGAAACGTATACTGAATGATGTGATTCATTTTATTATTATTCTCGGTTGTTTCTCTTCATCACCAAACGTCGTAACTTCACCGTATTACGCGCTTAACCTGAAAAATCACAAACCTTCATAGTTAACATATTCGAGACACGTAATCGCTTAGAACACAATAAGATACGTAATTTAACACACTTAACGCTCTTGTTTTGCAACCTCCATCACATCCCCACACTTGACATTGATTGTCCTCAAGCAACCATTACAAACACTACTCACCTTATTAACAAATCACCATTAAATCCCTTACCGAATTAACAATTTAAGGTCCCAAGTCATACCCGTCCCAAAGACTGACACAATCGAGATTAACAATCTGACAGTTAGATAATATATCTTTAAAACACTTTAAAACTTACCTAACTAAAACTAACATGCTTATGATACTACACACATGCCACACGCCCCTCACAATAATCACTCCTCTCGGCTTTATGAAGACTAGCGTGTAATGTGCTAGTGCATATTTCACTCAAAACCAAATATGCTACTTTGCAATCATAAGCTTGTATAGCAATCACGCCTCCACTGTATCAACTGACATAGCACATATCAAAAGGACTTTTGGGTTTTGGGTTTTGGGTTATGGGTAAAGGTGAGGTCATATTTTTGATTTTTTTATATATATGGCGAACACAAAAGAATACCAAACCATGACAACTTATTCACAATGATACCAACACATTGGGTGATTTCCAACCCAGTTATTTAACACGAACATAACAATGATTTTTTTTGTCTTTTTCTTTCTGTTCTTTTTCTTTTCCTTTTTTATTTTTTTTTATTTTTTTTCTTTTTCAACAAATATCTACTACACAATTGTCATTCATGGTTTGTAATCAAACAGGTCAAACAAGGTGTATCAAACGAAGGGTAAAAGGCTCAACATGGTTAACTAAGGTGGGTGGATAAACAATCAACATATGAAATAATGAAGGGATCCTAATGCCTTTATCATCTATGTGTATACGCTAAACCACAGTCTCAGCACGTATCAAACCACACAAGTTCTAACACAAAGCAACATATGGCCTACACTCAACAATTGAACAATTATTGCAATTCAACTAACAATCTAGTAGGCTCAAATATCTCACTGAATAGAAGGAATATGGGTTGCCGACACGTAGCATGTGTAATTCCTAAAGCATGTTACCCCTAGTTAGGCATCTCTTCTCACTAATTTTTAAAAACCTATCAGAAATACTCTCATGAAACTTAAAGGGACAACCATGACTAGGGATCTATGTTAGTTTAATTGCAGTAGGAACCCTTTAGCGATTGAAAATGCTGGTTTTCATGTAGTTCAAGCATACTTGAGAAACAAAAATTTTCAAAATTTTTCAACTTTTAGCCCAATTTCAACCACTTCAAGCATTTAAAATAAACAGTCTTACCAACCCTCTCTCGAGTTACCGCATCCCCACACTTGGGATACATTGTCCCCAACGTATGGTGCAATTTATAATCTAAACTCGAGAAATACCACCCGCAAACCATGAACGGCTAATAACTAGATGACTCAACACAAAGAAACCACTCCCAACACAAAAATTCACACCACCAAGTACACAAAAACAAATAAAACACAGGATAGAGAGACACATGGACCTGATCAGTAAATCAGCAGTGTCGGTAGTGATGCAGCTGCTGTGATTGGACAGAGACATAAACTTCTCTTGGATTCTCTGATATCTCATCGGGGATGTTGCCAAACATCCCCACACTTGAATCGTTACATCCGCGGGAATTAAACGTAGTAACCTGCCAAAACAGAACCAACACCAAAACAAAACAAAACAAAACAAAAGAACAAATACAATACAATACAATACAATACTCTACATCCTCGGGCTGCCTCGCGAGAGCGCTAAGTTTAAAGGTCTTCAGCCAGACCGTACCTGGTTTCCATTACGGTGGTCTTAGTGCACACTTACCCAAAACATTTCCAACAAACGCCCGGAATTTTACATGCCATCTCCATAAGCTCGTCGGTATAATTGGCATGTTTAGAAAGCACATACGGGTTTCACTAATCCACTTCACGAGATATACACCGATGTCTTGTAGCTTCACCCTTTTCATCTTCTTCCTCGAACCCTCTTCCCCACACTTATTAATTTGAATGATTGATATGGGGAGAGGTTCGGTACACACATTCATCTCATCAGACTGCTCTGCCTCCTCATCCTCACACACCATCTGATCCACCAGTGACTCTTCATCAGATGAAGGATTCATTAGTGTGGTATTATCCTCCACAACCTCCTCCTCCATGTGAGAATAATCTCTAATATCAACAGGTAATGGTGAGAGACGCTCTTCTATTTCTATCTTCATTTTTAACTTCTGACAATTGGAAACTAGGCAGCTGATTCGATCTTCATCGGAAAGGTTGGGTGCTGATAAATACTGCTCGAGTTTGGACAAAGTCACTTCCAACATAGCAAGCTCTTTCTCATCCTCGGTCTTATAAGTATAGACACCCTCGGGATCAGAATATTCCTCGGGATGATACTGCCGGTATCCCTGATACGGTGTTGAGATGTATGCATCCATCATTTTTTTATTCCAATACTCTGGATTTTCCAAATACACCGCGCACACATCATCATAATAAGAAGTATGGTCACGACCGCAACAGAAACATCGTCCATCCGTCCTTGGTTCATAATAAGCATCCTCGCCCGATCCCATCCGTCAGTGTAATAACCATCCTCCACCGTTGTATCAGAATCATAGAAATATGGTGGAGGGGAAGGATTATCATAGCAAGGCATCGGTGGTTCTTCCCATTTCGTTTTTTCCCGTCTAAATCGGGCCTCGTGGCAACCGATACACGGGTGAAGTGGTTCCCCGCACAAATTGCATGTAGAAGAGCCGCAAAATATAGTAAGATCTGTCATCCTGCACAAACACAGCTCAACTACCCACGTAAATCACAAACAAATAAGATAACAAAATAAAAACAAAAATTCTTTTAGGTTTTTTTTTTAACTAAAACTAAAACTTAACACTAAACACTTTGCGCACGCCTCCCCGGCAACGGCTCCATTTTGATGTCTGTCGTTAGTGACATGCAAAAACCGAAATAAACTAGGTAGCTAGAGTAAGTCGGATATCGAACCAGAGGAGGATTGTGGAAAGTGTCGAATGAAAAGTATTAATTAATTACTACTGAATTGGAAAGTCGGTGTGATTGATTATAAGAATTATCTGAATTAATGAATAAAATTGAGAAAAAGATTGAGTTGTATTAAACAATGATAACGAAAGGTGAGCACTCCGGGATTCAGATTCTGTAATTACTAATAACCTAGTTCTGATTTTATTGGATGCTATTGATTGAATAGTAAATCTGTCACATCTACCAATTACCTATGCAGTTCAAAATCTTAATATTAATTGATCAGATAAATATTAAAACAAACAAACAAAGGAATCATTCAATCAACAAAAGCATAATTGGATTCAAAACATAATTATAACTCTGACTGTCACTCAGGATTTGTCTGTCACACAAATTATATAATCACGCAAATAACCGGCTGTCACCCGACTACAAATCCAAATCTCAATACAAAACAGAAACTAGAATTAAAAGCGTCTTACACAATCATTCACCCGAAGTGTTCACGAGAGAATTAGCCGCTCATCTCGGTTGAATGATCTTCACTGGCTTGATACCCGGTTGAAACCCTTACCAGCCTTTTGGCCGTAAAAGTGATGATGCGATGAATGTCGACTCCCCCCGTACTGCCGTCGAGATGTGTTTTATATATTGTGATTTTTCTTTTTTTTTTCAATCTCGGCCCAATTAACATGCGTGTGTCCCAAATCCACCAAGTCTGCCGTCCCATGTAGTCCACCAAGTCGGCCCATGTGCCAATATATCTTTTATATAATGATGAGTTAATGTTAAGCCCACTTCATGTCCAGTGAGTAGCCACCAATCTTGTTCCCTCCAAAAGTCCACAAAGCCTGCCTTGGTGATCACAATAATTAATTTCCCTTGCATGTGCTTCTCCTTTGTCAAATGTGATGATGATGTTGTTGACTTAAAGTCCACATGACTTCTCTTGTGCCTTCCCAAAATCGATGCCTCCAATGTCTGCCAATCTTGATTTAAGGGCTCCAAAGTGATGATCCTATTAAAAGGATGATGATGTCGTCCTTTGGGTTTTGAGCCATCTATTAATTCTTTTCACCACACATTAACATGTGCGCAGCTATGATCTTCCAACCGTAGCCTACGTTTAATAACCACACTCTACGTTCCATGTATGCTGGAGCTGTATGACTGATATAATTGGCCACATTCCATCTTTCATTTAATTGCAAACAGCCCCCCTGGACTTCGTTCGTTCATAAGTCTCGTACATTCGAATTATCTTTTTACCCGAAACGTATACTGAATGATGTGATTCATTTTATTATTATTCCCGGTTGTTTCTCTTCATCACCAAACGTCGTAACTTCACCGTATTACGCGCTTAACCTGAAAAATCACAAACCTTCGTAGTTAACATATTTGAGACACGTAATCGCTTAGAACACAATAAGATACGTAATTTAACACACTTAACGCTCTTGTTTTGCAACCTCCATCAAATGTTTCCCAACAACGCGAGGTAAACCGAGCATCGCGGTCAAAAATGATGTCGCGAGGCGTCCCATATCGACAAATGATCTCTTTGGTGTAGATTCGGGCTAATTTTTCCACCTTGTAGTTTTCCCGTATTGGCAGAAAGTGAGCAGATTTAGTCAATCGGTCAACGACAACCCAGATGCTGTCGTGACCTGCGGGCATACGCGGAAGTTTTGTTACGAAATCCATAGCTATACTCTCTCATTTCCACACAGGGATCTCAGGTTGAACGAGTAAGCCAGAGGGTCTTTGGTGTTCAGCCTTGACCTTCGAGCAAGTCAGGCATTTCGAAACATAGAGGGCGATATCCCTCTTCATGCCCGGCCACCAGTACATGTAGCACAGGTCCTGGTACATCTTGTCAGCACTGGGATGAATAGAATATCGGGATTTGTGGGCTTCATTCATCAAAATCTGTCGTAAATTGGTCTGTTTAGGGATCCAAATTCAGTCCAGATAATGGAATATCCCATTCGACTTATTCTCTAGCTGGGCTCCATCGTTGAGAATCCTTTCCTTCTTCAAAGTGCGTTCATTAAAGCAGGCATGCTGGGCTTCGCGGAAGAGGGTTTCAAGATCATAATGGGCTTGGACATTACGGGTGCTGTGCAAATAACTCCGTCTGCTGAGAGCGTCGGCAACGACATTTGCTTTGCCAGGATGATAACGAATCTCACAGTCATAATCGTTGAAGAGTTCCACCCACCGGCGTTGACGCATATTTAGTTCTTTCTGGTCAAAGATGTGTTGTGGGCTCCTATGATCGGTGAAGATCGTACACTTTGTACCATAGAGGTAGTGTCGCCAAATCTTTAACGCAAAAACAACTGCGCCAAATCTCACAGTCATAATTGTTGCATGAGAACACAACAAAGACCAAGGTTCGAGGCATCACAATAGACAATAAAGTCATCGTTTCCATCGGGTAAAGTGAGAATAGGAGCATTGCAAAGCATGTACTTGAGGGTTTGAAAGGCAGTCTCTTGTCCAGTTCCCCAAACAAAAGGCTTGTCTTTTTGCGAGAGAGAGGTGAGCGGCACAGCGATTTTGGAGAACCCTTCGATGAATCGGCAATAATAGCCCGCCAGTCCGAGAAAAGAACGGACTTCCGACGGGTTCTTGGGTGTAACCCAACTCTTAACTGCTTCGATCTTCCAGGGTCAACGTGGATACCTTGACTAATGACAATGTGACCAAGGAATTGAACCTCCTCCAACCAGAATTCACACTTGGAGAACTTGGCATAGAGTCGATTCCCCCGGAGTAGCTCGAGAACCAAACGTAGATGTTGCGCATATTCGAAATTCGACTTGGAATAGATCAGGATATCATCGATGAACACGATGACGAAGCGGTCGAGGAAAGGTTTACACACGCGATTCATCAGATCCATAAAAACCGCGGGTGCGTTGGTTAAACCAAAAGGCATAACAACGAACTTGTAGTGGCTGTATCGAGTGCGAAAAGCGGTTTTGGGAATATCCTCCTCTTGTATACGTAACTGGTCGTAGCCTGAGCATAGATCGATCTTGGAGAAACACGTAGCGCCTTGTAACTGGTCAAACAAATCATCGATGCGAGGCAGAGGGCAACGGTTCTTGATTGTCAGCTTATTCAATTCCCGATTGTCGATGCACATCCGGAACGACCCATCCTTCTTTTTGACAAAAAGGACTGGTGCGCCCCAAGGAGAGGTGCTAGGGTGAGTGAAACCTTTGTCAAGTAATTCCTGAAGCTGACTCGAGAGTTCGCGTATTTCGGACGGAGCGAGTCGATAAGGAGCTCTGGCAACAGGGTTTGCTCCAGGAATGAGGTCGATGCGAAAGTCGATATCACGACTCGGAGGTAAACCTGGAAGATCTTTAGGAAAAACGTAAGGGAATTCACAAACAACGGGGACATCTTTCACCTCCTTAACTTCCTTTTTCTCCGCTTCTACAATGTGTGCCAGAAAAGCTTGGTATTCCTTGCAGAGATGCTTGCTAGCCTGGACACATGACATGAGTTGGAGTTTCTTCGACACGACTTCACCATAAACACATAACTGATCACCATTAGCGAGTGAGAATCGAATCATCTTATCGAAGCAAACCACTTCAGCATGATTTTCATGAAGAAAGTCCATGCCTACAATAACGTCAAAACTTCCGAGTTGCATTGGAATAAGATCGATAGGGAAAATGTGATTGTTGAGTTCTAGAGTACAATCACGAAGAACAGAGTTGACGGCGACAGTTCTTCCTGTAGCGACTTCAACATCGAACGTCGAGGGGAGATGGGCGCGCTTACGATTAAGAAGCTTTTCGAACTCAAACGATACAAAGCAGTTATCGGCTCTAGTTTCAAACAAACACGAAGCATAAATACCATTCACAAGGAACGTACCATTGACCACGTTGTTGTCAGCCTGAGCCTGGCGCACATTAATGTTGAAAGTTCGAGCATGAGCGGCTTGTTGCTGTTGTTGCTGAGGCTGCTACTGCTGCTGAGGTTGAGGCTCCTGCTTCACAACCCGATTGGGGCACATGTTTGCGAAATGGTTGGGATCATGATGTGTGGTTGAAAACCGGTGCTCGTAATTGTATAACTTTATATTTTTATAAGAGTTTTAATCTTGAATGGCCTACTTTTAATTAGATTTGTGTTTATGCAGGTTTAACGAAGTTTAAGGAGTTTTTCGGGAGCTTTACGGGTCACCGGGTCGAAAACCGGAGCACCAGGATGCGTTACGGGTCAACCGGGAGTGTTTGGAGTGAAAAACAAGAATCTCGCAAACGAGAGCCCGTCACCGACGACCTGGGCCCCGTCGTCGACGCCTTCCAGAAACACCCGTCGCCACCTTTTGGCCGTATCCAGATGAATAAGCCGTCGGACGGAAACCAGAAAACCAATGCCCGTCGCCGACGGGTTGAGGGCCGTCGGCGACGGCTTGTCAAAACTGGAAACGCGATTTTTTGTGTTTTGGGGATCAAGATCGATTTCTATTGGTTGGGGGTCATTCAAGACGTAAGTTACACTTGGTGTGGAGTTTGAATCTTCATCTTGGAGCCATAATCATCCACCATTCACCATCTAATTCGATCTATCATCATCCTACAATCCGAATCATCATCATCCATCACACAATCAATCATACAAACCCTAATTCATCCAATCCATCATCCATCTCACCGTCATCATCCATAAACCCTAATCTTCCATCATTCCTTCATCCACCAAGTTTCAAGATGGTTTCATTCGCGTTCCAAACTTCCGGTGATCAAGCTTTATCAACCATGAGCGGCTAATCATCTCGGTTTCACCCCGGTGTAGGTAGTTGTTGATTTTAGTGTTTCGAATTGTTCTTGTTTCATCTTAGTGACAATTTGTGTTTGGTTTTTGAAACTTTTGACAATAGTATTACATTTGTTACGAATTCGTGAATTGTCGAACGATGTTAAAAGTTATGACTTTGCGAAATGGTGATATGTGATTGTACATTGTCGTTCTTAGGATTTACTTGTGTTGATTACAAAGTGTCTTTTTGTCCGTTCTTCGGGACGTTGATAGCTAGTAGCACCTAAGTCACGGTACACTAAATCCGTTAATCGAATGCATTTGAGTTGAAACTAAAACTTGTAGAAACCCTAGGTTAACAATTACCGAAACCGGGTGTGATTCCTTTTTATCATTATTGTTCTAGTAACCATTTTTCTTGCAATCATTAAGTAGTAGTTGTTAATCATTCTCATCAATTCATTTAGTTAAAAATCATATCTCTCAATTAAACGAAAACACAAAATTATTCTAGCAAGCTTCATATATCGTGACAATTGTTTTAATTCATTCGAATCCACACACAAACCACATACTCTTCTTGGTTCGACCCCTTACTACCGCTAACACATTGTTAAGGGTAATTTGGGCTTATAAATATTATCTTTGACCGAAGCGCGACACTTCCGATCAAATTTTGGCGCCGTTGCCAGGGAGTGCGTGCGCTTTGTGTTTGGATATTGTTTGAATTTTGTGATTATCTGTTTAAATTGTTTAGTTTCTCTTTGCACTTTGTCTTTTTCCTTGTTACGCGGGTGTGTTACTTGTGCAGGTTACAGGTAGTGCATGCATACGCGGAACTCCGGGAGGACTTCACCTTTAGTCTACGAACCGGAAATCGAAAGGGTAGCAAGAAGAAATCTAGCAAGCTGGTTAGAAGCAACACTTACTTCCAATCAAACCACCAACACATCACAACACACACCGTCCATTGAAACCGATTCAATGGCAAACCAAAACTCTAACCAAAACTTCAACCAAAACCAAAACCCGAACCAATTCCAATACCGAAGCAACTTCAATCCCGCTCCAAATATGCAACCTATACCTCCCGAGCGACCGGGTGGTAATAACAACAATACCGGACCACCTACACCACCTTTCCAAAACCAAAATCCCAACCACAATCAAAGAACACCTCAACAACAAAACCTTCATCGACAGACCTCTTTACCCATCAACCTAGATGACCGGAATGTCAATTCTGACCGTCGGGGAAATTGTGATCGCGGCAATCCCGCAAATGAAGACCCATTCTTCAACATCGATGACTTGAGGAATGCAATCCCCGATGATGAACCGTATAGTGTTCCCGGTTATCAATCGCCGGAATATGTGAGTGTTCATACGGAAAATTCGGACGACGGGGGATACTATGATGATAGAGCTAATGATGATGAAGATTGGGGCTACGTGAATAGGGGAAACGTCTACAATGCTAGAAGGTATGATGATGAGGAATTTGGCTACCAACATGCCAATTACGTTGGGGATGACGAATACGGTTACGGAGGTGGAAGAAATGATGGTTATGGGAACAACCGTCAACCACGAAACAATGACCAACGGAACCGGAATGATGGGTTTTATAACAACAACAACAATGCAAACCCTAACCGGATTCCTCGTTTCGTGGGAGGTGGTAACCCAAGGGATAATAGAAGAGAGGATAGAAGAGATGATCGAAGAGGTGAAAGACGGGATAATAGAAGACCGGTCGATCAAGAAGTTAACAGTCCACATCGTCGTCAACGACCTCCACGAGGAGTGAATGATCGTTTTAGGCCGGTTGTCACCGAGAACGACTCACCAATCGTTTGTGAGAGGAGGATGTTTGATTGTAAACCACATTACATCAACATACTTCCTCATTTTAATGGAAGATCTAACGACGAGCCGTACACACATTTGACAGAGTTTTCTTCCATTTGCGGCACTATCGGGGGGCATAACTTTACATTAGATGAGGTTAAACTTCGGTTGTTCCAATTCTCATTGAAAGACAAAGAGAAGCAATGGTTCCTTACACTCCCGGCCAATAGCATCCGCACATGGGGAGAAATGCAACAAGCTTTTCTAGATGAATACTATTCTATGGCAAAGACCGATGATGCTCGTGATGAAATTCGGTCTTTTCGCCAATTATCGGGTGAGCCGTTACATGAAGCCTTTACAAGATTTAAAGAAATGATGCGAAGATGCCCGCATCATCAAATCGAGAAGTGGGAGTTGGTTAAGTGCTTTGTACGGGGTTTAGATGACAACACATGGAACCGACTTGAATCAACGAGCAATGGGACCCTTCTAAGCAACCATGAAGATAATGATTGGGAATTCTTGGAACGGATGAGCAAACGTTCGAAAGAGAAAGAATCGGCCGATCGAGCTAAAAAGCATCCCATTTCACGGTCACTTCCTGATCTTGACTCTAAAGATCGGATTTCCACCTTAGAATGGGAAATGGCTCGAATGAAGAAAAAGGATGTAAATGCGGTTCAATTCGAGGTATGTGAAGATTGTGGTGATATTGGACATAAAGCGGAGCAATGTCCAACGGGGTCGAGTGGCTACACCGAAGAAGTCAACCAAGTGTATGGAGATAGGAAACAATACGGTATGAACTCCAACACCTACCATCCGGGGTTGAGAAATCACCCTAACTTCCGATATGGTAATGCTTCAAATCAAATGAACCCGAATTTTCAATCGGGTAACCAAAGAGGGCAAAGCGGATCATCATATCAAAACCGTCAAGGTGGTAACCAAGGAGGTTATCAATGAAATTACAACCAAGGGTACCAAGGTAGGGACAATAATTATCAAGGTGGGTACCAAAGGAATTACAACAACCAAGGCGGTAATGGAAGCGGGTCGAACAATCCCACCGGTGGCGATGATTTAAGTGCCAAAATGGATGCCTTGTTGAATATGCAAAGAGAATCTCAAACCAATATAAAATAATCTCACAATGACATCAAAGAGATAAAGAAGACAAACGAGATTAGGGATAAAGCACATGAGGCATTGGCAAAGCAAGTGGGCCAACTCGCGGAGGAAACGGCCCAAATGAGAGGAAGCACAGGAAGACTTCCAAGTGACACCGCGGTGAACCCTAAGCATCAAGGGTCAAGCTCAAGGAACACACGTGAGGTACCAATTAATAAAATTACTTTACGTAGTGGTCGAGTCATTGATAATGGTGTCAAAACACCATCACCCCAGTTTGTTGAAGGGGTGGTGGAAGATGCTAGTGAGGATGAGAATGAGAATGGTCAAACGGGTCAAAATAAAAATGACTTGAAAAAGAACAATGATACTCCCGCTGTGACCATCCCCGTCCCCAAGGCTAAGGAAAAGGGTGTGGAGGCTAAGACTGCCCCTTATCCCGAAGCATTGAAGGGACCCATAAAGAAAATTGTAAACAAAAGAGGTCCACAACAAGAAGAGTTGTTGGAAATTTTTAAACAAGTAAAAATAAATTTACCTCTTTTGGATGCAACCAAACAAGTACCGTCGTATGCTAAGTACTTGAAAGATTTGTGTACCCAAAAACGCACTCACAAATTTCCAAAAAAATTAGATTTAACCGAAAACGTGAGTTCGATTCTTTCGGGTGCACTTCCACCTAAGCTCCAAGATCCGGGTGCACCTATCATTTCAATTCAAGTAGGCGATTTTAAAATAAATCGGGAACTTCTAGATCTTGGTGCTAGCATGAGCATTCTACCGGGTAGTTTGTATGACCAATACGAGTTTGGTCCACTTCAATCGTCAAACACCACCGTGGTGTTAGCCGATTTGACACCCAAACTACCCCGTGGAGTTGTCTCGGATGTGATAGTGAAAATCGAGGATTTTTACTATCCGGTGGACTTTCTAGTACTTGATTACGTGGCCAAGGACCCAACCAAACAACCTACGGTGATTTCGGGTCGACCGTTCTTAGCAACCGCAAATTCTCAAATTGATTGCAAAACGGGAACGGTTGACATGACATTTGGAAACCGAAGGTTGTGGTTGCATGTTTTTTCCGGACTTATGAACCCTCCAGTTGATGATGAATGCTATATGGCGGACGTCGTTGACACGTGTATACCTCTTTGCGACACAGTCATAGATGGGGAAAACACAATGGAGGATTGTTATATGTTTGACAGGTCACAGGTGGAGATGGATAAGAGCATCGACGAGGAAGTAAAGAGTTTGGAGGTGCTTGGGGTTAGAGAGGGAAAACCGACATGGACGCACCAAGCTGAGAGTTTACCGGAGAGCATCGACACCAAGTTGAAGCCGTCATTAGTAGAGCCTCCGGAGGTTGAATTGAAAGCGTTGCCTAAGCATCTCAAATATGCTTATGTTGGTGAAGGCAACACGCTCCCGGTTATCATTGCATCAAACTTAACCGTGGAGCAAGAGGATAAATTGATGGGTGTTTTGGTCACTAATTGGGCGGCGATTGGATGGACCATTGCTGATTTGAAGGGTATTAGTCCCTCGGTGGTGATGCACAAAATCATCACGGAAGAGAATGTAACTCCCGTTCGAGATGCACAACGGAGATTAAATCCGAACATGCGGGAGGTAGTGAAGAAGGAAGTGCTGAAATGGCTTGATGCGGGTATCATTTACCCGATCTCGGATAGCCAATGGGTGAGCCCAACACAGACGGTTCCCAAGAAAGCGGGCATACAAGTCGTCAAAAATGACGCAGGTGAAGAGGTAGCCACTCGGCCGGTAACCGGTGGCGAATTTGTATTGATTATAGGAAGTTGAATACCGCAACTTCCAAAGATCATTTCCCCTTACCGTTCATTGATCAAATAGTTGAGAAATTGTCGGGGCAAAAATTTTATTGTTTCTTAGATGGCTATTCCTGTTATAACCAAATCGCCATCCATCCGGAAGACCAAGCAAAGACCACGTTTACTTGTCCCTACGGCACTTTCGCATTTAGGCGAATGCCGTTTGGATTATGTAACACCCCCGCCACCTTCCAAAGGTGTATGATGAGTATCTTTTCAGATATGGTGGGGAAGTCTTTGGAAATCTTCATGGATGATTTCTCAATTTTTAGGTCATCTTTTGAGGCTTGTTTGGACCAACTAGATAAAGTGTTAAGAAGGTGTGTCGAAACTAGTTTGGTCTTAAGTTGGGAAAAGAGCCATTTTATGGTTCAAGAGGGAATAGTGTTGGGACACGTGGTGTCAAGTCGTGGGATAGAGGTTGATCGTGCAAAGGTACA
This sequence comes from Helianthus tuberosus, assembly GCA_030545235.1. Lineage (NCBI taxonomy): Eukaryota > Viridiplantae > Streptophyta > Magnoliopsida > Asterales > Asteraceae > Helianthus > Helianthus tuberosus. The sequence continues at coordinate 27,242,587 of CM060396.1, read as the reverse complement.
AGTCATATCTACTTTACTGTATCCCACGACCGTTAAAGGTGTTAGGTCATTTCTAGGTCATGCGGGTTTTTACCGGCGGTTTATTAAGGGTTTTAGTGACATAACCAAGCCTTTATATAACTTGTTGTTAAAAGATCAACCATTTGATTTTAATGAAAATTGTCAAAACGCTTTTAACAATTTGAAAGAGAAGTTAGTTGAGGTCCCAATCTTGCAATCACCAAATTGGTCTTTACCTTTTGAAATTATGTGCGATGCAAGTGATTATGCGGTGGGGGCCGTCTTGGGACAAAGGGTTGAAAAGAAACCCGTTGCCATATACTACGCGAGTAAGACTCTTTCGGATGCACAATTAAATTACACCACTACCGAAAAAGAGCTACTTGCGGTGGTATATGCTTTGGATAAATTTCGGGAATATATATGGGGTAGTAAAGTGATTATTTATTCTGATCACATTGCAGTTAGGTACCTCATGGAGAAGAAAGATGCTAAACCAAGATTGATCCGATGGGTGTTGTTGCTCCAAGAGTTTGATTTGGAGATACAGGACAAAAAGGGTACCGAGAATGTGGTAGCGGACCATTTGTCCCGGTTGATGGTCGAAGAGGATCCGAAGTCTTTAGATATCAATGAGTCTTTCCCGGATGAGCACATAATGAAATTAGATAAATTGCCATGGTACGCTAACATTGTCAATTATCTTGTTACAGGTGATATGCCAGCACATTGGGATAGACGGAAGAGGCAACACTTCATGTCCCAAATCAAGTACTATCGATTGGAAGAACCGCATTTGTGGAAGGAGTGTGCGGATCAAGTGATCAGAAGATGCATAGATGACGAAGAGATTCCAAGCGTGTTGCAGCATCTACATTCGTTTGCGTGTGGTGGCCATTTTAGTGGTCACAAAACGGGTCACAAAGTGTTGAATAGTGGCCTTTATTGGCCTACTATTTTTAAAGATGCTAATGAGTTTTCAAAGAATTGCATAGAGTGCCAAAAATTAGGGGGTATTTCAAAAAGGGATGAGATGCCCATGTAACCAATCCTTGTAGTCGATGTTTTCGATGTTTGGGGTATTGATTTCATGGGCCCATTCCCCAATTCCTATGGTAATTTGTATATCTTGGTGGCCGTTGACTATGTGTCAAAGTGGGTCGAAGCAATAGCCACCAAGACGGACGAACGACCATTCCGTAGTGTGTAATTTTGTTTAAACCAATATTTTCTCAAGGTTTGGGATTCCTCGTGTCATCATAAGTGATGGAGGATCTCATTTTAAAAATTTTCGGTTTGGGAAACTTTTAAAACGGTTTGGTGTTGACCATAGGATTGCTACCCCCTATCACCCGCAAACAAGTGGGCAAGTCGAGGTGTCAAATAGGCAAATCAAAGAGATTTTGCAAAAGACCGTGCGAGCGGACCATAAGGATTGGTCAATTAAATTGAACGATGCTTTATGGGCCTACCGTACGGCACATAAGACACCCATAGGCACTACACCTTACCGGTTGGTTTACGGTAAAAATTGTCATTTACCAGTTGAACTTGTGCATAAATCATTATGGGCTATCAAAGAGGTTAATGTTCAATATGATGACGCAGGTAAGGAAAGGAAACTCAAGCTATGCGAGTTGGAGGAGCTACGGGATATGGCATATGAATGTGCGTCCAAGTACAAGGACGGAATGAAGAAGGCGCATGATGCCAAGTTGAGAAAGAAAGAGTTCGAGGTTGGCCAAAAGGTGTGGCTTTACAATTCGAAGCTCAAGTTCTTTCCCGGAAAGCTCCGAAGCAAATGGATGGGACCCTATGTTATCAACCGGGTCGGACAATTGGGTGATGTTACCATCGAGGACCCGAAGGATGGGATACAACAAACGGTAAATGGTCATCGGCTAAAACCGTTTCTCGATGGTAACGAGAAGGTAGATGAAAGCAAGGAATCGGTGAACTTCGTGGTAAGCATCCCGATCTATGAGGTCGAATGAAAAGGACCGGTAACAAATTTTGTAAAGTTATGTACCATTTATTTATTTGTTTGTGTGTTTTTATGTTAATCGTTTTCGTTTCATACTAATCACTCTTGATTGTGTGAAGTTCGAATATCACGAAGAGGTTTTGAAGACAAAAAGGTATGTTTTAAGACTTATTTGTGTGTATTAGGGACAATACACGACTTTTCGGGGGGTGGTATGGCCGTTAACGGTTTCCGCGTTTTTAAAATTTAACTTATAAAAAAAAAAAATTAAACTGAAAAATTACAAGCCGTCGGCGACGGGCTATCAAAATAGCCGCTGGCACACAATGCCCGTAACCAGGAGTTTAAGTCGTCGGATGATTTCGTGCAAACCGCAACCCGTCGGCGACGGGGTTGCAGCCGTCGGCGACGGGCTCTTGTTTCTTGTCGACGGCTGGTTCGTTGTTATGCATTAAAACCGAACCAAACTCGTTCAAAACCTCATAAAACACAACCTAAACTCCACATTGACCATTAAATTCGACCCATATTCACCCAACATCATTCAACTCACATAAAAATCCCTGCCACCCTCTTTCCTCATTCACCTACCATCTTCATCTTCTTCATTACCCTCCAAGAACCCTAAAAACTTCTAATCTTCATAACTCCTTCAATCCTTCACCAAATCAACTGATTTTTTAGTCCATCTTGTGTGTTTTTTCAAGAGGAACAAAACCCCCCAACACGGTTTTCATCAATTCTTGCTATTGTGCAAAATTTCTGGGCGTGTTACCTAAGGTTTTTGAAAGGGTGTTCATCAAGTTGCTTGCTTTCCATCTTTTCTTAGTTCTTCTTGTCTAACAACATCAAAGGTATGGATTTTCCTTAATTTTATGCATGATTATCATATGTTAGTGTTTTTCTTCCGAAATTTTAAACTTTTTAGTTTAAGAGTAGGTTGTTTAGACAATGTATGTTGTTCTAGCATGATTTTGAGTAAGATTGGTTGTTTGGATGGAATTTGAGCATGTTATAACCATAGTGATGTGATTACACTTGTTATTTACATGATTGAACATGAAGGTGATGTTGACTATATTGTTGAAATTATAAGAAATTGTAAGATTAACAAGAAATTGATAAGTATATGATAAAGTGAGCGACTTTGGAAGTTTAAAGAGGCGATTTTACATTCACTTGTTAATTAAAATGTCAACATCACACATCATGTTCAAAGTTGAGAGTTTAGTAAAGGTTTGGGTTTATATTGATGTTTTGCTTGTTTGTGATTGTAGTTATAGCCGGTGGTAAAAGACAAAAGACTACATGGCAAGCTTCATCATCGGGAGTCGGTTCTTCTTCCGGTTTAATACCGAGGAAGTGGGAGCAATTAAGCTCCATCGCAGAGGGTGATGCAAGACTGTACAGACAAGATTGGGCATGGACAAAGTTCAAGGATAGCAAAAGCGCCGAAGTTTGGGATGAGGAGAAGAGAAAACCTTTATCGGAATATCAAGATAGGAAGTTAGAGGCCAAGCTCTGGAAATGGAAAATGGTCAATAACGTGAGTACCTCAGTTCCGGAAAGGAGTTTATGTGAAAGAGTGGTGAATGTTGAAGACTTCAAACAAATCGGAATAACACAAATGTTTGAACGCCAAGGTTGGGAAAGAGTGCTTGATTGGTGCGAAGATAACACTTCGCGGATATATTTGTCGGAGGTATGTGAATGGTTGTCGACACTGAAGTTTATGAATAAGGATAGCCCTCCCGCGGAATGGAAATTGGTCGGGAAAACAGGCCGGGGGGTAATGACGATGTCTTTCGAAACCATCAACCGCATTGCACGCTTTGATTCCTTGGGGGTACAAGCATATGACTATCCAACCATGCAACAATTTTTGGATAGTCATGCGAATGATGGTGATCCGGAGAAGATGACCGCGGTTGTTTTACCTTATCATGATGGGGGACAGGCAAAGAGAAAGCACATGACGATTGAGGGAAAGATTCTCCAAGGGATTAATGTTGAGAACATTTTGGTGAGGTTTGGTGATCGTGGAAGTGTTAAAGCGGGTGACTGTAGGGTGGTGCATTCTTTGCTATATGGGACCCCGACATTGTCATGGAGACACATAGTGATGATGAATACGTGGGTTACTCGGGAGTCGTTCCAGAGGCGTTTTATTCCATACGCACGCCTCATTAGTGCCATGATTGTTCAACAAAATTGCTTACCCCAGGAATCACTATGGGTAACTAAACCGTTGGAAGAACTTAACAAGGCCTCCATGAAGAAGAACTGGAATATAGAAGTTAAACTCTCGGGGAACAAGTATGTTGTGACCGACAGGTTGGGTCATAAGTATGAGTTCCTTACTTCAGGGGCACCACCGGAATCGGGAGAAGATGAAGAGATGGGTGATGAAGAGGAGGAAGTTGAACCCTCCGGTCCACAAAGACCAAGACAAAGATACATGAGGCCGCATAGAGAAATTAATGCAGATGTGGCGGGCTTTGTGAACATTAGACGGGTGCCCTCCTACAAAAATTTTGATCGGGGACAGCAAGAGATATATGACAATGTCTCTGCATGCATAGGTGAAGGCCGAGAGTATAACCGAATGAGGGAAGCCTATGAGGAGGCACAGGGACCTCAAATGCAGGAGTTTTGGGCAGTTCAAGCAGCCCATCGGGAGAGAATGGATAAGTTTGTGGAAGAGCAACAACTGTTCCAAGCAATGCAGAGGTCACACATGGAACAGTTGGCGAAGAGGCAAGAGGATGAGGCAGCTCGAAGACGGGCATGGGAAGAAGATGAGGTTAGGCGTCAAATTGAAGAAAGAGAATTGAACCGACGCCGTTGGAGTGCTTTGGCTGTCTCTCACCAAATGGCAATTAACAACACCAAGATACTCCACGATCAGGAGCGCCATCAAAGAGACCTTCAAGCCGGTCTCCCGTACGCCGAACACTCGGGGTGGACAGATTACCCCAATCTTCCTCATCCACTAGGCCCATCCGATCCCACCCCTCATTGGCCCGAGGCAGTCGGTTCTAGCTTTATCCCGATTCTGTACCAACCGCCGCCTCAAGGGGAGCAGAGTCCCCTCGATAACTATAGGGAGATGTTCGAGACCCTCACTGGTTATCAATACCAGCACAACCCGCCAGTGAATCCAAACGAGCGATATCAGCGGTAGAGGTATGGTATATTTTATGTTGTTGTTGTTGTATATTTTTCTCTTTATTTCTGTGTCGTTTTTATTTAATTTCTGCCTAGTTAAATGAACGTTGTGGGTGTGTTCCCTATATAACCCTCACGAGACCTCTCGTCCTCCCAAGCTATTGGGGGGTTTAAAAGGGCTTGTTGCATAAGCTAAATGCAACCGTGATTCCTACGAAAGTGAGTTAGGTTTATTGTTGTTGTAAATTATTGTCCACATAAATCGAAGTGAAATAACACATGGCTTGGTAATATGTTTCATAAAAAGGGTAGAACTAAGTAACTAACAAATTTTGATGGTTGTGAGAAGCATGCTTCTACACAAGGATTGGAATTTGTAGGTACAACATGTTCGCGGGACAACCGTTTTTATGAAGAGGCGAAGGAGATATGAGTATCAAGCGACACAAATCAGGTGCATGTGTTTCCTCTTACTTTGATTCTTAGTTAGGAATAAGTGGATTGTACATTGTATTTTATTTTCCGGGGTGAGCTTTTGGGAAGGTTAGACGTGTCACATCCCTTGTGCGTTTTAAAACTCTAGTTCTTGCACATTGAGGACAATGTGTACATCAAGTGTGGGGATGGGGGAGTAGTAAAAGTTTTCGATTTTGACCCGTTCATTTAAATTCTATACATTGAGGACAATGTTTACCTCAAGTGTGGGGATGGGGGAAAATTTCAAAATTTTTTCAAAAATTCTTGTTTCAAAAGCGATCTTAAAAGCACAAGTAACCAAGTCAACGAGGGATGTCACAACCCATTTGGTCTTTTGTCATGGTCAAGTTCAAATTAATAAGCATAACGGGTATTTAGCGGGTGGTTATTTGGGAATAATCCGCCTAAGGAACTAGCAATTTATGCATATCACATATCATACCCTTATACGTGAGGTTTGAGCCACTTTTATATCATAGATTTACATTTACATGTTTCTTTGTTTGAGTGGACCATTAGTCGCGTATTGTAGAACTTGCAACTTTTGATACGTTTGAGACTATAGACCGAATACAAGCACGAGAATGATTAAGGCATTAGGTAAACCTTTTCTCTTAAAACCATTTATATATCCTTACCCGAACAAATTCCCTAGTCGCCCATTTTGAGCCTAAACCTTTCGTTTGACCACCCTATAGCCCATAACCCTTAAACCTTTTTTTTTAAACCCGTGTGATGGAAATTCGATTATAGGAGTTGTATTTGTATAGTTATTCTTGATTATGTGCATTTATGTAAAAAAAAAAAAAAAAAAAAAAAAAAAAAAAAAAAAAAAAAAAACCAGAATATATTATGAAAAAAAAAAAGAATTGAAAATTGTTGAAGAAAAACACAAAAAGAAGTGTTAGTAGTTGTCGAATAAAAGGGTGAAAGATTATTGCCCTTAGTTGATGTTTATATTTTATTTTTGTTTAATTTAGTGGTTTGTAATAAAAATCGAATTTTCATCGCCTTAGCTACTTTAAAAATATCCCAATTCCTACCCTTAGCCTAGCCCCGTTACAACCCTCATAAAGACCTTATGACTTGTGCTTAGTATTCGTGATCGGTGGTGGAGAATGATTGAGTTGCAAGCCTATGCGGGTACGTGTTCTAATCGGTTTTGAGCGATTAATTGTTGAAGTGCTAATACATTATACACGTTAGCCAATTTTAAGCCGAGTGGAGAGCACATTGTGAGGGATATGCATGAGATGGTAATTTTAAGGGCGGGTTAATCTTGGATAACCATTATTATATATGATTGTTCACTTTACCGGTAAATATGTGGAGATTGTAAAGAATGTGAACTTTTGTATGACAATAGACCTTAACCTTTGTCTCGGGAATGGGATGTGTATTCGTTGTTCGACCCACGTGAAAGTGAAAAACAGATTTGCTTGAGGGCAAGCAAAAGACAAGTGTGGGGATGTGATGTGTGGTTGAAAACCGGTGCTCGTAATTGTATAACTTTATATTTTTATAAGAGTTTTAATCTTGAATGGCCTACTTTTAATTAGATTTGTGTGTATGCAGGTTTAACGAAGTTTAAGGAGTTTTTCGGGAGCTTTACGGGTCACCGGGTCGAAAACCGGAGCACCAGGATGCGTTACGGGTCAACCGGGAGTGTTGGGAGCGAAAAACATGAATCTCGCAAATGAGAGCCCGTCGCCGACGACCTGGGCCCCGTCGGCGACGCCTTCCAGAAACACCCGTCGCCACCTTTTGGCCGTATCCAGATGAATAAGCCGTCGGACGGAAACCAGAAAACCAAAGCCCGTCGCCGACGGGTTGAGGGCCGTCGGCGACGGCTTGTCAAAACTGGAAACGCGAATTTTTGTGTTTTGGAGATCAAGATCGATTTCTATTGGCTAGGGGTCATTCAAGACGTAAGTTACACTTGGTGTGGAGTTTGAATCTTCATCTTGGAGCCATAATCATCCACCATTCACCATCTAATTCGATCTATCATCATCCTACAATCCGAATCATCATAATCCATCACACAATCAATCATACAAACCCTAATTCATCCAATCCATCATCCACCTCACCATCATCATCCATAAACCCTAATCTTCCATCATTCCTTCATCCACCAAGTTTCAAGATGGTTTCATTCGCGTTCCAAACTTCCGGTGATCAAGCTTTATCAACCATGAGCGGCTAATCATCTCGGTTTCACTCCGGTGTAGGTAGTTGTTGATTTTAGTGTTTCGAATTGTTCTTGTTTCATCTTAGTGACAATTTGTGTTTGGTTTTTGAAACTTTTGACAATAGTATTACATTTGTTACGAATTCGTGAATTGTCGAACGATGTTAAAAGTTATGACTTTGCGAAATGGTGATATGTGATTGTACATTGTCGTTGTTAGGATTTACTTGTGTTGATTACAAAGTGTCTTTTTGTCCGTTCTTCGGGACGTTGATAGCTAGTAGCATCTAAGTCACGGTACACTAAATCCGTTAATCGAATGCATTTGAGTTGAAACTAAAACTTGTAGAAACCCTAGGTTAACAATTACCGAAACCGGGTGTGATTCCTTTTTATCATTATTGTTCTAGTAACCATTTTTCTTGCAATCGTTAAGTAGTAGTTGTTAATCATTCTCATCAATTCATTTAGTTAAAAATCATATCTCTCAATTAAACGAAAACACAAAATTATTCTAGCAAGCTTCATATATCGTGACAATTGTTTTAATTCATTCGAATCCACACACAAACCACATACTCTTCGTGGTTCGACCCCTTACTACCGCTAACACATTGTTAAGGGTAATTTGGGCTTATAAATATTATCTTTGACCGGAGCGCGACACTTCCGATCATATCACCACACGCAAAGCAGACTCTAGCATTGACCGCGGGTGCCGGAGCTGCTTGTTGGCCTTGAGGGGCAAGGAGCAGAGCTTGATGAGCAGTAGCTGGTGCTGGCGCTTGTCGAGGACCTGTACGGCAGTTGGCGGTAAAATGGTTGTACATGTTGCAGTGTGCACAAAATCTGCAGGCGATTCCCACTGGATGGTGATAGGTTCATGTCGGGCAGGCATGGTGAGGACTAGTATAAGTACGCTTTGCCGGCAGTGCTTGAGTTACTGCTGCCGCAACCTGGCGGTGTTGCATATGCTGCTGAGCTGGTACAGCCTGAAGTGGGAAGCAGTGGTTACAACGCAATTCTTGTTGTTGGAGTTGCTGTTGTTCTTCCTCTTGAGACGAGAGGCTTTTGAAGACTGAGGAGCGGAGGCGGTTTCAGCGGTTGGTGCGGTGGTAGCTTGATGTAGATTCTTGGCGGCTTTATCCCAGAAGCCAGACTTGACTCGCTTGTCGTTTATTTTAGCGGCAAGCATGTAAGTCTCCTCGATTGTTGCTGGCTTTGAAGCCTGCACAAAATCCGCGACACAGTCTGGCAGAGCTCGAATATACTTCTTGATTGCCATACCAGAAGTCTTAACTTAATCAGGACAGATTATGCTAAGCTGCTTGAAGCAAGCGGTTAAAGCTGCATTATCACCCTCCTTTTGCTTGATGTGCCAGAATTCGTCCTCCAACTTTTGGCGCTCATGGGTAGGGCAGAATTCTTCCAACATGACGTTCTTCAACTCATCCCACGTCAAACCATAAGCTGCATCGTTTCCGCGTTTGTTGCTCTGGGCCATCCACCAGTCTAAAGCGCGGGACTGGAAGACCCCGGTAGCATTCAGAGTGCAGAGTTCGTCAGGACAGCCACTCTGGCGTAGGGTGACCTCGATCGAATCAAACCATTGAAATAGGGTTGTAGGACCATCTTCACCAGTAAATTCTTTCGGTCCGCAAGCTTTGAACTGCTTGAAGCTAAAAGCAGCTTTGGGAGTATCGGTCCTTGACTCTTCAGAAGATTTGCTCGCATTCTCGTGTAGTTCACTCACGATCTGAGGGATAACTTTCGCCATTTGCTTAGTAATCATAGAGGCGAGACGTTTATCTGCTTGCTTTCGGTGAGCAGCTTGAGTAGCGCGAGATCCAGATGACGACATTGTCTGCAACAGACATTGCCACAGGACTTAACACAAATTTCGATTATTTCTAGTATAGTCTAGCGATTACCATAAAGCTTAGGAACACATCTATTCATATAATCACACCGGCACATAGGCACGTAAACACATTGGCACATAACACGTAGAGCACAGAACACATAAGCACGTAGGGCACAGAAGCACATGAGGCAGTCAGAATATATAAACCTAGCTATATGTTGCACGTATTCCCTATCCTTCATAACGCGTATAGCGATTAATCATAGCGATTGCGAGTATCGAGCAGCGATAGCGAATAATGACCAGCGATTTATGGGCGATTGTGTAGTGTGTTGTGTGTGATGATCGAAAGCGAGGAGCGAAAAGCGAACAAATCATCAAAATCGAAACATATAACCACATAAAACACATAAAATCCACATAAAATCGACAAATATCAGAGTCAGCAATTGCGGGCTCAGAATCGAAACACATAGAAATCGAGAATAGATTGTCTTCGGCTAGATAGACTTCAACTTCCCAAAGTGATCCAACTATTTGCAAGGACTTAAGTGCACACTCTGGCCTTCTGGACTGTGCTCTCGCTTCGATTCGAGCGATCGGCACACATCCTTCCAGTTACAGTGTGACTGCAAGTCATTGGAGTCCGTCGAGACTTTGGTGAGAATTTAGTAAAACCACATTAGAGAGTAAAACGAGTCGTCAAGGTTCGGGTTTCACCCCTAACTTAGCGACTGCGTTCCTGTTTATATGGTAAAACCACGAGATAGAATAGGGGACTTTGCGTCGAAGTATAGATTTCACTCCTAATTCAACGCAAATTCTCTTGTTTTATAGTAAAAATAGCAATTCGAACGAATAATCTGGTCTAGAGTTTGCGGCTTTCACACCTATTCTTAACCAGATCATTCGTTTGTGTGTGTAATTAGCCTTAGGAAAGGCTGATCTTGCGCAGAACTGTAGTATGCGATGTTCGCGCAAGTGTGTAGTGTACAGCGAGAAATAGCAAGGGATAGAGAGAATAGCAAGCAAGCTCGTATAAAACCCCTACTAGTCATGCACAAGTCGGTATGTGGGTACTTAGACTATAGACTAGGTCGCTTCTAAGACATCAACCCGGACTAGGTCGAGTCTTGCCTAATTCCCTATAGTTATGGCTCTGATACCAATCTGTCACACCCCAACCGATGGAGGAAACATCGGGGCGCAGCACTGAGCGAAACAGATTGTTTAAAGAAATTCCATAACGACTAAATTACCAAATAGTTTAAATATTATGTCCCATACCATAACCCATAAGATAATCTAGTTATTACAGACAGAGATATCCTTCAAACAAATAAAACATGTTCCGACGACTCAGATTTTCAAATAAAATAAATTGTCTTTGTTTCTAGACTCTTTCCTAGCCTTGATTTCACAGCAAGCCAAGCATACTAACATCTTAAGCACCTGCCACATACGTTAAAGTAAAAGTCAATACACATAGTGAAAAGGTGAGCATACAAGTTTGGTGATAGCATAACAGAGTTCGGAATCGTTTACGCATAACCAGCATGTACAACATATATTGTGAAGCATGTAAGTTATCGACAAAGATCCTATCAATACCAATGACTGCGAGTTGACAGCGAGTAGCGAGTGTGCAACACATATTCACCACTGTGAACACGTGAAGTAATTGTCCTTAACAACCCCTGAGTGAACAGGTGCTGAGTCCAAACTATAGTACTATCGTTGATAAGGCAGGTAGACAGAAATCAATGTGTTAACATAACAAACAGGCATTCATCGAGTCACATATAACATGCATTGAGGTCAGCGTATAAATAGTGTTTGCGTTGTGTGTTCGATGTGATTTAGAATAAGTAACGTATGTAACACCCAAAGGTGCGTAAAGCAAAAAGGGATCGAGTATACTCACAACGATTGAGTTAATAGATTGAAAGGAGCCCTAGAGCGGAATTAGCCTGAACAGTTAACGATAGCATAAGCGAAGGTCGGCGTGTAAAACGGTGTCGGTGTACCAAGGATCGGATGGTAATCCGATCGGATGGCAATCCGATCGGATGGCCATTCGATTGGATTGTCACCTCGTTTGGTGAGGAAGTGTTTGTGTATGATGGCTTGGACTTTGAAGTTTTCGTTGTAGCATTTTAAAAATAGAGAAGTATCTCTACCTTTCAGGTCGGTCGATCGAACGGCCATTCGATCGGACAGCAATCCGATTGGCGAGGCTTCCTAGTTTAAGAACAAGTTCACAGCAGGACGGTCACTCGATCGGATGGCAATCCGATCGGGTGGCAATCCATTTGTATTAAACATGTTAAAAATTGTTCAAGTATCCAAGTCCTAAACGGTACACGATTGGAAGGTCACTCGATCGGATGGCAATCCGGTCGGGTGGTAATTCGTTTCAACATTCAGATCTTGGAATAGTTTGAAAAATAGGTTAAGTATGGAACCATGTGCAACCCGATCGGACGGCCGGTCGATCGGGTGGCAATCCGATCGGGTGGTAATCCGATAGGACGGCAATCCATCCCGATGATCCGTTCGTCTTGGCACTTAATTCGTTTGAAGTTTTTGTAGAGTTTGAATGAGACGTTTTGACATCTTGCTTGAACAACAGAACCCTTACCTCGGTCCAAGTGATACGACTGAACAGGAATCACCCTAGTCCGACCGGTTCACGGTTCGAGTCGGTAGTTCATGTTCAAACCCGAATTCAATATCTCTCCCGGATAGAATTCAGATCTGGAACTAATGCATCACTAAGAATGAGTAGGAGATCAGGACAAGCTCCGATTCTATCGGGTTTGAGTGCATTGAAGGTAAAAGAGTTGAAAGAAAGTTGGAAAACCTTCTCTCAATCCTTTCATCCATGAATTCGTGTAGATCTAAGCGAAATCATTGATAAATATTGTGGAAATCCTTTAGATCTAAGTTGTTCTTGGTGGAATGAAGCCAAACATTGAAGTTCATAAGAACTCCATGATGACATCACCCTAGAACGCCTCAAATCAGGTGATTTCACGGTTAAAAGTTAAGATTCAAAAGATAGATAGGTGTAGGAGTGCGTGTAGATCAAGAAAGTACAAGATTTAGGTTGAAAACTTACAAGAATCGAGAGGAATCGACAGAAAGAGGCTTGAGAGTGCAGCTGGTCTAACAAAGGAGCTATCACATCAATGATGTGACAAGTGAGGTATTTATAGGGTTTCCCAAAAAGGAAAGTGGTGGAAGAGGCTCACCCGATCGGGTGGCAACCCGATCGGAATCGACAGAAAGAGGCTTGAGAGTGCAGCTTTTCTAACAAAGGAGCTGTCACATCAATGATGTGACAAGTGAGGTATTTATAGGGTTTCCCAAAAAGGAAAGTGGTGGAAGAGGCTCACCCAATCGGGTGGCAACCGGATCGGGTGGCAACCCGATCGGGTGGCAACCCGATCGGTTGGCCACTCGATCCGAGTGTTCGGCGCGACGAGCTTTATCGTTTCGATTCGAGTGATGAGCGATGCGATTCGAGAGAGTGATGCGATAGGATTACTCATTAAATTACTTTTAATCCCAACTACTATATCTAACATACAATCACTATAATTGACTTGCGTTTAGCGTTTTGATTCGATTGCGATGCGATAGATTGCGATTTCGATTATCACCTCAACATATAACATGCACAAGTAACACATAAATAGCACACGCACGTAAAACAATATCCAGAACACATAATTCGAGTTGCGAATGCGATAGAGATTAGCGATAAATCAATTAAACATGCGATTAATATGCGATTAACCTCGATTATTAATAAGTTCTCCACATAATACCACTATAGCGATAAAATAAATAGACTATCTACAAGTCAAAGGAGTCAAAACAGGAGTTGAGCAAGGAGTGATAGATCGTAATTAGCAAGCTTGTCTTCCTTTGACTTCAATCTTGACTTTGACTTTCGAAACACGGGGTGTTACAGTTACTCTATCTTTTTTAGTGGAAATCTAGTGTCTTGGAGCGCAAAAAGGCAACCGGCCGTGTCTAGATCCAGAGTCTGAATATCAGGCAATGACCAACACCGTGGCTGAATTGATATGGCTCACTCATTTATTGCGTGACTTAATGATTTACCATCCGCTCGACCAACGTTGTTATGTGATAATTTGAAAGTGCTCTTTTTCTTAGCCAAAATCCGATCGCTCATCGACGGGCAAAACACATTAATATCCACTACCACTTTATTCGAGAACTCGTGTCATCCGGCTGTTACACCCCGATATTTCCACGTATTACCGGTGGGCCCGGTGAGGAGTATCGTGACGTAGTTGATATCATCATAGTCAGATAATCACAGTTCAATGCACAGCGGAAGTCTAAAGTAATAATAATACAAACCGATTCGAAAGTATAATAAAATATTACACAACGGTTGTATATGGATCCACAGGCGGATCTTAAAACAGAAATATAAACACTGTTCAACAGACTTTAGACGTTTAGAACTTGCAAGATTCCTTATTAACGCCCTGAGCTCCCAGCCAACTTACGTACAGTACCTGTCACTTAAACTTTTTGGAAAATACGTCAGTTTACACTGGTAAATACAATTAACTGACTCTTTTGAAAATCTTTATGAAAGATGATTTAAATGCACAAGGCACAAATATTCTTTTATAACTTGGGACAATTATATTAATAACAATCTTGTATCAGATTTACATGTTTGTCCAACATTTAGGGCCGGTGTTTAAACAACCGATCAAGATTAATCGACACACCACCAATATAAACTCACAAGAAGTTACCTCACGAGTGAGTATATCTTTTACATACGCAACAGGCAGGTGTATGCCTACACCTTGTGCTTAACTTGTGGCCATTTACGCTTTTTAAATGAGCCAAGGATATCTATGACACGTTCATTAACCCCCAATGTTATTTGTTATCAAGCAATACTGATTAAAACGGGATTATGCAATTTAATCATCTCCAATTAAAAGGTTTCTACACCCGACCAAGCGGTATTATTATAATACCGTATCCCAAGCCCGTATAAGGGAAAATAAGTTAAAAGTATTTACCTGAGCTAAAATGTAATTTTATTCTCAGCCGTATATTCAAATCAGCAAGCACAAGTACCTCTACCGGGGCTCTCAATCTGGAACGAAGGTTTTATTAACCTATTAGATTCCTAACGGGTCCTATTTAAGTTGTAACTTAGACCGGTTAGTTTAAAGGAAAGGTTTACGGTTCAAAACGCAAGATTAAGCGAAGACCGGATTAGAATGTGATTTAGACCTGACAAGTATGGATACTTGTATAATATGGGTAAACTAAACACATTCTGAATTTTGAAGTGAAAATGATAAGGTTTGACCCGTTTCGGTTAATTTATGCAAACTAGTTACATAAACCGTTCCGAACGCGAAAAATGCATAACGGGTAACCAAATGAGTTATGAACTTGTTTCACAAGTTTATATGCCTTAAATATGTTGTGATATCAGTAGGATACCTTCCATTATGCCCAAAATGGATTTAAAATCAATTTAAGCCCCGTAGGGGTATCATTTTGAAGTTTATAAAAGAGGTTAAATGGCAATCTGAGGTTCTGGTCTAGAATAATCAGTAAAAATATTTATTTTAATAAGTTATATCAGTAGGATATCATTTATATGTGAAATTTATCAATTATGGCCAAACTATGCACCGTAGGGGCATTTTGGTCATTTCACATATGTTAAAAGGGCCAAATTTTGAAATCTGAGCTCAAAACTTTTAATTACTATTTAAGTATAAAAATTTATTCATAACACCAGTAGGTAACAAGTCTTAGGTGCCAAATATGGTTTTAAACCATATTATGCGCCTAAATCGCATAAAAGTCGGTATTTGACGATATTCGGGTTGATCAAGGAAATCTGAGATTTTGATTAGCCTTTACTGTTTAAAATAACTTATTTAATATATAAAATCAGTAGAAAAAGGTTTGATATGTAAAGGATGTGTAAAATTCAATTTATTAGCGAAAAGGGCATTATCGTCAATTACCAAGTCTATGCAAGAACTCTGTGTTATGATCAGTTTAAAATTTAATAAAAAAATTTCCAAAAATCCCTAAATATTATATTACATCAGTGGGTAGAAAGTTTTGTGTCAAAATTTGGGTTTAAGTAGGTTTTATGCCGAAAATGCCGTTTAATTATTAAAAAACGTTTATTTTACAATATCGAGCATAACTCCTAATTTAAACCACAAACTAATGTCAAATTTTTAGGACATGCTTATAAATCAGTAATAAAGGTTTTTGTCCTCTTATATTTTAAAAAATCACGTTTTTATATCAAAAGGGCATAATGGTCAACAATTAAGCAATTAACGGAAACATGCATATGAATCAGATTTAATAGGAACCATATAGTATAATCTCAGAGGGTTATACTAACAAGAAAATATGGTCCTAAAGAAACCCTAAGGCATATCTAAACTAAGCTAAATCGGGTCAGAAATGAAAGTCAAAGCAAAAGTCAACTTTTGCGACTTTCGGTTGCGAACCGAGCCTAAACTTAGAATTGTCGGGTTGAACATGCCTAGACATGTTCAATTAACATTTACCAAGTTATTAAAGTGATAAAACTGATTTTATTGCCTTTACATCATTAGTTATGAATTTTATCTAAAAACCGACTTGTTTGACTTTTATTTTAATTACTTTGACTCGACAATTAACTAAGCAAACGTGGTAATTAGGAGGTGCCCTTTTGAGGGTTTAATTCCTACCTAATTACGATCATGTAGCCATGTTCGTTGCAAACAATGGCTCGACCGTTTAAAAGTCAAAGCGTTTATCACAAATGCTTGACTTTTCGGCTTTAAGCCAAATAAAAATAACTAGCCATAAGAGGGCACTTACAAGGGGTCCAAGCAAGGATGAATTTGATCTAGAATGCTCAGGTATGAAGCATAAAGCTTCAACTTAGAGCAATTCAGATCAAGTGTGAGAAATGGGAGCAATTCAAGTGGGTATTTATAGGATTTCAAGAACCGTTAGGATCGTTTCTCGTAACCCATGCTTTGATCAAGACCCTACATGTGTTACCCACTGTATTTCAAAACTATGGGTGCCTAAAACAAGCCCATAGAATGAAGAAACCAAGTGCACAAACCAGAAACTAGTTGCTGATTTGAGAAAACTGATTTTCTGCAGAACTGGGGGCTCTCGCGCCCCGCGTACGAGCTAGGTCCGGCCTACGCGGCCCGCGACCGATAGTAGTTCAGCAACAAAGTTTTTAGATTTACAGAAATGGTCCCTGCAAGTGTTTAATGCCCTTTTTGACTCGTTTAAGGCCCGTTAAGCCTTTTTCAAGGCTCTACAACGATGCCTAAACATAGGGAACATAAAACATGCTCAAAAATATGTCGGATGTCGATTCTTTTGGCCGTACGGTTACGTTGTTCGGCTAATTACGACGAAACACGAACGGACGCGAAAAACGATCCAAATTACGAGACGAATGGAATTTTATCATGCCAATCACTAAAATAAAATATTTTAATGATTACATAAATTTTTGGATGTCCGGATATATTCAGAACGTAAGATATGCGCAAAAATGCAAACTTATGCACTTTTGGACGCTTTTAGTCCCTGTTTGACTTAAAAGTTTATTTTTACACACCGAACCCCTCAAAGCCTATTTCTAAGCTATGTAAAGGGTATTTATGGTATGTTTAACTTATGGTCAAGTTCCGGAATGTTCGCTACCATTCGATTCGGTATACTTTTTTAATAGCATTGAAGCCTTATCTAATCCATATAATGCATTCTTGAGAGTATTATTAAACATCACAATGCTTCGGGTTCGTAAAAAGGTCATTCAGAGGTATAATTAAACATATTGACACTTTTACCCCCTTAAACTTGCAAAGTTGCACGTAACGTCACTTAAAGGCATAAAAGCCTTAGACGGCCAATAATTGGCATTCCTGAGAGTATAATCAAATATCATGAAGCTCTCGGTTTGTTAAAAGGTCACTCAGAGGTAAGAATTAACATGTTGACGCTTTTAACCCTTCATCGTGCAAACTTTCAATTAGTTACGCAAACGGCTACACTCGATCAACAAGTGGCTCATTTGTGATTATGATTACCGTGTAACGTTATTCAGAGGCTTATGTTAAGCATCTTAACACTTCCAGCCCTTCCATAATCAAAGTTTTTGATTTTTCACAAAATTAGTCCTTCATAGTCAACGATTGACCTTATTAGGGTTTTGTACTCGTGTCACACATTATTGGATGTTATTTATACGAGGTGTTACATCCTCACCCCCTTAAAAGAAACCTCGACCTCGAGATTTGTTCAAAAGATGGAAGTACTTTCTGTCTTATAATGGACTTAATCTTCCACAGCATATCTGGGGCCTCTCCAGGCACCCAAGATGTCCTTTATAATAGGTACATGTATCCTTTTGGAGCTTTAAATCTTGTCGATCCTCAATCGATGCTGATTTCACCACAAACTATAAGTTTTTATTAATCCGCCTATCATTATGTGACAATGCTCTTGACCTATTGTCTATCCATATCCTTAAATCACAAGTGTGGAACACATTGCGAGCTCCACCAAGCTTCCTTAAATAGGTTTTAGCTTATAAGCTACTTGATCTTGATATATTCGATTTCCTCGAATGATTCTATATATCCAGAGCTTAACTATCCTGATAAATTAAAAATTTAGCACACCTTTCAAGGGTGATACTTTCTGTTGAATCTTATACCTTAACAAGAACTTAAGAGGTTTGCGACTTTCATCAATTATTGATTTTTCCACTGATTACTGGCCGTTTCCATACGATCATAATGTATATGGTCTTATCCGTCGTCTCTAGGGTGACATTCAGATCCTGATAATTGGATTTACCACTATTCTGTCCATCAAATGGACGTTCGATATTCCATCAATACAAGGTCTCCAAAGGAGCAGCCTTGATACTTATACCACAACTATTACAGAGAAGCTTATTTAAGGTGAGAGGGTTATTCCAACCATTGCTTAAAATTAATCTTAAGGAATAGCTAATCCTTACAGCTAGTCGAACAAATCGACGATCCTGGGCAGCTAATTGGCGATTCTTAATTGTTGCCTAAGTAGGGTTGCGGTAATTAATGCATAAGCATAATGAACCGTCTTTGTTAATTAATAATACCGAAACTCTCAGAATATTGAGTTAGGCTTTATGAACCCTTATCTTAAAACTCACTTAATTAGAGTTTCGATTCTTCCAATAATGATGGTACTAATCGTCATGGAGATTTCACAATAATGCAGCCCTATGTGGGATGTATATCTTAACTCTACTTGCCTTTCGGGAGGTAAACAGGGTAGGCTTTGGAGAAGATAATCAAGACACAAGGAGATTACTGAGATTTTCCAAATCTCAGGCTCCGGTTCATCTATCATTGCCTGTGTCAGATAAGTGACACATTTACTTTACAAATCCATGGATACCTTATTCAGTGCACTTATTTGGACATTCCCCTTCTGGATATCTTCTTTGAATACCATTAGCTGACTTTAGTACCATATGACCATTGGAATATCTCAGTGGTTCCATGCATTAAACCTCCATACTGATCAGGGATGGAAGCAATATATGGAACATATTAAGATACACCAATCCTCATATGGCGCTTTTATCATACAATCTGGTATTCGCAGTTGATAGAAATCAATGAGATAACAAACTAACATATACTGACGTACTCCATCTGGAGAGAGTACTCTAGCATTTTACGAATGAAGATTTCCGACAGGAACAGAAGAAATGGTTCATATGCTTTCCGTCTGTAAGTTTTACCTTACACTTAATCTCTGGGGTTCTTATGGAAGATTTTAAAAGTTTGCTATACTTACAATTTATGAAGGATTTATTGGTTCCCGAATCAAAACAGAACTCTTAGCATTTATATTACTGATGAATGATAAGGAATGTACCTGATGTCATTATTGATATGAACTACCTCTGGCATCCATCAGGAGAGTTTAAGCTCTTTCATTCTTAGGATTTCTATCATTAGCCGCACTTCCCTTGACAGATTTAGGGCATGTAGTCTTGATGTGGCCTTTCTCGTTACAGCCAAAGCAGACTGCATCCTTTATTTCCTTGCAATCCAACGTTTTATGTTCACTTGATTTGCAGATCCCACAAGCCCTAGGCTGCGATTGGGATTTTGATTCGAACCTGCACTCCCTAGATGGCGCTTCTTGCAGGTCTTGCATACAGGTTTCTTATTGGACTCTTGCTTACCCTTTTTCTTAGAACTCTGGGAGTTATCTTCCTTCCTTTTCCTTTTTAGTTCATCCTCTGCATTCGAGGCATGAACAAGATCCTTCTCGTGAGTAAGGAAGTGTGGTTTTAGATGGGATTTGGAGCAAGTAGCATTGGGTTCTTTGAACTTTTTCATGACCTTTCTCACAGCTTTTCCAACAGCTTCGTCAATCATAGCTTGGAGAACATCTTTGTTAATTATGAGGTTCACAATTGTAGCATCATTAGCATGTGTCGCATCATCAATGGCGCGATTGACGGTTTTCTTATCCGAGTTTGTCATACTCGAGACTTGGTTCCTTAACACCAAATGAAACAATTACTTAGTTGCAATACAACAACCGCTATTCATCATCCTGATGACCTAACATATACTAACCTTGGTATCATTAAACCATACAGGCTAATATAGTACGAACATTCCTAATGAATGTTATTTAAATATATATATATATATATATATATCAATTATATTTAGCCTAGGCCATATAAAGACCATCAATGGCATTTAAGGTTTGGACCTAGTCCATCACCTTTTTGACAGGGGATCAAAATGTCACATCTGTCTTTATCATATTGATGAATTTGGATAGCTTGAAAGCTTGCCATAAGGATATCAGAAAAGAGTGATTCCCAATAGATATAAAATATCCATCTAAGATTGTTGAAGCAGTCTCTAGAGTATCATCGGCCAATTCTACCTCGCGTTATAAGTCTAGAGTCCTAACAGGTGGATACAACAGTTTACAACATTTATTGTCCACAATAGACTTATCTGCGCTAGAATCAAACAAATTTCCTCATAAACATCATTGATAAGGAAAGGTACCTGTTATGATGTTATCATTCTGTACTGCCTCCTGGGTGTTCATCTGGAAGACTCATGCGTTTGTTTTCTTGGCCTCTTCAGTCTTCTTTATAAGTTTTGGGCAGTTGGTTTTGATGTACCCTTCCTCGTTACAGTTGTAACAGGTCGCGTTCTTCAACTCCTTGTAATCTAAAGTCTTGTGACCCT
Source organism: Helianthus tuberosus (assembly GCA_030545235.1). Classification (NCBI taxonomy): domain Eukaryota; kingdom Viridiplantae; phylum Streptophyta; class Magnoliopsida; order Asterales; family Asteraceae; genus Helianthus; species Helianthus tuberosus. The sequence goes on along the minus strand of CM060396.1, from coordinate 27,221,555 downwards.
TGGTCTTGCAAATTCCATACAATTTAGCACATGGGTCGATTGTACATTTTCCAGAATGTTGCTTTCTTCAGTTACTGCATTTAGGTCTTTTATTAGATTGACTCGAGTTTTTCCTAAACTCGGAATCTTTCCTGTGCTCAGAACTTCCCTTTTTCTTCTTGTCAAATCGATGAGAGTTCTCCTCTTCTCTTTCCCTTTTTCCCTCGCCAGAAGCCTTAACAGACTTATTCCTGATTGCATCTAAAGTGAGAGATAAGGATAAGTCCACCACGGACCTATATGTGGTAGGCCTAGATGCTTTAACATTTCCTTAATTTCTGGTGCTAGGCCTCCAATAAAACGCGCTATGCGTTTAGGTTCAGGGGTGACTAAATAGGGAACTAGGCGGGACATAGTGTTGAAACTTGTCACATATGCCTGACAATCTAAATTCTTCATGACCAGAGTCAATAAGTCTGTTTCTATCCTTTCTACCTCATGCTGAGGACAAAAGTTTTCCTTGATCAGTGCAACAAATTGATCCCAAGACAAGTTATAATGTAGGATCTTCCCCGTGGCTTGGATCAATGATCTCCACCATGCCAACGCTTCTCCTTTGAATGATTGTGAAACAAACTTCACAATATCCTGCTCTGCACAACCACTGATGTCTACTACTGTGTCCATGTCACACCCCTAAAATACCATTTGCGGAAACACCGCAGGACGTGTGACGTACCAGGATCTAGCCACCAATCACATTGAACTCATAACAATATTTTAATAAAAACTTTCATTCATTAACATAAAGTGTTACAAACGTTTAATGTAATTCATTGTATACAGCGGAAGCATAAATCAATTGTTAAATGTTCCATAAACCATATGTAAGAGAACCATTAGACTTGTCTTGCGATTCCATGTATCTTGACCCATAACCACTCCAGCATCCCAGACTGCAAGTTCCAATTAAGTATACCTATAGACCTGCAAGCATGCAGAAAAAGTGTGTCAGACGACGCTGGTGAGTTCACTGATTTGCTAAACCGTTCGTTACCGATTACTGATTCATGTTATGTTATGTTGATAATAACTCGATACCGCAGATAGCCCTTTTTGCCCTTCCCCAATGCTCTATCAAACATTGGTCATGATTTAAAGTTATTAATTCACGCCCGTCCTATCCAGGTACGTCGTGAGGGTGCCAAACCTAATAGCGCTATCAACTAATAACCCCGTTGCCCTACAAGCAACAACCCGGTAGTATGATGGGACTTAAGTGATAGAGAGTGAGTGTATTATCCAACCTTAACGTTTACTGAAAACCGTTGCATATCCCCCGCAAGGATATGCGTATGTGAAATCCGCCTCACATCCCCTACAAGGATATGGGTATTTGAAAACCGCCTCATATCCCCTACAGGGATATGGGTTTACGAAAATCCGTTTACAATTGTCCTCACCGGACGCATGCTTGTTTTGAGAGAAGTGAACTCACCTTGGTTTGCTCAGCATGACTAGTTACTCGTTTACCGTTGGTCAACCAAATCCTAATATGGTTATCGATGACTGTCAGTTTCGTTAACACGGAATGCAAATTGTAACACATAATACACGAGTGACATACACACATCATCGTACAAGTTGTAACAATTGATCATGAAATCCAATATTCCATATCATACAAATACAGCATCATATGACAGATGTTTGGGCCTCATACCAGTTCATTTACATGTTCACATTAGTTCTCATACCAGTTCATTTACATGATACCATAGTTCATTAATTCATAATATCACTAACCATCACAAATATACAGCACAACTAAGTTAATCTCATATACCCTTACATGAACATCTAGCAATCATTACAAGCCACAACGATTCAACCATATACAAAATACATACAAAGACATTAACGGCCATCAGGTCAAACGAGTTCATCACCCTAGTATTATATCCAAGTTAATACATCGTTAACAGGATAATACACCCAATCTAGTTTCATTTAACACCATACACATCATACACTGCATAACTGTTCTGACCATGCATCCTCGACAAACAATCACAGGTGACAAAACACCTGTTTTTCGTCGGGATTATAGGTGGCGAAACACCTGTTTTTCATCGGAACTACAGGTGGCGAAACACCTAGCTTTCGTCGGAATCACGGGTGGCGAAACATCTATGTTTCGTCGTGGATAACTCAGAACAGTTATGGTGACCTGCAAACCCTAATCGCTGTCACTATGATGACCACCACATAATCACCAATTCACATAATAAAAATACGGTTTTTCCCTAGCTAAAAATTAGGATTTTACCCTCGGGAAAAAAATTGATTTTCACCCAAGTAAAAATAAAAATACGACTTTGCCTCTAGCTAAAAATTGTGTCAAGGAGTTGCCTAACACTTTTTTTTTACTTATTTTTTCTAGCAAAACTATAGTACTGTTTTTTAAATTAGTTGAGAATTATTCGGCCATCGCCCTATGCGAATGGGGCATCACCTAGTTGTGTATTTATTGTAGTGTTTTGAACAGTATTCTTAGATATCATTCATTTTATATATCTCAACTTGCATGAATGTTGAAATTATGCACATTGAATATAACAATAATGTAAACGCGTCATGAGAACCCCATTTCCTTTCTCACATATGACACTAATAAATGTATGTTTGTTTGTATTTCAATATATCCAAAAACTTAAAGGTACGTTTTAATTTAGGTTCGTTACACACAGCCCAAATATTTGTTATGTTTCAACTTTTTGAAACAATTAAGCTTGCAAAGTCGCAATCATTTTAATTAGGATGCTTCTCTTCTTCACTTTAAAACATTAAATAAGTCAAACAACCCTACAAAATTTAACTCCAAATACGTTACAACCAAGACTTATTATTCTAATGATAATAACAACAATAAATATTACAAGAAGCAGTAATTATAATACTGATAATAACAACAACTCGATCAACTTATACATGTTTATTTTTAACTTAATATATGGTATTCCTTTCAAGGTGCTGGAGTAGCATTACATCAATGTTTTCACAGCTAGACCGGTCCAACCAGTAAACTAATAGAGCAACTGATCCAATATTTTTGAAATACTGGACACAAAAAGCACAGACAAGAATTAGCATTACATTGAGAGGAAGTAAACCATCTATCAGAAACAGCCCTAAATAAATTTACATGCTGATCTATTTTGGTGTAAATACCCTATGTATATGGTGTAACTTTGGCCTTTGCCCGTTTAGGTCGGGGCTCCTTTTTTGTATTGGTCTTTTGCCCGTTTGGGTCGGAGGCAGTTTCTAATGATAGTTTATTTTCAAAAAAAAGAAACAGCCCTAAATAAATCAGAAGGAAATAATCGGCTACCTAGTACAGGCGTAACTCAAACTAAACTATTGAAGGGCTTCCCACTTTTTAAGCCCTATATATATTAAACAAGTAGTGAATATATTGTTAACATTATCGAATTAGAAATAAGATTTGCGGGCCTCTTGGGTTCGTTATTGTTTACATTTAAACCCAGTCATTTCAATAGATCAAGAGCAGGTGTGGTGTCTTTTCAAAATCCTGGTTTAATTGGGGGGTCGGGTCGGTCCACGCTACTATGGGATTGCATTGTTTTCGATTTTCTCACAATTTTCAGTTTGTACTATGCTTCAAAACTCTCTTCTGCTGTAAAAATATAAAGTTAAATAACAATGGAAGTCATAAGAAATAAAGGTTTTGATTAAAGGAAGTACTTTTTTAAAAGAAAAAATACGAAGAAGATATATTACAGTTTTAGCTTTATTAGAATTGATTGTTAGATTTGAGTTAACAAAACAAGTACATAATCATTAACTAGAAGATAATATTTTGAACAAGTAAAAAAAAGAAAAAAGAAAGAATTATATATAGATACTAAGTTGTTAGCTATATCGTCATCAGGTTTAATAAAATTTACAGCCTAGTTATTTAGAAAATCTCTTTTGATTAGGGCTGTAAATGAACCAAAAGTTCAGCAAACAGTTTAAATCGTTCAGTAGAAAGTTCGTTTATGTTTGTTTGTTTAGTTAACGAACAAACACGAACAAGATATTTCGTTCGATTAACTAAATGAATGAGCACACACAAAGATCTTATTCGTTCGACTGCGTTCGTGAACGTTCGGTAATATATTCATTTACGTGCGTTCATGTTCGTTCGTTCGTATTCGTTTGCTTATGTTAATTCGTTAAATATTTTTAATGTTTTTTAATATTTCACTTTCCGTGTTAAGTTTTACTTTCTCTTCTTCTTTTTTTTTTTTTTTTTTTTTTACTTTCTTCCTAAACATTAATTAGTTAATAATTATTTTTAAAAAATAGTCAAATGTAAAATTTTCTGAACATATGAAGAAGATGGACACTAAAGACCTTTTTTGGGATGTATCTAAGTAACTTTAGATAATTATAACTAAAATTGATTTATCGTATTGTGCTTGTAGTAGACTTTTATCATTTAATGGTTGTATTTGAGTACTTGTGTTAGATGTTTAAGGTTAATGGTGTTTTTTTTATTTCAACTTTAATGTTTGTTTGCGTTTGTATGTTCAGTGACCAGTGTTCACGAACAACTAAAATTCCTCATCAAAGGAACATGAAACATGAATATGGCCTCGTTCAGTTCGTTTACAACCCTACGTTTGATATTTGAAATAAAGTTAAAATGTTTAAAATATTTATAGAATTATCACCGGTCTTTTCATACTAAAAGTGATCATTAGAAAACTTAAACAAATACTAAAAAAAATTAAGAAAACTGTATTTATACAATATTTTTATTTTTTATTTTTCATCCTTTTTACATGTTACTATTATTTATGAGAATTATATATATACATAGGGTGAGGTTCCTGTAAAAATGACATTTTTCGTGAGAAGTGTGAGAAGACATAGAATTTGACATGTAGGCATATGTTTTGAACTTGGGCATGATGTTTTGGGTTGTTTTAGTAAAAAAAAAAACACCAAATATAACAATTTAAAACACACTACTTAACACTTAGGCTGGAGGGCGTGGGGCTCCATCCATGCCACATCAGCATCCATCACCACACCCTCCAAGTGGGGGCTCCATGGGGCTCCATGGTGGTAACCATGTATGGCGCCTACTTCTTCAATTTGGACCAATCAAATGTTTTTTTTTTTTAATTTTGTTTAATAGGGGCTCCATCCACACCCTCCAAATTAAAGGGGGGCTCCATGGCTGACGTGGATCCTATGTGGACTTGATAAAGCCCCATGGGGCTCCATCCACTCCTCATAGCCTTAAAACACATCACTTAACGTTCTTGGCATGGTGTTTTAAGTTTTAACCCTAGAATACATTGCATTGTGTTTTAAATTGTTATGTTTGGTGTTTTTCTTGCCAAAACAACCCAAAACATTATGCTTAAGTCCAAAACAAGATGTCTACATATGAATCTTTATGCCTTCTCACACTTCTCACGAAAAGTGTCCCTTTTACAGGATCCTAAGACTATATACATATATACATATATATAGAGAGAGATTAACGAGCTATGTATATAGGTCGTGAATCACATATATATACATCATATGTTTACATTCGCAAACTATATACAGAGTTCGTCAATCTATACACATTTTTAAATTTTATTTTTATTTCTATAATACTAATCTTATAACTAAAGGAAATAAAACATAAAAAATAATTGATTGATTAATTAATTGGTAGTAGTTTTCTTGATATTCAAGTTTTTAATTGTTTTTTTAGTGAACCTAACCCCACAGGAAGGTGACCATTAGAAAACTTAAAAGATACTAAAAAACGTTGAGAAAACCACTTTTAAATACGATTTTTTTAAATTTTATATCTTCATCATTTAATGTGTCACTAATCTTTTTGAATATAACAAAAATATATGTAGTTTGACGAGCTATATATGCATAGCTTGTGAACTACACACATATACACCTTTGCGAGCTACGTACATGTAGCTAGACGCTAGTCAATCTACACACAAGTATACACACTCACACACATATATATAATTTCCGTAAATAATAGTAACATGTGAAAGAAATGATAAATAAAAAAAATATCTTACTTTAAACAAGATTTTCTCAAATTTTTCTAATTTTCTTTTTCATATATCTTATCATTTTCTTAAACAATTGTAAAGTTTAAAAAAGGCTCTATCTCATAGATAAATCTAAACAATAAATTATTATTAAAACAGATTATATAAGTTAAATAAATTATTATTAAAACAGATTATATAAGTTAACAAGTCATACATACACAACCCTATCTATAAATTTGTAGATCGAGAGTATTTGAGATTGATTTTAAAAATGATTTATTGATTTATTGGTTTAAAAAAAAGTAAATAAGTTAAAAAAAAGAAGTGAGTTCTTGAATTGATAAAAATGTTTTTTCTTCATTTTGACTTTTTAAAAAGAGTTCATACTTGTTCTCGAAAAGCCATAAAACATGATTTTTTTAAATAGCTTTTTACTTTTTAAACATAAAACTAGGATTGCGACCCGCCGCAACGCGGCGGGGATTCTTTAGTTAAAACTAAGTTGATCTACGACGCGTACGTTATGTTAAACCTGTCAAACGGGAAAAAAAAATAGACGATGTAAAAACGTTCACCCACACACACACGTTGCGTCGTGTTAACTCGCAAAATTTAGAACGAAATTTTAAAACGTTAAACCAAAGATGCACGTTGCGATGTGTTAAGTCACAAAATTTAGAACCAGGCATAAAGCGAAAAATTTGCGGAAAATGAAAACTATAAATAACCAAAGTTGAAAGTAAAAAAAAGTTGTGAGGATAGATTGCAAAAGATAAAAAGTTTTGGGGTAAAAGTAAAAAACAAATAGTTTTGGGTTAAAAGTAATTTATGAAATACTTTTGGGTGAAATGTAAAAATATCAATTTATTTTTGGAAAATCCCCAAAGGCAAGGTAAAAACGCTCAACCACACATGTACGTTGCGCCGTGTTAACTTGCAAAATTTGAAACAAAACATAAAAAAATTGAATCACAGTCGTACGTTGCGTCGTATTAACTCAAAAAATTTAGAACTATACGTAAAACGAAAATTTGCGAAAGATTAAAAGTGACAAAAGTTGTGAAGTTAAATTGCAAATAATGAAAAGTTTTGGGTTAAAGTTAAAAAAACAAATTACGTAAGGGTTAAAATTGCAAAGGTAAAAACCTTTGGACTAAAAGTAAAAATCAAGTTTTTTTTTTTTTTGAAAAATTCCCAAAGCATAATGTACAAGTTGTATTGCCTAAATTTGTTGCTTATTTATAGTAAGAAAATATGATCAATCCACCTAAAATCTTTACCCTAAAACCCTTGGTTCATATAAACGCATAACACACCCATCATCACCTACCACCCACTTCACCTTCACCCGACCATCATCCACCCATCTACCGCCCTGCCATCATCACGCGCCACCTCCTCCACGATCACCCGACCACTATCCACCCACCCGCCACCCCCTCAACCTTTACCCGACCACCATCACCTGCCATAACCACAATATCCACTATCACTGTACCGACCTACACCCACGACCACCACCTGTTGTGAGGATGAATGTACTATGATATCATTTTGGTAACTTTTTTTATGAATTATTTACAATTTGTATGAATGTAATATTATTATGATCTAATCAAGAAATTATAAAATTTTTAAAATATATATATTATCTATTTTGTATTTTTTTTAAATATAATTTTTGTCTAAGAAATTTTTAAGTATATAATATTATATGTAAAAGTAGTAAATGGTTTTAAATATATAAGAACACACTTTTTTATCTTTTTACATGAATAAATTAAATCAGACTAAAAATACAACTTATTGACTTAATTATTGGTTTTTCACACCATGAAAACTAATTCAAAAACACTTTTTGAAAATGTCATAAGTCAATAAACACTTTTAAGAGGTTTAGGTTTTATGGTTTCAATTTTGGAACACCTTTGGGTACTAATACCAAAATTAATTAATTTTATCAATATAATGATTAAAATACCCTTCCATTTTTTTAAAATTTATTAATGTAACACCTTTGGGTACTAACATCTAATTTGATTTAAGTTTAAATCACTTTTACAAAGAGTTTTAAATTAAAATTATTTTTGTCTATAACAATTTTAAAATATTTTTGTATGATCATAACATACAACCCATACTAAAAAGTTACTACATGGAAAAACACAAGAATTGTCATGTATTATGATACAATTATATCTAATCTATACATGGAAAAACAGAAGAATTGTCATGTATTATGATTACAAAGACACATGAATTATGATACAATTATATCTAATCTATACATACACAAATATTATAAATATGGTAACTTACTCAACCATACTAAAAGATTAATACATGGGAAAACATAAGAATTGTCATGTAACCAAATCTGATTAACATCATGACCATTAGCTTTTATTTATTTTTTACATTTTTCTTCACTAAAATCTGAAACTTGTAGTCGTGTCAGTGCAGAACCTTGAGAATTTAAGAAAAAAATATTGATTTTTATTTTATTATTACTTTTAAAAACCAATATGTTTTAAAAATATATTATTTTTAATATTTGAATTATTAAAAAATGTATATAAAAGCTTTAAATAATTTTAAAAATATTAAATAATCAAAATATAAAATAACAAAACCTTAACTTAATATTTTTTTTAAATATTAATTAATCAAAATATAAAATAACAAAACCTTAACTTAAATATCCTTTAATTTTAACAAAATTTTAAAAATATTTTTTAAAAATTCTTTGTAAAATTGATTTAAACTTAAATAAAATTAGGTGTTAGTAACCAAATGCGTTACATTGATAAAATTAAAAAAATGAAAGGGTATGTTAGTCATTATATTGATAAAATTGACTAATTTGGTGTTAGTACCCAAAGATGTTACAAAATTGAAACCATAAAACCTAAACCTGTTAAAAAAAAGTTAGTACCTAAAGATAAAACTAACTATAAACCACATGGTCATCTGTGTAATTAACTCCACTTTTAAAGTTAAATAAGAAATCCCAAAGATACTGATTGATAGACAACAATATATATTCATTATTTAGTTGTACTGTATCCGTACATCAAATTAATTAGCCATGTGAATATGTAAAAGATAGATCATATGTTCATTAGTTTAAATTGTTCATCAAATTACAAAATTTTATTCTATAACTAAGTTTATATGTAAACATTACAAAACCTACCGAACAACTAATGAAGAGGTCTTATTTGGTTATTTGTGTAACGTCCCAAATTTTTAGTTTCTAAAACATCATTGAATTGAAAAATAGGATGGTGTTCTGAAGCTAAAGTCATAAATTTCATCTTGAAGTTTAGAAGGCAATTAAGAAGATAGTTCACAAAGACAACCTTTTAATACTAATAACTTGAAGTCTTGAAACGCCTTAAAACATGGGGTTCTTAGTTGTTTGATTTACCCATCGACAAATAGTTCATAACTAAGAAGTTCATTAAGATAGCAGCCGTAACACCCTAACCGACGGCGGAATACGTCGAATCGTGTATATTGCTCATAATTCATAGTACTAAAAGTGATATATTTATTAATACCAAATTAAAGATTCAATACACGGAACAAATTGTATCAATTATATAAAAACATAACTTGAAATAATAGTGTGTTTCACTTCATTTATTCTAAGTCCAAATGCGTACTACATGATTCATCATGCTTGATAACATCTTAAATTGCATCACCTGTATCATGTATAACATAAGGGGTCAACTAAAAAGTTGATGAGCAGACATAGGTTTTGATACATATAATACTAATAAAATAGTGAATCATAAGTCCATTATATAATTTAAGCATTTGATATAACCTACATGACTCGAATCACAACGAATGAATGAATTCGGTATCGATACCCAAATACAAATTTGAGCAGGTGGTCAAACCAATAGCGCTATTATCTATTTCCTTAGGCTTGGTGTTGTTAATGATAAAAACATGAAGGAATGCATGAATAACCCACAACGAATAATGTTTAACACATAGCAAGAATAACACTTAGACATGAATGAATTCACATCATTGTTTAAACGATTTATGATCAAATACATATACATGATACACCTCAAAACAAATAAAATGAAAAGGGACTATGAGTACTCACATGTTACGAAGATAGCAAAAATACGACTTAAGATTAGTTGTAGCGTTTTGGAAATAAATTCCAAAAATTACCCTAACAACATATAGTATTTACAAGTATGAATAAAACAAATACGATAGAATGATGATTTCTAGGTTCGCACGATTAAGAGATTCTTTAGTTTATGTGATAAAAATGATTTTAAGTGTCATATATATATAGGCTAGGAGTTGGCTAGAAAGTCCAAATTTCCTAAAAAGTGTAAAAAGTTATAAAACACCATAATGTCAACCATAAAATACACAAAAAAACCCACAAATAACATTATGAAGATTACTAAAACATCATGTATGTGGGTTTTGTGTTGTATTTTAGATGTTAGGGCTCTGATTATGGAATGACAAATATTATTGTGTTTTATGTTGTTTAGCATTTTGTGTTTTATATTCATAGTTCTACGATGGTGTGTTTAAAGTTTTTATGGACTATTAGAGTTTGAATATGGTGTTTTAGTAATCTTCATTCTATTATTTGTGAGTTTTAGGTGTGTTTTATGCCTGAAATTATTGTGTTTTATGACTTTTACACTTTTTAGGAAACTTGGACTTTCTAGCCGAACCTCACCATATATATATATATATATATATATACCGCTAGAATGAGAACCACCTCGAGTTATAAGAACCATGAGAACTACACTGTACGGGGCAAGTTGGACCAAATTTTTTTTTCATAAACGTAGATGAGTGTATCACAAACACATATGTAAAAAAAAAATTTTAAAAATGTCGTGTGTGTAGTTTTTTACACCACAAGTTTGGTGTTTACGGGCACCGTAAATTTACGGTGCCCGTAAACACCAAACTTGTGGTGTAAAAAACTACACACACGTCATTTTTTTTAATTTTTTTTTACATATGTGTTTGTGATACACTCATCTACGTTTATGAAAAAAAAAATTGGTCCAGCTCACCCCGGATCAAGAGGTTCTCATAACTCGAGGTGGTTCTCATTCTAGCGGTCCCCTATATATATATATATATATATATATGTATATATATATATAGGGGGCCGCTAGAATGAGAACCACCCCGAGTTATGAGAACCGCGAGAACCACACCGTACGGGGCGAGGTGGACCAATTTTTTTTTTCGAAAACGTAGATTAGTATATCACAAACACATTCGTAAAAAAAAAAATTTAAAAAAAAAACGCACCTACGTTTTTGTGGTGTAAAAAACTACCCACACTGCGTTTTTTTTTTTAATTTTTTTTTACGAATGTGTTTCTAATACATGCACCTACGTTTTTGAAAAAAAAAATTGGTCCACCTCGCCCGGAATCAAGTGGTTCTCGCGGTTCTCATAACTCGGGGTGGTTCTCATTCTAGCGGTCCCCATATATATATAGGGTAAGGTTCATGCGAGAACCACCTTTATTGCGAGAACCAATGTGAACACAACAAAAAATACCTAAAAAAACCTAACCCCCCCCCCCCCCCCCCCCACCCCCCCACCCAAGCTAAAATGCTAAAAACTAAACTCCTAAAAAACCTAAAAAAAAAAACACACACACACACACACAATTTTTTTTTAATATTTTTTACATTAAAAGCGCTACTTTTAGAAGCCAAAAAATATTTTAAAAATCAATTTTTTAATAATTTTTTTTGTGTTTTTTATGTATTTTTTGTTGTGTTCACATTGGTTCTCGCGGTTCTCGCAATAAAGGGTGGTTCCTAACGGATCTTTCTCCTATATATATAGGGTTAGGTTCATTAGTGAACGACCCTATTGATTGTGAACACTAGTAAACTAATCCTAATATTTGATCATCAATACACAAGTGTAAATTAATGGTCAGAATTTGTTCACTCAGTTTACAAATACACTAGTGTTCACTAGCCCTTTAAAGGCAGAATTAGGAGTCGAAGCCATGCATTTAGCCTGATTGCTATTCGCCATTTTTAGCACTCGACTGACATTCTCATTTCTCTTGTTCAGTTCAACGAAAGCCGGTACTAATCAAGCACAGTTTAGCCCTATTATTGAACTGCGATAGTTGGATACCCTCTTCCTATTGCTATGACTGGCAACCCCTATAAGCCAGTTTTGACTACCACTTTTAAGGTCGAGACTGTCTAAAAATCAATATGGTCTAGCTAGTTCTCACTTCCGAGCTCTAACTCCTTACTTTCTTTCACATCGTAGAACTCCAATCGAAAGGGGAATCTCCCCTTGGTCCGCTTTCTCTATTAGGAGTTCATTATGTTCGTACACATCTGGTCCTTCTTTCTCAACCTTCAACTTCTTCCGATCCTCTTTAAGCAGGAAGTGCGATCTGAAGGCCTGGGTTAAGCAAATAGATTTCTTCAATGGTAGATTCCACTCCATTCGCTTGTATTGCGCTCTACTGGCTCTAAGACCCAGCGCTCTACTGGCTCTAAGACCCAACATTCTAGGAGTAACCTACACTCGCTCTCTCCCTTTCATCCGATAGAGAGTTTGAATTCAGTGATTTAGGAGCATAAATGTACTATCGGGAGAGGGCAAAAGCAAGGCTATATTCTGGATTGGATACTGCGCGAATTGGTCAACCGGAATATGGAATAGGAAACTCTCTCCTTTCATAGTTCTCGGGCCTATTCTATTCATTACAGGAGAAAGTCACTATCCTCATATATATATATATAGGGTAAGGTTCATGCGAGAACCACCTTTATTGCGAGAACCGCGAGAACCAATGTGAACACAACCTAAAATAGCTAAAAAAAACCTAACCCCCCCCCCCCAAAAAAAAAAAAAAAAAACCTAAACCCCCCTCCCCCACCCCTCAAAAACCCAACCCCCCCCCCCCCCCCCCCGCCCCTCAAGATAAAATGCTAAAAAATAAACCTCCTAAAAACCTAAAAAAAAAGACACAAAAATTTTTATTTTTTTTTAATATTTTTTAAGTTAAAATCGCTACTTTTAGTAGCAAATTTTTTTTTAAATTAAAAAAAAAATTGGCTACTAAAAGTAGCGATTTTTTTATAAAAAATATAAAAAAAAATTTGTGTGTTTTTTAGGTATTTTTTGTTGTGTTCACATTGTTTCTCGCGGTTCTCGCAATAAAGGGTGGTTCCTAACGGATCCTTGTCATATATATATATATATAAAAGTAAATACAAATATCGACAATTCCTATTTTAATATTACAACCGGTGAATATAATTGTACGATTTCGACTAAAAAGATATTATGTATATTATATTCTAAAAAGTAATTGTATAAGTTTGATTTAATATAATATATTATATTTTTTAAAGAATCAATATATATAGTCTTAGGATCCTGTAAAGAACATTTTTCGTGAGAAGTGTGAGAAGGCATAAAAATTCATATGTAGACATCATATTTTGGACTTGGGCACAATGTTTTGGGCTGTTTTGGCAAGAAAAACACCAAACATAACAATTTAAGACACAATTCAACGAATTCTAGGCTTAAAACTTAAAATACCATGCCAAGAACATTAAGTGGTGTGTTTTAAGTGTTATGTAGTGTGTTTTAAATTTCACAGCCATAATACGTTGCATTGTGTTTTAAATTGTTATGTTTGATGTTTTTCTTACCAAAACAACCCAAAACATAATTCCTAAGTTCAAAATATGATGCCTACACATGAATTTCTATATCTTCTCACACTTCTCACGAAAAATGTCATTTTTACAGGAACCTCACCCTATATATATATAGGGAGATGATCATGAGAAAACTACATCTAAATGAGAAAACTAGAAAACTAACTAAAAAAACCTAAAAAAAAAGCTAAAAAACATACCAATTTTTTTTTTTACAATTTTTTATAAAAAAATCGCTAGTTTTTATGCTTGGAAAAAAAATGTAAAAAAAAATTTAGTTGTATTACACATGTGCAATATGTGTGCATTATATGTATACTACACATGTGCACTATATCCGTAATAGTGCACATTTGTAATACAACGAAAAAAGAGATTTTTATTTTTTTTTGAAATTTTTTTTCCATATATAAAAAGTAGTGATTTTTATTAAAATTTAAAAAAAATTGGTTTGCTTTTTAGGCTTTTTTAGTTAGTTTTTTTGGTTTTCTCATTTAAACTAGTTTTCTAATGATCCATCCCCTATAAATATATATATATATATAGGTAAAGAGTACTGTACAATATTTCTTATCGTACATTACGTACGCTTCAATCTCAGCCGTCAGATCATCTTCCCGCATTTTAAAATCGCATGTTGTTTTTTTATAACAATTTCGCATGTGATAATTTTTTATGAATTCGCATGTTGTTTTTTTGTACCAATTTCGCATGTGATAATTTTGATGAAATAGCATGTTTTTTTTGTAACAATTTCGCATGTGGTAATTTTGATGAAATCGCATGTTAAAAAACCAACATGCGAAATTGTTACAAAAAAACAACATGCGAATTCAATGCGGGAAGATGATCGGACGGCTGAGATTTTAGCGTACGTAATGTACGATAAGGGTATTTGTACGTTAACCTAACCCTATATATATATATATATATATATATATATATATATATATATATATATAAAACTAGGGTAGGATTCATATGAGAACCACCTTTATTACGAGAACCAATGTGAACACAACAAAATAAACCCACTACACCACAAAAAACCTAAACCCCCACCCCCCCCCCCACCCAAGCTAAATGCTAAATGCTAAAAATTAAACCCCCAAAAACCTAAAAAAATCTTAATAACACATAACTTTTTTTAATATTTTTTATGAAAAAATAGCTACTTTTAATAGCCAATTTTTTTATTAACGAAATGTAGCGGTTTTTTGATAAAAAAAATATTAAAAAAATTATGTGTTTTTTATATTTTTTTAGGTATTTTCGGTTGTATTCACATTGGTTCTCGCAATAAAAGGTGGTTCTTAATGGATCTTTCTCCTATATAATTATTTTATGAATAATAATACTTTATATAATACAAATACTCTTTTATTGTGAATATTTTTTATAAATAAATAGCAACAGAACTTTTATATGATTGATTGGGAATTTAAAATCAGTTATGAAAACGGGTCGGGTTTACAAGTATGGATTGTTGACAGATGTTACCGCAACGGAAGTTTAAAACGTAAATAAACGTGTCACTTACAGATTCAACAATTAACCTTTAACCTATATGTTAATAATACAAACTTATTAATAGTGTTTTTAATATATTATAATAATATATATAGTTTTTTAGTAGTTTCCTTATTTTAATATTATAATAATAGTTATTTTCTTTGCTTTTTAAGTTGGATAAGTTTTGCTTTTTAAGTTGGATAAGTTTGGTGTTAACCGGTACTGGTATCGAAAATGCTAGTACGGTTCGTTTCGTTATCGGTACATGAAGGTGAAAACAGACACCCGCCTGGTACAAAAAACGCTAAAAGTCGGTACCAGATTGAGTTTGAAAATCTTTTAGTTCGGAAAATTCGGTACTATTACCTGGTACCATTTGCTCATCCCTGATCACGGGTACCGTAGGAACAATAACGGTACTGTACAACTTTCCTTTTGGGTTATTTCTTCAACTTTTAATGATTTCTCTTTTTTAGTTTCAGAGGTAGGGATGAGCTCGGTGCCAACCGATACAGAATCGGTACAGGTACCGAAAATACCGGTTACGATACCGGTATATGAAGGTAAAAAACAGTAGCGAACCGGTATCAGGAACGCTAAAGTCGGTACCGAGTTGGTACTTAGGATCTTTTGGTTCGGGAAAGTCGGTACCAGTACCCAGTACTATTTGCTCATATCTAACCACGGGTTTCAATCAAATAACATGATTACTATACAACTTTTTTGTTGGTTTTCTTTTGGTTATTTTTTTAGTGTTTTTTTTTTACATTTTCTTTTTATTCTTGTCAGCGGTTCCGTGTGCAACGATCTCGTAGTTAATTCAAAACACATGTAAACACAGACTAAATAACAAAAAAAGTTCACCGCAACGCGACAACGGTTTTTATAACTAGTTGTCTTTAAATAAGTAACATAGTGGGATGCCAAGCGTCCCATGGGAGACTACGCCACGAACCAGTCATTATCGTATCTAAGAAGTGTAGGTGGAACACTAATATTTTCACGTAGAGAACTATTCTGAAGTTGCAAGTAAAACAAATGGCTAGCGACAGTGGCCAATATTAATTAACCATTCACGTTACCCTTCCTCTTCCAAACACTTCCTGTGAAGCATCTAATGGTCACATCCACTTAGCTTAAGAAAAAAGACCGTTTTTATTATAAAGAGTAAACTGCCATTTTGGTCCCTGTGGTTTGGGCACTTTTGTCATTTTAGTCCAAATCTCAAACTTTTTAAATCTGGATCCCTGTGGTTTCACTTTTATTGTCATTTTAGTCCAAAATTAAGAGTAAACTGCCATTTTGATCCCTGTGGTTTCACTTTTATTGTCATTTTAGTCCAAATCTCAAACTTTTTAGAACAGTCAAAAAAATGGGGATTTTGAATTTTGGACTAAAATGGCAATAAAGATGAAACCACAGGGACCCAGATTTAAAAAGTTTGAGATTTGGACTAAAATGACAAAAATGCCCAAACCACAGGGACCAAAATGGCAGTTTACTCTATTATAAATTAGGGTTTAGAAGAGTTCGGTGTCAAATGTCATTGCTGGGCTATATCTTTGTATGTCTACATTCTCTTTGATCTAGTCCATATGCTTCTAAGAATTTATAACTTTTTCGGTATCTTTCGGTGTAGTAGAAATCATAAGACAAACGTATTACTATTTTGTAACAGTACACAAATTTTTGTTAATTTTTTTTGTAGTTTTAGACTTTTAGGTATTGGTGTTAACTTTTTAGATGATATATACACTGTATGGGGAAGGTTCATTAGGGAACACTAAAAAAGTGGGGAACAGCGGTGAACCGGCTCAAACGAACTCCGATTGGACTCAGTCCTGCGGCGTTGGAACCGGCTCGTCGAACCCTAACTAAGATCTCTTAACCCTAAATCCTAACTCCTAATTAAACTCTAAACCCTAAAGCTAAAAAATAAGGCTAAAACCTAAGCTAAACCGTAAAATCTAAACTATAAACCCTAAAAGCTAAACCCTATAGCTAAACCCTAAAGCTAGACCCTAAATCCTAAAGCTAAACTCTAAACCCTAAAGCTAAACCCTAAGGCTAAACCTTAAAGCTAAACCCTAAAAGCCAAACCCTAAAAGCCAAACCCTAATATATTTAGGGTTTAGGGGTTATGATTTAGGGTTTAGGGTTAAGAGATCCTAGTTAGGGTTCGACGAGACGGTTCCAACGCCGCTGGAATGAGTCCAATCGGAGTTCGTTTGAGTCGGTTCCCCACTGTTCCCCACTTTTTTAGTGTTCCTCAATGAACCTCACACTACAGTGTATATCTTAAAAATCTTAACGAGAAAAACAATGGGTACTTTGTCCACATTGTTGGGGTAACGAAAGTTAAAGATCTGTATACAACATTAATTTTTTTATAGAGAAACAATGGGTACTTTATATATGAGTGGAAAGGTCGCTATATTAAAGTAATCAAGACTAAGAGGCTGCATGCAGAGAAAAATATTCTAGAAGGTGTTTATATTATTTATATACTTACTATTAACAATACATAAACTAATGTACAAAGAAATAAGAGTTAATGTTCTTCAATTATTCATTAGTTTAAGTGATAAAAATGATTTTAAATATATATATATATATATATATATATATATATATGGTAAGGTTCATGCGAGAACCACCTTCATTGCGAAAACCGCAAGAACCAACGTGAACCAACGAGAACCATCAACGTGAACCAACGAATTTCTACAACAGGCGATAGATTCGCACCTGCTTTTGCAGGCCCTCCACCCCACTCTGGCCAAGACTATGTTGTCTTAACCGGGCTCACGCTTGGCATCAGAGTTTGGCTTGGCGCTCCCCGACAAAATTTCCAGCCTACTACCATATGCGAGTAGTTGCACCCTCCACAAGAGCCGAAAACTCTCTGGAGTAAATGCATTGTAATAGAAAACTCGGGTGTGCTCTGCGGGTTTCGAACCTGTGACCAGGCCTTCACCCACTTCATAATAAAGATTAATCATTTATATTTTACAATTATGAATACGGTTTTATATTTATAATCATCTAACCATCTAACCAAGTCTTTTAAAATGTAAACATTTTACTCATTACTAATCCTTTAATAAAGTTAATTATATGACAAAATCTTTTCAACGGTTTAATTTGTTACCTGTTTAGCAAGAACGTGTATTTTATTTTATAAATGAACAAAAAAATACTGGGTGAAGACCTGATCACATGTTCAAAACCCGCGGAGTACACCCGAGTTTTCTATTACAGTGCATTTACCCCAGAGAGTTTTCGGCTCTTGTGGAGGGTGCAACTACTCGCATATGGTAGTAGTCTGGAAATTTTGTCGGGGAGCGCCAAACCAAACTCTGATGCCAATTGTGAGCCCGATTAAGACAACATAGTCTTGGCCAGAGTGGGGTGGAGGGCCTGCAAATGCAGGTGCCAATCTATCGCCTGTTGTAGAAATTCGCCGTTCAAAAAAAAAAACTAGTAGATTTTATGTTAAATAAGAAATTTAATAAAAATATGAAAATAAAAAAATAAATAGATTTTATGTTAATTAAGAGATATAATAAAAAGATGAAAATTAAAAAAATAGAGTAAATTGCTAAAATCGTCCCTGACGTTTGTTCACATTTGCTAAATTCATCAAAAAAAAAAGAAGTTTGTTTTATTAAATTGCTAAAATCGTCCCTGAAGTTTGGATGGATTTAGCAACTTTTTTGAAACCTCAGTGGTTCATATGAGAAAAAATATTTTTTTGGATGGATCTAGCAAATGTGAACAAACGTTAGGGACTATTTTAGCAATTTACTCTTGTCCAAATATTTACTTATGTCTAAATAAATTATTTTAACTAATTAGTTTATGGTCCAACATTAAATTGATTAAACATATGGTTAAAATATCATGTTTAAATTTTTTAGAACTAAAGACACATATTTTAGTTTAACCAAAATATATATTTTAGCATTATATATAACATAAAATAAAATTTAATATAATATGATAGATTTAAATTAGTAAAAATTCTATTCAATAATTTTCTAATTATATTCTAAAAATTAATAATTTTACTATTCTAGAATAATCAACATGAATTTTCTAGCATTATTAATTTAACAAATTATAAAGATTAACAACTAGGTTATAACAAAATAAATCCTAGAAAATCAGTCAAACATGATTTATAATTTTATATGATAATTCTTGGAATTACATCATGATATATGTCTAAGATCATCATGGAACAATTTATTGGTTTTAATTATAAAGACCCCCAAATCAAAATGAACTACAATTGCCTCCTATTAACCGAAATTAATAGAAGGCTTTTGTAGAGAATGAAAAATGAAGCGGAATAGACTCAAGAACTACCTCAAACGACTTAAAATTGAGTTCAAATAATTTGAAAGAAGATTGGAGCCCTAGATTTGTGTTTTTCAAAATTGCAAAGGAATTGAGTGAATTGCAAGTGGGATTTTGTGTAGAAATGTTATAAATGGTATTAGAAGAATATTCGGGTCTTCTTTTTTTTGAACGGCGTACGGTTAGTATGTCGCTAACCTGGTTAGTAGTTAGTATGTTAGTATCATCAAGTTAGTATTAAAATATTCGGTCTTCTATTCCTAGAATAATTTTGAATTGATTAGGAGAATTAAGTGAGTTTAATGAGTTTTGAATTACCACATAAAGAAACAATGGGAACTTCTATATTCATATAATAGAGTGGAAAAGTCCCCTATGTTGAAGTAATCAAGATTAAGAGGCTTAATGTTGAAGGTGTTTTTATTATTTATATACTCTCAAGTATAAAGAAATAAGATTTAATGGTCTTCATCAAAATTGATTCTTTAGTGATTAAAGTTCTATTTTATTTTCCTATGATCTCTTAACAATTCCGGTGGATGCAGGTTCTGATCTATTCGGCTATTTCGTCATCTCTTTTTAGTCCTTGATTCCAGCTAGCTAGAATATAAAAATGATCTTGGTGATTTGGTGAGATCTCAAATTGAGATTCTCAATAGTGATCATCTGTATGACAATGAAAATCTTTGAATTTTCTTTTTAGTTTCAACTAGCTTATTAATTAATCTAATCCTTACCCTATGGAACTATTTTAAAATATACATGTGATATGCTCATTTTTCCTTTCGTCATCCTCTCATGATGATTTTAAAACTTATTTTTTTTAACCGTAAAATTTTTTTAATCTTTATCGTGTGTGAGACTTAAAACCAAGACCTCACCCTCCCAGACTCAAGTGCTTAAAGATTTTGCTTTTATCAATGGACCACCACCCAATCGGTTAAAACTTTCTTTGCAATTAAGAGGATACAACGAGGGTCGGCCCGAAGGCCATTTAAGTGAAGCAAGGGCTTTGAGCCTCCAAAATTTTAGGGCCTCCATTTAAAAACGTGTATATATATAAATTTAATATATGGATATTTAATATTTAGTTTCAGGACACTTAATATTAATACTGTTCTATTGTAATGGTAAGAATCCCATCTTTCTCTCTAAGGACACTAGTTTTAATCCTAGGAGCATATTTTTTTAGTTGATATTTTTAAGTTTTAATGACTATAATGTTGGGTTGTTCCATAATTATCAACACTGAATCAAAATCAGAACCGAGAGTTTATCATTGTAGTTATGTTCCTCCTCCTTTTCGTATGTTTTTTCTATATTTCTATGTTAAATCAAAATCCAAAGTATGAAGTTGTCATTTAAAAATGTTAAAGTTTTGGGAAAGGTATTTTTATTTCGCTTTGGGCTTACAAATAGATTGAGCCGGCCCTGGATACAACATTGTCATATACTATATATCCAGTATTCTTGAACACATAAATAAAGGCTTGTGCTATTCCTACACCTCTAAATTCTTATTACCACATCCTTTTCACTCTATCTCTCTCTATAATCCTACACCCCTAAATTCTTATTACCACATCCTTTTCACTCTATTTCTCTATATGTACATTATGTATATATAGAGAGAGATAGATAGAAGAGGTGTGTGAATATTAACACCCTAAATTAAATATAAAGATTTATTTTATAAAAAAAAGTATAATTATATATGCCCTACTCGCGGAATCGTGTCTAAGAGGTAAGATCAAATAAAAAGTTCATTTTGCCTAAGTAGAATGAGAAGTAATCTTAACCATTTATTTTTCAAATCCATGGTTGAGATGAAAATGTAAAAAAAGAGGAGTGTAAGGGTATTTTGGGAAATCATATTTATTGACTTTCTCTCTCCACATGAAAGACATATGCATATTTCACCCTCATTTTTTAAACGTTCATAACTTTTTATGCGATATTGTTTTTTTATAAAAAAATCACCATAAATTGAGTGTTTTTTATCTTTAATTTGAGTATAATATTGCTATATAAAATATGACGACCAAAAAATTTCTATGTTGTATAACATTTTTTGTGCTAGATTTTTGTACTATATTTTTGTGCTAAATTTTTTGTCTTAATTTTTTTCTCAATTTTTGTGCTGGATTTTTGTACTATATTTTTTTGTGTTAAATTTTTTCGTCCTATATTTTTTTGTACTATAGTTTTTTGTGCTATATTTTTTATACTGGATTTTTTGTGCTAGATTTTTTTGTACTGTATTTTGTTTTTTTTTTTTTTTTGTATTTTTTAGAAAACAAAAGAAGTGCCACATGTCATTTTCACACTCCTATTTATAAGGATCAAAATGTCATTCCTTCCAACTTATATGAAGTGCGACATGACATCATCACAATCCTTCTTAGGCTATTTAGGCAAAATCTATTTTTTAGTAGATCTTTCCTCTCGTGTATAATATATGTATATTTCATTTCTTTGTAGAAAATCTGGAGTGCACCTAACAAAGTCTTGTGTGGTCTATATTTGCCTGCAGGTATTTTATGGGTTATGTTCCATATTTTACACTTTAAAGTGAACCTAAACCTGCTCTAAACATGTGGAAAAGAAAAAGAGAATCATATATGTTTTTATAGTTTGGGGAAAACAACGGATTGTTGTATATAAATTAAATGGTGGTTCCACCATTTAACCTAATGTGACCAACTTGGCCAAAGAATATCTTTAATGCTCTTATCCACTTGCAGCCTTCTATATATAGAAACTAATACACCTTCTCAACCAATGGGAACGTTTATGTGGGACACATGACTAGGACTAGGCGAGAAGATTTATAGATAATTGCTTAGGCCGGAGGGTGTGGGGGGCGCCACCCTCGCCCTGTCAGCGTCTATAGCGCCGTGGGCGCCATACACCCACACCGTCGATATTAAGTTTGGGCGCTATAGGTTGCTCGCGAACGTGATAACGAGCAGAAATCACACTGATCGAGGCACTTTAATTGTTTTGACCGTTGAACGGTCATGTTTTATAAAAAAAAAAAAAAATTTGATTTTCGAAGTTTATAAATTCTCATTCAATTCCTCCATTTTCTCCATCTAATTCCTCCATTTTCTCTCAACTTTTTATAGAGTTGGTTAATTTTTTTTAAACCCCTATCTACAATGTTTCCCAACAACCTAAACCCATGGGACCCGAACAATCCGTACTGGCAAAACAACGAGCAAGAGGACCGGTATCGCCGAGACTCGCGTACGGGTGAGGTTGGATATTACCCAATGCCACCAACAACCCCAATTACTCCTAATCCCATCACTCAACCGATGGCCAGTTTTTTTGGGTATTATTCTCAACCCCAGTTTTTATTTTTTTAGGATGAAATTATGTTTTTTTTTTAATTTTCTAGTTATATAAAATGGTCATTTAATTTAAAAAAGTAAAATGTAAAAATAAAAAATAATTAGGTAATGATGACGGGGCTCCATCCCACACCCAGCAAATTAAGTGGGGGGTTTATAAAGCCCTTTGGCTGATGTGGCGCCTAGGTGGCGCCTAGGTGTCCTTTATAAGGCCCAAGGGCTCCATCCCACACCCTCTAGCCTTAGTGGTTGTCTTTTTATTTCAAATCTATCCATCAAAGGAAACTGTGTTGGTACCATGTACATACCCCCTATTTAAAAGGCCTAACTAGTTGGTCTATTATTACACCAAGTGGCTTAATACTGGCTACCCAGCTAGTACCAAGTGGCTTAATACTGGCTACCCAGCTAGTACATGGTTTCACTTTTTGTTGACTTGGTGACTTTGGATGTGAGTTACTATTGGTAAATTGGATAAAATAACTCTAACTTTCTTAATTTAATCGATATTAATCTCAACTCAGTTACTTGCTGATTAATCTGAATTTGTCTACTTTTGGTCGATAATAGCCGCCATTAAAAATAGCTTAACCAAATTAAGTTTTTTTTTCGAATTACAAACTGATGTTTTAGGGATTTTGATTAGAACGAGGATACAAGTCGATATACGTAAAGCTTACCTCGAAACGAAGCTCCAGACGGCTTGATTTTTGTTAATCGGAAGTTTAAACACCCGAATGGAAGCACCGTTTTCATTGTTTGGACAATATTTCGAGTTAAATTTTACATCAATCAACTTATATTCTCATTCTAATCAAAAGCCCTAAAACATCGGTTTGTACTTCGGAAAAAAACTTAACTCCGTTAAGCTATTTTTAACGCAGACTATTATCGGCCAAAAGTGGACCAGTTCGAATTATTATCAGCAAATAACTGAGTTGGGATTCTTATCGACTAAATTGAAAAAGTTTAGATTATTTAAATCCAAATTCCCTTTATTATTTGATTTAGAGTAAATTGCTAAAATCGTCCCTGAGATTTAGTCATTTTTGCCAGTTTCATTTAAAATAACTTTTTTGTACCATATTGTTCTTTACTTTTAGGATTTTTTGTCATTTTTATCCAAACGTAGAACTTTTTTGCCAAAAGCATCCTTTGAGGTTTGGGATTTTTATCATATTCATCCAAAAATATTTGGACAGAAAAAATAACCCAAATTGGATGTTTGAATTAAAATGGGAAAAATCTCAAAAGTGAAAGACAATATTGTACAAAAAAATTGTTTTGGATGAAAGTGACAAACATATCTAAACCTCGCGGACTATTTTGGCAATTTACTCTTTGATTTATTATCAACATCAGTTCGTTAGCTAGGAACCTTCATGTATTATTTTGGCTCACGTCTCTTTAATCAAGCTCTGATAAATCTTTTCCATGAAGGTGCTTTTCAGCTTCTCGATCTTTAAGCATGAAACTACATTCACACTGTTGTCAATTTCCAATAACGTGATGGCTTGAATTACGTTATATTGTTTGATTTTCATGGTACGTTAAATTTTATTAATTAGGCCACATTCAATGATCAATTCATATCACTTTTGGAAATTTACAATGTCACTAGGACTTATCAGTACAAGACTATATAATTGATTACTTTTTTTTAATCATATTAGCTTATTAACCAAATTTGTTACTCCATGTTCTATAGTTCCACAAATTATGCAATAAGTTTTTTATCTTAAAATAATATTGTACTAATCTCAAGTTAATGATGTTTTTTGAAAATCATAAGAAAGAGCTTAGAAACACAAATCACCACCATAATAAGCTATGCATTCCAAGGGGGATAAACGAGCTATAACGATGTAACTGTGAGTAGTAGTATGTTTCTCTAAAGTTGGGTAGAGTAGTGGTATATTTTCAAAATAAGTAAACATATTTTGTTGAAGTAATTATATTTTTAACGAGGGGTTGTTGCTTACATTAGGATAATTAAACTAAATTGATGGCATTGCGAATATCATCGTATTTGTAAAACTAAGTGTTTGAATCGAATAATGAAAATGTTTAATTTACAGTCGTTATGGTGCATGTTGGAATTTCTACAAATATACAACTTTTTTCTATGTTGTTAAACCAGTATAGGGTTGATTACTTGCTACACGAGACATATGCTAAATAAAGGCGAGCACAAGTACTAAAATGAACTCTCCCATATCTCTTCTAGTTTAGTGACGGAGCTAGCCCATTAATTTTGAGGTATCAAATGAAAAAAAATACTGTGCAATCATACAATAATAAAAAAAATAATAATAAATAAAGTAAAACAAATATCTAATAGATTTGTCATCTTGTTCTCATAGTTTTAAATCGTTTCATCAAATTGTCATCTTTTACTTTATAAAAAAAATTCTTTTTTGAGTATTGTTCATATATTCTAGGCCAGTTCGAGTGTCGCCCTTAATCAAAAAAATGGATATTTAATTGTTTTGGAATTCGGGGCTTGGGTTAAATTTATTAAATGGGTCTCCTTTCAAGTAAACTATTCTTAATTTGGACTACTTTTATCATTTGAACTAATGAATTATACAAGTATGTGGTTATTAAATGTTTGGACTTAAAAAAATTAGGGGTTTTAATAAATTCAGACATCCTATTTTTTTTTCAGGGTATCTCATATTTATCCAAAGGTATCCTTTATATAAAATCGAAAAAATAATAAAAAAATTACACTAGGAAGAATTCTATTTCCATTACTTTTCTTTTCCCCTTGCTATTTTGTAAACCTAAAATCTCATTACTTTTCTTTTCCCCTTGCTATTTCCATTTTCCAACCTCAAAAGCTACACACGCTTGTTTTAGCCTGGGAATTCTATTTTCTAAACCCCACACTCATATTTTCTCTCCACCTTCCTTTGTGATTTTTTTTTATTTATTTATATCAAAGGTTCATCTCCATAGATGTGTATATTCCATGTGTTCAGCCTCTCTTCATCATTTAAGTAGTAGCCTAATCACTTGTGACAAGAAAGAGAACGCCTGAGAAAAAGTGACTAGAGCGGTAAAAAGCGAGCACTGACAAGGTATTCGGCTTTTAATATATTCAAGAGGGATAGCGGAATACATAAAACGCCAAAGAAATTACAATTCGACAGAAAAGTTGAGGGGTAGCGAGGGCTACCCGTGTCCATCGATGAATATTTGCTCAAATCTAAATAGTTTAAATATAATTATTATTGACCAGTTTTTAACGATCAAAATCCTAGGAGAAAAAAACCTCATGATATAATAAAGAAGTTCTATATAGATGTTAGATCCTGTACAAGACAACAATAACGTACGAAGCATACCTGAGAATTAGAGGAGGACAAGTGTAATTAGCAGGAAGGGTATTTTGGTCCCTTCTCAAGTGAACAACTTCCCCCATTGATTTTCAAACGACTATAACTTTTTCATACATTAATATGTTTAAATAAATTATACCGATACGATCATTTCATTCTCTTTAATTCGAGCAGCCTATTGCAAATTTGTTAAAAAAGTTACATGATTTTGAATACCCATTAGTCCATTACGTGATTTTCAATACCAGCATATGACTACGTGATTTTGAATACCCATTACGTGATTACACATTCAACATAAACAATTACATGATTACACAGTTAGTATAAATCCATTATGTGATTACACATTCAATATGATTTGTTAAAACTAATGTTAGTACAATTATGCTTATTACATGATTACACATTCAGATAATAAGAAATCTTGATAGTTTATGCTTTATTATGTGATTAAATATTTAATATACGACATTATGTGGTTATTATAGATTGATTTTGGCTAATGTTTTGTATATAGTTTACCCTTAATACGTGACTAGACCTGAAATATTAGGTATTCAATATGAAATATTATGTATTGCATGTTTTTGTTTTTCGTAATTACTCAGTATGGTTTCACATCAAATACTATAATAAAATTACGTAATAATGAAATGTGTATTCAAAATTATGTAGTTACATAATAATACATAATCAACTATTGTTACGTAATCACGTAATCTCTTAGTGGGTTTCACATACTATAATGAAATCACGTAATCACGTAATAGGTATTCAAAATCATGTAGTCATGTGTTGGGTATTCAAAATCACGTAATCACGTAATGAGTATTCAAAATCATGTAATTTTTTGTAAGAAAACTATTGCAATGGGCTGCTCTAATTAAAGAGAATGAAATGTTAGTCAATACGGTGTATTTAAAAAAAATATTAACGTATGAAAAAGTTATAGTTTTTTGAAAATCAGGGGGAAGAGTTCAAGTGAGAAAGAACATAATAGTCTCTCTATTTGTTTCTTCAATTGTTTGAACCGTATATTTACGAAAATACTACCGTCTACTATTAATCTTAGCAGATCAACAGCTGAGCTTGTCATCTACACTTGTGTAGGAAAACCGTTCACATAAAAGAAATTAATTCTAGTAAACAAATTATGTTACAGTACATAAAAAGAATTACAAGAACTAAATGCAGAAACAGTTAGTATATCTTTTAAAACTGGGAATATAAACAAGAAAATAAAAACAGAAACAAAATGTGACTGAGGCACGCAAAATTAACGCTTCCCTTAAAACAGATTTCAGGTCACTCTGGTGAACCCGTCTGTCTCCCAGGGTACAACAGCCGAAGCAGTCAGTACTGCCGGGACTAGCCTAGCACCTGAAGAAGTACCTGAAACAAAGACGTAGAGTTCCTTCAATGACGGGAATGATCGATCGTTGGTGCTGCAACTCATGCAACGTATAGAGAACAGAGAAGGAAGGAGCTGCTGTATTTTCTGGTGTTGTTGGTGTACTCTAACTGCTGAGTTGATGTTGTTTATATAGGCAGAGACTTAGTGCAGCACTGATCTTTAAGTGCAGTAAGTGCAGCACTTCAGCAGCAAGTGCACCACTGAATGAGATAATGGCCATTAACAACATAGTGCAGCACTTCAGCAATGGTGCAGTCTGCTGTCATCAATTAGGTAACAGTCAACATCAGCAATCAATTCAGTAATTAGGTACCAGCCACAACAGTCAAAAATCATAATGCGGCTCTCAAGCGGCTCGCGGTGATGCGAGTGTGCGAAGTGCAAAGTGCGCCATCAAAACGCCACATTACGCCCATGAGCCCGAGCCCGTTCCCGTGCCCGGGCGCGGGCGCGGGTGCGTCGGGCCCTTACGGGCCCTCAGGCTTTCCACTGGGTGTGTCCACTTGTCTAGAAGATATCATCTTCCTTACACTCCTCATTATATACCACTCTCCTATTCTCCATCCCACCGATGTGGGACAACTTGAATACAAAGCTTCAAGTTTTCCAAATAAACCAATGTTTATGTTTTCTCTAGATTATTTCTATTTAAATGAAAATAAAATTTCCATTCAATATCAATAATTATATTAATAATTTCCAACAATCCCCCACATGAATGGAAATCACTCCAATTCCAGGTTTCGAGATACAACTTCAACAGTTGAGTATTGCCGGATAAGTAGGTGTTTCCTTTGAACTTTCCGTTGTGAAGTGTACTTAGTCTCCTAGCGACTGGTAGACGCGATGTCCTTGAACCAGTCCCCATTTGTGTAGACGTTATTACACCTTCACACAATTCTCTCCTTGGTCTGGCTAGACCCTCATTAGCGTGTCCGTTTATGGTCATGGACACTAGCCTGGTTCTGCGAGAGCTCTAGGAATTGCGCCCCCCACAATTCCACTCGAAGCGACCCCACTTCTCTCTTCACATAGGTGATTTTCTATAATCATTAAAAGCCTTTGGCTTAGCCTTCTTTGTCACTGATAAAATCAAGGAATAGACTAAGAAGCATGCAGCTCCTTTTGTGTTCTGGGTTTTCCCCAACAGTGACTACAATCTGTTCAATTAGGTTGTCCTATTGAACCTAGGTCATGGGATATCCAATCTTCTAGGTTAGGTTTCCTTCGAACAAATTTACCCCACGGGCTTTAGTCCCATTCCTTTAGACGACTTATATACTGCCTCTCTGTTTAAGCCTTTCGTAAGTGGATCCGCAATGTTATCTTCTGACTTAACATAGTCAATCGTAATAACCCCAGTTGAGAGCAGTTGTCGTATCGTGTTATGTCTGCGCCGTATATGCCTTGACCTACCATTGTACATCACACTTTGAGCTCTTCCTATTGCCGACTGGCAATCACAGTGTATGCACACAACGGTTACAGGTTTAGGCCATCCTGGAACATATTCTAAGAATTGACGCAGCCATTCAGCCTCTTCTCCAGCTTTGTCCAATGCAATGAACTCAGATTCCATGGTGGATCTGGCTATAACAGTCTGCTTGGAAGATTTCCAAGATATAGCTGCTCCACCAAGAGTGAAGACATATCCACTCGTTGATTTGGAATCACTTGAGCCGGATATCCAGTTAGCATCACTGTATCCTTCTATCACAGCTGGATCACGGCCATAGTGTAGACCATAGTTCCTTGTGTATCTCAAGTACTTTAGCAACCTTGTTATACTCTTCCAATGTTCAGAGCTTGGGTTACTTGTGTATCTGCTTAGTCTGCTCACAGCATAAGCCAAGTCTGGTCTCGTACATGTCATGAGATACATTAAACTTCCTATGACTCTTGAGTACTCCAGCTGATTGATACCTTCGCCTCTATTCTTTGATAGATGGTGATTTTTATCAAAAGGAGTTTGTGAGACACCAGTGTCTCCAGCACAGAATTTTTCAAGAATCTTTTCAACATAATGTGATTGATTTAACATTAAACCATTATGGGTTCTCACGATCTTTACCCCCAGTATCACATCAGCTAAACCCATATCTTTCATGTCAAATCTTGTTTTCAACATATCTTTTGTTGATTTGACCATCTTCTCTTCACTACCGATGATAAGCATGTCATCCACATATAAACACAAAATAATATAACCTCGTGATGTGTTCTTAATATATACACATTTATCACATTCATTGATCTCAAACCCATTGTCAAGCATCACTTGATCAAACTTTTGGTGCCACTGCTTTGGAGCTTGTTTCAAACCGTATAGAGATTTCACGAGTTTGCAAACTTTTCCCTCCTGGCCAGGAGCTGAGAACCCTTCGGGTTGCTCCATATAAATCTCTTCATCTAATTCTCCGTTTAGAAACGCGGTTTTTACATCCATCTGATGTATTTCTAAATTTCTCAAAGCAGCAATTGCAATCACCAACCTTATCGAGGTTATTCGTGTCACAGGTGAATAAGTATCAAAGTAGTCTAGACCTTCCTTTTGTCTATACCCTTTGATCACTAATCTTGCCTTGTACTTGTCAATGGTGCCATCCGATTTCATCTTCCTTTTGAATATCCATCGATATCCAAGTGGTTTACAACCAGAAGGAAGATCAACCAACTCCCAGGTATGATTCTGCAAGATAGAATCAATTTCACTTTTTATGGCTTCTTTCCATTGAGGTCCTTCCGAAGAAGTGACCGCAGCTTGATAAGTTTGAGGCTCACTTTCAACCACATATGTAAGAAAATCAGGTCCAAAGGATTTCTCAATCCTTTGCCTTTTACTTTTTCTTACCAAAACCTCATCATTTTCAGATCGTTCTTGAGGTTCATCTGTTTCAATTAACTCTTCAACTGGTTTTGAAAAACCAGTTTGTTCTTTTTCCAAACAAGGAAACAAGTGTTCAAACCATGATGCATTCTTTGCCTCTATGATAGTACCCTTGCTTATTCCAGGATTCTTTGAATCGTGTACCAGAAACCGAAGTGGGCCACCAGGGCGTGTATAACCTATAAACACACAATCCACAGTTTTAGGTCCTATTTGTAAGCGCTTTGGTGGTGTCACAACCACTTTTGCTAGGCACCCCCACACTTTCATGTATTTATATGAAGGTTTCAACTTTGTCCATAACTCATATGGAGTCACATCTCTGTTTTTTAAAGGTATCATATTCAAGACATAATTAGCTGACAATATGGCTTCCCCCCACATGTCCTGATTCATACCAGAGCTTATCAACATGGCATTCATCATTTCCTTTAACGTGCGGTTCTTCCGTTCCGCCATACCATTTGATTGTGGTGAATAAGGAGCTGTGAGTTCATGGATTATTCCACTTTTTGCACAGATGTCCGCAAATGGTGACACATATTCACCACCTCTATCGCTCCTCACGATTTTGATTTTCCGGTTAAGCTGATTTTCAACCTCGGCTTTGTACAAAACAAACTTGTCAATAGCCTCATCCTTACTCTTAAGTAAGTAAATGTAACAATATTTCGTACTATCATCAATAAAAGTGATGAAATATTTGTTACCTCCTCTAGTGGGAATTGCTTTCAAATCACACACATCGGTGTGAATCATATCAAGGGGTTTAGTTGTTCTTACAACTGATTTAAATGAAGATCTTGTTAGTTTGGCCTCCACACATGTTTCACATTTAGAGTTTGAATCAATTGAGAATTTTGGTATATGTTTTAAATTAATTAAACGACGCATCGAATTATAATTAACGTGACCCAAACGACCATGTCAAACATTAAAAGGCTCAATCATGTAAGTAGAAGTAGATGCATTTTCATTATCATTCTTACTAGTAGCCAATACATTGAGTTTGAACATACCGTTTTGGGCATAGCCCTTACCAACAAACATACCCTGTTTACTCAAAATAAACATATCACTCTCAAACACTAAACGAAAACCGGATTTGTTGAGAAGCCATCCTGACACAAGACTCTTCCGCAGATCAGGAACATATAACACATTTTTCAAGGTGAGTTCCTTGCCCGAGGTCCATTTGAGAACCACCTCACCTTCCCCTTTGACGTCTGCTGTAGCCTTATTTCCCATATACAGCTTTTCATCACCCGGTAATTCTTTAAACTTTTTAAAAATATGTTTCACCGGGCTAACATGTCGGGTTGCTCCAGTATCAACCCACCAATCTGCTTGTGACTTGCTTGCCACCACATTAATTTCTTCGGCGACGTCCTTAGCCGTGATATCGGTGATCATTGCCACCATAGGAATGTCTTCCTCTAACATGTGTGCTTTATCCTTTTTAGGGGCTTTGCACTGGTCAGCACGATGACCGATTTCATTGCAGTTATAGCACTTTCCTTTAAAAGTGCTAAACTTTTTCTTCACACCGCCCTTTTTGGGTCCAAGATCCGCTTTGCCCTTGCCTTTGAAAGTTTTGTTCCTTTTGTTGAACTTGTTCCCTTTAGATGAAGATTGCCCTTGTTCTACAACATTGGCCTTTTCTTCCACATCCCCTTTATTTAATTTTTGAGACAATCTATTTCCTTCCTCGATTCGAAGACGCATTACCAAATCTTCCACTTTCATCTCCTTTCGTTTGTGCTTCAGATAACTTTTGAAGTCGCTCCAACTTGGAGGAAATTTCTTGATTATCGCTGCCACTTGAAATGTCTCACCAAGAGTCATTCCTTCAGAAAGAAGATCACTAATAATAATCTGTATTTCATGAACTTGAGACTCCACAGTCTTAGTATCAACCATCTTGTAATCCAAGAACTTTCCCACCACAAACTTTTTCGAGCCAGCATCCTCAGTTTTGTACTTTTTCTCTAAAGATTCCCAAAGATCTTTAGCAGTTGGACTCTTGCAATATACGTTATACAACGAATCAGCAAGTCCGTTTAACACATAGTTACGGCACAAGTACTCTGAATGCTTCCAAGCTTGGATAGCAACTAAGGTCTGGGCATCAGGATCTCCCTCGGGTGCCGGTGGGGTTTCAGTCAAGAACCTCGCAAGGTTCAAGGTGGTAAGATAAAATAGCATCTTTTGTTGCCATCTCTTAAAGTTCAAACCATTGAACTTTTCAGGTTTTTCAGCATGATTAACCACGGCTTGGGCTGTTTGAGTACCAACCAATGGTCCCATGGTAGTGGATGATGTGGATCCAAGAGTGGTTGATGTGTTTGCTTGGACAGTAGCCATTTCTGAAACAAAGATAATCAGATTAATCCAGAACAGATAGGTTTACAAAAGCAATTCATAAACTGTTTATAAAACTTTTAAAAGAAAACAGTGAACGGTTTAAAATCTGTTTTAAGTTTGTAGGAAAACCATTCACATAAAAGAAATTAATTCTAGTAAACAAATTATGTTACAGTACATAAAAAGAATTACAAGAACTAAATGCAGAAACAGTTAGTATATCTTTTAAAACTGGGAATATAAACAAGAAAATAAAAACAGAAACAAAATGTGACTGAGGCACGCAAAATTAACGCTTCCCTTAAAACAGATTTCAGGTCACTCTGGTGAACCCGTCTGTCTCCCAGGGTACAACAGCCGAAGCAGTCAGTACTGCCGGGACTAGCCTAGCACCTGAAGAAGTACCTGAAACAAAGACGTAGAGTTCCTTCAATGACGGGAATGATCGATCGTTGGTGCTGCAACTCATGCAACGTATAGAGAACAGAGAAGGAAGGAGCTGCTGTATTTTCTGGTGTTGTTGGTGTACTCTAACTGCTGAGTTGATGTTGTTTATATAGGCAGAGACTTAGTGCAGCACTGATCTTTAAGTGCAGTAAGTGCAGCACTTCAGCAGCAAGTGCACCACTGAATGAGATAATGGCCATTAACAACATAGTGCAGCACTTCAGCAATGGTGCAGTCTGCTGTCATCAATTAGGTAACAGTCAACATCAGCAATCAATTCAGTAATTAGGTACCAGCCACAACAGTAAAAAATCAGTGTGCGAAGTGCAAAGTGCGCCATCAAAACGCCACATTACGCCCATGAGCCCGTGCCCGGGCGCGTCGGGCCCTTACGGGCCCTCAGGCTTTCCACTGGGTGTGTCCACTTGTCTAGAAGATATCATCTTCCTTACACTCCTCATTATATACCACTCTCCTATTCTCCATCCCACCGATGTGGGACAACTTGAATACAAAGCTTCAAGTTTTCCAAATAAACCAATGTTTATGTTTTCTCTAGATTATTTCTATTTAAATGAAAATAAAATTTCCATTCAATATCAATAATTATATTAATAATTTCCAACAACTTGTATAAGAAATCTCTCTTGTACATGATTGACTATCGTTCTATATCTAACTAGAGATCATATGTATTATTAAAGAGCCAAGTCTTGATATAATAAAGTAGTTCTATATATTCTAACTAGAGATCATATGTATTATTAAAGAGCCGAATACATATTTGCAAGCACATTAGAGAGTAAATTGACATTTAAACCCTCTAGATTCTTTGATAACAGTAGGGATTTCGTCAGGTAAGAATATTATATTAAAATTAAAATAGTATAAATGTATTTGGAATCACAATGGAAAAGTTTTAATACATTAGCGCATATACCCGGTATCTATAGATATGTCTGATACCTAACGAATAATTACACGACAAATACTCAACGGGTATTGAATCGAAGATGGAACATAGTTTTTAAAATCTGATATGAAACTAGAATCACCAATACCCGTCCCGTTCTGATTCCTAGCGTAGATCGATAGCAGCCACAGAAACGTCTAAAATAACAAGACTTTCAGAATAAATTATATAATGTTTTGGAAAGCACGAAGCAGTTGAAAGCAAGTTGCAGGCATGAACGCGAAAGAAAAAGAAATATGTGGTGTTGCTGACGCTGTATTAACAAAATAAAAACCCATCTACAATTTAGTGGAAACATAATTAATAACTAGTACTAATATATTAATTTGTTATCAGAAATATCTCATCGCTTGTTATATGCATACAGTTTTATATACATGTAACTATATATATATATATATATATGCATACAGTTTCATACATATGTAACTATATACGTAGCAGACGACTTGTTGACATAATGAACCCAAAATGATTAAAGATAAATGTAAAACAATAAACAAGACTAATTGTAAGACTTGTTCAAATACATATGGTTAACATCATTAGGCTTTTTATCCTAGGAATGCCGACTTAAGACTTAGGGGCATCCAAAATCAAAGGCCTACAATTTTTAGTAAGTTTTATATATTGAATATGTATTAGGCCAAATAAAAGCAAAACTAAACTATTTTTTTCAGGAACTCAGATAAAAATTGTTTAGGAAAAAAGGTTCATATTCAAGGCCAGTTTCGAAATTAAACTATAGACATAACTGCAACAACCATCGACCATTCGATTCCATTGTCATTCAACGAATCAGCGCCTAAAATCCGTAAAATAGAACCACAATCACCGAACCCATTTCCTATCGCAACCTACTATGTCAATTTTCTAACCTATCGACTACACCAACAGTAATCACTCGTGGCGTCGGGTCCGTTGGGATTGGGGAGGCTTTATGGGTAAAATTAGTACTAATTACTCAAGGTAGGTTAACTTTAACGGCTAATTTTTTTATTTATCTCTATATATGTTATAAGATATTGAAGAAATTTATCATTCTGAAAAGGGCCTCCACTTCGTAGTTTGCTTAGGGTCTCAAAAAATGTTGAAACGGCCCTGGTTAACATTCTTAAAATTATAGCTTGAACACTCTGAATACATATGGGTTTGACGTTCTTAATATAATGTTAGAATAGAATTACATAGATTCAGGATGAATGGATGATATGTTCACCTTGTAAATTGTAGTTGCAAAATGTCATCAGACGCTACAAAGAATACTTGTGTTATTATTTTCGTATTATAATTATTTTGTTAGTATTACCAGTATTCTTGTTTTCAATATAATGACTTGGAATTGACGTGGATTTCATAATTTTAAAACATAAACTAATGAAAAGAACGACAAGGTTCTTTTGACGATTGTTTTTTAGACTTTGTTCCAAAAAAATTATTAAGCATGCCGGTGTCTTGATTATGCAAAACCAACAATACAACGCTCATGTTATATAACATATAGGATAATGCTGGAAATTTGTTTGGTTGTTAAATCTCATTATATTTATCGGTTCATAACTATTAAAACATATTGGTAATTGTTAATTTTTATTAAGTATTATACGAATATTAGTAACAGTAGTTAGACAATAATTGATTCAACTCATCATTATACATATGAAAAGAAAGTTTCCGTGAACAATAAATGAAACTTTTTAAAGATTTATTTTTTAGTAATATTTTATTTAGTGTTTATTTCATTTTTTATTAATAATATTTATATATTAAAGTAGAGAGATCATGAATAATAAATAACTTTTTTTAAACTATTTGTTTTAGGTACTGTTCATTTAATATATATATATATTTATATATAGAGAGAGAAAGTATAATGTACAAAAAGGCTTATCGTACGTTAACGTACGCGACAGAAATAGAACGTGCGTAATTATTATCCCATGCGTTATTATCACATTTTTTGATCAACATAACTTGCGTAATTAAGATCCGATGCGTGATTAGGTCAAAAAAACTGATCCCATGCGTGATTAACTGCTCCCATGCGTGATTAACTGGCTCCCATGCGTGATTAACTGATCCATGCGTGATTTTTGGCCTGATCCGATGGTTACGCGCGTCGCGTATATTAAGTACGATAAGCCTTTTTGTATGTTAACATTTCCCTATATATATATAGGGGAAGGTTCATTTGAGAAGAAAATTTTATTAAGAATAAAAAGAACAAAAGGGTACAATTGTAAAACATTAAATAGTTTTTTTCTCATCTCATTTAGTATTATGTTTGACTAATTAATTAGTCATTAAGACCATCATCATCCACACTAAAAAATTTTGCCTACATACATCAAAAGTTATCCTACACATTCAAAATTTATCCTACACATATTGAAATTTATCCTACACAACTCGTAATTTATTCTACATGCCTCGTATTTATCCTACACTATAAATGAATTTTTATTTTTATTTTTTAAGAAAAATATACATCTTAAAAATAAGTTACAAATTTAATATAGTTAGTTATTAAAGATGAAACTACCAATTAATGATGTATGTAAGTTTACCAATATACCCTTATAGTTACATTAAGTACAAATATTAAATGAAGTCTAATGAAGCATTCCTATTGGTTGAAATTTCTTCTTTTTTTCTTACAAAGAATTTCTTCTCATTTGAACTCTCCACTATATATATATATATATATATATATATATATATATATATTAAATAATTTGTGTACGTTAATTTTTTTAAAAATAATCTAAATACACATCTATGTATTTTTTCCAACATTCCGATATAAATCTT
This sequence comes from Helianthus tuberosus, assembly GCA_030545235.1. Classification (NCBI taxonomy): domain Eukaryota; kingdom Viridiplantae; phylum Streptophyta; class Magnoliopsida; order Asterales; family Asteraceae; genus Helianthus; species Helianthus tuberosus. Next base: position 27,184,281 of record CM060396.1, on the reverse strand, counting down.
ACTGAAGATGGATATCGTGCTGCCACTATACCGAAAAGAAAACCGACTAAACAAAATAAGTGTTGGTATTCATATTTATGGTTTTCAGTAAATCTTATTGAAAGTAGACAATGTGTCGCTACTGTACCGAATGTAAAACTGAACGAACAACATCGATATTTGGTACCGGTATTTATATTTTTGCTTTTAGTTTCAACAAACTGATAGTATCACTATTAACTGTATTGTACCATATTGAGCTGGACCCAACAACATCGGTATTGGCACCGTGTTTGTTTTATGGTTTTCGGTCGATGTAGAGCAGATGTTGATTGCTATACCGAATGCATGTATTGTGTCAGTACGAAATAAACCGAATCGATACCGATCGAGATTCCGCCGCGAAGCGCAGGGGAAATCAACTAGTTTTAATTATTGAAAACAAAAACCTTTATAAGTGGATTTTTCATCCACTCAGTTCAACTAATATTCCATTTAGAATTACAATTAGAAAACCACAAAAAAACTGTCCTTATAAGATCGATATAAACACCTATTCCTTATTGTATGATGTATAAACAAGTGCGGAATCCAAGTTTATACACAAACAAAGCAAGAATACAATCAATAACACACAGATAACACTTCAAAGCTTCCATGTATTGATTTCAGCAGAGTAACATTACATAAGTTCACAATATGCTCTCCAACTCTCTAAGTGTGCTCTCTACTGAAACAAGGTGACAACTGCTGGTATTTATACTACATACCAGCAGTGTCTTACATCGAAACACAATTTGGTAATCAATAGTCCATTGATAGTCTCCAAGTCTATTGATAGAGAGACTATCCATAACACATCTGCATCGATAGACATCCAATCATATCGATAGTAACAATCGAAGGTAGACTATCGATACACAATACAATGTAGATGGCTATCGATGGACTTGACTCATCGATATACACTATCGCTGGATAACAAAATCTTTACAGAATGTTTTCAAGTGATGATAGGAGGACACCATCGCCTGATCAACTTACATAGGGATAAACATAAACAAACTACGAGTTTATAGATCGAAGTACAAAACAAAACGAACATAAACATAAGCTACAGACACTAATTGTATTAACAAACTCCCCCTTGGCTGGAGCTTAATCTTCGATATTTTTATTCTTGCAAAACATCTTGATGAACATCAATCCATTTACTTTCGGAGTTAATCCCATGATAGAAAAAGATACGAACGACTTGTTGATGCATATTTTGTGTCTGTGACTTGTTCTTTATTAAGCGTTGTAATTTTGCGGTCTTTGCTTATCGAGTCTGTATGTCCGTAAGTCGACCAAGTCGGATATCCTCCTATCTAACTTGGGTCCGACAGTTGTCTCTTTGATTTGTAATGTTTAAAACTGATGCATGTTGCATATGTTGGGTAGTTTATGTCTTGTGTGTGTTTATTACATGATCTGCTGCACACTGTCAAAATGTTTGCAGCCTATCTGTTTTGCAGCCCTCGACGAAAGACCTGTCTTTCGTCGAGCTCTTGTGTAACGAAAAACCTCCTTAATGGTCATTCCATTTTTCGTCATGAACATCGACGAATAACCTGGTTATTCGTCGTCCTTGGTTTTTCGTCAGGCCCATTATGTCTTTCGTCGACATTGGGCTGGGCTGCCTATATAAACACCACTTGGTTTCAGTGTGAAACTATGAGAGCATACCCCTACTGTGAGTTTACCTTCAAACATTGTGTGTATGTGTTTGATGATTGTTCTCATCCGTTTTAATCAATAGACTGTGAATCGTTGGTTACTTCGTGTTCTTGTTATATATTATGTGTTTGGTTTGGCATCGTCACGGGGATTCCGCACTCGTGACCGTGTTTGTTATAAACAAGGGTTTGGTTTCGTGATCGATCCTCAGAAAACGGACCTACAAGTGGTATCAGAGCATTAGCTCTTATCCTTGTTTAAAACCAAACATAGTTGTGTTTTCATCAAGTGTTTAAAGTGTTATTTGTGATTTTTCAGATTGGTGTTCTTGAAAAACTCATAATTTTCTGGAAAAAGGCCTTAAAAATCTGTTTAGATCTTGATATTTGCTAAAGTTTTATCAAAAACCTTTGTTATATTACTTGTTCATGTGATAAAACCGGGGTTTCATTGAAAGTTTGAACAAATTTGTGATTCAGAAAATTTCTCCGGTGAAAAACTTGGCCGGAATCTTCATATCTTCAAGTGTTCTTCAAAGTGTTCTTGGATTTTTCAATTAAAAGAAAATTGATAAATTGATTAAAATATTGGAAGACCATGTTGGGTTGGTAAGATGGGTATGTTGGTAAGTTGAACGGGTGTCTGTGACAGTACAAAAGATAAGATTTCATTTTTGAAAAATCTCACCAACTCTCTGTCTGTGTCTGTAACCATCCTTGACGAAAAACCAAGCGACGAAATACCTAGTGTTTCGTCAAAAGTGACTTCGACGAATTACCTAGTGTTTCGTCAAAGGTGCTGTTGACGAAAAACCCTGTTTTTCGTGGAAAGTGTTTTTGACGAAAAACCATTTTTCGTCTGAATTGGTTTTTCGCCAAATACATAGTTTTTCGTGGGGACACTTGTAATATTTTCACAGAAGGTTTGCAAAAGTCTGTTAACAGTCACTTTTCAAGTGTGTGACTAGGTATTCTCTTTTATAGATCAATCATGAGTACGAGTCCATGGGATTGGAGCACGGGACCAAGCCCAGGTCAAGATCAGACCTCCGCAGCCGCTTGGTTAAGGAATGTTATGCCACAACAATCTATTAGTGCAAGTCAATGGGCATGCGTGACGAACCAGAATCAAAGCATTCAGAATCTGTTATTAAGTGAGAGTGAAACGGGTAGCAACAATCGCCCGCCAAAGCTGAATCATATGAATGACTATCCATCTTGGAAGGGTCGTTTTCACACTTATGTTCTAGGGCAAAACACCGAGTTATGGACGTGTTTCACTACGCCGTATAACACAGCTCTCGAAGAAGCAGGATCAAATGCGACGACTGTAACAACTCTCATAAAAAAGTAGTAATTATTACTTTAATTGACCAATAGGAAACCCTAATTGAGAAACCCAAGTGATTCTGCACAAACCCTAAGATTTTCAGAAGAATCAGAATCAGGATTAGGGCCCCTAAAACTCAAGGGGGGTATTTTCTATTGATGATTATCTATATAACTCGTTGTCAGAACAGAATTTTAAAATTTCGTCGACTCAGCTAAGCTAGTTGGACACGTGGCAACCCTATGCATAAAAATAGTGTCTACGCGGGCCGCGTAAGGATAAGCTTAAAGTTACGCGGGCCGCGACAATGTCAAAATTCGGGTATAAATACAGGGGCTTGGGACTTGATTTCTGGCTTCAGAACGATGAAGAAATTCGAAAAATACACGGAGTTATGCTCTGTTTATCACAATTAACACACACGATTCACTAATCGACGCCGCAATCAGGGTATTAGCTCAATCGCTGCTACGATTCATTGTCCGATCGATCAATATATCCAACGATTGTTTAAGTGCTGCTCAAATTGAGTTTATACTTTGTTATTCATCGTGATTTCGACTTGAATGTTTGAGTGCTGTTCGAATTCGGACTATACTCTGTCATTCGTTGTGAATCCGCTGAATTATTAAGTATTGCACTTGTAAATCGTTGTGAGGGTTTGATCTCGTGAGTTATCGTAAATGCTGTATTGATTACTAATCCGAATTGTGTGCCTGTTATTAAATTTAGGTTAAAAGGCTAATCAGTAGGCTTATACTCTGCTCGTATAAATCTGCAATGTGAGTCATTCTCTTTTTATCAACTATTTTACAATACCTCAAATTATTTTCAAAAGTTATAATTACAGGGACTAAGTCGTGGATATCTTGAATCACTGGCTAGTGGGGTATTGTGCACATTACTAATTTTCTCCCAGTTAGGTTCATTGACCTACTCGGGATAATCACTGTTAGGTTCATTGACCTACAGGGATAATCGTCACTATTTAGGTTCGTTGATCTAATAGTGGTATGACCATCGTCACCATTGTGACTTGTCACCATTGTGACAGAATGCCAGATAAAGATAAGATAGAAGCCATTGTAATCGCTCTTATGCTGTAATTAATAACTATGCATCATTATGCAAAATAGAATGATTCACTCAGTATTTCCCGCTGACAAAACCTTTTTCAAACATGTTTCAGGTGATCTGATATGATCTAGGAAAAGTGCCATAAAGCACTACAAGCTCAAGGAAGTGGCTCAGTATAAAATAAAGAAACATGTTTTAAGAAATAAAGATTTCCCAGTAAAATCACTTTATTGTAAATTATGGGATTTATCCCTATATTATATATAAATGAGCAGTTTTAATATTAATCGATCCTGTTTAAAAAGACTTCCGTTGTCACCTAATTAGATACCACGGGATTTCCTGCCTCGCGACTCTGGACCGGGTCAAACCGGGGCCGAGGGCCGTGACAACGACCTTGGAAAATATGTTAGAAGGTGATAAGAAGGCTTATGATCTCGAAAAGAAGGCATTTGCTATTCTCACACAAGCACTCCACAAAGACATTTATCATCAATTTGGTTATTGTACTAGCACAAAAGCCTTATGGGATGCCTTGGTAGCAAGAGGAGAAGGGAATGCGGCTACAACAAAGACACGCCACGATTTGTTGAAGAAGGAATTTGAAGCATTTCAATTCATGGAGAACGAAACATTAAACGATATGACAACTCGTTTTTATCATTTAATTAGTGAAATGTATTCTTATGCTGTTACTGCAACTCAACAGAAAATGGTTGCAAGGTTTGCTGACGCTCTACCCCCAAGGTGGATTCCATTTATTGAATTGTTAAAGCATACGGGTGTCTTAGATACTGTCAGTATCTATGAATTCATTCAGAAGCTGGAACACAAGAATGACGAAGAAATCCGAAAGGCTAAACGGATTGCAGTACCTTGGAGGGTTTAATCCTGCAGCTAGTTCCAGTTCCCGTCAGCAACCAAAACTACAAATGGCGTTTATGTCCAATACAAGTTCCTTTCCCTTTCCCCAGTTAGCTCCTCCTCAGGTTTTCGATCAAAGTGCCTATCTTCCACCAGCGCATGTTATTGCTCAAGCTCACGCTCTTTCAAAACCTCAACTCGATCTGAGTGCCTGGCTCCCTAAACCCCAACCTCCACCTTAAGTTTCCACTACTCAATCTCAATTTGATCCAAGTGCTTATATTTCGCCCTCACCACAAGCCCAACCACAACAACAGCAAGCATGTTACAGTAACAACCCTCCACCCCAAAACCCCAACACTATCAGAGTTGATACTTCAAACCTTTCGAAAATGAGCATAGAAGTGGCAAAGGAACATGTGGAACTTATTAATACAATGGTCAGTGCCTATTGCAGATTGGTCGCAGGTCAAATTGGAAACATCAATATGACCAATGAAGATTATCAACATATAGACCGTGAGGAAATGGAGTTAATGGACATCAAGTGGGCGTTTGCAAGTACTGTTAGAAGGGCCAAGGATTTTATGAGTCGAACTGGAAGAACTAGCTTGGAAGGCAAAAAGGATACAAAGTACGATTTCGACAAGGATGCAGTTACATGTTTCAATTGCGGTGAAAAGGGTCACTTCAAACGTGAGTGCACTAGACCAAGCAAACAAGGCAACCAGAATCCCTTCCGAAATCAGACAAGTACTTCCAACACCAATCAAGTTAACCGTGAAAGAGGGATAGTAGTTGTGAACAACGCAACCAACCAAAACCAGGATGGACCTTCAAACACCAACCGAGCATTAGTCGTTAAGCTGATGAAGGGTGTAACTGGTCAGTACAGTTTAGAGATGGTGATCAAGAAGGAGGAGGAACCGCATGCTATGCAAAAATCATCAATCACATCAAGCATGTTCACAAAGAAGAGTTTTCTGAAAGTGATGATAGCTCGGTTTATAGCGGTAGTTCGGATGAAGAAAGCTCGAATGCGGGAGGTTCTATTCAGAATCGGATGTGAAGGAAGAGTTAAATTCTGATGTTGATGATTTATTAAAGGAAGCTGAGGAGTTGAAGTGTCAGAAATCTATTCTGATAAAGAAGGCTGTTGTTGCATCAAAAGAAATGGAGAAGTTCTTCTCTGAAGATGGATCTTTTTCTTATCAGACTGCCTTTATGGCAAATGTCTCAGCCTCGACAAGTCAGGTAAAATCCGACACTCCTACTCCTAGTGTACGTAATATGTGTGTAGATTTGAAACTGGAATCCGAAAAGGTTCATAGTCACAATCAATGTTTGGTTATTGAGCTGTCTAAATGCAAAGAGGCAAACATGGCTTTAACTCGAAATGAAAAGGATTTTAAATCAGTAATTGAAACTTTAAAGAAAAGTGTTTCCGAATTGACAAAAACTGTTTTCAACAAACAAATTGGTATTAATAACTACATTAATATCATTGAGGAAACAAAGAAAGAGCTAGCCATGGCAAAATGCGAGCATGATGCAATAAAGCTCAAATTGGAGAGTTATTCTAACTCCCGATATGTGCTTGATCACATCATAGACGCTCAACAGCTGAAAGGGAACAAGAAAGGCGTTAGGTATAAGTCGTGTCTGCCTCCTTTGAGACACAACTATACCAAAATGCCTGATGAAGAGGAAATGCCTCGTTTTGAACCAAGTGTGCCTCTCGATTATGAGGAAGTTACTACCGGATTAGGGTTCAAATCGGACAGTTCCTCGAGTACCTCATCTGAAGAAACAGAAACTTCAACGTCTACGAATCAAAGTGCTCCAATTATTGAGGACTATGATTTGTCTGATGATGAATCAGATGTGAGTGACCAGGATAAATCACTTGATAAGATGAAAGGAGTAGAAATTCCTATTGAGAATTACTTTCTGTGTGATCCTCCTACTCCTGCTGTGCAATCTGTTACCAAACAAGTGATAGATCCTGTTAAGGAAGTGAAGGAATCTGTGTCTGCCATTAAAAGAAATAATGTGTTGTACACTTTGGTTGGTGACTCTAAAACTTATTCAGACAATGATTTTCCAATTAAAAACGTCAATCCATCTTTGATTGATAAAGTTTTTGAGGATAACACCAGTAGTTTTTTTGGAAAGACAATCCCGGGAGTTGTTGTAACTCAATGTGATCCTATTCCAAAATCAGAAGTTAGAATACAATTTGGAAATCAAAGATTACCGACAAAGCAACAACCTATTGCTTCTAAGGGTAAACAGCAAGAAAAGCGAGCTCAAAAGCCTAAAGTTTCTCAATCAAAGTTTGAAACAAAAGGAGCTCGTTACAAGAAGAAAAGCAGTGATGTCAAAATTGTAGCATCAAAGGGTACAGATAAAATCGAGACTTTTGAAAATAAATCAAATACCGATTTTGTCCAACAAGTCAAAATTTTAAAACGTAACAGTCAAAACAACTACACCCAACACACAAATGGCTGTGATGAAAGAGCAAGTACCTCTGGTTCTACAGGTTCGACATCTGTTCGTCACACGGAATCTCCTAAGTTTGTTGAAAGGAGAACGTGTTTTAAATGTGGGGAGTTTGGACATATTATCAAAAACTGTACAAATACTCCCAAAGAAAAATTTGTCGAGAGAGCCCCTCCTGAAAAAGGTCACCAACAACGTCGTTATGTTTCACCAAAACAAGATAAGAGAACTGTTAAAGAACAAGAAACAAAACAACTACGTCAAAACGTCAAGACAATAGAAAAGACTTTAAAATCTGAATTCAAATCTGTTAAAAAGGAACCAAGTTCATCACAACCATTAACGCCAGAAATTTCAAAATCTTTTTATAAAACTCAGTCTGGTAAACAAAATCAAACTTGGAAACCTAAAACGGGTGAAAGTTCAGGGCGAGGTGCTATGTTTCAAAATCATCAAGAAATTGAGATCACATTTCGTGATGCTCAAGGACGACTCAAGACCACTAAGGCTTGGGTCCCCGACTTCAACTAATCATTGAATGAAATGTGCAGGATGTTCCAGGAGGAACTGTTAATAGTCATTGGATTGTTGACAGTGGAGCATCTAGGCACATGACGGGCGACTTACGACTTCTTTATGATGTGAAAAACATTAGAGGAGGTTATGTCGCATTTGCTGGAGACAAAGGCGGATATATCACTGGAGAAGGAATGATCTCCAATGGTGTTGTGTGTTTCGATAAGATCAATTATGTTCGTCAAATTGATCACAATCTTCTGAGTGTTTCGCAGATCTACGATAAGAAATTCACCGTGCATTTTGATGATGCCGATTGTTGTGTGCTGAAGCCTGGTTTCAAAATTCCAAAAGAATGAATTCTCTTATCGGCTCCAAGGGTTAATGATCTTTATATTCTTGATATGAGCCAAACGATTACGACATCTGCACAAGTGACAAGTTTTGTCTCGAAAGCCACAGAAAAGGAGTCTATATCTTGGCACAGACGAATGGGGCACATTCACTTGTGGAAAATGAACCATTTGGTGAAAAACAATCTTGTGAATGGTGTGCCTGTGAAGAATTTTCATCTACAAGATGTCTTTGTTTCATGCCAGAAGGGAAAGCAAACGAAGAAATCTCACCCGATTAAGAAAGTCAACACTGTTAGCATACCTCTCGAACGTCTTCATATGGACCTCTTTGGACCTATGAAACACAAGACAACCTTTGGGGATGCTTATTGTCTGGTGGTTACTGATGACTACTCTAGATTTTCTTGGGTATCATTTATGGCGCATAAACGTGAAACTCCTGAAATCCTCAAGAATCTTCTTACTCTTTTAGAAAATTTGTACTCGATGAAAGTAAAGAGGATCCGAAGCGATAATGGCACTGAGTTCAAAAACCGTATAATGGATGAGTTCTATACTTCAAAGGGCATTCTTGTTGAATACAGTTCTCGCTACACTCCACAACAAAACGGTGCCGCTGAGAGGAAGAATCATACGATAATAGAAACTGCAAGAACTATGTTAGTAGAGTCGGAGCTTCCTGTTCAATTCTGGGGGGAGGCTGTGTCTACTACTTGCTACACGTTAAACAGAGTTCTCGCAGTTAAAAGGCATGACAAAACTTGTTTCGAACTCCTACACAAAAGGAAACCGGATATTTCTCACCTAAAACCTTTTGGCGCTCCATGCACAATGATTGAGCCGCACGGAAAGTTTGGCCCCAAAGCTATCGAGGGCTTCTTCCTTGGATATGCTACTCCGAATTTTCGTGTATGGAATTTGGCGACCAAAAAGATTGAGTTATGGAATGAAGTAAAGGTTCAAAGGTATACTAATTCGGTTAGAGCTCCGGGTGATCCTTGGATGTTCGATTATGATGGGCTATTCGACTCCTTTAATCTGCCAACCTTTGACAAAGCATCTGCAGCTGCTCAAATGATTCTTGAAAGTGACAATGCTGCTGACTCGCCATTGGTGAGACCAATTATTGTTAACCCCCAAGCTTCTAATTCGGTTAACAATACGGTTCAAAATGAGGAATTTGAAGATGCTGCCGAATACAATGAGTCATCGGAAGATGATGATTACCATGATGCGAATGAAGGCTCTTCAGCTCCGGTTTCTCCTATTCAAGGTGCTTTTGAAGCAACTCCTGATGTGCAGAATGTAGACACTGCTGAAGGAATTGCATCCACCTCTACGCCTATGCCCGATGTAGATTTGGTTGTTGATCTTAATCTTAACAATTTGGGTATTAATGCTCGTGTTCCTGATGTTCCTGAAACGAGAATTCATGATACTCATCCGCAGCAGAATATTATTGGAGATGTCCATAGTGGTGTGCAGACGCGTAATCAGCTGAGAAACAATCAGAATGTTTGGTTTGTATTCAGCCATCAGAGAATCATGTCTTCAAAATGATTGGTCCTTCACGTGTTATGTTTCACAGGAAGAACCAAAATCTTGGAAGGAAGCTTTAAAGGATAATTCTTGGGTGGAAGCCATGCAGGATGAACTGCAACAATTTCAAAAGCTGGGTGTATGGAAACTTGTTGAAAGGCCTGAAAATTACAAGAAAATTGGCACACGTTGGGTTTTCAAATGCAAAAAGGATGATCGTGGAGTAGTCATTCGAAACAAGGCGAGATTGGTTGTTCAAGGATTTCGTCAGATCGAAGGCATTGACTACAATGAAGTTTATGCACCGGTTGCACGTCTTGAGGCTATTCGGATCTTTCTGGCTTATGCATCATTTAAAGGATTCAAGGTCTACCAGATGGACGTGAAAAGTGCTTTCTTACACGGTGTGGTTGAAAAAGAGGTGCACGTCGAACAGCCTCCGGGTTTTGAAGATCCTATTCATCCTGATCGGGTTTGGTTGCTCAACAAAGCTCTTTATGGTTTACATCAAGCACCGAGAGCTTGGTATGCAACCTTATCTAACTATCTGCTGGAGAATGGTTTTCGGCAAGGTCTTATTGATTGCACTCTCTTCATCAAAGAATAGGATGGAGATCTTCTGTTGGTACAGGTATACATTGATGATATAATATTTGGTTCAACTAATGATTCTTTGTGCAGGCAATTCGAGCGTGTGATGCAAGAAAAATTTGAGATGAGTGTAATGGGGGAAATGAATTTCTTCTTGGGCCTACAAGTTCAACAAACCGAGTCTGGGATATTTATCCATCAGACTAAATATGTTGGTGACATCTTAGCCGGTTCCAGATGTTTGACGCAACACCCATTGGTACCCCATTTCCGCAGAATCACGGGATTACTCTGGATCTGAAGGGTGAAAGCATTAACTCTTCATATTATCGCGCTATGATCCGATCTCTCATGTATCTCACAGCCTCGAGGCCCGACATCATGTATCCGACGTGCCTGCTCGCCAGATATCAAGTCAACCCGAAGGCCTCACATCTAGGAGTTGTTAAAAGGATTTTCCGCTATTTGAAGGGTTGCCCGGACACCGGTCTCTGGTAACCTAGGGATGATAGCTTCGACCTGGTCGCGTTCAGTGATTCTGATTTTGGTGGCTGCAAAATCGACGGCAAATCAACAACAGCTGGATGTCAATTCTTAGGAAATCGCCTGGTCACATGCCAGTGCAAGAAGCAAACCTGTGTTGCTACATCAACTTGTGAAGCTGAATACATTGCTGCCTCTAGTTGTTGCTCCCAAGTCTTGTGGATTCAACAACAAATGCGCACTACGGTTTTGAATTCTAATCTACTCCTATTTTTGTTGATAATAATGTTGCCTTATACATCACTAGAAATCCTGTGCAGCATTCCAAGACCAAACACATCGAAATTAAATATCACTTCATACGTGATTGTTTTGACAAAAGACTCATCGATGTTGTTAAAATCCAAACTGATCACCAACGTGCCGACCTGTTCACTAAAGCTTTTGATAAATCACGTTTTAATTATCTTCTTTTGGTCAATGGCATTAAGGTGATACCCGAGTAAAACTTCTTTGGCTAATCGTTTTTTGTAAATATTTTCTTTAAAAACTCTAAAAAATACAAAAAAGATTTTCATTTTCGTAACCTTTTAGCATTTTTGGGGGAGAAAGTTCAAGAAAATACAAAAACATTTGAAAAAGTCAAAAATCCAAAAATATGTCTTTACTTTCTGTCTTTACGTTTGAAAAATTCAAAAAAAAAAAAATTAGAAAATCAAAAAAATGAGTTTCTTGGATAAAGGAAAATGATGATATTCACTGGTGTGGTCGGTCGACATGTTAAAAAATGTAAAACAAAAAAATTGAGAAATGATAAGTAGCTCTACTAATGATGTATCGGTAGGCTCACAATCTGATTAAAATGTGCAGGATGATACAAACCTAACAGACTTCAAGTCAGGTGGGAACCATTCATTGGCATATGGTCTTGGTACCGAAATTTCGTTTGATTGATTGCCGAGGTTCTGAGATATTCGGTCTTTATGTTGTCTTATCATCTGGGTATCATGGTTGTATCTTTTACCGAAAAATAACGGAGACAAAGTCTAGATCTTCCATGATACTATACATATGTGTACATATTGCATTCGACCTCAATAAGTGATCAACAATCACATGTCCAAACAAAATAAGTGATAATATATCACATTTATCCCGGAGTCAAGTTCGTCTCTTTGTTGTACGTTGTACTGACCGGTTCACGGACTTGCTCCTGTGCCCTCATGCGTATGAAAATCAAGTTCCTCATCAATAAGTGATTCTATCACATAGGGCTTGTTTTTCAATAAAAAATAAGTGAGTTTCTCACATCTTTTATACGGTCAAACAGATGATAAACGATATACTCACCGGTAAGATGAACTATCGTGCATACCTTGATAAGGGAATGTGTCGTGAGTGGATGAACACCGACTTGTAAGTATAACTCTTACCATAAATCGTATCTCCTAATTATGATTACATCTGATCAGTTTGAGCTTATGTGGAAAACAATATCGATAATCGTGGCAGTATACTTATCCAAAGCTTTAAACCGAAACAAAAACCATGTTGAAAAAGACCGTAAGCTGGGTTGATTCCTTTTCCTTGAAACTCGCAAAAAGTTTGACATTGTACAGTTGTTTAGTGCTTTTTATTGCTTTTCGTTAGTTTACCGCACTTTAAATTATGTTCTAGTGTAATTTGTAAAGTTCGTTTTTGATTAGCCGAAGTTGTAACTTGGAGTTTTCTGCCGAAAGCCTGAAACTGACTTCATAAAATGTCCTTTGCATTTGGTAAACTCAATCACAATGAAAATATGATCAAATCAATAAAATCTGTTCAAAGTGTGAAATTTCAAAGACTTGGTATTTTTGGGTATAAAAAAATTGTTCACGAAAAACCCATAGGTCCACGAAAGACCTAAATGTCGACGAAAAATCATTCAAGGTCAACCGGTTTAAATCTTGGTCAAAGTTTAAAGTGTTCACGACGAAATACCTGTTTTTCGTCGAGATCACGACGAAAAACCCTTGGGCCACATGGACTTTCGTCATGGGCTTTCTGTTCAAGCCCAACAAGGTTTTTCGTCGAGGATGGTGTTTCGTCGAGAGGCTGGGTATATAAGGGGACCCAGTGCATCAGATATGTCACTTTTTCAAATCAACCACTCTGTTTATCTTCTCCAACACTCAAACCCCCATACCTTTCACCGACTTCAAACCCCCTTTCATTTTCTCTATAATTTTCATCAAATCAAAGGTATACAAAATACTTGTTTAAATGATACGAATCTTTAGGACTCTGTGTTTTTGCTTGACTATTCGAAAAACCCTCGGACACCCCTTATTGGTTGATCTCTTCATGATATACTCTGTTTATTGTCACTGATTTTCATAAAATCTGATAATCATAGGGTGTTTATGTTGATTTGAACATTTGTTTGGGTTTATGGTTTTGGGTAACAAAACAGGGGATGTATTATTGTTTGATGTTTAAACCTGTTTGTATATTTTCGGTCAAAATCGTGTTAGTTTTACACTTCTGGGTTTGTTTGTGGTTAAACAAAGTGTCATAGTGTTTGTTTTTTCTAAATAAATCATCGATTTAACTTATGTCGGCGAAAAACCCTTTGTTTTGAAAACCCCCAAATCTCTGTGTCGAAAAACCCTAACCGTCGACGAAATACCTCTATCGACGAAATACATCTTTCTTCAAACACCCTGTGATGAAATACCTGTTTAACAAAGGTCAATTTTGACTTTGTTTAACCAAGGGTTTTTCGCCATGAAAACATGTTTTTCGTCGTAGTGTTGGTTTTTCGTCGTCCAACACTTAGAAAATTTTTCAGTTTGTGTGTTTTTCACAAAAGATGTGTATTTGCATGTTAACTATCCACTTCATACTTTAACTTGTATAGACATATGTCTATTACACATAATATGACATTATAACTTACAGTGGATGGTTTCGAATACAGAATGGCACCTAAAGAAAAGAAACGCAAGCCCGCGACCAAGATAACCGACAAACCTGAAGAGCAAGTGATGTCCGAAAAGCGTGACAACATGATTACCTATCTTGATCCTGAAGGGAAGATCACGGAATTGAAGGAGATCAGGCAATGGATAAGGGAATCTCGGATAAACAAGGCCTCACTTTTTCAACTCCGTTTTACCAGTCGCTCATCAAAGAATTCTGGAATTCTGCAAGCGTTATTGAAGTTGATGGAACTGAGTTTATACAAGGGCGAGTGAACGAAGTGAATGTGAATGTCTCACCGGACATCCTAAACACCATACTAGAACTTCAAGATGATCCGGATGCACCGTATTCTATTCCAATCATGTGCACTCGCGGTTGCTTACTAAGGATGAAGTGTACCGGTGATATCTTCAGCAGTCAAATCAACAAAGGAGATCTGCCAATGCGGTACAAGTTTCTACTACACGTACTTATTCAATGTCTTAGCAACTGACGAGCTGGCTATGACATGGCAGGCAATGATCTTGTGGGACTCATGGTGGAGTTAGTGCTGAACAAGCCGTTTAGCATTTTTAAGTACATCTTTGCCAACATGAATGAGAACATGAAAAGAACCGGTGGTCGAACAACTGGGACTAAGTACTGGATGTATCCTCAATTTCTGCAAATGATTATGAATGTACAGTATCCCAATCTTCCGAAAGTCGATAATGACATTCTGAAGATAGACACGATGATCGAGCATTCACTGAAGATATTTAGGGGCATTGCAATGAAGAGATACACAGAAAGCAAGCTTCCAAGAAAGTTAATCGGTGCTCTTGAGAAGACAGACTACATAGCTCCAGAAAACGACAAATGGCGTCATAATAACAGCCAATCTGATGACGAGGAGCCGAAGTTGAAGAAAATGATGGAAAAAAAGTTTGGACGAAAGGATTCGGATTCTTCTGACAGTGATAGTGATGGTGATGATGAAGGTGGTGATGGTGGAGATGTTGGTGCTGTTGGTGCATCTACTACTGGTGCATCTGCTACTGGTACAGCTGGTACTAGTTCAGCTGGTGACGATGAAGAAGATACATAATCGGAAGATAATGTTCCTGAGCCTGGGTATGAGTTCTATTTCGATGAACGTGGTGTGAGGAAGGTAAGGAAGATTAGGCAAGAGGATGATGCTGACTACGTTCCTTCGGATACCGAAGCTGAACGTTTGAAGAAAATGCAAACGGTTGCCCGTCGAAAGAAGAAGGCAAGAAAGTACATTGGTTCTTCGTCTGTGCAGCAATCCGTTCACAGCAAGAACCTACTCAAGAAGAAGAAATGAATCCAAATCTTGGATTCACGACTGATGAAGCTTCTGCTATGGTGTCGTCTCCTCCAAGATCCCCCGAACCAACTCCTGTAGCGACTTCAGCTCCTGAAACTCCTACAGTGACACCTCAAGAACAAGCACGCTCAATTGCATCGACCATTCGTGCAACGACTTCGCAGCCGACCTCAGAGCGCAGACAAAGTAGATTCTCTCAGATGCAGCAAGATGAAAAGATAGACTTCCTATTTTCTCAACTGCAAGCTGCTGCAGGCCAAATCGATAGGCAATCGACCGTGATCAACGTTACAAGAGGCGACATGATCAAACAACAGTTGGAGATAAACACGTTGAATTCCACTGTTGGGTGTCAACACGCAGAGATCACTCGCCAACAAACAGAAATTGAGCAACTGAAAGCTGAAAATGCTCGCTTGAAAGCTGCAGATGAAGAGAGAGAACGTCAGTTGGAACAAATGCGAGCTGCGGATAACACTCGTGGCATTGACATGAATCGCTTGATAGAAAGAAGCACTCAAGTTCAGAGGTTGGCTGAGACTCTAAAAGAAAAGCATGACAACATGAGAGAGTGGTACAATTCTCGAAATACCACGATAACAGATGGGGTCAAGCGAATCACTGAAGGCTTTGAGTTTGTAAGAAAGCGTGTCAACATTTTGTGGGGCGATCGATGCAAACAGCAGGAAGTGTTGAAGAAAAGGGATAATGATTCTGAGGATCCGGGTAACCCTGACCCTTCTGCAACATCGGAGCAACCGCCAGCCACCGCCTCTACTCAAATCGTTGTCTTCAAGCCGTCGCAGATTGAATCGGCACAAGGAACCTCTAGTGGAGCCGTAGAAGAGAAAAAACAACTTGAAAGTAGTTCTTACATTGAAAGCTCTATGGCTGGTACTTCCTCTGTTCCTAGTACTGCTGATTTTGCTTTACAGGCTTTACATCTGGTGACAGGAGAAGTTCTTGAAGAAGGAGAGTTTGTTGCGGATCTTTCACATGAGCAGTTACTTGCTTTGAATGAGATGAAAGAGATTGATGATGCTGAAATTGATGATATTCCGAGTGAGCCGGAAACAACCGATTTAGAAAATGTGGAAGAGATTGTATTTGAAGGAGAGGATAAGAAGTCCTCCTATGTGCGAGAAGACGGGGATGAGTTTGCTCCTTTTAATGAAGAATGGTTGAAAGAGAATGTGGACGTCATCGATGAATAGCTGAAAAATTGAGATACTTCTGAAAATGCTTCGGATGCGTTCACAGAGTGGCGAAAGCAGTTCTTGTCTAAAGTTTCCAAGCCTTTGCCAGCGGAAGTTCAAGTTGACTACCGCAGTACGAGAAAGAGAACTTGCATGGAAGGATTCTTTGCTGGATGTTCATGAAGGAAATCCACTGCATGGCCATCAAGCGTTAATACGGTATTCAATATTTCAGGTCGCTGCAGAGCATTTTGTCCTTACCTTTTTATGACATTGCAGCGTTGACGAAGCTTGAGCTCATTAATCGCTCAAACTTCGAAGGAGCTACGTTGTTTGCACGCAAGATAAAGATGAACAAAAGGACAGGCTGGAAAGACGAGTTGTACAAGCCTCAGTTTCCTATCTATAAGCAAATCAAGTTCACCTTGGATCCATCGACCAACACGGTGCGATACAAGCTTGTTTATCAGCCGGCGAAGGTTATGGACAAGATTCCTTTAATGCTAATGAAACATAACTTTTTGGAAGACATGGATTTATGGTGCTACGCCTCGGATTCGCACGAAGCAGTTATTGTGTTTAAGGGTGATCAAGAGAACTTTCGGATGTTAGATCCGATGTGGATAGTGAACATGTCCGCGGCCGACATCAACAAGTTGTACCGATATGATATCTTTTACGAAGATAAGGACGCGCATCAAGCAGTTATGTATATCTCCCTGAGACTACAATATCATTCGTATCTTTTATTATGATAGCTTCGACTTTTCTGGTGAATAATGTTAACCACTTTATTTTATCTAATATATATGTGTGTGTGTGTGTGTGCGCGCGCGCGCGCATTCATCATAAGAAAACTAGTTTAAATGAGAAAACTTAAAAACTAACTAAAGAAAGCCTAAAATCACACCAATATATATATAGAGGAGAGTTATCTTGAGAAAGCTAAATATTGTGGGAACCGTGAGAAGTATGACAACCCGAACTTTCATGGTTAGCCTCGTGATCTGTAGCTTCATAATGTTTCTTTTCACGCTTCAATTTATAATTAATTCGGCCTATGATTATATTAGACTTATTATTTGTGCTTGATTCTACTTGTACGTTTGAGTGAATGTTGAAGTTTGAATGTCCACATTTATGAAAACCGAGCCGCACACTCCATGGGGCTTGCACCACTCGCACACCCCATCCCCTTTTCACTCTCGGCCTAGCTCTTTGAAGCCCAATTCCGAACAGAACCCAAGTGGGTTCGGCTCACTTGTTGCAACACAAAGATGGTATATGGCTCTCATGCATCTCTCATAAAACACCTAGAAACAAAACCCTAGAACCCCATCCTCTCTCTACTCGACGGCAGTCTACCTGTTCGAAGTCTCATTCCCCTCGAAGCTTATCTTTCGTGTTTAGAAACAACCATCTCTCGGTGAGTATGAATGCGATTGTTTTAATTTGTTTGATTGTGCTCGGCTATGTGTAATTATTAGATGTGTGCAATGATGATCTTGAACTATGTCGATCTAGGGTTGTTGTTAGATAACTTGATTCATAACATGAGCAATAATACTTGTTGAATAAAACAGATTAGGGGTGATCTACTAATGTTCTTGGTGCTAATTGCTATTAATCGATAACTAGGGTTTGTACAATATCGATGATTCGAGTGCTATTGTCTTGATGATGCTTGCAAAAATTGTGATGGATGAACTAGTCTTTGTAGGTTGATGTTCGACGGTTTTGTGTTATAACATGCTCACGAATGTGTTAGTATGATCTACGGATCTTGATTTATAATTGTATCGATCGATTTGATTCGAAATTGAATGATGATTGTTCATGATGAAATCGTTTAACAATTGAATGATGATACATGAAACTGCCAACCTAGGATTTTGTGTTTAAGGATATGTTCAAAGTTACTAGCTATGATTTAGGAAAAATAATAGTTGATTTGACCTATTGAAACATGGGTGGATGATTGGTGAAACTGATTTCCTTAATTTAAGGTGATGTGTTAACTGATCGCACAATATTGTAATCGCACACTGTAGTGTCGCACAACCTAGGACGCATCGCACAATTTAAATACCTCATGTGGTACAATAGTTGGTGCACAGAATACAATATTGCCAAGTGGGAAAGTTGTTTTATTAAAACAAAAGTTAAACACCAAAACACACACTTAAAGTGTGTGTTCTGGTCGATATATCCACAGGAGCCAAGAACATCTTGAGCTTAAAACCCTAACAAGCACAAATCAAGAAATTGGAAGGGCAAATCAAACCCAAATCGAAATTCAAGTACATATTCGTGATCACCAAGTCAAGGGGATCCTAAGGTATGTCGAATTTCTAACATTCATGAAGTTGTAAAAAGTTGATAATCATCCTAATCACGAATTAGGCATGGATTATAGAAGCTATGGCTAGATTAGTGATGTATACTTGCTTAGGAACGAAACCCTAAGTGAAAATCATACATAACATGCTATAGATTGATGAATTTGGTGAATTAACACACTTAGATAAGTGGGTTTTGATGTTATGATGATTTTGATGATATAACTATGCTTAGAATCAACATGCATGATAACAAATAGAAGGTGTTCGATTAAACCATGAATTTGTGCACAAGATCATAATTGCTATGAAATGGGTTTAGTTGATTTGATGAAATTAATGTAGTATTGGTGTTTATAAACGCCATACTAACTCGTATGAATGACTACTTGAACAAAATAGGGATTTTGTTAAGAGTTCATAATTGATTAGAAGTGCGTCTTGACACAAGGATTAAACTCATGATTTATTATTGAGTTTAAAGAGAAAAATAGTCAAAGAATCATAAGGTGTGAAAGTCATGATTTGGAGTGACTAATCTAACAACCTTGTGAATAATGAATGATAGTTGGCGCTCAACAAGCTAGGTGAAGCTTGGGGAGAAAGCGGGTCGAACGAGTCAAGCATAAAGGAAAAGCGTATTCGGGATGCAAGGTAAGTATATCTTACACTAGTCATATATTTAGACAATTCTTTTGTCGTATTAATTACGTAAAAGACAAATACCTAATTGAGATATAGTGTTCCGGCGTGTAGTCGTACGGAACAAGATAATCAAATATGATAAGAAAACATAGTGATGGCTAAAAATGAGTTAAATCGGTAATTCGATCATATTATGACGAATGAGATATGTACTTTTAATGGTTATCATATAAGTTAAATTATAATAACCATTAAGGGCAAAATAGTAATTTGACAATTTGACAATGGTAATTGGTCATTTAGACCAAACGGGTCAAAAGGTGAAATTATCACCCTTTGACAATATCGACTAATGGGTCGTCAAGTTGTATGATTTTAGGAAATAAATAGCACATGGATGCTTACATCGCTATCACTTAGCAGTCACTAAGGGAAGGTATTGAAACAGGTCAATATATTGATCCGAGCCAGGTATGTATAATGATACAACTCATCATGTAGAATTTGGAGTTCTATAAGAGTTAGACAAGGTTAAAACATAGATATTTGGTTATCTTTTAGGTAAACCGAATAAATTTAGTTATGATTGTAACGTTTTAGAAACATAATGGTTTCTAAACAAGACTATAGTTAAAAAGTCGGATTTTTGGGTCAAACATGTACTAAAAGTCCTTCGTCGTAAAAGAAGGACTAAAATTGACTAAAACGCCCTTGTAAGCGAAATTGAGCAAACGCACCATAAAGGTTGTTTGGAAATAAGTGATAGGATGAAATAAATACTTTGAATATGTATGAAAAGCGAAAGATGTAAAATATTGGTTCAATGACTCTATAAATAGTCTTTGCCGTAAAATAATGATTTGAAGGGTAAAATTTGGAATATATGGATCACCACATTAAACCCACCATAAATACAGATGTGGTGGGAGATTATAGGATAAGAAATGTGGTGATGGAATGCTAGAAACAATCGAATGCGATTTTAGGCTCGAAAGTGCTTAAATACCCTTAACAGGTCAAAATAGAAGTATTAGCGAAACGGGTTAAGAATGCGTAATAACCCGTGATTTGAACCTTGTGCAATAGGAAATAATCATAATAATTTGTTTACAAAAGAAACAAGGGCCACAAACAAGTTTGTTAGATGAAATCACGAACGGGTCAAAATTTGGTAAAAAGGGTAATAAGCCGAAGACTTAAAAGTCTTAAATTTTGTTAATCCGGATGTTGGATTTTAACTCCATTTGATGGGGGATCAAATTACAAACATGTAGGAAGAAACGGTAGGTCAAACGGATAAGCGGATTGAAAGATACGAAAGTTTTCGTGTCAAATAACGGCAAAATGGAAAGGCTGGATGCAGGGACCACCGTAACTTACGGTGCCACCGTAAGTTACGGTGGGGATGATATTGATACGGTGGTTGCCCACTGATTTACGGTGGGGGATTTGACATTCAGTGGCCACCGTAACTTACGGTGCCACCGTAAGTTACAGTGGAGGCCATCTCAAAATTTAGTCTTTTGAGATCAAGAGATTCACGTCGGGATTTTTCTTTCCATTATCGTTACCGGACTTGTTTAGATACGATTTAATTCCCGTATGACTAAAGCATTTCATGTTTATGAAATGTAGGTACATTTTGGATGCCGAAAGACGATCAAGCTCAACGAAGAACCGAACACGATAAAGATACATGCTTCCGCACATTGCATAGTCATAGATTTTAAACGACGAATCTGATCACGTTATGTCGAATAACTTTTGATTTACGAAAAGTTTTAATAAACCCGTATTTTTATAGTATGTGTAGTCTTAACTATACATCTAATCTTGGTATTTACATATAAAACTGTTAATTAGTAACTAGGGTGTTACAAGTTGGTATCAGAGCCTTGGTTTAAGAGATTCAAGTATGGTGGGAAGACTATGCTTGGACTTAAACCTTATGCTCTTAATAAAAATTGGTGTTCGGTTCGAGGCTTGATCGCAAATCCGGTAAGTACATGTATGTTAATAGTTTAGCATGCTAAAGTGTTGTAAACAACACATAGGGCTATCGTGTGATACACGTTACCCCAATTAAAATGATTGATATAGTTGACGAAAATACGCGCGTTGACGCGTATAGTAGAAAAGGCCTTGTATTATAATACGGGCGATTATTGAAGTTGACGTTACTAACTTTTGTGAATGTTTTAATTGAAGGACACTCGCGTTTGAAGACGACGAGAGTCAAACGAATTGTGGATATGATGATGGAACGGTCCGAAGTATGACAAGAGGAGCATGCTCACCGAGGACTAAATCGCGTAACGACCGCGAACAAGGTTAATGGCAAGGAACGCCCGTAGGGGCAAACATTACCAGGTGCACATTTTAAATAATCGCACAAATAGTTATATGCAACAAATAAGTAGAAATTGAAAGTTGCATAGGTAGATTAAAAACTTGGAAAAACCCGAATAGAAAATGTATTCGGGATATTGTTTCCAAGAGAAACAAATAGAGGCGTTACTTACATAGGGCGTGATGTGAAAACTATAAAAAGGTCATGTGTGTCATGTGTTAATCGCTTACTCTGGCCAAGTAAGTAGTGGCATATGATACCATGAACTTCTTATGGCGGACACATTTACATCCGATGTAGTAAGGGCGGGGTGAATGGGACTAGCTTAAAAAGTACCCAAATGAATCGAATGAGCAAAATATCTGGTAATAATGTAAACGCACAGCCGGGTGACGGAAGCGTATTACATTAGGATGATAAGCCCGAAGGAAGGGACAAAGAAACATGTAAAATAATTAAGGTACGTATTGGGAGGGGGTGTACTTACACTCGAACCCGGAAAGTGCGAATATGTCTCTAAACGGGTCGATTTTGTAAAACGCCAAACTTGAGAACAAAGTAGGAATATAAAAGCGAAACGAAGTCATAATGCATACCGTAAGGGTTGCAATAATAACGACTTCGGTAAAACACCCGGTTGGTGGGTAAGGGTTTAAAAACATGCGTAGACCGAGAAACGGGAACTCGGATGGAAAGTTAAAAGACTTGAATTTTGAGTCATGACCAAAAGACGACAAGATAAAGTAAATAGAAGTTTTGATAAATCATGTCCAACTATTCTAAAGTTGAACGGGTCGAACAAATATTGAAGTTTGACATTCATAAGTGACGAATTTTCACACGAACAAGTTAAACGGGTTAGATAAAACGTAACATTGGAAAGGATAATGAGCCCGGTAATGGGACGAGATTGAATACAAATATGGGCGCAAACCGAATAAAGGAAAGCGCGAGATATTAATGAACCCATGTAATGGGTCGGAATTGAATATGAAATGATTGCAGACACGAATCACAGTCGGAGTGAACGAACTTTTGATGTGAAAATAAATAAATTTTCAAACATAAAAGGGACGAACTACGGGATCATTATAACCTTTGGGTTATAAACAGTGTAAAGGTCTACGGGACTAAACTGACCCACGGGTCATGAATAAAAGGTAAAAGGGACATAAAGGCAACGCCCTAAAGAGGCAAAAGCCTAAAGAAATAGCATATGAGGCTAAGTGAAAGAATCTGAGGGTTACTTAGACAAGCAAGGGAACCAGTAGAGAATCCCCGCATGAAACTAAGACTGTAAAAGAATAAATTATGGACTGTCAATATCCTGGTATGGATAATTGACAAAAGATAAAGAGAACATCCTAAACTAAAACTTCGGTTTTAGTAAGAAATAATGTTTTTACAAATAGAAATTCTGATAGGAATTTAAATAGTAAGCATGAAGGATACTAGTCTTGACACTAATAGGCGCAAGACGATATATTCGAAAAAGTGATGTTTTCGAAAATGAAAGGTTGATATGAATTAAACATAATGTGACACGATCACGGTTAAGAAATGCAATGTGAGGTAGAATCACGTTATAACCAGGCGAGCGGTAAAAGTAACTGGACTAATAAGCCTAGTTAGTGAGACCGGTTAAGGTCAGCAATTCAAATCAGGAAATTTGGTTTGCTTGCAAGTGGTAGATTCGGTATAATTGAACTGAATAAATAAATTTGAAAATAAAAGAATTTGTTGCTAAAAGTGAAAGATTTCACTAAAGACCTTTAAACGGGTCAATGTAACGGATTCATAAAGAATCCGATAGTATACGAAAGTGATGTATATCGCTAAGTTAATTAAACTAGTGGAAATAACGAGATTACGTTATTTCAAGTTACATTATGCCGTATATAATACGTAGATGATTATTAACCAAAAAGATATTATCATACTTCTCTGGTAATACTAATAATTGGTTAAAGTATAAGTAATGTTTTAAAGATTCTCGGAACAGATGCATCGAGTTAAACTCAATGAATTATGTAAGAAAAGGTTTCGAGGACGAAACCTCTTTAAGGGGGGTAGACTTGTAACACCCCGAAAACGGGTTTGGTAATTAAACCCCGTTAATACAAAAGAGCGGGTAAGATACCGTTAGTGGTGAAAGTAACCCGGTAAATATTAGGATTTAAATAAATAAACCTAATATTTAATAAAACGTTAATAAATGTTTTTAAGTAAATAAGGTTTATAAGAAGTCTGAATTAACGGGACTTAAAAACATAACGGGTTATGACTTCCCGAACCCGCTAAAGTAACAAGGAATAATTAACCTAGTTAGTAGCATGTGATTAAGTGACTAATGGTGAGTTATAGCTTCATTTGATCAAAAGGAAACATAAGGGACCAATATTGCCAAGTGGGAAAGTTGTTTTATTAAAACAAAAGTTAAACACCAAAACACACACTTAAAGTGTGTGTTCTGGTCGATATATCCACAGGAGCCAAGAACATCTTGAGCTCAAAACCCTAACAAGCACAAATCAAGAAATTGGAAGGGCAAATCAAACCCAAATCGAAATTCAAGCACATATTCGTGATCACCAAGTCAAGGGGATCCTAAGGTATGTCGAATTTCTAACATTCATTAAGTTGTAAAAAGTTGATAATCATCCTAATCGCGAATTAGGCATGGATTATAGAAGCTATGGCTAGATTAGTGATGTATACTTGCTTAGGAACGAAACCCTAAGTGAAAATCATACATAACATGCTATAGATTGATGAATTTGGTGAATTAACACACTTAGATAAGTGGGTTTTGATGTTATGATGATTTTGATGATATAACTATGCTTAGAATCAACATGCATGATAACAAATAGAAGGTGTTCGATTAACCCATGAATTTGTGCACAAGATCATAATTGCTATGAAATGGGTTTAGTTGATTTGATGAAATTAATGTAGTATTGGTGTTTATAAACGTCGTACTAACTCGTATGAATGACTACTTGAACAAAATAGGGATTTTGTTAAGAGTTCATAATTGATTAGAAGTGCGTCTTGACACAAGGATTAAACTCATGATTTATTATTGAGTTTAAAGAGAAAAATAGTCAAAGAATCATAAGGTGTGAAAGTCATGATTTGGAGTGACTAATCTAACAACCTTGTGAATAATGAATGATAGTTGGCGCTCAACAAGCTAGGTGAAGCTTGGGGAGAAAGCGGGTCGAACGAGTCAAGCATAAAGGAAAAGCGTATTCGGGATGCAAGGTAAGTATATCTTACACTAGTCATATATTTAGAATATTCTTTTGTCGTATTAATTACGTAAAAGACAAATACCTAATTGAGATATAGTGTTCCGGCGTGTAGTCGTACGGAACAAGATAATCAAATATGATAAGAAAACATAGTGATGGCTAAAACTGAGTTAAATCGGTAATTCGATCATATTATGACGAATGAGATATGTACTTTTAATGGTTCTCATATAAGTTAAATTATAATAACCATTAAGGGCAAAATAGTAATTTGACAATTTGACAATGGTAATTGGTCATTTAGACCAAACGGGTCAAAAGGTGAAATTATCACCCTTTGACAATATCGACTAATGGGTCGTCAAGTTGTATGATTTTAGGAAATAAATAGAACATGGATGCTTACATCGCTATCACTTAGCAGTCACTAAGGGAAGGTATTGAAACAGGTCAATATATTGATCCGAGCCAAGTATGTATAATGATACAACTCATCATGTAGCATTTGGAGTTCTATAAGAGTTAGACAAGGTTAAAACATAGATATTTGGTTATCTTTTAGGTAAACCGAATAAATTTAGTTATGATTGTAACGTTTTAGAAACATAATGGTTTCGAAACAAGACTATAGTTAAAAAGTCGGATTTTTGGGTCAAACATGTACTAAAAGTCCTTCGTCGTAAAAGAAGGACTAAAATTGACTAAAACGCCCTTGTAAGAGAAATTGAGCAAACGCACAATAAAGGTTGTTTGAAATAAGTGATAGGATGAAATAAATACTTTGAATATGTATGAAAAGCGAAAGATGTAAAATATTGGTTCAATGACTCTATAAATAGTCTTTGCCGTAAAATAATGATTTGAAGGGTAAAATTTGGAATATATGGATCACCACATTAAACCCACCATAAATACAGATGTGGTGGGAGATTAGAGGATAAGAAATGTGGTGATGGAATGCTAGAAGCAATCGAATGCGATTTTAGGCTCGAAAGTGCTTAAATACCCTTAACATGTCAAAATAGAAGTATAAGCGAAACGGGTTAAGAATGCGTAATAACTCATGATTTGAACCTTGTGCAATATGAAATAATCATAATAATTTGTTTACAAAAGAAACAAGGGCCACAAACAAGTTTGTTAGATGAAATCACGAACGGGTCAAAATTTGGTAAAAAGGGTAATAAGCCGAAGACTTAAAAGTCTTAAATTTTGTTAATCCGGATGTTGGATTTTAACTCCATTTGATGGGGGATCAAATTACAAACATGTAGGAAGAAACGGTAGGTCAAACGGATAAGCGGATTGAAAGATACGAAAGTTTTCATTTCAAATAACGGCAAAATGGAAAGGCTGGATGCAGGGACCACCGTAACTTACGGTGCCACCATAAGTTACGGTGGGGATGATATTGATACGGTGGTTGCCCACTGATTTACGGTGGGGGATTTGACATTCAGTGGCCACCGTAACTTACGGTGCCACCGTAAGTCACGGTGGAGGCCAACTCAAAATTTAGTCTTTTGAGATCAAGAGATTCACGTCGGGATTTTTCTTTCCATTATCGTTACCGGACTTGTTTAGATACGATTTAATTCCCGTATGACTAAAGCATTTCATGTTTATGAAATATAGGTACATTTTGGATGCCGAAAGACGATCAAGCTCAACGAAATGTAGGTACATGTTTATGAAATGTAGGTACATTTTGGGCCGCACATCGCTGGGCTGCACACTTGTTGAAACAGACCCATTATGGAGTGTGCGATTGGAAGGGACCGCCCACTTGGAACTCAGTCGCACACTGCATAACTGAACTATTTAAATGGGCCGCACACTACCAGTTTGGGCCGGAGTCCATAGAGAGTTGCACACTTGTTAGGGCCTCTTGTTTATTGGGTTGTATATGTTATTGATTTGCCACGCAATGTGTAAACTGCTAAGTCCCATGCATAGGGTGATGAATGTTAATACATGCTTTCTTGTGTTTTAACTGTAAATGCGTGTGGAGAATTATGTGTTGGAATTGAGTATGAAACTAATTATGGATGGTAACCATGTTAGGACTTGATTGACCCACGTGAACACATAACTTAACCTACCGAGCAAACCTAAGGTGAGTTCACTATCCTCTTTGATTGACCCACGTGGGGACAATCAAATAGGCCAACAAACAAACATACTTTCGTAAACCCATATCCTTGTAGGGGATATGAAGCAGTTTTTCATAAACCCATATCCTTGTAGGGGATATGAGGCGGGTTTCAGTAAATGTTGATGTTGGATAATATACTTTCTTTCTATCACTTTAGTCCCATCATACTACCGAACTGGTTGCTTGTAGGGCAACGGGGTTATTAGTTGATAGCGCTATTAGGTTTGGCACCCTCACGACGTACCTGGATAGGACAGGCGTGAACTAATAAGTTTAAAATCATGACCAATATTTGATAGAGCATTGGGGAAGGGCAAAAAGAAGCCGTCTTGCGGTATCGAGTGATTATCAACATGACATAAATCAATACTTGGTAACAAACAGTTAACAAAACAGTGAACTCGCCAGCGTTATTGTCACACCCCGAAAATCCACAAGCGGAGTATCACCGTAGGGAGTGTGACTGACCAGGATCCAACCACCAATCATATTGAACAATATAAATATATAGATAAAATCCAAACCAAACAATATAATTGGCGACGATTCAATTTAGCAAAGTCTAAGTTATCAGCGGAAGAATTAAGTTCAAAACCAAAAGATAGGTTCATAGTTCATAAGGTTAAAGTTCATAAGTTTAACATGGCACACAACAGTCCATGTCCCACAACGACTCCTCCCATGCAAGCTCCTGCTAAGTACCTAACGACCTGCAAGACATGTAACAACGAGTCAACAACAAAGTTGAGCAAGTTCACAGTTGGTTGTCCATTTTAATGTTGTTCCAAAAATCATGAGTCATGTAAAAAAACCATGAGTTAACCAGTTCCTTGTTTCCCAAACCATAACGAGTGGGGGCTACCCCATGTTGTAAACCACTAGACCCGTTACCATATCGACTACTGACTTTTGTCATGTTTATATGCCCTGCGTCAATGTCTATCATCATTGAGTAAGTGCCCAAGTACATTAGTCCACTCTCGTCCTCTACGGCACGGTGTGTGGCTTGTCAGACCTAATAGTGTTATTTAACTAATGACCCGTTCACCAATGACCCGGTGATTAAGTCGATATAAAAATAAGGGACTTCATGATACAGTTTTGTCTAGTAAGTTCTATGTTGTCATCCTTCCTATGGAGGATGGAGGTACATATTCTACCCAAGGAGAATAAGCAGGATTTAATGTTGTCATCCTTCCCATGGAGGTACGTACCCTACCCAAGGAGAATACGCAGGATTTTAATACCGTTCCTTAACCCATTCCCAAACCACCGGGAATCCCATGCCTTGTAGAAAGTGTGAACTCACCTTAGATTAGCTCGACAGATTAAATTAAGTGTATGAAATCTAGAGCGACCGACCACACCCTATAATAGTTACCATGGTATATTAGACTTTATTTAGACCTTGCAAGAAAGTCCTACACATGTCTAGCAACTAGCTCACAAACAAGCTATCACATAGCACATCTATCATATGGTTCCCTAACCATGATCACAACCTTTCTACGATATTAAATATGCTATCTATACAATTATCAAACAAGCATTGATACTAAAAGTAGCAAGTTTGGTCGTTATGCATTCATGCTTTATTGCATAGAAAAATCTCTGAAAATAGGCTGTATTTGGTGACCTGTTTAACATGTTTAGAAGTCTTCAAAACTTATAATTTTTTTATGTAACGTACCTCTCGGAGGGTTAGGACTTGTGTTAAAATTTCAAGGTCTAACTCTTTACCAAAAATTCGTAAAAATTCATTTACTAAGCTGCAATAAGATTCGTCACTTCTGACTGCAGCTTACGAAAAAATTCATTTAAAATTCCTCGTTTATCTGATTGACGAAATTCCAGTTAGAGATTTTTGGAATTACCCGAGGCTACCTATACAAAAATTTGAGTTCATAACTTAATTCTTAAATTGAGGTATGACATTCGTAATGGGCTGCAAATTCTGCCAAAAAACGCAGCCTGAACCTTTGATACCGAAAAATTCATAAAACATTCATTTTTTTGTCAAAAAAATGCAATTCCAGTAGGGTTTTAAAGATATATCCTGGAATTAGATTTTAGACTCAAGAAATACATGTTTTTGTCAAGTTTTGTCCATGTTACAGCCAATACAAGTCGGCTGTAAATTCTGATCCGAAGCTATTTGAATTCAGCTTTCAATTATAACTTGTTTATGACATTATAACACTATTTTTAGCAATCAAAAACCCTAAAACATCACATACACGAATTTAGCATCAATTTTCATTATCAAGATCATATATAACCAAAACGCTAGCATGCATACATGATCATAGAGTTACTAAATTAACAAGTATCATCATCTAGGCATTAAAATACATGTTTCTAGCAAACCCTAACACATAGCATCCATGTTATCATGCATCAATAGTCACAACAAGATCAAGAATTCATGTAGAATCAAGAAACACAGCCATGAATAACAAGTTATGAGTGTATGTCAGAGGGATTACCTAGAACGATAGAGATGAAGATCAAGAACCTGAAAAGATAAGTTTTCCTAGCTTCTTTCTTGAGTTTTCTTGAGAGAGAGTAGAGAGAGGGAGAGAGTTCGACGTCTGAGGAATGGGGATCTAGGATTGGGTAGGTTTTATTATTTTTTTTAAACAAAATTTTAGCAAATGCACAAAAGGTCCTCCAAGTTTTTCAATCCTTAAACTTGGACAAGTTATCAACATAACTTTATAGAATGTCACACAAGTCCTTTGTTTTGCAAAGTTGATCAAATTAAATCCGTTTATTTGTTCGCGTGTTACTAACTTGTGCGTTTAAAAATTCTAATTAACTGAAAAAGGTTAACGGCGTTAACCTGAAAGTACGGGATGTCACATGTTATGCTGATACACTTTTCTGCATGCTTGCAGGTCTATAGGTACATTCAATTGGGACTTGCTGTCTGGGATGCTGGAGTGGTCATAGGTCTAATTACATGGAATCACGAGACAACTCTAATGGCTTTTATACACTTGGGTTATGAAATTCCTAACTATTGTATTATGCTTCCGCTGAACAATAATAATGTTTTGTAACATCTTGTTTTAATAAATGAAAGTTTCATTTGAAATCTTGTTATGAGTTCAATGTGATTAGTGGCTAGATCCTGGTACGTCACACGCCTTGCGGGGGTTTCCGCTTGTGGTATTTTTGGGGGTGTGACAAGAACGAATGAGAAAATCAATCAAAACCAATTTTTTTAATACAAACCTCAATGTAATTAAAATACAACATCAAAAAAATAATTTACAATCTCAAATAACTCATTTCTCCTCTAAAAATCACTCTCATTAAAATATTTACACATGTGTAAATTTTCAATATTTACGAATACATGTAAATTTAAATGTGTAATTTAATTTCTAACATCATATTCGAATAATAATGATACGTGTAAAAAAATGAATTTTAATTGTTTTTGACTAAGTTCTCGCGGTTTATTCATTCGTTTTCACGATTCTCACAAAATTTAATGTTCTCATTTAAACATTTCCTTATATATATATATATATATAGAGGGATTACCTAGAACGATAGAGATGAAGATCAAGAACCTGAAAAGATAAGTTCTCCTAGCTTCTTTCTTGAGTTTTCTAGAGAGAGAGTAGAGAGAGAGTAGAGAGAGAGAGGGAGAGAGGTCGATTTCTGGGGAATGGGGATCTAGGGTTGGGTTTGGTTTTATTATTTTTTTAAAACAAAACTTTAGCAAATGCACAAAAGGTCCTCCAAGTTTTCCAATCCTTAAACTTGGACAAGAAGTTATCAACGTAACTTTATAGAATGACACATACGTCCCTTGTTTTGCAAAGTTGATCAAATTAAATCCGTTTGTTTGTTCGCGTGTTACTAATTTGTGCGTTTAAAAATTGTAATTAACAGAAAAAGGTTAACGGCGTTAACCTGAAAGTACGAGATGTCACATTATCCCCATGTTGAAAGAATTTTCGTCCCGAAAATTGAGTAAGCAATCACCGAAGAAGTTAGTTCTGTTGAGTGTTTTCGTGAGGTTTCACATCATCCCCAAGTTGAAATAAATTTCGTCCCGAAATTTAGCACGTAGTCACTGAGGAAGCTAGTTAGGTTGCGTGGTTTCCTGGGGCGTCATATCATCCCCCCGTTGGTTTGGAATTTCATCCCGAAATTCCGCAGGAGCTTCAGTAGTGGACTCACTTTTGTTAAACAACTGGGGGTACTTGTGTTTCCTTTGATCTTCTCGTTCCCAGGTGAACTCTGGGCCACGACGGGAGTTCCAACGAACTCGAACAATAGGTATCTTGGTACGCTTGAGAGTCTTAACTTCCCGGTCCTTAATTTCCACCGGTTCCTCGACGAATCGCAACTGGTCGTCGATAGTGAGTTCCTTGAAAGGAACTACGAGGGTCTCATCTGACAGACACTTCTTCAGATTTGACACATGGAATACGTTGTGAACACCACTGAGCTCTTCGGGTAGATTTAGTCTGTACACCACTTTGCCAATTTTCTCAGTGATTTCAAAAGGTCCGACATAACACAGATTAAGCTTGCCCCGTTTACCAAAGCGAACCAAACATTTCCAAGGTAAGACTTTAAGTAGCACTCGATCCCCAGCCTGGAACTCGAGCAGTTTCCTGCGTCTATCAGCGTAACTTTTCTGACGGTTACGAGCTGCCGCCATTCGTTGTCGTATTTGGGCAATCTTTTTCGTTGTGTCGACGACGAGTTCTGGGCTAGTGATTTGGCTGTCGCCAACTTCGACCCAGCATAAGGGTGATCGGCATTTCCGTCCATACAAAGCCTCGAACGGAGTAGCCTGGATGCTGGTGTGGTAGCTGTTGTTATACGAAAAACTCCACCAAGGGTATGTGCCTTTCCCAGGCGTTACCAAAGTAGATTACACATGCTCGAAGCATGTCTTCAAGAGTCTGGATGGTGCGTTCAATCTGCCCATCCGTCTGTAGATGATAAGTTGTGCTCATGTCTAGACGTGAGCCAAAGGATTTGTGCATCACCTGCCACAAATCAGATGCAAAACGTGGGTCACAATCAGAAATGATCGAAATTGGCACTCCGAGCCTAGCAACTACTTCCTTCAAATAGATGTCTGCGAGGGTAGAAAACTTGTCGGTTTCCTTGATTGATAGAAAGTGTGCAGACTTGGTCTGTCGATCCACGACCAACCAGATGGTATCGTTTCCTCGCTGATATCTAGGTAAACCAGTAACAAAATCCATGGAAATTTGCTCCCATTTCCATGTTGGGATCTCTGGTTGTTGGAGTAGTCCTGATGGCTTCTGGTATTCAACATTAACCCTTGCACAGTTCAAGCATTTACTAACATAAGTTGTTATGTTAGCTTTCATGTGGGGCCACCAGTACAAAGTCTTGAGATCTTGGTACATCTTGTCAGAACCAGGATGCACCGAGTAACGAGACTTGTGTGCTTCGTCCATTACGAGTTCTCCTAGGTTTCCATAGGATGGAACCCATATACGCTCCATGAAATAGTAAGTGCCGTCTTCCCTGCGTTCGAGTTTCTTTTCCATGCCCCGAAGGGACTCAGCTTTAAGGTTCTCTTCCTTCAATGCTTCAACCTGAGCGTCACGGATTTGGGTAGGAACACTGGAGTGGATAGTAAGCTGTAACGCACGTACACGCTTAGGTTTGGTTTCTTTCCGACTGAGGGCATCAGCCACAACGTTGGCCTTGCCTGGATGATACTTTATTGCGTACTCGTAGTCGTTAAGCAGTTCGACCCATCGACGCTATCGCATGTTTAACTCCTTCTGATCGAAGATATGCTGGAGACTCTTGTGATCGGTGTAGATGGTGCACTTGGTACCGTACAAGTAATGTCTCCATATCTTGAGTGCAAACACTACTACCCCCAACTCCAAATCGTGGGTGTAGTTCTTTTCGTGAACCTTGAGTTGGTGTGATGCGTATGCAATGACTTTCTCACGTTGCATCAACACACAACCAAGTCCTTGGATAGACGCGTCACAATAAACGACAAAATCATCTGTGCCTTCTTGTAGCGAAAGAATGGGTGCACTACAGAGTTTCACTTTCAACTGCTGAAACGCGGATTCCTGAGCATCACCTCACCGGTAGGTGACACCCTTCTGAGTTAGAGTAGTACGGGGTTGCGCGATCTTCGAGAAGTCTTTGATGAATCTTCGGTGGTAATCCACCAAACCCAAGAATTGACGGATTTCGGTTAGAGTTCGAGGTGCAAGCCAGTTTTTAATGGAGTCAATCTTTGCTGGATCGTCATGAATCCCATCTTCATTGAGTACGTGGCTGAGGAAATGGACTTCACGAAGCCGGATGTCACATTTCAAGTGTAACAACCCTCAATAAAACCGACACCCTCGATTATTTTCCGACACCCTAATCTATTTTAAAATATCCCAATATGTCCCTAAAAACACCCCATACGCGAAAACGGGCCTCAAATACATTAAATAGTATTTAAAATAATTAAAAATATGATTTTTTAAGTTGAGGCGGGCCGCGTAAACCCCACCCCAACCTTCACGCGGGCCGCGTGAACTTAAAAGGTGGCACAGCCCGGTGCGGCCACGTGGCCCAACACACGACAAGCCTATCTGATGATCCGGACAAGCTACACGTTGACCTGGGGTCAACGCGGACCGCGTAGGCCCTGATCTCGTGTTACGCGGGCCGCGAGAAGACCAGATTCAGCACCTATATAAGAAGGCCATCGGGTTTCATTCAGAATTGCTCAAATCTTTCTTTCTAAACTTGAATTTCTGATAATAGGCATAATACTCGGGTATTATACCCCCTTAAATAGCAAAGTTCTGCTCCGTTGTAAGTATTATAACCCCTGGATACGTATTAGATACGCTGCCCGATTGATCTAGGGTTCCGTAACGGCTGCCGTGGTTCTGCCCGACGTAGTCGTTGGAATGCCGTCTCGGGGAGGGTATTACTAATGTTAAAATGGGTTATTATACTAACGCGTGTGCATTTGTGTAAATTTTAGATTATCACCAGGAAACCCTTACGGAAAATCTAAGACATCAATGTGAGTTGATCCACTTTTTGTTAACTGTTTTTACAAAACCTCATTTAATTAATTATATATTAAACAGTGATTGAGTATTTGTAAGAATACAATTATCATGAGTATGTTGGGGTTTTGTATACAAAATTTGTTACCACATGGTCAAGGAGTAACATTTCCACAAGTCGGGTTCGACAGTACCATGGATGTTAATTGTGATGTCTTGGAAACAAATATAATTGCGGGATCGCCCTCAATACTGTGAAATGGTTTTTAGTTAAACCTGATTAAACTGGGATTCACTCACCAGTATTTCCTACTGACAAATGTTTTTAAAACGCGTTTCAGGTAACAAACTGTGAAAGCCAAATAGAAGCCAGCTGGACAACACTGAAGGCTTGGAAAAGTGGCAATAAAGTTACCTAAAAAGAAATAGATGTTTTTCTTAAATAAAATAGGATTTATTCCTATGAAAACGTGTGTACTACGAACTTGGGTTTTAACCCATTTGTTTAATATTATGAAAATGTGGTATTTTACTCTGACCAATGTTTCCTAACTACGGTCCTGATGAAAATTTCCGCTGCCAAATTAGACAATACGCGATACCACCGAAACTGGCTCGCGGCCGCCCGTTCCCAGGGATTAGGGATCGGGGGTTGCGACAGGAGGTGGTATCAGAGCTAAGCCACTGATTCAGCCACAAAGGTGTTCTGCTGACATCAAAATGTAAAGTGTTAGGAAATAAATTACAGAAATACGTGCATAACTGTATTTATTGTTATGTGTTATTTGACTATCTGTTAGTTTACAGTATGAGCGACCAAGGACCATCTGACGCGTACCGTTAATTGTCTGGTTCGCCTAGAAATGAAGGCACCTCCTCTTCTCAGCCTGCCCTCTCAGGGTACTCTGCTGATACGGAAGAAGGAATCTTTGTGTTTAAGGCTCAGTCAGAAGAGCCATTTCCTCAGAAAAAAAGGGATGGTTCAGTAGAGGGGCACACGAGCGTAGAAAACGTATGAAAAAGTTACAAGATCAGAGAGTACTAGCCGCAGCCAAGAGAGAGACAGATGCCTATGCCCAGGATATGATAAATAGGGGTATAACCAACATCCACATCTTAGCAACCACTGCAGCTGACCCTAATCTGGAGCAAATAATAGCACCCCAACCACAACCACCAATCCCTGACCAACCCATGGAGATAGAAAACCCTGAAAACCAAGTAGAGATGCATGACTTCAATCCGGAAGAAATACCTAGGGTACCAGCACTAAATCCCCTAGACCCAAATTACGATCCCTGGTGGGATGAAGTTAGGGACTATGTGCAACGCTACCCGATACATGAAGATACACCCATGCAGAACTTAGGAGCCTACCCAGGTATGGACCCTTTAGATCCCTATTACCACGACGAATACATTAGGGAAATTTTAGAAGATCCTTACCGATTTCAGGCACCTACACCCCCATACCAGGAACCCGCACCCCAGATTCCGAACCCAGTCCTAGAACCTGCACCCCCAATGAGTGCAGAAAACGTACAAGAACTTAGGACATTTGGTGAGGAAATTTTAGAGAGTAGTGAACAATGAGACAGGTGGGAGAGCGACTCGTATGGAAATACGACGAACGCAATATGGATTTCTGGATGAATCCATATCCGTAGATGTGATGATGGTGGAACGGTAATAAGAATAATAATAATAATAATAATAATAATAATAATAATAATAATAATAGTATAATAAAATAAAATATGTGTGTACGAATGCCTACTATTATTAGTGTAATTTTCTTTCTGTTGGTATTGTAATTTTTCATTTCAGTACTGGTGTGTAATAGACGCATAGTATATGAATAGAGTAAAGTCGCAATGATCGACGCTTTTGGCAAAAATGCGTGTCATGTGATTAACTATATTAAATATTATTTTGTGATATTAATACGGGGTAAATGTTTAAAATTCAGATGTCTGACGAAGGAAATCAAGGAAATCTGAATAACGATAACCAGAGTAACATTAACGTGGTTAATGAGAATCTAAGCATCAATAACAATAGAAATCAAATGGATAATAGTGTCGTTCAACACATAGGGGCACAAGGAATCATAGATGCAATACCATTTATTATTCAAACGATTCAAGAAGCGAATAATAAAAGTAAACATAGCAGTAAACGACCGATTGAACCAGAAAACAGCGTGAACAATGGACCCGTACTTCAAGTGCCTATTCCCAAAAGAAGAAGAACCATGCCTTATGGTTGTTCTTACAAAGAATTCTGGTCCTGCAAACCAATAGAATTCTCGGGCAATGAAGGACCCATTGCAGCTCTACGCTGGATAGAGAAGACTGAGGTTGTTTTAAAAATAAGCAAGTGTGCTGAAGAAGACAAAATAATGTTTGCTTCTAATCTATTTAAGAACTCAGCCTTAGAATGGTGGAACACTATCCTCCAAT
Source organism: Helianthus tuberosus (assembly GCA_030545235.1). Classification (NCBI taxonomy): domain Eukaryota; kingdom Viridiplantae; phylum Streptophyta; class Magnoliopsida; order Asterales; family Asteraceae; genus Helianthus; species Helianthus tuberosus. The sequence goes on along the minus strand of CM060396.1, from coordinate 27,147,579 downwards.
CAAGAGGAAGTGATAGGGTATACAACATGGAATGGGAGGAATTTAAAAATATGGTAGAAAGGAAATTCTGGCCTCCCAATGAAAAAGAACAGATAGCAAATAAGTTTCTGAACTTAAGGATGACCGGGGTAGATAGTAAGGGTTATACTACTACATTCTTTGAATATGCTAGAATAGTACCAACCTTGTATCACCTGAACCGGTATTAATCTCCCGTTATATCTGGGGATTAATTGGAGAAAATAGACATGTAGTCAAGGCAGCTAGACCTCAAACTATAGAAGAAGCTGTAGAACTAGCCAATACCTTGACATATGAGTTAATCCGTACTAGAGAAGAAGACCAGAGGAAAAATCTAACCCAAAGACTTACCCAAGAATTCTGTTCTGGGAATTATAACCGTAGGAATATGGGTTCTACCTCTGCACCATTCTGCAAGGTCTGCAAGAAAAAGCATTCGGGAAAATGTTCCACTCTTTGCAATTTCTGCAAGATGCCAGGACACAAGGAAGAAGATTGCAGGAGGAAAACCAGTAATGTACTGTGCTTTAACTGTGGAGAGAAAGGTCACATCAAGCCAAATTGTCCGAAATTGGTTCCAGCTGTGAACAACATGAACACTAAAAATGTCAGAGCATTTGTTCTAACTGCAGATGAAGCCAAGATGATTCCAGGCGTGATAGCTGGTACGTTTTTAGTTAATGATGTATTTGCTAAAGTATTATTTGACTCTGGTGCAAACCAAAGTTTCATTAATACTTCGTTTTGCAAACTTCTAAATCAGTCATTAACTAAACTACCACAAGAATGCCTAGTAGAGACAGCTAATGGAGAAACTGTTAGGATTTCTGAAATCTTGCAGGGAGCAAGAATAGAAATTTTAAATCAAAAGTTTATGGCAAACCTTTATCCCATGAATCTGGCAGGATTTGATGTCGTTTTAGAAATAGATTGGTTAATAGCCAATAAAGCTAGTATTTTATGTGATCAAAAGTCAACCCAAGTAAATTCACCAAAAGGTGAAAAGATCACAATAAAAGGAGATAAACCTTCTAGATCCACGAAATTCATCTCTGTGATGAAAATTGCAAGTTATATAAGAAAAGGATCTATAGTGTATTTGATTTCCATAATCACTAACACTAAAGGAAAAGAACTAAAAGACATTCCAGTAGTGTCTCAGTTTTCAGATGTATTTCCAGAAGAATTACCAGGACTACCACCAAACAGAGAAGTTGAATTCAGAATTCACCTATTTCCTGGAACAGCACCAATTGCCAAAACACCTTACCGTTTGGCACCCGCCGAAATGCAGGAATTGAAGAAACAATTAGATGAATTGTTGGAAATTCATACTGTAACACCCCGTGTTTTCACGAGTGAAAGTCAAAGTCAAGGTCAAAGTCAACGACCGATTCCGCGCGACGTGACTCATAGAATTGTTTGTATGATATTTAGATTATGTGGAGTAAATGTCGTACATTGCAATAATCGAATCATGCTAACCGTATTTCAATCGACCTACGGCTGTGAAGGATAGGAAGTAACAATGCGATAAAGTTAATCAAGCTATGTTAATCAAATCGACATCAAATCGTAACTCGAGCTGTGTATTTTACTTGTCATTATATGTGTGTGTGTGCCTTACGTGTTACCTGTGCATGTTTATTTTATGATATTTATGTTGGGATAATCAGGCGAACTCAATCGAACTCGAAGTCTAACTCGAATATAAACGAACCCGAACCCGAACCCGAATTCCGAGTAGAACCCTATAAGAAGTAGTTGGGACTGAAAGTAATTTAATTAGGAAACCCTATCGAATCGCTCGCAAATCGAAACCGAATCAACATCGCACCGAACACACCAAAGGAGGTGGCGTCCGCACGGATGGCCAATCCGCACGGATGACTAGTCCGCGCGGATAACCTACCCGGGTACGTGCCATGCGCACGACTCACCCTTTCCCTTTTTGGCATCCTATAAATACACGGGTCACTCTCCACTTTTTCCACTTTTGGCAAGTGACGTCCGAACCACACGCATTCTTCACCTTTTCTCAGATTTCTCTCAATCCAGGTAAGATCTTGCACTAATTCTTGTACATCTTTAATCACTACACAATTCTACACATTTCTATCTTTCGAATCTTCACTTTTAACCATGAAATCATCCAGATTCGAGGTATTCACGGGTGACGTCATCATGAAGTTCATAAGAACTTCATGCTTGGCTTCATTCCACCAAGAATATCTCAGATCTAAACGATTTCTACAAGTTTTTACAATAACTTCACCTAGATCTAAACTTTCCTAAGGATAAAAGAGTTGAAAGAAATAAACCTAAGTTCTCTCCTTCTTTTACCCTTAAAACCGGTACGAATCCGATCAGTCCTAGTGTTCTACTCGTCAATAGTGATGCCCTAGTTCTAGATCCGGAGTCCTACCCATAGACAACTGATTTCGGGGTTAACCGGGATGACCGTTCTGAGTCGACGACAGGCCGAGTTAGGGTGGTTCCTGACCAGTCTAGTCACGCGGGTGAGAACACAACTCCAAGTGGTTGCCACGTAATCAGAACGTCTCGATAAACGACAACAGAAACCAAGTGTAGACGAACGGAACAACCAGACCAGTTGTCCGCACGGACAAGCTATCCTCACGGACTAGCTGTCCGCACGGACGAGCCGTACGCACGTACAGGCCATACGCACGTACAGGCCATACGCGCGTACAGGTCATACGCACGGGTTGTCATCCGCTCGGACTACCCTTGGGACCCACTTTCCAAACGAGGTTTGAGTATCGACGAACGAGCAATCCGGACGGACGACCTCTGAATGGATTACTCTTCGGATCACGAGATACTAAGGCCTTAAAGCGAAAATCAAACAATCTTCATCCGCACGGCCAAGTCGTACGCACGGACAGGCTATCCGGACGGATTGTCTCTGCCCGCGCGCACAGGCTGCCCGCACGGACTACCCTACGCACGGACTGCCGTCCGCGCGATCGGCTTGAAAGGTAGAAACACTTTGGTGTTTTCTAAATGCTACAACGAAAACTCCAAAGCACAAGCCATCATACACAAACACATCTTAGGAAGAAACAATCCACTTGAACATTTATCCACACAAGCAACCTAACCGTACGGATAAGTCGTCCGCACGTACAACTAGTCCGCACGGGTTGCCACCCGCACGGACAGTCACACGCACGGACAACTTACCCGGATGGGTCACCATCCGCATGCATCACCATCCGCACGGATAGGTCATGCGCACGGATGACTTCTACGCACGGATGACTGATCCGCACGATCAGTCATTCTGCCCACTCCCACCTGTACTGTTTTACGCGTCACTTATCGTTACGTTATCGAATCTATTCAGGCTAATCGTACTCGCTGTAAAGCGCTCCCTTCAATCCATATCGCTGTGAGTATACTCGAACCCTTTTTGCTTTTAGCACTTTTGGGTGTTACATACGTTACGACTATTCAAACTACAACTATCACACTACGCAAGCTATTTTAACGCTTAACCATTAATGCATGTTATACGTGGCTTATGAATGCTTGTTTGTTATGTTTACACATGGAATGTTGTCTACCTGCCTTAGCAACGACAGTACTATAGTTTGGACTCAGCACCCGTTCACACGGGGGTTGTTAAGGATCTTTTACTTGCATGGATTACAGTGGTAATCGTGTATCGCGAACTGCCTCGGGCAGTCAACCCGCAGTCATTGGTATCGATGGATCTGTGTCGATAACTAACGTGCTTCATTTCTCTATGTGTACGTGCTGGTTATGCGTAAACGAATTCGAACTCTATATGCTATTATCAAACTTGTATGCTCACCTTTACATTCTATGTATTGACTTTATTTTAACGTATGTGACAGGTGCCTAGGTTGTTATTATACTTCTCGGGCTGTGATGAACTTGAAGCTAGGGTCTGGAGTCCTAGAAACCAACGAATAATTTGTTATGTCTAAATCTGAGTTGTCGGAACAGAACATTTGTTTAGTTTTTGTCTGTAATAACTTGTTTTGCTATTTAAGACATGGTATGGGACGTGTTAACTTAAATTGAATGCTAATGATAGTTGTTATGGAAACTTCTGAACAATCTGTTTCGCTCAGTGCCGCGCCCCGATGATTCCGCCATCGGTTGGGGTGTGACAGATTGGTATCAGAGCCATAACTATAGGGAATTAGGCAAGACTCGACCTAGTCCGGGTCGAAGTCTTAGAGACCTAGTCTATAGTTAAGAACCAACAAACTAACTCGCGCGTTTGCGTAAACTCACTGCTATCACTCACTCTTTTCTATCATTGCACTCGAATTTTCAAGTTGTGAACAGGCGATAAGGCCGAGAATAGGTGTGAAAACCGCAAACTCTCGACTAAAGTTGCCTGATCAGCTTGCGTTTTTAGCTACAAACGAGGAGAATTATACCAAACCAGGAGTGAAATCCATATTTTGATGAATAATCTCCTCAACTTTTATCAAAAACAAGGACGGAAGTTGCAAGATAGGGGTGAAACCCTAACCTTGACGACTCGTCTCACTTTTATACAAAACTCCACCAAAGTTCGATGGACTCCAACGGTCTAAAGACACAACCTAACCAATGGGAATTGCGCCAGCGCCCAAGAATCGAGGCAAAGGCATAGTCCTGGAGGTCGTTGTGCAGGATCCTTGTGAATAGTCGAACCCCTTTGGTTAGTCGCAGTCTATTAGCCGCAGACAATCTACCTTCGATTTATCGATCTTTATGAAAATTTTAATGCATTTTCTGTTATTTGTTAACATTTTGAGATACTATTGGTTTCGACCCAACACTATTGCTTCTGCTAAAACACAAAACCCACACAACTCATCGCTAGCGAATCGACAATAGGAGCAGTTGGAATACTTTGTACGCTCGTAGGTGCTTTTAGTAACTAAGTATATGTGTTTCTTGTTGAGCGTGCTTATGTGATTAGGAATACTGTGATTATGTGCTCTATATGTCTATGTGATTCTGTGCAAATCTGTGATTTTGTGACTATGTGCGTTTAAATGGTACGTGTTACTGAGCTTTAGTAAATACTAGTCGTGTGAGGTGAGATTCGAATACATGTGTTGAGTTCCATGGCGATGTCTATTGCAGACAATGTCGTCTGGATCCCGTCATCAACTCTCTCGCCAGGAAAAGAGGGACAGACGCCTTGCTTCCATCGTCGCGAAAGCTGTAGCAAAGGCTGTGAGCGGTGTCTGTGAGAATGCCAGCAAATCCTCCGAGGAATCGAGGACTGAGGGTCCTAAAGCTGCTGCGAGGCCTTTCAGTTTCAAACAATTCAAGTCATGTGGGCCGAAGGAATTCACAGGCGAAGGAGGTCCTACTGCTCTATTCCACTGGTTTGACTCTATCGAGGTTACTCTGCGACAAAGCGGTTGCCCTGATGACCTTCGAACTCTGAACGCTACCGGCATCTTTCAGTCCCGTGCCTTGGACTGGTGGACGGCCGAGAGGAACAAGAGAGGGAATGATGCAGCTTACGGTTTGTCGTGGGATGAACTCAAGGAGGTCATGCTGGAGGAATTATGCCCTCCTCACGAGCGTCAAAAGCTTGAAGATGAATTCTGGCACATACATCAGAAGGATGGAGACAATGCTGGTCTTACTGCTCGCTTCAAACAGCTCAGCATTATCTGTCCTGACCAAGTCAAGACCCCTGAGATGACCATCAAGAAGTACATCCGAGCTTTACCCGACTGCGTCGCTGATTTCGTGCAAGCGGCCAAGACTGCCACGATCGAAGAAACCTATTTGCTGGCCGCTGAGATCAATGACAAAAGGGTCAAGGCTGGGGTGTGGGATAAGACCCCTAAGCATCTGCATCAAGCCACTACTGCTACACCAACTGCTGAACCCACGTCGTCAAGCTCCAAGAAAAAGAACAAGAGAAAGAACAACTCCACCAACAAGAACTGTGCGATTTCTGCTGCACCGATCCAAGTTGTACCTGCTCAACAGCGTCAAGTAGTGGCGCCTGTGGCCAATGCACCGCCTGCAAAGCGTGCATATACTGGACCACACCCACTATGCCCTACTTGCACCTATCATCACCCGACTGCTATTCAATGCCGCTTCTGTGCTCATTGCAACGTCTACGGTCACTTTACTGCCAACTGCCGTAATCGTCAAGCTCCTGCCAATCAAGCTCTACTCGCTGCCCCATAGGGTCAACAAGCTCCTCCGGCACCCGCAGTCAAAGCCAGAGCATGCTTCACATGTGGCGACCTGAACCATTTCGCCAACATGTGCCCGAACAGGGTGGTGAAACAAGAACCCCAGCAGCAACAGCAGCAACCACAGCAACAGCAACAGCAGCAGCAACAGGCCGCACGTGCCAGAACTTTCAATCTCAACGTGCGTCAAGCCCAGGCCGACAACAACGTGGTAAATGGTACGTTCCTTGTGAATGGTATTTATGCTTCATGTTTGTTTGATACTGGAGCCGATAATTGCTTTGTGTCACTCGAATTTGAGAAACTCCTTAGTCATAAACGTTCTCGACTCTCCTCTGCATTCGATGTTGAAGTCGCTACCGGAAGAACCGTCGCTGTAAACTCTGTTATTCGTGATTGCACTCTCGAGCTCAATAATCACATCTTCTCGATCGACCTCATTCCAATGCAATTAGGAAGCTTTGATGTCATAGTAGGCATGGACTTTCTTTGCGAAAACCACGCCGAAGTTGTGTGCTTCGATAAAATGATTCGTTTTTCTCTCGCAAACGGTGATTCATTGTGCGTTTATGGTGATATTACTTCGAAGGGTCTCAAACTTATGTCATGCCTACAAGCTAGCAAGTATCTCCGTAAGGAATACAGGGCTTTCTTGGCTCATGTCGTAGCAGCGGAGAAGAAAAAGAAAGAGAAGAAGAAAGTAAAAGACGTTCCAGTGGTTCGAGAATTTCCTCAAGATTTTCCAGAGGATCTTCCCGGACTACCTCCGAAGCGTGATATTGATTTTCGCATTGATCTCATTCCTGGAGCCAATCCTATCGCCAGAGCTCCTTATCGACTCGCGCCGTCCGAAATGCGCGAACTCTCAACCCAACTCCAGGAGTTACTTGAAAAAGGCTTTATTCGCCCGAGCACCTCTCCCTGGGGCGCGCCAGTTCTTTTCGTTAAAAAGAAGGACGGGTCGTTCCGGATGTGCATCGACTACCGGGAATTGAATAAGTTGACTATCAAGAACCGCTATCCTCTGCCTCGAATCGACGATTTGTTTGATCAGCTACAAGGTGCTACGTGTTTCTCGAAGATTGATCTACGTTCAGGATACCATCAGCTGCGTATACAAGAAGAAGATATACCCAAAACCGCGTTTCGCACTCGTTACGGCCATTATGAATTCGTTGTCATGCCTTTTGGCCTAACCAATGCACCAGCAGTTTTCATGGATTTGATGAATCGAGTGTGTAAACCGTATCTTGACCGTTTCGTCATCGTGTTCATCGACGATGTCTTGATCTATTCCAAAACAAGGGCCGAACACGCACAACATCTATGTTTGGTTCTTGAGTTACTCCAGGGGAACCAACTCTACGCCAAATTCTCCAAGTGTGAGTTTTGGCTGGGGGAGGTTCAGTTTCTGGGTCACATCGTAAATAGTCAGGGTATTCATGTCGATCCCGCGAAGATTGAAGCTGTAAAGAGCTGGGTTACGCCTAAGAACCCGACTGAAGTCCGCTCCTTTCTCGGGCTACTATCGACGATTCATCGAAGGGTTCTCTAAGATTGATGTACCACTCACTTCTCTCACTCATAAGGACCAGCCTTTTGTCTGGGGAACCAAACAAGAGTCTGCCTTTCGAACCCTCAAGTACATGCTTTGCAATGCTCCTGTTCTCACACTACCCGACGGAAACGATAATTTCATTGTCTACTGTGATGCCTCTAACCTTGGTCTTGGTTGTGTCTTAATGCAACGAGACAAGGTTATAGCTTACGCATCTCGTCAGCTCAAAATCCACGAGAAGAACTATACAACCCACGATCTCGAGCTAGGCGCAGTTGTCTTTGCATTAAAGATTTGGCGACATTACCTGTATGGTACCAAGTGTACGATCTTCACCGATCATAAGAGCCTACAACACATCTTTAATCAGAGGGAACTGAATATGCGTCAACGCCGATGGGTAGAACTTCTCAACGATTACGACTGTGAGATTCGTTATCACCCAGGCAAAGCAAATGTTGTCGCCGACGCACTTAGCAGACGGAGTTATCTGCTTAGCACTCGAAATGTTCAAGCCCAGCACAATCTCGAAGCTCTTATTCGCGACGCCCAGCATGCGTGTTTCAATGAACGCACCTTGAAGAAAGAGAGAATCTACCACGATGGAGCCCAACTCGTGAGCAAATCAAACGGGATATTCCACTTTTTAGACAAAATCTGGATTCCCAAGCGAACCAACCTGCGACAGATTATCATGGATGAAGCCCACAAATCCCGATACTCTATTCATCCTGGTGCTGACAAAATGTACCATGACCTTCGATATAGGTACTGGTGGCCGGGTATGAAACGGGATATCGTCCTCTACGTCAGAAAATGCCTAACCTGTGCTAGAGTCAAGGCTGAACATCAACGACCCTCTGGCTTGCTCGAACAACCTCCAATCCCCATGTGGATGTGGGAGAGCATAGCTATGGATTTCGTAACCAAGCTTCCAACCACGTCATCAGGTCACGACAGCATTTGGGTTGTTATTGACCGATTGACTAAATCAGCTCATTTTCTGCCGATACGAGAAGACTACAAGGTAGAGCGATTAGCCCGAATCTACACCGACGAGATCATTTGTCGACATGGGACGCCTCGTGACATCATCTCTGATCGCGATGCTCGGTTCACTTCACGATTGTGGGGAACGTTTCAAACGGCACTCGGTACAACGCTTAATCTAAGTACTGCGTTCCACCCACAAACCGACGGTCATACTGAAAGAACGATTCGTACGCTTGAAGACATGCTCTGTTCGTGTGTTCTAGACTTCGGTGGTAATTGGGATAGACACCTTCCGTTAGTCGAATTCTCGTACAACAACAGCTACCAGGCTAGCATCCAGATGGCACCTTTCGAGGCTTTGTACGGAAGAAGATGTCGATCGCCTATTGTGTGGCACGAGATCGGTCACTCGCAACTAACCGGTCCGGAGCTGCTACAAGAAACGACAGACAAAATTTTCCAGATTCGAGACAATCTAGCGAAGGCTCGGGATAGACAGAAGCTTCTCGCCGATAAAAAGCGCAAGCACCGTGAGTATGGCGTTGGTGACTACGTACTCCTAAAGGTATCACCTTGGAAGGGTGTAGTCCGATTCGGCAAAAAGGGGAAACTCGCGCCTCGATATGTGGGACCTTTTATGATTCTGGAAAGGATCGGAAAAGTCGCCTACAGACTCGAATTACCGGAAGAACTTAGCAATGTCCATCCGATCTTCCACGTGTCAAACCTCCGAAAGATCATCTACGACCCCGACTTACATGTTCCTCTAGATGATTTACAAGTGAACGAAACATTACACTTCGTGGAAAAGCCTGTCGAAATCATGGATCGCCAAACCAAAGAACTCAGGCGCTCACGCATTCCTATTGTGAAAGTCCGGTGGGAAGGCAAACAAGGCGCGGAGTTCACGTGGGAACTCGAAAGCGACATGAAGGCAAAGTATCCACAGCTGTTTAATGAATGAGTAACGTCCAGTTAAGAAAGGCAAGGTGGCACATATGTAAATAAGGAGAAATCCCTTATAATCCTTTGCCTATAAATAAAGGTGTTAAGGTAAGAGAGAGAAACTAGAGAGAGGAAGCTTGTACACGTCTTACGAATCTATGGAATCACGTTAAAATTGTACGTTTTTATCTGTTCGATCTCACTCGTGCACGGATTCCGCACGTCGTACGAGTCGGATCGCAATCGAAACGAATCAAACCGGAACCTAACCAATAGAGTCACAGTTATAATATATACTAAGTGCGAATGATCCTCGCAACCGAGCTCCTGCTCAGATACCACTTGTGCTTTCGCTTATCATATCCAAAAATCAACCGAATTTAACCGTAGAATCCTGGTTGATCTTACGACTTTCAATGATTCAAACGAAGGACTCTCACGCGTGATTCACGAATTAGTTACAGCTTCTGGCTTAATTTCGGGACGAAATTTCCTAAACAAGGGGAGGCTGTAACACCCCGTGTTTTCACGAGTGAAAGTCAAAGTCAAGGTCAAAGTCAACGACCGATTCCGCGCGACGTGACTCATAGAATAGTTTGTATGATATTTAGATTATGTGGAGTAAATGTCGTACATTGCAATAATCGAATCATGCTAACCGTATTTCAATCGACCTACGGCTGTGAAGGATAGGAAGTAACAATGCGATAAAGTTAATCAAGCTATGTTAATCAAATCGACATCAAATCGTAACTCGAGCTGTGTATTTTACTTGTCATTATATGTATGTGTGTGCCTTACGTCTTACCTGTGCATGTTTATTTTATGATATTTATGTTGGGATAATCAGGCGAACTCAATCGAACTCGAAGTCTAACTCGAATATAAACGAACCCGAACCCGAACCCGAATTCCGAGTCGAACCCTATAAGAAGTAGTTGGGACTGAAAGTAATTTAATTAGGAAACCCTATCGAATCTCTCGCAAATCGAAACCGAATCAACATCGCACCGAACACACCAAAGGAGGTGGCGTCCGCACGGATGGCCAATCTGCACGGATTGCCAATCTGCACGGATTGCCAATCCGCACGGATGACTAGTCCGCGCGGATAACCTACCCGGGTACGTGCCATGCGCACGGCTCACCCTTTCCCTTTTTGGCATCCTATAAATACACGGGTCACTCTCCACTTTTTCCACTTTTGGCAAGTGACGTCCGAACCACACGCATTCTTCACCTTTTCTCAGATTTCTCTCAATCCAGGTAAGATCTTGCACTAATTCTTGTACATCTTTAATCACTACACAATTCTACACATTTCTATCTTTCGAATCTTCACTTTTAACCATGAAATCATCCGGATTCGAGGTATTCACGGGTGACGTCATCATGAAGTTCATAAGAACTTCATGCTTGGCTTCATTCCACCAAGAATATCTCAGATCTAAATGATTTCTACAAGTTTTTACAATAACTTCACCTAGATCTAAACTTTCCTAAGGATAAAAGAGTTGAAAGAAATAAACCTAAGTTCTCTCCTTCTTTTACCCTTAAAACCGGTACGAATCCGATCAGTCCTAGTGTTCTACTCGTTAATAGTGATGCCCTAGTTCTAGATCCGGAGTCCTACCCATAGACAACTGATTTCGGGGTTAACCGGGATGACCGTTCTGAGTCGCCGACAGGCCGAGTTAGGGTGGTTCCTGACCAGTCTAGTCACGCGGGTGAGAACACAACTCCAAGTGGTTGCCACGTAATCAGAACGTCTCGATAAACGACAACAGAAACCAAGTGTAGACGAACGGAACAACCAGACCAGTTGTCCGCACGGACAAGCTATCCGCACGGACTAGCTGTCCGCTCGGACGAGCTGTACGCACGTACAGGCCATACGCGCGTACAGGTCATACGCACGGGTTGTCATCCGCACGGACTACCCTTGGGACCCACTTTTCAAACGAGGTTTGAGTATCGACGAACGAGCAATCCGGACGGACGACCTCTGAATGGATTACTCTTCGGATCATGAGATACTAAGGCCTTAAAGCGAAAATCAAACAATCTTCATCCGCACGGCCAAGTCGTACGCACGGACAGGCTATCCGGACGGATTGTCTCTGCCCGCGCGCACAGGCTGCCCGCACGGACTACCCTACGCACGGACTGCCGTCCGCGCGATCGGCTTGAAAGGTAGAAACACTTTGGTGTTTTCTAAATGCTACAACGAAAACTCCAAAGCACAAGCCATCATACACAAACACATCTTAGGAAGAAACAATCCACCCGGATGGACAACTTACCCGCACGGACAGTCACACGCACGGACAACTTACCCGGATGGGTCACCATCCGCACGCATCACCATCCGCACGGATAGGTCATGCGCACGGATGACTTCTACGCACGGATGACTGATCCGCACGATCAGTCATTCTGCCCATTCCCACCTGTACTGTTTTACGCGTCACTTATCGTTACGTTATCGAATCTATTCAGGCTAATCGTACTCGCTGTAAAGCGCTCCCTTCAATCCATATCGCTGTGAGTATACTCGAACCCTTTTTGCTTTTAGCACTTTTGGGTGTTACATACGTTACGACTATTCAAACTACAACTATCACACTACGCAAGCTATTTTAACGCTTAACCATTAATGCATGTTATACGTGGCTTATGAATGCTTGTTTGTTATGTTTACACATGGAATGCCGTCTACCTGCCTTAGCAATGATAGTACTATAGTTTGGACTCAGCACCCGTTCACACGGGGGTTCTTAAGGATCTTTTACTTGCATGGATTACAGTGGTAATCGTGTATTGCGAACTGCCTCGGGCAGTCAACCCGCAGTCATTGGTATCGATGGATCTATGTCGATAACTAACGTGCTTCATTTCTCTATGTGTACGTGTTGGTTATGCGTAAACGAATTCGAACTCTATATGCTATTATCAAACTTGTATGCTCACCTTTACATTCTATGTATTGACTTTATTTTAACGTATGTGACAGGTGCCTAGGTTGTTATTATACTTCTCGGGCTGTGATTGTTATGTCTAAATCTGAGTTGTCGGAACAGAACATTTGTTTAGTTTTTGTCTGTAATAACTTGTTTTGCTATTTAAGACATGGTATGGGACGTGTTAACTTAAATTGAATGGTAATGATAGTTGTTATGGAAACTTCTGAACAATCTGTTTCGCTCAATGCCGCGCCTCGATGATTCCGCCATCGGTTGGGGTGTGACACATACAACCAAGCTCATCACCATAGGGAGCGCCAATATTATTCGGTAAAAAGAAGGACGGATCAATGCGTATGTGCATTGATTACCGTGAATTGAACAAAGTCACGATTAAGAATCGGTACCCATTACCGAGAATCGATGATCTGTTCGACCAACTGCAAGGAGCTCGATTTTTCCCTAAAATCGATTTAAGGTCAGGATATCATCAATTAAAGGTACAGGAAGAGGACATTCCTAAAACTGAATTTAGAACAAGGTATGGTCATTATGAATTTACTGTCATGCCCTTTGGTTTAACCAATGCCCCAGCCTCATTTATGGACATGGTGAACCGAATATGTAAGCCATATTTGGATAAATTCATAATCGTCTTCATAGATGATATTCTCATTTATTCTAAAAATAAGGAAGATCATGCAAAACATTTGCATGCACTTTTAAATCTTTTAAGAAAGGAAAAGCTTTACGCTAAATTTTCAAAGTGTGAATTTTGGTTAGAACAGGTACAGTTTCTTGGACACTTAGTAAACCATGAAGGAATTCATGTGGATCCCATAAAAATTGAGGCGATTACTAAATGGAAAACCCCTGAATCACCAACCGAGGTTAGAAGTTTCTTAGGATTGGCCGGTTATTATAAAAGATTTATTCGAGATTTTTCTAGAATAGTCATTCCTTTAACTAAATTAACCTGCAAATCCATTAAGTTTGAATGGGGACCAAAACAGGAAGAAGCTTTAAGAATTCTTAAGCAAAGATTAACCCATACTAGCGTTACCAGAAGGAACTGAAGACTTTGTAGTCTATTGTGACGCTTCCAAATTAGGTTATGGATGTGTATTAATGCAACGCCAAAAGGTTATAGCTTATGCATCTAGGCAACTTAAGAATCATGAAGAAAATTATTCAACCCATTACTTGGAATTTGGAGCTATAATTTTTGCCCTTAAGATTTGGAGACATTACCTTTATGGTAGTAAGTTTACCATATTCACCGATCATAAGAGTTTAAGGTATGTTTTCGGGCAAAAGGAATTGAATATGAGACAAAGACGCTGGATGGAATTGCTTAGTGACTATGATTGTGATATCGAGTATCATGAAGGAAAAGCAAATGTAGTGGCAGATGTTTTAAGCCGAAAGTATCATGAAAAGCCAAAAAGGATACGTTCTCTTAAATTAAATCTGCAAGTAGATTTAAATGATCAGATAGAGAAGCACAAGAATCAGTAATCAAGGAATATACTGAAAAATTAAAAGGTACACTAAAAGAATTAGAACAAGGAACAGATGGAATATGGAAATTCCATAAAAAGAGAATGTGGATACCTAAATTAAGAAACCTACGTCATCATATATTAGAAGAAGCCCATAATTCTAAATATACGATGCATCCAGGAAATGATAAAATGTACCAGGACTTAAGAAAGAATTTTTGGTTGATAGGAATGAAAAAGGACATAGCAGCCTATGTTTCTAAATGTTTAACTTGTTCACAAGTTAAAGCTGAACACCAGAAACCCTCAGGTTTGTTACAACAACTAAAAATGCCAGTGTGAAAATGGGAATTAATAACAATGGATTTTGTTACTAAATTACCCAAAACAAAGAAAGGAAATGATACAATCTGGGTGATTGTAGATAAGCTAACCAAGTCAGCTCATTTCCTACAAATGAAAGAAACTTTCAGTATGGAACAGTTAGCTAAATTATATGTAAATGAAATTGTTTCATTACATGGAATTCCTTTATCAATTGTTTCTAATAGGGATAGTCGATTTACCTCTCATTTTTGGTCAAGTTTCCAAAAAGCCGTGGGAACCAAGTTAAATCTGAGCACAGCTTATCATCCTCAAACGGATGGACAAAGCGAAAGAACAATTCAGACAATGGAGGACATGCTTAGAGCTTGTGTAATTGATTTCAGAGGTAATTGGGACGATCACTTACCTTTAATAGAATTTTCTTATAATAATAGTTATCACACAAGTATAAATGCTGCACCATTCGAAGCACTTTATGGACGAAAGTGCCGAACCCCAGTCTGTTGGGCAGAAATTGGGGAAAAGCAACTGTCTGGACCTGAGATAGTGCAAGAAACAACCGACAAGATCATTCAAGTCAAGGAACGACTGAAAGCAGCACGTGATCGACAAAAGAGTTATGCTGATAACCGACGCAAACCATTGGAATTTCAAGTTGGAGATAAAGTATTGTTGAAAGTTTCTCTTTGGAAATGAGTAGTAAGATTCATCAAAAGAGGAAAGCTAAGTCCCAGGTATGTTTGACCTTTTGAGATTATTAGAAGAATAGGACCTGTAGCCTATCAGCTACAACTGCCAGAGGAAATGGCAGGAATACATGATGTGTTTCATGTATCTAATCTCAAGAAATGCTTAGCTGATGAATCTCTAATGGTACCTCTTAAGGATATAGAGGTAAATGAACAACTCAAGTTTGTAGAAAGGCCTTTACAGATTGAAGACAGGAAAGTCAAAAATCTCAAGCATAAGAGACTAGTTCTGGTCAAAGTGAAGTGGGACTCCAAAAGAGGAACTGAGTACACATGGGAACTTGAATCTGAAATGCAAAAGAAATATCCACACTTGTTCCAGTAGATCTCGAGGACGAGCTCTAAAACAAGGTGGGGAGGATGTAACAACCCTCAATAAAACCAACACCCTCGATTATTTTCTGACACCCTAATCTTTTTTTAAAATATCCCAATATGTCCCTAAAAACACCCCATACGCAAAAACGGGCCTTAAATAAATTAAATAGTATTTAAAATAATTAAAAATCTGATTTTTTAAGTTGAGGCGGGCCGCGTAAACCGCACCCCAACCTTCACGCGGGCCGCGTGAACTTAAAAGGTGGCACAACTCGGTGCGGCCACGTGGCCCAACACACGGCAAGCCTACCTGATGATCCGGACAAGCTACATGTTGACCTGGGGTCAACGCAGGCCGCGTAGGCCCTGCTCTCGTGTTACGCGGGCCGCGAGAAGACCAGATTCAGCACCTATATAAGAAGGCCATCGGGTTTCATTCAGAATCGCTCAAATCTTTATTTCTAAACGTGAATTTCTGATAATAGGCATAATACTCGGGTATTATACCCCCCTAAATAGCGAAGTTCTGCTCTGTTGTAAGTATTATAACCCCTGGATACGTATTAGATACGCTGCCCGATTGATCTAGGGTTCCATAACGGCTGTCGTGGTTCTGCCCGACGTAGTCGTTGGAATGCCGTCTCGGGGAGGGCATTACTAATGTTAAAATGGGTTATTATACTAACGTGTGTGCATTTGGGTAAATTTTAGATTATCACCAGGAAACCCTTACGGAAAATCCAAGACAGCAATGTGAGTTGATCCACTTTTTGTTAACTGTTTTTACAAAACCTCATTTAATTAATTATATATTAAAAAGTGATTGAGTATTTGTAAGAATACAATTATCATGAGTATGTTGGGGTTTTGTATACAAAATTTGTTACCACCTGGTCAAGGAGTAACATTTCCACAAGTCGGGTTCGACAGTACCATGGATGTTAATTGTGATGTCTTGGAAACAAATATAATTGCGGGATCGCCCTCAATACTGTGAAATGGTTTTTAGTTAAACCTGATTAAATTGGGATTCACTCACCAGTATTTCCCACTGACAAATGTTTTTAAAACGCGTTTCAGGTAACAAACTGTGAAAGCCAAATAGAAGCCAGCTGGACAGCACTGAAGGCTTGGATAAGTGGCAATAAAGTTACCTAAAAAGAAATAGATGTTTTTCTTAAATAAAATAGGATTTATTCCTATGAAAACGTGTGTACTACGAACTTGGGTTTTAACCCATTTGTTTAATATTATGAAAATGTGGTATTTTACTCTGATCAATGTTTCCTAACTACAGTCCTGATGAAAATTTCCGCTGCCAAATTAGACAATACGCGATACCACCGAAACTGGCTCGCGGTCGCCCGTTCCCAGGGATTAGGGATCGGGGGTTGCGACATCAAGAATTTAGCATATAGTTTCTCGTTTCGTATGAGTTAAAGAACAAGACGCAGATGCTGCTCGTGCTTCTCCTGGTTCTTAGAGTAGATTGGGATGTCGCCAATGAAAACAATAATGAACCTATCAAGGTATGGTTTGCACATTTGGTTCATGAGATCCATGAAGACCGCAGGTGCATAGCTTAATTCGGACGGCATGACAAGGAACTCGTAATGGTCGTATCAAGTTCTGAAGGCAGTCTTTGAGATATCTTCATCTTTGAGTTATCTAGGGCTCGTTGCTCCTCGAGTAATATTCGTAGAGGGTGATTTACCCAAGTGAGGGTTCGCGTAGAATGGAGTTAGACAAGAATGATAGTGTTCATGAAGCACAATAGGATAAGACATGAAAACACACCAAAATGTAGCCTAAGTCAATGCATTTAACTTGATGCGACATATAAATGTTGTAGGATCAGTAGTAAGGGTCTATCTGATGTCGAGAGTATAGTTGGTCATACGTAAGTGGTATAAAAATAGAAATAAGGAACGTTATTCGCCGATAAAAGTGTTACATCGATGGTGTTGGCACAACAAGAATTAGCCAGAGAAGAATGGTTTTCATACGAGTTCGTAGCGTTTATGTTCGCTGAAACGTCTGTCAAAGTTTTCGAGCTCATCCGGGTGCGAATGAGGGATAATTCACCTTGATCCATGAGCTTAAATGAGTCTGTGATTTATCAAGCCGGTAAGCAACTAAATTTAAAAGAGTTACCTTAAGTCGTGTGGATGAATTTGTAATAACGCCTGTGTCGTCAAGGGGTTCCAGTATGAGGACGCGAAAACATGTTCAAAACGGTATGATTGTATTAACAATGTATCACCATCTTCAGAATTCAAGAAGTGATCCTTAGAAGTGATCACCAAGGATCGAAAGCCAAGTCTAACCAATTCTCTAAGCTAGAGCGCGATCTCATTGGAGTTTCTACATGGAGGAGCGACTCCTCCCATGCAAGCTCCTCCCATGCAAGCTCCTGCTAAGTACCTAACGACCTGCAACGACTTGCAAGGCATGTAATAACGAGTCCATGTCCCACAACGACTCCTCCCATGTAACAACGGTATGATTGTATTATCATGGCACACAACAGTCCATGTCCCACAACGACTCCTCCCATGCAAGCTCCTGCTAAGTACCTAACGACCTGCAAGGCATGTAACAACGAGTCAACAACAAAGTTAAGCGAGTTCATAGTTGGTTGTCCATTTTAATGTTGTTCCAAAAATCATAAGTTATTTCGAAAACCATGAGAGAACCAGTTCCTTGTTTCCCAAACCATAACCAGTGGGGGCTACCCCATGTTGTAAACCACTAGACCCGTTACCATATCGACTACTGACTTTAGTCATGTTTATGTGCCCTGCGTCAATGTCTATCATCATTGACTAAGTGCCCAAGTACATTAGTCCACTCCCGTCCTCTGCGGCACGGTGTGAGGCTTGTCAGACCTAATAGTGCTATTTAACTAATGACCCGTTCGCCAATGGCCGATTAAGTCGATATAAAAATGAGGGACTTCATGATACAGTTTTGTCTAGTAAGTTCTATGTTGTCATCCTTCCTATGGAGGATGGAGGTACGTATTCTACCCAAGGAGAATACGCAGGATTTAATGTTGTCACCATTCCCATGGAGGATGGAGGTACGTACCCTACCCAAGGAGAATACGTAGAATTTTAATATCGTTCCATAACCCATTCCCAAACCACCGGGAATCCCATGCCCTGTAGAAAGTGTGAACTCACCTTAGATTAGCTCGGCAGATTAAATTAAGTGTATGAAATCTAAAGCGACCGACGACACCCTATAATAGTTACCATGGTATATTAGACTTTATTTAGACCTTGCAAGAAAGTCCTACACATGTCTAGCAACTAGCACACAAACAAGCAATCACATAGCACGTCTATCATATGGTTCCCTAACCATGTTCACAACCTTTCTATGATATTAAATATGCTATCTATACAATTATCAAACAAGCATAGATACTAAAAGTAGCAAGTTTGGTCGTTATGCATTCATGCTTTATTGCATAGAAAAATCATTGAAAATAGGCTGTTTTTTGTGACCTGTTTAACCTGTTTACAAGTCTACAAAAATTAAGATTTTTTTATGTTACTTACCTCTCGGAGGGTTAGGTCTTGTGTTAAAATTTCAAGGTCTATCTCTTTACCAAAAATTCGTAAAAATTCATTTACTAAGCTGTAATCAGATTCGTCACTTCTGACTGCAGCTTACGAAATAATTCATTTAAAATTACTCGTTTATCCGATTGACAAAATTATAGTTGGAGATTTTTGGAATTACCTGAAGCTACCTATAGTAGAAATTTGAGATCATAACTCAATTCTTAAATTGAGTTATGACATTCGTAATGGGCTCCAAATTCTGCCAGAAAACACAGCCTGAACCTTCGATACCGAAAAATTCATAAAACAATCAATTTTTGTCGAAAAAATGCAATTCCAGTGGGGTTTCAAAGATATTTCCTGGAATTACACTTTAGACTCACGAAATACATTTTTTGTTATGTTTTGTCCACGTTATAGCCAATACAAGTCGGCTGTAAATTCTGATCAGGAGCTGTTTGAATTCAGTTTTCAATTAAAACATGTTTATTACATTATAACACTATTTTTAGCAATCAAAAACCCTAAAAACATCACATACACGAATTTAGCATCAATTTTCATTATCAAGATCATATATAATCAAAACCCTAGCATGCATACATGATCATAGAGTTACTAAATTAACAAGTATCATCATATAGGCATTAAAATACATGTTTCTAGCAAACCCTAACACATAGCATCCATGTTATCATGCATCAATAGTCACAACAAGATCAAGAATTCATGTAGAATCTAGAAACACAGCCAAGAATAACAAGTTATGAGTGTATGTTAGAGGGATTACCTAGAACAATAGAGATGAAGATCAAGAAACCCGAAAAGATAAGTGTTCCTAGCTTCTTTCTTGAGTTTTCTTGAGAGAGAGAGTAGAGAGAGAGGGAGAGAGGTCGACGTCTGGGGAATGGGGATCAAGGGTTGGGTTTGGTTTTATTATTTTTTTATATCAAAACTTTAGCAAATGCACAAAAGATCCTCCAAGTTTTCCAATCCTTAAACTTGGACAAGAAGTTATCAATATAACTTTATAGAATGACACACAAGTCCCTTGTTTTGCAAAGTTGATCAAATTAAATCCGTTTGTTTGTTTGCGTGTTACTAACTTGTGCGTTTAAAAATTGTAATTAATAGAAAAAGGCTAACGGCGTTAACCTGAAAGTACGAGATGTCACATGTTATGCTAATACACTTTTCTGGATGCTTGCAGGTCTATAGGTACATTCATTTGGGACTTGCTGTTTGGGATGCTGGAGTGGTCATGGGTCGAATTACATGAAATCACGAGACAAGTCTAATGGCTTTTATAGACTTGGGTTATGAAATTCCTAACTATTGTATTATGCTTTCGCTGAACAATAATAATGTTTTGTAACATCTTGTTTTAATAAATGAAAGTTTCATTTGAAATCTTGTTATGAGTTCAATGTGATTGGTGGCTAGATCCTGGTACGTCACACGCCTCACGGGAGTTTTCGCTTGTGGTATTTTTTGGGGTGTGACAAGAACGAATGAGAAAATCAATCAAAACCAATTTTTTTTAATCAAACCTCAATGTAATTAAAATACAACATCAAAAAAATAATTTACAATATCAAATAACTCATTTCTCCTCTCAAAATCACTCTTATTAAAAATTTTACACGTGTAAATTTTCAATATTTACGAATACATATAAATTTAAATGTGTAAATTTAATTTCTAACATCATATTCGAATAATAATGATACATGTAAAAAATTGAATTTTAATTGTTTTTTACTAAGTTCTCGCGGTTTATTCATTCGTTTTCACGATTCTCACAATATTTAATGTTCTCATTTAAACATTTCCTTATATATATATATATATAGAAACGGGATCAGGAGAAAACACCCTAAAGTGTGAGAACGGGAGAACGCATCCTGGCCCAACACGTGGCGCAGGATATGATCAGGGCGTGAGAGGCTTTTTGTCTTTTCAATCTTCTTTATTTCCCAATTTCATGTAACTTGCTGCTTCATTTTTTGCATCTAAGATTATTTTGGTTTTGGCATTAGTTATATCATTAACTACTTGGCGTTTTATTGTTTCTTCGATCTGTCACTTTGAATTAATTGTTTTAGTCACATAGATAAATTTTTTTTGGCGTTATAGCGTTTCCCAGGTCAATTTTTTGGCGTTCATAGCATTGTTAATAATTCACTACGATTCATTAATATTTTCATAAGATTACAAATAAGAACAAATGTTTTTAATGGCGTTTAGTCAATTATTGGTGTTTTTAATAATACATTGTTTTGGCGTTTTATATTTTAACAAGGTGTTTAGCCAGCATCCGTTCTCACAATTTTCATACTACTAGGGTTTTGGTTTTTGTAGTTTTGGCGTTTTATATAATAATATATTTTATTAGTAGAGAATTAGATAACAAACGACAGATAATTAGATAACAAAACAATTGAAAATGAAAAACAAAACGCTAATCTAATTTCTCATCCAAATCTTCACTGTCATCAGCCTCTTCTTCTTGAATTGTTTTGGCGTTTTGAACCTTTGAATACCTTAGCCAAATGCCAATTTTCCTACATAACGCCCCTCTTTTTAGACGAAGCCTATTAGTGGCATCCTGTATTTTGGTGTGATATTTCTTGTTTGATGACATGTCATTGAAGATCAACTCCTGCTTGAATGCTATTTATAATAATGGAGTCCAAAATAACATTTTACAATGGTATTGATCCTTTCATACCATGCATATATTCATCAAGAACAAAGCTCACGTGATGACATATCACTGTCATCAGTCCCTTTTTCTTGAATATTTAGTCTTCTCATTCAGCAAAAGCTTATAGAAATACCCACCTCAGAGAAGAATCCATTCAGTGAAACATCTTGCAGAACAATAGTGGATATAGAAGAAACGAACTTTGCCATCTGTGGTTTTTTTAACTATTTTTTTGGCGTTTAAAGTGAGTGGTTTCTAGGAAACATGAAGTTTGTTTTCTGGGTGTGATCAATTCATTGTGTAGAGACCTCTCTCTTATAGAATGTTTTTGGCGTGTAGTTTAGGTGGGATTTATATTATAATAAATGATAGTAATATAGTAACCGTCTTTTCAGTTACTGTGTGTATTTACTGTTTTGTTCAGCTTTATCAGTTTTAGGGTGATAGACGTCCCATCTTCCAAATTTGGCGTTTTTTATGGCGTTATATAGACCAAGATGACAAAATACAATAACAAAGAAAATATTAAACAAGAATTTTTTTTTATTATTTTTGGCGTTTTGTAAGCAAT
Organism: Helianthus tuberosus; assembly: GCA_030545235.1. NCBI lineage: Eukaryota > Viridiplantae > Streptophyta > Magnoliopsida > Asterales > Asteraceae > Helianthus > Helianthus tuberosus. The sequence goes on along the minus strand of CM060396.1, from coordinate 27,125,135 downwards.
AACTTTTTGTAGTATTTTTTTGGCGTTTTGAAACTAAATGGAGAAATATAGCATTTTATTATCTTAAAAAAAAGAGCACACAGAAGAAAAAAAAAATAAAACTCCTCGTTAGAAGGTACTTTATCTGAAAAGTATTCATCATTTCCGTCATCTTCTTCCTTGGAGTCTTCATCTAGACTTTCATCTAATTCATCACTTTCATTTTCATTGGCTTCTTTTTGTTGAAGATTCTGAATTTGAAACATGTCCTGCATCAACGCCATTTTTAAGTCCATGTCTGTGTTCAAACACGTGGCGTTGTGTAACTCTTCCATGAATCCAACCCCCTGCTTTGTCATGATGTCTTCAAGCAGGTAGTCTTTTTGCTCTCTGTTATCACACATAACGGTCACCATGTCTGTTTCCTCATCAAAACACCATGATGTTATGACTGGGTTCATTTTCCATCTGCTTTGATTGGTCCAAATTTCCTTGTTAATGTTCTCACAAGCTTATTTGTTTCATGACATTCGTTATCCAGAGCGATGCCAAGCAATAGGATACCCCTCTGTACATCTTCTTCCATCTTCATAATTGCTTTGATTGTCCTAACATACACCCTCCTTCTGTTGTGAAAACGTATGAAGAATCTTCTGATTCTCAGAGTGTATCTCCATGAAACCATGGTTGCCATTTTTGGCGTATTGGTTAAACTTGGCGTTTTTGGTAAAAAATGTTTTTCTAGAATGATGGATTGAAATGATTATGGAAGCGATGTTTAACGTCGTTTATATAATGATGTTTTTGGCGCATAATTTAAGAGGGAATTTCTTCAAATAAATGTTTAATAATTGAATTTTCAGTTACTGTGTTTGTTTCCTCTTCCTGTATTCTCCGACGCGTTTTATCACTAATTTTTGACGTTTTATATTTAATGGCGTTTTATTTGTTTTGAATGGCGTGTTATCATTTTTGTTGGCGTTTATTGAGCGGTAAAAGACCTTTTACCCTTAATGAAGCGTGTTTACTTAATAAAATTGATGTTATTTACGATAACGCCACTGCGTCAATCTAGTCCATAGATTGTTTTGATCGGACGATCCATAACCGTTCTCACTGTTCTCACACTTTTCACCGTTTTTCCTAAATCCTAACCCTATATATATATATATATGTGTGTGTGTGCGTGGATCATAAGAAAACTAGTTTAAATGAGAAAAAAAAAAAAAAAAACTAACTAAAAAAGGCCTAAAAACACACCATTTTTTTCCAATTTTTTTCTTAAATGTAAATATTTTTAATTTATATAATAAAAATAATTACTGCACATGTTCATTAATACGAAAAAACCTTAACCCCCTAACTCACCCCTACAATGCCACCGCACCCCCCCCCCCCCAAAAAAAAAAAAAAAAAAAACCTAAAACGTAAACCCACTCCCCCCAAAACCTAACCCTGAGAGCTAAACTAAACATAAAACCTAAATCTTAAGGCTAAATCGCATGTGCAATATATACATATAATGCACTTGTGTAGTACTTTTTTTTTTTTTTGAAAAAATAAGTTTTTATATATAATAAAGAGCTAAGTTTAATAAAAAATTGAAAAAAATGGTGTGGTTTTTAGGTTTTTTTTGTTACTTTTCTAATTTATATCTAGTTTTTTCTAGATATTCTTCCACACACACACACACACACATACACACACACACACATATATATATATATATATATAGGATTAGGTTCAAGAATGAACACTAATGTGGCTTGCGAACTGAGTGAACTAATCCTACCCATACACGTGTGTAGATCAATAGCCAGGATTTGATGTTGAAATACACTAGTGTATTTTACGATTTGATGATGAGATCCTGGCCATACACATGTGTAGATCAATGGTCAGGATTTGTTCACTCAGTTCGCAAATACACTAGTGTTCACTCTAGAACCCCACCATATATATAGTGGATGGTTCATATGAGAAGAAAAAAATTGTAAGAATAAAAAGAATAAGTTTTAAACCAATAAAAATGCTCCATTTTACTTCATTTAATATGTGTATTTAATGTTATTAATAAGGGCATATATGTAAATTTCTAATTGTAATTAATTGGCTAACTAATCAAACTTGTAACTCACTTTTAAATATATACTCTTTCATGACAAAATAATTTAGGGTGGAAGACAATTTTTGATATGTGTAGGATAAATTTTAGTATATGTGTAAGATAAATTCTTAAATGTGTATGATAAATTTAGATATGCGTAGGTAAATTTCGGTAAGTGTAAGTTACATGTAGGATAAATTTTGAAATGTGTAGGATAAAATGTTTTTTGCTTTATTAATTAGAGATAACATAATTAATGGGAGGAGTTATAAACTATTTAATGTTTTACCATTATGCCCTTTCTTCTTTTTCTTCTCAAATTAATTTTTTTCTCAAATGAACCTTCCCCTATATATATATATAGGCCAAGTATAGATAGAAAACCCTAAAAATTTGAGAAAACCCTACCTCCCGACATTTTTTTTTGAAAAAAATAACACATGTAATATACATGTTTTTAAGAGTTTTGGGCCAAAAAAAACAAAAAAGCGCCGAAGGATTATTTAAAAAAAAAATAAACAAATTTCAGCAACTTTTATGACTAACATGTGTTAGACAAAAAATGCTGAAACTTATTTATTTTTTTTAAATATTCCTTCGGCGCTTTTTTGTTTTTTTTTTTTTTTTTGGCCAAAAACTCTTAAAAACATGTACATTACATGTGTTATTTTTTTCAAAAAAAAAAAATGTCGGGAGGTTGGGTTTTCTAGGGTTTTCTCAAATTTTTAGGGATTTCTATATAACCCTACCATATATATATATATATTAACTAGAGCGTACATCATATTTTGTGAGTAGGGTATTTATATTGTAAAAAGTGTTTTATAAATGGTTGTGAGTAGAGGAATAGAAAATGTTACTGTTTTTATCTGTATATTTGAGGAGGACACTATTTACCCTCTATAATTTTTTAATATATTTTGAAACTGATTGTGAGTGGATAAAAGAGAAAATGTAATCATAACGATGTCAAAAAATATTATATAATTGAAAGAAAAAAGAAAATATATTTATTTTTAGTGGAATTATAGAATAAATTTAATGAAAGAGACTTATCTATCTATTATACTAAATGAATTCTCTTAGGCCACATCACCTGCTGATGTGGCATTGCTATTTAGCCAGATAATTAGGTTTTGAGCGCCAATTTGCCTTTTCTCTCTATTCTCCTTCACTTTCATAAGCGGCAAAAGAGTTTTCTCAATTCTCCTTCATTCAATTTTGAAACCGCTGCTCTTCATATGGAAGCCACAATCAATCACCAATCACTTGAAAATATTCTACTTTCTCACACGCTTCTCCCTTCCACAACACGACTCACAACCCTAATTCATCAATCGTCGCTCTCTTCCTCCCTAGGTTTCTTCCTCTACTAGTTTGTTCTTCATTAATCGCGGTTATTTTACTCCCAGCAGTTCCTCCATAACAACGAAAGTTAGTCGATTTCGTCTCGATTTGTTATCCCAATCTGATTTTTGGCATCCAGGTAACAATCAATATCATCAATAAGTTTACCAATTTAGGGTGAAATCAACAAAAAGATCATCACTGATACAGATTCGACAGCGGTATCTATTGATTTGGTGTGCATAACCTTCAACTTTATTGATTTTAACAAGTTTAATATGTCCTGTGTGTTTTGTAGTTAGAATGCTGAAAGATTTATGTGTGAAAATCATTGACGATTATTTGTATATTTTTTGGTTGCAACACATGCATCTTCGTTGAGTACTTGAATATTATATTTACATATATTGATGACAATGTGGTTTTATATCAAAAGCTGATTGTACTTATTGTTTTAGATAACAATTATATGCAAGAAACGAAATATATGACTAGGGATGAACTCGGTACTAACCGGTACCGAAAATTACAAAAATGGGTACCGGTACCGAAAATACCCGGTACCGTACCTGTACTGAAAACGTCAAATATTGGTACCGAAAATATTTCGGTTTGGAACATTCCGTACCGTTACCATTTGCTGATCCTTAGATATGACAGACTATAAAGAAAATAATGAATCTTTTTAATTATTAGCTAAACTTATTTGATGTTCAATTAGGCCTTTTAAGCCAACTTTATATCTTACTTATTCTGAATTACCCATGTATTTCATGGGTTTGTAATCTGTATACAAATTTATTTAACTGTCTATCATGTTCTTGAAGTAAATAATTTGTTATACAGTAACCTATGCTTATGATTATTGTTGGGTTTGCAATATATTGAATTCAAACCTATTAAGGAATTTGGTATAACCTGACTTATAATTATAAGTTAAGCATTTGTGTGAATGAACACTAACATCTACTTACTTTTCATGGTCGTTTTAAATGCTTATGATCATGGTCGATTTTCAGGTTGATAATAATTATTTAATATCTAGAACGGGTCAATTTGGTTAACTTAAAGAAATTAACTATATGGGTCAAATGTGTTGAACTTTGAGCAGGTTGAGGATAAATAAAGTGTATGTGATTCTACATATATGAACATGTGACAACTTATACCTATAGGCTATAAAGTAAACTGGTCTTATATGAGAAACTAGCATTTTTGGACGATATATATTATATAAGGTGTGGTCAAAGGTTGCTTTCCATAAGCCATGCCCATAATATGCGATTATTGCGGGGAATCAAAAATATTTCAATTCCGGGCTCATGAACTTCCATTTTTTCCTTATTTCGTGCGGGGAACATGCACCATCATTTATATTTATGGGTAAAATAAAGAGTTTTGAGTCCGATCAAATGGAGTCTAAAAGCGGGAATGGTGATAGTGAAGTATAGAAAACCTTGCTGGAGCTTCTTAATCAACTGCAAGGATTCGAAGTATCAAACAAGATCAAGGTACTTTTTTGGCGCATTATCAACACAAATATTTAGATATCTTTTTAAAGATGTTATATTTATGCATCATATATCTTTACAATTATAATACCATTGTCACAAGTATGCAATAAAAAAATTATATTATGTATCGCTTGATGCATGTTATATCCTCTATTAAGTTTATCTCAATAGTAGTATGCCCTCTTTCTTTATTTATTCATTTTCTTAACAGTTGAGGTCTGATATATTGAAAATTATTTCATGAAATGTACTTATGTGTGGCATTGTTCCGAAAGAAAAATTGTTGAGAAAAAGTTGTTTACAGGCAGGTGTTGACAACGGTCATCCCGTATGCTACAATACACGGACAAGGTTTCTGAGCTGGAGGATGCAGTTTCTTAAAAAGAGTACCCGGAAGCTCGATGTTAGCCCGAATCGAGTGTGTATGGATTTTAAGAACTCGCCTGGACTGTTTAAGTGGGACCTTCATCAAGCTACCAATCAGGCACTGCAGTTGTTTCACACGAGGCTAAACCTAGATGCTCAGCTAAGTAATGTAATTTCAATCGGAGTTGGATACTCAACATATATTCATTTCGAGTCAGCTCATGACTTGGTTAGCTTTTGTTTTGTTTTTTTTTTTTTTTGTTTGGTTCAGATGATTTTGTATGTCTTTTTTAGAAGACTTAGATAAAACTATATTGTAAAATTATCCATAAGCTAATAAAACTATACTATACTATACTATAAAATTATATATTTTTTCGACTTCTGTTATATTTGACCTTTTCAATGAATATCGACAAAACGTATCCCCCATGTTTCGAGGCAAGTCTTTTGGTTCACATGTCTTTCGTACTAAAGTGAAATTACTGAAATGACCCCACACTCACTCGCCTGATATGATAAGAAGCCTAAAAACTTTTTAACGATCTCCCCGGTAATCTTTACATAAGTCTAAAAACTTTTTAACCATCTCTGCCGTAATCTTTAAATAAGTAATAAAACGTTTATTTCATTTCAGAGTTCTATATAAACACAGATAAATAGTACAATTTACTTTTGGTAACCCGTTAAGTTTTTTGAGAACGGTTCTACAAATCATATTTTTTTAAGTTGCTCTGTTATTTCACTCGACGTCCCAATTTCGTTTTGAAGCCTACTAATTTTGTTATTTTATGAAGCAAAGGGGGGCAAATCGTCAAGATTTTTAGATATCCTTTCAGATCGCGTCTAAACCTAAGAACGACAAGCTACCCGCTTTACCACCGTCAATTGCATTCAGGTTTGTTTGATTGTCTTCTAAACTATGCTTTTTATCAAAATAATTTGCTTTATATAATAACAAATGTTGAAAAGACTTATCAGCGATTTGCGTTTCTAGGTTTCTCGTGACCGGCATCTGTTGGTCTTCAATACTTACATTCACCGCTGAAAACACCCAGCCCCATTGTCCCTCTTGTGTGTGACGCGTGACTTATCTTGATGTTGAGTTTTATGTGGCGCTTACTTTTCTTCAGTAGTCTATTTTTGTTCTGGTGGCTGCCTACGGTGGTTTTGGGCGCTTCTTCTGCGGTTTTCTTTGTTCAGGTTAGCGACGGGTTTCTATGCCTTAATTTTGGTATCATAATCTATTGTTTTGTTCTTCATTATATGATTTGTGTTTAGAGTTAGGGTTTTTTTTGGGTTTTTGTTAATGCACACTAAGTGTTTGACAATTTGTCTTAAGAGATTTGCCTTTGGGGTTTTACTCCAAGCTTTAGAAGATTGTTCTATGTATATCAGGAGTACAAAATTTGATACATTGAATTAGGATATCCTTAGAAATACGGATTATGAAGTAATCAATGTATTGTTTATTTGACCTGGGTGGTGTCGTGGTTGGCTACAACAGGTGAGCTAGCGTAAGAAACAGAGTGTCGGGTTATAACGGGTTTGAGTCAACTTAGGCCATTTAGAAAAGGTATTGGTATTAATGAGTTCCGACCAAATGGGCTAAGGGTTGAAAGGGGTCTTTTAAGGGAAAAAAAAGTATCTGATGACTAAAAATAACAATTGTAGAGACTATATGAACGAGTGTCATTTGTAAGATTAGTTACACATCCTACCGAACTGAGCTAAGGGATGTAAGTCTCCCAACTGGAATCTAACCAAAAAATTCATCTTTAAGAAACTAAGAAAGCATATAAAATAATTAAAGAAGAAACCATATGAATATGTTGATTTTTTAGTCTTTCATTTTCTCTATGGTTGATTATAGGCCTATTGGTAAACAGTCTGCAGAGACATGGTAATGTTTTCAGGTGTGCATCACTAAGAAACCAGCTAGAACCTGAATAGGACATTGATCAAACATGTTTATTCACCTCTAAAAAAGAAACACACATTTTTATGTACCTGAAAATGAATCAGATTCTAATCAGTCATGGTTGTAGTGTATGTATTTAAACTTGATCAGACTGCAGTGAGTTAAATTAAACTTGATTTACTTGCATTATATCCTCTTCAAATGTAGTTTTTTGCCTTTCGGTGAATTTAATCAGTGGCGGCTTTGATGGTGTGCGAGGAGGACCTCCGCACAAGGCCCGTGATTTAAAAAAATAATACGAAAGGGCACTTGGCATTAGGTTTATTGAGCCCAATACTAATTTGATTTTTCTTAAATAAATAAAATATTACGGAAGGGCACACTTTTTCAAGCTCAAACAAGGTACGTGAATTCTTAGAGACGTCTCTGAATTTAATTGTGTTATTGTTGCATAGGTTGAGTCCCATATGAAAGCTTCTGCTCAAACCATTTCTTTAATTGGTCGAGAGGCCGATGGCATGTGCTCAAACGGATGCGGGTAAAACAATAGCATTTTGCTTCCGGTAATCAATTTAACTCCTGTTATTTCATTCGACGTCCCAGTTTCGTTTTGAAACCTACTAATTTTGTTATTTTATGAAGCAAAGGGGGCAAATCGTCAAGATTTTTAGATATCCTTTCAGATCGCGTCCAAACCTAAGAACGACAAGCTACCCGCTTTACCACCGTCAATTGCATTCGGATTTGTTTGATTGTCTTCTAAACTATGCTTTTTATCAAAATAATTTGCGTTATATAATAACAAATGTTGAAAGGACTTATCAGCGATTTACGTTTCTAGGTTTCTCGTGACCGGCATCTATTGTTCTTCAATAATTACATTCACCGTTGAAAACACCCAGCCCCATTGTCACTCTTTTGTGTGACACGTGACTTATCTTGATGTTGAGTTTTATGTGGCGCTTAGTTTTCTTCGGTAGTCTATTTGTGTTCCGGTGGCTGCCTACGGTGGTTTTGGGCGCTTCTTCTGCGGTTTTCTTTGTTCAGGTTAGCGACGGATTTATATGCCTTAATTTCGGTATCATAATCTATTGTGTTCTTCTTCATTGTATGATTTGTGTTTAGAGTTAGAGTTTTTTTGGGTTTCTGTTAATGCACGCCAAGTGTTTGACAAGTTGTCTTAAGAGATTTGCCTTTGGGGTTTTACTCCAAGCTTTAGAAGATTGTTCTATGTATACCAGGAGTACAAAATCTGATACATTGAATTATGATATCCTTAGAAATACAGATTATGAAGTAATTAATGTATTGCTTATTTGACATGGGTGGTGTCATGGTTGGCCACAACAGGTGAGCTAGCGTAAGAACCAGAGTGTCGGGTCATAACGGGTTTGAGTCAACTTAGGCCGTTTAGAAAATGTATTGGTCAAAATGAGTTCCGACCAAATGGGCTAAAGGTTGAAAGGAGTCTTTTATGGGAAAAAGTATCTGATGACTAAAAATAACAATTGTAGAGACTATATCTCACGAGTGTCATTTGTAACATTAGTTACACATCCTACCGAACTGAGCTAAGGGATGTAAGTCTTCCAACTGGAATCTAACCAAAAAATTCATCTTTAAGAAACTAAGAAAGCATATAAAATAATTAAATAAGAAACTATATGAATATGTTGATTTATTAGTCTTTCATTTTCTCTATGGTTGAGTATAGGCCTATTGGTAACCAGTCTGCAGAGACATTGTAATGTTTTCAGGTGTGCATCACTAAGAAACCAGCTGGAACCTGAATAGGACATTGATCAAACATGATTATTCACCTCTAAAAAAGAAACACACTTTTTTCAGTACATGAAAATGAATCAAATTCTAATCAGTCATGGTTGTAGTGTATGTATTTAAACTTGATCAGGCTGTAGTGAGTTAAATTAAACTTGATTTACCAGCATTATGTCTTCTTCAAATGTTAGTGTTTAAAACACCCTGTTTGGGAAATTTATAAAAGTGAACAACCTAATGGATTAATGATTTCTTGATTGAATACAGGAAAGGAGATTATTATAGGTATCTTGCAGAGTTCAAGACTGGCGATGATAAGAAAGAGGCAGTTGATCAGTCTCTGAAGGCTTATCAAGTAAGTATATAAGGTTGCAGTTAGTGTTGGTTTACTTATTTATGATTTTCGTTTTTACTTTCTTTTCAATGCTTCAAAATCCTTTAAATAAATATTAAATGTTGTCATTTATGCACATATCCATCTGCACTTAATGTTTAGATGCCTTCTCATTGACATTTCTTTTTATATTCATCTTGATAACTCCCTTATGTATACGTTCTTTTAATCATCGTGTTGACTAACACCAATGAAATTTGTTGTTTGCAGTTGGCTTCCACCTCAGCAGAAGCTGAATTATCTTCTACTCACCCAATCAGGTTGGGTTTGGGTTTGAACTTCTCTGTCTTCTATTATGAGATCATGAACTCTCCTGAAAGGTATTTTTTAATCTTCTTCTCTATACACTTGCCACAAAATATGTGCTAAACAAGCTTTTGATGAAGCTATCTCAGAGCTTGATTCCTTGAGCGAGGAATCGTACAAAGATAGCACTTTAATTATGCGGCTCTTGAGGGACAACCTCACTTTGTGGACTTCCGACATTCCAGAGGATGGAGGTATTTTCCATGCTACTATTTGAGTTTGTTAGGTTTGTCTGATTATTTTTAACATGTCTTCATTTTACCAAACATTTGATCCATACTATTTGATTGTATCGATAACTCTTTTCTCGCGGCCTTGGGACTTGAATATCTTGGAGTGCCCCACACTTTTTAAAGCTAAGTAGATTCTTATGCCTCTTTATTTATTGCTGTGTCTTGCATTTGCAGAAGATGAAAAGATGGAGATCACGAAATCTGGTGCGGAAGAGGTAAGCAATTCATAATCATAATACTCCGTTGGGTTTTTGCCATTTCATTTTAAAAATAACCACATATATGATTAGACTATGCCGGCCAACGGGTCAATATATGGGTTCGGGTCAAAACATGTAATTCAAAACACCCAGCCCCATTGTCCCTCTTGTGTGTGACGCGTGACTTATCTTGATGTTGAGTTTTATGTGGCGCTTACTTTTCTTCAGTAGTCTATTTGTGTTCCGGTGGCTGCCTACGGTGGTTTTGGGCGCTTCTTCTGCGGTTTTCTTTGTTCAGGTTAGCGACGGGTTTCTTTGCCTTAATTTCGGTATCATAATCTATTGTTTTGTTCTTCATTATATGATTTGTGTTTAGAGTTAGGGTTTTTTTTTTTGGGTTTTTGTTAATGCACACTAAGTGTTTGACAATTTGTCTTAAGAGATTTGCCTTTGGGGTTTTACTCCAAGCTTTAGAAGATTGTTCTATGTATATCAGGAGTACAAAATCTGATACATTGAATTAGGATATCCTTAGAAATACGGATTATGAAGTAATCAATGTATTGTTTATTTGACATGGGTGGTGTCGTGGTTGGCCACAACAGGTGAGCTAGCGTAAGAACCAGAGTGTCGGGTCATAACGGGTTTGAGTCAACTTAGGCCGTTTAGAAAAGGTATTGGTATTAATGAGTTCCGACCAAATGGGCTAAGGGTTGAAAGGAGTCTTTTAAGGCAAAAAAAAGTATCTGATGACTAAAAATAACAATTGTAGAGACTATATCTCACGAGTGTCATTTGTAAGATTAGTTACACATCCTACCGAACTGAGCTAAGGGATGTAAGTCTCCCAACTGGAATCTAACCAAAAATTTCACTTTAAAAATACTGGCCAACGGGTCAATATATGGGTTCGGGTCAAAACATGTAATTCAAAATGTGGGTCAAGTCTGTAGGGTTGGTTCAGATGTCAGATTTTTGTTGTATGGTCTAGCTCCCCGTTGGACGCTTTGTTGTTTTGGTTTGTTTAATAATACTCCACCACTGCCTTTTAAAAAGAAAGCAGATTAGATATATAGATAAAATTGGGTTGGGTTTCCATGTAGCCTTTTTCTTTATGTTTATGAATTATATACATGGTGTAAACAAGCAGAGCCCGAGGTTGCCTTGGTTCGAGCCCGGTTTGTAAGTAGTTTTTAAAGCTTGAGTTGTTTCAAGTATATATATATTTTTTGTAATTATATGTACAATAATATTTTTTGCATTAAACAAAATACTTATATTCATATAAATAATAGTTTCGTTTATGCTCAGGAGCTTAATCAAGTTTAGCATATGAAGCCTGGGTTTGACCACATTTACTAAATGAGCTATAGGCTAGACTTGAGCTCTTTAATTGAGCCAACTATTCTGGAGTAGCTCATTGATTATATTATAATAAAAATAATTTGATTTTTTTTTTCAAAATAAAATAAATTGCTTTTTCACTATGTGGGTCTGATAATTTTGTATTGTGTGCAGTAAGATTGTATGACGACAGCGGCCTAGCTCTGGGTAAGACATGATGATGTATGTTATTTGTAAGCTTGATTTCTAAAGCAGTGATTGAGAGGAATGATTTTAGGTTGTATTTGTTTGAACGGTTTTAGGTCACTTATTCATTCCGATATCTATTGATTAACATTGCCTTTTCTTTTCTGATGGTTCATACTCCTGGTTTGGTTTCATTTCGCATAAATACTTGCATTGAAGAAACGGTTTTTTTTTTCATCATGCCAATGGATGCATAAATATATTCATTGAAGGAAAATGATAGTTACATGGGTTAGTGATACAGGCTGCTCTATTAGACTGTGGGGAGTGGAGGGGCTTGGGTTGGGGGCATTGCTTGACACGTGGTGAGGGTGGGATCTACAAGCTTATGATGAAAAATGAGGGGAGGGGCGTGGCTTTGCTTGGCGTGGCCAGCCATGTGAATTTTTTTTAATTAAAGTAGCCAACCAAAGCCAACCAAGTCACCCTGCCCCCTCGCCCGTATTAAATGCAACAATTTGGGCTGTAAAAATGGGACTGTTATGTTGTATTTTATGGCTGGAAAATACAGTTGTACATGGCTGTAAATAGGGCTGTTATACAGCCTTATATGGCCGAAAAAACACAGCTGCATAGGGTTGTGAATTAAGCATATATAGGGCTTCGAATATTCACGCTTAGGATATTACTATGATACATCATGAAAACATAAATATACGTTTTATATTATCTAACTAACACTAAGTAATAAAAAATACATGGCCTGGACGAGTCTTCCATAGTAAGTTAGTTGTTTTTGAAAATTCAGAAAAATAAAAAGTAGAAAACACTAAACTTTGTTACTGAAATCCATGCAAAATGAACAGTTGTACTTGGTAGTTGTAAGACCACCCGTGTAATGACTACGAAATGTGGTGTATAAAGAGATTTTCAACGAATTGTGATATATGCATATTGATGGTTAATAAAAAGTTTTTACATGATCCGTTTCAAGACGTGTATATATTCATAACATTTTATGTAAACAACGATGATGAAACGATATTATCTTTAATCAACCCGTGTAATACACGAGTCCTTAGGCTAGTATGCTATTAAAAGGAAAGATCTATATCCTTTTTTAATATTCATTATTAAAGTTTAACCATGGGCTCAAAATTTTTTGAGCATTTTTTGGACGACTCTGACCGAGGCATATAGGCTTTTGAAATGTAGGTTTTCTTTGGCATCCTAATCTACTCGCTATAAGCATATTTATAAACAATTCATAAAAAATATATTGTCAAGTGATTATGTATTTGCCTATTTTTCCAAATAAACAAATTATAAAAAGAATATGGTGAAGTAATTATGTATTGCCCACAATATCTTAATTTTATACTATAAAAGATCAGCAGGAGATATAAAATAGAAAGATAATGTAATAACATTACAGTATATGCATCACAACTGAAACACTATTTGCATATCCTTATGTAATTTTCTGGGTTATATGAAAAACTCTATTAAGGATTTAGGGTTTTCTCATCGCTAAGAAAAAAAAAAGTATCAGTGTCCCACACCCATTTCTGGAAGTTGCGAGCTAAGGGTATCACAGAAAAGGCCCACTTATATCTCTTCTATCTCTAATGCATTTCGAATGCATTTAATGTAACTTTTTTCATTTTTGATAAAAGAAAAAGAGATTTTGCTAGAAAGACGTAAACAAAAATCTTACATTGAACTATAGAAGATAAAAAATGGAAGCATTTGTTATTTTAACAACCTTTACTTACAAAGAAAAGTCAGATGGACAAAAAAAGATGGGATGTAAAGCAAAAAGATGCAAAGAGAGGAAGTCGTCGGTGGAGTAGATTATGATGCATGAATATAAAAACCTAAAAAAATACAACCATATATATATCTTGATGAACGAACTTTTGCCCCACGTAAACACTAACTTCGATTATAATTTTTGTTTTACCTTTTCTTTTTTTATGAAAAGAAAAAATGAACCAATTGCAACATAAACGTGCAAAGATTGGTATCTTTTGGTATCGTCAAATAATACTTAAATCTAATTTGTAGTCACCATCTTAATTTGGTGGTATCTATCTATAAGGACTAAGGAAGTTGCTGGACCCACGTGATAAAAGGGAAAAGATTAGACTTTGGTATATGGTTCTCATTTTAATGGCGATCGTCACCTATTTGCGTTTAATTAATTAGTCACGTGCACTAATAATTTTAGGGCATAATAATAACTAGGGTATATTTCCGCCTTCGGCATTAGATGGTTATCGGCTCGGTTCGTAATAATTACGCTATGATACTTATACTTTAATAGTCCAAGTAAATCATGTTAAGATATTTTCTGCTTTGTCTCTGATGGGTAGCTCATCCAGGAACTCACGGTTTTGTTTTCACCAAATGAATTGCTCGCTCAGGCAAAACGCGTCCTGGTAGAGAATATTTCCACCCCCTTATAAGGAAGGTTTCGTTCTCCTCCTCAATCGATCTGGGACTTACATATACCATACATGTACTCGTTCTAAAAATCAACACGTGTTTTATCTAGACCGAGAACAATTAAAACGAACACATGTATCGGAACTGATGTTGTTCGAACGGTATCGATTGGTTCCAATCGTCATAGTATAGATACCGATGTTGTTCAATATGGTAACGGTCCGGTATCAGTTTATAAAATGCAAATAAAATAAAACTAATTACCGTTACCGATAACGATGTCATAAAAAATCAAATTAAATGTTGATAATAAATGAATTTTATTAAAATATAAATAAATACTAAAAAACATAATTACTATTTGTCAGCCTTCCTTTTAAAAAAATATATATATATATACACACATTGGTACTGATATAGACACGAAAATAACAAAAATATATACCGAATAAATCAAATTAAATGATACATATCGATACCGGTACTAATATTGTTATTAGTAGAAAAATATCTGAAAAATATAAATTTATCAAAAAATTAAACAATGACCGAATAAAATAGAATCACTGTTCATCATCCTTTCTTTTTAATATATATATATAGGGTAACGATATATAGAAAACCACTTTTAGCTAGAAAACCCGGGAAACTCTAAGCTCCCGACATTTTTTTTTTGAAAAAAATAACACATGTAATATACATTTTGGGCCAAAAAAAAACAAAAAAGCGCCGAAGGGATTTTTTAAAAAAAAGAAACAAATTTCAGCATTTTTTGTGTAACACGTGTTACACAGCAAAGTTGCTGAAATTTGTTTATTTTTAAAAAAAAAAAATCCCTTCGGCGCTTTTTTGTTGTTTTTGGCCCAAAAGTCTTAAAAACATGTATATTACATGTGTTATTTTTTTCAAAAAAAAACTGTCGGGAGCTTAGAGTTTCCTGGGTTTTCTAGCTAAAAGTGGTTTTCTATTTATCTTTAGCCTATATATATATATATATATATATTAGTGAGATTCCCACGCGCTTCGCTGCTGGCCTTTGGTCATTATGGTTCATTACATTATAGTACGATACCGACACTCGATATAGCAATTGTTGACAATCGACACGTTTTTTTTACATCGATTGAAAACCCATAAAAATGAATGCTTGTATCGGTGTTGTTTGGTCGGTATCAGTCCGTTCCGATACTTGTATCGTACAGACACTCGGTATAACTTACGATACCAAAAAAAATACTTTATTGCGGATATTACTTTATGTTCAATAAATTTTACACCGTCACGTAGAGAATGTTGGTGCATGTTTGTGACAACAGCTTAGATTTTGGTCTTTGGATATCTTGTAATTAGTTAAACGATAAACAGTTAGCGGGTTTAGCTTTGTAATAGTTAGTTGTAATGTTTGGGCTAACCAAACCCATACTTATGGGGATGTGGGGCGAATTGGGCCTGTCCAATTCGCAGTCCATGATGTTTAACCTTGGCCCAAGTAGTAACCTTGTGTTATATAAACAAGGTTAGGCTTTAGGGTTTAGGTTAATCAGCCAGAACATTGTGTGAGAGCAATTTCGTGAGAGCATAACTGCTTGGACGAAATTGAGAGTTGGTTAGGGTTTAGATTGGTTGTAATTCTTGAGTGATTGATAATCAATAGTAAACCCGGTTTGAAAGTGTCTTGTTGTTTCTGTTTTCTACTAGTTTCTGTGATATTCTGATCAAGAGGATTCCGCACTCTTGATTGGATTGACAATTCTGTGAAAGATCCATACGAATAGGGGACTTACAGAGAATTCTATAAAAACGAATACGATACCGTTAGCGATGTTTCATCGTTATATGTTCGGTTTGTGATGATAAAAAATCAATTATATATGACGTATTTGATTACGGATGTTGTTTGGTTGGTATACGTTCGGTTTCTGATTATAAATAAAATCAATTATATTTGACTCTTTTAATACCGACGTTGTTTGGTCTGTATATGTTCGGTTTGTGATGATAATAAAAAGCATCTATATATGACCCGTTCGAATCGTACATAATAATAGGCACATGATGGCGTTTGAAGGGGTAAGGTCCCAAAAACCTCATAATAAGTGCTTGGGACCATACCACAACCTCGCTTTTCAGCCTTGTACCTTGCGCGGCCGCGCACGGGTCTCACAAAAGTAAGACTTAAAGAACAGTCAACAATCAACACTTGCGCGCCCAAAGGAAATTATAAATCCTTGCGCTTTCTCCCATAAACAAAGGATGAAAATCCCGAAATAAACACTTCCGCTTAAATATCCAGACTCGGATACTATTTACCCAGACTTGGGATTTATTTATCCAGCTGATTCCACACAATAAGGCATCACACCAGATTACGACAATAATCTTCTAGAATAAATACAATCATGCACCACTAAGACGGTTATAACCGTCTGGACACGTGTCACCATCTCAGGCATCCCTGAAATCACAACGCAATCATGTAATTGGAGGATAATCTCCACTTAATCACTTTACACGTGGCAAATTCCCAGCCTTCGATCCAAGCCACGATCCGTGTGCTCTCACGTCGGATCAAGAAGCTTGACGGAAGGAAATGTAACCGCTTACGGGGTTAGCATCTTCCGTCAACTTTTCACTAACAGGTTTTCCCGCCCAAAGACTCCTGGTTATAAATATGAGAACTACTCAGTTATGAAATTCAAGTTACACACACTTCACAAATACATCTTCTTCTTCATAACCCATACTTATTCTCACACCAGAGTCGGGTCAAGGAGAGAACCCCTTTCTCCCCTTGGCGAGGCTAACGGTGCTTCTTTTTTGCAGAATTACCGGAGAAGAAGATCAGTTGTCACTGAGTCAAACGAGAGGAAACCTACCTTTTTATGCGGATTCAAACCCCCTAGATATTTCGGTTCCGACCATTTATCTAGTGTTTCTTCATTGGCGCCCACTGATTCCTCTGTTTTTTCAGTTTTTGTCTCGTTTCGATTCAGTTTCCTCATTCTCTGTTTTCACATGGCAGAGAATTCATTGTCTCACCCATTAGGTCCTCGATCTGAGTTCGAGGGTTCTACAACCCAAAATACCCAGATTGACGGAACCATGGGAACAAACGAAAACAACAGTCATTCAGACAGAAAGACTTTCTCAGATCAACTCATAAAGAGATCCCCAGAGTACTGGTTCAACAGATGCCAGATTGCTTTAAACTCAATTTTCACACAAATCGCCAGATCTGAGTTCCTAAACATCAGATCTGATGAAGAAAATGACACTGTAGTATTGGACCCACCAACACCCTATCGGGGGGACATCCAATCTAACAGTTATGTTGCGATACTTCGACAATCAAGAGATATCAACCATCAGAAAACCAAACAAATAAACATGGTTCAAGGAGGTCCGTCACGAAGGCCAAAAAACGAAACCATGATCAACATTGGAGGGAACAACAGGTTGTATTTCCTGTTGTCCCTGGTGGCCCTCAGGAAGAGCGACCAGTAATTATTACTGGCATCTTCGGTCATTATCGAACGGACTATATGTTTATAGATCCAGGAAGCTCGATGGATATCATATACGAGCAGTGCTTCAAACAGCTCGATCCAGAAGACAAAGTACGCCTAGAACCGGTTGATTTTCCTCTCACCGGATTTTGTAACGAAGTCGTATTCCCGTTAGGGCAAATAGCATTCCCTGTGACTCTATCTGATGGCGAGCATTCGCATACAGTCACAGTAAATTTCATGGTTATGCCAGCAACATCACGTCATGATGTATTGCTCGGGAGAAGATCACAAAGAGAATTCAGCATGATCACCTCTATTCCACATGCTGCATGTGGATTTCCAACAGAAACGGGAGTAGCAATCCTATACTCCAGTAAAGAGGTCATGTACGTGGACGATGAGCCACCAGCAAAAGTGGCTAAACCCTCAACATCAAATAAGCCAGAAAAATGGGTTCTAAACAATGAGTATCCAGAACAGACCATCCTGTTGGGACATGCCATTTCCTCAGCAACTCGGATACAATTAAAAGTGTTGCTGACTGACAACAAAGACATATTTGCCTGGTGCCCAGCAGACATGACTGGGGTTCCACGCGATATAGCACAACATTGTCTGAACATAAAACCCACAGCAGAGCCTGTTGCGCAGGGAAGGCGTAGCTTCAGCGAAGAAAAAGCAAAGGCCATAGATGAACAAGTAACAGAACTACTTAATGCGGGAATCTTATGCGAAGTTAAATACCATACATGGATTGCCAATCCAGTAATGGTACAGAAACACAGTGGCGGATGGAGAATGTGCGTCGACTTTAAAGACCTGAATAAAGCATGCCCCAAAGACTGCTATGCGCTTCCTGAGATAGACAAAAAAGTCGACTCTCTAGCATCATTTCGATGGAAATGCTTCCTTGACTGCTACAAAGGCTATCATCAGGTCCAGATGAAGGAAGAAGACGAAGATAAGACTGCATTCCGCACTGATAAGGGCATCTTCTGCTACACCAAAATGCCCTTCTGCTTGTGCAACGCAGGCGCAACGTACCAACGACTAATGGATACAGTCTTCAAAGGAGACATCGGTAAAATAGTCGAGGTATACATGGATGACCTTGTCATTATGAGCAATGAGGAAGAAACAATGTTGGAGAACATTCAGCGCACATTCGACTCATTACGCAGCGTAAACTTAAAACTCAACCCAGCAAAATGTTCCTTCGGGATGGAAGAAGGAAAGTTTTTAGGTTTCATAGTAACACGAGATGGGTTTAAAGTAAATCCAGAAAAGGTGCAGGCTATCCAACTAATGCCATCGCCTGCAACAATAAAAGAAATGCAAAGACTCGCCGGGCGCTTGGCAGCTTTGAACAGATTCTTGGCCAATCACGCAGCAAAGTCTTATCCATTCATCAGTACACCACGGAACTGCGCCAAGAAAACTCACTTCCAATGGACACCTGAAGCGGAAACAGCCTTCAAGCAAATGAAGGAATGTTTGATTCAGTTACCAACGTTGACGGCGCCACGAGAAAAAGAACCATTGATCCTATATTTATCGGCTGCGGAAGTAGCAGTAGGCGCGGTCTTAATGGTGGAGCGCGAAAACATTCAGACTCCAATCTACTATATAAGCAAGATGCTCACCGGCCCGGAAACTCGTTACTCGATGATAGAAAAGCTGGTCCTAGCACTGATACATGCGTCACGACGCCTACGTCGGTATTTTTCGGGCCACGTCATCACGGTTCTCACCAATTATCATTTAGGCCAAATCTTATCCAAACCCGACGTGGCGGGAAGGTTGGCTAAGTGGGCTATTGAGCTGGGGGGGGGGATACAATATCCTGTATAGACCAAGACCAGCAATTAAAGGGCAAGTTCTAGCGGATTTTGCCACAGAAGTTCCCATCGACAAAGTTCAAGAGTGCGAGGTGATCCAGAACCCTATTCCTGTTTTCGATGATAGGATCTGGACTCTGCACACAGATGGAGCTTCCAATGACGACGGAGCCGGCGCAGGCCTTCGATTAGTCAGTCCCGATGATCACGAGCTTACATATGCCATACGCTTGGATTTCCGAAGCACGAACAACGAAGCTGAATATGAAGCATTCTTGGCGGGTCTCCGCTTAGCACTTAAAATGGGGGCAAGAAACCTTGAAGCCAACGTCGATTCAAAACTGGTGGCCGAGCAAGTTAATGGCCATTATGATGCGAAAGGAGAAGCTATGGCATTATACCTTGAACAAGCACGGATGTTAATCAGCCAATTCCAGACATTCAAGGTTAACCATATAAACAGAAGTGAAAACAAACATGTGGACGCATTGAGCAAATTGGACGCAACCAGCTTTAAGCACTTAGCAAAAGAAGTGCGCATAGAGGTACTGTCTAATCCCTCTGTTCCTCTCAAACAAGTCAACATCATAGAGATCGGCAGTCCGTCCTGGATGTCCCCGATCATTTTGTACCTACAGCACGGGAAACTCCCATAGGAAAAAGCAGAAGCCAGGAAAATCCAGAATAAAGCAATAAACTACGAAATGGCGGACGGCATCCTATACAGAAAGTCATTCATGGGACCATTACTCCGATGCGTTGACAAGACAGACACGCAATACCTGGTCAGAGAAATCCATGAAGGCTTGTGCGGAATACACGCCGGACCACGTATGGTAGTAGCCAAAATAATGAGCGCAGGATACTATTGGCCAGGAATGCACGTAGACGCGGTAGAAATATTACGGAAATGCGCAGCATGCCAACGTCACGCGCCAAAAACACTCCGGCCAAAGAATCCACTAGTACCAGTCATGTCTGCTTGGCCATTCCAACAATGGGGCATCGATCTTGTTGGCCCATTTCCTGACGCGCCAGGCGCAGTAAAATTCATCATTGTAGCAGTCGACTACTTCACTAAGTGGGTGGAAGCTAAAGCTTTGGCCTCAACCACAGCAATGGTAATCCGCAAATTTATATGGGAACATATTATTTGCAGATTTGGATTACCATTGCGCATCATCTCTGACAATGGCACAAACTTCGCCTCAGAAGATCTTAAAAAATGGTTCAAAGAAATGTAGATCGAGCATAACTTTGCCTCCGTAGCGCATCCACAAGCGAATGGCCAGGTAGAAAGTGTAAACAAGCAGATCGTCGATGGCATAAAAGCGCGACTTGGGACAGCGCGCAGAAGATGGGTTGACGAACTCCCCAGTATCTTATGGGCACACCGCACCATGCCAAAAACCAGCACGGGTGAAACTCCATTCAGCCTGGTATATGGGTCCGAGCCGGTAATCCCAGCTGAAATCGGTCTTCCATCACCACGCATGTTAGCTATGGAAAGACAGAACAATGAGTAAGAGCGAAGATTGGATTTAGACCTTCTTGAAGAAAGGCGCGAGAACGCTGCCATTACAGAAGCAAGGTACAAATCCAAACTCGAAAAATATTACAACGCGCGCGTCCGCGTATGCACATTTGTCCCTGGTGATTTTGTCTTGCGTGACAACGAGGCTTCCAATACGGAGAAACCAGGAAAATTAGCGCCAAAATGGGAAGGACCATACATCATCAATGAGGTCCTAGGCAAAGGGGCGTACACCTTAAAAAGACTTGATGGGACGATAGTTCCCCGCACCTGGAACGCGCAGCAGCCGCGCAGGTGTTACATGTAAAACTAAGTCTGCAAAAACAAAAAAGCATACAGGCAATGTATTTCTTTATTATCCTTTGTATTATGAGCCTTGCGCTCTTATCAATACAAACATCTTTACCTATATCATTGTTTGTTACAAATTGCATGTAATTCTTTTGGTTGGTGCGAAAACAATATGGTAAACATTGTACACCTCATGAACAATCTGGGAAAAGCGCAACATAAGCGCATATTCTGGACAAACGTTCACACATGAGCACAATACAATCTCTCATTCGCTCTACCTGATCAAAGCAATTAAAACACATGCAACATATTGTAATCCAAACATACAAAAACAAACCCTACTGGTACAGCAGTACACCAAAATATATACATTCTCAAAAGTGTAGCATAAATACTTAACAAGATCATGGCAATGATCTTCAAAAATTTCAGTACCAAGAACATCACATTTCCAAAACATCAAAGCATCAAAAGAAGGGAATACACAGTTCCCAGACCTAACCTAACCAACATTAAGGTCATCATCAACAGTTGGTCCCCGATCAAACCGGCGACTTTTCCGACGTTGATATATCAGCTTACATCCACCATACTGCATCATCGGAAGACGAGACATCAAGCCTTCAACGGATAGTACACTGATTTCCTCATCAACAACACCCTTGTGACGGCAAACATCACAATCAGAGCCAACAACCACCGAAGAAGCTACGTTGAATGGCTTTTCTTCTTCATCAATCTCTAACGACGGAGAATTAGCAAGAAGCAAGAGACCTGCCGCAGCTTCATAAACCCTCAGAGCTTCCAAAGGTCGTCGAGAGCGGAGAGAATGTTTCGTCTTCATTTTTCCGAAACCAAACAATAAGAAAAAGGCACCCAAAATATATATATAGGCAGGCCACTCCGGGGAAATGAAAGGGCATGATTAACTGTCAGAAAAATATCCCATCCAAACGGCGCTACAGGAACCAGGGTCATATCCCCATTAATGAAGTCTGACAAGCGCCACTTCGTATCCCAATGTAAGAAGACAAAATATCACAAATACGAAATTTTTATTACAAACTGACGTCATCAAAAGTCAGATCATGATTACAAAAGATCCAATTTTCAACAGAAAAATCGCATTTTTTCCCTAAAAAACCTTTTTAAAAGATAAATCTTTTCATAGAAGATTCTCTATTTTTTCGCGCCCAAAAGCATTTCCCTCTTATAAGTCCAGTGCTTCACTTATTCGCATAAATGCAACACTGGACTGAGGGGACTTGAAGGGGTAAGGTCCCAAAAACCTCATAATAAGTGCTTGGGACCATACCACAACCTCGCTTTTCAGCCTTGTACCTTGCGCGGCCACGCACGGGTCTCACAAAAGTAAGACTTAAAGAATAGTCAACAATCAACACTTGCGCACCCAAAGGAAATTATAAATCCTTGCGCTTTCTCCCATAAACAAAGGATGAAAATCCCGAAATAAACACTTCCGCTTAAATATCCAGACTCGGATACTATTTACCCAGACTTGGGATTTATTTATCCAGCTGATTCCACACAATAAGGCATCACACCAGATTACAACAATAATCTTCTAGAATAAATACAATCGTGCACCACTAAGACGGTTATAACCGTCTGGACACGTGTCACCATCTCAGGCAACCCTGAAATCACAACGCAAGCATGTAATTGGAGAGTAATCTCCACTTAATCACTTTACACGTGGCAAATTCCCAGCCTTCGATCCAAGCCACGATCCGTGTGCTCTTACGTCGGATCAAGAAGCTTGACGGAAGGAAATGTAACCGCTTACGGGGTTAGCATCTTCCGTCAACTTTTCACTAACAGGTTTTCCCGCCCAAAGACTCCTGGTTATAAATATAAGAACTACTCAGGTATGAAATTCAAGTTACACACACTTCACAAATACATCTTCTTCTTCATAACCCATACTTATTCTCACACCGGAGTCGAGTCAAGCAGAGAACCCCTTTCTCCCCTTGGCAAGGCTAACGGTGCTTCTTTTTTGCAGAATTACCGGAGAAGAAGATCAGTTGTCACTGAGTCAAACGAGAGGAAACCCACCTTTTTATGCGGATTCAAACCCCCTAGATATTTCAGTTCCGACCATTTATCTAGTGTTTCTTCAGCGTTAATAATTAAAATCTCTACGATGTTATAAGATAGCATTACCGATGTTGTTCAGGCAATAAAAAATCATTAAAAATTAAAATTAAAGAAACATATTTAAGGTTAAAAGTAAACATAATAATAATAATAATATTTTGTAAAGACATTAGAAAATCATTAAAAGTTAAAATCAAAGAAATATGTTTAAGGTTAAAAGTAAATATAACAATAATCTATTGTAATATTGAAATAATAAAAATATGAAAAAAAGAATCATCTTTACTGAAAAACATATATATTAACAAAATTAAATTAGTATTCATGTTCACTTTTGAACTATATATATAGAGAAAGTGTTGTCACGTTCCCCAGCCCCGGTTTGACCCGGTCAGGACCGCGGAACAAGAACACGTGGTATTTATTAATTGATGCGACAGCGAAAGATTTAACAGGGTCTTTTAAAACTTGAAATTGCCTGATTATTTTATTTCATAATTCGGGATAAAACCCCGTAAATTACTATAGAGGAATTTCATAAGTAAATTCCCTGATTTATAAAACATGTTTATTCATTTTAACTGAGCCACCTCTTCAAGCTTGTTAGTGCTCCGTAGCACGTTTTCCTTGATTCACAGCAGGTCGCCTGAAACATGTTTTAAAAATATTTTATCAGCGGGGAAATGCTGGCGAGTCATTCAAGTATATAAAACGACACATTAGTTATTAATTACAACATAAGAGCGATTACAATGGCTTCTATCTTATTTTTATCTGGTGCCGTGTCACCTGGTGACGATGGTCATACCACTATTGGGTCTTTCCCCAAGTAGTGATGATTATCACTGTTAGGATTTATTAGCCTAACAGTGAGAAATTAGTAATGTGCACAATACCCCAATTAGCCAGTGATTCAAGATAACCATGACTTAATCACTGTAATTATAACTTTTGAAAATGATTGGAGTATTATAAAATACTATTGATAAAAAGAGAATGACTCACTTTGCAGATTTATACAGGCAGAGTTTAGCCTACTGATTAGCCTTGTAACCTAAATTAATAACAATGCATACGAACTAGGTTAGTAACTAATACAGCATTTACGATAACTCACGAGATTAAAACCCTCACGATTAATGACAAAGTGCTATACTTCAACATCCGTCGAATTCACGACTAATGACAAAGTATGGCCCTAATGTGGGCAACACTTAAACATCCATCGGATAGTTTTCAATCGATCGGACATTGAATCGTAGAAGCGATCGAGTTAATACTCGGTATCGTAGTAGCGTTGCACTACTGTGAATTGTAATTTCGACTTTTGGACAGTATACTTCGTGATTTTGATTGAAATTTCGACACAGAATGATAGCTCGGGACCAAATCTATTTATAGGTGAAATATGGGTCTCACGCGGCCCGCGTGAACCCCTTCATGATCCTTACGCGGCCCGCGAGGGCCAGCTAGACGTAGACTAGGGCTAGCATGTCCCATATAGGCCTGCCACGTGTGCGACGCGTGGCCCGGCGTGCTTATCCGGTCAACCCAGCTTTGACGCGGCCCGCGTAAGGCTAAGCTAACCTTTACGCAGCCCGCCTGAAACTCATAAATTTTGTTTCTCTTGGTTTTTCATGCATAGTGGAGTTTTAGGGGTCCGAGTTTTTACTTATGGGTCATTTTGGGACATTTTTGAAAGTCCTTACATCCTCCCCACCTTATTTAAAATCTCGTCTTCGAGATTTACTGAAATAAGTGAGGATACTTTCGCTTCATTTCCGATTCCAGTTCCCAAGTGTACTCGGGTCCTCTCTTTGAATCTCATTTGACTTTGACCAGTACTAGTCTTTTGTGCTTGAGAAACTTGATCTTTCCGTCTTCTATCTGAAGAGGTTTCTCCACAAATTTCAACTTTTCATTTATTTGGATGTCTTGAAGAAGGACTACTAATGATTCATCAGATAGACATTTCTTGAGATTGGATATATGAAATACGTCATGTACCCCAGTTAGCTCTTCTGGTAGTTGTAAGCGATAAGCAACTGGTCCTATACGTTGGACTACTGGGAATGGTCCTATGTATCTTGGACTTAGCTTTCCTTTCTTACCAAAGCGAACTACTCCTTTCCAAGGAGAGACCTTCAAGAGAACCTTGTCTCCGATTTGAAATTCTAATGGCTTACGCCTATTGTCTGCATAGCTCTTCTGGCGATCTCGAGCCGTCTTTAATCTTTCCTTGATTTGAGTGATCTTGTTGATAGTTTCTTGCACTATTTCAGGACCTGATAATTGACTTTCTCCTATTTCTGCCCAACAAACTGGCGTTCTGCATTTTGATACGTGGTTGAAAACCGGTGATCGTTTATGCTTAAGTTGATGTTTTTACATAGCTTTTAATCTTGAATAGCCTACTTTTAATGGGATTTGTGTTTTAAAGGTCTAAAAGAGTTTAAGGAGCTAATCGGGAGCTTTACGGAGCACCGGGAGCGAACGGGATCAACCGGGGATGTGAAATGAACAAAATCGGGTTAATCACGAAGATTGGATGTGTTTTGGGGGATGTTAATGGATTTAAAATGAATATATTGGAAGATGGCATGATAGAGGGCTGAATTACGAGTACGTGGGCGAAAACGGTGCGTAAAACGGAGCTATAACGAAGAAGTTATGAAGAAAACAAAAAAATGGTATTTAGAGGCACCGTAGGGGACGCCCAAAAGGACCATCGGCGACGCCCTCTGGTTTGTTCCGTCGGCTAGAAACCTTCGTAAACAGCAGATTAAGCCGTCGGGTAAAACTGAGACTTCCAGGGGCCGTCGGGGACGCCCTAAATGGTCGTCGGCGACGCCACCTGCATTCTCACTTCGCGAAAAACTTGATTTTTGAGTTGGGGACGAGTTATAGCATCAATTTTGACCAAGAAACGGGAGTTACACTCTATTTTGAAGTTAGAAACACCTCTTGGAGCCAAGATACACCACCAATTCATCCTCTAATCCATCCATTCGATTGACAATCATTCGATTCGATCATCATCATCACTTCTACAACCCTAATCATCATTCACCTTTCCAATCCATTCATCACCATCAATCATTCCAAACCCTAATCACTATTTCCACCACTTTAAGGCTTCAAGATGATGATGTTCAGGCTCTCCTCATCCGGTGATCAAGACCTTTCGATCATGCACGGCTAATTCCTTGGAGGTTTCACCCTGGTGTAGACTTTTGTAAGATTTAGGGTTTATTATGTGTTGATGTTTGATTTGTGACAACTTGAATTGCATTTGAATCTTTAGACAATTGTCCTATATTTGTATTGAATTTACGAATTGTCGAGTGAATGATTAAATTTGACTTTGTGAAACGAATACACGTATTTATGCCTTCTCTTTTGATAGGATTTGTTAGTCCAAGGTAACGAAGTGCATCGTGGTCCGTTGTCTATGACGTAGATAGCGATTGGCACCTAAGCTTTGTTATTGTTGACCCGTTAATGAACTAATTCGAGTAAATCAAATTAAAACGCGTAGTAATCCTAGGTCTTGCATTTGTTGAAACCGGGTGTGAACCTTGTTATTCCATCTTGTTTTATTAATCAAGTTTCTTGCAATTGCTTATTTCTCTTAGTTAATTAATCCAACCCAATTGTTATTCTCATTAAACATCTTTTCAACAAATAAAAATCATAAAAATAAATTAGCAAGCTTCATAAATTCTGACACTCGTTCAAAATCAATCAAGTCCATTCGCAAACCACATACTCTTCGTGGTTCGACCCCTTACTACCACTAGCTATTTATTAAGGGTAATTTGGGTATATAAATATTATATTTGACCGGAGCGCGACTCTCCGATCACATTTACGTCTGTACAGTGCTTCGAATGGGGCAGCTTCAATGCTTGAATGATAACAATTGTTATAGGAGAATTCAATTAAAGGTATGTGATCATCCCAGTTTCCACCAAAATCTATCACACATGCCCTAAGCATGTCTTTTAGAGTTTGGATCGTCCTTTCACTTTGTCCGACTATCTGAGGATGATATGCAGTACTTAGATTTAGTCGGGTTCCCATAGCTTCTTGGAAACTTGTCCAGAAATGGGAAGTGAAACGACTATCCCTATCTGATACAATGGAGAGTGGATGTCACACCCCAATTTTCCACGTGGCACCGGTGGGCCCGGTGGGGAGTATAGTGACGTAGTTGATATCATCATAGTCAAACAACACAATATTTAAATGCACAGCGGAAGCAAAAGATAAATATATTACAATCCGATATAAAGTAATATCAAGTATTACAAACGGAATGTAAAGGATCCACAGGCGGATAAAAAAAAATGAATCATTTGTTCAACAGACTTTACGGCATCCAAGCTTGCGAGACTTATTGTGGACGCTAGAAGACAGCCAGCCTATTACGAGTAGTACCTGCACTTAACCTTTTGGAAAATACGTCAGTTTACACTGGTAAATACAATTTAACTGACTCATTTTGAAAAGGGTTGAAAATTGATTTGAATGCACGTGGCACAAAACATTTTATAACTTGGGATAATTATGCAATATATAATCTTGTGAACGAATTACATGTTACTTGTGCGTTCAGTAGCCCGGATGTTGTCCGGGTTAAAGATCAATAGACCCACCACAATATAGATTTATACACTGACAGGTGTACGCCTACACCCCGTGCTCAGGTCGTGGCCATCTCGTTAGATGATGCCGAGGATATCCGGGACATGGTCATTAACCCCCCAAAGGCTTTAAGTGAACAAGACTGTTTAAACGAGCCGATCAAATTATTCAATTAACCACCCAAAGATGTAAGATTTGATGCTCGATCAAGCGGTATTCTATATACCGTAACCCAAGCCCGTATAGGGAAAATAAGTTAAAAGTATTTACCTGAGTTAAATATAAATTCAATCCCAGCCGTATACCACCAAGCAAGTACAGATAGCTTTTACTGGGCTCCTAAATCTGGAACGAAGGTTTTTAATAACCTATTAGATTTCTAACGGGTCTTTATTTAAGTCTAAGCTTAGACCGGTTAGTTTTAAAGACGATATGGTTCAAACGCACGATTAAGCGAAGACCGGATAGAATGTGATTTAGACCCGACAAGTTTGAAGACTTGTATAATATGGGTATACTAAATACATTCTGGATCTTGAGACAAAGTTGATAATGTTTGACCCGTTTCGGTCAATTTATGCAAACTAGTTACATAAACCGACCCGGACGCGGAAAGGGCGTCACGGGTAACCATAAGAGTCACATGCAAGTTCCCTGATTTAATATGCCTTAATTATGTTATAATATCAGTAAGATATTTTCTATTATGCCCAAAACGGATATAAACTCAAATTAAGCCTCATAAGGGCATTTTGGTCATTAAAAAGATTATTAAAAGAGTTTATTTGTAATCTGAGCTATAGGTCTGATTTATACAGTAAATACACTTAATTTAACATGTTATAAAAGTAGGGTATGACCCATATGTGAAACTTGTCATTTAAAACCAAACTATGCACCTTAGGGGTATTTTGGTAATTTCACAAGGGCTTAAAAGGTCAAAACTGGAAACCTGAGTCAAAAACTTTTACTTACTGTTATTATCTCAAAATATACTAGAAACATCAGTAGGTATCAACCCTATATGTTTAATATGGTTATAGCACATACTATGCGTTAAAAACGCTTAAAGAGGCGATTTGGAGCCATTTCCGGGTTTTTAAAAGAAAGCTGATATTTTTATAATTCCAGAAGGCTCAAAATATTTTATTTAATAAATAAAATCAGTAGAAAAAGGTTTGGGGTCAAAAGGATTAGTAAAACTCATTTTATGGCTAAAAGGGCAAAATCGGTATTACCCGAATTAAACTTAAAGACCTATGTTATGCTCAGCCAAAAATTTAATAAAAATCTTTAAAAATCCCAAAATATTATATAACATCAGTGGGTAAAAAGTTTGATATCAAAAAGTGGGTTTAAATAGGCTATTCGCTAACTACGTCATTTAATTAACATAATGCTTTCAAATTACGATAATGAGCATAACTCTTAATCTAGACCTCAAACTGATATCAAATTTTAGGTGCAAGTTTATAAATTAGCAACAAATGTTTCTACTCTTTCAATTTTTCAAAAATCACGTTTTATAGTCAAAAGGGCATAATAGTCAACATTTAAGCATAAATCGGAAACATGCATATGAATCGGATAAGTATTGAACCAAGTTGTAAAATCTCAGAGAGTTATACTTATATGAAACTTGGTCCAAAATAAGCTCTAAGGCAGATCTCAAACATGCATAAACGGATCAGAACTGATAGTCAAAGCAAAAGTAAATTTATGCGACTTTCGGGTCCGATCCGGGTTTAAACTGAAAATTGTCGAGTTGAACATGTTGAGACATGTTCTTACATTAATTACCATGTTATTTTAATGATCAAACAGGTTGCATGTACCCTACATTGCTAATTATGCTTAAACTTGCAAATAATCATTCTGTTGACTTTTTAAAGTATGCTTTGACTCGACCATTAGCATGGTTAGAGTGGGAATCTGAAAATACCCTTTTAAGGGTTTGTTACCCACATAAATACCTACTTGTAGGTACTTTCAATTCGAGAAATGACTGAGCAAAATTTGTTTAATCACAAAGTCAAACTTAAATTACGATGGTTTGACTTTTGGTTAATTAACTAAGCTAGAACGAATTAGAAAGAGTTAGGAATACTTACAAGAGTCCTAATTATGCTTAGAGATCACTAGAAGGCTTGGGGTTGATCAGAGAGCTTCAGAATTTAGAATGCAAGTGAAGTAACAAGTGTCGAGGACATGTAATCAGATCATGGCAGGTGTTGGGTGGTTTAAACATACTATGGGCAGCCCCTAGTATCGATCTTGTGGGTGTTGGAATCAAACTGAACATGAAAACAGCAAGAAACAGGCTGTTACCAGCTGTTTCTGCGTCTGATCAGGCCACGCGGCCCACGTAGGTAACTCAGAAGTCTTACGCGGCCCGCCTGCATGTCCCAAATCAGCAAACAACTTTCATAATTGGCAGATTTGGTCCCTGTTTGCATATAAACGTGTTTCTGACACATCCACGGTCCGTTAACCTCATTTCAAGGCTCCATTATGAGGCTCACATATAGGGGATATGAAACATGTTCAAAAACATGTCGGATGTCGGTTCGTTTGGCCGTACGGTCACGTTGTTTGTCTATTTACGACGAAACACGAACGGACGCTAAAAACGAACCAAACGACGCGACGAAAGGAATTTTATCAAGGATATCACTAAAATAAAATATTTTAGTGCTTACATAAATTTTTGGGTGTCCGTAGATATTCAGAATGTGAGATATGCGCGAAAATGCAAACTTGTGCACTTTTTGACACTTTTAGTCCCTGCATGACATAAAAGTTTATTTTTGCGCATCAGACACCTCTAAGCCTATATCTAAGTTATATAAAGGATAAATAGGGTATTTTTAACTCCTAGTCCTATTCCGGAAGGTCCGTTACCATACGATTCGACCTACTTTTGCAGTTTGACGCAAATAGTCCTTTAATTGCGCAAAGTAGCGCGAAATGTTGTTTAATGCCATCCAAGCCTTCCATGGCCCATAATGGACATTCCCAAGCATATAATTAAATATTAATACGCTCTCGTTCGCTTAGATGGTCACCGAAAGGCTTAGATTCAAAAGTTGACGCTTTAGGCCCCTCTATTGCGCAAACTTGCGCATCGCATCATTTATTAGCATTGAAGCCTCATCTAATCTATATTAGGCATTCTTGGAAGTATTATTAACACCACGATGCTTCGGGTTTGCTAAAAGTTCATTCAGAGGTATAATTAAACATATTGACACTTTTAGTCCCTCTAACTTGCAAAGTTGCGTTTAACTTTACTTATAGGCATAAAAACCTTAAACGGCCATTATTTGGCATTCCCGAGAGTATAATTAAATATTATTAAGCTCCCGGTTTGTTAGAAGGTCACTCAGAGGTAAGAATTAACATGTTGACGCTTTTAACCCTTTATTGCGCAAACTTTCAATTAATTACGCAAACGGCTACACTTATTCATCAAGTGGCACATTTGTGAATATAAACATCATAAGAAACTTATTTTTAGGTATGTTATCACTTCCAGTCCTTTCATTATCAAAGTTTTCGATTTTTTCAAAAATTTAGTCCCTTAAATTCAACATTGGACTTTATTAGGGTTTATTACACGTGGCAATACATCATTGGACGTGATTTTACGAGGTGTTACATCCTCACCCCCTTAAAAGAAATCTCGACCTCGAGATTTGCTAAAATGCTGGAAGTACTTTTTGTCACATAACGGACTTAACTTCTATAGCATATCTGGAGTCTCTCCAAGCTCCCAATTTGACCTCTATATAATAGGTTCAAGTATCCTTTTTGAGGTTTCTTATCCTGTCGATCCGCATTCGATACAGGTTTATCATTATATCACAAGTCTGCCAACCGTTATGTGACAGTGCTTCTTAACTTATTGGCGAAATATATCCTTTAATCCTTAGGGTGTAATACATTGCGAGCTCCGTCAAGCTCCTTAAATAGGTTTTAGCTCATAAGTCATTTGATCTTTGATACATTCGATTCCTTCGAATGATTTTATATATTCAGAGCTTAACTAGTCTGGTAATTAACAAATTGGCACACCCTTCCAGAGTGATATCTTTGTTGAACCTTATTCCTTAACAAGGACTTAGAAGGGTTGCTATTTTCATTAATCATTGATTTTCTGCCAAAACTGGAAATCTTACAGATGATCATGGATTTGTATGATCCTATTCGTTGTTTCCAAGGCAATTTTCAGATCCTGATGATTGGACGTACCAATCTTCTATCTAACAATAGGTATTCAACATTCCATCTAAGCAAGGTCTCCAAAGGAGCAGCCTTGATACTTATACATCAACTATTATAGAAAAGCTTATCTCAATGTGAAATGGTTATTCCAACCATTACTTAAAACTAATCTTAAGGGATAGTTAATCCTCACAGTTAGTCGAACAAATCGACGATCCTGGGCAGCTGATGGAAATTCTTAATTGCTGCCTAATTTGGGTTGCGGTATTCAATGCATAAGAAAAATGATCCGTCTTTCTTAATTAACAATACCGAATTCTTAGAATATAGGGTTAGGCTATATGAATTCTTTATTTTCAAAACTTATTTAATTGGGGTTTTGATCCTTCCAATAATGGCACTAGCCGTCTTGGAGATTTCATAAGAATACAACCCTAAATGGGATATAAATCTTAATTATACCTGTCTCTCAGGAGGTAAACAGGGTAATCAAGATACAATGAGGTTACAGAGATTTTCCAAGTCTTAGGCTCCAGTTCATCTGTCATATTCTGTGTCAGATAAGTGACACATTTATGTCACAAGTCCATGAATTCCTTAATCGGGAACATTTACTTTGGCAATTCCATTCTGGATATCTTCCTTGAATACCATTAGTTGACTTTAGTACCATATGACTATTAGAATATCCTTGCGGTTCCATGCATTAAACCTCCATACTGATCAGGCATGGAAGCAATCTATGGAACATATTAAGATACACCAATCCTCATGTGGCGCTTTTATCATACCATCTGGTATTCGCAATCGATAGAGATCAAAGAGATATCAACTATACATG
This sequence comes from Helianthus tuberosus, assembly GCA_030545235.1. Taxonomy (NCBI): domain Eukaryota; kingdom Viridiplantae; phylum Streptophyta; class Magnoliopsida; order Asterales; family Asteraceae; genus Helianthus; species Helianthus tuberosus. The sequence goes on along the minus strand of CM060396.1, from coordinate 27,092,003 downwards.
CTGACGCACTTCTTCTAGAGAGAGGGTACTTCTAGAATCCCATGATTAGAGATTTCTAACAGGAACAGAAGAAATGGTTCTTATGATTTTGCCTGTAAGTTTTACCTTACACTTACTATATGGGGTTCTTACGGGAAAGATTAAAAGTGTGCTAAGCTTATGGTTTTATGAGAGACTTAGCAGTACCTGCAACCAAACGTAACTCCTAGCCATAAAATCACCATAATGGATTTATCTGGTGTCATTATTAATGTGAGTTGCCTCTAATCATACATCAGGAGGGCTAAACGCCTCCATTCTTAAACCTTTTAAACTTAGCTATAAAACCTTTGACAAATTGTAGGGCAATCTCGGCCTCGACTGGTTATTTCTTAATCTATAAAACGTGAGTAGTTGAGGTGGATCCATAATGGATTCATAATAAGCAGGCTTTGAAATCTTAATGTGCCTTCTTATTGCCGATGCTAAATCAATAATATATATATATATATATATATATATATAGGGAGAAGATCATGCGAGAACCACCTCTTATTGTGAGAACCGTGAGAACCAATGTGAACACACCAAAAATGCCTAAAAATAGCTAAAAATCCCACAAAATTTTTTTTTTTTTTTTTTTAATATTTTTTAGGTTAAAATCGCTACTTTTCGAACCTAAAAAAAAAAAAAAAAAAATTTTGGCTTCGAAAAGTAGCGATTTTAACCTAAAAAATATTAAAAAAATCAAAAAAAAATTTTGGATTTTTTTTGATTTTTTTTTGATTTTTTTAGATTTTTTTTTAGATTTTTTTAGGTTTTTTGGGGGTTTAGTTTTTAGCATTTTAGCTTGGGGGGGGGGGGGGGTTTAGGTTTTTGGGGGGTGGGGGAGGGGGGTTTAGGTTTTGGGGGGGGGGGGTGGGGTTAGGTTTTTTTAGTTTTTTTTTAGGTTTTTTTTAGCTTGGGGGGGGGGGGAGGGGGGTGGGGGGTTTAGTTTTTTTTGGGGGGGGGGGGGTGGGTAGGTTTTTTTTAGGTTTTTTTAGCTATTTTAGGTTGTGTTCACATTGTTCTCGCGGTTCTTACAATAAGGGTGGTTCTCGCATGAGCCCCTCCCTATATATATATATATATATATATATATATATATATATATATATATAGTGCATTATGCTTAAATTCTAGGTTAACCGAATAAGAGAACTATTTCAACCAATGAACCAAGGTTTGCAGCCTACTGCCGATAGTGTATAGCTCTTATGGGGGAGTCGAAAAAATTCTTATTCCATCTTTTCCATTTCGCAGGGCGGATACCAGGTTTTTCTAATAAGGTCCTTAAAATTTAGATCATCCCATACTGTATAAGGGAATCTTTCTTGTGGACTCCATTAGTGTCCTTACTAATCAAGGGTATTACCACCGAATGATTGTGACGTATACCTTACCATGTTCTTTCTAGTATAACCACTGATATACTTAATGGTTTCTACTCCATCCTTTCTAGTATTTAGTCAACATAAGCAAGCCAAGAGTAACCAAAACATAGAGGTAAAATCTTGGATTCAAATACTTAGTCAACATAAGGAGGATAAGTAGGTGACTTATAGTAAGAAGTAAGGAAGTTGTTGTACATGTGCTTATATTCAATCAAAATAGAAATTTCACAAACTAGGCACCTAGCTCGGTTGGCTAGGCGCGCGAAAGGGTGTGGCCTAGACCCAGGTTCGATTCCGGGGACGGCCGGTTCTACCATTTTTTTTATGTTGTTTAATATTAATTAAACGTACGGATACATGTAATTATGAGGGTTGTCTCATAAGGAGTCTTGATAACTATTTGTTTCTTATTATACACAATATGGGCTTGATTTTCAGACAACCAATCGATTTTTATCACTATATTAAGTCCTTATACTTTAACGGAAACTAGGACATCGGACGAATGATTCCTAATGGATATAAAACATTCATCTAATATTGCTGAAGTAGTCTCTGAGGTACTATCGACCAATTTTTACTTTATACTTAACGCTTAGAGTTTTTAACAGGCAGATTTAATGATTTACAAAATCTATTGTCTACGAAAGACTTATCTGAACCTGAATCAATAATACTCTAGCATGAGCATTATTGATAAAGAAAGCACCTGTTGCGACATTGTCATCCTGAATAACCTCTTGAGCGTCCATTTGAGAGCTCCCAGCTTTGGTCTCCTTAGCCTCCCCAGGCTTCTTGGTTTTATGTGGGCAATTTGTCTTGATGTGCCCTATTTCATTGCAACCATAGCAGGTTGCGTCCTTTATGTCTTGGCACTCCTAGGTCTTGTGCCCTTTCTTGTTACAAATCCCACAAGGCCTAGCTTGTGACTCCAGAGTGCATTTCCTTTTAGTTGCCTTCTTTGGGCAGCGGTTAATTATGTGCCCCTTCTTGCCACAATCATAGCATGTGGCGTCCTTCAAGTCCTTGCACTCATGGGTCTTGTGATCCATCTCCTTGCAGATGACACATCCCCCGGTCTGCTCATAGAAACATTTTCCGAAATGCTTCTTCTTGCAGGTTTTACATTTGGGTTTTGCCTCCTTTGGTTTGGACTGGTTATAGTTCGAACCGGTCTTACCCATTTTTACAACATTTATTTGGGGTATCATTGCACCTTCGCTTATGATCCTTCAACACACGGTCCACAGTGTTGTTTACGGCTGTATCTATCATAGCCTGTAATTCGGTGCTCGTTAAGTTCAGTCTTGCATCATCATTCTGATCAACTAGACGATTGTAAGCTTCAGAGGAGTCAGCCATGGTGAAGCTTTGAAGGTTACAAACCAAGTAGTAATAAATTGGTTTAATTATATAGCGAATTGTCGAACTTGATAATTAAGTAGCCATGGTGCGAATAAACCATATGGGCCAACAGATAGTATTTAATTTATTTGATTATGTTTTGCCTAAGTTTTTAAATAAACCATCTTTGGCGTTTAAATGGAATATAATCCTTCATATTTACTAGACAGGGGACATAAGTCACGACTGTCAATGTCATACTGACATCTTATATAGCATAACGGCTTGTTCCAAATGACTTTTCGATGGCACAGATGCCTTGTCACTAGGGAAATTTTAAAACATAATCAATGATTCCTTTGGATCGGAAAATTTCATAACTCATTGTTTTGACAAGAAGTTATGAAATAAAACTATCTTTTCCATGTATGTATCTTTGCCCGTAGGTATACATCCCAGGTGGATGTTTAGATGTGTACATCATGTTTGACGTTTATTAGCAATGATTCCCATTGATTATATAGGCTAAATAAGGGGTTTGGAAGTTCCTAATATAGAGATGACAAGCGTGATTTTATCGCATCACTGTTGTCGGGAGTGTTAACACGTTTTCAAGTGTTAATCAAGATCTGAATCTCTTCTAAACAGGTTTTACCATCTTAGCTAGGTCTTCAATGACATTCAAGCTAGGTCAAACCTTTTAAGATTCTCTTTTAATACATATACTTAACAGAAAAGGAATAATATTTATTTTATTCAGGATTTTTATCGTAAATCATAATTTATAAGTTAGTAATAGCACAAATGGCCTAGTCAAGTTGACAAGTTTAATTTGTAAGTCATGATTTCTGAGAATCGAGGCATTATAATTTATCCTAGTTATAAAACATTACGGATATTAAGGTGGCACAAAGGCCTAGTCACATGGACATTTATAAATTATAAGCTATGATTTCAGAGAATCAAAGCATAAAGGTGTTCTGGCACAATAGGCCTAGTCACAAGGACATTTATAAATTTTAAGCTAGGATTTCAGAGAATCAAAGCCTTGAGGTTTGAACCTAGTTCATTACCTTTTTCTGACAGGGAGTCATAGCTACCACTGTATTTTGGCTCATGTAGAAATGAGCAAGGCCCGTAGGCACTATATTACCACGTATGGTTAAAATATGATCATCTTAATTGATGATGTAAACCCAGGATTCAGAGATCATTAAACTGGGTTAGGAATCTTTTGAAGAATCCTTAATAACGTGTGTGATTTCCAACGAATCACATCTGCCGGGAGTGTTAACATGTTTTCAGATGTTAACTGGGATACGAATCTTTTAAACAGGTCCTACCATCTTGGCCAGGTCTTTATAATGACACTCAGGCTAGGTTTCACTCTTAAGATTCTTTTAATATTTATCACAGAAAAATTTCTAAATTGAACTGTTAATAGGGATCTGAATCTAAATTGAGGAGCTGCCATCTTGGCCGGTCTTAATATGACCCGAAGCTAGGTCTCGTCCTTTTAGATCTTGCCATTTTATTATAATGGTAGATCTTATAAAAAGAATGTTATTTTTCATTTATTTCTTATTTCATGTTTAGAATGAAAGTTTAAACTTAATCATTCCACTATAAAAATAAAGGTATAAAGTTGCCCTAAGCGGGACTTGAAAGGAATAATGTTGTCCTCGAAGGGACTGAAAAGATAAATATGTCCTTATAAGGACTATTGAGGAAACGATCTTCAGCAAAGGAGTTTCTTCTTCATTCAATTCCTGAATGCTTTCTCCTTGGTTGCACGTTTCATCCTGGTCGCGGTATGAAGCTCAGCATTTCAAGGCTCCAGACGTGGAGAATTCCTATTACGGCTTCTTCGCTTGGCGACGTATCCAATAAAAATTTGGAAGCAAAAATTCTAGATTAGGATTGAGAATATTCCTAAGTTAAGTCTAGACTCAGAAGGTCAAGGAATGTGCTACTGTGTCCTTGAGATTAAACACTAAGGGCTAGTGTTTAATTCACTCAATGTTAGCTCTGATACCAACCTGTCACACCCCAATTTTCCAGGTGGCACCGGTGGGCCCGGTGGGGAGTATAGTGACGTAGTTGATATCATCATAGTCAAACAACACAATATTTAAATGCACAGCGGAAGCAAAAGATAAATATATTACAATCCGATATAAAGTAATATCAAGTATTACAAACGGAATGTAAAGGATCTACAGGCGGATAAAAAAAAAATGAATCATTTGTTCAACAGACTTTACGGCATCCAAGCTTGCGAGACTTATTGTGGACGCTAGAAGACAGCCAGCCTATTACGAGTAGTACCTGCACTTAACCTTTTGGAAAATACGTCAGTTTACACTGGTAAATACAATTTAACTGACTCGTTTTGAAAAGGGTTGAAAATTGATTTGAATGCACGTGGCACAAAACATTTTATAACTTGGGATAATTATGCAATATATAATCTTGTGAACGAATTACATGTTACTTGTGCGTTCAGTAGCCCGGATGTTGTCCGGGTTAAAGATCAATAGACCCACCACAATATAGAGTTATACACTGACAGGTGTACGCCTACACCCCGTGCTCAGGTCGTGGCCATCTCGTTAGATGATGCCGAGGATATCCGGGACATGGTCATTAACCCCCCAAAGGCTTTAAGTGAACAAGACTGTTTAAACGAGCCGATCAAATTATTCAATTAACCACCCAAAGATGTAAGATTTGATGCTCGATCAAGCGGTATTCTATATACCGTAACCCAAGCCCGTATAGGGAAAATAAGTTAAAAGTATTTACCTGAGCTAAATATAAATTCAATCCCAGCCGTATACCACCAAGCAAGTACAGATAGCTTTTACTGGGCTCCTAAATCTGGAACGAAGGTTTTTAATAACCTATTAGATTTCTAACGGGTCTTTATTTAAGTCTAAGCTTAGACCGGTTAGTTTTAAAGACGATACGGTTCAAACGCACGATTAAGCGAAGACCGGATAGAATGTGATTTAGACCCGACAAGTTTGAAGACTTGTATAATATGGGTATACTAAATACATTCTGGATCTTGAGACAAAGTTGATAATGTTTGACCCGTTTCGGTCAATTTATGCAAACTAGTTACATAAACCGACCGGACGCGGAAAGGGCGTTACGGGTAACCATAAGAGTCACATGCAAGTTCCCTGATTTAATATGCCTTAATTATGTTATAATATCAGTAAGATATTTTCTATTATGCCCAAAACGGATATAAACTCAAATTAAGCCTCATAAGGGCATTTTGGTCATTTAAAAGATTATTAAAAGAGTTTATTTGTAATCTGAGCTATAGGTCTGATTTATACAGTAAATACACTTAATTTAACATGTTATAACAGTAGGGTATGACCCATATGTGAAACTTGTCATTTAAAACCAAACTATGCACCTTAGGGGTATTTTGGTAATTTCACAAGGGCTTAAAAGGTCAAAACTGGAAACCTGAGTCAAAAACTTTTACTTACTGTTATTATCTCAAAATATACTAGAAACATCAGTAGGTATCAACCCTATATGTTTAATATGGTTATAGCACATACTATGCGTTAAAAACGCTTAAAGAGGCGATTTGGAGCCATTTCCGGGTTTTTAAAAGAAAGCTGATATTTTTATAATTCCAGAAGGCTCAAAATATTTTATTTAATAAATAAAATCAGTAGAAAAAGGTTTGGGGTCAAAAGGATTAGTAAAACTCATTTTATGGCTAAAAGGGCAAAATCGGTATTACCCGAATTAAACTTAAAGACCTATGTTATGCTCAGCCAAAAATTTAATAAAAATCTTTAAAAATCCCAAAATATTATATAACATCAGTGGGTAAAAAGTTTGATATCAAAAAGTGGGTTTAAATAGGCTATTCGCTAACTACGTCATTTAATTAACATAATGCTTTCAAATTACGATAATGAGCATAACTCTTAATCTAGACCTCAAACTGATATCAAATTTTAGGTGCAAGTTTATAAATCAGCAACAAATGTTTCTACTCTTTCAATTTTTCAAAAATCACGTTTTATAGTCAAAAGGGCATAATAGTCAACATTTAAGCATAAATCGGAAACATGCATATGAATCGGATAAGTATTGAACCAAGTTGTAAAATCTCAGAGAGTTATACTTATATGAAACTTGGTCCAAAATAAGCTCTAAGGCAGATCTCAAACATGCATAAACGGATCAGAACTGATAGTCAAAGCAAAAGTAAATTTATGCGACTTTCGGGTCCGATCCGGGTTTAAACTGAAAATTGTCGAGTTGAACATGTTGAGACATGTTCTTACATTAATTACCATGTTATTTTAATGATCAAACAGGTTGCATGTACCCTACATTGCTAATTATGCTTAAACTTGCAAATAATCATTCTGTTGACTTTTTAAAGTATGCTTTGACTCGACCATTAGCATGGTTAGAGTGGGAATCTGAAAATACCCTTTTAAGGGTTTGTTACCCACATAAATACCTACTTGTAGGTACTTTCAATTCGAGAAATGACTGAGCAAAATTTGTTTAATCACAAAGTCAAACTTAAATTACGATGGTTTGACTTTTGGTTAATTAACTAAGCTAGAACGAATTAGAAAGAGTTAGGAATACTTACAAGAGTCCTAATTATGCTTAGAGATCACTAGAAGGCTTGGGGTTGATCAGAGAGCTTCAGAATTTAGAATGCAAGTGAAGTAACAAGTGTCGAGGACATGTAATCAGATCATGGCAGGTGTTGGGTGGTTTAAACATACTATGGGCAGCCCCTAGTATCGATCTTGTGGGTGTTGGAATCAAACTGAACATGAAAACAGCAAGAAACAGGCTGTTACCAGCTGTTTCTGCGTCTGATCAGGCCACGCGGCCCACGTAGGTAACTCAGAAGTCTTACGCGGCCCGCCTGCATGTCCCAAATCAGCAAACAACTTTCATAATTGGCAGATTTGGTCCCTGTTTGCATATAAACGTGTTTCTGACACATCCACGGTCCTTTAACCTCATTTCAAGGCTCCATTATGAGGCTCACATATAGGGGATATGAAACATGTTCAAAAACATGTCGGATGTCGGTTCGTTTGGCCGTACGGTCACGTTGTTTGTCTATTTACGACGAAACACGAACGGACGCTAAAAACGAACCAAACGACGCGACGAAAGGAATTTTATCAAGGAGATCACTAAAATAAAATATTTTAGTGCTTACATAAATTTTTGGGTGTCCGTAGATATTCAGAATGTGAGATATGCGCGAAAATGCAAACTTGTGCACTTTTTGACACTTTTAGTCCCTGCATGACATAAAAGTTTATTTTTGCGCATCAGACACCTCTAAGCCTATATCTAAGTTATATAAAGGATAAATAGGGTATTTTTAACTCCTGGTCCTATTCCGGAAGGTCCGTTACCATACGATTCGACCTACTTTTCCAGTTTGACGCAAATAGTCCTTTAATTGCGCAAAGTAGCGCGAAATGTTGTTTAATGCCATCCAAGCCTTCCATGGCCCATAATGGACATTCCCAAGCATATAATTAAATATTAATACGCTCTCGTTCGCTTAGATGGTCACCGAAAGGCGTAGATTCAAAAGTTGACGCTTTAGGCCCCTCTATTGCGCAAACTTGTGCATCGCATCATTTATTAGCATTGAAGCCTCATCTAATCCATATTAGGCATTCTTGGAAGTATTATTAACACCACGATGCTTCGGGTTTGCTAAAAGTTCATTCAAAGGTATAATTAAACATATTGACACTTTTAGTCCCTCTAACTTGCAAAGTTGCGTTTAACTTTACTTATAGGCATAAAAACCTTAAACGGCCATTATTTGGCATTCCCGAGAGTATAATTAAATATTATTAAGCTCCCGGTTTGTTAGAAGGTCACTCAGAGGTAAGAATTAACATGTTGACGCTTTTAACCCTTTATTGCGCAAACTTTCAATTAATTACGCAAACGGCTACACTTATTCATCAAGTGGCACATTTGTGAATATAAACATCATAAGAAACTTATTTTTAGGTATGTTATCACTTCCAGTCCTTTCATTATCAAAGTTTTCGATTTTTTCGAAAAATTAGTCCCTTAAATTCAACATTGGACTTTATTAGGGTTTATTACACGTGGCAATACATCATTGGACGTGATTTTACGAGGTGTTACAGTGGAACTCCATGTAAGGATACTACTTCATCTACGTACAACTTTGCCAACCTTTCCATGCTAAAGGTTTCTTTCATCGGTAGAAAATGAGCTGATTTGGTTAATCGATCCACAATTACCCAAATCGCGTCATTACCTCTTCTGGTCTTGGGTAACTTAGTAACAAAGTCTATTGTTATGAGTTCCCATTTCCATACCGGCATTTCTAATTGTTGTAGTAGACCTGAAGGTTTCTGGTGTTCTGCCTTAACTTGTGAACAAGTAAGACATTTAGAAACATATCAAGCTATGTCCTTTTTCATTCCTATCCACCAGAAATTATTCTTTAAATCTTGGTACATCTTATTGTTACCAGGGTTCATGGTATACCTAGATTTATGGGCTTCCTCTAAAATCTTATTTCTTAATTCTCCTTGCTTAGGTACCCAAATCCTTTTCTTGTGGAATCTCCACATTCCATCACTTCCTTGTTCTAATTCTTTTACTCTTCCTTTCATTCCTTCAGCATCATCTTTGATTGTTGTTTCCTGGATATGCTTTAATTGTTCCATTAAAGATTTAAATCTAACTATAGATTTAATCTAAGAGCACGAACTCACTTTTGCTTTTCATGATATTTACGACTTAAGGCATCTGCAACTACGTTTGCTTTTCCTTCGTGATATTGAATATCACAGTTGTAGTCACTTAGGATTTCCATCCATCTCCTTTGCCTCATGTTCAATTCTTTTTGCCCAAATATGTATCTTAAGCTTTTATGATCTGTATAGACAATAAACTTACTTCCATACAGATAGTGTCTACAAATCTTAAAAGCAAAAATTATGGCTCCTAATTCTCAGTCATGAGTCGTATAGTTTTCCTCGTGCTTTTTCAATTTCCTTGATGCATACGCAATTACCTTCTTGCGTTGCATAAGCACACATCCTAATCCTAGCTTTGAAGCATCACAACATACTTCAAAATCTTCTGTTCCTTCTGGTAAAGCTAGAATTGGACCATTGGTTAATTTCTGCTTCAAAATCTTAAAGGCTTCTTCTTGTCTAGGTACCCATTCAAACTTAGCTGCTTTACATGTTAGCTTAGTTAATGGTACAGCTATCTTGGAAAAATCCTTGATAAAATGTCTATAGTATCCAGCTAACCCTATAAAACTTCTAATTTCGATAGCTGACTGCGGGACCTTCCATTTGGTGATCGCTTCTATCTTAGCAGGATCTACGTGAATACCTTCGTGATTCACCATGTGTCCTAATAATTGCACTTCCTGTAGCCAAAATTCACACTTCGAGAATTTGGCGTAAAGCTTTTCCTTTCTTAACAATGTTAAGAGTGCATGCAGGTGCTCACAATGTTCCTCCTGACTTTTGGAATAAATAAGTACATCAAATCCGGCTAAATTCATAGGTAACAGGTTTGCCGAAAATTTATGACCTAAAAGTTCTATCTTTCCTTTTCACACAACCTTATTTATTTTAACAGAATTCCCATCTGCCGTTTCGACTGTAAAAATCTGCCTAAGGTTGGTTAAGGGTAAGTTAAGAGCTTGGCAGAATGAAGTATTTTTAAAACTTTGGTTTGCACCAGAGTCAAATAATACTTTTGCATAAACGTCGTGAACTAGGAACGTACCAGCTATTACGTCAGGAATTAGTTCTGCTTCCTGAGTAGTCAACTGGAAGGCTCTTGCATTCTTTTTGGTAGTTCCTTCTGCAGGGTTGGCTTTGTTATCAGCTGGTTTGACCAGTTTTGGGCAGTCTGGCCTAAAGTGTCCAACTTCTCCACAGTTGTAGCAGACTGTTGCTTTCTTATTCCTGCAGTCTTCTTCTTGGTGCCCCGAGATTTTGAAGAAATTGCAATATCATTTTCATCTTCCAAAATGCTTCCTTTTGCATGTATTGCAAAATGGAATAGTGAAAGATTGCCCAGTTCCTTTTCTCTTGAAATTACTACGATTACCCATACGGAATCCTTGGGTAATCTTTTGGGCTACTTCCTTCTTCAGGTTTTCTTCTCTTGTGCGTACCAGCCTGTCAGTTAGGGTGTTAGCTAATTCCACTGCATCGTCAATAGTGCGGGGTCTCGCAGCTTTAACGATATCACGGATTTCACCAATCAATCCCCAAATATAACGGGAAATAAGTACCGGTTCTGGCGAAGCCAGGGTTGGTACTACTCTCGCATACTCGAAGAATGTCGAAGTATACCCGCGACAGTCTACATCCACCATCCGGTGGTTCAGGAACTTATTCGCCATTTGTTCTTTTTCGTATTCAGGGCAAAATTTTCTTTCCACTAACTGCTGAAATTCTTCCCAACTCATGACATAGGCCATATTTCTTCCTTTGGCTTGCAACACCGTATTCCACCATTCTAGCGCCCCTTCTTTAAAAAGATGCGACGCGTACATGACCTTATCTTCCTCGACACATTTACTTACCCTAATTACTGCTTCAGTTTTCTCCAATCAACGCAGTGCCGCAGCCCCCCCTTCATTGCCTGCAAATTCAGCTGGTTTACAGGCAAGAAATTCCTTATAAGTGCAACCAAGTGTTGCAGCTTTCATTCTTTTGAGAGTTGGGGCTTGCAGTACATTATCATTATTGTTATTGTTGTTGTTGCCACCTCCGTTTATACTATTACTGAAATTGTCTTCACGAGTACGTTTGCTAGGAATAATTTGAGGTTCAACTGGATTTCGAGCAGCAGCAAGTATTGCTGGAATAGCATTGGCTATTCCCTGAGCAACGATATTTTCGATATCTTGCCTCTTCAGAAATTGATCTTCATTGTTATGCTCAAATTGATTAACTTCATTATCGGGTTCATTACCAGCGTTTGCCATCTGGTAATTAATTTATATAAGTGATTAGTATAAAATAATTAATAACCAAACATAATATAACTGCACATAATCACATTAACAAGTATAGCCAAAATTGTCGATCTTTCGACTTTAGATATTTTATATATTATAGGCATCTGTACAAACTGATTATCTTACAAAAGTTTTATTTTTAAGTATTACACATAATTATATTTTTATGATTATATTATTATTATTACACACATTCTCCTACAACCCCATAACTTTAACCAGCTGTCATCTCAGAAACGACGTTCTCTCTCGTCGTACTTCCAAGAGATCCTCTCTCCTACCTCTCAGATTCTGTTCCCTGCATCCACCAACTCCTCACCAAAATGGCGGAGTTCGGCCAGATTTTCTATGCTCATAGGTGGGTGTAGTGGAGGTTCTGGGTCAAACTGAGGGAAAAAGGTATCAGGGTTATTTAGAAGATTCTGGAACTGCCAGTCGGTGGTCCACCATTCTTCTAACTCTGCATGTAGAGGTTGGGTATGGATAATAGGATCTGGGATTTCAGGCTCTAGGTCACTTGGAAGTTGAGCTTCCGCTGGGTAATTAAAAAGATTTTCACCGACAGGTCCTATGAGGTCATTAAGTGCCAGTTTGTGATCTAACTCCTCCCAGGGTGGCATCTCCTGATTTTGCCTAGAACTTTCTCCAATCTCTATTTCCTTGCCTTTACCTTTGAGATCCTACGTCTTGGTAACTTTCCGTGTCGCTGGTTTCCTCATGCGCACACGCCTCCAGCCCACAATTCTTCTTCTCTTCTTGGGTTTGGGTTTCTCCGGAGGTTAGGTTTGAAATTCCATAGGTTCCTCTATGTCAGCACAATATCCGGTAAAGTCTCTGGAAACTTCCACATTCACAGGATATAGATTGAGATTCTGAAGGGCTTCAGATAATTCATTCAAGCTGTTTAGCAGTTAGGAAGAAACACACAAAATTCTAGGTTAAAATTTTGTAACTTGAATTTTTACATAATTACATAATGGCAATTAGAAAATTTAAATATTAATTATAATTATCTAATTTTATACAAACCATTTATTGAAACAACACATATTTATTACAACTAAAATTTGAAATATACTAGTTTATTTAATAGATTAAAATTTCTGGCTTGTAGGTAGCATAGGTGATGGTACTGGTTTGATGTTTTAACTATAAGTTAGAATTTACTGCTGTAGTAGCTAACATGTAGAGATTTGCCCATTTTTCATCTAATTCATCTTCCCATGGTGGTGTAGTGTCTATTTCCTGAGTTTCCTTATTGAATATCACTCCTTTTGGTTGTGACTTCCTCATTTTCTCTTGACTTTTCCTAATAATCAAACTTCTTTTATTAGAGGTAAGTGGTTTCTCATACTGTGCTTTACGAACAAATATTCCCTCCTCAGTATCTGCCGAGTATCTTGAGGAATTTGATTGGGATAAAGTTCCCTTATCTTTTGGTGAACTATTTAATTTAAGATAGATATCCGAGACTCTTTGCTTACCCATACTGTAACTAACAAATAGTCAGTTTAAAACATATAATCACAAGACGATAATCAGGAAAATTAAGTATTTTAAATACTTAATAGGCTTAAATCAGTGGCTATGATACCACCTTTTCCTGTCACGGCCCCCAGCCCCGGTTTGACCCGGTCAGGAGCCGCGGTACAGGAACCCGTGGTATTTATTAATTGATGCGACAGCGAAAGATTTAGCAGGATCTTTTAAAACTCGAAATTGCCCGATTGTTTTATTTCATAATTCAGGATAAACCCCCGTAAATTACAATAGAGGAATTTCATAAGTAAATTCCCTGATTTATAAAACATGTTTATTCATTTTAACTGAGACACCTCTTCAAGCTTGTTAGTGCTCCGTAGCACGTTTTCCTTGATTCACAGCAGGTCGCCTGAAACATGTTTTAAAAATATTTTATCAGTGGGGAAATGCTGGCGAGTCATTCAAGTATATAAAACAACACATTAGTTATTAATTACAGCATAAGAGCGATTACAATGGCTTCTATCTTATTTTTATCTGGCGCCGTGTCACCTGGTGACGATGGTTATACCACTTTTGCGTCTTTCCCCAAGTAGTGATGATTATCACTGTTAGGATTTATTAGCCTAACAGTGAGAAATTAGTAATGTGCACAATACCCCAATTAGCCAGTGACTTAAGATAACCATGACTTAATCCCTGTAATTATAACTTTTGAAAATGATTGGAGTATTGTAAAATACTATTGATAAAAAGAGAATGACTCACTTTGCAGATTTATACGGGCAGAGTTGAGCCTAGTGATTAGCCTTGTAACCTAAATTAATAACAATGCACACGAACTAGGTTAGTAACTAATACAACATTTACGATAACTCACGAGATTAAAACCCTCACGATTAATGACAAAGTGCTATACTTAAACATCCGTCGAATTCACGACTAATGACAAAGTATGGCCCCTAATGTGGGCAACACTTAAACATCCATCGGATAGTTTTCAATCGATCGGACATTGAATCGTAGCAGCGATCGAGTTAATACCCGGTATCGTAGCAGCGTTGCACTAATGTGAATTGTAATTTCGACTTTTGGACAGGATACTTCGTGATTTTGATTGAAATTTCCACACAGAATGATAGCTCGGGACCAAATCTATTTATAGGTGAAATATTGGTCTCACGCGGCCCGCGTGAACCCCTTCATGATCCTTACGCGGCCCGCGAGGGCCAGCTAGACGTAGACTAAGGCTAGCGTGTCACATATAGGCCTGCCACGTGTGCGACGCGTGGCCCGGCGTGCTTATCCGGTCAACCCAGCGTTGACGTGGCCCGCGTATGGGTAAGCTAACCATTACGCGGCCCGCCTGAAACTCATAAATTTTGTTTTCTTGGTTTTTCATGCATAGTAGAGTTTCAGGGGTCCGGGTTTTTACTTATGGGTCATTTTGGGACATTTTTGAAAGTCCTTACAAGTGTAAAATACAATATCTCTTAACGTACATTGGGTACGAGATGAAATTACAAATTCAATGCGAAATGGTCGGAATGGAAAGCTAGGTGTCTATCGTCTGCCGATAGAGTTGTATTTGCAAAAGCGGTATTAAGGGCACTACCGAATTACTTTTTATCTTTATTCATGGCATCTAAAAGGTGATCAAAATACTAGAGGCAATCAGAAGAGACTTTGTGTGGGGTGGAAAAGGAGGAAGTATGGCAAGATTGGAATGACTAGTCCTAAGAAGTATGGCGAGATTAGAATCGGGTCATACGAAGTGCAATCCTTACATTCTTGTCAAAATGATGATGGAAAATAAAGGAAGAACCAAATACATTGCAGGAGTAGGTCACAGTGTCAATTCACTATGACAAAAGATCAGTGCAATTCATCCGATGCATTAAAAGGTACACAGGAGTACGGAAAATATAATGGGTGCAGAGAAGGAATTTACTAGTTTGAATTTGCCTTTAAACAAGATGTTGTGGACAATAATGGGTGAAGAAAAACAAACTCTATTTTGGGTGGATAATTGGCCAGGGGTAGGGGCTTCAAAAGACAGGTATGACACTCTATTTGCCATAACAAGCAACAAAAGAGTAAAAGTTGATAATTGTGTCGCTAAAATGTCCTTGGGAAATCAATGGAGCCGGGAATGGAAAAGCATCCCAAAATCGGATCTAGAATGGGCTAAATTTAGCGGGCTTATGCATAAACAAATGGGTTTTAATTTCAGAAACAGTTAGACCTATTACGGTGGAAGGACACAAAAGAAGATGACATCTGAGTGGCCGGTATTAGGGTTCCTTTAAACGTGGCTTCAAAACAAACACCGGCAGAAGCTTGGCCGTTTTAGAATAGTTAGGCTCTACAAACGCCGCTAGGAAAGATCTCAATGAAAACAGCACTTGTAAACGGGGGCATGAATCTTTAAGTTGTGTGCAAGATATGGGTTTCGAAGAAGAATCTTTCGACTATTTGCTTGTGAGGTGTCTAGTGTCAAAATCTATATGATGGAATGTACTTGTATGGTTAAAGCTCCCCGTCCCAAACAAATTTGGATCATGCAGACAAATGTTGGAATTGGTGAGTGACACCACAAGGTCAAAGGAATGGAAGAAGACGATTGGGGTGATAATGTTAAGTCTATGTTGCAGATTTGGAAATCCCGAAATAATAAAGAATTAAACGGTACGAACAGATTAGTATCATGAACGGTGGAATAATTAAATCATTGTTATAAGTTGATCTAAATTTCAGAATTTGAATTGATAGATGGTGTGAATTTAACATTAGAAATGTTATCGTGTGATTTTCCCTTTTTTCTTTTATTGTACTCTTTTGGGTTTTACAACTTGTCTAGCTCATGTTCTATAAATCACATAATTTTCGCCGTTTAAAAAAGAGCTACGGATTATATTTTAATTTAATCAATAATTTGTTTGTATAACCAATCGATAAATTTAGGATTTTAAGATGGACTCATTACTACTTGTTAGATGATCAAGGGCGGGCCGATGACCCTGTGGCCCAGTGGTGGAAAGAGTGGGGTTTCTCCATGGAGAGCCCGGTTCGATCCCCACTGTCTGCAGGTGAGGTGAGGGTGGGTTTACACCCCAACGTGGTTCCCATCCTCAGGTCGCGGGTTCGATTCCTGGCAGCCCCGAGTCACCTTTGGCCGGGCCTTGGTTTGGTATGCTTGTCGCAGATGCCTACGGCGCCGTCTCGAACCCGGGCCGCGCGCAATACCCGTGTTGAGACAAACCGGTGAGCAGCCGTTCAAAAAAAAAAAAAAAAGATGATCAAGGGCGGACCCAAGGCATTCCTTGGGTGGGCGGGCACCACCTTAAAATTTGTTTTTTATTTGTGTATTTTATAGGCAAAAATCCCGACCGCACCCCTTAAAAGTTTGATTAAAACCCTTCATTCGTACCCGCAAAAAATAGTTTATGGGTCCGCTATAATACACAAATTATAGCCATCGTTCATCCGTATAATAAATTTATTGATATATCAACAACAAAGTCTTTTGTCTCTAACTTCTACCACTGTCTTTAATTAATCCCTTGTCAGTAACGGATTATATTCTATATGTGGCACCCTATTTTCTATTAATAGCCGACGACTCCATATACATATATTTAATGTTAAACTCCCAAGCTTCATTGGCTTCTGATTTTAGATCATTATCTTCTAATTTTGTCCACTAAAACTGCTTAAGTCGATAGCATTTATTTTATGATGACAACCACAAAACAACCTCAGCATCATAAACAACTAAATTAGAGTTTTTTTTTTTTTTTTGGCGTCCAAACTCCTACGTCACATGACCCGATTCACTTAATTCATAAGTATTTTATATTTGATGAGTATTTAATGATATTACAAAAAAGCGTGATACAATTATTAATATTTTCTATTCTGAGAGAGCCGACAGTCCCACATTTTAATCATAATCACCAACAATGTTAATAATGCATATTAAACGGCGTGAAGATGAATAGAGATTCGTACATATGTTCCTGCAAAAAAAATAATTGATTCCTTTTACATGTTTGTACAAATTTTCATGATGAAAATAAAAAATTTTGATGCAATTTGTTAAGTATATTGATTAAAAGTTGACAATGTATGGAACATTAAAAAAAGTGTATTTTGTTGCTACCTTTATAAGATTTAAAAAGTTGTATTACTAAATGAAACAAATTCTTAATTACAAATATATACATGAATGGAAAGTGTTATGAACAAATTATTTATGGTGACTCACCACGTTCTTAACTCCCTTTTTTTTTTATTTACTCTTGTATTAATAATATGGCCTATATATGGAGGTACTATGTATTTGATATGATATACTTAATATCAATAAGAATTATCTCATTCTCCATATTTCTTTTTTACATGATCTATGTTCTCATGTTTATCGTGTATATTAGTTGATAATAGACCGTTGTTTTACAACACCTTATCAGAGCGAACACTTTTAAAGTTGGATCATGTTATCGTAAGTCAAAGTGACCATCGTTATATCTTTATATCAGTTTTTTACATCGACCTACAAGGAACCTGAAATCCATCAATGTTACACAAACAAGTTTTATTTGAAAATCTCATATGAACAAAGATCAAGGTATGATTCGATTTCCTTTTCTTCTCCAATTTTCTATCAATGCTAACTTATTTGGTCTGGTATGAAAATCTGAATATGAGATTGTGGAAGATTACCTCGAACCATATTTTTCTTGAAAGTTGTTACATGTGAATGTGGTACTAATTTTAATATATATCGTAGATGTTTTGACTCTTGAATTATAATTCATTTGATATACCATTTGAAGCACATTATCACTAGTCCACTTTCTTACTATTTTTCTTTTGGAATTTATTTTTATTTAGTAATAGTAATATAACTTAAATTCAATCAATTGCAACTTACGAGGGTAAATGAAATATTATTAATTGTAAAATTGAATTGAAAAGTATTAATTGTGATATTATTTCTCATTAACCTCATTACAAAACGTTATTCATTTGAATTTATGTTTCTTTATTTTTTAGTTATTATTTAATAGTTGAATTAAGAAAAAAGTTTATTAAAACTTATAATAAGTTAAGTTTATATTTATTATTATTATAGAAGTATAGCAATGGCAGTGGTCTTATTATGAAGTTATCTCATGTTATCTTTATTCATAATTATCATAATTAATATTATTAGTATTATTGTAATTAAAAGTTCAATATAAGTAGAAGTGTAAATGTACAACAAAGGAATTATTTAATGTGTACATATATAATAGCCCAATTCTGTAATTGTTTAATTGTTTTATTATCGAAAGATTATTATTTGCTACATTATAATAATATGATGTAAAGTTATGTTATCATGTAGAAATTGCATAATTTACATTGGTCGATGTTATCACATACATACTTATGTTTTAACTTCATAATCTTTTTTTTATTAATTACATAAGAATTTTAAAGATTTGAAATGTTTGTATGAAAAATGTACGTTGTATGATATCCGTCATTTGGTTAAAAAATCTTTAGATTGCAAGATTTGCTATCGCTTATTATTTATTTTATTCCAGTTAAAGATTATATGATTTTATAGGCATGAAATTATAAGTTAAACACACAAAATTAATATTTTAATGGTCTTATGAATCTTCTGACTGGATAAATAAAATTTATAAAATTCTTCTCATTGGATAAAGAAAATAAAAAAAATCAGTATTGAAGTGATCGGGTTACTATGGCTAAATGATAAATGTGTATGATTTATCATTCAATATTATGTGTTTTTAGGAAACTGATTTTTATTTCATATATGATTGTGTACATAGTTATATTATATTATGGTTAAATGCATGATGTTCCTTTCTCTGGGTACAATTCATATATAAAAATGCTTCTTATATGATTCATATACTCGGTGACACTATATGATTAAAAACCTTATATTTGTTTAGAAAACCTATGTAATGTATCACAGAGTTATCCAATTAACACATTATCATAAAAAAGATATAACGTGGACATATTACATTAAACGTTTTAATAGTGTTTTTAATATATTCTTCATATTTAACCATGATTCGTAAGTAAAATAAAAAAATGTATATTTTATTATATTGTATTTGATGAGAAGGCATCTTATATCAAATATATATTATACAATTTGACTTTGTACATTAATATGCCATTGTTTATGTATATAGACAGTCTTCAATGAAGCAACTAAATTAAAGTTGTGTATATGATCACATGTTATAAACATGATTTAATAGTGATCAAGATCTATTTATAATATGACATTCGAAGTTTCAAACTCACTAAAGCTTATTGTAAATTTATTGATGCTTGTAAGATTTTGGACTGATAAATCTTAATGATTCGGTCATATAATTGATGTTATGTGGTGAAAAGATTAGTTATACATGTGGAATAAAACAAGTTCCATTGTCAAACCTCAAATATGCTCTTGAAGAAGCAAGATTGTTAAATAATAAATATAAAGTTTGAAACAACAAGCATGAAAGTTCTGTGGTTCTAATCCATTCCCTGATGTGAATGTGATGATATAATGATAAATTCAAAGGTTATGATCATATACATAACTAAGAAAATTGTAATGATGCCACCATGAATGTTGTATGGGTATAATCTATTCCTTGAGTAGAATGTGATAATATAATAATTGGTGTAAAGTTCGTGATGATGGTAATTGAGGAAATTGTTATGATGATCATGTAATAAGATCAACCATGTTAATAGTGCAAAGACTATACAATGATCATTATAAAGGTCATGATCATGGTAACTGAGGAAATTGTAATAATACTCATGTTGACAACCATTTAATATTGAAATCGACCACAAAAAGTGGCACACTTAGGGAGTGATTATACGAACATAAAACATGGGAAACATGTTATACCATGAATGTTGAAATAATATTACATTATTCTCTCATACTTCCTATCGTGTTTTGAACAAACACGATTGCAACTAAAACATATACGATCATAAAACCAGAAGTTTATGGATCGTGATTATTTAATTCAATGGCATGACCGGTCAGACCATCCCGAGTCATTGATGATGTGAAACATATTGAAGAACTGGAAGGAACTGGACGATTCTCCAATATAATAATTAGCATGTAATGTTTGCTCTCAAGGGAAATTATATATTTTCAAAATAAACGAGGGTGTGTATACCTAAATATTCTGGAAGCGATTAAAGGATAACATATCCCAACATGATAGAATTTAGTGTTTTAAATCGATGCATCGTCTAAATGGTTATCAAATCCACAACCTGAAGCTTGTGTGATTGTGGCTTAGCTAATGTGATAGCAAGCGTATTAATCCTGATTAGTATATTTATTTGATAATAGTGAATTTGGTTCCCAAGTTATTAACGATCATTGGAATAAGTGTTATTGTTGAGATGATCACTAAACGTCTACTATTGGTTATAAAGCCAATGATAATGAGATGAGCAAAAGTTCATTTAGGTACATGTAATTTTATATATAGTACCATCAATTTACATCAAGCAAATAAGTTATAGTTCTCCCCATACAGTTGGTTTTTGGTTAGGAACCAAAGATGTCTTATCAAAGATTTTGGTTGTGCGGCATATATTGAAACTCATCCACCACACGGTACAAAGATAGGACTTCTAAAAAGTTCGAGAATATGTTGCGTATAAATAATCGTCTATGATTGAATACTTAAAGCCATTAGTGAGAAGTTGGTTTATGGCTCATTGGTTTTCACTTTAGTGAATGAATGTTCCCAACATTAGGGGAGGTAACAAGCAGTTGGAAAGTGAGAAGTCATGTCATCTTGATCCTCAGACTATAAACTATGAACTAGAAGTTCAAAGGATAATTCATTTACCAATATTAAAGAACAAATTACCAGACAAGTTCACTGACCTAAATAGAGTGACTAAGTAAGTCACATAATCAACTGCTTATGCTCCAGTCATATTTGTATCCCAAGAGGACAACCACATATTTTGTAATGAGTCTATTGTACGCCTATAGTGTGGTAGACTAGTTGATTCCAATAATAAAATTCCTCGAAAATTGGAGCAAGTAATTAAGATGGTCAAGTCGAGGTTATAGTAATAAGATCTCCTGAAGAGACATTAGACATGATGGTTCAAGAAGAACCTCAGGTACCTGAAAATAAAGAGATCTCGTTAAGTTGTATCATGTCTAAGATATGTATGAATCGAAATAAAAATCGACATCGTTATACTTTTGTATATAATGTAGTGCTTAAAATGATTAAATGATGAGGATCAAGATTTAAGATCTGCCTATGAATGAATATTAGGAAATGATTGGCCAAAATAGAAAGACGCAAATAAGGCAGAGTTTAATTCTCTAATGAAATGAAAGTTTCTGGACCAACAGTCCATACAACAGAAGTTGTAAAATATGTTGGATACAAATGTGTCTTTTACGCGAATCATATGAAATTCAAATTAAGTGATATAAGTCAAAATTGGTGGCACAAGAGTTTTCACAAAGACCTATGATTGATTATGAGGAAACGTATACTCTAGTGGTGGATGCATTGACTTTCCAATATTTTATTAGTCTGGTAATATAAAGAGAGAATTGATATTTGTCTTATAAATGTTATGTATCACTTGATACTGAGAGTTTACATGAAAGTCTCGAAGGATTAAATTATGTAGGTCATGTAAAGTAAGTTCTCGAGAACAGTATGATCATTGTATACATATTCAGATTTTGAATAGGTTATGATTTTTTACATGTTGGATATAACTGAAACTCCTGGTGAGTTTCTAAAGCAATTAGATGCTTAAAAGATTAATTGAAACTTCTTAACGATGTAATACTTGCGCACTAATAAACATACATAGAAAACTTGTACCCAGTGAGTGTGATATCTCGATAAATAGTGTACATACATGGTACAATATGTATTTGGAAATAAAAGCAAGTGTTCATACCATTTTTGCATATGATATAGAAATCTATGTGTTAAATGAGCAAGTTTATGTAGAAAAACTCTTGAAGATTGAACGCACATGCATATTTGGATAAGATGGAAAAAATTCCCCCATTGATTGATAATGCCAAAAGAATTGATATCAAAATATCAAGAACGTATTATATGAAGTTGACAAAATACGTATGGACTAAAATAGTCGAGTCGAATGTGGTATAATCGACTCACTAGTGAGCTTAGAAACGAGAAATAAATATGGTGAAGTTGGTCCATTTGTTTTCATTAAAAGAACAATATGAGGTTTACAATTATTACAATATATGTTGATGATGTCATTTAATCCTGAAGAGAAAAAAAATAAGCTCAAACATTAAAGCAAGAATTTGGAAATGAAATATGGTATTGCAAATTTATGGCTCGATACGTAGAACATACATTTATATTATAATCCATCAATCATAATACATATAGAAAATGGTGGACACTTTCATATAGACAAAGCTTATGGTGTAAGTACATTTAATGATGTCCAAATATTTGATATAGAAAAAAAATGACTTTTATCATCTTCTATCAAAGAAGCAAAGATCCTTGGTCCTGAAGTACCATAGCTTAATACAAATTGTATCTTGCTAGTTATACACATATATCATTAAATTCACTAGCAAGATTTAACTCGTGTACAATGAAGAGATAGTGTCATGGGTAAAACATATATTTTGTATACCTTTAAGCTACGAAAGATATGGATTCGTATTTTACTAACCCATCAACAAGTTTGGTTGGTTTTGTAAATGCAGGGATTAAAACAATACACATTCATGGATCTTATGGTATCTACTTACAAGAGGAGGCAATTAAAGTTTTACATGAAGATCATACATCAATAAAGGATTGTACATCAATAGATCAAGCGATAAATTACTTACTACAAAAGTTTTCAACAACTTTCATAGAAGATTGACACTTGTTACTTAAATGATACATATCATAATGAGGGGGAGTTTTACACAAGTTGCACTCTTTTTTCCTTCACTAAGTTTTATCCCATTGGGTTTTCTTGGTAAGGTTTTTAATGAGGCAACATACATGATCTAGAAGTATCAGGGGGAGACGATACGTGTTGCACTCTTTTTCCCTTAGCTAAGGTTTTGTCCCACTGGGTTTTCCTGGCAAGGTTTTTAACGAGGCAGCATCTCCAAACGTATCAAGTTGACAACCAAGCATATTAAAAGTTTATATATTATTTTCACTTATCACATGGATAGTCAAGAGGGAGTGTTATGAACAAATTATTTATGGTGACTCACTACGTTTTTAACTCCCGTCTCTTTATTTACTCTTGTATCAATAATATGGCCTATATATAGAGGTCCTATGTATTTGATATGATATACTCAATATTAATAAGAATTATCTCATTCTCCATATTTCTTTCTCTACATGATCTATGTTCTCATGTTTATCATGTATATTGGTTGCTAATAGACCGTTGTTTTACAACAGAAAGTATGTTTTACGGCACATGCACTATAATTATTTTGATTAAATTCTTAACTATAAATTAGCGCATTAATAACTAAATACAAAAAAATGAATTTGACTTTAATGTACTACTAGGTTAGAACCCCGTGTATTACACAGGTTGGGTAGATGTAATTTTATATTTAAAATAATAAACAGTGATATGTTAGTGAACCTCGTATATTATACGGATTAAATAAATGCAATTTTATACATCAAATAATAAAAAAGTTATATCTTTAAAAACCATGTGTAATACACAGATTAAATAAATGTAATTTTGTATACTAAATACTAAAAACATCGTATCTTTAAAAAACATTTGTATAATCGGGTTGAATAAATCTACCAAATAATAAAAAATTACATCCTTAAAAACCTCGTGTATTAGACTTGTTGAATAGATCTAAAAAAGAGTTATATCTTTAAAAACTATGTGTATTACACGGATTAAATAAATGTAATTTTGTATATTAAATACTAAAAATGTCGTATCTTTAAAAAACCTATGTATAGTCGAATTGAAAAATCTACCAAATAATAAAAAAAATATATCCTTAAAAAACCTCGTATATTACAAGTGTTGAATAAATCTAATTTTACATAGCAAATGACAAAAAGTTATATCTTTAAAAACTTCATGTATTACACGGGTTATATAAATGTAACTTTGTATAGTAAATAATAAGAAAATTTATTAATAAATTAGGAAAGAGAGGTATTTGTTTTCAAAATATATTAAATTAACAATTTAGATTTGAGGATAATATTTTATTAAAGTATGATATAATTTAATATTAATTTATTATTTATTTAGTTAATATAAGATAAGTATAGATTTGAGGATACCTTCAATGAATGACACGTGTCTAAAAATTGGTTTATTTTATTATAGTAGATAGATTGTTGAAAAAGAAGGAATTGTGAACTACCCTCACATTTTAACTAAAATGAGCAAGAATTCGTAGTAAGCCACATAATTCCTATTGTATAATCCCGAATCTAATAACGATTAATTATAAATTATATTATAACTGGATTATAGAAGCAAATATAAATCATTTAATGTGTAGAATCCTAATATGCAAGAGAACTCAAATGCCTAAGCCTTTCACCAAAACGAAGAAAGAAACTATTTAAGAACAAACAATATCACGTCAAGAGAAGAGAAATATAACTCGTGTGTATAAAAAAATGACTTAAATAATCATTTAAACGGTGCTATATTTATCACAACATCCTAATAAGCTTCTTACCTCCTAGTCTCCTACCTGCTACAACTCCTAAGTTTTTTAGGGTAACCCGATGTTCATCGATCTATAATCGACCACGTTACCACCAGATAGCAAGCATCCCACACAGACCATGTTCCAGGTAAACATCTTGATGACAAATGCATGGGGATACACATAATTAAGTATAGTTAATCCTGAGGATCGGATCTCAACTATAACACTTGAGTTTCATATCGTATTGCCCATGTAGGTTACATTGAATCTAGTCGGTTATATATTGGTTCTCTTTAGGTATGGTCTTGTAGACGTAGGTATGTTTACAATGAAGTGTATTAACAAGTTTTTGTGTTGTATCAAATTATTGGCTGGTATCAAGATGGTGATAAGTTGGGTTTGGGTATTCTCAATGCTCATATCTCACTTTTAAATTGTAGAGTAAATTGTAAGTTTTGTCCTTTATTTATATACCAAATTTCAGGAGATATCCTTTGACTTTAAAATTGATAAGATTTGTACTTAATGTTTCAAAATTGTGCATGTTACATCTTTTGCTCCTAACCCAGTTAAATTTTCTTGTTAAATCAGGGTATTTTGAAATTTTAGTACACATATGAGGGTACTTTTGTGATTTTATCAATTTAATTAAAATATATGTTAATTAAAAAAATTAAACATATATAAACTCAAAAATCTCTCTCTCTTTCTTCACCCTCTCTCTCCGTAGATCTAAAATATAAACTTAAAACTCCTTCTCTCTCTCTCTCTCTCCCTCTCTCTCTCTCTCTTCACAGATCTGAAATAATGGTGGATGGGGTTTCAGGTGCGGTTGTGGTTAGGGTTAGGGTGTAACACTCTAACCTGTTTATATCAATATTTTGAACATTCGTATAATTAGGTCCCAATTTTTTTTATAATAACTTACACGTCTGGGTTAACAGGTAACCCAGACGAACTGGCAAGATTTGGTTATTACACTAAATTTATAGTTTAAAAATAATAAAGTTGTAAACTCAAAAACTTGTCGTGCATGATCATTATTCATCTTTCCAAAAATGTTTCCAAGAGATAGCGGTTTAATAGTGTTCGGTTCTTAGCATGCTTGGTCGTCAGTCCGATTCCCACCTATGTATAAATCTAACATAAACACCAAAAACAATTAGTGTTTAAGTTAAATGGTCAAACGCGTTTAAAAATAACAAAGAAAACAATTTTGCTAAAACAGGGTGCCCCCACGAGTAGCGGAGAGGCCACCCAGCTCCCTCGCGTGGCGCGGGGGAGCAAGATTTGACCAGATGTTGAGCAGGCGCCCCCGTGTGTCGCGGAGAGTGACCCAATTTTAATCTTTAGAGGTTTATTTCCTCTACAATCCAATTCACATCGAATTCGTTCTAGACCCAATTTTATTCTTTAGAAGTTTATTTGTATACAATCCAATTCACATCCAATTCGGTCAATACCCAATTTTATTCTTTAGAGGTTTATTCATCTATAATACAATTGACATTCAATTCGGTTTGGTGTTTTACCGAACCAACCAGTTAAGTGACTTTAAGCATTATGCCTCAAGTCACCTATATCCCTTATCATGTTTCTCACATTTTCCCCCAATCATAACCACAATTGTGGATGGTTTCATTTGACAAAACCTTAACTTTTCGATACTTTCTTTCGGTTAGACGTTTTACCCAAACCAACCCGTTAAGAGATTTTGAGCATTTTATCCCAAACTTCCCATATTTAATTAATGAAATGGTTGAATCGATCATAGGGCTCATTAACCAATTTCTACCCTTGGAGGTAGTTTACCCAAACCCATTATCTGAGGGCGGTTTAGTCCAATTTAAACCATTTTTTCAAACCGGTGAACTTTTAAAAGTTTAGTTCACTACAAAAAAAGGCCATTCAGTGGCATATAATAAGTGCCAACAAAAACCAAAAAAGTGCTACTAAAGGCCTCTATTAGAATGAGCGGCACACAAAAAAATTGCCACTAGAAGTGGTGACGCTAAAACCTTTTAGTGGCACTTCTGTTGTGTGCCGCTCATTCTAATAGGGGCCTTTAGTGGCACTTTTTTTTCTGACACTACAAATTTTGGGGTTTTTAGTGGCACATAATTTTGCCACCAAAAATACATCCATTAAATGCCACTATAGTCGTTTTTCATATATTAACTGTAACTAATTAAAATCATTATTTTTTTACAATACTAAATAAAAACAAAACTGTAAAATGTAGAAAATTGTAACATCATCACTTCAATTAAAAGTTAGATCATGTTCCAAACATATTCCAATGTCTACTAAATGTCAATTTAAGTCTAAATACCAAACATATAGAACACAAACTAACACATGTTTGAATAAAAAACTTGAAACTTCATTGCGATCATGAACCTCTTTCACAATCTTCATGCGAGTAAAATGATCTTCATGTTAACTCTTTCTCAGCAATGATACTAGTAGATACCGGCTAAAAAATAAAGACCTTTTAATATGCAAACAACGAGGACACTATTTGATATGCAAATATAAATTATTGGCCCCTACTTATGTGAAAACTAATTACATAAAAGTAATTACCATTATCATTGACTTCTTTCAAATGAATATGGTTAACTGATAAAGGGTTGTTAGGGACCAAAGAACCAATACCAGAGACATATAACAGAAAACATATGTTAATACATAAATAATGTAACTGTAAAGAAAACAAACATTAGTTCATGCATGTAAGTACCTTTATATTCATATTGCTAAAAACCATAGGCATGATGATATTTTCCTATAATTCTTGCCTCGCATTTAATTTTCTCCGTCTCCGGTGCTTCTTGCTTCTCTTCTAGTTTGGAACAAAACTGAAATAAAATGAACACAAATTACAAAAATAAAGAGAGAATTTGCATCCTAGTAGCATCTTTAAAAGATATTAACAGATCAAGTTGACTACAAACATTTTTGCCCAAAAATTTGAACTTTTGTTAACAATTGGTGCGGCCTATAGGTTTGTTCACTAAAGTACACTTTGAGCAGTTTTTCACCAATTTCTTTGTTAGCTAGTTTTTGTTATTACCATAGTTGTTAATGGCAAATAGCGACAAATAGCGATAAGGTACCTATATGCTACATAGCGAATAGCGGGCATTATTTTATAAATAGCGATACACTAGAAAAAAAGTTTTATGTATATTATATCAAAACACCCTGGTATATACGCTATTTACATGTATATTTAACAAAAAGTTGAAATCCAGCTATTTTATAGCTATATGTAATCGCTATTTATATTGTAAAAAAACTGAAATCCCGCTATTTATCGCTACATACCCTGTAGCGACCTTCGACCTATATGTTCTGCTATTTATTGCTACATACCCTGTAGCGACCTTTGACCATACAAACATCATTTATGTATATACTATATACACACAGATTATTAATTACTAAATATGTTTTGGAATTATGATTCTAGTAATGGTCACTTTGTAGTCAGAACAACAATCATGTACTAGGCAAAAATTTAGTATAAGTTTCTTATATGGAAGACGGTATGTGCACATACCTCTACATATATGAAGAACCAATATGAATTACCCCTAATGGGTCAAAGGGTGAAATCTCAAAAACTTGGTAAAAACAGAACTAGTCAAATGGGTTTAACATATCCATAGTTGTGAATGGCGAATAGCGACAAATAACGATAAGGTACCTATATGCTACATAGTGAATAGCGAGCGGCTGTTTTATAAATAGCGATACATTAGAAAAAAAATGTAAAAAATTGTATATGTTTATTATATCAAAATGCCCTGGTATATACGCTATTTACATGTATATTTAACAAAAAGCTGAAATCCAGCTATTTTATAGCTATATGTAATCGCTATTTATATTGTAAAAAAAACTGAAATCCCGCTATTTATCGCTACATACCCTGTAGCGACCTTCGACCTATACGTTCCGCTACTCGCTATAGCAACCATCGCGACCGCTATTGACAACTATGGCGACAAATGGCATGAGCAGTTGAAACACATCGTACGTCGCCCAAAGTTTATTTCAATGCATACAGCCTCATAAATCATTTTTTACAAGAAAAAGATCATTATTGTACGTTGCTACAGGATTTGATGAGCTCGGTGCAATTACTTGCATTGCTACGTTGCTACAGGATTTGATGAGCTCGGTACCAATCGGTACCGAAAATACCGTTACCGAAATCCCCAAAAGTGGGTACCGGTACCGAATATAACTGTTACGGTACCGGTCGGTACTGGTACGACACCGGTATTTTATGGTAAAAACCGATGAATACCGGTGCCGAACCGGTACCGAAAATACACCAGGTTTGGTAAATTTAATACCGGCACCTGTACCCGATACCATTCATTTAATTCTATTTTTATTATTGTTCATTCCCTTATGTTTTTAATATATAGGAGAATTACTGTCATTCCCTTATGTTTTTAATATATAGGTGAATTATTTTACACATTCCATATTTCCATTTATCTAAATATTAATCGTAATTTTAAATACATACATTCTTTATTGTATCAATTTCAAATTTTAAATATATAGATTCTTTATTGTGTTATTTATCTAGAGGATTGCATAAAAATTTAAAGGTTAAATCATATTTAGAGGAAAATCAAAATAATATATGAAAAAAAAGATTTTTTAAATCAATTAAACAGGAAATATATATTTATTTTAAAACTGAAATTATCGTCATTTAAATTCAGTGAGGCTTATTGATGGTCCTTTAGGCACATCGTTGGTCGATTACGAACAATGATGTTTGATTAGGTTACTGATTGTGAGCTACGATTAATGATAATATATGGCCATAGAAATTCAGTACGCTTAAATCACTAAAAAATCCCGACCCCGCAACGCGGGGAAAATCAATTCTAGTTTTATTAAAGTGTTTCAAGGAGGGAAAAAAGAAGGTTTTAGAATTTTGAAGCACTTAGAAAATAGTGGCATATGTAAAGTACCACTAAAAGTTATCAAAAATTTTAGTGGCATACGGAAAGTGCCACTAAAACTCTAAATTAGTGGCATAAGAACTAAATGCTACTAAAAATGTGTGTTAAGCAAATGCGGCATACGTAAAGTGCCACTAAAACCAAAATTTATGGCACAAAAGCTAAATGCCATTGGAAGTGTGTGCCACTAAATGGACTTTTTTTGTAGTGGTTGAAAACTAGCCGGTACGTTTAGCACGTTATCCCGTGAAGATTAATTATGTCCCTAATCTTGGCTCTAAAGGCCATTTTACCCAATTGGTAGTTATATCTCACTTGAGGTGATCTAATATCCACTTTTGACCCAACCATCTTTAGCTGGATCATAAGACCATCCGTAGTGGGGTGTTTTTTTTAAAAAAAATTCAAAAAAAAAACGCCCAAAAACGCCCCCCACCATTACATAGGGCGTTATTTTCTTTTTTTTTTGAAAAAAAACTTCCCCGGCGTTTTATTTAAAACGCTCAAGATGTCTGACATGTTTGACTATGGGCATTTTACTTGCTTTTTGTTTTTGACAAGTGTAAAGATGTCTGACATGTTTGACTATGGGCATTTTACTTTCTTTTTTTTATCCTTTCAAATGATTGAATGGGGGTTATTAGCATAATGCCCGACTACGCCACTTTTGCTATAATGCCCCAACGCTGACTAGGATGCCACGTGTCGGATAATGCCCCATGGTGGGGGCATTATGTTTGTTCACCACTACACATGGTCTAAGCCCTTATTGGAGAGTATGACCCATTACACATATCTGGGGAGGTAAAAAAAATTACCCGTTATCAATACCTTACAATTCTTCTTTCAAATTCTTGGTAATGCATACCCGTACACTATGCTTACCTATAAGTGTGGAACTTAACAAAACAAAGCATTAAATATTGAGTTCAAATGGTGATACCATCATCTTCTGACCCATATGACCCGTTTGCCTCTTTTGACCATTCTTGGTTTGCTCTTTAGGCATCTCAAACAAAACTATATATTGTTTATGGTTTACACAAATTTTACCAATTTGACCTGTTATGGTTTACACCAAAGGGTCTTACTTTTGTAATTCTTAGTTTTATCACAAACTTGTGATCAAATTACCTTTTTACCCATTTGACCTGTTATGTTTTACACCATAGAGTCATACTTCTAAAATTCTTGGTTTTATCACCAACATGTGATCAAATTACCTTTTCACCTATTTGACCCGTTATGGTTTACACCATTCGGTTTTACTTCTAAAATTCTTAGTTTTATCACCAACATGTGATCTACTTGTTATCTTACTTATTTGACCATTATGGTTTACGCCATAGGGTCTCCTTTTCATAATTTTTGGTTTAATTACAAACATGTGATTAAACATAGTTTTACCCATTTTGAACCATTTTATAGTTTTCACAATGTGATTTAACACAGTTTTACCCATTTTGACCCTGGCGCCATAAGGTCTCCTTTTCCTAATTCTTGCCTTCTATCAACAGTTGATTTTTTTAGGGGCTGTTGGTTTTGCATTAATTTTGTAGTAACCAACTAACAATTATCTATTTATTCTCCTAGAAAACAGAGGCTTTGTTTGCATAAAATTTTCCATATTGTAGGAGGCAAGCATAACTTACGCTTTTGACTAGTCGTTTTCTCTGTGTATTAGGTGTGTAAATGATGCTTTGATAAATTAACCAACCAAGTAACTAAATCAAACCGGAACAAACCTTTAGTAACGGTTCGGTTTTAATTTTCAGCAGTTCGATATGCTTGTGACTAGTCCTTTTCTCCGTGTCATCGTTTTAGGTTTGTAAATGATGCTTTGATATATCAACCAACCAAATCATTAAATTGAACCGGAACCAAACCGTTAGTAACGGTTTGGTTTGGGTCGGTTTTCATTTTCAACAGTTCAATTTTGGTTTTCGATAAACAAAAACCGTTACGAACGGTTTGGCTTACTATTTGACCTAAAAACCGTTAAAGCCGGACCTTCAATATCTCTAGGTTATTGGTGTGGTTGTCTGATTGTGAGTACCATATGCGCCTAGTCAAAATGGTTTCATTTAGCGGGGGTAGATGTAACACCCCGAAATTTATAAAACTTTATATTAGAATTATAAAGTACAAAAAAATGAGAATAAGCTAACTTGGAAATAAATAACCCAGTTAGTTATGAGTCTTGTAGTAACACATGAATGAATTAAAATGCCTAAATTATAAACTAAATAGAAGTTGAGGGGCTTATGTTGTAAAACTTGAAACTTAATTAAATAAATACAAAATAAAACACACCAAACACACACAAAGGTGTGTCTGGTCGAGCAAACAACAGGGGCGACCAGGGAGCTCCCCTCCAAACCCTAACTCTCACAAAACTCACCAAATTGAAGGTTCAAATCAAGTCCAAATCGAAATCTGAATATAGATTAGTGATCACCTTGGCGAAGGGATCATAAGGTATGTGAAATTTCACTATTTGGTTCCATCTTAAATTTTAGATGAACTCATGAAATTCGAATCTGAGCTTGCATGATCATTGGTTGAATGAAATTGAGAATGAAATTATGTTTAGGAGTAAACCCTAGCCATTTAATTGTTGAAAACTTGCTTATTTCTTGTGAATTCCATAATCACTAATGTAGGTGATTAATGGGTTTTGTATAAACATGATAAACACTAGGGATATAGTAGTTGTTATAGTGTAATCTGAAATCCATAAAGTAATTTCTGATTTATAGATCTTAAAATTTATGTGAAATTGCCCAAATAATGTTAATCTTGGCCAAATAACAAGCTATGAGCTTGATTATGAAGTGTGTAAAATTCTGCTCCAAAGATGTTTGTATAAATGCCTAAGATAATATTGAATGTTGAAATTTAAACAAAAAAAATGCATATTTGTACAACTGGGTGAACTATGACTTATGTGATAAGAAAAGAGTTCTAAACATATTGTGGTTGAACTCTATAGGAAAGGAAACTGGAGTGTCTAGTGGACAAGCCGGTGGTGACGCGCGCTTGAAGGGGGTGCTCTAAAGGTACGTGACTTTAGTCCCGTGATATTATACATAAATGTTAGAAATTTGTGTGTTAATGGTGTCATAGTGTAACGTACGCGTTTGATGTATCATTGAAGTGGCGAAGCTCACTTGACAATCAAACGGGTCAAAATAATGGTTGTAAATAGTTTGGCTTGTCATTAAAGTGATGGTTTTCACTTGACAACCAAACGGGTCAAAATTTTGCCTTTAAAAACGATCATGTGTGAAGAGACTTGAGAGTCTCATACTGTGCTAGTGTTGGATAGTAATACACCAATGAATTGGTTATGCTAAATTAAGTTTTATAAACCCGAGATATCGGGTCAAATGATAGAAATCCATTATAAGTGTTGCGTAAAGCGGTATGCTTGAATTTTGAGAAAAACAAACATGAAATTCTAGTGTGAGCGTAAAGCCATGAAGTGGCGTGAATACGCCAAGATTTACAAGCCCGGGAAGTTGGGCAATTATGTCTAGTATGCCTTAGAACATAATAATGATATTATGTACACATAGCTAATGGGTCGAATAACCGAAACTAGGATTTTGTGAACCATTGTTCGAAAATTGGGTTTCGTTACGTGAAATTCATGTGATTAGATCCGTAATTTTATTACGGACGCATAGGAAAAATAATCGACCAAAACGGACAAGCGAGTGAAAAGTTATGCTAGTTTAAAGTTAGACTTTTAACAAAATTCGGAGCTGGGAAAATATGCAGGTCCAGAAACTGGACCTGCTGGAAAACGCACTCCCTCGCGCCACGCGACGAGGCAACACAATTCTGGCGCCACATGTGGGGCGGCCCGCGGCACGCGAAGGTCATTCTTGGGTCTGGCGCGTGACGCGACTGACCAAAAACCAAGATTTTTATTTTTCTGTTATGTGTATGCTGTTGGGACTTGTTTATGCTTTTAATACGTTGTCAAAACTAACATTTGATACGGTTTTGACCTTAGGTAACGCTCATTTCATCCTGGATGCCGATCAAGTAAAGATGCTAGAACCGAACACCAAATTTTGTAGCTTCCGCGTTAAATTAGACATGTTGGACGATGATGTTTTATAAACGTTACTAGATGTTGAATGTTTTAAACAAGTTAGCTGGTTATGTTAATACTCTATGATGTTGTACAACTTAACTATTAACCAAGGTTTTGGTAGAAAAGCACTTCGTTTTGAAAATTGATTATTTTTCATATAAAATAATAATTAAGTAAGACGAGTGTTACAAGTTGGTAATCAGAGCTCAAGGTTGTTAACAAAATGTGTTCGGGTCAAGCTTGATCAACATCCGGTAAGAGTTAATCATTTTAGTAGGTTTATTAATGTAAAAGAAAAAATATGATGTGACGTGCACGGGAAGAGCGTGTTAACACACTCAAACCCGGAAAGTGCACTAAACGAGAACAGTTAAAGCAAGTCGTGAACTTGGCTAAACCGGAGCAAATAAAGTATATGTTATAGATGAAATGTTTAACGGTTGGTGTAAACATTTCAGTTTTAAAGATGACGGACGAAGGTAATGTTAATGCGGTGCCGATAGTCACCGAGCAAATGAAGGAAGTGATTGCCGAGGAAGTAGGAAAGGCAATTGAAAATAGCTTATCCGGATTTATTGATAAAATCCAGAACACGGTACTATCGGTAGTTGATGAGAGAATCAAGAAGTTGGAAGATAGTACCAACATAGCTAAAGAAAGGTCGGGAGAACGCAAGGGCTGCTCGTACATGGAATTTATGGCATGTAAACCACCACTTTATAATGGAGAGGTGGATCCGATAATATGCCAACATTGGTTAAGCGATATTGAGGGGGCATTTGAGAGAACCCACTGCGACACGAACGACTTCGTAGCTTATGGTACGGGTCATCTTAAAGGTCAGGCAAAGGATTGGTGGGATAACAAGAAAAAGGAAATCGGAAGCGAAGCGGCTAGGGCAATGACCTGGGACGAGTTTAAGGTACCATTCCTTAAACATCACAGTCCCAAGGTAGTTATCAATCGAATCAAGGAAGAATTCATTCAGCTTAGGCAAAAAGGTGAATCTATCGATAAGATCACGGGGTCTTTCTCGACAAACTGAGATTTTGTGATGAGTTGGTGACGTCTGAAGAACAGAAAGTGTATTATTATTATTATAATATGCTAAGTGCCGAGTATCGGAAGTTTATGACTCCCTTGAAATACGAAACTCTCACTGAAATCATTAATACTGCTCGTGAAAGGGAGATAGAGCTGAATAAGCAAATAGAGAGAGGTGAAAGAAGGGCACAAGTTGTTAATACAAGCCCTAAGAAAAAGGCGCGTACGACTGAGTCGTCAAAAAAGCAGAAGGAAAAAGCGGGTCGCCGAGCTGCAAGGTATGCGGGAAAAGGCACAAGGGTGAGTGCCGGTTTAAAGATAAGCCGTGTCCTATATTTGGGAAGACAGGGCACACGGCTGCGTTATGCCTGGGGAAAGTGTCGGTGTGTTATAAATGCTAACAGCTGGGTCACAAGAAATCTGAGTGCCCAGTGCTAGTCGGGAAAAAGGATGGCAAGGATTCACATACAGAGACTCCAAAAGCAAAAGCCAGATCCTTCCAATTAACCGCAGCCGAGGCGAAGGTGGAACTTGATGTGGTCTCAGGTATATTCGCCATAAATTCAATTCCCGCACATGTGTTATTTTATACGGGTGCGAATAAATCCTTTATTTCACATGGATTTATTCGACATCCTTCATTCAAATGGACAAAATTACCTATGCCTTTAGAAGTAGAAATAGGTGACAACAAAAGTTTTATCATATATGACGTGTGTCAAAACTATAAGATGAGTATCGACGGTGAAGAATACTCAATAG
The DNA here is from genome assembly GCA_030545235.1 of Helianthus tuberosus. Lineage (NCBI taxonomy): Eukaryota > Viridiplantae > Streptophyta > Magnoliopsida > Asterales > Asteraceae > Helianthus > Helianthus tuberosus. Next base: position 27,056,035 of record CM060396.1, on the reverse strand, counting down.
ATTTGATTCCAATGTTGATGGGAGAATTCCAAGTAGTGGTCGGGATGGATTGGTTATCCCGACATCACGCGAAGGTCGTGTGTTTTCTCAAGGAGATTAAGTTAACATCTCCAAGTGGAAAACACGTTACCATCTATGGCAAAAACAGGGGTAATCCCATTATGTGCACAATGCTAAAAGCTCATAAACTAATGAGGCGTGGATGTAGAGTATTCATGATATACGCAAACGAACCAGACAAAGGATCGCCAAAGATTGAAGACGTACCGGTGGTACGTGAATATGTCGATGTATTTACGGAAGACTTACAGGGAATACCGCCAGAACGGGAGGTAGAGTTCGGAATCGAATTGATTCCGAGCGCGAAACCTGTGGCCAAGGTGTCGTATCGGCTCGCGCCATCGGAGCTACAAGAATTGATGTCTTAAATACAAGACCTGCTCGACAAGGGGTTTATTAGACCGAGTCTTTCTCCATGGGGTGCACTGGTGCTATTCGTGAAAAAGAAAGACGGAAGTATGCGCATGTGTATCGACTACCGGGAGTTAAACAAACTTACGGTGAAAAATCGTTACCCACTCCCAAGAATCGATGACTTATTTGACCAGTTACAAGGCACGAGTTGGTTCTCAAAGATTGACCTTAGATCGGGTTATCACCAGTTAAAGGTCAAGGAGGAAGATGTACCGAAGACGGCCTTTCGTACACGGTACGGGCATTACGAGTTCCTCGTGATGTCCTTTGGGTTGACCAATGCACCCGCGGCTTTCATGGACCTCATGAACCGAGTTTGCAAACCAATGTTGGATAAGTCGATGATAGTGTTCATCGACGACATCTTAGTGTATTCAATGAATGAAGCAGAACATGCAAGCCATTTACGTGAAGTGTTGGAGACGCTCAGAAGAGAGAAATTATATGCAAAATTCTCGAAATGTGCTTTCTGGTTACGAGAAGTGCAATTTCTCGGGCACGTTATCAGTGCAAACGGGGTGTTGGTAGACCCGTAAAAAATAGAAGCAGTGGCAAGATGGAACCCTCCGAAGAATCCTTCGGAAATCAGAAGCTTTTTGGGGCTTGCGGGATATTATAGGAGATTCATACAGGATTTCTCCAAGATTGCTACGCTGTTGACCAAACTAACCCGTAAAGACGAAAAGTTTGTTTGGGGCGAAGATCAAGAAAGAGCCTTCCAAACGCTTAACGAAAAATTGGCACACGCTCCGGTATTGACATTGCCGGATGGAGTTGATGATATGGTAGTTTACTCGGATGCGTCACATTCGGGTCTTGGGTGCGTTCTGATGCAACGAGGCAAGGTTATAGCCTATGCCTCGAGACAACAAAAAACTCATGAAAAGAATTACCCGACACACGACCTCGAGTTGGCGGCGGTGGTATTTGCCTTAAAGATATGGAGGCATTATTTTGTATGGGGTAAAATGTACTATCTTTACCGACCATAAAAATTTGAAATATTTCTTCGACCAGAAGGAATTAAACATGAGGCAAAGGCGGTGGTTAGAAACAGTCAAGGATTTCGATTGTGATATACATTACCATCCCGAGAAGGCTAATGTGGTGGCCGATGCGTTAAGCCGAAAGGTAGACTATACACCAATTCGAGTACGATCGATGCAACTAATTGTGACATCGGGTCTACTTGAACAAATTCGAAAATCCCAAGTTGAAGCAATGAAGGAGGAAAATGTGAAGAAGGAAAGAATAGTTGGCCAATTGAAAGAATTGGTGGATGGTAACCAAGGGTTAAAGACCCGTTTTGGGAGAATATGGGTCCCAAACTCGTGTGGAGTCAAGACGCTTCTACTTGATGAAGCCCATAAATCTCGTTATTCTATCCATCCGGGGGCAACCAAAATGTATAACGATCTAAAGCAAAATTATTGGTGGCCCAGAATGAAAAGAGATGTCGTAAAGTATGTAGAGAAGTGCTTGACCTGTTTATAAGTCAAGGCAGAACACCAAAAGCCATATGGTAAGTTACAACCGTTGGATATCCCAGTTTGGAAATGGGAACAAATCACTATGGACTTGTTGACCAAACTGCCCAAAAACAACCGCGGTTTCGATGCTATATGGGTAGTTTTGGATAGATTGACTAAAAGTGCTCATTTCATTCCGATTCGTGAAACTTATACATCCGAAAAGATGTCATAGGTGTATACCAATGAAATAGTACCACGCCACGGAGTACCGATATCCATCGTGTCTGACAGAGATACTCGGTTTACCTCGAACTTTTGGCATGAATTCCAAGAGCTAATGGGAACTAAATTGTTCATTAGCACAGTGTACCATCCACAAACGGATGGACAGAGTGAAATAATAATTACAGACGTTGGAAGATATGTTACAGGCATGTATTATCGACTTCGGGGGTAGTTGGGATGTCTATCTACCATTGGTTGAGTTTTCATATAATAACAGTTACCACGCAAGCATCGGTATGGCCTCATACGAGATACTTTACGTTAGAAAATACCGAACCCCGGTATGTTGGGATGAAGTCGGTCCACGTGAGCTTGCACATAAGGATGTAGTCCGCATTACGAATGAGAAAATCGATTTGGTCCGAGCCCATTTGAAAGCGGCTCAGGATCGACAAAATCGTATGCAGACAAAAGAAGGAGAACAATCGAGTTTCAAGTCGGTGACAAAGTTATGTTAAAGGTATCCCCGTGGAAGGGAATTATTCGGTTCAGAAAAAGGGGAAAGTTAAGCCCGAGATTTATTGGGCCATTCAGAATCATCGAACGGGTTGGTAAGGTAGCATACCGTCTCGACTGCCCGAGTAGTTGAGTGGGATACATAGCACGTTCCACGTGTCACATCTCCGAAAATGTTTAGCCGACCGAACTGCTTATATCCACATACGACGACATCGAGGTGGATAACAGTCTCAATTACGCAGTAAAGCCGATTGCAATTTTAGATCGTAAAGTAAAGAGTTTGAGAAACAAAGAAATTGATCAAGTAAAGGTCAAATGGGAGCACAGGAAAGGTTCGGATACCACATGGGAATCCGAGGAGGAGATGAGACGTCTCTACCCTACACTTTTCGGTACGTACTCTGGTTTCGGGGACGAAACCCTTTTAAGGGGGGGGGTGGACTTGTAACACCCTGAAATTTATAAAACTTTATATTAGAATTATAAAGTAGAAAATAAATGAGAATAAGCTAACTAGGAAATAAATAACCCAGTTAGTTATGAGTCTTGTAGTAACACATGAATGAATTAAGATGCCTAAATTATAAACTAAACAGAAGTTGAGGGGCTTATGTTGTAAAACTTGAAACTTGATTAAATAAATACAAAATAAAACACACCAAACACACACAAATGTGTGTCTGGTCGAGCAAACAACAGGGGCGACCAAGGAGCTCTCCTCCAAACCCTAGCTCTCACAAAACTCACCAAATTGAAGGTTCAAATCAAGTCTAAATCGAAATCTGAATATAGATTAGTGATCACCTCGGCGAAGGGATCATAAGCTATGTGAAATTTCACTATTTGGTTCCATCTTAAATTTTAGATGAACTCATGATATTCGAATCTGAGCTTGCATGATCATTGGTTGAATTAAATTGAGAATGAAATTATGTTTAGGAGTAAACGCTAGCCATTTAATTGTTGAAAACTTGCTTATTTCTTGTGAATTCCATAATCACTAATGTAGGTGATTAACGGGTTTTGTATAAACATGATAAACACTAGGGATATAATAGTTGTTCTAGTGTAATCTGAAATCCATAAAGTAATTTTTTATTTATAGATGTTAAAATTTATGTGAAATTGCCTAAATAATGTTAATCTTGGCCAAATAACAAGCTATGTGCTTGATTATGAAGTGTGTAAAATTCTGCCCCAAAGATGTTTGTATAAATGCCTAAGAGAATATTGAATGTTGAAATTTGAACAAAAAAAAAAACGCATATTTGTACAATTGGATGAACTATGCGTTATGTGATAGGAAAAGAGTTCTAAACATATTGTGGTTGAACTCTATAGGAAAGGAAACCGGAACGTCTAGTGGACAAGCCGGTGGTGACGCGCACTTGAAGGGGGTGCTCTAAAGGTACGACTTTAGTCCCGTGATATTATGCATAAATGTTAGAAATTTGTGTGTTAATGGTGTCATAGTGTAACGTACGCGTTTGATGTATCATTGAAGTGACGAAGCTCACTTGACAATCAAGTGGGTCAAAATAATGGTTGTAAATAGTTTGGTTTGTCATTAAAGTGATGGTTTTCACTCGACAACCAAACGGATCAAAATTTTGCCTTTAAAAACGATCATGTGTGAAGAGACTTGAAAGTCTCATATTGTGCTAGTGTTGGATAATAATACACCAATGAATTGGTTATGCTAAATTAAGTTTTATAAACCCGAGATATCGGGTCAAATGATAGAAATCCATTATAAGTGTTGCGTAAAGCGGTATGCTTGAATTTTGAGAAAAACAAGCATGAAATTCTAGTGTGAGCGTAAAGCCATGAAGTGGCACGAATACGCCAAGATTTACAAGCCCGGGAAGTTGGGCAATTATGTCTAGTATGCCTTAGAACAGAATAATGATATTATGCATACATAGCTAAAGGGTCGAGTAACCGAAACTAGGATTTTGTGAACCATTGTTCATAAACTGGGTTTCGTTACGTGAAATTCATGTGATTAGATCCGTAATTTTATTACAGACGCATAGGAAAAAGAATAAACCAAAACGGACAAGCGAGTGAAAAGTTATGCTAGTTTAAAGTTGGATTTTTAACAAAATTCAGAGCTAGGCAAATATGCAGGTCCAGAAACTGGACCTGCTGGAAAACGCACTCCCCCGCGCCACGCGACTGGGCAACTCAATTCTGGCGCGACACGCAGGGCCGCCAGCGGCTCGCGAAGGTCATTCTTGTGTCTGGCGCGTGACGCGACAGACCAAAAACCAAGATTTTTATTTTTCTGTTATGTGTAAGCTATTGGGACTTGTTTATGCTTTTAATACGTTGTCAAAACTAACATTTGATACGGTTTTGACCTTAGGTAACACTCATTTCATCCTGGATGCCGATCAAGTAAAGATGCAAGAACCGAACACCAAATTTTGTAGCTTCCGCATTAAATTAGACATGTTGGACAATGATGTTTTATAAACGTTACTAGATGTTGAATGTTTTAAACAAGTTAGCTGGTTATGTTAATACTCTATGATGTTGTACAACTTAACTATTAACCAAGGTTTTGGTAGAAATGCACTTTGTTTTGAAAATTGATTATTTTTCATATAAAATAATAATTAAGTAAGACGAGTGTTACAGTAGAACCGCTCTAATATTAATTAAGAAGATTATAGTTTACAGATGCTTCAAGTCTATGGTTTTTACTTTAATGATTACCATTTCTGATAGCAATCATTGTTGTTTCCCCTTGCGTTTATTAGGTATTATTAAGGCTAATGCTTACTAAAGTATTGAAGGATGGTCGCTACTGAAGTTTCCCGATGCGAAAGACCAATAATCAAGGCTAAAGTCTGCTAGTGCTGAAGACACTTATCCAATTTGAAGAGTGCAACTACTAAAGACTAGGCAACACTGATATATTGTGTAGTTTGTTATTGTCAGTTAGTGCTACGACCGTCTTCCACTACAGACAAGGCTTTAGCAGCATTGCAACTGTCATTATAACAGTACCTTTGTATAGTTTGTCTATCTACTTTTATCCAGTCATGTAATAGTTTAGTGTTAGCATGTTTTTGTATGATCAATAGATTGTATTGATCTTGTTACTAAAATGAATTGTGTAGATTTACTCTAGCATGCTGCCAACATTTTTGTTGGTGTGCCCTATAAGTATAGCTCTAGTTTTCACTATAGGATGTGTTTGTGGTTTCATTTGTAACCTTGCAACTTGCACATTAAGAGTAAGATTATTTGGAGCTGAAAGTTTTATGTTTTGCAAATTAGTGCATTACACTTATTTATTTCCGCCTTACTTAGCGATTCACATAAATTCTTGTTCTTGTTGTTTTGCAAACGATCCTAGTCCAACATTGTTATATGGTTGATATGCATCCTTCGTTAGAATCAAACGTATGATTGTTGATATAATTCTAGCAAAGGTGTTATTAATGGAACCTTGATATGCTTTGCTAATGTTATAAATAGCATATGCTTGTGCTTCAAATTCATCATTTAGAAAAGCACTAACCTTCGAGCTGCGAGAAGACGAGAGGAAGGTCGGTGGGTTATGAACTCGTGATACACACAACAAGAAATAAGTTCATGTTGTTATTGTGTTGGTTTGATTTGAAGTTGAATTTGGATATGGGCAAGTGATACCACCATGGTACTCATCATTGATGCTTGTTGGGCACCATCTCTTCAATTTTAACAAGTGCACCCTTGGTTCCATATACCTCAATAGTGAGAGTGCTAATTTTGGTTGTTAGTTATTAAATAGTTGGCACATCACCTAAATCAGTAGACTCAAAAGAATCCTTTTGTTCTTGACCCTTGGCATAACCAACTCTCCGTTCTTGGTTTCAAGGTTTACCAACCTCAAATGCCGGTCATCTTTGTGTTTGGTTATAGAGTATTGAAGAAGGTTCTTGGTGATGGAGATGATGCTTAGGTTTCCAAACCATGTTTTGTCGTATGGTTCTAAGATTCGAGCAACAATGTGTTTATCGGTGAAAAGACTAAAATATGCAAACTATCAACATTTTATTCATTATTGTATCAACACATATATGTATATATTGGATTAACTACAAAATACATTAAATAAACAAATTGAATTTGAAACCTACCACCGAATAAAATATAAGATTCAATAAAACTTAATTAGTGTATTTATCAATGAATATGTGACAACCCAAGTTTTCAAGGTCTTCCCTTGACACGTTACTTGTTACAAACTCTGTCTTTGAAATTTATTTGTGTGTGTGTTGCATTATGGATTGGTTAATTAATACAAAATTATTATAAACTAGTAAACTCTTGCAAATTAAAACTATACATGACGAAACATTACTGCAACAACCACAAACTGTACTCGACGAAACATGGAGTTTCGCCATCACCCTGGTCGACGAAACATGGGTGTTTCGCCAGGGAGTGTTTCGCCCCATGGGCTGTGACAACCCATACTCTTGTTGTCCTGAGAAGGGTATTTTAGTAACACGTGTAATTATTAATATCACTATTGTTATTTACACTATTAATCATTTGAGAAATAATAATAGAACACGACGAAAGATATATCGGCTCAATTGTTTACACATTTAGGTAAAATAATCAGACCCGCCCGTTTATGCGAGATGCTGTGCAAAAACGGATATCGGCTCAATTGTTTACACATTTAGGTAAAATAATCAGACCCGCCCGTTTATGCGAGATGCTGTGCAAAAACGGATCCACGCACACTTGGGTTAGGCCCAAGCCCACTTACCTAAACCCCCCCTAAAACCCTACACTATATAAACTACTTATCCTCCCCTACCTCTCATTTTAAAAACCCTAACAAAGATCTCAGCCGCACAAATTCCCTGTCTTCTCCCTCTCTAAAACTCCGGTCACCGGAGATGGATATTCCAGCGAGCTCCGGCTCCTGCTCCAACCGCACACCCACACTCCCTACCCCCCCTCATTCTCATACTGTTTGATCGCACACATAAAACCCCAACCCCATTTCAAATCCCCTCGGCTCACACACCCAACTACGGCTTGTTACATAGTTGAGAGAGAGAGACGACCTGGAGAGTTAGAGAGGAGAACCAGCGGCGACATGGGCGGCGAAGCCGCTGATCTAACGACTGGATTGCCGACAAAGCTCCGATAGTAGTGACTGTGGTTCGGCCCAGGCGGAATGACGACATGGCAGCGGCGCAGTGGTAACGGCAACAGCCGGAGTTCCGGTTCACTTCCGTGGTGGCGACAACAGAGGTTCACAGCCCCTCAGTCAGGGTGAGTCTTGCATTTCTTTCTTTTAGTGATTTTGTGTTAACTGATTTAGTGTTAAGCAAGTGTTGCACATACATGAGTTGAAGATTGGTGCATAAATAGTTTCATCATGTTCGTTTAAGTGGGTAAATGATTGAGTTTTGTGATACATGGCTGCATTCCTTTGTAAACTTTTAAAGATCGAGTGACTGACTGTTTGTTTAGACTCACAAAAAAATTGGTTAGTGTCATTTGTTTAATTTAGGGCTTCATATATATATAACATCTGGTGATTTAATATGTTAAGGTGGACTTTTGCCATATGAAATTAATAAGGATGTTTTCAAACTACATGAGTAGCATGTGACTAGATAGTCTGATGGTGGTATGATGGTTTGACTGATTCATGCTTATTGTAAAGATTTATAATAACATTTTGATGCTAGATGTAAATCAATGATTGGTGATGTAGAATAATATGATTAGACATGTTTTGTGATATCAAGAATTTAGATGCTGGATTGAGTTGATGGAATCATGATGTTGTGTTATAATATAGAGGATTAGACTTGCTTTCACGATAAAACCTGATGAACTATTTGAAGATGCGATGAACATTTGAATTATGCAATTTTAATCCATTTTTGTAGTGTACGGTAGGATAAAACATGTTAATGAAATCTGATTGGATAGTACCATTCAGAGGGTTCTAGAAGCATCAGCATGGAACGAGTCGAGACCTTAGTGTTGCGACTCGAGATCATCAATCATCAACTCGAGACCAGCCAAGGCGCTCCAGGAGTCGAGACCAGCACAGTTGCGGCTTGATTCGAGACCGGACTCGAGACCTGACTCGAGGTTTCGACTCGTGCATGCATCACTCGAGACCTCCCATTTGCAACCTGAGACCTCTTGGTTGCGACTCGAGACCTCATGATCTCGAGTCGAGACCACCTAGTCTCGACTGGGCTGCTTGACTCCGTTATTGGGCCGCACTACGTGATAACCTGTTTTGGACTATGTGTTATTTGCCACTGCTTAACTGGACTATGTGCTGCTACTATCTAACTGTTCATATACTAGGATAGGCCCAACACCGTATTGGCAAGTATGACTTACGTGCTATGTGTTAGATACGTGTAAATTATACGTGACATTTCTTGCATATGAACCTAATAAATATTTAATAACCATAATAGGGTATAGTTGACTAACGTAACCCAAGTAAATGGTCTACCGAGCAAAGCAAAGGTGAGTTCACTACTTTTTACTTAAAGCATGCGTTCCCGGTGGTTGGGAAACGGAACGAAACACTTTTCCTGGTTTGGGATTGCTTACTATCTCCTTGTGCGGGATACGGTATTTCCATCTCCTTGTGTGGGGTACGGGTAACAACGCTATCTCCTTGTGCAGGATACAAACCTACTTTTCTCCCCTTATGCGGGACCGTTAGTTAATTACTATTTATACTGGATGCAACAAGCAATACTAAACGAAACTCTATCACTTAAGTCCCTACTCATTAATATCGATTAGTCGCTGGGGCCTGGCGAACGGGTTATTAGTTGATAGCGCTATTTAGGTCTCACCAGCCTCACACCGTGCCCGCGTATGGGATCGGGAGTGAACTAATAGACTCTGGCAAACCATCAATGATGATAGAACATTGACAAACGGGGCACTTTACGGAAACGTACGGTCGCATAGTATTCAGTATTGTAACAGTTTAGTAGCTTACTTATGGGGTAGCTCCCCATGGCATGTATAAATGAGTAAATTAACTGTTGAAACAAGTTTTTGGAAATTAAAACTGGAAAACTGTAAACACGTGAACTCGCCAATGTTATGTTGACACTCTACTGCATGCTTTGCAGGTGGCTTGATACAGCTCTGGACGGACGTTGCAATCGACTGGAGTGCGTGGTGCTAAGTATCATGATAACAAACTTGTGGTTTTCAATTACAATGCGTTTTCTTCCCCTTTCCGCTGTGAACTTAATCTATGTTTTGAAAAATTTAAAATTTGGTCAATAATTATACTAATGTTTATAATGGTAACTATTCGGTTCAAAATAATTGGTGGCTGGATCCTGGTCAGTCACACGCCTCGCGGTAGTACTCCGCGTGCAGATTTTGAGGGTGTGACAGATTGGTATCAGAGCCATTGGTTATAGCGAACTAGGTTTTAAATATAAAATATTTTGGGTTTGGGAAATAAATATTTTTATATGAAAACCATACTATAACCGCTCTTTAATGGAAACCACGACGACACCACACTCCGGATTGCAAGGTTCGTCAACCTCAGATGCTCACCTGGTAATGGTAGGCTAACGACATTTACTTGTGCATAATTTATGTGTGTGAACACGCATGTGTGTATGTGTATAATTAGCATATATGTGTTAGAATGAATGCGTATATTTAGTATTTAACACGGTGGATTATACGAAGGCTAGGCTAGCGTGTTACGTGTTAAACAGGAGTGAGTCCTCCTAAACCTGATTCGAAACCACGAAGCACTAAGAGCAAGGAACCAGTTATTCCGAGCCCTCGTCCACGTATTTCCTAACATCATCCCTGAATTGTGAATCGACGCGAAGGATGTTTACTCGATAGACCTGCTCAGGAAAGGCCTGCTACGGACCACATAGGAAAGTTACGTGAACGAATCGACGAGGGGGAGCCACCCCTATATATAATAGGATATTAGAAGGAACGACGACGCCATTCGCATCCTTTTTACCTGCATATTCCTTTTTCCTGACTTAAGTAGTGAGAATTGTTCCCTCATCCGACCGATCACTTGGATTCTTGAAGCATTCTAGTGAGTTTACACTTTTCGGATTTCTGTTTGCACATCTCGAACAGAAGAAGCATGTGCGTTGTGTATGCTTCTCATTACAGTGCCAGCAATCGTATCACCTTTCCATCAATCACGAAGATTATTTCCCCTAATTCCTCGTTACATGGTTAATCCTTATTCAAGTTCAACCTTATACCCTAGCACGCCCCAAAACCCAGTAAATCGATATCTTTCTTACAAACCGGTGTATTTGAAGGCGTGGCAAGACGAGATACGAGCCAGTCAACCCACCGACGAGTACGGTGACCTAGGTGCTTACCTTATCCTTCGTTTGCCAGAACCATTATTGTTTGACGACTTTCTGATTCCGTTAATCCTTTCACTAGCTTTCGTACGAATCCGCGTTTACTGCTCAAGATGGTACCCCCGCTTCTACCGTTTCTTTATCACGATATTGATGTTTCTTCATACGGGAACCTTGACCAGATTTCTCTCCAGATTAATGAATTCAGCAAGATCGACTTTTAGTTGATGAACTTCATAAAACCCTGAGAGTTGGCAAAATTTACCTCAATCGTGCTTTTTCGAGAGCCCGTTTCCGCAGTTTCACATCAAACCCCCCCCCCCCCCACTCGACGACGCAAGCGCTACTTTTAACTCATTCTCACGACTTAGAACAACCCACTCGAACTTGATTTTCTACCGACCTGAGAAATCACATCCTGCCAGACTCTCAGTAAGACCTTGAAACCTACAAACCCGCACGACGACCATCCCTCTCTAGCTGCTTCTTATTGTGCTAACCACATCGACGTAACACTCCTTATCGACAAGCGACGTTCTTTAATTCTAGTTGCATACAACTTGTGTACGACCAGCTACCTCGTCGACATCAGATGAATCCTTATTTGCCGATCCCAAAGCCCTCATGTTTTGCCTCAAGTTTGAATACATCGAATGCGACTATCCTTCTTGCAAATTCTCGCTACTTACGTTATGATTCACGGATTCCATGATCTAAGACTTACCCTACTCTACTCTGCACAAATCTCCGTTTGGACGAATTACTTCCTACGAATGTTACTCGTTGGAGCAACGAGCCAAGGATACCCCGGGGGTAACGGGTATCGCAAGCACTGATCTTCGAACCCGATACGGTCAACACCTAGTTATGACACTCGATTTATTCCATCTTGTCAAGATTCGACACTTGTTTCCTTAGACGACGCCCGAACCTATTCTGAAAACCAGTGGGAATCAGGACGACTCCTACGCTCTACCCTAGTACTTCTACGACGCAAAACCGCCTTGCGCTAAGATTTCAATGCACGACTTTTAACGTCGCAAAGCCCGCATTTCTCAACCGTATACGCAACCCCTCATGATTAAACTCAAAAGAGCATCACCTAGCATTTGAGAGATGCTCAAATATCCGCAACTCCAGCAATTGGAAGATGATCTATGATGGCGCTTCTATCTTATTCCATCATGTCAAAGGCATTGCTGAAATGTCTGCTAGTAATGGCACGCGACCAAAGGAACCAACAAGATTTCAAACTTACAACCGTCCACTTGATGGAAGTAGATGCTGGGCTCGGAGAGCCGACTTCTATCACTTTTGATCGAAACACACGTTTTGCATCCGATTCGTCGCAGGCTGTGCACAAAAACCTTCAGCTCACAGTTGGGCATGAGCACCGCTTATCGCCCGCAAACTGATGGTCAGGCCAAACGCACCATCCAAACACCCAAAGGCATGCTGAGAACATGTGTTATCAACCTTGGATACGAGTGACACTTCCCTTTTGTAGAATATATTTCCAACAACTGCTACCGCACTAACATTCAGGCAGCACCATTTGAGGCATTGCACGAATGCAGATGCCGGTCACCTCTGTGTTGGGCGGAAGCCAAATTAACGGCCCATATCTTGCACTTGACACAACGGGTAGGATTTCTCAGAATAGACCACGCAAGGAGGCAGCTCCAGACCGTCAGAAAGGCTACGCGGATAAGCGTAGGAAACCTCTAGAATTCCTAGTTGGAGACTGGGTTCTACTAAAAGTTTCACCCTGGAAGGGTGTGGCACGTTTTGGCTAACGGGACGAACTTAATCCGCGATATGTTGGACCGTTCGAAATTACCGAAAGGATCGGTAAGGTAGCTTTGCAGACTAAACCTGCCTGAAGAGCTGAGTGCGGTACACAACGTCTTTCACGTGCCTAATCTGAAGAAGTGTTTGTCAGATGAAATATTCGTTGTTCCTTTTTAGGAACCCGTGATCAGCAACAAACTACGCTCCGTTGAGAAACCAGTTGAGATCGAGGATCGAGAAATCAAAACCCTCGAGCGTAGTGTAACCAACAGACCGAGTTCGTTGGAACACACGCTGTGGCCTAGAGTTTACCTGGTAATGGGAAAACCAGATGATGCGCATGTATCCCCAGTTGTTTACAAACATTACTTCCAGCACTGAAGCTACCGCTAAATTTCGGGAAGAAATTCCAAACCAACAGGGGGTGATGTGACGCCCTACGAAAACATTTAAACACACTAGCTTGTCAGTGGTTGCGCGCTAAATTTCGGGACGAAATTTCTGAAACTTGGGGATAATGTGACACTTCGGGTTTTCCTGTACGTTTCTTGGATGCTATAGTTAATTTTGTGAAATTCTATACTAAGTGATATACGTACGAACTATGTGGATATTGTGCTACGTGATATTTTTCGTACTATGTGATTTTATGTGCTATGTGACTTACATGTTCGTTTTGGTGGACTTTCGTGAAAATGCTTATATCTAGGTATAGTAATGGAATCTATGTATACATATAGAGCGCATCGTGTGACCTTTGCCTGAATTTCGAGGACGAAATTCCAGTAACATGGGGAGAATGTGACAACCCGTACTCTTGTTGTCCTGAGAAGGGTATTTTAGTAACACGTGTAATTATTAATATCACTATTGTTATTTACACTATTAATCATTTGAGAAATAATAATAGAACACGACGAAAGATATATCGGCTCAATTGTTTACACATTTAGGTAAAATAATCAGACCCGCCCGTTTATGCGAGATGCTGTGCAAAAACGGATCCACGCACACTTGGGTTAGGCCCAAGCCCACCTAAACCCCCCCTAAAACCCTACACTATAAAAACTACCTATCCTCCCCTACCTCTCATTTTAAAAACCCTAACAAAGATCTCAGCCGCACAAATTCCCTGTCTTCTCCCTCTCTAAAACTCCGGTCACCGGAGATGGATATTCCGGCGAGCTCCGGCTCCTGCTCCAACCGCACACCCACACTCCCTACCCCCTCATTCTCATACTGTTTGATCGCACACATAAAACCCCAACCCCATTTCAAATCCCCTCGGCTCACACACCCCACTACGGCTTGTTACACAGTTGAGAGAGATAGACGACCTGGAGAGTTAGAGAGGAGAACCAGCGGCGACATGGGCGGCGAAGCCGCTGCTCCTACGAATGGATTGCCGACAAAGCTCCGATAGTAGTGACTGTGGTTCGGCCCAGGCGGAATGACGACATGGCAACGGCGCAGTGGTAACGGCAGCAGCCGGAGTTCCGGTTCACTTCCGTGGTGGTGACAACAGAGGTTCACAGCCCCTCAGTCAGGGTGAGTCTTGCATTTCTTTCTTTTTAGTGATTTTGTGTTAACTGATTTAGTGTTAAGGAAGTGTTCCACATACATGAGTTGAAGATTGGTGCATAAATAGTTTCATCGTGTTCGTTTAAGTAGGTAAATGATTGACCTTTGTGATACATGGCAGCATTCCTTTGTAAACTTTTAAAGATCGAGTGACTGACTGTTTGTTTAGACTCACAAAAAAATTAGTTAGTGTCATTTGTTTAGTTTAGGGCTTCATATATATAAAGTCTAGTGATTTAATATGTTAAGGTGGACTTTTGCCATATGAAATTAATAAGGATGTTTTCAAACTACATGAGTAGCATGTGACTAGATAGTCTGATGGTGGTATGATGGTTTGACTGATTCATGCTTATTGTAAAGATTTATAATAACATTTTGATGCTAGATGTAAATCAATGATTGGTGATGTAGAATAATATGATTAGACATGTTTTGTGATATCAAGAATTTAGATGCTGGATTGAGTTGATGGAATCATGATGTTGTGTTATAATATAGAGGATTAGACGTGCTTTCATGATAAAACCTGATGAACTATTTGAAGATGCGATGAACATTTGAATTATGCAATTTTAATCCATTTTTGTAGTGTACGGTAGGATAAAACATGTTAATGAAATCTGATTGGAAAGTACCATTCAGAGGGTTCTAGAAGCATCAGCATGGAACGAGTCGAGACCTTAGTGTTGCGACTCGAGATCATCAATCATCAACTCGAGACCAGCCAAGGCGCTCCAGGAGTCGAGACCAGCACAGTTGCGGCTTGACTCGAGACCGGACTCGAGACCTGACTCGAGGTTTCGACTCGTGCATGCATCACTCGAGACCTCCCATTTGCAACCCGAGACCTCTTGGTTGCGACTCGAGACCTCATGATCTCGAGTCGAGACCACCTAGTCTTGACTGGGCTGCTTGACTCCGTTATTGGGCCGCACTATGTGATAACCTGTTTTGGACTATGTGTTATTTGCCACTGCTTAACTGGACTAGGTGCTGCTACTGTCTAATGGTTCATATGCTAGGATAGGCCCAACACCGTATTGGCAAGTATGACTTACGTGCTATGTGTTAGATACGTGTAAATTATACATGACATTTCTTGCATACGAACCTAATAAATATTTAATAACCATAATAGGGTATGGTTGACTAACGTAACCCAAGTAAATGGTCTACCGAGCAAAGCAAAGGTGAGTTCACTACTTTTTACTTAAAGCATGCGTTCCCGGTGGTTGGGAAACGGAACGAAACACTTTTCCTGGTTTGGGATTGCTTACTATCTCCTTGTGCGGGATACGGTATTTCTATCTCCTTGTGTGGGGTACGGGTAACAACGCTATCTCCTTGTGCGGGTTACAAACCTACTTTTCTCCCCTTATGCTGGACCGTTAGTTAATTACTATTTATACTGGATGCAACAAGCAATACTAAACGAAACTCTATCACTTAAGTCCCTACTCATTAATATCGATTAGTCGCCGGGGCCTGGCGAACAGGTTATTAGTTGATAGCGCTATTTAGGTCTCACCAGCCTCACACCGTGCCCGCGTATGGGATCGGGAGTGAACTAATAGACTCTGGCAAACCGTCAATGATGATAGAACATTGACAAACGGGGCACTTTACGGAAACGTACGGTCGCATAATATTCGGTATTGTAACAGTTTAGTAGCTTACTTATGGGGTTGTTCCCCATGGCATGTATAAATGAGTAAATTAACTGTTGAAACAAGTTTTTGGAAATTAAAACTGGAAAACTGTAAACACGTGAACTCGCCAACGTTATGTTGACACTCTACTGCATGCTTTGCAGGTGGCTTGATACAGCTCTGGACGGACGTTGCAATCGGCTGGAGTGCGTGGTGCGTAAGTATCATGATAACAAACTTGTGGTTTTCAATTACAATGCGTTTTCTTCCCCTTTCCGCTGTGAACTTAATCTATGTTTTGAAAATTTTAAAATTTGGTCAATAATTATACAAATGTTTATAATGGTAACTATTCGGTTCAAAATAATTGGTGGCTGGATCCTGGTCAGTCACACGCCTCGCGGTAGTACTCCGCGTGTGGATTTTGAGGGTGTGACGTGGGCCTTCGGCCCAGATGACTGTTTGACTATATATAACATGCACAAGGTTACGAAACACTTTTTAGCAAACCCTAACCTACTTTTGGGAGTGCGACGGCAGTTCTTTTCCTTGTAACCTCTTCCCTCTTGCGAATTCTTTTTTCTGTGATCTAATCGTTCGATCTCGTGGTTAGTGCACCATCTTTATTAATAGATTGTTTACTATGCATTGTTTGATTATTGTTATGTGTTGTCTGTGATCTATTGTGAATGTAGGGGTTTGTATTAGAAACCATAATCACATGTCGTGTTAATTAGGGCCTTGATATCTTAACGTTTAAGCCGATCGATTGGAACACGTATGATACAAATTCGATGTCTTGTATTTAGTTATGCTTACTGTTTGGTTGATGATTCTATTGCCATATGTATATCATCTAATCTGTGCACACAATAACTGAATGATCGAGATCTGTGGAATTAAGCACGATGATTGTTTAGGGTTGTTTATGATTAGATAATGATTGCAACTGATCGTTTTACATGACTGAGGATTGCTTGTTTGATCGGTTTCAGAATATGGGAGGTGTTTACGGGATTACGGGGAATGGTTAGGCCAATGATTGAAAGTGATAACATCTCGACGAAACATCAAAAGTTTCGTCACTCACATTGTCGACGAAACATAATAGTATTTCGTCACATGGCATGTCGACGAAACAACCCAGTCTTTCGCCATTTATCATGTCGACGAAACACCTCAGTGTTTCGTCGGTTGAAGTTGCGCCGCCCCAAAGGATAGTTTAGACTGTTGTTGGAATTTGAATGATATGAATGATTCTTTGTG
Source organism: Helianthus tuberosus (assembly GCA_030545235.1). Taxonomy (NCBI): domain Eukaryota; kingdom Viridiplantae; phylum Streptophyta; class Magnoliopsida; order Asterales; family Asteraceae; genus Helianthus; species Helianthus tuberosus. Next base: position 27,038,680 of record CM060396.1, on the reverse strand, counting down.
ACGAAACCCTATTACTGTCTGTAAATGATATGAGCATCGACTGTTAAGATACATACATGAGTAGTACATGAAACTGTTAAGACCGTTGTGAAACATACAAGAGAATTGTGGAGTCGTATGAACTTGAATAACTATTAAGATGTTCAAATGCACACTATGATTGTGAATTATACGTGAACCATGTGAATGAAAACTAATCACGTAAAGATGAATATCATAGGCTGTGGCTGTTTAACTGTGAGCAAATAACTTGACATACCGAGCAAACCAAGGTGAGTTCGCTGCTTTTTTTCCAAGCATGCATCCCGGGGAGGGATATCGGGTAACGTTCCGAGGAGGAATGTCAAGTTATTGGGATGTTTGTTATTACACTCATTTCTATCATTAAGACCCCTTACATCTACCGATTAGTTGCCGGGGAGGCAACGAGGTTATTAGTTGATAGCGCTATTAGATTTGGCACCCTCACACCGTACTGGGGAGGACGGTCGTGAACTAATTACCTTAACCACTTGACCAATGTTTTGATAGAGGCATTGGGGTTTGGGCAAATAAATTTAGAAGCCATCAGCGGTAATCGAGTTAATAACAACATCAAATCAAATCATTGAATTGTCTTACACTCATATCTGGTAACTAAAACGTATTAACAAACTTTGAACTCACCAGCGTCGTCTGACACACTTGTCTGCATGCTTGCAGGTCGTTAGAATCTTTATATGGACTTGCTATCTGGGAGTGCTGGAGTGGTCATGTGTCGAGACTCTTGGATACTTGCCTCGTTGATTATGAACACATGTTTTGAAACAATTGATTTACAGGTACATTATGCTTCCGCTGAACATTTACTTTGGTTTAACTTATGACTCGGATTTATATTTTGAAATGAATTGAATGTTTTATTTAAATACTATGCATAGTTCAATGTGATTGGTGGCTTGGATCCCGGTACGTCACACGTCCCGCGGTGATTCCGTATGTGGTATTTTGGGGGTGTGACAAAATACACTAAAATGTGCAATGTATTCACATGCTAGCCATACATTGATGAATACACTAGTGTACTTTGGGTATTAACCAGTAATTGTACTACATAAAAATCATTAGATCAATGTATTTATCGATGAACTCAATGATATACTAACAATTTGTAAGTAAGAATGTATTCACTTATATAGCGTATTCTCGAGGGAACAGGCGAAGTAAGAATGAGTTCAAGAAATCGTACATCATCCATTAGAAACGGAATACACTAGAGTGTAAACATAGTGTATTCTCCACACTAAACTTTTATTGTTCAATAAATTACAATACCATGTTATTTTTTTTTCCCACCCATTGGCCAATAAAGCGATTTTAGCATCCATTTCCCTCATTTTTCCACGTTAGTAATTCTTACCTATTTTGAACTACGAGGTTCTTGGCTAAGAACTAGAAAAAATAGATTAAGGTGTGGCATATTGTACTTTTTAATTATAAAAATATATATAGAAAGAGAGATGAGCAATTGAAATAAAAAAAAGTTGTTGATGATGCGGCAATTTTTTATATGTTTCCGAGTTTTCTTATTGGATGAGTTTTGAATGTTTTTAAAAAATGAGTTTTCTCTTATTTATTTGATTAATTTTGAATGCTTTTAAAGAATGAGTTTTCTCTTATGTGACATCTTTTAGTTGTTTTTCTGTTTCCTGGATGTCTTAGCACTCTAAGCACAAGATTTTCACTTGATTTGATGGTCAAGAGATCAAAAAAGTGCTTCTCAAACTGAGTGATACTTATTTGATCCCACCTCTCTATATACAAGTGTGTATATATCTATGTATAATTGTGTATACGTACATATATTCTTCAATATTTTCTCCCATATCTTATCCAGTATACATACATATATTAACTTCAATATTTTCTCCCATATCTTATCCGGTAAAGACATGGTTTCTTTGGTTAATACTACATGACAAATGAATATAGTACTATAATATAATTTTTCAATCTTTTTTCTTGTTGTACGGACAAGTTTCCTTATGGCTAGCCATGACATATCAGATTCATTTTCTTGGAGTACATGCTATCTATAATTAGGGATGGAGAGGTGTTGGCCAATGATGGACCAGCTTGTTTTTGACTTTTCTAACATCACATGTAGTGTTTAAAACGACTTCAACACAAATGCAATAAATAAGTCATTCAAAAAGAAGAGGCCGGTTAACGTACAATATTCTTTATTGTACGAGTATATGCTGTGAAATTACGCATGTTGTAAAACTCAAAATCCTAATCACGCATGTTGAAAACCATAACATATTGCTTCATTACATAAGTATAACATGCGTGATTAGGGTTTTGCATTTTACAATGTGCGTAATTTTACAGCGTACGCTCGTACGTTAAGCAATATTGTATTTTACACTTTCACCAAAAAGAAAAATAAAAAATCCAAGTTATTAGAAAACATTGCATCGAATAAATAGACATAACAAAAATGATGGAAAATTTGTCAAACATAAGAAACTTTTATTTGCATTCAAAGAAGTCGAGTAGAAAATAATGATTTTGTGTAATAAACTAATGTGTAGGACAATGGCTACAGGTTAAGTAAGCAAAAAGTCAAGAAGTTATCTGTCTAAGACTAAAGGGTATGGAGAGGATGGGCTTGGAGGGGATGAGCCGCCACGTAGGCGGCTCGTGGGGGATGGACCTCCTTCACATTTGAGAGGGATGGAGGATGGGGCTACCCCACCTCATTATTTTATAATTTTCTAAGTTTTTAAATTGAAAAAGGATGAGAGAGAGGGTATTTAAATTGAAAAAGGAAATATAATATTCAAGGTGGGGCCACATCTCATTCGGCTGGGGTGAACCGATTGGGCCGAGCCGAGGCTAAGGGGGGTGGTGTGGGGGCTCGGCGCCGGACCTAGCCGGGGCTAGCCGACCCCTATACCCATTAGTCTAAGAAGGTGGGAATTCAATTCATGGACTGAGCTAGCTAGCTGGCATGAGTCGGTGGACAATTGGGAGTTGGTGTAAAGATGTTAACGATAAATCCACCGCTCAAGAACAGTTTATCTTCTAGATTTGAAGTTTAATATATTAATACTCCCACCATTCCGTAATACATGTATTGAGATTTAAAACACACAAATAGTGTTTATAATGTAAGAATTACAGATGGAATAGCACTGATCATTACGAGAGAATGAAAAAAATGGTATATCGTTGATTAAGGGAGTGAAATCACTCATTTCATAATGCATTTCATTCCCTTAAAATCATTATTTCATCAACCTCTCATGTTTTTTTTTAATTTCATCCCCTCTTGCACAATTCATCAACAACACCACAACACACCAGCGACACCATCGTCGACTCTACCCGCAACCCGTCACCGCCTTCGCCGCCACCACCCACCGCCACCTCCGCCGCCACCAACCACCATCAACGGCCGCTGCTACCCCTCGTCACCGCCACTCGCCGTCGCCGCCTCCACCGCCACTTGCTGCCAACACCCATCACCGCCGCCATCGCCACCTACCACCTCCACCTATAACCACCCACAAATCCACAATCACTCACCGAACACCACCACTCACCGCTGATTTTATTCCTTCGTTTTTCTTGCCTACCAAACATACATAATAATAATTCATTTCATTCCCACATGGTGGTAACAAAACAAGACATTGAAATGTAATTATCCATTGTATTCCCTCGTCCATTCAATTAATTCGTCAATTTCGTTCACTCGTCCATTTCATTACCTCATACCAAACAGACCCACAGTTCTAAAAATGTACAGTTATCACATTGTTTAGAGGTTAAATGTTACCTTTTCACTAAATACAGACTTTTAGGAAGGTCCAGTTAATAATGTTTGAGTATTACGAATAACTAATTGCAGATCAGAAACTAAATTAGTAAGTTAACCTACGTTTGGATAGGTATCGTAACTAGTATAGATTAGTGTAACTCTTGTAAATGTATAAACAAAGTCTAAATTGTTCACTTGGTGCATGGGATGAAATTTAGCTCAGCAAATCCACGACACATAGTATTATGAAGAAAGGTTCTTATAATTCCACTTGATATGCATATTAGAATTAGAATTAGAATTACATTATATTATTAGAACTAGAATTAGAATTTAGAATTACTAACAATTTTCATATGGGGAAATAGTAACCCCTCCGTTTAGTTACTAGTAAAATTATCCACGCATTGTGACGGAAGTTTGGTTGACATCGGTTCGGTTTAATACGGTACTGATATGATATCAGCACCTGGTGTAACAACCAAAAGAGAAAAACATAAAAATAAAGTCGAAAGAAAAGTTAATTGAAGTTTAAAGATTGTTTGATAACTTTAACAAAATTTAGGGTCTGTTAAACAGAGTAAACTATAAGGGATGGAAAGTGTAAAAGATGTGGATATTATGCATCAATACAAACTTTTTAAATAGGGGACCGCTAAAATGAGAACCACCTCCAGTTGTAAGAACCGTGAGAACTTTTTGATCTGGGGCGAGTTGGACCAAATTTTTTTTTCATAAACGTGGATGCGTGTATTATAAACACATTTGTAAAAAAAAAAAATTCAAAAAAAAATGTCGTGTGTGTAGTTTTGAGCACCACAAGTTTGTGTTTACGGGTACCGTAAAATTAGTTGTAACAACCGTGAGAACTTTTTGATCCGGGGCGAGTTGGACCAAATTTTTTTTTCATAAACGTGGATGCGTGTATTATAAACACATTTGTAAAAAAAAATTCAAAAAAAATGTCGTGTGTGTAGTTTTGAGCACCACAAGTTTGTGTTTACGAGTACCGTAAAATTTAAATTGTACGGTACCCGTAAACACAAACTTGGGGTGCTCAAAACTACACACACGACATTTTTTTTTTTTGAAATTTTTTTTACAAATGTGTTTATAATACACGCATCTACGTTTATGGAAAAAAAATTTGGTCCAACTCGCCCCGTACAGTGTATTTCGCACGGTTCTTACAACTGGAGGTGGTTCTCATTTTAGCGGTCTCCTATATATATATATATAGGGTCAGGATTTGGAGAAAACGGTGAAAAGTGTGAGAACGATTTTGGAGTTGACATGTGGCATTGATTCTAAATTACACTAAGGGGTAATATTGTCAAAAACCCACACACATGAACTGGGTGTTCAAATGAAACGCCATAAAAACACCAAATTCGAAAAAAAAAACGCCATGAAAATACCCAGTTAAAACGCCATAAAACACCAAATTCAGAAAAAAAAAAAAAAAAAAAACGCCATGAAAATACCCAGTTAAAACGTCATAAAACACTTAGTTCAGAAAAACGCCATAAAAACTCAGTTTAAAACGCCATAAAACACTTAGTTCAGAAAAACGACATGAAAATACCTAGTTAAAACGCCATAAAAACACATAGTTCAGAAAAACGCCATAAAATAACTAGTCTAAAACGCCATAAAACACCCAGTTCAGAAAAACGCCATAAAACCTATTTCATTTTTTTCCGAAAAGTATATCAATAGTATACTCGTTGGAAAGATAAAAAGACGCTGAGTTTTATGGTGTAATTTTTTAGAAAAATAATCACGTATAAAAAGTTATTGGCGTTTAAATATGATGGGGGAAATGGCATGTGATTAGCATGTGCACCCTTGTTTGGATCTTCCAATTTTACCCCTCCTGTTACTTACAAGGTTCTCATCATTTACAAAAATGTCACCTCATCATCTTAGCCACAAATCACAAAGATCTATGGCTGAAAATCATTCTCACCGTTCTCACACTTCAAATCGTTCTCTCCTGATCAGGCATCATCAGCATACAAAATACGCCCCATAGTCTTGAAATTAAAATCCGACCACTCGCCCATCACCATGGCATCATCAGCATACAAAAGATGAGAAAGAACATGTCCTCCATTAGGGAGAGACACCCCATTAAAAGACCCAATATCACTCGCTTTTTTAATAAGCACTGAAAGCGCTTCCATAATAATAATGAACAGAAACGGAGACATGGGATCACCTTGGCGAATACCTTTATCACAACCAAACTCAAATGTCGGAGACCCATTAACCAGAACCGACGAACGAGCAGAAGAAACAACTCCATAAATCCATTTACACCAAGTTTCCGGGAAGTTCATCTGTCGCATAACCATCATTAAAAGACCCCAATTAACATTATCATACGCTTTCTCGAAATCGATCTTGAATAAAAAATACTCTTTCCCACTTCGCCTGGCCCACGACAATATTTCATTGATCAAAAGCGGACCATCTAATATATACCTCCCCGAAATAAATGCCGACTGAGTTTCATTAGTGATGCTGTTCATAACATTCTTTAATTTATTCGCTAAGACTTTAGAAATAACTTTACTGATCACCCCAATCAAGTTAATAGGACAATATTCACCAAGCTCAATAGGATCATTCACCTTAGGAACCAATGTGATGAAAGAAGACCCAACTTCTTTACTGATTGAACCCGTATGAAAAAAATGATTAAAAACACTTACAAAATCAACCGCAAGAGAAGGCCAAAATCCTCCATAGGCACTATACAATCTAGTATCTACTCCCCATATTCCTCTTCAATCAAAACCGAAAAAGTCTCCTGCTTCCATTTCAATGCAACCTTCTCTTTAATTCTTTCCATTTTGTTACAAAGAACACCCACCAAAGCGTAGGACAAATCCTGTTCAGATTCTGCAAACTGAGCCGATTGCACCACCTTACCCATTTTCGACCCAATATCATTAAAAACAAAATTCTCTGACAAACATAAGGGAACACCAAATATTTTCATCCATGCAATACGTTCAAACGGCAACACTTATCCCTACCAACATTCCAACGAATCAAAAATCGATAACCACACATCTTTATTGTCAAGAGCAGTCTGCTTCTCTTCTTGGCTTCGAAACACCAACATCACATTAAAACCCCCCACGTACTTAATCGATACGTCCCCTCGAGCCAAAGATGACAACAAACCGCTAAGATTTGTAAGCGTACTAAAGTCTTTAACCCTACCAATCAAGCCTACTCCATTCCATTGCGAAAAAGCTTGGATATTACAACAAACCGCTAAGATTTGTAAGGTACCGAAATCTTGATTTCCTTAAATCCAATTCTTTGTTAACACGAGTATCACAGAACGATCTATGACCAACAACACTTGGCGCCGGCCTATCACCGACTACATCTGCCATAACATCATCCAGTTTCTCATCCATATTACTCTTCGATGCATCCTTCTCGTTTACCGGTTTCCATATTTTCTCCACCTTCCTAATCACCTTCTCACCATCTACAAATCTTGCTAGGGTTATGAAAAGTTTATAACTACCAATCCATACATCCTTTAAATCCTTTTCTAACTTTACCACATCACTAACTTTTTTGAATGATACAAATCCAAACCTCTTACCGAGTTTATCAAGTTTCCTGGCTATGTATGTGCCATGGAGCTCCCCAAAACCCTTCAAGTCTTCGACTAGATCGAATGAAGCACATCTTCCTGGCAAGTTGGGAACGAAAAAAAAGTGATCTCCATATTCAACATTGTTCTGGCTTCTGATCTCGATCGTCTTCCTGTCTTGGATGTAACATCATACCACATATCCATCTTGTATCGATCACTGCCCGTCATGGTCGAAAACCCTGCCAGTTAAAGATATATATAGGAAACTTACTCCAGTTGAAAAGAAATCATCCTCGGGTACTATTTTTAAACCAAAGATACCCTACCGACTTAACTTCGCTAACAATATTTTCAATCTTAACCGGTCGGTTGCTAAATTTGAAATTATTCGTCGCACGCCAAATACTCCAACATCCGATTCTAATAATACCGAGCATGGCTTCTTTCTTCCAGTCCTTCACTCCTAGGAAGTTGTGGATTTCGAGCAGATCGCGAACCGAGAATGCCACGATGTTAGGGACCTTGCACCACTTGCTGATGTTCGTCCACAAAACAGAAGCGACCAAGCAAGAGGTGAGAAGATGTTCGGCCGATTCATCTCCGAAATCACACAAAGGGCAGATCGTATCCGTGATACCCATACTTCTTTTCTTGAGTGCCAAGGCCGTAGGAATCTTTTCCATTTTGGCCCGCCAAATAAAAAGGTTGCACTTACTCGGGATCCATTTGCACCATTTGGGAACGAAAAAGTTGCTAGAATCCAACCCTTTTTTAAGCAGCTTCTTGACAGATCCCATACTAAAATTCCCGTCCTGCTCTCCAACCCATTGCCACTTATCACTTCTGTCCCTTAACTCGATATTTTCCAACAGCGCGTTCAGCTGGATCAACTCGTCGGCTTCAACGCTCGAAGTTGGATGCCTCTTCCAGTTCCACTTGTACCCAGTTCCAATGTCATTACCCCCAATTCGGTCGCTGACCTTACATCTTTTTTCCGACTCAAGGCTAAGTAATCATGGGAATTTTTCCTTCAGATGTTCGTTTATGACCCAAGGATCAGGCCAAAACAAAATTGTGCCACCGTCGCCGATCGAGCCTTTAAAAAAGCTCCATGCCTTCAATCTTAGAGCTCTCAATCACCTTCGTGATTGCACACCAGACTCCCACGATGGACTTCCTAGCCGGCAAAAAATCCCAACATAATCTGTTCGTATGAATCGCATTTATCACTATAGCCCATAAGTTGTCTGGATCAGTTTTTAGCCGCCACCCCCACTTCGCAAGCAAGGCTCTGTTAATATGGTTCAGTTTGCTAAGACCTAAACCACCACAGCTCTTCGGTTTGGTCACCCTATCCCAAGCAACCTGGTGTGTCTTTTTGTTAACACTAGAGCTTCCCCATAAAATTCTTTTTATTTTTGCCTCTAAATCCTCTATAACTTGGACCGGCGCTTTATACAACGAGAAATAGTAATTAGGTAAACTCTCGAGAACCGACCTGATTAGAGTAACTCTCCCTCCGTTAGAAAGAAGGGACGCCTTCCACTTTGACAGCCTAGCGTTGAAGATTTCAAAAACCGGACCCCAACTGTACACGCGATTCATGTTGGAACCAACCTTTAATCCGAGATAAATAAACGGCACAGTACCATCTTTACAACCGATATGAACCGCACGGTTTTCAAGCTCCCTTCCTCTAAGTCCGATCCCATAAATATTGGATTTGGAAATATTAAATTTTAACCCATAGCACATGTGAAATATCCTGAGAATCTGCACCACGTTAAAGACATTCATCTCTGACCATTCCCCGTTATTATCGCATCGTCAGCGTACAAGAGATGAGAAATAATAGGGCCGTCATTGGGAGTTTGGAACCCTTGTATAACCCCCGCGTCTCTGGCTTTGACAAGCATACACGACAACGCCTCCATAACAATGATGAATAAGAATGGGGAGATAGGATCCCCTTGTCTCATTCCTTTGTAACATTGGAATTCGAACGTGGGCGATCCGTTGACGAGGACCGAGGATCTAGCCGATCGCCCAATTACACCACAGCGACGGGAAACCTATTTGTTGCAAGATGGAGATGACAAACTTCCAATTGACGTTATCGTAAGCTTTTTCAAAGTCGATTTTCAGAAAAAACAATTTTTTCTTACTCCTTTTAGCCTAAGTGATAATTTCATTTATAACTAGAGGCCCGTCTAAAATGAACTTCTCTTTCATAAACGCCGATTGCGAATCCGAAATCACCGACCCTAACACTTTCTTGAGTCTATTCGCTAACACTTTGGAAATTAATTTGCTTATTAAACCGACAAGGTTTATAGGTCTATAATTACCAAGTTCGACGGGATCTTTAATCTTTGGAATTAACGCAATAAACGAGGACCCGCTTCCTTTACTTATACCCCCATCCGAGTGGAATTTCTCAAAGATATCCAAAAAATCTTTTTCGAATAAGTGCCAAAACCGCTTAATAAACTTCACGTTTAACCCGTCCTGCCCGGGAGCTTTGTCATCTCCACAATCCTTTAGCGCTTCTTTTATCTCAAGGAGAGAAAAGCGCTCCACCAGCAAAGTTTTGTCCCCTTCAGTGAGCTTTTTAAGATTCTCGCAAACCAAGGCAGGTTTGTCCGTAACATCCTCCACAAATCTGTCTCTAAAAAACCGAAAGATCTCTTTTTTGACTTTGGATGGTTTGGAGCACCAATTACCTTCAATCACTAAACCCGGGATCAGATTCCTAGCCTTACGATATCCTTGATCAGTAACACATGTATTGTAATTACCAATGCATAAACTACATGATTAACTAATGTAGTGTATGCAATGATGCTTACACTAAAGTCAACTGTAATACATCTAGTGTATGCAATAACGATCTTGCTAAAGTATGAATACTAACAAATGTATTGCAATTATCTAATGCACCATATAGTGTCAATGTTTCACAGTGAAAAATGCGTCTGTGAAATTTCTATACCTACTTAGTGTAATTATCAACGAGAACAATATATTATTAAGGGTTCAATTATTTACGATACTTGCATCACTTTGTTTCTCGATATTTTCAACTATTTACTTACACATGATTTTTCACTTAATTACAAAGATGCCATCGTTTTATTTTATTTTATTTTTTCGTATGGAAGAATGGACGATGCATATACAGCTCCTATACGTGCTATAATTTGGGGAACCTCAATCACAAAAACACATGGACTGATACCGATCAAATAACACGGATACCAGTACGGTTATTCGTTTTTATTGGTTTTCAATCGATGAAAAAACATGTCGATTGGCAACGATTGTTATGCCGAGTGCCGGTATCATACTGGTACTTTGAATTAAACCAATAATAACCAAACCCACTAGTTGGTATAAAAGTAGTCCTTTTATTAAACAGTAATATATTTTTATTACATGATATATCACATAATAGAATAAAAAATATATATTAACAAACATATTTATTAAAATCAGAATTAATTATTTCAATCTTTTACCGAGTCCATATACTTCACGTCTATCATATCTCCAACTTTACACACTTCACGTGTTCTAACGGTAGACAGGTTGACTATTATTTTATTTTATTTTTCAATCTTATTCAAGCTAGAGTGTTTTACCAATTCTTATTTACCAATTATTTCAATCTTACCCAACAAGTTGATTATATTTTATTTTAATACTTGAATCAACATCTAATATATTCAAGCTAGAGTGTTTTACCAATTCTTCAATTCTAGCGTTGACCTAAACTTACGCTGATACGAAATAAAGGCCAGTAATAAGACATAATTGTTGAAGTTTCAATCAATGCTTATATGTATTTTCATGTCGTGCTTGAATTTTATAGAACAACCAGATTCCATTTGATATGCTGGGTCTTTGACTATGTATCATGTAAAACGTATAAACTTAATTGAGAATATATATAGTTTTGGAAAACGGACATAATATAAATATCTAAAACAAATTTATACAAGAAAAATATTATTATATTGTATTCAAAAGAGTGAAATTTGTGTGGCCAGCGTACATGATCAAGGTTCGTTGATTTGACCTCATGTTTTTTACCAACTTATCCTTAGGGCAAATGCAATCGTTATCGCATGAAAGCCGTAGTTATAACGTTATTTATAAATAAAAGTAAAAGTAAACTGGAGTTTGCATGCATAGAATAAATAAAGAGTGCAATATACTAAATAATGCAAATAACTATTTGGGTTTCTATAAAAGGTAGGCTCAAAATAACCCTATAGGTTTTGAAGCAACTTTTTTACGTATTCTAGATTATAGATTAGGGTTGTTCACGAATTGATCCGAATTGATTGGACTTTTGCTCGTACTTAGTTCGTTTATAAACTGAACCGAACCAAACCGAACGTTTTTTCAACCAAGCCAAAGTTGAGCGAGCGTCTTTCGATTATGCCATTTTTCGAACGAACGTCGAGCTAGTATCGAGCGTCGCAGAACAAAAAAGAAAAGAAACGATGAGAGTGTTAGTTATTAGAATAAAGTGCAGTTTTCGTCCGCGAGTTCGTCCAATTAAAACACAAGTGTGAATTTAATAAATAAGAAGTATAAATTAACATATAACAAAATATACAAAAACACTCAACTAGTTCTATTGAGATTAACTGAGCAAGCAGATAAATCGTCAACCGATTGAAGCAGACCCTTGTTCTATTAGAAGTTCGAAACTGAATGAATCAACTGATGGAAAACCCTGACGATCAGTTGGCATTTTGGCGAATACGATGGAAAAATCGAATAATGATGGTCAATTGGGAGATATATTTAATTAGGGTCTTGTACTTATGAATCAAATAGCGGGTTAAGACCTGAGTAGTGATTTACGCTTCACATTTCAGTATTTGACATTTTGACTCAATTACTCAAATGGGCATTAAGTATTGGACAATGGACTATTAGTATTAGACTTCAATTCTAATAACTTATATGAGCTCTATTTTGATTTTGGACCAAACATTGTAAATGTGAGCCTCTAATCATTTCATTAAAAATGATATATATATATATATAGAGAGAGAGAGAGAGAGAGACATATACATATATTAAAAATAAATCAAGTCAACCGAGCCTTACTGAACCGAGCGGACCTTTGCACGTGCTTTGTTCATTTACAAATCGAACTTATCTGAACGAAGAGTTTTTTCGATCTACCTGAATCGAACAAGCAAATTCCAAACATTTTTAAACGAGCACGAAACGAGTGTCGAACAATTTTAACAACCCTATTCTAAATTGATTTGACGGATAGAACAACCTATATGTATATTGGGCCATTATTGTACTAACTTTTTTTAACATTCAAATGAATATATAGGAATTTAACATTCAAAAGAATATATAGGAATTCATCATAGGGCAACATGCATAATGTTACAAGGGATAGATGTATGTGTTTAATATAGCAACACTCAATTATATATATATATATATATATATATATATATATATATATATATATATATTTTGTTGACGAGGGCTAATGAATAGTAATTTTATTTTTATATTAATATATAGTTTTTTATTATTTAATATATTATAATAGTTTATTATTATATTTACTTTTAATAACATATTTTTAATTTTTTTCCTTTTTTAAAAAATATATATTTCCTTTATCATTTTTAATAATTTTTTTCTTTTTTTAAACATATATTAATTTATGGATTAATTTGATTTGATACTTCTTTAATAATTTACGTTATAACTTTTTTCTAAAAACTTAAGTACGTAGTTGTACTTAATTTTTTTCTCTGACATTCTCTTATAAGTTTTGTTAAAAACGAAGTTGTACTTAAAATAAAGTATTTATTTGTTATCATAAAATGATACGGTAATAAACTAATCGGTCTAATGGTTGTTTTACATTATCATTTACTCGCTTTCGCCGCAACGCGCGACGTAAAAAAAACTAGTTATATATAACTAGTGAAATTTCTTCCCGCTACATTTATATAGCAACGCTCAATTATATATAATTAGTGAGATTTCTTCACGCTACATGGCAGGAATTCAATTGACATCGTTTTGGTTCATTACGATAACGAAACTTGTTTTATCAACCAAAAGAGAAAACTCAAAAAAAAAAAGTAGTGATAGGTCCAGAAGGATATCGACACGTTTATCTATCAAAACCATAAAAAGAATACCAGTTTCAGTAATACCAACATCGGTACCAATGTTGTTTAATCAGAATCTGTTCGCTTCGCCTCGCCTCGCCATGGTAGCGATATGGTATCGGCACTCGTATAACATACGACAGAAAATTATACCTAAATTTGAATACATATATGTTTTCAACAAAAATTATGCCAGAATGTCGAGAGATAAAAAAAGCTTCATGTTCATTTTTTCAAAAAAGTTAACGAACGCTAAGATTAATTATTAGAAAAATGTTAAATCGAATACAAATTACATAACCTAAGTTGTAGAAAATACATAACTTTAAATACATTTTTGTTCTCAATAGCGTTTATGCCAAAATGTAAAAAAAAAAAATTTACACATCAATTGAAATATAATAAAGCATAATTATATATATTTTGACATTTATTCACACAATACATCAATTTTATTCTTAAATCTTTTCGTCTTATAAAAAAATATAAATAAAAAATATACTCATATAGATAAAAGATTTCCCTATTTAATTGTATAACTTGTTTTAAAAGTAATGATGCATATAAAAACTGAGTTTAAAGAATAGTGGAACTTGATTTAAACAAAAAAGAGTCAACAAATAATATTTATAAGGGTTAACTTATTATACAAATAAGTTTTAACATACAAAATATTCTTAATGTAAAAAGTGAATGAGATTCTATTTTTTTTTTTTTTTTTGAAATTTTTTCCTTAATTATTAAACACATATTTTAGTCTTAGAATTAAAAAAAAAAAATACCCCCGATTTTACATTGGTTGAGTAATTATGTAATTTTAGAGAGCAATTATAATTACTCTACAAAATTTCTCTGCTACTGTAAAATCACGATTTTTTTTTCATTTTGCAATTAAACGTCATTGTTAAGTAGTACGGGAAAAATTTCCTTTTCGCTTCTTACGTTAATGATATTTTGTATGTTTTTTTTTGAAACGATATATATATATTTTTTTGAAACCATATTTTGTATGTTAATACTCAGTTATATTTGAACTTTACACTATTTATAATTCATTTTACCCTTTCGCCTATTTATAACTCCCTAGTATTTATATACGGTTTTGCCACTTGAACTTTACACTATTTATAATTCATTTTACCCTTTCGCCTATTTATAACTCCCTAGTATTATATACGGTTTTGCCACAACCATAACTTTAGTCATGAGAAAGTAATATCGCTTCCAGGAACATGTATTTTAAGTGTTGAAAGGTAATGATCGAATAGTTCCCTTGAAAGTGCCACTTGTTGAGCATTTGATGATTTTCTCACAAAGTGTACCGAGAATCAAGAATAGTCAATCCTACATAATTAAGTGACTCATTTTTTGTTTATTCGACCACATTAATTTTGCATATCAAATTTTTATCATTAGATAATTTTGTTTTTTTAATCATTTATGTAGATTCAAATGTCGTTCAAACTTAAACATCAAGGTAATTCGTTATATACTTAGAAACTTACAAACTTGATATCCCTCAGGTAAGCATTTTCTTTACTATTGTGAAGTATGTAGCTTACAAATATTTCTCCGATGTTGCTTGAATTATTCTATCAGATATTTGTGTCTAGAATAGGTCACACTGAATGTATTTAACCAACAAAATCCTTGATATCTAAATATACATTTCTTTGATAGTTAATATAAGTTTGTACGTAATTAATTTACTATCAGACCACATGCATAGACCAAAGCCAGTGACGTCTTCACTATCGAACAAGTGGTGCTGAATTTCTAATTTTATGCGAGGAAAAAGAAGATAAGGTTTGTTTTATTTGAAAAATATACATTTTTCCAATTTAATTAATTTCCAACTTCTTGTCTTATTTTTCTTTCATGTTTACAATGAGACCTCATGTTTCTTTTATCTAATTATTTATTTTTACTATTCTTTCACTTCTTCGAAAACTTAACAAATCCTAATCACGCATGAACAAATTTAGGTGTAGGAATTCAGTGGGCTCTATCCTCTATGAATATTCACAATACATTTTGGAGTTTAGATAGTAACAAGAAAAAGAGATAACGAGAACGAGGCGTGGAAAGAGTCTCTTACAATAACACAAGGTATGGATGCATACATTAGATCCAAGTTGACCTGACATACCCGGAACCTACAGTCTCGTACACCAGATTTGCCCTACATAGTAAAAAGAGATGGCTAAGAAGGTTCCAAATTCTTTAAGCTATATAAGATTCCAAGAGTTGTGGCAAAAGTTGGTCCATTCAGGTTGGGTAAGAAATGGTCCTTGTTGAATGCAAATATAGAATTATGAGAAACCACGTACTGTTCTTTTAATTTCCACATTAAAGGACACAAGAAGATATATTAGGGAATAATGTGGCCGTGTACGAATTTTCTTTTCTTCGAAAAGTCTTGGTCTCTAGCGAATTATATACACAAATAATAAATGAAATTAACAGAAATTGCGAGGGATCGGAAAATTGAGCATCATAACATTATACATATTTTGTTTTTTATAATTATTTCCACTAATATAGACTGCATATCCACTTGTTTTTTGGTTTCTTTTTCTTTGCCTTTTCAACTCTTAACATTTTTCTTTGCCTTTTCAACTCTTTAACATATATGATCAAATCCTTCGTGAATGTTACACGTAAGAAACGTAATGTTTATGTCATGTTCAAACTATCTATACACGTATTATATGTGTGATTTAGTGAAAATTTTGTAACATTTTGGTCCGTGCATGGCTCGAGACATTTTACCCAAAATATTATCAAGAATATTAAGTTATGTTGATTTCTCCCAAGTGAAGTTATTCAAAACTATAATCCATGGTCATCTCCGAAAATGTTCGAAAATCTTTAAGTCCTGTGCGAAGATAAATTGCAGGCCCCTTAAATATAAATTTTTAAAAGAGTTAATTGCCCGGATGGTCCCTATGGTTTGCCATTTTTTCATCTTTAGTCCCTAACTTTCTAAAATTACATGCATGCTCCCTGTGGTTTGATCATTTGTTACTCAGATAGTCCCTGAACTAGATGGACGTTAGTTTTTCCAGTTAAATTTGTATGAAATGACTAAAATACCCTTAGTAATCATAGGCATTAAAATGAATATAGAAAAACCAGTAATTAATTCAAGTAGGCCCACTTTTTTATTTCAATATAAAAATTTAACCCTCACCAGTCACCACCATCACCAAGTCACCAACTACTTCATCCACCACCACCGACAAGCCTTAACGCCGGAAAAACGAAAGAGACCAAGCTTCATCGGTGATTAAAAATAAAAATTAATAGATGGTCCACCTTTCAACTTGTAGATCTAGAAATGAAATGAATAAATCTTGTCAACATTACCTTGGCCGTCACAACAATGTTGGACCATCTAGGGCCGATTCCGGCTACCTACGACGGTGGGCGTAGAAAACCACCCTGTCGCCACCATTGCCACAACAACTAACCACTGCCAACGCTTCCTCTGAGCATGTGACGGAGTTGGGTGAGGGTCTGGATTTCAATAAAATATTAACCCTTCCCTTGACTTCATATGATTTCTCTAGTAATTACTTGAACAATTATTATTATTAGTTGTCACAGACTTGCAGTCTTCATCGCCGGAGATGGTCGGGATGACCGGTTTCCGACCAGAACTCCTGTCCGTCTCCAGCTCTCTCAAGATGAATGTTTTAATGATTGGTACGATCTCCAACCCCCTTTTGTTACTATTTTCAGATTCATTTAATCAATTAAATCCACATAAACTAAAGAAAAAGTGTGATTGTGATGTTTAGAAGGTAGAAGCAGAAGTGTGAGTGGTGGTGTGGGTGTGGTGGAGAAGAAGGAAAGGTTGGGTGGGGGTGGGTGTGGTGGAGAAGAAGGAAAGGTTGGGTGGGGGTGGGGTGGGGTGGAGTGGTTTATCTTTAAATAAAAAGTGGGCCCGAGTTGATATGTTTTCTAATGTTAATAATTATATTGATTTAAATGATAAAGGTTAATTTGGTCATTTCCTATCAACTTAATTGGAAAAACTAACTTCCATCCATCCAGCTTGGGTACCATCCGAGTAACAATGAAACAAACCATAGGGAGCATACGTGTAATTTTAGAAAGTTGGGGACTAAAGGTGAAAAATGACAAACCACAGGGACTATCCGGGCAATTAACTCTTTTTAAAAATAATATATATATATAAAATTCTAATATATAACACTACAAGAAAAAGGCACCTTTAGCGACGACACGTGTCGCCGCTAAAAGTCTTTTTTGTCGCCGCTATTGCCCTTTAGCGGCGACATGACGTCGCTAAAGGGTCGCCGTTATAGATCGGCCGCTATTGGTCACCTGTCGTCGCTAAAAAGGGTGTGTCGTCGCTATTGTGAATGACTTTTAGCGGCGACATTTGTGACTTTTAGGGGCCACATATGTCGCCACTAAAAGTAAAAAAAGGAAAAAAAAATTTACTGCTATTTACATTGTTACTCACATACAATTACATGAACAATTTTTAAGTTTTTCCTAAACATACATGGACCAAAACGTTCATAAGTATACAAAGAATTACACAGTAATTCACATTCAAAACGTTCACCATATTAAAACAGTAGTAACTAGTGCTTTCAACCCGCGTGTTGTGGCGGGGATGACAAACATTTGTAGTTTGACATTGTGTGAGTTAAACTACAATTTGATTCGCGGACCTATTATGTATCGAAAAGCACCTGCCGCAACTTAACTTGTCGGAAGATGGTAGTTTCTGGCCACTCTTCATTTGGAACCAACTCTGGAATAGTGTCTCCAAGAGTCAAACTGTAATGTTCACTTCTTTGACTAAAATCTTTGGTGTTCCATGGATCAGCAACATTCGGGTGCAACAGCAGTTGGGGAAGGAAAGTTGCAAACACTGAGAAAAATTGATAAAATTGCTTAGGACACTTCGACATATTTCATACTAGTAAAGGATGATGTAAATGTACCTGTTTAGAAAGAAACTCAAGTGTGAGCTATATGAATACTTTACACATGTCATCTTTGTCAACTCTAATCTAAAGAAGAAAAAACAATGAAAAAATTAACAATAATTATGGTTTTAAAATGAACGCTCATATCAAACTGCAGTGTTATATGAACGACTATGGATCCTTAAAATGCTTAAATACAAATGTAACATAAAAAATTGTTTGTGCCCCATAAATTTTTATAAGTAGCATAAGCAAAAGAAGAAACAAGTGACTTATGAAATGTAACATAAACAAGTGACTCAGGTTGGTTGGCTAATGAAATGATACTTGCCATTCTATAACTTTCACTGATTTAAATAAGATGTGTACCGCTTTATATAAGTTTAGAGCCTCCATGTAGAATTTCGTTTTTGAGTAACCAGATTTTCGCAATTGGGCAATAGCAAAGGCATTCTTTAGCTGCATGTAAATCCAAAGAGAAGCGTCAAGTCAAAATATCATTGTATTATACTTTCTACAAACATAATGATAAACTTAGCTGCAAGGAAGTAGGGATCATCGAACAGATCAAAATAACTATGAGTATTACTCATGTGAAGAAACTGCAACATGTAAGCTTCCACGAATTTGGTAATAAAGGGCAAGGTGCAACCTCTAGAAAGATATCATCTTTTGTTCTTCTCCATCCACTATTTGTAAACCACCTACATATGATACCACAAGTTCGTAAATCCAAAATAGTTTTAAGACTATCATTTAAAGTTCAATGTTGAAACAAGCATGCTACCTATATTATTAGAAGTTGTATCAGAAACTTTGTTAGCAATCACATATAATAATAAGATTTTAAAAAATTTAAATCTAACCTTCACAAAAAAGAGATGGGCTCACGGGGACCATATAGCTCGTATATGATTTGAGACTTAACATTGGAAACTTTTAGAGTCCCCTGCAGATATAAAAGCTAAATATGTAAATACGCTAGAGATAGTAAAAAATGCATATCACTATTTGGTTTCTATGAAATAGCAATTTAAATAATACGACTATAGCACCGACTTCATACCTTAATCTTAACAAAAAAAAAATAGTCAAACGCAGAGCATATCAAGATCTTACTCGCAACTTAATCGGTGCGCGTACAACGATAGGCACCTTTCTATGTCACCTGCGACCACCGGGGTTTGACTACGGTGCGCTTGACGGGTTCAATCGTGGCAGCTTGACGGTTCAAACGGTTCAATTTTGAGCAGCTATTGCATTATTAGTCATTTCAAATATATATATGCGGGTGGTTTTTCAAAATATGAATTGATTAACTTATGTATTCTATGTTAGAGCATTATCTCATTATTTTTTTTAAAACCTAATTATTAACTCATACTGGAATCAAAACACAAATATGAAACTCTAATCTTCATTTTTTTTGCTTATATGGTCTGTGGTAGGTCGCCGGTGGTTGGAGTGGTGTCGGACGTCGTAGAGGTGTACTGCTGAATAATGATCAGAATAGGGAGTCACAACATGCATCTCTACATCCTTTAACCTGTATCAGCAATAACCAATAAGACACTATCTCATTAGTAGATTTTACATGCAGTGACATCGCTGAACTAGTTGGTAAAAGCATACAACACAGATGAATCATAAATTATATATAAGAAAACTACTCTTTAGTCACACATAGTGCAGTTTAGGGTTTGAAGCTACTTAGTCACCACTTAAACAAGACTTTTTAGTCTAACACAGTGCAGTTTAGGGTTTCAAAAAGAGAACACCTAAGCTCGTAAAAGTACTATTAACTTTAAACCAAAAGCCATAACATACTTCCCTGATTCTGATTGAGCCCTAAACCTAAAGATTTCCGTTTACAAACTATCTAAACAAATGCAACTTGCAATTAATAAGCCAATTTCACCAATTATATATAGAAACAAAACAAAAATAATCATCACTGGTACAAAACTACTCTCTTTATGCAATTTAATAACAAAACCCAACAAAAAAATTGGGCAAAAACAATATAGTACCTACAGAGACTCCGATATTAGTGTCTGCAACTTGTTGAAGGTAAATGGCAGTAGAATCGCAATCGGTTCTGACAAAATAAGAACACAACCCCTAAATTCTGAAATAAATAAGGAATGGGGAGATACGGTGGCGGCCTAGTGCTCCGGCGGTGGTCGTCGTCTCAGACGCAACAGCGGTGGTGGTCATCTCAGGTTTGTGTAATTTGAGGGGGAAAGAGAGGTCGGAAGGGGGGAACAAAGCCCGCCCAAGGTTTTATGGCGACATATCAAGAAAGAACATGAACCGTCTGATCGTTTTTTATCAAGGGCTAGAATCTCATGTGAGATGTTAACACAAGGATAACACTTTTAGATGCGACTTTTTATATGTCGCCGCTAAAGGTGTCGCCCCTAAAACTCATATTTCTTGTAGTGTAAATGTAGGATCGTTTTCAGGCCCAAACGAGTCTATCAGAAGAGTTCTAATCAAGTCAAGAGGCGGAAACTAATGAATTGACTTGGAAAACAGCTTGATTCACACTTAATTGTCTTGTTTTATTGATATAACACGTTTTCAGATCAGTAGACACGTCGGCAGCACTTCGGTACCGGAATCATGAACGTTACAAATGATTTCGCACTGAGGGTATATATAGTGGAGCTAATTTCGCATGAACCTTCCAAGCGAAATTAGATACAAACGAAATCTAATTTCGTGCGAAATTACTATGTAATTTCGTACGAAATTACCCTATCATACATTTCATGCGAAATTACCTAAAACCCTATTTTCTTGAACTACGTGCCCTGATCTAACATTCTTAATACAAGACTCGATACAAGACGAAGTCGACAGACGTATGCACCAACAGACTCCCCCTCGGATGTTGAGGAGTCTTAAGTGTCGAGTCTTCACAATCTTCAATCTTTATCAGTCATCGGGCTTCTCCCAAAATATCTGACAGAGAAAGCATCCTCAATCTTCTCTTCTTTTTCAGAATCTTGACCTGTCTATATCTTCTCTTGATCAGATCTCTTGATTCCTTAAGTTGTACATCATCAGACTTCCCCTTAAAGAATGCTTGGGGTCGTAGTCTGGCTTTCACAATTTCTAGAATCACAACCTGGCTCTCTCATAGCCATTACCTACACATTCTCTACCTCAAAGTAAATTTCACAAATTTAAAATTTGACAAATTTAAAATTTCTGCTTATCACTTATATTAATTAAATTCAAAACATCATCTTGTAATAATATGACATTTCATAACTTTTCTTACCCACTTGAATATGACACTTTAAAATTTGATATCAACTGAATGAACCATTTAATTATTTCAAAAACATTTTTTATTCCAAACAAATTTTCCCAACCCTGTTGTTCATCATGTTTAGCACTTGGAATTTTGAAAATCAGCTTTTCATTATCAGTTGTCGAAAATCTTTTTGTATTTTTGATTTTTAAACTGAAAGCTATAAAGAAATATTTACAGAGAATATTTTTGTGAGTTTGTGTAAGAGGATCATATCAGTTTATGAGACAAATCACCAACACCGTTAAGCTTTAAACATTTTAAGTTCTAAATGATTCACTTAGATTGTCAGTATACTGATCCACTTAAATTTTCACACAAAGTTCAACTGTTTCGAGATACGAGATTAATGTTTTAGAGATTTAAACTTATTCGCGTGTCCCACCTCAGAATATACTCCCGTATCCAGATCCCAATATTCAGTCTTATAGGTGAGTATACCTAGATGATATCTGTAAAGGGTTAAATGCGAGGGCCGTGAGAGCTCAGGCTATTGCTTCCGCAAAATCAAAGAGATGACGGCTTCGACTTTTGGTGGGTTCTCTTTAGAGAATCTTTTCTTCAACAGCACATGATTAGCATTTTGCAATGTTTCATCATTTTTTATGCTGAGGGCGGTGCTATTTTTCAAGCAAGCGAAAAGTATACGGGGACTAGGCCATTGCTTCCGCAAAATCAGAAGTCCCGGGATAATACCCCAGATATCACTAAGCATAAAGACCTAGTATCTCAGAAAAAGGGGTCTTTCAAGCAAGATTTCGGGGGTTACCCATATATCCGAGAGATGTTCCCCACGAGATAAGCAAGTTTGAAATTTAGGTTTATATCTCGACACAATCTACTAAATGTGTAAAAATCTACTGGCACATCATCAGTGAGACCGTTTATCACATTTTGACTTTCTAAATCTTTAGCGTGCTGTGATAGTCCACTGATGTACTATCATTTCCTCTTTTTCACAACAAAACTCGTTTTGAATTTATCATGTTTTTGGATTTTTCAAATTTTCTAAAGTTTTTGGATTTTCTGAAATTTCTTACACCCCCTAAAATTCAAAAACATTTAAAGGAAATTTGAAAACAAACTGTACAAGGTAAAATGACAACTGATTTTCAAGCTTCAATTCGCCATCCACTTGGCATAAACAATCAGAACTCCCCCTGACAACAAACTATTTTCCCATTATGATTTCAAAACACTTAAGTTTGTTTTAATCAAAAAATGGTTTTTCCGGAAAATAAGTTTTGTTGATTTTATCACTTTGTAAAAACAGGGTTATGATCATCATTTTGTTTTTCAAATCATTTTGAATGAAAGTTAAATCAAGTTCAACTTAATGACCATGATTAACCACTTGTAGGTTTAAATCTACCAGTTGTAAAGCAAAATATGACAATTTAAGAACAACTACTACTTGTAAACTGAAATATCACTTGCAGTAAAATGCCGATTCCTACTCCACACTTACCAACCTGGGAGTTCCGGCAAGTCCACAACCTGTAGAATTTTAACAATTTTTAAATGTTTCACAAAAACTTTAAAGAATGATGCCGATTCATGCTCCACGATTACCCACTTGGGAGCTCCGGCAGGTCAGGATTTTAGTTTGAAAATGCGGTCACCCAAGCCTGACCACCCTTGGGTGATTTTGAATCAACCCTATCCCAACCTCCTTTCGATTGATAAAAATCTTTTGCACTTTTCACTTTTCACTTTCCCATCTACCATCTTCCCAAATATATGTTTAATTTTCCCATTGAAAACCTTTTTAGCATCAAATTCTCCTTTACCAGCAAAGAATTGATCTGAAATTTCAATCTTACCAATTTTTAACTTCAATTTTTCTTTTGACAATGGCGGAAAGTTTTCATCGATCAACTCTGGAACGGAATTCTCATTCGTTTTTTCAACAGATGACTCCTCTAATTTTATGGAATCAGATTCATTGTCAGAACTACTCTCAGATTTTACAACCCATCTTTGTTTGTTCAAATCAACTTTTCTTTTGTAAAACCGTTTCGAACTTTCACCTTCTTCGAAAGTCGAATTTTCAAACACTTTGAATTTTTCTTTTGATTGTGCTGTTTTATCAACACATTTCTTTTCCATTTTAGAGTTAAAAGAAACTCCCTGTTTTGAATAAGTGGACTGGTGGCAATTCCAAGCAATGTGTCCAGATTTTTGACATTTAAAAAAGATTCTTCTGTCAACTCTTGGAAACAAATTTCTTTATATTCTTCTTCCTTTCAGCAAGAAACTCTCGGTTTGACTGTCTCCAGAATGGTTTCTTCTGCTCTTCTTCAGAACTTCCTCCTACAACAAATTTTGTTTTTGATTTATAATTTTTCTCATTTTTATAATTTTCCGGGGGAATGAAACCTAATCCCTTCTTTTTGAAATTACTATTATGGTTTGGTTTCTTTCGATAATCTGAACCAGAACTGTAACCCTTTTTCTTGTTCAATATCTGTTGAACTCTTGAAGTGTACTTTTTAGGTTTTTTATGAAGATTTAAACTTTTTTTCCAGAAATATTAATTTCAGTTAATTTGAAAACCTGGTTAATCATTTCGAATTTGACGCTTCTTATTGGAAATTCCTCATCAGAATATAATTTGTCTGAATCAATCAAAGTATATGCTACTTTGATTGGTCCGTCATTCAAATTAGATTTTGATAACAGGAATTCTTTATTGTAAACCCTTTTAACCGGTGAACTCGGGCTCTTTTCTGATGAACTCGAACTTTCAGATTTAGACTCCGATTTTTACTCTTCATCCATATCCAACACCTGATCGACCACTTTCTTTAACAACTCAGACTCATGATCAGTGTCAGGCGTTGTGAATGTGACATGCATATTGTCTGGTAACTCATCAATGGTTTCAGAATTTAACTTTATGTTGAGAGCCTTATTTAAACGTTCCTCATTTGGCTTTCTGGGAGAATAACTATTCCAAATCGGGGGCAGACACTTGTTATACTTGACACTTTGTTTCTTACCAGTATCCGTTTCCTTCTCTTTATCTTGGAAAGCTTCAAGACCTGCAACAGTAGGATAAACTCTGTCAATCAAATAATCAGATGTTATATAACTCAATAACAATCGTTTGATTCTTTCACTTTCAATCTTTTCAAGTTCCAAATCCTGCTTTAGCTTTGCACAATCTTCAATATACTCATTTATGACTTTCTGCTTTGTCATTAAAGTGGAACTCATCATTGTTAAGGCAACATCAACTTCTGAATTTGTCTTTTTCAGACCATCGACTGTTCTGTTCAGCACATCATATGATTCTTTTACATACTTCACATCAGACAACAAATTCTCTTTCATCACTTCCAGTTCACAAATCTTCTTGTCTTTCTCCTCACAATGTTTGCAGGACTCCAAACATTTCAGACAAGGTTTAATGACCTCAACTATCTTTTCAACCTCGACAATCTTCTCAACTTCAACAATTTTTTCTACCTCGACGACTTTCTCAACTTCGACGAGTTTTTCAACTTCGACTATATTTTCGACCTCAACAATTTTCTCTACCACTTTCTCCACTTCAACGATTTTTTCTTTCACCTTCTCAATTACTGTTTCAACATTTTGTTCTTCAGCTTTCATCTTTATCTTGTCATCAGCTATTCATATTGCTTCCAGTTCTCTCTTTAATCTGGCAATCTTCTTCTCATTTAGCATCTCAACTTTATCTGCAAAAAACAAATTAAAACTGTCAGGATCTATACCTTTTCTAGCTTTATTAAGATATTCTTCTTCATCATCGGTATCAATATCACTTCCTAAATCTGGAAAAATTTGTATTCTTTTCGGATTATATTTGACTTCATCTTCTTCCAGAATTCTAGCAACAAGACCTGAACCGGGTGGAATATATTTATCCCAGCTAAAACCCGCTGCAACCTTTTCATCGTCTTGGTCAATTATACCATAACAAGCTCTTTTCTCTTTTTCTTCAATGACACGTGCATGTGCAGTTTGTGGTTGTTGAGCAATCTGATGGAAATTGATTTTTGATAATAATTGTTCTTTCCAGACTGATCTTGTCTTCCATCTGCTTCTTTGTTTTTGCACTCACGCTTAAAATGCCCTTTTTCTCGACACCTGAAACATGTAACCTTTGATTTGTCAAAACCTATCAGAGATTTAGCCAATTCATTAATGTCATATCTTCCGGTGAATTGTTGAAACTTTTACGCCCTTCGAACAACACTGGCTAAACACCCCTTGACGTCCACCAACTCAAGTTCTTCAGCATCTATCTGATCATAATCTTCTTTGGTAAGCATCGGATTTCCAATTTTGCCAGCAATCAAACTTTCATATTATTCCAACATAGCAACAAGTGATGCCATGTGTTGCTTAGCTATTTCTGGAGACAGATTTTGACCATTTTGAATGTTCAAAGTGACATTGCACTGCAGACTTGTAGAATTCTGTCGTTGAGGACTTGGTGTTGTAAGATTGGGATCAAAGCTTGAATATGAAGACGAAGATCCACCACTCTGTGTCACAGTACTACCCTTCGTTCCAGACGAACTATCAGCACTGAAACCAGTTTGAATCTTTGGGCTGGGAGTAACTTCAAATTTGCTTCCTCTGTAGTATAAACTGACATCTTGTTGAGCATTTGGATTGTTCATGATTGCCGTTTTCTGGATATCCAACTCGTGCTCTTCAATTTTCTGAATAAACTGTGCCAGATTCATATTTTCAGATTTTCTCATGTGTTTTAGGATCAACAAATAAGTTCCCCATTTCTGCTGTGGTAATGCATCAGATAGTTTATCAACCCATTCATCATCGTCTTTCTTTATGTCCAATCTTCCCATTTCCAAAACCAGATGACAATATCTATCAATGGTCATTTTTGTTGTTTCATGATCAAAAGCTACAAACATGTCAAATGATTTCTTCAATAATGCCTTTTTGTTTTTGATCATATCTGCGCTTCCTTTGAACTTTTGAATCAATGTTGTCCAAATTGACCTAGCAGTACCCTCATGTTGGAGCAAAACAAAGATGTCTTCTTTAATTGCTTGTTGAAGAATACTAATCATCATCTTTTCACTTGTATATTTCAATTTATCACTCTCTGAAAAGTTACAAAAAGCCTTTTCAAGCCCACGTTCATTTTTCGGTTTCTCATAATCTTTCTCTAATGAACACCATGCATCAAACTTATAAGCTTGCACCCAGTTCTCAAACCGATTCTGCCATCCTTTAAAATCTTCAATGTACATGAGCTTTGGCGGTTTCTAGTAAGTTCCTATCTCATTCTCATTGTACAATGTTTCGGCAGCTGTAACTGGTACAACTGGTGTAGCAAACGCATTGTAGAATTTGTAACACCCCGAAAATATAAAACCTTATACTAAAATTTTAAAGTATAAATAAATGAGAATTTACCAACTAGGAATTTAACCTAGTTAACAAATTCTCTAGAAATAACATGAAATAGGGTTAAATAACCAAAACTTTATGTTAAATAAACGTGAAGGGACCAAAGATGTTAAAAGTGAAACTTGTATTTTAGAATTTGATAAAAATGAAAACCAAACACCCCACTAGGGGGCTGGTCGATCAAGAACAAGCAGGGGGGCGACACCCCCATTCTAAAACTCAATCACACACAAAATCAGTAAAGTGAAGGCTCAATTCAAGTCGGAATCGAAATTAAAGCATAGAATCATGATCCTCATTGCAAGAGGATTATAAGGTATGTAAAATTTGATGAAATCTCTAAACTTGAAATTCTCATGATTTTGGAAAATCCGAAATCAGATGTTGCATGTGTGTTATGTGATTAGATTAAGGATGATATAGTGTCTAGGAGTGAAACCTAGACAACTACATGTGAAATCATGTTCAAATTCAGGGAATTCCATGAACACCTTGAAGGTGGGTTGTGGGTTTTACAAGATAATGATGAACATTAGGGTTTAGAATGATTATCCTAGTGTAATTTAATTATAGAAAGAGATTCCAGAAAGATATGATGTTTAAATACTATGTGGGGGCTTTATTGTTGACAAGTTAGATAATTAGCAAGCTATGGAATTGAATACGAAAGATATAAAAATTCTGCCTATGAAGTGTTTGTTGAAATGCCTCAAAGAAGGCTTGAAACTAGAATTTTGTAGTTAAAACACCTAATTGTGATGTTTTGACTATTATGCCAAATGTGATTACAAAGAGTTCTAAATATGATAAAAATTGAACTCTATAGGAAAGGATACCGGAACGTCAAGTGGACAAGCCGGTGGCGATTCGCGGTTGAAGGGCGTACACTAAGGTATGTAACTCGATTTGTTACATTTAGTAGATTTTGATTATTGTAATACGCATAGTGGAAATTTGGAATAAAGGTTGCTATGAATGAAAGCGGTGATGTCGCTATATTGAATAATTGGTCAAAAGTTGTTTAGAATTCGTTGGTAGTCGTCATAAGGAAGGAATTTCGTAGACGAGCCAAACGGGTCGAATAATCAAGCAAGGCATGGTAATGCTCCGGATTATAACGGTGTGATCTTTGATATAGGTTAATATATAGCATGTTAGAAATACGAGAATTCAATGTATAGGTTGTTAGAAAAGTGAAATCCGAGGGTTGGGTTTTGAGTACAATAAACACAACAAACAAGTGATGGATTTCCAGCTACTACCGTAAGTTACGGTAGTACCGTAACTTACGGTAGGGATCATGTGTTTACGGTAGTTTTCTTCTGGTTTACGGTGACCAGGGACTTCCAGAATCCACCGTAACTTACGGTCACACCGTAAGTTACGGTGATACCAGAAAACAAATTATTATTTTGTTATTTAGATTTTGATGTTGGATTTTATATTTATGTGCTATATAACTGTGTCAGATCTAATATTTTAAAGATTTTGACCATAGGTAACAAGGTGGATCTTACGGATGGGGTCAAGCGAATGATGAAGAACCGAACACTCCAACCAACGCTTCCGCACTTGATCTTTTGTTTTAAAACTCTGTAAACAATTGTAGTTTCTGTCTTGAATATGGTTTCGTAGGATCAATATGTGAATGTTGTGTCTAGTTAAAATTTTCAAGTCTTGTAAGTTTTTGTAAACTTCAAATTTTGGCATGAAATGCAAGGTCTTATGTTATTAAATCTAGTAGTATAACAAGGGTCTTACAAGTTTGGTAATCAGAGCTCACGGTTTTCAGTAAGTGTTCGGTTCAAGCTTGATCGATCGTCCGGTAAGAACTAACTTATTTTGTTAATAAATTATGTACTACGTAGAGAATGAGAAATGAACAAATATGCATGAAAAGAGTGTGTAAGCTCACTCAAAAACAAGAAATGCATGAAACAAGAATGACTAAATCAAGTTATGAACTTGATTGAATTGAAACAAGAATGATTAAATCAAGTTACGAACTTGATTGAATTGAAACAAGAATGATTAAATCAAGTTACGAACTTGATTGAATTGAAACAAGAATGATTAAATCAAGTTACGAACTTGATTGAATTGAAACAAGAATGATTAAATCAAGTTATGAACTTGATTAAATCAAAACAAGTAAAGCATGTGTTATAAATGGAATGTTTAACAATCTATGTAAACATTTCAGAAATAGAGATGGCTGATGGAGGTAATGATAATGCGGTGCCAAGAGTCACCGAACAAATGAGAGAAGTGATTGCCGAAGAGGTTGGAAAGGCGATCGAAAACAGTTTGTCGGGTTTTATTGATAAAATTCAAAACACAGTTTTATCATTAGTAGAAGATAGAATCAAGAAATTGGAAGATGATTCAAATGTAGCAAAGGAAAAGCATGGAGGACGAAAGCCTTGTTCATACAAGGAATTCATGGCCTGTAAACCACCAATATACAATGGGGAGGTTGACCCAATAGTGTGCCAACGATGGCTAAGTGATATCGAAGGGGTATTCGAGAGGACCCATTGTGACAAAGATGACTACGTAGCCTATGGTACGGGTCAACTAAGGAGTCAAGCGAAAGATTGGTGGGATAACAAAAAGAGAGAGATTGGTATTGAAGCTGCTAAGGTCATGACTTGGGAAGAATTCAAGACGCCATTTCTTAAGCATCATAGCCCTAAAGCGGTTATGAATAAAATCAAGGAGGAGTTCATGCAACTTAGGCACAAGAATGAGACCAAAGACAAGATTACGGCAACTTTTATGGATAAGATGAAGTTTTGCGATGATCTAGTGACGAATGAAGAACAAAAGATATACTACTACCATAACATGTTGAGTGCTGAGTATAGGGAATTTATCACCCCTTCCAAATACGAGACTCTTACCGAAATCATAAATGCTGCTCGGGAAAGGGAGATCGAACTGAAAAAGAGCATTGAAAGGGGTGAACGGAAAGCACAAGATGTAAACCCAAGCCCTACTAAGAAGGCACGAACAAACGAAAGCGCAAGGAAATCTGATACGAAAGGCGGGTCGCCAAGTTGCAGAATCTGCGGAAAGGGTCATAAAGGCGAATGCCGTTACAAGGATAAGCCTTGTCCCATATGCAAGAAAACGGGACATATGGCTATATCGTGCCCGGAGAAAGTGACGGTTTGTTACAATTGTTATCGAACGGGTCACAAGAAGTCGGAATGCCCGGAACTGGTTGGAAAGAAGGATGGGCAGGAACCGAAAGGTGAAGCCCCGAAAGCAAAGGCAAGATCTTTTCAACTAACCGCCGCAGAAGCAAAGGTTGAACCTGACGTGGTTTCAGGTATATTTGCTGTAAATTTGATTCCTGCACGCGTGTTATTTGATACGGGTGCGAATAAATCCTTTGTTTCATATGGATTTATTCGACATCCTTCATTTGTTCTAACAAAATTACCTGTGCCCTTAGAAGTAGAGATAGGTAATAACAAGAGCTTTATTGTTTGTGATGTATGTAAAAACTATAAACTGAGCATTGATGACGAAGAATATTTGATAAATCTAATCCCGATGTCAATGGGAGAATTTCAAGTAGTCGTTGGGATGGACTGGCTATCTCAATACCATGCAAAGGTTGTGTGTTTTCGTAAAGAGATAAAACTAACGTCTCCGAGCGGGAAACACGTCACCATTTATGGTGAAAAAGGAGGCAACCCTATAGTATGCTCAATGTTGAAAGCTCACAAGCTTATGAAGCGAGGATGCAAGGCATTCATGATATACGCTAATGAGCCCGAAAAAGAATCACGAAAGATTGGAGATGTACCGGTAGTACGAGATTATGAAGATGTGTTTCCGGAGGATTTATCGGGGATACCGCCTGAACGGGAAATAGAGTTTGGGATCGAATTGATTCCGGGCGCGAAACCCGTAGCAAAAGCCCCGTACCGACTTGCACCGTCGGAATTACAAGAGTTGATGTCTCAAATCCAAGACCTGCTTGACAAGGGATTTATAAGGCCGAGTGTGTCTCCTTGGGGCGCACCGGTGTTGTTCGTAAGAAAGAAAGACGGGAGCATGCGCATGTGTATCGATTACCGGGAGTTAAACAAACTCACGGTAAAGAACCGATACCCGCTCCCGAGGATAGATGATTTATTCGACCAACTACAAGGTGCGAACTGGTTTTCAAAAATTGACCTTAGATCGGGGTATCACCAACTAAATGTCAAAGAAGAAGATGTGCCGAAGACGGCTTTCCGCACGAGATACGGACATTACGAATTCCTTGTGATGTCATTTGGGCTAACAAACGCACCCGCGGCTTTCATGGACCTCATGAACCGGGTTTACAAGCCAATGCTGGATAAGTCGGTCATCATGTTTATCGATGATATTTTGGTGTATTCGAAAAGTGAAGCTGAACACGCACATCACTTACAAGAAGTGTTAGAGACACTTAGACGAGAGAAGTTGTATGCAAAATTCTCTAAATGTGCCTTTTGGTTACGAGAGGTACAATTTCTTGGCCACGTCATAAGTGCCGACGGAGTATTGGTGGATCTGTAAAAT
Organism: Helianthus tuberosus; assembly: GCA_030545235.1. Lineage (NCBI taxonomy): Eukaryota > Viridiplantae > Streptophyta > Magnoliopsida > Asterales > Asteraceae > Helianthus > Helianthus tuberosus. Next base: position 27,006,810 of record CM060396.1, on the reverse strand, counting down.
ATAGAGGCTGTGTCAAAATGGAATCTTCCGAAGAACCCTTCGGAAATTAGAAGCTTTTTGGGGCTTGCGGGATACTATAGGAGATTCATTCAAGATTTCTCCAAGATTGCGTTACCGCTAACAAAGCTAACACGGAAGAAAGAAAAGTTCATTTGGGGTGCTGATCAAGAGAAAGCGTTTCAAACGCTAAAAGAAAAGTTAACTCAAGCTCCGGTACTGACATTGCCGGACGGAGTCGAAGAAATGGTGGTTTATTCGGATGCTTCACTATCGTGACTCGGTTGCGTGTTGATGCAACGGGACAAGGTAATAGCCTATGCCTCGAGACAATTGAAGATACACGAGAAGAAATATCCCACGCACGATCTCGAATTGGCAGCGGTGGTATTTGCATTAAAAATATGGAGGCACTACTTGTATGGGGTAAAGTGCACCATATTCACCGACCACAAGAGCTTGGAATACTTCTTCGATCAGAAGGAGTTAAATATGCGACAAAGGCGATGGCTGGAAACGGTGAAAGACTACGATTGTGAGATACATTATCACCCCGGAAAAGCAAATGTGGTAGCGGACGCTTTGAGCAGAAAAGCGGACTACGTCCCAATACGAGTGAGGTCGATGCAACTCGTGGTGACCTCGGGTATACTTGAACGCATTCGAGAGGCGCAGTTAGAAGCAGTAAAAGAAGAGAATTGGAAGAAAGAAAGAATAATCGGCCAATTGAAAGATTTGTCGGATGGGAATCACGGGTTGAAGACTCGATCCGGAAGGATATGGGTCCCACATACTTGTGGAGTAAAGGCGCTTCTACTTAATGAAGCTCATAAATCCCGTTATTCAATTCATCCGGGTGCGACCAAGATGTACAATGATTTGAAACAAAATTATTGGTGGCCCGGAATGAAGAGGGATGTGGCGAAGTATGTGGAAAAATGCTTGACATGTTTACAAGTCAAGGCGGAGCATCAGAAACCATACGGCAAACTCCAACCGTTAGAAATTCCGGTTTGGAAATGGGAACATATCACAATGGACCTACTAATCAAGTTGCCTAAAATGAATCGTGGTTTCGATGCCATATGGGTAGTGGTAGATAGATTGACGAAAAGTGCTCACTTCATTCCGATCCGTGAGACTTATACGTCAGAAAAGATGTCAGAGGTTTACACGAATGAAATAATAGCACGTCATGGGGTGCCGGTATCCATTATGTCTGATAGGGATACCCGGTTTACTTCAAATTTCTGGCGAGATTTCCAAGAACAAATGGGAACCAAATTGTTCATTAGCACTGCGTACCATCCCCAAACGGATGGACAAAGTGAAAGAACGATACAAACATTGGGGGACATGCTACGGGCGTGTATAATTGACTTTGGAGGCAGTTGGGACGTTCACATACCGTTAGTCGAGTTTTCATATAACAACAGTTACCAATCTAGTATTAAGATGGCACCATACGAGATGCTTTACGGTAGGAAGTGTCGAACCCTGGTATGTTGGGGTGAAGTGGGTCCACGTGAACTCGCCCACCAAGATATAGTACGAGCCACGAATGAAAAGATCGATATAGTTCGGGCACACTTGAAAGCGGCTCAAGACAGGCAAAAGGCGTATGCTGATAAGAGGAAAAGGCCAATCGAATTCAAAGTTGGTGACATGGTCATGCTAAAAGTTTCCCCATGGAAGGGCGTTATTAGATTCAGAAAAAGGGGAAAGCTAAGCCCAAGGTTTATTGGGCCATTTAAAATTATCGGAAGAGTTGGCAAGGTAGCTTACCGCCTTGAGCTACCGGAGGAACTAAGTGGGATTCACGGCACGTTTCACGTGTCACAATTAAGAAAATGCCTAGCAGACGAAACGACCTATATCCATTACGATGATATCGAAGTGGATAATAGTCTGAATTATGTGGTGAGACCGGTAGAGATTTTAGATCGAAAGGTCAAACAATTACGAAATAAACAAATTGACAAAGTCAAAGTCAAATGGGAGCATAGGAAAGGTTCGGACACTACGTGGGAGTCCGAAGAGGAGATGCGACGTCTTCACCCTACATTATTTGGTACGTACTTCGGTTTCGGGGACGAAACCCTTTTTAAGAGGGGGTGGACTTGTAACACCCCGAAAATATAAAACCTTATACTAAAATTTTAAAGTATAAATAAATGAGAATTTACCAACTAGGAATTTAACCTAGTTAACAAATTCTCTAGAAATAACATGAAATAGGGTTAAATAACCAAAACTTTATGTTAAATAAAAGTGAAGGGACCAAAGATGTTAAAAGTGAAACTTGTATTTTAGAATTTGATAAAAATGAAAACCAAACACCCCACTAGGGGGCTGGTCGATCAAGAACAAGCAGGGGGGGCGACACCCCCGTTCTAAAACTCAATCACACACAAAATCAGTAAATTGAAGGCTCAATTCAAGTCGGAATCGAAATTAAAGCATAGAATCGTGATCCTCATTGCAAGAGGATTATAAGGTATGTAAAATTTGATGAAATCTCTAAACTTGAAATTCTCATGATTTTGGAAAATCCGAAATCAGATGTTGCATGTGTGTTATGTGATTAGATTAAGGATGATATAGTGTCTAGGAGTGAAACCTAGACAACTACATGTGAAATCATGTTCAAATTCAGGGAATTCCATGAACACCTTGAAGGTGGGTTGTGGGTTTTACAAGATAATGATGAACATTAGGGTTTAGAATGATTATCCTAGTGTAATTTGATTATAGAAAGAGATTCCAGAAAGATATGATGTTTAAATACTATGTGGGGGCTTTATTGTTGACAAGTTAGATAATTAGCAAGCTATGGAATTGAATACGAAAGATATAAAAATTCTGCCTATGAAGTGTTTGTTGAAATGCCTCAAAGAAGGCTTGAAACTAGAATTTTGTAGTTAAAACACCTAATTGTGATGTTTTGACTATTATGCCAAATGTGATTACAAAGAGTTCTAAATATGATAAGAATTGAACTCTATAGGAAAGGATACCGGAACGTCAAGTGGACAAGCCGGTGGCGATTCGCGGTTGAAGGGCGTACACTAAGGTATGTAACTCGATTTGTTACATTTAGTAGATTTTGATTATTGTAATACGCATAGTGGAAATTTGGAATAAAGGTTGCTATGAATGAAAGCGGTGATGTCGCTATATTGAATAATTGGTCAAAAGTTGTTTAGAATTCGTTGGTAGTCGTCATAAGGAAGGAATTTCGTAGACGAGCCAAACGGGTCGAATAATCAAGCAAGGCATGGTAATGCTCCGGATTATAACGGTGTGATCTTTGATATAGGTTAATATATAGCATGTTAGAAATACGAGAATTCAATGTATAGGTTGTTAGAAAAGTGAAATCCGAGGGTTGGGTTTTGAGTACAATAAACACAACAAACAAGTGATGGATTTCCAGCTACTACCGTAAGTTACGGTAGTACCGTAACTTACGGTAGGGATCATGTGTTTACGGTAGTTTTCTTCTGGTTTACGGTGACCAGGGACTTCCAGAATCCACCGTAACTTACGGTCACACCGTAAGTTACGGTGAAACCAGAAAACAAATTATTATTTTGTTATTTAGATTTTGATGTTGGATTTTATATTTATGTGCTATATAACTGTGTCAGATCTAATATTTTAAAGATTTTGACCATAGGTAACAAGGTGGATCTTACGGATGGCGGTCAAGCGAATGATGAAGAACCGAACACTCCAACCAACGCTTCCGCACTTGATCTTTTGTTTTAAAACTATGTAAACAATTGTAGTTTCTGTCTTGAATATGGTTTCGTAGGATCAATATGTGAATGTTGTGTCTAGTTAAAAATTTTAAGTCTTGTAAGTTTTTGTAAACTTCAAATTTTGGCATGAAATGCAAGGTCTTATGTTATTAAATCTAGTAGTATAACAAGGGTCTTACAGAATTCCTCTTCCATGATTCAGTAATCTGTATCACAAAGTCAACACGATTCAAGGTCAACAAAGTTCACACGAAATATGAGTTCAAACGAAAACACTTGATGCGAAATTATCAAACTCAAGCGAAATCAGAATTGGAACGAAATAGCCTCTTTGAAACGAAATTAATTTTCACACGAAATATAGTTTGGTGCGAAATAAGGTAATTTCAAACGAAATCACACTTTGAAGCGAAATTAGGGCTAATTTCGTGTTAATTATGTAATTTTGTGTGGAACTCTCAAACGAAATTACACTTTAATGCGAAATTATCTTTTTCGAGCGAAATTAGGTAATTTCGTGTGAAATCAAGCTAGTAATTCCATACGAAATAGTGCTGACATCATCATATTCGATCTGATCTTCAAGCGAAATTACAGATTTTACCAATTTTAGATCAAATTTAGATCCAATTCTTTCAAGGATTTGTTAAAACACTGTTTCGCATGACATATATGAAATTCAATCCATTTTGACCGAGAAATTTTGTGAATTTTGAAAAAGAAGGTGTAGAAGTCAGATTTTTGAAGAAAACAAGCTGATTTTGGTAAGAACTCTTCCTCCTGAGCTCTGATACCACTTGTAGGATCGTTTTCAGACCCAAACGAGTCTACCAGAAGAGTTCTAATCAATTCAAGAGGCGGAAACTAATGAATTGACTTGGAAAACAGCTTGATTCACACTTAATTGTCTTGTTTTATTGATATAACACGTTTTCAGATCAGTAGACACGTCGGCAGCACTTCGGTACCGGAATCATGAACGTTACAAATGATTTCGCACTGAGGGTATATATAGTGGAGCTAATTTCGCATGAACCTTCCAAGCGAAATTAGATACAAACGAAATCTAATTTCGTGCGAAATTACTATGTAATTTTGTACGAAATTACCCTATCATACATTTCATGCGAAATTACCTAAAACCCTATTTTCTCGAACTACGTGCCCTGATCTAACATTCTTAATACAAGACTCGATACAAGACGAAGTCGACAGACGTATGCACCAACAGTAAAAATGAATTAATGTCGTTTGAATCAACATCAATCATTTAATACAATTTGACAAAATTAGGCAATTAATATTATTTGCATTTAACAAATAGATAAGAAAAACAAAACTGAGGACGCCGGGATTAGAACACGTGTTTTCTGATTATTAAAGTGACTTTCAAACCACCAAACCAATTGCTTCAAGATGGTATTGTCCGATTCATTATGTATGTATTCTAAATTTACAGTGTAAAACTAATACAAAAAAAAAAAAAAAAAATTGGGCCCCGATGGGTTTGGGCCCTGGACCGTCGCTCATCCCGCACACCCTTCGGACCGGCCCTGCTATAATCAACCCACTTGAATGAATGCAAAATTTCACATTTTTTTATCGTTTTCAATTTGATATTTTCTGTACGCTACTACAAACGGGATACTATATATAACGCGGTTAAAATCAATAATATAACAACAAAACGAAATCGGGTTATATTCTCATGAGATCGATTAGAATAATCAGTGGTACAGAACTTGTTCGGCTTTTTATCATTAACCATGGCACACCATGTCACGGCCCCTGACCCGGTTTGACCCGTTTCAGGAGCCGCGGGACAGAAATCCCGTGCTATTTAATTAATTGAGTTTAACAGCGGAAGTTTATTATCAGGATCTTTTTAAAACTGAAATATTTCCCGATTATTTTATTTCACAACTTGGGATAAAACCCGGTAATTTACAATCTTGAGATTTCACGGAGAAATCTTTATTTTACAAAACATGTTTCTTTATTTTATACTGAGCCACTTCCTTGAGCTTGTAGTGCTTTATGACACTTTTCCTAGATCATAACAGATCACCTGAAACATGTTTGAAAAAGGTTTTGTCAGCGGGAAATACTGAGTGAATCATTCATTTTGCATAATGATGCATAGTTATCAATTACATCATAAGAGCGATTACAATGGCTTCTATCTTATTTTTATCTGGCGCTCTATCACAATGGTGACAAGTCACAATGGTGACAAGTCACAATGGTGACGATGGTCATACCACTATTAGATCAATGAACCTAAATAGTGATGATTATCCCTAGTAGGTCAATGAACCTAACTGGGAGAAAATTAGTAATGTGCACAATACCCCACTAGCCAGTGATTCAAGATATCCACGACTTAGTCCCTGTAATTATAACTTTTGAAAATAATTTGAGGTATTGTAAAATAGTTGATAAAAAGAGAATGACTCACATTGCAGATATAATTTGAGCAGAGTTTAGCCTACTGATTAGCCTTTTAACCTAAATTAATAACAGGCACACAATTCTGGGTTAGTAATCAATACAGCATTTACGATAACTCACGAGATCAATCCTCACAACGAATGACAAAGTGCGATACTTAAACATCCATCGAATTAACGACGAATGACAAAGCATAAACCCGAATGTGGGCAGCACTTAAACATCCATTGAGTACATTGATCGATCGGAAAATGAATCGTAATAGCGATCGAGTTATTACCCTGATTGCGGCGTCGATTAGTGATCCGTGTGTGTTAATTGTGATAAACAGAGCATAACTCAGTGTATATTTCGAAGTTTTACGTCGTTCTGAAGCCAGGAATCAAGTCCCACAGCCGACTATTTACAGCTAAAAAATGATCCCTGTCGCGTGTCGCGACAGGTCTTCCTGTTCCTTTCGTGTGGCGCGAGAGGTGACATTTTAGGGTAGGGTAGGTACGTGTCCAGGTAGCTTAGCTGAGTTGGTCTTGCGTTAAAATTCACAATACACGTAAAACTGTTTAGATATTACCAACCAGGGTTTACCCCCCTGAGTTTTAGGGGCCCTGATCCTGATTCCGTTTATTCTGAAAATTTTAGGGTTTGTTCAGAATCACTTGGGTTTCTCAATTAGGGTTTCCTATTGGTCAATTAAAGTAATAATTAGTACTTTTTGATGAGAGTTGTTACATTCTCCCTACCTTAATAAAAATCTCGTCCTCGAGATTTACTGGAATAATTGAGGATACTTTCGCTTCTTTTCTGATTCCAGTTCCCAAGTGTATTAGAGTCCTATCTTTGAATCCCACTTTTCTTGAACTAACATTAATAGTTTGTGTTTTGATAATTTTGATTTTTCTATCTTCTATCTGAAGATGTTTCTCTACAAATTTTAAATTTTTCGTTTACCTTTATATCTTGGAGAGGTACTATCAAAATTCGTCTGATAGACATTTCTTGAGATTGGATACATGAAATACATCATGTACTCCAGCTAACTCTCCTGGTAGTTGTAAACGATAAGCAACTGGTCCTATACGTTGGATCACTGGAAATGGTCCTACGTACCTTGGACTTAGCTTTCCTTTCTTACCGAATCTAACAACTCCTTTCCAAGGAGATATTTTCAATAGCATTTTATCTCCAACTTGAAACTCCAACGGCTTTCGTCTATTATTTGTATAATTCTTCTGGCGATCTCTAGCCGTCTTCAGCTTTTTCTTCGTGATACTGAATATCACAGTCGTAATCACTTAAAATTTCCATCCATCTCCTTTGCCTCATGTTTAACTCTTTTTGGCCAAATATATATCTTAAACTTTTATGATCTGTATAAACAGTAAATTTACTTCCATACAGATAATGTCTCCAAATTTTAAGGGCAAAAATTACGGCTCCTAATTCTAAATCATGAGTCGTATAATTTTCTTCGTGCTTTTTCAACTGTCTTGAAGCATACGCAATTACCTTCTTGCGTTGCATACACACACATTCAAATCCTAGTTTTGAAGTATCACAATATACTTCAAAATCTTCAGTTACTTTTGGTGAGGCTAAGATTTTGTTAATTTATGCTTTAAGACCCTAAAGGTTTCTTCTAGTTTAGGTTCCCATTCAAACTTAACTGTTTTACAGATTAGCTTAGTTAATGGTATAGTTATCTTGGAAAAATCCTTAATAAATCGTCTATAGTATCCGGTTAAACCTACAAAACTCTTAATTTCCATTGCGGATTGCGGAACCTTCTATTTGATAATTGCTGCTATCTTATCAGGATCTATGTGAATACCTTCATGATTCACCATATGACCTAGAAATTGCACTTCTGGCAGCCAAAATTTACACTTCGAGAATTGGACGTAAAGCTTCTCTTTTCTTAACAAAGTTAAGAGTGCATGCAAATGTTGACAATGTTCGTCCTGACTTTTTGAATAAATAAGTATATCATTTATGAAGATAATTACAAATTTATCCAAATACGGTTTACAGATCCTATTCATCATGTCCATGAATGCTGCAGGTGCATTTTTTAATCCGAAGGGCATGACTGTAAACTCGTAATGACCATACCTAGTTCTGAAAACAGTCTTAGGTATGTCTTCCTCTTGTACTTTCAATTGATGAGATCTGAAACATAAATCGATCTTAGAAAAATATCTATCTCTCTGGAATTGATCGAATAGATCATCGATTCTAGGTAATGGGTATAAATTCTTAATTGCAACCTTATTCAATTCCTTATAATCAATACACATTCTCATCGAACCATCCTTTTTCTTAATAAACAACACTGGTGCCCCATACGGGGATAAACTAAGTTGTATGAAAACTTCACTTAATAATTCATCTAATTGCTTTCTTAGTTTTAATATTTCTGTGAGTGCTAACCGATAAGGTGCCTTGGCTATCGGTATAGTTCCTGGAATTAGATAAATCCTAAACTCTACTTCCCTATCTGGTGGTAATCCTAGTAACTCTTCTGGGAATACATCTGGGTATTCCGAAACTACAGAAATTTCCTTAAGTTCTTTATCTTTAGTATTAATGATTACTGAAATCATATATACTGTTCCTTGCTTTCGTTCATAATTAGCAACTTTCATTACTGATATGAACTCTATGGTTTTACATGGCTTATCTCCTGTAATCATTATTACTTTTCCAGTGGATGCACAAATTTCTATGGAATTCTTATCACAGATAATTCGAGCATGGTTGTTTACTAACCAATCCATTCCTAACACAACATCGAATTCAACCAATATAGTTACAGAAAATTTATGACTTAAAAGTTCTATTTCCATGTTTTGCAGAACCTTATTTATTTTAACTAAATTCCCATATGTTGTTTCTACTGTAAAAATTTGCTTAATGCTGGTTAACAGTAAGTTAAGAGTTTGGCAGAATAAAGTATTTATAAAACTTTGGTTTGCACCAGAGTCAAATAATACTTTTGTGTAAACGTTGTAAACTAAGAACGTACCGGCTATCACATCTGGAATCATCTCGGCTTCTTGAGTAGTCAGCTGGAAGGCTCTTATATTCCTTTTTGCTCCTTCTGCAGGTTTGGCTTTATTGTCAGATGGTTTGTTTAGTTTTGGACAATCTGGCCTAAGATGTCCAGCTTCTCCACAGTTGTAGCAGACTGAAAATTTTTTCCTCCTGCAGTCTTCTTCTTGATGCCCCGGAATTTTGCAAAAATTGCAATATCCTTTGCATCTTCCAAAATGCTTCCTTTTTCAAGAATTTCAAAATGGGCTAGTGGAAGATTGCCCATTCCCTCATTTCTTGAAATTGTTATGGTTACCCGAACGGAATTCTTGGGTAATCTTTTGAGCTACTTCATTCCTTCTATTTTCTTCTCTTGTCCGTACTAGTTCGTCAGTCAGAGTATTGGCTAATTCTACTGCATCATCAATCGTGCGAGGTTTCGCAGCCTTGACGATATTACGGATTTCGGAAATCAATCCCCAAATATAACGAGAAATAAGTACCGGCTCTGGCGAAGCCAGGGTTGGTACCACTCGAGCATACTCAAAGAATGTTGAAGTATACCCTCGATAATCTACATCCACCATCCGGTGGGTTAGAAACTTATTTGTCATTTGTTCCTTTTCATTCTTGGGATAGAATTTTCTTTCTACAAAGCTCTTAAATTCTTCCCAGTTCATAGCATACGCCATCCTTCTTCCTTTTGCTTGTAACACCGTATTCCACCATTCTAGCGCCCCTTCTTTGAAAAGATTTGACGCGTACATGACCTGATCATCCTGAGCACATTTACTTATGGCAATTACTGCCTCGGTTTTCTCTAACCAACGCAGTGCCGCAGTCGCTCCTTCATTGCCTGCAAACTCAGTGGGTTTACAAGCAATAAATTCTTTGTAAGTGCAACCAGGCGTTGCAGCTTTCATTTTCTTAGGGAGCGAAGCTTGCCGTGGTTCATTCTCATGATTAGTATGATCATTGCCTCTGTTTACGCTATTACTGAAGTTATCTTCAGAAATACGTTTGCTAGGAATAATTTGTTGCGGTTCGATTGGATTTTTAATAGCAGCAATGATTGATGGAATAGCGTTGGCTATCCCTTGAGCAACGATATTTTCTATATCCTGCCTGGTCATATATTGATCCCCCGGTTGTTGATCAGATTGATTAACCTCATTAACTGGTTCATTATTAGCGTTTTCCATCTGATAACTAATTTATAGATAAATAATTAGTATAAAAGAAATGATCCAATGTTACAATTAATTGCACATAATCACGTAAATGAATATACAAACAAAATTGTAAATTTTCTAAAATTTCATTTGTTTTATAGTTTGATCTACAACCGTTTTATTATTTATTTTACACATACTGATTTTACTATTACTATTACACAACCATAGTTCCATAACTCCCCAATCCTTTGTCAGATGATATTCTAGTAACGGTGTTCCCTCTCACCGTATTTCCAGGAGATCTGTCCCCCAATCTCTTGGATCCTATTCTCAGCATCCCTTAGTTCTTCGTCAAAGTGGCGGAGTTCAGCCATATTCTCATTACTCATTGGTAAATTTGGTAAAGGTTCTGGATTTAACTGAGGAAAAAGCTTATAGGGATAGTTTTGTAACTGTATTTCATTAGTCAACCATTCGTCTATTTGCGAGTGGATTGAAGGTTTTGGAATAGCTGGTAGTTGTGTTTCAAAAGAATGAATAAAAACATTTTCATTAACAGGCTTAATAGTATTATAGCTTGTCATTATAAAATCTATCTCTTCCTGAGATGGTAACCCCTCAATTTGCCTAGAGCTTTCCTCAATTTCCATTTTATTAGACTTGGGTTTCTCGAGAGGTAAAGCGTTGAATTCTATAGGTTCTTCTATGTCTGGTATATACCTATTGAAATCTCTGGAAACCTCTATTCTTACTGGATAGAGATTTAAATTCTGGAGGGCGTCAGACAAGTCACTCATGCTGTTTAGCAAAATACACACAATTACTAAGTTAAAAATCATAACAAAATTTTATAGAAAACTTTTAAATATTATTTCATACTGGGTAACTATCAAAATAACTAAAATTTAAAATACACTAAGTTTTATTTGTAAATTTATTTATTTACTGAATCAAGTTTCTGGCTTATATTTAATAAGGATGCTAAAACTTGAATTAAAATATTTAAAGATTTGTATTTACTGCTACAGTGGTTAGCATATAAAGATCTGCCCATACTATACAAAATTAATCAGATAATAAAACACATAATCACAAAATAGCAATTAATAAAATTTAAGTATTTTCTAAATACTTAATTGGCTTAAATCAGTGGCTCGATCAGTGGCTCTGATACCACCTTTTTCTGTCACGGCCCTCGACCCGGTTTGACCCGTTTCAGGAGCCGCGGGACAGAAATCCCGTGGTATTTAATTAATTGAGTTTAACAGCGGAAGTTTATTATCAGGATCTTTTTAAAACTGAAATATTTCCCGATTATTTTATTTCACAACTTGGGATAAAACCCGGTAATTTACAATCTTGAGATTTCACGGAGAAATCTTTATTTTACAAAGCATGTTTCTTTATTTTATACTGAGCCACTTCCTTGAGCTTATAGTGCTTTATGACACTTTTCCTAGATCATAACAGATCACCTGAAACATGTTTGAAAAAGGTTTTTTCAGCGGGAAATACTGAGTGAATCATTCATTTTGCATAATGATGCATAGTTATCAATTATAGCATAAGAGCGATTACAATGGCTTCTATCTTATTTTTATCTGGCGCTCTATCACAATGGTGACAAGTCACAATGGTGACGATGGTCATACCACTATTAGATCAATGAACCTAAATAGTGATGATTATCCCTAGTAGGTCAATGAACCTAACTGGGAGAAAATTAGTAATGTGCACAATACCCCACTAGCCAGTGATTCAAGATATCCACGACTTAGTCCCTGTAATTATAACTTTTGAAAATAATTTGAGGTATTGTAAAATAGTTGATAAAAAGAGAATGACTCACATTGCAGATATAATTTGAGCAAAGTTTAGCCTACTGATTAGCCTTTTAACCTAAATTAATAACAGGCACACAATTCTGGGTTAGTAATCAATACAGCATTTACGATAACTCACGAGATCAATCCTCACAACGAATGACAAAGTGCGATACTTAAACATCCATCGAATTAACGACGAATGACAACGCATAAACCCGAATGTGGGCAGCACTTAAACATCCATTGAGTACATTGATCGATCGGAAAATGAATCGTAATAGCGATCGAGTTATTACCCTGATTGCGGCTTCGATTAGTGATCCGTGTGTGTTAATTGTGATAAACAGAGCATAACTCAGTGTATATTTCGAATTTTTACGTCGTTCTGAAGCCAGGAATCAAGTCCCACAGCCGACTATTTATAGCTAAAAAATGATCCCTGTCGCGTGTCGCGACAGGTCTTCCTGTTCCTTTCGCGTGGCGCGAGAGGTGACATTTTAGGGTAGGGTAGGTACGTGTCCAGGTAGCTTAGCTGAGTTGGTCTTGCGTTAAAATTCACAATACACGTAAAACTGTTTAGATATTACCAACCAGGGTTTACCCCCCCTGAGTTTTACGGGCCCTGATCCTGATTCCGTTTATTCTGAAAATTTTAGGGTTTGTTCAGAATCACTTGGGTTTCTCAATTAGGGTTTCCTATTGGTCAATTAAAGTAATAATTAGTACTTTTTGATGAGAGTTGTTACACACCATGTTATAATAACCATAAACATCTATTTATAGTAAACTTTCTATATTATAAAACAAGAAACCACTCATAAACTACTCAAACTAGAAACTAAATAACTAAATAAAAACTCGTATTTTTACCAAAACAATGACTCTATAAATAAAACTTACTAATTAACCCTTATAACTAATGAACTATTACAACATTAGTCCAACAATCACACTCTAATCTTGTCATGGCCATATCATCCTTCACAACAACATTGGTTCCCTATTTTCCGGACCATCTCAACCTTTCCAGAATCCAATCCTTCTTTGATCATAAATTCATCAAACTGTCAAATTATTCCTTTATACGAACTCCCCGTGTGTTTACCACCAACAAGATAACAACCATCTGATCGTTGTTGAGTTGCTAAATTAATACCACATTCCTCTCCATGTTTTGCTTCTTCTGCGCTACACCCTTTGGGTTTCTGCCAAAAGAGTCTACGAGAAATGAAACAATATGATCAAACCTGAATTGAACCTTCCGCTACAACATCCTTTTCCCACAGGGTGGAAAACTAGGTCACCCGCTTTAGTGGTTTTCTTTCACTTGTTAAACGAGACCACAACCAAAGCCACCTTCCTTTTCTGAATCCTTTCCCCGTCTTGTTTTCTTCTCTTCTTCGAAACTTCAATTCCACTTGACCATTTAGTGATCACCCCTTTCACGAGTCACAAGAACAACCCTGCTCTTGACCACTGATCAAACAAAAACACAAGCTCGTTGCTTCTACCATTTTTTCTTCCCTTTCTATACTCAACAAAATCAAAGACTCTTACTTTAACGAATCGTCTTCATACTGACTACCCGAAAATCAATGGAATATCTTCTGTCAAAAGAACAACTTACACTAGTTACTTTGTTCGCATCCTTGGTACGATAAACCAAGTCTATTGATCAAGTATTGATGTTGTGTTGTGATATGTGCAAAATGTAACATATAAATTACATCAAATGAGACATAAAACTAACATTTTTTAGTACTAATGTTGGAAAAAGTGTGTTTTTGTCTTCATTTTGAATTTACAGGATCAAATGAGCTTAAACGAGCAAAATGAACAAATATACAGCCAAAACCAACATAAATACAAAGAAAAGAAATAAACGTGACATGCTCGATCCCTCGGCAGCACCCCCACAGCAAAAAAAAAAAAAGAAACAGAAGACTGACCACGGGGCCATTCCCACTGGGGCATGCCCAGCTCATCACAGGGCGTGGAAGCTTCTACGCCCATCATGGGGGCGTGCCCAGCTCAGCACGGGGCGTGGTCAACGCTAAGATACGCAAAATCTTGTTGTATCGTACACTTAATCCATTAGTGCCGGTATCTATAAAGCAATAGCGGCCACATCGTCGTCTATAAAACCCTGAATCATAGGCAGGGTCTATAACCCGCTAGTTCCTTCCTTCCTTATTCCCCTCAATTTCTCTTTACTCACAGCTGTGTAGACCAATTCGCTACCACCGGTCACATCACCATCTACTTCTCAAACATCAGTTTAAGGTTAGTTTTCTCTTTAATTTAGTTTTAGAAGAGGATTTGTGTAATTGTTTTAATTTTAGGCTGGTTAGTTTAGGATTTATGTAGTTGTTTAGAGAAGTTTGAAGTTACGATGTGAATCTTGATATTTAGAGAAAGAATTGCAATTTAGTGAAAATACGATATGTACATGTGTATGTAAGCAGTATGTAAATGTATGCGTATTTGGTGAAAATATGCGTATGCATATATGTGTGTATGTGTGTATGTAAGTATATATGTAAATGTGTGTATGTACGTATATATATGTAAATGTGTATATATATGTGTTTGTGTTTATGTAAATGTATATGTATTTGGAGAAAATGTGTGTATGTAAGTATCTAAATGTATGTGTATTGGGTGAACATGTGTGTATGTATGTGTATGTACTTATATATGTAAATGTGTGTATGTGAGTATGCATGTGTTTTTGTAAGCATCTAAATGTATGTGTATTAATTGATAATGCGTTTATGTAAGTATGTGTGTGTATGTATGTTTGTATGTACTTATATATATAAATGTGTATATGTAAGTATGAAAGTATGTAAATGTATTTGTATTTGGTGATAATGTGTGTATGTAAGTATGCATATGTGCGTGTATGTGTATGTACTTATATATGTAAATGTGTGTATGTGAGTATACATGTGTTTTTGTAAGTATCTAAATGTACGTGTATTTATTGAAAATGTGTTTATGTAAGTATGTATGTGTGTATGTACTTATATATGTAAATGTGTGTATGTATGTAAATGAATGTGTATTTGGTGATATTGTATGGATGTAAGTATGCATGTATGTAAGTTTATAATTTATATGTTTGATTTGGTATATATATATATATATATATATATATATATAGGGTTGAGTTCATTTCAGAACTCCAAATAACTACAAAACTTTCAGAACTCCTAATAAACAATCATTTTATATATAAGTTTTTGTATTTAGGATCTTTTTATCATCTATTATATGTATTTCTTTGATTACATGCATGTTAAAAGTAGTTTACATATGTTTAATTGCCAAAATTATATATATGTGTCATAACTAATTACATATATGTAAAAAAACTAGTTTACATATGTGTAATTATAAAATTACATATAAAAAATGATAAAATTACTCTTAACTTGTATGTTATCGTAAAAATACACATAATAAATGATAAAATTATCTTAAACATAAAAATATATAAATAAAAAGATTGTTTATTAGGAGTTCTGTAAATATTTATGGTTCTGAAATGATCCTGGCCCTATATATATATATATATATATATATATATATATATATGCTTAGGTTTGAAAATATATATGTTGTTATATTATGAAATTGGTATGCCACTGTTTGAAACTTATTATAGTAGTTTAGAAATATTCGCCCAAAATTAAAATCATCATTTAAAACATAACGAAGTTTGAATATACAAATTATCTTTTTTAATTTGGGACTATGTGTTGAATACTGTATCTCATTAGGGTGTGAATGTGTATGTGTATGACATGATTGTTTGTTTAAGAAGTAATTGGTTGTCATTTTCTCTTTGGTACTCGGGTATATATATATATATATAGGGGACCGCTAGAATGAGAACCACCCCGAGTTATGAGAACCGCGAGAACCACACCATCCGAGGCGAGGTGGACCAAATTTTTTTTTTTTACAACTAGATGTGTGTATTACAAACACATATGTAAAAAAATTTCAAAAAAAAAAAATGTCGTGTGGGTAGTTTTTTACACCACAAGTTTGGTGTAAAAAAAAACAAAAAAACAAAAAAAACACCAAACTTGTGGTGTAAAAAACTACCCACACGGCATTTTTTAAATTTTTTTTTTTTTACGAATGTGTTTATAATACACACATCTAGTTGTAAAAAAAATTTGGTCCACCGCGCCCCGGATGGTGTGGTTCTCGCGGTTCTCATAACTCGGGGTGGTTCTCATTCTAGCGGCCCCCTATATATATATATATATATATGTATATATATATATATGTATATATATATGTATATATGAAGAGTATCATTAGAAAATTACATATAAATGAGAAAACTAAAAAACTAACTAAAAAAGTGTAAAAAACATACCATTTTTTTACAATTTTTTTTAATTAAAAATCGCTATTTTTTATATAAAAAAGTTTCAAAAAAAAAAAAAAAAACTTGTACTGCAGATGTGCATTACATGCTTAAAATTAGCTTTTTAGTTTAGTTTAGCTATTAGGGTTAGGTTTTTTGGAGGTTTAGAATTAGGATTAGGTTTTTGTGGGGGATGCGGGTGGGGGGGGGGGGGGTTTAGATTTTTTTCGGGTTTATGTCTAGGGTTTAGTTTTAGGCTTTTTTTTGGGGGGGGGGGGGGGGTTGGGGGTTTAGGTTTTTGGGGAGTGGGGATTTAGGCTTTTGGGGGGATGGTGAATTTAGGTATTTGAGGGGTGGGGATGGGGGGGGGGGGGTTAGGTTTTTAGGGGGTGTCGGTAGGGGTAGTTTAGGTGGTTTAGGCTTTTCCTAAAAAACATACCAAAATTTTTTTTTGAAAATATTTTTATATATAAAAAATATCGATTTTTAATAAAAGAATTGGTATGTTTTCAGGTTTTTTTTTTTTTTGTTACTTTTTTGGTTTTCTCATGATCCATCCCACACACACACACACACATATATATATATATATATATATATGTATAGGGGACCGCTAAAATGAGAACCACCTCCAGTTGTAAGAACCGTGAGAACTTTTTGATCCAGGGCGAATTGGACCAAATTTTTTATCATAAACGTGGATGCTTGTATTATAAACACATTTGTAAAAAAAAAAATTCAAAAAAAAAATGTCGTGTGTGTAGTTTTGAACACCACAAGTTTGTGTTTACGTTAAAATTTACGGTACCCGTAAACGCAAACTTGTGGTGTTCAAAACTACACACCCGACATTTTTTTTTTGAATTTTTTTTTACAAATGTGTTTATAATACATGCATCTACGTTTATGAAAAAAAAAATTGGTCCACCTCGCCCTGTACGGTGTAGTTCTCACGGTTCTTACAACTGGAGGTGGTTCTCATTTTAGCGGTCCCCTGTATGTATATATATATATATATATATATATACACACACACACACTTGGGAGCTAAAGGGAAATGTTATCGAATTTTTTTTATACAAACGATCATGTAATACACATTCATATATGAGATAATGTGTTCAAAAAGTGGCTTTATTAGCCTATCCTTGTCTTGTAAACCCTAATTTAAATTGTGTTTCAGTTGCATCATGCATGTCGATAAAAGTCGCTTTACCTGTCCACGTAACTCACCTGAGTACAAAAAAGGACCCAAGTCTTTTATCAAGATATGCAAAGAACAAGTCGACAACAAAGGCAATGTTAGATGTGCATGTTTAAAATGTCATAATTCTAGCTTAATACCCTTCACAAATATGAAATTTCTTATGCATTCATTTGGTTTCTATCAGCGTTACACGACGTGGTATATCACGGTGAAAGGTCAGTGCTTTCAGTTGTAGATGAAGTTGCGCTAAGAAACAATATGGATGACGTTATTGACGACCTTGTAGCGGAGCGTATGGAAAATGATACCAATCTTGGCGAAGAGAACTCGGGTATAGAGAGTAGGGGTTTACAGTTGACAGTTGAATCCAATTGGTAACTTAAGTTTGACTCATAGGATGTGGCCGGTTATACTCATCACATACCATTTGCTTCCATGGTTATGCATGAAAGAATCCTCATTTATGTTGTGCTTGTTGTTACCTAGCCTTAAATCACTTAGGGAGGACATGGACGTTTTCCTTTGACCATTCATCGATGAGCATAGCATGTTTTTTTCGAGATGTTCATATTAAGTTCAATCTCCCTGATAGAAACGCAGATGTTATTGTTGAAAAATGAAAGTTGTGGATATTTGAGTCTAAATGTCATCCGATTAGTGTAACGAAGAGCAAACAACTTTTAGTAAGCGAAAAAATCTAGATATGATGGTTTATCCTCGATAACTGTGAAGAAGTCAGGGACTACATGAATTGAGTGTTCCTGTCTTTAACTTCTCTTTATTTGTTAGTTAGTACTTTTCCCTTACTTGTGTATATTTTTCATCAATGTAGTGAATTCAAATCTAAACACCCCCTGGATATGTTAAAACCAAATTTTCAAAGTGGTTTCTTAAGAAGGTATAGTACATACATAACACACATTACTCTATCTTTGAAAATTATATAACAATCATTATGCTCTCTATATTTGTTAGGTCTATTCGAAGAAAACAAAAAAATCTCCAGAACTCCACGCAGAGTTTTATGCTCTCTCAATGGGTGCGGAAACAAATGCCTCTACTTACACTACTTGCATAGTCAGCGGTGTTAGGTTTATAGTATTTAAACATGATGCAAAATGGACAATGCAAAACTCTAGGATTCTAGCGGAGTGAGAGAACAATAAAAAATTGTATGGCCAGTTAGAAGAAATTATTAGGTTGTGTTATCCAAATGGTTATTCAATTGCCCTAGTTCCGTGCAAGTGGTTTGATACTTGAAGGGGTGAAATATATGAAAATAATATCACATGAATAAGCTCATAACATGAATAGGACAAAGAACATTAACTCATATTTACTTCCCAAGCCAAACAAGTGTTCTACATCCAAGAGCCTTCTCCATGAAACAAAAAAAATAACCATAGGTGGGTCGTCGAGAATGTTAATTATCGAATAATTTTGAATCGACAATTAAATGATAGTCACGTTAAGAATGTTCAAAATGTTAACAATAACTTTTCCGTTGATCTTGACGTTCACAACAACTCTTCATTTAACAGTATACTCTTCACCGACCTCGTCCAATACTTTCAAAACAGGTCTTCTCATGCTACTGAGGCTAAGACTACAAGTGAAGTTGATCCGCCAATGGCTACCGCCGATGAAGTGCCTGAGGGTGAGACTAATTTTGATGAGAACGATCCCGATTTCGATGAGACTAATCTTTTATGAGAACGATCTCGATTAATTTGTACTTGATACACACTTGTTGTAATCTTTATTTGTATATGAGAGACACATGTTCTAATTTATATTGGTAACTTTTAGGAAATGTTTTCATTATGGGATGTACTCGTTTTTATCATTGCTGATGTGATGGGCTGGGCTGGGCTGAGGACATGGCGGCGATGGAACCGAGGATCGACCACCTCCCGGTGGTTTTTAGCGTGGTGCTCATGAGTAGGACCATAAGTCTTGTTAAAATATAACTTTTTACTATTTTTACTTAATTTATTATAAATATTGTGACTAACAATTTTTATTTATAATTGCAGTTTTTCTGTAGAAAAGGTGTACCCCAGTATGCGTGCGGAATAATTTCTTGACTCGCAAGTGGGGATACATATATGGAAGACCATTTCATTTGATAAAACTGGTTAAAAAAATATTTCCGCTGCCTACAAGAATGCCTTGTATGAGCATCTCAGGGTAAATGATTTAAAAGTATATATTTTATATGTAATCTGTTGATTTGTTTTATACTTGACTAACTTGTTTTATTTAAATCCCAGGAAAACTTCAATTTGGATAAGGTTCGACATGATTTTGGAATATGCTTAGTTGAAGGGTGGCATTGACTTTGTAATCCAAAAACGTTACAAAGATCGCAAACACGATGCCAAAAAGGCATTTCTTCGTGAAGGAGGGTACCTAGACAAAAGGCCCATCCCCCTGAGGATATGACCTACGAGAACTGGCAAAAAGTTGTAGATCATTTATTTTCGGATGGACATCAAAGACGATCAACAACTAACAAAGAAGTCTGTCAACCCTAGAAATACCAAAACAGCGGGGGAACAAAAACATACAATGGTACTTTTTACAAACAAGTAATGCTTTATATATATGTGTGTGTGTTTATTTAATGTCTAATCTAGGTTTTAATATTAAAAAGAATAGGGAATGAATCCAAACGTTCTTTGACAGCCCGTTAGCCGAGCAGCAAGCCAACAATATGTAAGTATTAATTTAAAGTTCAATTCTCAAATATATATATATATATATATATATATATATAGTAGGGATCCTGCGGAAAGTGTGTTTTTCCTAGAAAGTCTAGGAAGCGATCTGGGCCATCCAATGGGTGTGTTTAATGGTTAAGATGAAGTCAATGGCAATCTTGTAATTTTTTAGTTTATTTAATTCATTGTTTTAAAAGCCTAGGGGCAATTTTGTCAATATATCGTGTTTTAAATCAATTAGATAACCGTCAGTCAAACCCAGTCCCTAATTTAACGCGATTTTCCCTCTCTCTCCAAACCCAACTTCGAAACTCCAATCCCTACAAAAAATAACTACAATCATGGAAGAATATAACTTTAGAAAGGATGGAGAGCACCGGATCAGTTGTCGGAAGCCGTTCGAAAGACCCCGTAATCGTAGGTATTAATCATGCAGGGCACCAAGAACATGCTATTAAAACACAGCATCAAGAAACATCAAGAAAACACATCGTATTAATCTGCTTGCTGTTAAAACACAGCGTCAAGAAACATCAAGAAAACACATCGTATTAATCTGCTTGTTGTTAAAACACAACTGTTTGAATCTGAATGCTAAAACACAACTGTATGCATCTGCTTGCTGTTAAAACACAACTGTATGAATCTGCTTGCTGTTAAAACACAACTGTATGAATCTGAATGCTAAAACACAACTGCATGCATCTGCTTGCTGTTAAAACACAACTGTATGAATCTGCTTGCTGTTAACACACAACTGTATGAATCTGAATACTAAAACACAACTGTATGCATCTGCTTGCTGTTAAAACACAACTGTTTGAATCTGAATGCTAAAACACAACTGTATGAATCTGCTTGCTGTTAAAACACAGCTGTATGAATCTGAATGCTAAAACACAACTGTATGAATCGGCTTGCTGTTAAAACACAACTGTATGAATCTGAATAATAAAACACAGCTGTATGAATCTGCTTGCTGTTAAAACACATCACCAAAGAACAAACTGTTAAAACACAGTACCAAGAACATGCTGATAGATTCCAGCAAGAAAACGAAGGAATGATTGATATTAAGTGACATCAGAAATCCAAAACAAAAAATTCCGAAATTTATGGATAGTTAGTTATTGAAGATAATTTCCTAAAATAAAAATAGATTGTGAAAGTACATAAATGCCCTTTTAGATAAAATCCTTCAATGCCACATGTCGCGTTCTTATTGCTTCCTAGACTTTCTAGGAAAAACACACTTTCTACCCAACTCCTACTCTATATATATGAAAAAGTTTATCGTACAAAATGTCTTACGTACGAAATGTACGCTATGGCAAGTTCGCATGTTATAACCCCATAAAGGAAATCTTGTATGTTAAAAAAAAACGAAAGATCGCGTGTTAAAAAATAAGAATTTCACATGTTTAAAAAAATCACATGTTGTTGAAAAAAAACCAAAATCGCATGTTCAAAAAAATCACATGTTGATACTGCATCTCGTACGCATCGTACGTTAAGACAATTTGTACAATAACCTGCCTATATATATATATAGAAACGGGACCAGGAGAAAACGCTCAAAAGTGTGAGAACAGTGAGAACGCATCCTGGCCCAACACGTGTCACGCGGCATAGAGAAGGGCGGATGGGCGTTTTTGTGTTTTTATCTTCTCCTTTTCCAGTTCCACTTTTCACAATATTGTTTTATTTTTGGCGTTTAAGATTTTTGGCGTTAACCAATTTCAATAATTAATGGTGTTTAATGGTTTCATTGTATTAACATTTTGGCGTTTATGGCGTTTTTCAAATCGTATGCCATTGGAACCCCAGGGGGTCAGGAAATCTATCTGAATGACGTTTTTTTAAGGCGTTTTAAACAAGATTGCCCATTGTTCTAATATTTTTATATATATTTTGGCGTTTGTGGTATCTTGGCGTTTACAATTGTAAAATTATATTACAACCAGAGGGAAAAAAATAGAAGCGAAGAAAATAAATTAAAAATCCTAATCGGATCTCTCTTCACAATCTTCACTGTCATCAATCTCTCTCTTCATTAATAGTACAAGAACTTACACCAAATATATGGCGTTTTATGTAAAATTTAACAAACCCATCGGTTTGATTATTTTGCCTGCTCGTCTGTTGAAGTGGCTTTTTCTGGATGTTGGGGGCATAGATCTATGACGTGTGGGTGGGTTTTTCGCCTTTTCTTCATCATGATCTTCATTTTTATAATCATCCCACTCTTTAGTGTCATTGATCTCTTCTCCTCATCCAAGTCTTATTCAAGAACAAAGAACACAAAATGACATTTAAGTGTCATCAGTATCTTTTTCTTGAAGAATTGTCCATCTCATGCAGCAAAATCTTACTGAGTTACTTCCCTCAGCTAACAATCCATTCAGTGAAACTTCACGAAGAACAATACTGAATATCCAAGAAAGCATATTAGCTATCTTTGATTTTTTTTAATTTTTTGGCGTTTTACAGTGAGTGGTATTTTAGTAGTATTTGGCGTTTGTTTTTTTGGTTTGATTAAATAGAAGTTGTTGAGAGTTATTATTTTATAGGATTTCTTTTGGCGGCGTAGGTTAGGCGGGGCTGTGTCAGTTACTGTTTGTAATTATTGTTTTTTATAAGTTTTTATCACTGAAGTCTGTAACACGTCCCGTCTTTCAAGTTTGCCGTTTTAGATTATAATATAATAAAATTTTTGTCTCTTCATTTTTACTGTTTTGTAGTTACTGTTTCTAGTTACATTTTTAAGTTTGGTTTTTTTCTGGGGGGGGGGGGGGGTTATAATACTTTTCCAAAGTAATTTTATTATAGTTTAGGAGTTTTTGGGGCTTTTTATGGCATGATAGCGTTTTAACAAGCATTTGGGTGTCTGGCGTTTTTATTATATACGGCGTTTTTATTATACAACAATCAAATGAAAAGGAAAATTAAAAAAAAAGAATATATAAATAATTGATCTTCCAAATCTTCACTGTCACCAGTCTCTTTTTTTTTTTTTTTGAATCATGTTAACGGTCGGTTCAACTTTCGTATGATTCATTTTGTTTTTTGTTTTTGAAGTAGTTTTTTTGTCGCCGTTTGGAAGCACAAAGTCTGACATCAACATCTTTTTCTTGAAGATTTGTCCATCTCATGTAGCAAAATGTTATTGAGTTTACACCCTTCAGCCAACAATCTTGAATTTTCAAATGAAACGATGTTTGATTTTTTAATTTTGGCGTTTTACTGATAAAAAGAACGCCACTAAATAAAAGCATCTTAGACCTCAAAATTTGATCATGCTAAAATCAATAATGTTTTGCAGTATGAGATGGACAACATTGTTAATCATCGGTTAAGAAAGATAACTGACAATGTTGTCCACCTCATACTAGGGATGAGCTCGGTCCGGTTCGGTACCGAACCGGTACCGGTACCGAAAGAACCGGTACCGAAAATCCTCAAAAGTGGGTACCGGTACCGGTACCGAATATTCCTGGTTCGGTACGGTTCGGTACCGGTACCGGTTCGGTACCGGTATTTGAGGGTAAAAACGAGCAAAATACCGGTACCGAACCGGTACCGAAAATGTCAAAAGTGGGTACCGAATCGGTACCGAAAAGGTACCCGGTTCGGTAAATTCGGTACCGGTTCGGTACCGGTACCGGTACCGGGTCCATTTTGCTCATCCCTACCTCATACAGCTAAACTTTATTGACAACAAACCTCAATAATGTTTTTGTATGTTTTGGCGTTATAAATTGGAAGGAAGTTGATGATAAAGTCAATAAGATTTTACTCAAATAAATGGACAATATCCTCACTTATGGATTTTTATCCATTACATCAAGTGAAACCTTGCAGACAGCCAAACTGAATTTCAAATAAACGTTTTGGTTTAGAAGATATTTGATGTTTGGGTTTTTTGGCGTTTCTAAGACGAATGGTATATATTAAATATGGCGTTTGGGGTTTTGTGTGTGTTTTTAATTGAAGGTCTGAGATGTTGTATATATAGGATTTTTTTGGCGGTTTTTTTAGGCGTGATTTTATTATAATTAAGTTTGCCGTTTTATATCTAATGGCGTTTTTAGTTAGAATGGTATGTGCTATATGTTTGGCGTTTTATTTCATGAGATGGTGTTTAATGTGGAGAAGTCAAAAGACTTTTTACCCTTAATAAAGCGCGCCAGAGTAATAAAAGTGATGTTATTTACGAAAACGCCACCGCGTCATCAAGTCCATAGGTTGTTTTGATCGGACGACCCATAAGCGTTCTCACCGTTCTCACACTTTTGAGCGTTTTCTCTAAATCCTGACCGATTTAGAGAAAACGGTGAAAATTGCGAGAACGGAGAGAACGGTTATGGGTCGTCAGATCAAAACAATCTATGGACTAGATGACGTGGTGGCGTTTTCATAAATAACATAACTTTTATTGCTGTAGCGCGCTTCATTAAGGGTAAAAAAGTCTTTTGACTTCTCTACACAAAACACCATCTCATGAAATAAAACTCCATTAAAATTATCACCTTAACCTACAATAGCACACACTATCATAATCTAAAAAACGGCATTAGATATAAAACGTTAAACTTAATTATAATAATATCCCGCCTAAAAAAACCGCCAAAAAAATCCTATATATACAACATCTTAGACCTTACATTAAAACACACAAAAACACAAACACCATATTTAATATATACCATTCATCTTAGAAACGCCAAAAAACCAAACATCAAATATCCTCTAAACCAAAACGTTTATTTGAAATTCAGTTTGGTTGTCGGTAAGGTTTCGCTCAATGTAATGGACAAAATCCTTAAGTGAGGATATTGTCCATTTCATTGTGTAAAATCTTATTGACTTTATCCTCAACTTCCATTCAATTTATAACGCCAAAACATACAAAAACATTATTGAGGTTTGTTGTCAATAAAGTTTAGCTGTATGGGATGGACATCATTGTCAGACATCTTTCTTAACTGAGGATTAACAATGTTGCCCATCACCATACAACAAAACATTATTTATTTAGCTTGATCAAATTTAGAGTTTTAAGGTGCTTTTATTTAGTGGCGTTCTTTTTCTCGGTAAAACGCCAAAAAGTTAAAAAAACAAACATCGTTCCCTGGAAATTCAAAGATTGTTGGCTGAAGGGTGTAAACTCAATAACAATTTGCTGCATGAGATGGACAAATATTCAAGAAAAAGAGGCTGATTTCAGACTTTGTGCTTCCACACGGCGACAAAAAACTACTTCAAAAAACAAAAATCAAAAATCAAAATAAATCATACGAAAGTCGAAACAACCAGTGAAGATGCTTCAAAAGAAGAAAGAGACTGGTGACAGTGAAGATTTGGAAGATCAATTGTTTATATATGTATTTTTTTTTATTTTCTTTTTCAGTTGATTATTATATAATAACAACGCCATTTGTAATAAAAACGGCACACAGCCAAATGCTTGTCAAAACGCCATCATGCCATAAAACACCCCAAAAACTATCAAACTATCATAAAATTACTTTGGACAAGTATTATAAAAAAAACCCAAAAATTAAAAAAAATAAAATAAAATAAAAACCAAACTTGAAAATGTAACAAGAAACAGTAACTACAAAACAGTAAAACTGAAGAGACAGAAAATTTATTATATTAGAATCTAAAACACTAAACTTGAAAGATGGGACAGGACGTGTTACAGACTTCAGAGATAAAAGCTTTTAAAAAACACTAATTACAAACAGTAATTGAAACGGCGAATACTTTATTATAATAATGCACCGCCTAACCTACGCGCCAAAAAGACATCCTATAAAATGATACGTCTCAGTAACTTTCATTTGATCAAACCAAAAAAATAAACGCCAATACAACTAAATACCACTCACTGTAAAACGCCAATAAATTAAAAAAAATCAAAGATGGCTAATATGCTTTCTTGGATATTTAGTATTGTTCTTCGTGAAGTTTCACTGAATGGATTGTTAGGTGATGGGAGTAACTCAGTAAGATTTTGCTTAATGAGATAGACAAATCTTCAAGAGAAAGATACTGATGACAATCATATGTCATTTTGTGTTTTTTGTTCTTGAAGAAGGCTTGGAGGAGGAGAAGAGATCAATGACACTATAGAGTGGTATGATTATAAAGATGAAGATCAAGATGAAGAAAAAACGAAAAACCCACCCACACGTCATAGATCTATGTCCCCAAACATATACAAAAAGCCACTTCAACAGACGAGCAGGCAAAATAATCAAACCGATGAGTTTGTTAAGTTTTACATAAAATAACATATATTTGGTGACAGTTCTTGTAGTATTAAAAAAGAGAGAGACTGATGGCAGTGTAGATTGTGAAGAGAGATCCGATTTGGATTTTTTATTTATTTTTTTCGCTTCTATTTTTTTTCCTGTGGTTGTAATATAATTTTACAATTGTAAAACACCAAGATACCACAAAAAGCCAAAATGTATATAAAAAATAATATAACAATAGGTCATCTTGTCTAAAACGCCTTGAAAAACACCACTCAGAGAGATATTCTGACCCCTTGGGGATTCCAATGGCATACGATTTGAAAAACGCCCTAAACGCCAAAATGTTAGTACAATAAAACCATTAAAATGCCATTAATTATTGAATTTGGTTAATGCCAAAAATCTTAAACCCCAAAAATAAAACAATATTGTGAAAAGCGGAACTGGAAAAGCGAAAGATAAAATGACAAAAAAACCCATACGCCCTAATTATATTGCGCGCCACGTGTTGTGGCAGGATGCGTTCTCACCGTTCTCACATTTCTCGGTGTTTTCTCCTGATCCCGTTTATATATATATATATATATATATATATAGGATTAGGTTCAAGAGTGAACACTAGTGTAGTTTGCGAACTGAGCGAACTAATCCTGACCATACATGTGTGTAGATCAATGGCCTTTTAAGGGATCAAATGTAGGAGATGGAGACGATGATGAAGGTGACGGCAATGTTGATGGTGATCATGATATGATGTAGTTATACGCGTTAAGTAATTTTATGACTTAAATTGTACAAAAAAGAATGATTTATCATATCTATGTAGTTTGTGTGTGTTCTAAAACCGTAAATTGGCACTTATTGTGTTTGAAAAAAAAAACTGAAAAATATTGAAAATTAAAAATAAAAATATAGGGCCCTTTAGCGTCGTGTCTGTCGCTGCTAGTGTTCAACGAGCATTAGAGACAAAAGTAAAGTGACGGCCTTATAGTGGCAACAACTCGTTGCTAATACTCGTTGAGCATTTGCAACAAATTGTTTTGATTATCAGCGACCAATTTTTAGCAGGGACCCATTAACGACGTCTTGTCGCCGCTATTGCTTTTACCGGTGACTTTTGTCATCGCTAAAGGCTCCTTTTCTTGTAGTGATAACGTAATATTGGTGGATAAGCACTACAAGAAATATCACCTATGGTAACCATAGGTCTAAATTTCTTTTAGTGAAACACAATGTTTCACATTCTTTTCTATTGTTGTTTCTTTAGAAAAATGAAAATGTACGCATAAATTGTTTTTGCGAACTTTTTGGAATTCTTAGTTTGAAAACGAGAGTAAATTCATAAGAGAAGATGATCTCACATTACAAGATTTCTAGAGAAAATATTCTCACTAGATAACATGACCGTTCAAGATACCCCAACAATATTTTATCCATAGCAAATTATTTACATAAAATTTAACTATTATTAGTTTTTTTTTTTTTTTTTTTTGAAAGGTAACTATCATTAGTTGGTAATATCAAATTGCATATTATTTACATAAAATATAACTATCATTAGTTGATAATATCAAGAAATAACTTTAAATTTGAAGCATTTCTTTTCTCCTTTTAAGTGTATCCATGCTCCCATTAAATGGCCCATGACCTTCCCATCCTAGTGGGAGCTGTAGATTTGCAATTTTTGTCACAGTTTCCGACATGTATGTAACCCTATATACATACACTTGATATATGTATGTGCGGCCCACTTTCTTGTCATTACATATTTGGGAGATAAATTGCAGACTAAAAAGCATCTTCTACGAGTACCTTTTCCTTTTCTCCATTCTTTATCCAATATAAGTCGAATTGAGGCCCTCCCCACATCCCCACTCCACAAAGAGAAGCTGATTATGAGCCGTAAGAAACAGTGGTAAACACACAAAAGGAAGAAAAAGAGAAAAGATAATGGAATATATACATAAACGTGTTAGATATTGATGGTACTTTCATTATTAAGAAATTGACTTTAAGTAATTAATGTTCATAGCACAAATTGATTCTGTGGTCAGAATACTATAGCTCAAAAGAGATGTATGTAATTTATTATTATTAAGGTGAACTTTTGTTCAAAATACCATATAGGATGAGATATAACACTTTTATGATCCTTTTATGGTAAACTATACTTGAATCAAATCATGTTTGTACACACAAGGCAATATTATTTTCCATAAAGTAGTCCTAAGTTTGTCCTAATCACTACTATAAAACTGCTACTATTCCTACGTCAATTTTCGTCGAAAATCCGTGGGTAACTGCTGTTCTCACAGATTTCGGTTACTCACGGATTTCCCACGAAAATGGGTTGTATGAATTTTACTCGTGGGTAATTCTTTTCTAACGCATTTCCTACAGATTTTTCTACTCATTTCCCACACAAATGTTTCGTTGGAATTCTCCTACTCTTCTCTAACGGAATTAATTTTCTCAACTTTCCCACACATTTCCCACGGAATATTTATTTTTTAAAACTTGTGTATAAATCAATTATCATTATTTTTATTATATAATTTTTATATATATTTTTTTTCTTACACAGTTCCTACGAAATTATTTTGTTCTTCCTACACAAATCCAACGGAACGTATTCTTTTCTTCTACAGTAGAAACTTTATAAAATAATACACTTGGGACCACCAAAATTTATTAATTAATCGATAAATTAATAATTATTAATTTATATATTAATTAATATTTTATTAATTTATAGTAGAATACTTAGTTTACAAACACCTTTCAAGCTTCCACTTAATTATTGTATACAATGCATATATATCAAATGAACGGCCCAATTTGAAAGAAACCTTCAATCTCCCACCTTATTATGCTTCTTGTTGACTGATGAAGAAATTATTGAAAGCGTTATTGGAATTAATAAAGATGATATCGATGAAGAAGATGATGAAAGTTCTACAATGGAGCCCCCTTCGCGAAACGAAGCTATTAAAGCGGCAATCACATTGAACAATTTCTTGTTGAGCTATGAGAAAACAACACTAGAAGTTCTTACCATGCTAAGGAAAATTAGAGACGAGATTCAAGGGGAAATTGATTTCAACAAAAAACAAAAGACAATTGAGTCATTTTTCAAGAAACCTTCATAAATCATTCACGTAATTTGCTATATATAAGGAATTATTAATTTATATTTTATATGGGGTCTAAAGAAATTATAAAAAATGTATTATCTTATAATTTTAGCGAATTATTAATTTAGCACCCTATCCCTGAGTCGGGACCGACAAAAAATATTATCTTAGAGAGTTTATTAAATAATCGAGTATTAATTTATCGAGTTTCTACTGTACATATTTCCTACTAAATAATTTTCTTCCTACACAAATCCAACGGAATGTATTCTTTTTCCTACGCATTTTCTACAAAATTAGTTTTTTTTTTCCTACATAATTTCGACGGAATGTATTCTTTTCCTACGCAATTCATACAAAATTTATTTTTTTATTCTTTTTTCCTATGGACAAATGCATTACGATTGAACCTGAGTATTACTCATATTTATCTAGAGATGGACATAGAATAGTGCGTTTTAGTTAGATATATCATATTGTATACGAAAAATATCTACTAAAAGTACATTTTATATTATAGTAGGTCTACATGTATCATGAATTGTCTATTTCTTAAGAAATATAATAGTGTGTGCCATGAGTCATCTAATTAATTATGTGCATTTGTGTGCAGGTACATATATACGTCATACCAAATGAGGAAAGTGCTAAACAAGAGGAAATGAATTTATATATCACAACTTTTGTAGGTCTATATAAATCCTTTTTTATTCTATGTTGGAAATTCTTTTTACAGATTGTTAGTTCTTAGATGAGAACAAGAGGAAATGAATTTGAACCAATGATTAATATAATTAAAGATGTCTAAGATCACCACTTTTGTAGGTCTTTATATATACTAATTTATTCTGTGTTAGAAATTCTTTTGTATAGATTATTTGTTCTTAGACCGAGAGTAAGCGAAAATGAATTTGAATCAATGATTACCATGTAAGACTATGTGTAGTGGCAATGTGAAGTGGCGTGATCTTTGCCACCTCACGCCCTAAAAAGGCGGAATACCCCCCGTGGGCGTGATCTTTGGTTTTTTGCTCTTGGCGTGATTGTGAAAACACCGAGAGGGGCTTGACCTTTGCTTTTTTGGTCTTGATATCATGTGTCACTTCATGTCCAAGGGAGAGGCTTGAAAATCACTCCTCAGTACATATGGATTAACTACCACTAAAGGCGTATATACAAATTAGTGGAAGATCATAGATTAATTGATTTACTTTTAATCAAATTGTCACCAAATCGAACAACACAATACTATAGACTTCTTAATGCCTAAAGCATACCAAATTTAGAAAAACTATTTTTTTCTTTTTTTAGGCTTTAAAACATTTTACATGTGATATATTTAGGGTTGATAAAGGAAACACAGAACAATTTAGGATGTCAATAGTGAGTTGCTCATTTGAACATAAACACACCGACACATATTTATTCATGTTAAAGATATCAACCCTAACATGGATATTTTAGATTGTGTTGTGTTTGAGATCATATGATTAGTTCACGAGATGTAGTATATAAATTCAAGATGTTCTAAAACCAGGTTTAAAGATATGAACTATAGATATATATATATATATACACACAGATATAAATGGGGATAGAATATGTAGGTGTTTGTTTTTTTAGAGCTAAAACGTCTGCAATCTGCGAACCACATCTGCAGACCTCTGTAGCAGAAGAGGTGGACTAAACCTCTGAAGTCTGTTAGATGAAGACTGTTTGTTTTTTAGATTCTGCAAGTTACTGAAATAACACCAAAATTCAGCAAAGTAACACTACAATTCTAAAGATTAACACCAAAATCTTGAAAAACTAACATCAAAAATCTAAAAGATAACACCACAATTATGAAAAACTACCATAAAAAATCTGAAAACGAACATTAAAAAAAACTGAAAAATGAATATCAAAAAACTGGAAAACTAACATCAAAAAATTAATAATATGTATATTCTTTAACAATATGTATATTATAAGCATAATTCTTTAACGTATAACATTAAAAAAATTCTTCAAGATAAAGAAACATACCTGTTATGATTTCGGTGTTCTTATTTTCCATTACTACTTCAATTCCGATAAAACCCCAATTATCATTTTCCATTAATGGAACAAATTCACGATCACAACATTCCGGATCACAAGCTCTGCGGTTACGTATGCATTGTTCTCTCAATTTCACCTTCTGATAATCGTAATCAGATCGTCGGCAATGCAATTACAGAAACCCTAGGCATCGATAGTTCACGAGTTGAATCGGAATTAGGTTTTGTAACGTCGAACGACGTCGTTCTGTCATTGATCAATTCGGGCAGTGAAGGTACGAGTGAGCAGCAGTGGAAAGTGCAGAAATCGGAGAAGAATTTGAGAAAATTAGGGTTAGTGTAGGGGAGTGTGAGTGTGGTGTATCAGATTCAGGCGTTGGTGAATAGTAAGTGTGTGGAGGTTGTTTCTAGAGTGGTGAGAGTTGTGACGAGAGATGGAGGTGGAGAGGTTAAGGATGCAGGGGTCGTTGATGTGTATTGTGTTTTGTGTTTGTGTAGTTGGGCAAAAAGAAAGAAAGGAGAAGAGGCTAGAAGACCCAAGTCCACATCTTTCCTAAGAAGAGGTCTGAAAGACTTTTTTTTAATGAAATCACTTCGAGAAAACAAACACACTGCAGACTCAAACGTTTGTGCGTGGTCTATGTGAGGCATAGATTAGAGGCACTGAAGAGCTTTTCACAAAAAACAAACACCCCCGTAATGTTCTTCCACCTATGTATATGGAAACGAAGTTGGAACTTCTTCCTATTAATTCAATAAAATTTGTGTTCATGCACTAATACATACAACTAAGAATCTTAAGAGTTGGCAAATGATTCAATTCTCGTGACTTATAACATTATACCAGTAGTGAACTACACATAACAACCATTTATATACTAACCTTTCATATTAATTAGTGAATATTATAATAGCACACAGAGGCGTCTCTAAGAATTCATATACCCTGTTCAAGCTTGAAAAAATGTGCCATTTCGTTATGTTTTGTTATTATTTAAAAAAATCAAATTAGTATTGGGTTCAATAAACCTAATTTCAAGTGGGCTAATTTCTAAACCATAAAAATGATTTGTAAATGGACCTATATTGGAAGTGGTATTTGTTTACAATTAAAAAAAATAACATATACGTATCGTTTTTTTTTTTAAATCGCATGCCCCTCAAAATCGCGAGCCTTGTACGGAGGTCCTCCCCGCCACCATCAAAGCCTCCCATGATAGCACACGACTTTGTAACAATTGAAACAACCAACGAATCCAACTCAAATGAACATAATGTCATTTTTATTGTATTTTCCTTATATATAATTACCACATTCAATCTTAGGTTATATTTATCAAATATTAGAGAAAATGAAGTTGGTGAAAGTATAGGAATATAAATAGTTTAAAAGGAAAAACTAATAGGTTATGCAAAACGTATTCATAAAAACCAAAACAGTTTGAACATATTTTCTTCATGTTTAAATTGTTGGGGTGCTACTTTCTACACCCCCTAATTACTTTTTACACCACCTTCTCTCACATACTTACAGGTGGGGCCTGCGTGGGAACGGCAGTTTTCCTCTCACAAGGGGGTATAAACAGGAGGGGGAGGGGGTGCGTTTAGAATCAGCCTTGTAGTTGGCCGTTCAAAAAAAAAAAAAAAAAGAATCAGCCTTGTATAACTTTGTATACATTCAATACAATTGTATAACATACTATACGGTTATATAATCAAAATTATGTACCTCTGATTAAATGCATTTATATGAGTTTCACTCTTTGGTAGGATGTGACACATTCTTATTGGTTATGAGTTATGACGTTTTTAACTAATTAGGGTATTTTTAGCGTAACTTCTCCCAATGTACATATGTGTGAAGGATCGTTGTATTTGTAGGATACACAAATATAATAAAGCAAGTGCTCGTCATATTATCTCATCACATACTTCATCAAAATCTTCTCTATTTTATGTTGGTACATACCAATGGGAGGTGAGATAAACATCACACACACACATTCATATTATATTATATATATATATAGAGAGAGAGAGAGACCATGCTCTTATTAGCTAGCTAGTATAGCACAATCAGCAAAGCTTTGGGGGGATGCACTTAAAACGAGGTCCCCTCTCATGTGAATTCACTCATCCACTTGTTCCCTCATTCATCTCTCTAGCTCGTACAGTCTATACATACATATCTGTACGTATTATTTATGTGTGAGTGTATGCACATACATGTTGTGTTATCCATCATTAATTATAATGCAACTTGTATATAATATTACAAGTCGCCATGAATCTTCCTGGTTCCTCACCATCTCTAAGTTGACCCATCTCACCTACATCTCTTCCGTATATTTTACGTATATCAACATATATCACCATAACTAAAAACAAACAAGATTTTATTATCATTACTATTACTATTATTATTTGAGACTTGTTATAATATAAATATATTATTTTTGCACCATACACTATAGCTTTATACATGTTCCTATATATACTCCCATCTTTCTCTTATACCCACTTCATAGGCATCATATTTTCTTCTTTCCAAATACCCTAATTCAGTTATTCTCTCTCTAACTTACTTACAATGGATGCAAGCTCCACAGAAGATCTAAGCACAACTACTGAAACAGCCTCAACCGTTGCAGCTCCCGTGAACACGCCGCCGTTGATCGGAAGCGGCGGCAGCGTGGGTCTTGACATGGAACTCGGCTTGGAAGCCGAGTCGAGGAAGTTGCCTTCCTCTAGGTTCAAGGGTGTGGTCCCACAGCCGAACGGGCGCTGGGGTGCTCAGATTTACGAGAAACACCAGCGCGTGTGGCTTGGGACCTTTAACGAAGAGCACGAGGCCGCGAAAGCGTACGACACGGCGGTGCAACGCTTTCGCGGCCGTGACGCGGTTACAAACTTCAAACCTCTCCCGGCCGACACGGAAGAGGCGAGTTTGGAAGCGAGTTTTTTAAACTCGCATTCGAAAGCTGAGATTGTGGATATGTTGAGAAAACACACATACAATGACGAGCTTGAGCAAAGTAAAAGAACCTGCATCTTGCAGAAAAGTACCGGACCGGACGGTGTCCGGTCTGGGCACCAGTCGGTCAACTCCAAGGAGCAACTGTTTGAAAAAACAGTTACTCCTAGTGACGTTGGAAAACTAAACCGACTGGTAATACCAAAACAGCATGCGGAAAAACACTTTCCGCTGCAAATCGGAAACACATCCAAAGGAGTTCTTCTACATTTTGAAGATATTGGTATGAAAGTATGGAGATTTCGTTACTCTTACTGGAACAGTAGTCAAAGCTACGTGTTGACCAAAGGTTGGAGCCGGTTTGTGAAGGAAAAGAACTTAAAAGCCGGTGACATTGTTAGTTTTCAAAGATCTACCGGTCCAGACAAGCAGCTTTACATCGACTGGAAGACGAAAACCGGATCTGGTAACACGAGTTCAAGACCAATCCAACCGGTCCAACCGGTCCAACCAGTCCAACCAGTGCAGATGTTTAGGTTGTTTGGAGTCAACATATTTAGTGCTAATAATAATAATAATACTCTTGCTGTTGATAGCAGCACTTGCAATGGAAAGAGAAGTAACATAGATATGGTGTTGTTGGGAATGGAGAATTGTAAGAAGCAAAAGATGATTGACCCTTTGTGACAATCTCTCATGTTTGGAGGGTTTGTGTGGTAACATTTTGGTCTGCTTTTTTCCTCTAGAGATGATGATGATGGGGAATGAAGCTGGAAAGTGGTGGGAATGGAATAGAGGATGAAGCAAGTTGCAAGTTGCAAAAGTTTGTATATTGATTTTTAGGAATATAAAGATAATTGAGCTAAAGAAAGCTCAATGTAGGGATCAAGTTTAATTCTAGTAAAATCCCAAGAAAAATAGAAACTTTTTGTTTTTCTATATTCATCATATCAATTAGGTTGTTGATTAATTAATCTTTGGTGTTCAAATATGTTATAGCTAATATCAAATTGTATTTATCATAACTTTTACATGCAAGTTGCCTTTGATTAATCTTTAGTACTTAAATATGATGTGAATCCTTCAAGAAAACAGTTCTCTTTCTTTAGATCTTAATTATTGGTACATGTTTTCTTCTTATTAATTTTCAGTCACCTGTTCATATGTATAACTTCTTCCATGAATCCATTCAATTCCTCAGCTTGAATAGAGTTTGATTCTCTAATTTGTATATTCTGTTTTATCTCCAAAAAAATGAAAAGAAATTCAAACTCAAAAAATCTGATTTTTATTTGGTTAAAAAGGGTATCCATGTTATGATATACATGTGATATAATGAATACTTTTTCATCAAGAACCTTTCCAGTTTTGGTTGAAAATATTTCATGGTACTTTCTTGTTTCAGCTGAGCATAACAACTGTTTAAATATCTGCTTATGTTTCATGACAAGTCCCACACACACACACACAGTGTTTGTACATTACAGTACAAGTATTGGTATACAATGGGCCATCACTCAACAAATAATAGATGGAGCAAAGTTTTCACCTTTCCTGCTAAGATCTATAGCTTTACCACATATGGAATAAACAATTGTGTGGTTGTAATACCTCCATTAATATCTGGGAACTGTTTTTGTTTTCAAAAATATCTTCAAAAATCAAGAACCCAACTTTTTTTTCTTAAAAAGTTCAATCTAGCTTCCTCACTTTTGTTGTTCAATCAAATATTAGGTTTTTTTTTTTTTTGGCTTAGCCCAGCGGATAACCCCCCAAAGAATACCTCCGCCACCCGAGTTCGAGCCCCGGGCCCCCCCGAAGGTCCAGCCCTCACCACTGGCGATGGTTAGATCTCGAATCGGTGACGCACCCGGGCAGGAAACCCCAAGTCAAGCCCCTGGAAGAAGCCGGGCAGGTTGATTGTCTCTAACGAGAATCGAACCCGTGACCAACAAGAGTCAAAATTTTACCTCTTAAATATCATTTGGAAAATTTGTATATGTTTCTTGTTAATTATATATTCTGATGATATTAATTAACATTAAACAATGTTTATATTAAACTATGTGATTAAAACTAAAATATTGTTGTTTATATAGCTTCATTAGGGTTTCATCTTTAAGTCATTTTGTAATTTTGTTTCCTTATTGATATATTATATATTTTTCTTGTTTTAGGGTAGAGGGGCACTCCCCTCTTAGGGGAGTCCCCTCTCTTACGCACACCCAATCAGGTTATGCCACGTCAACTCCCCTCTTAAACTCCCCTCGCACCCCAATTTGATGGCGGCACTCCCCTCTTAGGGGAATTGTTTTTTGGTTCAAAAAAAAAAAAGTTTTCATTGGCTGAAAATGAGGCTGGCCCCACCATATCATCTCTCCCTCTTCGGTGACTTCACCCCGACCCACCTCCCCGATTGCCCTCCATCCACCGTCGGCGGCACCCTCCCCGCTCGGTAAAACCGGTCCCCGCATGGGGTCACCGAGGGTGCCCCGGACACCCTTAGAAAAGTTTAAAAAAAATCTATAACCTGGGTAAGGTAATAGAGTACAGACTATACATAAAAGTTTTATTTTCTAGATGAGATAAAAGGACATGCACATACAAGCAAATCAGATGTGATATGATGCTCTGGATCTTGGGTACATGTGATATTTGAATAGTTCCTGGTCTTTACGTACAACCCTGAGATCATTTACTACATCCAGAAAGATATCACATAATATACTATCTTATTTAATAATAATCATATCCATGTATACATACAATGAATCTCTGAAAACAAATTCTCTTAATTAAAAGATTCAAGTAATCAAACTCGAGCAACCAAAAATTTCATTGCCCGTCAACTCCCTAACATATTAAAGTCAGACGAATTTTCCTTTCAATTTCTAGTTATTTTCAAGATTCCTAAATGTTTGATCTCTGGTTTCTTTTTTTATGGAGAGAAAGTTAATATTCCTGGCCTACTTGACAAAAAGTTACAAGTTTTTCCTGTTATAGAACCGTGTTAATTGAGTTTGGAATTTTCGTACTCTTACGGTGATTTAGATCTGGGTGGGTATACTGTAGTGATGGCAAACGAACCTGAATCTAATGGGAAATCGTGAAACGTATTGTGTATAGCGGACATCATAATGTTAACTTTTAGTAGCTACATATAAGACCATAAATGGGTATGGACACCTTTGAACCCGATGGGTATCTAGTATGGAAGCTACCTGACAAGTATAACATATGATTTTATAAGGCTGACACTATTTGCACATCTTGACAGACTATCTGCACACTTAGGGTTTACATACGTTGCGTAGAGGTCTCTACGCAGCGTATAGGGTTACCTCTATACGCTGCGTATAGGTCTCTACGCAGCGTATGTAAGGGGCAGGTACACGACCAGACAGTCAAACCTAGTACAATGTCAAATCAGTCTGACATACGCTGCGTATGGACCAATACGCAGCGTATAGGGTTACCTCTATACGCTGCGTATTGGTCCATACGCAGCGTATATCAGACTGATTTGACCCTGATACGATGTTGTCTAGGCACGTGAATAAAGCAATACGGGGAATAGAGATCTATACGCTGCGTATTTCAGTAAATTTAAAAGTCTATTTAGCTCTGCCTTCTTTTCATCTTCGCACAAGCAAAAAACTTCATCTATTCTTCTGTGTTTCATATTCTTCTTCAGTAGAGAATTTACACCCCAAACCAAAATCATTTGTTCTGTTTTTTGTTCAATCTTGTTAAAATGTCATCATTTTGGAACGGGAATTATTTCGGTAATCGCTATTCTAACAACACATGGGGAGCAAATGATGCCAATGAGGAGGAGGAGGTTGTGTCTGGAGTCCCTGTTGAGCAAAAAACACAGTTGCCAGACTTGAACAAGACTCCCACTCCACCTGCTCCCACTCCACCTGTTGATGAACCAAATTACCCAGCGCATCAAGTGTATCCGGATTACGGATACGGGTATGAATCTCCGTACGTGCAACAAAGTGGATACGGTGCTGAGAATGCACCTGTTGACGAACCATATTACCCGACGCAACAATCGTATCCGGGTTACGGGGGATAAGGGGGTGAAGGTGGATACGGAGGTTACAGTGGATACGGGGGGTGA
The DNA here is from genome assembly GCA_030545235.1 of Helianthus tuberosus. NCBI lineage: Eukaryota > Viridiplantae > Streptophyta > Magnoliopsida > Asterales > Asteraceae > Helianthus > Helianthus tuberosus. The sequence continues at coordinate 26,967,705 of CM060396.1, read as the reverse complement.
AGGTGGATACGGTGGATACGGGGTAGAAGATGGATACGGTGGATACGGGGGTGAAGGTGGATACAGTGGATACGATAGATATGGGGGTGAAGGTGGATACAGAGGCTACGGAGGATACGAAGAATATGATGGATATGTTTATGAGCCCCGTAACCCACCACTTTATGAACCATCTACCCCTGGCAATCCGTTTCAAATAAATGAGGTATCACATTAAAATAATAATTATTATTATTGTTAAAAATATTATAAGTATAATAATTATTATTATTGTTATTATTGTTAAAATACTATAATTATAATTGTTATTATTATTATTATTATTGTTATTATTATTATTATTGTTAAAAATATTATAATTATAATTATTATTTTTATTATTATTATTGTTATTATTATTATTATTGTTAAAAATATTATAATTATAATTATTATTATTATTATTATTGTTAAAAATATTATAATTATTATTATTATTGTTATTATTATTATTATTGTTGTTGTTGTTGTTGTTATTGTTGTTATATTATAATTATTATTATTATTATTGTTAAAAATATTATAATTATAATTGTTATTATTATTATTGTTATTATTATTATTATCATTGTTAAAAATATTATAATTATAATAATAATTATTATTATTATTATTGTTGTTGTTGTTGTTATTGTTGTTATATTATAATTATAATTATTATTATTATTGTTAAAAATATTATAATTATAATTGTTATTATTATTATTGTTAAAAATATTATAATTATAATTATTATAATTATTATTATTGTTGTTGTTGTTGTTGTTGTTATTATTATTAACGTAACTTTTTTTTAGTGTTTCATGTCTCTAACTGATTTGAAGAATTGGGTACAAGAAACGGGAAAGGAGTATGGTTACGTAATTGTTACCCGCCGATCGAAAAATATTGGCGGTACTACTGGGATGGTATGGCTTGTGTGCGACTGTAGTGGTGAGCACCGTAGTAAAGTAACAGTTAGGAAAGCTGGTAGCAAAAAAAATCGGTTGCCCATTTTCATTACTCGCCATCCGGGACGTGACGAATGACACGTGGGAGTTAAAAGTGGACAACGCGAACCATAACCATGAACCTACGACGAGTCTGTTGGGCCAGGCTTTTGTGCGAAGATTTACTGAAGCCGAATACAAGCTAGTGGAGCAGCTAACTGCTCAAAACATGGAGCTACGTATCATATTTCAAGCCCTAAGAAAACAGTTCCCCCACAGCCTGCATGTTCAGAAAGACGTGCAAAATGCGGTACAAAAAATTAGAGCGACACTGATGGATGGAAAGACTCCTATGCAGGCACTGGAAAGCTTGCTGCATGACAACCGATTCATTTACGACACCCGACAGGAACCCAAAACAGATGTCGTAACAGAGATTTTCTTTGTTCATCCTTATTCAATCACTATGTGGCGTGCATTCCCGCACGTGATGTTGATCGACGCGACCTACAAAACAAACATCTACAACATGCCATTTGTCCAGGTTGTGGGTATGACGTCGACCAACAAGTCTTTTTGTATCGCACATGCCGTTATTTGTAAAGAACGAAGGGGTAACTACGTGTGGGTGCTTGAGTGGATCAAGTCAATGTTGCATGAATGTATGATGCCGCGTGTGATAGTCATGGATAGAGAGCTTGCCCTAATTAACGCGTGTTCTAAAGTATTCCCGAACGCAACCAGGCTTCTATGCCACTTTCACATCGAACAAAATATAGTTAGACAGTGCAAGAAAGGGTTTAATAAAGAAGATTGGGGGAAATTTATGTCGTACTGGCGGAGAGTGTGCGAATCTACTTCAGAGCCCATGTACAAGTACAAATTGGAGAAAATGTATAACCGACTCGTGGTTGCCAACCGAGAAAGTAAGTGTTCCTTCAACAAACGACTCACCCAATCTATTATATTTTATACACACTTTTACATTTCATTATTTTATTTTTGCAGGTGTCTTTGATTACGTCTACGAAAACTGGCTCAAAGACTACAAAGAAATGTTCATTTATGCGTGGACCGATAAGTGTCGCAACTTTGGTCAGCGCACCACCAACAGAGTTGAGAGCCAGCACGCAAATTTAAAAAGATACGTTACGCGCGGGAGTTCATTGGAGCGAATAGCAAGATGCGTCATTGATATAGTTGAAACTCAGTACGATGAAATACAAAAAAGTTTCACCGAGAGCATCGAAAAAACGATGAACCACCACATACACCCACTGTTCGACAACCTACGTGGAAAGGTTTCCCATGAAGCACTTGATTTGCTGGCAAAAGAGCTACTGAGGAAGCTCGAGGTGTTGCGGAAACTTAACGCATCATGTGGTTGCCATATGTGGCTTAGCTGTGGATTGCCGTGTGCTTGTAGGATGGAAAACTACAAACGTACAGGTAAAAAAATATTAAAACCACAAACCTTTTGTTATTTTGTATGATTTAGCTGTTTCTCACACCGTATTAACTTAACTGTGCAGGGCGTATGATACAACTCGACGACATAGATGTATTCTGGTGTAAGCTTGACTTGCTCCCGTGTAAACTGGTAGACGAGGAAGTCGATGTTGTAGCAGAGCTCAATAATGTGCGGCAACATTTAGAGGCACAGTCCCCCGTTCAGCAAAAGAGTTTGCTTTCAAAGATAAAAGCGGTCTTCACCCCGAAATCGTCAACCAAGAAACTACCGATCGTCCAGCAAAATACTCGCGGTCGGCCTACATCAAAGAAAGTACAAGAAAGGCTAGATGAAGCTGCGAGGTTAGACGAAGCTGCGAGATACAGCTCCTATGGCGTGGACAACAACGTATATACCGCTTCCCCCAAACATAGGTACGATTTACCCCGACACAGCTCATACGTACCGTCAGAGGGCTCTCGTGGAACTGGTTCGGTTGTAAAGTCTGAAAACCTAAAATGCAACGAAACAGTTCAACTAGTTCTAAAAAGAAGGAGACGCGGGATGATAAGGGTTTTCCATTAATGAAGGGGGACGAGCACTTGTTAATCATTAAGAGGTTTAAGAATCAAATTCCATCAGAGTTTCACTCTTACATATCGCGTATACAAGATGTGACCCCAAACGGTCATTGTGGGTACAGGTCTGTGGCTGTCGGGTTAGGTTTTACGGAACATGTATGGCCCCGTATTCGAAGTGATTTACTACTGGAGATTGACCATAACGAGCCGCGTTGGAAGCATGTATTCGAAACATATAACGAAGGAGACTTTAAACGAATACGTAACAGCATCGAATGGCATTCAGTGAAAGGGTGCGATCCAAGTCACTGGATGGAAATGCCCCACGTAGGGCTTCTCGTAGCGCAAAGGTATAATATTGTCCTCCACGTGCTAAGCATCGAAGGGAGCTCTACCATCTTCCCATTAACGGATGCCCCACTAGATCCACGACCTCAAGCGATAACGCTCGTACATGTTTACGGGGGACACTTCATACATGCTAAGTTGGAAGGAGACTACCCCATGCCTTTAGCGACCCCATTGTGGTCGACACATCGATCAATAGCTGTGAAACGGTGGGAAGAAATGTATAGACCGCGGTTACAGCACTACTACGAGTTAACCAATCCTAAATTAGACTCAGACAAAGACAGAGAACCGAGTATAAATGTTATCGAAGATTAAGCGGAAACTTGTATTTTTGTAAATTTTAGAAATTTTTTAAATAAAGTTTGTATCATTAAGCGGAAACGAGTTTTTAATTTTTATAATTCATAATTTTTGTATTATTTTTAGCTTTTCTAAATTATATTTGTATTATTTATTAAATAATATTGTTTTCTATAAATAAACAAAGGAAAACACAAAAAAAAAATAAAAAAAAATGGAGCTTTGTATACGTTGTGTAGGGATCCCTACGCAGCGTATGAGAAGCAAATGACAAAACAGCCCCTGTGTTTGGCTTCGTATAGCCTCAGCACAAGGGTAAAAAGGTAAAATGACAAAACAAATACGCAGCGTATTGATCCATACGCGGCGTATGTAAAAGGCGGACAATTTTCCCCCCAAATCAAAGTTTCAAAATATAAATATGTTAAATTACTTTTTTACCCTTCTGTTAGGGCTATACGAGGCTGTTTACAAGGGCAAAAAGGTCATTTTCTGACCTTTATATACGATGCGTATGGTTCTCTACGAAGCGTATATAAAGGTCATGAGAATGACCTTTAAAAAAATCTGTTTAAAAAGAAATTATGTTTTAAAAAAATTCTGTTTAAAAAAAACTGTTTAAAAAACAGTTTTCTGTTTAAATTATATTTTTTTAATATTTAGTCGAAGTCGAACCGTAAGACACGTAGGTCCCTAACAAGCGTCAAAACTAAGATCGTCGTTAAAATATAAAACTTCGATCTTAGTTTTGACGCTCGTTAGGGACCTACGCGCTTTACGGTTCTACTTCGACTAAATAATAAAAAAAGAATATTTTAACGACGAACTTAGTTTCGACGCTCGTTAGGACCATACGCGCCTTACGGACAACGTCGACAAAATAATAATTTTAGTCGACGTCGTTCGTAAGGCGGGTACGGTCCTAACGAGCGTCGAAACTAAGTTCGTCGTTAAAATATTTTAAGGACGAACTTATTTCGACGCTCGTTAGAGACTTACGCGACTTACGGTTCGACGTTGACTAAATAATAAAAAAATATAATTTAACGACGATCTTAGTTTTGATGCTCGTAAGGCGCGTACGGTCCTAACGAGCGTCGAAACTAAGTTCGTCGTTAAAATATTTTTTTTTATTTAGTCGAAGTCGAACCGTATGGCGCGTAGGTCTCTAACGAGCGTTAAAACTAAGTTCGTCGTTTTATATTTTAACGACGAACTTATTTTGACGCTCGTTAGGGACCTACGCGACTTACGGTTCGATATGGACTAAATAATAAAAAATATAATTTAAACAGAAAACTGTTTTTTTTAAACAGTTTTTTTAAACATATTTTTTTTAAACATAATTTCTTTTTAAACAGATTTTTTTAAACATATTTTTTTAATTATTTAGTCGAAGTCGAACCGTAAGGCGCGTAGGTCCCTAACGAGTGTCGAAATAAGATCGTCGTTAAAATATATTTTAACGACGATCTTATTTCGACGCCCGTTTAAACGCCCTTTACGGCTGCAAACGGCTGCGATTTCGCTGCCGTTTGCGGCTGCGTTTGCAGCAGTTTAAACGCCGGTTTACGGCTGCAAACGCATCCCCAAACAGCTGCGAAATAGCGGCGTTTCTCATGTATATTTTTTTATTATTTAGTCGAAGTCGAACTGTAAGTCGCGTAGGTCCCTAACGAGCGTCGAAATAAGTTTGTCGTTAAAATATAAAACGACGAACTTAGTTTCGACGCTCGTTAGAGACCTACGCGTCTTACGGTTCGACTTCGACTAAATAATAAAAAAAAATATTTTAACGAGGAACTTAGTTTCGACGCTCGTTAGGACCGTACGCGCCTTATGAGCGTCGAAACTAAGATCGTCGTTAAATTATATTTTTTTATTATTTAGTCCACGTCGAACCGTAAGGCGCGTAGGTCCCTAACGAGCGTCGAAACTAAGATCGTCGTTAAAATATTAACGACGATCTTAGTTTCGACGCTCGTTAGGGACCTACGCGCCTTACGGTTCGACGTGGACTAAATAATAAAAAAATATAATTTAACGACGATCTTAGTTTCGACGCTCGTAAGGCGCGTAGGTCCGTTACGCGCGTCAAAATTCGTAACGAGTCAAAAATATATTGTTTTTTTATCCTCATTTAGTCAATGTCGTCTGATTATTATTTACTGACTGGTTTCCATTTATGCAGGTATTTGCACAAAATGATTTCCACTTCGATCACTGCTCGAAACAAAAGCCGGGAGTGGTGGAGTGGGTGGCTGCGGCGCTGCAGCAGCAGCAGCGACAACATGACGGGTTACCTCCACTACCCTTCATTACGGATGCGGAATGAGATCAGCATCAGCAGGAGCAGCAGCAGTAGTATTTTATCATTTTGTTATGTATGCACAAACTTTTCTTGTATATATCAAACTTTTGGTGTAAACGGTTTAACATATTCTGAAAGGTTATATACTATGGTGTACATATAAAATTTTGGAAGGTTATATAAAATTCTGGTGTACATATAAAATTCTGGAAGTTTAACATGTTCTGTAATACATATAAAATTCTGGAAGGTTATATAAAATTCTGAAAGTTTAACATGTTCTGTTATACATATAAATTTCTGGAAGGTTATATACGCTGCGTATTGACCTATACATAGCGTATATAAACCTGGTAAAATTTTGATGCTTCAAACCTACCAAAATGAACCCAAATTTGCAGATGTTTTTATACGCTGCGTATAGGTCAATACGCAGCGTATAGGGTTAACCATATACGCTGCGTATTGACCTATACGCAGCGTAGACACACCTTGTTTTCTGTGCAATGATTGGTTATTAGGCACTGAGATCCATGGTTTATCTACGCTGCGTATAGGGCAATACGCAGCGTATAGGTTTAACCCTATACGCTGTGTATTGACCTATACGCAACATAGATAAACCCTAATTTTGCTAGGGTTTAGTGTGCCAATAGGCACATTAGTGTGCCAATAGGCACACCCTTTTATAATCAGACATGATAAAAACACATGTTAATGCAAGAAATTTTTTTAATAGAAAATCACAATAAATACACACAGTACATTTTTATGGGTGTGCTATACATTTATTCACAACTCTTTCAAACATATATCCATGACATACGCGATAACACACGGTTCGTATCAAGTTGTGTTCGTGTAAATTATGTCCGAAATGGTACATGATATGCTAATAATTGTATCATTTTTTATCATATTAATCATGTATAGTATGAACTATCAATATGCCTTCAAAGATTCGTTTTCTTACTATAGTCTAATGGAAATGAAATCTAACTGTGGAAATGTAAAATAGTCCCCGTTAGGCTAAAGGGTGTGGGGAGCATGGGTTGGGTCATTAATGCCACATAGGATCATGAATGGATTGCTACACCATCCCCTTGTCTCATCCACCATGATTGACATGGATTAAACCATGGCAACCATGAGCCTACTTTCCTTTTTTAATATTTTCTTTTCCTTTTCCTAAGAATAAATTAAAATAAGAAAATAATGGTTTTGGTCATGACCACACCCTTAGGGTAGTGGTTTTAAATGATTGATTAGAAGTGGGTGACATGGCGCTGATGTGGAGGGTCATGATCATCATAAGGGTCATGACCAACTCATTTATGTACTAGATAATTATGATCTTTCTATTTTCTTATAGTAAATTGCATTGTTCGTCATTTATGTTTCACCCAAATTTTAGGCGATATCCTTTAACTAACAAAATTACATGAATGTCCTTCATGTTTTAATATCTCTACAGGCTGTGTCCAATTCCACATCCATAGATAGTGTTATGCACGGAGGCCCAAGAAAATTGACTGCGACCACAACCACGACCTCAACCTCTATTGCTATTGTTGAAGTTGTTGATCTTGTTGTTGTTTCAACCACGGTAAGACCCTCGTCCATCTCTGGTGCAACCACCCCTATTGTTGAGGGTTGGAGAATTGTAAATGGTTTGAGTATGTGGAACTCTAACATTCACATTTAGCCATTTATTAGAGATTCGAAAGCTGCTGAGGAGATTGGGCGGGAGTGGTGAAGGCAACGATGGCGGTAGCATCAGTAGATTATGGGGGCTTTGTAACCATGTAGCCATGATCTGTGAGAAAACCAAAAAGTTCAGTAAATGCCAAGGGAATTGAGCGAGTGAGAACAATGGTTTTTAGTTACTTAATGGGTTGTGAGTTACAAAAAAAGATATCCAAATAGTATCTGCGTAACATCTTAACTTCGGGTGCATTTAATTTGTTGTATTGTTATCATATGTAATAAAAATTAATAAGTCATCACATCGTGATTCATGAGTTTCTGTTTTATTAAAACATAGCCAAGTAGCTTTATTATAGTAATGGAACCTTGATGTTCTCGGATGGCTCTTTCCTGGGATATATAATACCAGTGGCTGCTGTGAATTTAATATTGTTTAGCCATATATAATAAAAAAAATGCCTATTTATTAGGATTAACTATTGGGAAATTAATTCAAAAGAATATATCTAACATCCATTTTTGCACATGAAAACTTTCATGATGAGTTAATATAAGCATACATGACATGGAATTGGATGCTCATGACAGTGGTACATCTACAAATGATGACATATAATTAACAGGGAAAAAATAAAAAAGAGAAAAAAACATAGAGAATCTCCCACCAGTTCTGCACCAAATAAAAAACATAAACGTGATCATACTTTAGCATTAGTTAATAAGAAAATGACAATATCAGATTTTATTTTTATTTTAACTAGGTTGTATAACCCGCGCGCGTTGCGGCGCGCTAAAGTGTGTTATATAATAACGGTACATTAAGCGAAAAAAAGGAAAACTACAAACCCATTCGGCTCATATTAAAAGTTATTATCATTGTTATCACAAAGTGAAATAGGCTCAGAATGATACATCATCATCGCCGGTAACAACAAAATACGGCTCAGTGCCGCTACGGCTGTAACCGGAGTTACCATGCCAAGTAGCAAGCTAACATCATCGCCGGAAAACAGTACTGTCAATACCAAATCATCAAATATCCTCTTCGGATTTTTTCTAACCGTGCTCCACAGCGGGTTTGATCGGCCTTTAATACAAAGGCAACAACCACCACGAACGTCATCTAACAATGACAATGCCAGATATCATGCTTTGAAGCGTCAAACTCAATCCAAAAAGATGTACATTAAGCGAAAAAAAAGGAAAACTACAAACCCATTCGGCTCATATTAAAAGTTATTATCATTGTTGTCACAAAGTGAAATAGGCTTAGAGTGATACATCATCATCGCCGGTAACAACAAAATACGGCTCAGTGCCGCTACGGCTGTAACCGGAGTTACCATGCCAAGTAGCAAGCTAACATCATCGCCGGAAAACACTTCAAATCCTCAATTAATCGACATACACAGTCAATGTTTTTCACCACCAACATAAAAAAACATGACATTTCATAACTATTGTCAATACCACAATCACTAAGATAAAAAACTGCCTTTTCATCAAACCTTCACAAAAGCCAATACACCATTGGAACTTCAAAGAAGCAAAAGCCAGTAAAGAAGCTAACCACAAATTGACCAAATATCCGCTTCAAGTGCAACAACTAACAACCGTATCATTCAAAATTGCAGAAGCAAAAACTACAAACAAATTGATTTAAAAAACACATCGAACTATATAAATCGACTCAGATCTGAAAAGACCATCATCGTCGTTGAACCCGCTTAGTGCCGCTATGGCAAGCCAACATCATTGTTGGGTTTGAAAATCGTCGCAACTAAAGAGGTCTCAAGAAGCAATGATCACCCAAATAGGTCACCAAGAACAAAAACATTGTTCATGTCCCAATGGTTGTACGGAGGTTAAGAACCCCCAACAAAACAGAAAACATGATGGTTATCGAGGTGGTGGCGAGACGGTGGTGACCCTCCGGTTACCGCCCCTCACCCTCATCTCTCCCTTTTTTTTCTCTCTCTTTCTCCTGAGGTAAAAACCCCAAAAAAGAGAGACACCACAGCGACGTCATTACCGTGGTGGTGGTTTAACGGTGGTGACAGGTGACCTTCCGGCCACCGCCCGTCTCTCTTCTCTCTGCCAATTTCCCTTTCTCTCTCTTCAAGCTCTCTCTCTCTCTCTTGTTGGGCAAAGTGACTGCGGTGGTGGTCACGGTTGTGGAGACACGGTGTCGTCATGGCGGTGGAGAAACGGTGGTGACCCTCTGGTCACCGCCACACCCTCTTTTTCCCCTGTTTTCTCTCTTGAGATGGTTATAAAGGGGTAAGGGCCAGACGCCCAAACACATCAATTAGCCAGATTTTAAACACTGTTAGGTGGAGGTGGTGAATGGAAAGGCGTCCAGCTTCAAAGTTGGGGAAAAGAGGAAGGAGGAATTAATGGTTAGGTGAGGTTTTTATGACATATCAGGGAGTAACGTGGCAATATTAAAAGAGATGAAGTGATGAATCAGCAGGGAATTACTGTTCATTCCCACGGTTTATTATCATATATTAATTTTCATTTAATTTATTTAATTTCATTTACATTTACATCTCTTTCATTCTTTCAAAATTAATCATATAAGGTGGCTAGTATGATCGTTGGTGACTACCATATAATTTTAATTCCACCTATCCTGATGACACGTCGTAGTAATAGGGGATAGATGGGAATGTTGAAAAAAAGGTATCACTTCTAAACTTTGTTCCGATGACTTGTCGGCAGTAAACGTTTTTTTTTTTCACTTCTTTTAATCTAAAAATTGTTTGGCGCTTTTGCTCATACTGTGTTCTATTATTTACTGGTTGATGTGATTTTGGCATTCTTGATGTTGTGTTTTATTAGTTACTGGTTTCATCACAATGTGTTTTAACAGTTAATGGTTTCAGTTACTGTTTCATCCCAATGTGTTTTATCAGTTACTGGTTGATATGATTTTTGGCATTCTTGATGTTGTGTCTTATCAATTACCGGTTTCATCATAATGTGTTATACCAGTTATGATTCATTGGCATGTTCTTTTGTATTTTATCTACTGTTTCATCACAATATGTTTTTTTCAGTTACTGGTTGATGTGATTTTGGCATTCTTGATGTTGTGTTTTATCAGTTACTGGTTTCATCACAATGTGCTTTATCAGTTACTAGTTCCAGTTACTGTTTCATCACAATATGTTTTATCAGTTACTGGTTGATATGATTTTGGCATTCTTGATGTTGTGTTTTAGCAGTCGGTCACTAGTTCGTCACATTGTGTTTAAACGCTAAAACACACTACTATGAACACATCTAGATCTGATTTATCGTTATTTTTTGTATGATTTGATGTTTTCAAATGTGCACTACAAGAAAAACTAGCAATAGTGGCGACCTCTTTAGCGACGACTTCTGAAAAGTCGCCGCTAAAAGTCATATACGTGTCCTCTCCTTTTAATCAATCCCTAGCCATTGGATCATAAGGCAATCTAAGGGTGGTGTTTTATTGGTGCTAAAAGGTTATCAAAACCATTGGCGGGCTGGAGATTCACCCATTCCCTCCCAAATCACACCAGTGCTGCTACCCCAAACCCTAAATTGACGCCGCACCACTTCATCGGACCACCTCCCTAGCGTCGTCGCACCACCTTCTCAGCACTGTCGGACCACTAGGTACTTTTCCTCTTCCTCTTTAGTGTTGAATATATATTTTGAACCATGTTTCAGAGCATTAGGCTTGGGTGTGAGCAGGGCGGCTCAAGGGTAAAGCTGCTAGAGCCCTAGCTTTGGGCCTCCTTTCTTCCAGGCCTCCATTTTGCGATTTACTTCATGTATACTAACTAATCTTATTGGCTCTGTAGTTGAGACTTGGGAAAAAGAATAGGTGAACGTGGGGGTGGAAATAGAATCGTCAGGAATAGTAAAGACTATAAATAGGAAATGAATTTCGAAGTTCCAACTACAACTTGTGTTGCGTTCTTTCTCAACTAAATCAAAGTTGTTCTGTTGTGTTTTGGAATCGAAATTGTCAAATAGAAGCTTTTATGTTCTAAGGTCCCTGTTATGCTTTTCTGTTTGATAATTTTCTCAATTGGATATTTCGATTATTATGTTTGATAAACATCGCTTTTTTGTTTAGTAATTGAAGCCTAGTTAACAATTTCTGACTGGTGATTTTGTAGAGAAGTGTTTCAAGACTTGTAGGTACACTTTTGTTTATCCAATAATCTTCAGAGATGTGTTTAATAGCAATAAACATGCTAAAGTAATTTGTGACTGCACATATATGTTACTGATAAGATTTCTTTTATTGTTTTGACTTTTCTTTGGATTCTAATTAAAACATAAAGACACATGCTATTCAAAGACAACGTTATTATCTCTATTTTGATAAAAGAACCACCTTCTCATTTTGTTTTATGCTCAAGTTATGACATTAACTAGCTTAAAGTTTTTTATTTGGGGCTCGTTTGGATGAAAAGTCATCAAATTATGGTTTATTTTCTGTAAAAAAACCTTCAGGTCTTTACTTTCCAAACCAATTGTAGGCTTTTCTTTTTTAGTATGTTACTTCCAAGTCATGAGTCTGTTTTCTATGCACCATTGCTCAAGTTTACTTTCTAAAAAGTGTTTTCTTTGTTTCTTTGTTATTGGCAGCAAAGTGGCATCACCAAGAATACAAAAGTTCTCTAATACATCAATATATTAACCACCAGGTACTATATACTCATAATATACTGATATACATAGTTATTTTAACAAAAGGTTGACACTTGTACGTGGCATTAATAGAATAGTTGGGATTTTGGCTGTTCACGCGTGCTCGATACACTCATTTTGCGTTTTTTATCTCTCCCTGTTCGCTCAGAGTTGGAGCATTAGGTAACGAGTTGCTACTACAAACTTCGCCATATTTACATTAAAAACACATTCAGACACTCCTCTATATATAATACAGACATGGATTTGAACCGTCAAACTGCCACGATTGAACCCCGTCAAGCGCACCGCAATCGAAACCCGGTAAGTAATCCTGTATCTATCTTTTATAGTTTCTGATTTGGCATATTGTTATGTAATATCGTGTAGGATGGTGTTAATTAGGGGTGTCCACAGAATCTGATGGCCAGTGTGTTGAGCATGGGCACAGGGGACAGAGTTAGGGATCAACCACCTGGCGGAGGCGGTTTTTGTCCCGGTAACCATCAGTAGGACTGTAACTCGTATTAAAATCAGGCCCGCTAACCATTAGCCGGACCGTAAGTCGTATTAAAATCATTTTTTTACCATTTTTACTTAATTTATTATTCAAGTTGGGATAAGAAGTTACCTTTTGCTCGTGACAGATGGGTGGAGTGTTTTATGTGGACAGTAGCCGGGTTTGAGGCATGGACATACTTGAGGTATTGGGATCAATGTTGGATTTCTCAATCGATCAGATGTACAAATAAACCATTGGAAGGTAATATTCCGTCGGTTAATCAGATGTACAAATAAACCATTGGAAGGTAATCTCCTTCGGTTAATCGTTTGAATCCGATTTTTCTCCTTTATTGTTTTGACCTGCGTTTGAATTGGTTAATTTCAAACTTAAGTTATTGTTTATTAGAGCCCATGAAATTTGCAGCCTTTGTATGTGTGTAGGGGTGTTTGAAAGAGCTTTAGCCTGCAAACCTGATTATAGCAACTAGGTTATCAAAACAGATCCAAGTTAGAGAATTAGGTAACGGGTTGCTACTACAAACTTCGCCATATTTACATTCAGACACTCCTCTCTCTATGTATAATACAGACATGTAAATACAAACACACATATGTAGTTCATATATTAATGTATGTCTGTTTATGTATCTATATATACAAGTTTCTTTATATTGGAAAGGAACATCTTTAAATTTTTGTTTAAATGCTCGATTCATAACTGTAATTATACATTAAAATGCCCATAAACATGTATTATTTCCATTTAAAACCTTGCGATGAGTTAGTTGATCTCTTGGTGTTTCTCACATCATCCACTAATTATCAGATATCTAGGCTCATTCCGTTGCTGAAGAAGAGAGGTATATCTTCATATCATCCTTGGTTGGACTATCAACTAAATATGGCATTCTCCCTCTTGTGACAAATGTTGCTGCTCACATAAAGGTATAATTGTATACGATTACCGTGCACACTTGCATCAACACACGCGCATACAACTATTTGATGTGTCAAATATGTCATCATTTTCTGATTTCTTTGGTACATGAATTTGTTATTTTAGTTATGTACGTAGTTTACTGAAATTCTGTTAGTTTTTATCAGTCAGAATGCGGAGCATGCTAATGACTATAATCAGGTGAACAACGGATTTCAAGACAGGACTAATGAACAGATCTTCTGTTATGTTGTGAGCTTTACAAGTCCGTAGTTATGTACATAGTTTATTGCAGGGTCCCAATTTGTCTAAGGTTTACAAGTTCGTAGTAGAGACGGCGACTGTGATTGCGTATCTGGTGAGTTATTCGAGTACTCATACGGCTTCCATACACACGATTTAAGTAAATCGACCCGTCTACGTAAAAGAATCTGACCAATGAACTCTAAAACTGATTATAAAAGCAGGTAATGAATTTGGAAAACTGGAAATAGTATTTAAACTGGAAACCGGAAACAACAGTAAAGGGATTTTTTTTTCTGGTTTTTTAAATTTTTGCGGCGACAAATGTCGTCACTAAAGTCAACTTGTCGCCGCTAAAAGTGAACACCTTTAGCGACGACATCTTTAGCGGCGACAAAAGGGCTTTTAGTGACGGATCTATAGCGGCGACAAGTCGCCGCTAAGCCTTTAGCGACGACAAATACGACTTTTAGCGACGACAAAAGTCGCCGCTAATGCTTCTTTTTCTTGTAGTGGTGAGGGATTAGAGAAAGAGAAAAAAATTGCGACATTTTTTGAGGTGGTTTTATGATTGGTAGTTATTTCCTTATTTAAAACAACTTAAATGACCCATTTACCCCCAATCAATTAAATTAGCCTATTTTAAAGATACGTATATTACCAAAATGCCACCAAAATGATCTCAACCATTAAACACACTCATCTGATGGCCCAGATCGCTTCCTACACTTTATAGGAAAAACACACATTCCGCAGATCCCCACTCTACATATATATATATATATATATAGGACAAAGATCCGTTAGGAACCACCCTTTATTGCGAGAACCGCGAGAACCAGTGTAAACACAAACAGTAATTCCTAAAAAATCTAAAAAACACCCAATTTTTTTTTGGAAAAATCGTTATATTTTGTTAATAAAAAAATAAAAAAATTTCGAGTAACAGTTATCCATGCACATGTGCATATGTATCATTTCTTTGTCAAATTCCGTAATTCATTACAAATAATAGTCAATTGCACTTTCATTTACACTACCACATGTAATACACTACTTTTTACGTTAACAATATTAGAAATGCACATGTGCATCTATTTATGTATCAACATGAAATAAGGTGTTTTGGTACACTACTTTATCTTTCATCTATCATTCCATCCATAATACACAAGCATGCACATGTGCATTTTTTTCATTTCTTTGACAAATTCCGTAATTCATTACACATATTAGACAATTGCACTTTCATTTACACTACCATATGTAATACACTACTTTTTACATTACCAATATTAGAAATGCACATGTGCATTTATATGTATCAACATGAAATAAGGTGTTTTGGTACACTACTTTGAATACACTTTCCCTTTCATCTATCATACCATCCATAATACACTTTCATTACCTCCTACCATCCATAATACATTACCATTACCTCCTACCATCCATAATACATTACCATTAACAACATTTTCACTTTATTACATGTATGTAAACACCATTTATACCATCCAATCAACATATTACATCATAAATTGACAACTAAAACCAAACCATCAACCACTAGATATAACTAACCAAAAAACATGTATATGGGTCTACTTCTCCATTCAAAATCACAAAGTTTTCGTACCAAAACACGTTATATCATGGTTATACCTAATTAGGGGTGAGCACATAACCGAATTAACCGAACCGTAACCGAAATAACCGAAAAAACCGAACCGAAATAACCGATAACCGAAATAACCGAAGGGTTGGTTATTTATATTTTTAATAACCGATTTTTGCGGTTCGGTTATGGTTATTCTTATTTTCATAACCGCAAATAACCGAACCGAATATTTTAAACATAGCCAAATCCGTAGCACCATAAGTCTTTAAGTTTGTATTTAAATGCTTAACCATTGCCTAATCTATATGTATCTTTGGTGAAGTATTTGAATGTTTTAACTTTTAACCATGACCCAACCTTATTGGCCCATTACATTTTACACTAACCAAGACCCAACCTTATTGGCCCATTATAGTTTAACTAATAATAACCGACCTATAACCGAACCGAAACCGCATTAACCGCAATAACCGATTAACCGAAACCGCATTAACCGAAACCGAACGGTTATGATTTTTTGATAACCGCAGTGTGCGGTTATGGTTTCGGTTATAGGTAATAACCGAACCGAACCGCACATGCTCACCCCTATACCTAATGATGCACATGTGCATTGTGAATATTGGTAATGTAAAAAGTAGTGTATTACGAATGGTATTGTAAATTAAAGTGCAATTGTCTATTCCTGATAACGTATTACCGAATTTGTCGAAGTAATGATACATATGCACATGTGCATGGATAACTGTTACTCGAATTTTTTTTTATGGTAACGAAATATAGCGATTTTAAAAAAAAATATGAAAAAAAAATTTTTTGAGTGTTTTTTTTATTTTTTTTAGATTTTATTTTGTGTTCACATTGGTTCTCGCAATAAGGGTGGTTCTCGCATGAACCTTACCCTATATATATATAGGGTCAGGATTTAGAGAAAACGGTGGAAAGTGTGAGAATGGAGAGAACGCTTATGGATCGTCAGATCAAAACAAACTATGGACTAGATGACGTGGTGGCGTTTTCGTAAAACGCCAAACTCATGAATAAAACGTTATTAAAATCTTGCCTTAATCCACATAGCACACTTCATCCTAATCTAAACGCCAGTAGATATAAAACGCCAAATTTTGTTTTTCACCGATAAAGCTGAACAAACAGTACTAAAACGACGGAACTTAGTTACTTGCATTTACTATAATAAATTCGCGCCTAAAATACGCGCCAAAAACTTCCTATATAAACAACCTCTCAGACCTACTAAAACCCACACCAAAACTCCAAACGCCATATTTTCCCCTATACCATTCATCTTAGAAACGCCAAAAAACCCAAATATCAAAGATTTCAATCCATGTTTCTTTGAGATACACTATTTTCTCAGTAAACTTTCACTCGATATAAACGCCAAAACATACAAAACATCATTTCATGGAGATTCAGTTTTGTTCTCAATAAAGTTTAGCTCAACGGGATGGACAACATTGTTAGACATCTTTCTTGACTGAGGATTAACAATGTTGTCCATCTCATTTAGCAAAACATTATTCAGTTTAGCATGACCAAAATTAGAGGTTTATGGTAGTTTTATTTAGTGGCGTTTTTTTTTTTGGGGCGTTTGATTTGCTTGTCTGATCTAATATTGTTTGTTGTGTAACTTCGAAGTAGCATGTTATGAACAAATAGGTCGAAAAAAAAAGATGGAAAAAAAAGATGTATAAAGAATGATGTAAAACGCCAAACTACTCTTCAATGGCTCTCGAAGACCATGTGTGTGTGTTCTGTAAGAATGAAAAATACAAAACGCCAAACTACTCTTCACTTGCTCTCGAAGACCTTGTCGATCTTCTTTTAATTACGGCCTGTTTGCATGTCGATGCGTCGTGTCCATAGCCTTTGCAGTTCTGACACTGTCTTTCTTTGGCCCCGGGTTTCGACTTTGATTACTTTTTGTAAATTGCTATCTCCTGTTTAGATTTCAGGCGCTTTCGAGAACCAGAACCTTTGGATTTATACCCAACAGGGACTCTTATCGGATTCTTGTCGTTTTTATATTGACCGGTTATCTCGGTAAATCTATCCCTAGTACTAGCGGGAGGAGCAACAATCTGCATATCTTGAACCTTCTTCATATAAGATTGAACATGATCCTTGTATAAGGATAGCTCCTCTTTATTACCAGATAAACGGTTCAAAGTATATTCCGTTGAAAAGATAATATCTCGCATCATACTTTGCACATCGGGATCAAGTTCGGTCATATATTCACGACTAATTGAGTATTCGGGGGAACAGTTTAGGGAAGCCTCTTTGCACCATCTATTCATGTCGCAACCCCCGATCCCTTATCTGTCCCGGGAACGGGCGGCCGCGAGCCAATTTTGGTGGTATCGTGTATTGTCTAATTTTTTGCAGCGGAATTTTCATCAGGACCGTAGTTAGGAAATGTTTATCAGAGTAAAACCACCATTTATATATAAATAAACATATTGGGATGAAACCCAAGTTTTTATTACAAGCTGATTTATAGGGATAAATCCCATTTTATTTGAATTAAAACGCCTTCTTTGTTTAGGTAACTTTTATAGCCACTATTCCAAGCCTTCAGTGTTGCCCAGCTGGCTTCTAATTGGCTTTCATATTGTGTTACCTAAAACGCGTTTTAAAAACATTTGTCAGTGGGAAATACTGTTGAGTGAATCCCAGTTTAATCAAGAATTATTAATTTAATTTAAACTTAACAGTATTGAGGGCGATTACAATGTTTATATCTACCCAATTACTCATTCAGTACTGTCAATCCTGACTGGTGGGTCATATTACACATTGGCTAACTCTTCGTCCAATGGTAACGTTACTCACATTTTGTATACAAAACCCCAACATACCGGCAGTAATCGTAGAATTACAAAGACTCAATCACTGCTAAATTGCATTGTAAAATAGTTAAGGTTTTGTAAAAACTGTTTACAAAAAGGAGATTACTCACATTGCTTTCTTAGATTTTCCGTAAGGGTTTCCTGAGAATTATCTATAATTTACACAAATGCACACGCGTTAGTATAATAACCCATTTTAACATTAGTAATACCCTCCCCGAGACGGCATTCCAACGACTACGTCGGGTAGAACCACGACAGCCGTTACGGAACCCTAGGTCAATCGGACAGCGTAT
This sequence comes from Helianthus tuberosus, assembly GCA_030545235.1. NCBI lineage: Eukaryota > Viridiplantae > Streptophyta > Magnoliopsida > Asterales > Asteraceae > Helianthus > Helianthus tuberosus. The sequence goes on along the minus strand of CM060396.1, from coordinate 26,948,889 downwards.
CTAATACGTATCCAGGGGTTATAATGCTTACAACGGAGCAGAACTTCGCTATTTAGGGGGTATAATACCCGCGTATAATAACTTCTACTACTTAATATTGAGATTGAGAAAAGAAAATTGGACGAACAGACTGAAGATCCGATGCATTCTATTTATAGTTGCTGAGTCTGGTCCTCTCGCGGCCCGCGTAACACAAGCACAGGGCCTACACGGCCCGCGTTGACCCCAGGTCAACGTGTAGCTTGTCCGGATCATCAGGTAGGCTTGCCGTGTGTTGGGCCACGTGGCCGCACCGGGCTGAGCCACCATTTAAGTTCACGCGGCCCGCGTGAAGGTTGGGCTTAGGCTTACGCGGCCCGCCTCAAGCCCAAACTTTCAATTTTTAATTAAATTTAATAGTATTTAGGGTATTCGGGACCCGTTTTCTCGTATGGGGTGTATTTTAGAACATGTAGATATATTTTAAAATATATTAGGGTATCAGAAATATTATGAGGGTGTCGGTTTTATCGAGGGGTATTATATCCTCCCCACCTTGTTTTAGAGCTCGTCCTCGAGATCTACTGGAACAAGTGTGGATATTTTCTTTGCATTTCAGATTCAAGCTCCCATGTGTACTCAGGTCCTCTTTTGGAGTCCCACTTCTCTTTGACCAGAATTAATCTCTTGTGTTTGAGATTCTTGACTTTCATGTCTTCAATCTGTAGAGGCCTTTCTACAAACTTAAGTTGTTCATTTACCTCTATATCCTTAAGAGGTACTATTAGCGATTCATCAGCTAAGCATTTCTTGAGATTAGATACATGAAACACATCATGTATTCCTGCCATTTCCTCTTGCAGTTGTAGCTGATAGGCTACAGGTCCTATTCTTCTAATAATCTCAAAAGGTCCAACATACCTAGGACTTAGCTTTCCTCTTTTGATGAATCTTACTACTCCTTTCCAAGGAGAGACTTTCAACAATACTTTATCTCCTACTTGAAATTCCAATGGTTTGCGTCGGTTATCAGCATAACTCTTCTGTCGATCACGTGCTGCTTTCAGTTATTCCTTGACTTGAATGATCTTGTTGTTTGTTTCTTGCACTATCTCAGGTCCAGATAGTTGCTTCTCCCTAATTTCTGCCCAACAGACTGGGGTTCGGCACTTTCGTCCATAAAGTGCTTCGAATGGTGCAGCATTGATACTTGCGTGATAACTATTATTATAAGAAAATTCTATTAAAGGTAAGTGATCATCACAATTACCTCCGAAATCAATTACACAAGCTCTAAGCATGTCCTCCATTGTCTGAATTGTCCTTTCGCTTTGTCCATCCATTTGAGGATGATAAGCTGTGCTCAGATTTAACTTGGTTCCCATGGCTTTTTGGAAACTTGACAAAAAATGAGAGGTAAAGCGGCTATCTCTATCAGAAACAATTGATAAAGGAATTCCATGCAATGAAACAATTTCATTTACATACAATTTAGCTACATGTTCCATACTGAAAGTTTCCTTCATTGGTAGGAAATGAGCTGACTTAGTTAGTCTATCTACAATTACCCAGATTGTATCATTACCTTTCCTTGTTTTGGGTAATTTATTAACAAAATCCATTGTTATTAATTCCCATTTCCACACTGGCATTTCTAACTGTTGCAATAGGCCTGAGGGTTTCTGGTGTTCAGCTTTAACTTGTGAACAAGTTAAACATTTAGAAACATAGGCTGCTATGTCCTTTTTCATTCCTATCCACCAGAAATTTTTCTTAAATCCTGGTACATTTTATCACTTCCTGGATGCATCGTATACTTAGACTTATGGGCTTCTTCTAATATACGATGACGTAGGTTTCCTAATTTAGGTATCCACATTCTCTTTTTATGGAATCTCCAAATTCCACCTGTTCCTTGTTCTAATTCCATAATCATACCTTTTAATTTTTCAGTATCTTCCTTGATTACTGATTCTTGTGCTTCTCTTATCTAATCATTTAAATCTACTTGCAGATTTAATTTAAGAGAACGTACCCTTTTTGACTTTTCATGATATTTTCGACTTAAAGCATCTGCCACTACATTTGCTTTTCCTTCATGATACTGGATATCACAATCATAGTCACTAAGCATCTCCGTCTAGCGTCTTTGTCTCATATTCAACTCCTTTTGCCCGAAAACATACCTTAAACTCTTATGATCAGTGAATATGGTAAACTTACTACCATAAAGGTAATGTCTCCAAATCTTAAGGGCAAAAATTATAGCTCCTAATTCTAAATCATGGGTTGAATAATTCTCTTCATGATTCTTAAGTTGTCTAGATGCATAAGCTATAACCTTTTGGCGTTGCATCAATACACATCCATAACCTAATTTAGAAGCGTCACAATAGATTACAAAATCTTCAATTCCTTCTGGTAACGCTAGTATGGGTGCATGGGTTAATCTTTGCTTAAGAATTCTAAATGCTTCTTCTTGTTTTGGTCCCCATTCAAACTTAATGGATTTACAGGTTAACTTAGTTAAAGGAATAGCTATTCTAGAAAAATCTCGAATAAATCTCCTATAATAACCGGCCAATCCTAAGAAACTTCTAACCTCAGTTGGTGACTTAGGGGTTTTCCATTTAGTAATTGCCTCGATTTTTGTTGGATCTACATGAATTCCTTCATGGTTCACTAAGTGTCCAAGAAATTGTACCTGTTCTAGCCAAAACTCGCACTTTGAAAATTTAGCATAAAGCTTTTCCTTTCTTAATAGACTTAAAAGTGCGTGCAAATGCTTTACATGATCCTCTTTACTCTTAGAGTAAATTAGAATATCATCTATAAAGACAATTATGAATTTATCCAAATATGGCTTACATATCCGGTTCATCATGTCCATAAATGCGGCTGGAGCATTGGTTAAACCAAATGGCATAACAGTAAATTCATAATGGCCATACCTTGTTCTGAATGCGGTTTTAGGAATATCCTCTTCCTGTACCTTTAATTGATGATATCCTGACCTTAAATCGATTTTAGAGAAAAATCGAGCTCCTTGCAGTTGGTCGAACAGATCATCGATTCTCGGTAATGGATACCGATTCTTAATCATGACTTTGTTCAATTCACGGTAATCAATGCACAGACGCATTGATCCGTCCTTCTTTTTAACAAATAAAATCGGTGCTCCCTAAGGCGACGAACTTGGTTGTATGAATCCTTTTTCCAACAATTCATCTAATTGTTTCTTTAATTCTTGCATTTCGGTGAGTGCCAAACGGTAAGGTGCTTTAGCAATTGGTGCTGTTCCTGGTAGCAGGTGAATTCTGAATTCAACTTCTCTATCTGGAGGTAGTCCTGGTAATTCTTCAGGAAAGACATCTGAAAACTGAGACACTACTGGATTGTCTTTTAGTTCTTTTCCTTTAGTGTTAGTGATTATAGAAATCAAATACACTATAGATACTTTTCTTATATAACTTGCAGTTTTCATCACAGAGATGAATTTTGTGGATCTAGATGGTTTATCTCCTTTAATTGTGATCTTTTCACCCTTTGGTGAATTTACTTGAATTGACTTTTGATCACATAAAATACTGGCTTTATTGGCTATTAACCAATTCATTCCTAAAACGACATCAAATCCTGCCAGATTCATGGGATAAAGGTTTGCCATAAACTTTTGATTTAAAATTTCTATTCTTGCTCCCTACAAGATTTCAGAAATCTTAATCGTTTCTCCATTAGCTGTCTCTACGAGACATTCTTGTGGTAGTTTAGTTAATGACTGATTTAGAAGTTTGCAAAACGAAGTATTAATAAAACTTTGGTTTGCACCAGAGTCAAATAATACTTTAGCAAATACATCATTAACTAAAAACGTACCGGCTATCACATCTGGAATCATCTTGGCCTCGTCTGCAGTCAGAACAAATGCTCTGGCATTTTTAGTGTTGTTGTTATTGTTCGCAGCTGGAGTCAATTTTGGGCAGTTTTGCTTGATATGACCTTGTTCCCCACAATTGTAGCATACTCTATTGTTGGTTTTCCTCCTGCAGTCTTCATCCTTGTGTCCTGATATTTTGCAGAAATTGCAATATATGGAGCATCTTCCAGAATGCTTCCTTTTGCGATACTTGCAATAAGGTGCAGATGTGGAACCTACATTTTTCCCACGGTTAGAATTTCCAGATCGGAATTCCTGGGTTAGTCTTTGAGCTAGGTTTCTCCTATGTTCTTCTTCTCTAGTACGGATTAATTCATCTGTCAAGGTATTTGCTAGTTCTACAGCTTCTTCTATAGTTTGGGGTCTAGCTGCCTTGACTACATGTCTAATCTCTCCAATTAATCCCCAGATGTAATGGGAGATTAATACCGGTTCAGGTGATGCAAGGGTTGGTACTATTCTAGCATATTCAAAGAATGTGGTAGTATAACCCTTACTATCTACTCTGGTTATTCTTAAGTTTAGGAACTTATTAGCTATCTATTCCTTTTCATTAAGAGGGCAGAATTTCCTTTCCACCATGTTCCTAAATTCTTCCCATTCCATATTGTATATCCTATCACTTCCTTTTGACTGGAGGATAGTGTTCCACCATTCTAAGGCTGAATTCTTAAATAAGTTAGAAGCAAACATTATTTTGTCTTCTTCAGCACACTTGCTTATTTTTAAAACAGCCTCAGTTTTCTCTATCCAGCGTAGGGCTGCAATGGGTCCTTCATTGCCCGAGAATTCTATTGGTTTGCAGGACCAGAATTCTTTATAAGAACAACCATAAGTCATGGTTCTTCTTCTTTTGGGAATGGGGACTTGAAGTACGGGTCCATTGTTCACGCTGTTTTCTGGTTCAATTGGTCGCTTACTGCTATGCTTACTTTTATTATTCGCTTCTTGAATCGTTTGAATAATAAATGGCATTGCATCTATGATTCCTTGTGCCACTATATGTTGAACGGCACTATTATCCATTTGGTTTCCATTGTTATTGATGCTCGGATTCTCATTAACCACGTTAATGTTACTCTGGTTATCATTATTCAGATTTCCTTGATTTCCTTCGTCGGCCATCTGAATTTTAAACATTTACCCTGTATTAATATCACAAAATAATATTTATATAATCAATCAGATGATACGCATTTTTTCCAAAAGCGTCGATCATTGCGACTTTGCAATATTTCCAAATACTAGGCATCGATTACACACCAGTACTGAAATAAAAATTACAATACCAACTGAAAATAAAATTACACTAATAGTAGTAGGCATCCATACACACATATTTATTTTATTAATTTATTATTATTATTACTACTACCGTTTCACCATCACATTCATGGATATGGATTCATCCAAAAATCCATATTGTGCTCGTCGTATTTCCATACGAGTCGCTCTCCCACCTGCCTCATCCATTCACTACTTTCTAAAATTTCCTCACCAAAAGTCCTAAGTTCTTGTACGTTTTCTGCACTCATTAGGGGTGCAGGTTCTAGGACTGGGTTCGGAATATGGGGTGCGGGTTCCTGGTATAGGGGTGTAGGTGCCTGGAATCGGTAAGGATCTTCTAAGATCTCCCTAATGTATTCATCGTGGTAATAGGGATCTAAAGGGTCCATACCTGGATAGGCTCCTGTGTTCTGCATGGGTGTGTCTTCATGTATCGGGTAGCGTTGCACATAGTCCCTAACATCATCCCACCAGGGATCGTAATTTGCGTCTAAGGGATTTGGTGCTGGTACCCTAGGGATTTCTTCTGGATTAAAGTCATGTATCTCTACTTGGTTTTCAGGGTTTTCTATATCCATTGGCTGGTCAGGGATTGGCAGTTGTGGTTGGGGTGCTATTATTTGCTTCAGATTAGGGTCAGCTGCAGTGGTGGGGAGGATATGGATATTGGCTATACCCCTATTTATCATATCCTGGGCATAGGCATTTGTCTCTCTCTTGGCTGCTGCTAGTACCCTCTGGTCTTGTAACTTTTTCATACACTTCCTACGCTCGTGTGCCCCTCTACTGAACTATCCCCTCTTTTTATGAGGAAATGGGTCTTCTGACTGAGCCTTAAACACAAAGATTCCTTCTTCCGTATCAGTAGAGTACCCTGAAAGGGCAGGCTGAGAAGAGGAGGTGCCTTCGCTTCTCGGCGAACCAGACAATTGACGGTACGCATCAGATGGTCCTTGGTTGCTCATACTGTAAACTAACATATAGTCAAATAACACATAACAATAAATACAGTTATGCACGTATTTCCGTAATTTATTTCCTAACACTTTAAATTTTGATGTCAGCAGAACACCTATGTGGCTGAATCAGTGGCTTAGCTCTGATACCACCTTCTGTCGCAACCCCCGATCCCTTAGCTGTCCCGGGAACGGGCGGCCGCGAGCCAGTTTTGGTGGTATCGTGTATTGTCTATTTTTTTGCAGCAGAATTTTCATCAGGACCGTAGTTAGGAAATGTTTATCAGATTAAAAACCACCATTTATATATAAATAAACATATTGGGATGAAACCCAAGGTTTTATTACAAGCTGATTTATAGGGATAAATCCCATTTTATTTGAATTAAAACGCCTTTTTTGTTTAGGTAACTTTTATAGCCACTATTCCAATCCTTCAGTGCTGTCCAGTTGGCTTCTAATTGGCTTTCACATTGCGTTACCTGAAGCGCGTTTTAAAAACATTTGTCAGTGGGAAATACTGGTGAGTGAATCCCAATTTAATCAAGAATTATTAATTTAATTTAAACTTAACAGTATTGAGGGCGATTACAATGTTTATATCTACCCAATTACTCATTCAGTACTGTCAATCCTGACTGGTGGGTCATATTACACATTGGCTAACTCTTCGTCCAATGGTAACGTTACTCACATTTTGTATAAAAAACCCCAACATACCGGCAGTAATCGTAGAATTACAAAGACTCAATCACTGCTAAATTGCATTGTAAAATAGTTAAGGTTTTGTAAAAACTGTTTACAAAAAGGAGATTACTCACATTGCTTTCTTAGATTTTCCGTAAGGGTTTCCTGAGAATTATCTATAATTTACACAAATGCACACGCGTTAGTATAATAACCCATTTTAACATTAGTAATACCCTCCCCGAGACGGCATTCCAACGACTACGTCGGGCAGAACCACGACAGCCGTTACGGAACCCTAGATCAATCGGGCAGCGTATCTAATACGTATCCAGGGGTTATAATACTTACAACGGAGCAGAATTTCGCTATTTAGGGGGTATAATACCCGCGTATAATAACTTCTACTACTTAATATTGAGATTGAGAAAAGAAAATTGGACGAACAGACAGAAGATCCGATGCATTGTATTTATAGTTGCTGAGTCTGGTCCTCTCGCGGCCCGCGTAACACAAGCACAGGGCCTACGCGGCCCGCGTTGACCCTAGGTCAACGTGTAGCTTGTCCGGATCATCAGGTAGGCTTGCCGTGTGTTGGGCCACGTGGATGCACCGGGCTGAGCCACCTTTTAAGTTCACACGGCCTGCGTGAAGGTTAGGCTTAGGCTTACGCGGCCCGCCTCAAGCCAAAACTTTCAATTTTTAATTAAATTTAATAGTATTTAGGGTATTCGGGGCCCGTTTTCTCGTATGGGGTGTATTTTTGAACATGTAGAGATATTTTAAAATATATTAGGGTGTCGGAAATATTATGAGGGTGTTGGTTTTATCGAGGGGTGTTATAATTCAGAATGTATTGTTTTGGAAAAATCCCTAATGTCCATAATTCTCAACACATAGAATATATGTCTACATAGCAAACCAAAATGCTCAAAACGCTTGCATGAGCAACTGCATGTGCAATCAGACTTACGGAACATTAGCTGAAAAAACGCCAAAAACAATATCTCTATAACGCCATGCAGAGAATGTTTGTCTAAAAAAATAAAAATAAAAAACACATTGGATATGATAAAACGCCATTCATAGAAAACGCCATATAAAAACAAAACGCCATTGTTTACCTCAAATAAGGATGTACAAGGCTGCTGGAAGTCATTTATGTAAAACTTAACAAACCCATCGGGCTGATCTTCGTAACGTTGATTTATGCAATCCGCAATTCCAATTAGCTCAGCTTGAACGTCACAAAAAATACTTTTTGTGTATATGTCAACAGCTTGGCCTTCCAACAATTGGTAACTACTCTTCAACTGGGGTCGTTTGTATCGAGATTCATGATCATTTTTCCGATGTGTGTGACGCTGTGCTTCTATTGCAGTTTCGTAATGAGTCATGAACTCAACAATAGTAGCTTTCGAATTGCACACTTGACCAAAAAAATGATTCTCACTCTCTGACCTCGATGTCATTCGCATAAGACCCGACATCTCTTCCATTCTATAGTATGCAGGGATCCAAGATTCCCTGAGTGCAAAAATATTAGATAGCCAGTCATTATCTGCTAAATTGAACTCTCCGATAACCGCTTCCTATTCTGATTCAAACTCTTCAGGTGTGAGAATATATGTCCATACAACACCACAAATATGTTCTTTAAAATTGGTGGAATTGCATAGCCTAACACCAACTTATGTATAACACGAAAAGGCCATGCATAAAAAAAACATATATATTACAGAAAGACAAAACTTAATTAAAAAAACAGTAACAAGATACAAAACGCCATGTATTTTAAAACGTAAGGTATCCTAAAACGCCAAAGGTAAAAATAAGCATACCAACCTTCAGAGAAAGTTTATGCATCACATGCCACACGCATAACCGATGGCCCGTGTCAACAAATACAACATAAATAGCCTTCTTCATTGCTGGCGCTTGGTCAGTGACAACAACTTTTGGTTGAGAGCCAACAGCTTTTAGAAAAATTCTCAACAACCAAATATACGTATCAGCAATTTCCGACGCCAATAATGCAGCAGCAAATGTAACATTGCAGTGATGATTGTCTATACCAGTGAACGGTAAAAACACCATAGCGTATCTGCAAATGAAAATGCCATGAGAACTGAAAAAGTAATAAAAATGCCATTGCATGTAAACTAATAAAACGCCATTGCATGTAAACTCATAAAACGCCAAAAAACAGAAGAAGTTGAATTATAAAATATTACTTGTTGTAACGATACATTGCGTCAAACGAAATCACATCACCAAACACGTGGTAATTACGTTTGGCTTGATCGTCACACCAAAAAGTCCCTTCAAACGATTCTCTTCGTCTGTGAAGTAATCGTACGAGAAATTAGGCTGGGAATGTTTTTTTTCATTCAAATGTCTCACAACCATATCGACATCATATTCCCCTATAAACAAGTTAATTTGCCTCTTATAGTTCTTAAATTAAACTTTACTTGCACCCACGTCTTCAAAACCGCCAAAACAAGTCTTCATAAAATTAAACGCCTTGGCGGGACCCAAATTCAGCTTAGACATGCTGTGTATAACATGCTTCTGGAGCTGAGTGAGGTGCCGTTTAGTTGGAAGAAAATGCTTATCAGGACGTTCAACAAGATCATGGTTGTGCTACTCGACAAACTTATACGCCTTCCATGATCTAGCCTAAAAAATTACACCTAACAGTGCACCACAATCAGTCCTATTTGAAAAATTGGATCGCACTAATCGCTCCTTTTGATTGGGGTCCAACGTATCAACCTTCTTGTCCTTGTATAACCCAGTCTCATACACAAGTATTACTTAATATGTAACACACAACACACCATTAGAGTTAGTCTTTGTAGTACCTTTTCTGACTGAAAACCCACACAACTTTGCATACTTAACATACATTGAATAACAATCATCAAGGCTTGAGAATACCATGTCCATTATAGGCTTTATTTCTTCACTAACGTCAGGAATGATAAATGGTAATCCAGTTTTGGGGCAAAGCCTTTGACTCGAGGAAGCAACTTCGTCTGAGAAAACACAGTGAGGAACAGAAAAATCAGAAAAACGCCATTAAAAATAGAAAATGACTCGTAATAACATTATAGATTAAAACGTCATTAATTGAATAAAAACAAGACATAATAAACACATAATTTAAAAACGTTATGATGAAAACGCCATGAGATGAATAATTAAAAAAACTTAACAACATAAAAAAATTAACAAAAATATTACATCATAATGAAAACGTCATAGTTAACAAAACTGATATTTACACAAATTAACTAATAGTGATAACTGATGTTTACAAATACTACTAAATAACATTCAAATCTAATCAAATAGATGTAAAATGCCAATGATCATAAAAACATAAGAAATATACTAGATCCTAAACGACAATTAAAATTAATATTGAAAACTCCAATTATCAGTTATTAGTAATTGTTTAACTACCAATTAAAACGCGATTATATTGCATAATTGAATAATGCCATTGAAATCATACAACACATTATAAAAAACTAATATAAAAAAAATAATGAAACAAGCATAAAAGAACAAAACGCCATATCTGTTGCATGATTTGCTGGAACAAAAATAGAAAACGTCAACGAATTACTTTGTCGAACAGAATCCACGTTAGACGCCATAGATCTGAGAAAGCTTGCAAAGGAGGTAATAGCTAACAAGAAATCTTTGGAGTTTTAATTTGAAAGAAATTTATAACGCGAATAAGGGGGAACGTATAAAAGGACAATCGTACCCCTGCATATCAATTAGCGCTCCCTGCCACGTGTTGGGCCAGGATCCATTCTCACTGTTCTCACACTTTTCACCGTTCTCTCCTGATCTCGTACCTATATATATATATATATATATATATAGAAACAGGATCGGGAGAAAACGCTCAAAAGTGTGAGAACGGTGAGAACGCTTCCTGGCCCAACACGTGTCACACCGCTTAGAAAATGGCGGAGGGGCTTTTTTGTCCTTTCATCTTCTGCTTTTCCTGTTCCGCTTTTTCCCAATGTTGTTTTAAATTTTGGTTTTTGAGATTTTTGGCGTTAATCAAATTCAATAATTAATGGCGTTTTAATGGTTCCATTGTGTCAACATTTTGGTGTTTATGACGTTTATGGCGTTATTCACATTGTATGCCAATGGAACCCAGGGGGCAGGAAATCTATTTGAATGGCGTTTTCCAAGGCGTTTTAACAAGTTGGCCTATTGATCTGTTATTTTTTATAAACATTTTGGCATTTGTGGTATCTTGGCGTTTTACTATTGTTAAATTATATTTCAACCACAGGAAAAAAAATACAAGGGAAGGAAATAAATTAAAAATCCTAATTGGATCTCTTTTCCCAATCTTCAGTGTCATCAGTCTCTCTCTTCTTTAATAGTACATGAACTGTCATCAAATATATGACGTTTTATGTAAAACTTAACAAACCCATGGGTTTGATTTTTTTTGCCTGCTTGTCTGTTGAATTGTGTTTTTGTGTGGATGTTTTGGGACATAGATATATGGCGTGTGAGTGGGTTTTTCGTTTTTCCTTTATCTAGATCTTCATCTTTATAGTGAACCCACTCTTCAGTGTCATTGACCTATTCTGCTCATCCAAACCTTCTTCAAGAACAAAAAATACAAAATTCCATATGACTGACATCAGTATCTTTTTCCTGAAATTTTGTCCATCTCATGCAGCAAAATCTTTTCTGAGGTACTTCCCTCTGATAACAATTCATTCAGTTTATTTGTTGGCGTTTTACAGTGGGTGGTATTTAGTAGTATTTGGCTTTTTTTTTTTGGTTTGATCAAATGGAAGTTGCTGAGATGCATCATTTTATAGGATGTCTTTTGGTGGCTAAATTAGGCGGTGCATTATTATAATAAAGTATTTTTTCTTTTCAGTTACTGTTTTGTAATTAATGTTTTTGATAAGCTTTTTATCTCTGAAGTCTGTAACACGTCCCATCTTTCAAGTTTGGCGTTTTAGATTCTTCAGTATATAATGATTTTGTATTTACTGTTTCTAGTTAGATTTTCAAGTTTGCTTTTTATTTTTTTTTTCTTATTTTTATTTTTTTTTTGGGTTTTTTATAATAATTTTTCAAAGTAATTTTATTATAGTTTGGCAGTTTTTTTGGGGGCGTTTAACTGAATGATATCGTTTTAAACAAGCATTTTGGCTGTTTTGGCGTTTTTATTATAAATGGCGTTTTTATTATATATGGCGTTTTTATTATATAACAATTAACTGAAAAGGAAAATAAAAAAAAAAGAATACATAAACAATTGATCTTCCAAATCTTCTCTGTCTCCAGTCTCTTTCTTTCTCTTTTTTGAATCATGTTAACTGGCTGGTTAGATTTTCGTATGATTCATTTTGTTTTTTTTTTGTTTTTCAAGTAGTTTTTTGTGTTGCTGTTTGGAAGCACATAGTCTGACATCAGCATCTTTTTCTTTAATATTTGTCCATCTCATGCAGCAAAATGTTATCGAGTTTATATCCTTCAGCCAACAATCTTGAATTTTTTCAATCAACGATGTTTGATTTTTTAACTTTTTTGGCGTTTTGCCGATAAAAAGAACGCCACGGAATAAGATCACCTTAAACCTCAAATTTTGATCATGCTAAAATCAATAATGTTTTGCTGTATGAGATGGACAACATTGTTAATATTAAGAAAGATAACTGACAATGTTGTCCACCCGATACAGCTAAACTTTATTGACAACAAACCTCAATAATCTTTTGTATGTTTTGGCGTTATAAATTTGATGGAAGTTTAGGATAAGTCAATGAGATTTCACTAAATGAAATGGACTATATCCTCACTTTAGGATTTTGTCTATTTCATTTGAGCGAAATCTTACTAACAGCCAAACTGAATTTCAAAAAAAAAAAAAAAACGTTTTTGGGATTGAAGATATTTGATGTTTGGGTTTTTTGGCGTTTCTAAGGCGAATGGGTTATATGAAATATGGAGTTTGGGTTTTTGTGTGTGTGTTTTAACTGAAGGTGTGAGATGTATATATAGGATTTTTTTGGCGGTTTTTTAAGGCGGGATTTTACTATAATTAAGTTTGACGTTTTATATTTATTGGCGTTTTACTTAGAATAGTCTGTGATTTTTGTTTTTGGCGTTTTATTTCATGAATTGGCGTTTTATGTGGAGTAGTCAAAAGACCCTTTTAGCCTTAATGAAGCACGTCCACGTAATAAAATTGATGTTATTTATGAAAACGCCACCACGCCAATCTAGTCCATAGATTGTTTTGATCGGACGATCGTTAAGCGTTCTCACCGTTCTCACACTTTTGATCGTTTTCTCTAAATCCCGACCCTATATATATATATGTATATGTATTTATCTGTTTGTATATATAGCAGTATTTAAGTAGGTGTATGTATATATGTGTTTGTTTTTATATGCTTAGATATATGTTTTGTTAAGAAATTTGAAGGTTTTTATCCTGTATAACACATGTATTTGCATATGTGTATTTAAGTATGTCACTACAAAGATTCGAACTATTACCGGAGATAATTTATGTTGCCAATAACCCTTAAAATCGCCGCTAAAAGTATTAGCGGTGACATGCCGTCACTAATATGCCGCCGCTAATGCTTCATCGCTACTGCCTGAAATCTCCGCCAATAGTAACAACTTTTAGCTGTGACAAGTACCTGCAGATTTTCCAGTTTTGACATAATCATAAAAATCCAATTTATAAACATAAAAATCTTGTCTAAAACATAAAAACTGGGTAACATAGTCCAAATATGTTGTTTAATTAAGTTTTAAACATAAAAATACTTAAAAAATAAAACTAGCTACTCCATATCATTATTCTCGTTCCCCTTTTCTCTATCACCTTCATCCCCGGGACTTGAAACACTCTCACAATTTGAGCCTACAAAATAAAGTATACATTATAAGTTAAAACAAAACTACATATTACCAATACAAAGACTTTTAAACGAGCAAAACATGTCCTTAACGATTAAGTCGGATTCCAATTACCAATCTACTAATGATTATTGATCTAACATGTACAAATCTACTAACATTTACCAATTCTACTAAGATATACCAAGCTACTAACATTTAACAATTATACTAAACTAACATTTATTATAGAAAACCAACATTAATAAAAGTACTGAACTACGAAACTATCAACATTAACCCATCTAGCAAACTACCAACATAAACCAAATTTACCAAACTAACATACATTCATTGATCCTTATGTAAGACTTTAAAATAAAATAAACTAGCTTCACATATGTAAGCGGTGGAATTGTTTGCTCCTCCTCACCAAAGAAACTTGAGGATGTAGATTAAGGAACTTTACACTCAATTTGTCTAGTATGTCCGCGCTGAGCATCCAACACCTTTTCAAATATCGCGACATCATTCGCTTCTGATCCACTAATTCTATGCAATGACCTATAAGAAAGCCTAATATTGATTACGCAAACTCTCAAGTAATTAAGTCCCGATCAAGGTCACTTAATTTTATTATTTCTTTGGAGAATTAAAATTAAAAACACTCTAATCACTTTAAAAACATTCTTTAAAGTTTGTTTGCAAAGTTAATATTAATCTTTAAAGACGAGTTACTCCTTTGTCAAAATTCCTAACCCGACAACCTAAGGAAAATTAATCTGAAAAACATATTAGTCACCTAATATTAATTTTAAATAGATAATCTTCTAATTTTGTTCTAGTTATGAACCAAGAGCATGATCAGGCAAGAAGATAATTTTGGCCTAAATCACTAACTTACACAATTTAACATACTCAAGAATTCAACTTAACACCATATGATTATGCCAAATCCAAATGAAAGACTACACACACATTTTCAAATCTTCATCTAATTTGTTAACATTTACCATTCGTAGTTTCATGTCATGAACCTAGTTAACAAGCTACAAGATTCAATAATTAACATCTATACATGGGTTTTCCAACATATCATGAGCAAACATTCATCAAACATCCATGGAATCCAACTTTAGACATGTATGCACAGTCTAAGAACAATAATAAAATTTCATTATCAAGATTAGCATAAACTTGTCATCATAAATTCTTAAAAAATCATCACATAAAACAAAAGTTTCAACTTGATTTAGACAACCAACAATGTCTAGCCCATAGGGCTTACAAGAACTACAAGCATGTTTACAAAACTACCAAAATTCATGGCTAGAAATTAGGAGAATTCAAACCTTAAGTAAGCAAGGAAAGTAGGTTGGTTGATGATTAATGATCCTATCTTGATGTTGGAATCCTTCAAAGTTGCTTGCAAATGGGTGGAAGTTGTAAGTGCAGATCTTGCTGGGTAACTGTGCTTTATCAGTTCTGGTCAACAAAGCCAAAAGTCAAAGAAGTCAAAAGTAAAATGAAAGGCCTTATCCGAGTTTATCTGTTAAATTTGGAATAGGCACGCTGTCCGAATTTGTTGTATGTTTGGACTAGGAGTTTGTCAGGACATGTTAGTCCGAGTTTATATATGTTTGTCACGTAAAGTCCGAATATATTTCTATATTCGGACTAGCTTGTCAAGATATAGGTGTCCGAACTTAACATTAAACTCAGACAGGTTAGTATGGGTTTTTGTGTCCGAGTTTGTTGCCCTAGCCTATACATATGTGTGGTGTATAGGTTAGATTAGAAAAAGCTTTGTGCAACTCTCACAAACCCCAAGAATTCTTCAATAGTGTGTGCACATTCTAGAGAGAAAGTGACTATGTGTTAGTGAAAGAAAGCTAGGTTTAGATCTTTGTGATCTAAACCAGCTTGTAGATGATGTATACTCTTTCGGTTTCTGTAATTTGTGATAACTGATTCAATAATAAAGGGTTTCATCTTCTACATCTTTCTATCTTTCATGTTTTTGTTGGTTTCACGTCTTGAATCAAGTGCAATGTTGATGTTCATCATCGATCCAGTGCTTTCACAATGGTATCAGAGCATGGTTACCAATTCAGAACGGTCTAATCGCCTTCCGAATCACCATTGCTCTTGATTTGATGTTTGTTTCCGCCAAACATCATGTAGACATGAAGATTCTGCAGAAACTTGAAGAAATTGAAGTTGTTCATCGACTGAGATGTTTTCTTGTTTTCCAAGTTGTTTCAGATTTGAGGTTTGATCTGAAAAGGGAGTTGTCCGAATTTAAGTAAGTGTTAGAAGTTTTTATGTCTGTATTTGTTACTTCCATATTTGGTTATGACCTTGTGTGAAGTCACGCATGGGAAACAAATTTGGAAGAAGGTTACGGGGTATTTGTCCGAATTTCTTGTCCAAATTCGTTCAATGCTCTTTGTCTGAATCTGTTGATTTAAAGGTTTGTCAGGGTTTGTTCATTCCCTTTGTCCGAATTTAAAGGTTTGTCAGGGTTTATTCATTCCCTTGTCCGAATTTATGTGTTGTCGGGATTTATTTTCATCTCATTATCTGAACTTGTGAGTACTTATCCGAATTTAGGAGAGTTATCAGGACTTAGTCATTCTCTTCTCCGAATTTAAGGGTTTGTAAGTTCTTATTCATTCCTTGTCCAAATTTAAAGGTCTATCAGTACTTATTCATTCCTTGTCCAAATTTAGGGGTTTGTCAGTACTTATTCATTCCTTGCCCAAATTTAAGGGTTTGTCAGTACTTATCAAACATTTTGTCCAAACTTATTGTCCAAACTTGTACAAACTTGTCCGAATTTGCCCAAACTTTCTTCTTATTGTCCAAACTTGCTTCTTATTATCAGAATTTATTCATTATAGTCCGAATTTGTTGGATAACTTTGTCAGGGTTTGTTAGTTCTTTATATAGGTCCGAATTTGTGGTTGTTCTTCCTTATCCGAATTTATTCATTCCTTTGGAGTCCGAATTTATTCCTTCACTTTGTGTTGTCCGAATTTATACACATTTTTGGAGTCCGAATTTGTTTAATCCTTGTCCAAATTTGAGTAAGGGTGTATGTGTTCATTCAAGTCCAAATTTGTGTAAGGGTTTGTGTGTTCATTCAAGTCCGAATTTGTAAAGATTTATTAATTCTTCATTTGTAAGGATTTGTTCGTTCCTCCTTGTCCGAATTTGTAAAGTCCGAATTTATGGGTTATTTTCGAATTTTTGAGTTATATTCGGTTTCTAGATTCTCGGTGTACGGACTTGGTTCGTATTGGAGTTTTCGGACAATTTGGGATTTTTTTTCTGGCATTCGAAGAAATCCGAAGGTGAAGTGACTTGAACTTTGACAGTTTACAAAGAAATAGGGGGAGTAAAAATTTCCTATTCTCTTCGTAAATCTAAAGCTTGTGCGTGAAAAGCTCGTGTGAGACGGATTTTTGTCAAGTGTGTTCGTGTTTTTAATCAAGTATTGACGTGATGAAGTTGAATTCTCGGTTGACGACTAGTTAAAGATTCAGCCTTAATAGTTGTTGTATGGAGTAGAGAAGATTAGTTTCTTGGTCTCTCTTCCAAGACGGTTGCTAGTCCATTCTCAAAATAATGTGGGGCTTCTTGATAAGGGGAAGATCGGAGATGAAAGCTATTAGGGATTCAGTGGATTCGTTACGAGATGAGATCATACATGAAAGGTTGAAGAGTTTTGATCAAAATGGTGGATGTACCTTTACAAAGTTCAGTTTGTTATTAACTTATCGAACTGACTTCATGTCTTTGCGGAATTTCAAATGTTCATTGTTGGGCATTGGAAATCCAATGTTTCTTTCTGCTGCCGGTTAGGTTTGAAGATTAAGGTTTCGAGTGATATTCTTTGTAACGCCCTAACACGTTTTAACCAAAAGACGCAGCGGAAAATACAAACTTAAAAATTTATTTCATTATATTTAATTTAACATGCTTGTAACTACGTTAATTTACTCTTTTACATTAAATACATTTATCCTTTCTATAATTTAAATTACATTCGACATTCTTATATTAAATTGTGTAACCACACACTCGCACGTACAATCCATGTCTTGACTTGATCTTCAACCGCTTACTCTCTATGATGAGAAATCCATAAACCTGTACAACCTTCAGTCACCACATACAATCACATCGTTAGCAACCGGTGACATCATATGTAAACTTTTAAACATGCATAATCCGGCGTCAACATCTCTTGCTCTCGCTTATGTAAATTCATTCGTCCATCCATTGGAACACTCTCGTTGGATTTCAGTACCAAATCTTCAACTTCCATTATTAGTATACCTGCACTTCCATTTCATTCTCAATAGAAAAAGGATTAGCATCAATAGACTTCTTTCATATGTGTAAGTCCACGTATACGCATAAACAAGTCTCATTCGTTCATGCATATAGCTAAATTCCAATTCATGCATACATACCTTACTATTCGTACACTTTCTTACAACCTGCATCTTACCCAATATTACAAACAAGTCCTAAACACACTCGTCTAATACATGTACATCACATACACATAAATTTCCACCCTTATGTGTTCATAGACATACTATCCTACGAGTTCCAATTACTTTCATTAATCAAACTCATACCCACATGTATAACTACTTATTTCATCTTTATGCATAATACCAACATGTAAGTTCCCTTCTTACCCATACTTAATAGAAACTCTTTCTTAACCACCTTTGACTCATTTCCACTAAAACTTACCTTAGTACTACCATTGAAACAAACCTTCTTACATAACACTCAATAATTACGATACAACAATACATTACAAAGCTAAAGGGTAAGTCCGAAGTTCACTTACCTTACGCGCCCGTATTTGTGTTCTCTTCCTTGTGTCCTCTTGAGTCGTTAGCCTTTCGTGCTTCCATCTATCTTGACATGATCCCTAAACTTTCATGTCATTGCATACACATTCTTATTAGCATTTAATAATTGTACATATGAACGATCATATCACATTCATATTTCACATTTAACTTTCATTAGTCAATTCAAACAAGCATAAGGCATACTCATGATGCAGTACTCATTCAACCACATGATCACCTAGTTATATGCACACACCATACTAGTAATCCTCATAACTCTACAACTTACACCATGACCCGTGCTTAGCAACCCAACATCATTCCCACATGAATTATATCTAAAACACACTTCTCATGTTAGTTTACAATCAAATACGTTATTATCACATTCTATACATAATTACCCATTACTTGCATACAGTTTCACATTTTATTGTCATTTAGACATTTCATCAAACACTTGGTGTGCGTACTAGTTTCTAAGCATAATGCACAATTATTTCATGCTTTTCTTCCTACTTATCACTTTCATTTATCAACACAAGTAAACATCATACAAATTCCATACCATACTCAATCTATATACAAATACACATCACATACTACACATATTCACAATCAAGTTCATACAATTTCATGGATTACACATAAACCCACTTAACTAAGTGTGGTAATTCATTCAAACACCTAAATTATAGCAATTTACTCAGAATTCTCACTAAGGGTTTGTTCCTAAACGAGCATACATCACTAATTTTGTCATAACCTTTATGATTCATACATAAATCACTACTCGTGATGTTCATCAAGATTTCTAAACTTCATTAAACATCAAAATTCAACATACCTTATGATCCCCTAGCTTGGGTGATCGTTAATTCATGTTCCTTTTTGAGTTTGAGCCTCAATTCATCCTTCAATTTGATGATTCTTGATGAACTAGGTTTTGCACCCCTTGTTCATCTCCTAGAGATCGATACACACACACACACACACTATGTGTGTGTGTTGTGTTTTGATTTTATTTAATAAAATCATGTATCCTTTTAACGGTTTTGGTCCCTCAAGTCTAGTTTTAATTAAATAAGGCTACAACTCTTCGTTTATTACTAACGATACTAATAATCAAGTAGGTTAATTATTCCTAGTTAATTTTTGTTTACGGGTTAACTTTTATCATTAACGGTACTTTACCTGTTCCTTTATAGTAACCGGGTTTAAATTACCAAACCCGTTTTTGGGGTGTTACATTCTTACATTTGGTTGTAGGTTGGTTCACGTTAACTTGATTTGGGAGTAGTTTGAAGGGGAGGATCTACAGTGTTTGATGTTGGATTCTTCAGGTTTTACAAAGCTGTTATTTAAGCGATCGTCAGTAAGTCTTTAATTAGATGGGTTGAAGATCACTGTGCTCTGCCGAAAAGATCAAGTCTCAGCCAAAGTAGAAAGCATGCATGACATCATCAGTCAAGGGGGGGGGGGTCTGTAAGCGCAGTATCCGGTGACTGAAGATTTTCGATGCCACACAGAACTGGTAGCAACAGTTAAGGGGGAGTCTGTAAGTACAGTTCTTGCTGGGTAACTGTGCTTTATCAGTTCTGGTCAACAAAGCCAAAAGCCAAAGAAGTTAAAAGTCAAGTGAAAGCCTTTGTCCGAATTTATCTGTTAAATTCGGAATAGGCATGTTGTCCGAATTTGTTTTATGTTCGGACTAGGAGTTTGTCAGGACATGTTAGTCCGCGTTTATGTATGTTTGTCATGTAAAGTCCGAATATATTTGTTATATTAGGACTGGCTTGTCAGGATATAGGTGTCTGAACTTAACATTAAACTCGAACAGGTTAGTATGGGCTTGTGTGTTCGAGTTTGTTGCCATGGCATATATATATATATGTGGTGTATAGGTTAGATTAAAAAAACTTTGTGCGACTCTCACTAACCCTAAGAATTCCTCAACAGTGTGTGCACATTCTAGAGAGAGTGACTATGTGTTAGTGAGAGAAAGCTAGGTTTAGATCTTTATGATCTAAACCAGCTTGTAGATTATGTATACTCTTTCAGTTTCTGTAATCTGTGATGACTGATTCAATAATAAAGGGTTTCATCTTCTACATCTTTCTATCTTTCATGTTTTTGTTGGTTTCACGTCTTGAATCAAGTGCAATGTTGATGTTTGTCATCGATCTAGTGCTTTCATAGAAGTCACCAAATTCAGGAGAGCAAATAGTGGGTTTTCTTCCCTAGGCTTCCCCACCTGAAAAAGAGGTTACTGATGTTTTTATGGAAAGTAACAAGCACTTGCTTGTTTGGGAGCATGGCATTGTTTGTAAAGTAGCATGGCCTTGCTTGTGCTTAGTCATGGCCTTGTTTGTGTTTGACCAGATTCATAATTTCCATTGGTGCTCCAATGCCCGATGCTATTGTTCATGAACATCAATCTCGAGAGTATGCTTTTTAAGGATAAGCGGGGCCTTTCTTGCTTCTGGGCAAGGCCTTAGTTCCCTTTCCCAGAATGCTTCCATTTCCTTCCAAATTTTCACAAATCATCACTTAAACCTATAATTTTACACATAAAAGAATTAAGTACCAGTTTTTATTAAATTTTCAATAATCATGCATAAAATGGGAGAGAAATCGTGCTATAAAGAAGTGTAATTTTAAGCACATCAAATATAGGTAAGTAAAATCGTCTCCTTAGGGAATTCATGGAAAGTGTTTAATTAGTTGTCTAAGTACGAAAGCACATTTGAGTTTTTAACTAGTTTTGAGAATTTTGATTTCAATGCAAAGAATTTTGTTCGAGAAAAACCTTTCCGGGATTTGCGTTTTAGGTTTCAGACAAAACATGTTTGGTTAAGTGGACACCACATATACATGGTTTTGGGATTATATAGATGAAGTGATAATTGAAGACAGGTTTTTAGTTATAACTCATACAATCCAGTTACCTAATTATGGATGCCAAATACCACCCCTAGTTACCAAACTGCTCACGATGCAATGAAACTGAATGCAAATGATAAAAGACAAATAGTTGCAAAAAATTGTTCATTTAAATTATCCATATCAAGTTATTATGCAGTATCTAATAAAGCACAAATCCAAAAACATAAGCAAAATAAGTCTTAAAGTTAAATCTACACAAACTGTTTACCCAGAGGAAGTTACAAGAGATTTAGTTGCTCATCAACATGATTGAATCTTCAATTCTTGTTGTTGTGGATCTTTAATTCATCAACTGGTATGCTTGGAGCAAGTTAGTAAGCCTCAAAATCACATTTGGGATACCTAAAAAATGTTAAGGAATGAATTATTTCCGTATGCGATGTTTAGGTTTAAATAGGGTGGCAACACCATAAATTCGCGAAGTTGGCTGACATCAAGCATCAGGTTGTGCCCTCCTATGACAAAATCTCAAATTTTGACTCTATCATCTGCCCCTAGGTGGCGCCCTTGTACCTCTTGTGGGTGTCATATAGTGCCCTCTCCTGATTTCGTCTCGTTTCTTCATATTTTCATATCTCGTGCCATCTATATGTTGGAGTTTGGTGTCCAATTATCAGTTATTTAATGTTGCTCTTAAGGTACAATCCAAAGAGTTACACTTTGGAAGACGAAGAAATAATAATATTTAATTCTTAAATATTGTAGATTAATTCTTGAGGATGACTATTTGGTTAAATACCGGAAACGTTTATGGTTTAGAAAACAATTAATTTAAGGGAAATAATCGGTGACGTTTAAAGAGTTAGACGAGTAATAATTTATTATTAGATACTAAATTAAAAGGTTGTTTTATTAAGAATAAAATAAAGTCAAAGCGTTTTGACTAACGAGCGATGAATAATGGTTATTCAATATAAACGAGGATTAATTGTTATTGGACAATAGTTAATGAGAGTTAGCTTTATTATTTTATAATAAAACAAAGTCCAAGGGTTGAAAAATAATAAGTAATTAGTCAAGGACTAATTACTTAGAGGGAAAGTCAATTGTTGATGGGCTAGAGTGTAATTAGGGATTTTTAAATAGAACCTTAACATGAAACCCTAATCACACCACAACACAATCAAACGAAATTGAACAAGAGAGATCAGAACCTTAGCCAAATTTCCCCTCCCTCGACCCCTTGTGACGCCATTGGCCACCGCCGCCACCGCCACGCCGTCTCGCGTTTGGTGTTGTGAATTCGATTCATTTTCGTGTGTGAAATTTCATAGGTGTCTTAGAGAGTGTGATCAAGCTTACTAGCCGAACAGTTCGTTGCATCTATTGTACAAGTTTTTGGTTTTCGTTAAGGTACAATTCTAAACCCACTATGGTTGTGTTATGTATACTTATCTGAGTAGGTTGTAACTAGGTCGCTACCGGGAATAGTTTTATATGGTTTGTGTTTTTTCTCGTTTCTACATCAGTTTAATAATAAAGTGTTATAATTATTTTAATATAAATTTGGATTAAATAAATTAAAATAGTTACCGGGGATTCCCTATAATGCTAACAGAGCCACTTTTACTGCTATTGAGATATGATTTTAAATTGATCTTTAGTTTATATTTTTACAACTTTTGTTTAGCAAAAAGATTAAGCCTTTTTCGTTTGTGTGTGATTATGATTGCATGAATCAAACCCTAGAGACTTGTGGTTGTGTTGGTTTGTTCATTGTTTTTTGTCATATTCAATATTTATATTTATTGGGTTATTTGGAACCCTTTGTAATAGTTAGGTTTTACTTTATGTAAAAGGGTTTAATTAAAAATTGTAAGTAGGGGAAATGCCAAACTTTTGTTTGTCCATTCCTTTTTAGACCAGTTCAGTGTGACGTTCACTGGCTCGAACAAAACTGAACAAATTACCACTAGTGGTTTGATTCTATATTTTGTTTTATGTGGTTGTGATTTTTGAGAGTAGATAACTTTTTACCAAAAAAAATAATTTTCCCAATCATAAAACGACAAGGTAAATTAAAAGGAGTTTTGATTTAACCTGGAAAGGTAAATAATAAAAGTATTTTTATTGTAAGTAAAATATTTGGTTTTATATTAAAGTTGTTAATTTGGCAAAACCATAAATCAATAAATGTTTATTAATTTAAATTCAAGTTCTCGATTAATGACCAATATATTCAGTTGAATGATATTGTTTGATGAGTTTGAGATATGGAGATATGGTTAATTGAAGAAGATGAAAATAGGATGGATGCAATTTTTTCCGTATTTAAGGGTTTTGGGTTGGTGAATTGACATAAATGTCTCTCATGTGAGGGGCACATGACTAGTTATTAACCAAGACAAGTAAATGGATGAGGTTAGTGTTTGAGGCTAAAAGGGTTAGAAAAAAAGATGTTAGGGGCTCAGATGTCAAAAGATTCCATTTGGGGCTAATACGGTTAAAGTGAAACAACCACAAGGACCAAAATCGTAATTTATTCTTTTTTAATGACAATGTTTGCTTCCTATTATACTAATAATTCTAAATACTCACTTTTGTCCAGTATTAAACGTGAAATCTCTCAACATATATCTCTACCAAATGAGTTGGTTTAACATTGGAAACTCTTAAATCTATTGTTATTGTTAGGCTTAATATTTTCTAAAACAATCACACCTCTACCTAGATGTAAGGGGTAAGAAATCACTTTCTGCCGGAAAGAAGTTAATAAGTCATAGTATAGGGGCTAGATGTATAATATGGTGTTCTATATAAACACCCTCCTTATGTAACCCTAAAACAGGTTTTTCTTAATAAAATTCAAACCCCATTACAAAGTCCATTCTCTATACCAGTCAACATGGTATCAAAGTAGTGTTTCTGATTCTGGAACACTTTGTTCATCGCCTACAATCAATCCCAGCCAATCCAACCTCAAACTAGAAACAATCAAAATCAAACTCCGAAAATCAAACCAACCAACTGCCTCTGCATTCACTGCAGTCGCCGACATCGACATTGAAACAACCAGTTCTGATTAACATCTTGCAAGTCGATTACTACCAGAAGAACAAACCAGAGGCAGAATTGTCGTTCACCGGAGAGTCTCCACTGTTTTTGCCGCCGCATTCATCTTTGCCGTAAACCCTAGTTCAGTCGTACACCTTGTTTATTAAGCAGCAAACCAAAACCAAAACCCTAATTTTTCAACAATTCCTCTGCATAATTCCGCTGCACAGATTTGGGCGACATTAAATCTTGAACGAGAGTTCAAGTTGCCCGACGTATTTGATAAATACGCCGCTAAGATAACGTTCACTGCGTATTTAGTGACGAATTAAACGGATTTGTTCTTAATCTGGCGAATTTACTGAAGTCTATAAGCTAGCGGATTTTTTTTGTTCTGGGCCACCTCAAATCTTGAGTGAGAGTTCAAGTTGTCCGGCGTATTTGATAAATACGCTGGTAAGATAACGGGCCCGACGTAGTTCTCCTGGCGTCGTTAGCCCAGCGTATTTAAATCTTGAACGCGAGTTCAAGTGTCCAGCGTATTTGAGAGATGGTAAGTTATTTTGTTTGATATCGTATTTATTCAAAAAAAAAAAAAACAGGTGTCTGCATATTTGTCACACTCCGTGTCAGAAAAGTTAATATGGCAATCAATCATGAAAAAAAAAACAGATCATGGATATTTGATTCCGGTGCCATTGACACCATGACGTTTGAACCGTTAGACATGCATTCAATGACCAAACCTCAAAAAACTCAAATTCATACCACGAACAACGGAACAATGCAAGTGAAAAGAGGAGGAACAATTGAAATTTCACCAACTATGAAATTATAAAATTGCCTTTAAGTTCCGTCATTATCACACAAATTGCTCTCAATTAGTCATATTACCAAAGAATTAAATTGCACGATACTAATACACCTTACCTTTTGCCTCTTACAGGATATCAAGACGGGTATGATTATTGGACGTGGTACTGAGAGCCAGGGATTATACTACGTGGATGAAGTGGCTCAACAGGGTACTGTGATGTTCGCACATGGAACTGAAAACCGAGAAGCCTGACTTTGGCATAGACGTTTGGGACACCCATCCACTGGTTATTCGTATCTTTTATTTCCAAAACTCTTCCCTTCAAATGGTAAAATAGATTGTGAAACATGTTTTCTTGCCAAAAGCCATCGACAACCATTTAAACCTAGCAATACAAAAGTTGATTTACCTTTTTCACTAATCCATTCTAATGTGTGGGATCCTGCTCCTGTTATGGGGAGGCAGGGTTTTCAGTTCTTTTTACTATTCGTGGATGATTGCTGTTGGTACATACGTCTGTCGATTTCGTCTTATATCGAGTCTTGTATTAGAATTGTTAGATCAGGGCGCGTTATACGAGAAATAGGGTAGGATTTATGAGTGTTTGAGCTAATTTCGTTTGAAATGACAAGAGACACTTTCAAACAAAATTAACCTAGTTAATTTCGTTTGAAATGAACCCTGTCACTTTCAAACGAAATCACAGCCCTATATATAATCCCTCAAACGAGATCATTTGGAACAGTTCTCATTCCGGTACCGAAGTGCTGCCGAAGCGTCAATTGATCTGTAAAGCTGTTATTATCAATAAACAAGACGATTAAGTGTGAAACAAGCTGTTTTCCAAGTCTGTTTCTTTGTTTCCGCCTGTGAAACAGACAAGAGCTCTTCTGATCAACTCGTTCGGGTCGCTACACGATCCTACAAGTGGTATCAGAGCTCAGGAGTAAGAGCTCTTGCCAAAACAGCCATTTTTTTCTGACTTCTACACCTTCTTTCACAAAATTAACAAATGTCACGGTCAAAATGGTCTGATTTTCACATATATCTTGCATAACAATGTTTTAAAGAATCCTTGAGAGTTTTGGATCTAAAATCAGCTTAAAACTTGAACAAATACTTAATTTCGTTTGAAAAAGATCGAAATATGATGACATCAGCAGCCCTTCAAACGAGATTAGAGGTTAATTTCGCTTGAATATGGCTATTTCGTTTGAAAATCACAGGTTGATTCCGTTTGAAACATAGATTTCGTTTGAAAGATCCAGTTAATTCCATTTGAAGTTGGTGATTTCGCTTCAGGGGTAATTTCGTTTGAGTGTTCCCAAACGAAATCAGTTGATTTCGTTTCAAAGACATAATTCCGTTTGAAAATAAGCTTGTTCAAACGAAATTAGGTGATTTAGTTTGAAAAGTGTGATTCCGTTTGAGACGTTCCAAGCGAGATTAGGGATTCCGTATCAAAGTAATTCCGTTTGAGAAGTGTTTCCGTTTGAACTGGTATTTTGTGTAAAACTTAGGTTTGTGAAACAATTTGCTTAAACATGGAAGAGGAATTTTACAATGCTTTTGCCACGCCAGTTGCTCCCGTTACAGCTGCTGAAACATTGTACAGTGAGAATGAAACTGGAACTCATCAGAAACCGCCAAAACTGATGTACATTGAAGATTTTAAAGGATGGCAGAATCGATTTGAGAACTGGGTGCAAGCTTACAAGTTTGATGCATGGTGTGCTTTGGAGAAAGATTACGAGAAACCGAAAAACGAACGTGGGCTTGAAAAGGGATTTTGTGATTTTACAGAAATTGATAAATTGAAATACACGAGTGAGAAAATAATAATCAGTATTCTTCAATAGTCAATTAAAGAAGACATCTTTGTTTTACTTCAGCATGAGGATACTGCTAGATCGATTTGGAATGCATTGATTCAAAAGTTTAATGGGAGTGCAGATATGATCAAGAACAGAAAGGCGTTGCTGAAGAAATCATTTGATATGTTTGTAGCTTTCAATCACGAAACAACGAAGCAGACTATTGATAGATATTGTCACCTGGTTTTGGAAATGGGGAGATTGGATATAAATAAAGATGATGAGGAATGGGTGGATAAACTTGCCGATGCATTACCACAGCAGAAATGGGGAACTTATCTGTTGATTGTAAAACACATGAGAAAATCGAAAAATATGAATCTGGCACAGTTTATTCAAAAGATTGAAGAGCACGAGTTGGATATTCAGAAAACAGCAATCATGAAGAATCCAAATGCTCAACAAGATGTCAGTTTATATTACAGAGGGAACAAGTTTGAAGCTACCCCCAGCCCTAGCCCAAAGATCCAAACTGGTTTCAGTGCTGATACTTCGTCTGGAACAAAGGGTAGTAATGTGACACAGAGTGGTGGATCTTCATCCTCATATTCAAGTTTTGATCCAAACTTTACAACATCAAGTCCTCAACAACAAAATTCTACAAATCTGCAATGCAATGTTACCTTGAACATTCAAAATGGTCAAAATCTGTCTCCGGAAATAGCAAAGCAACACATGGCATCACTCGTCGCTATGTTGGAATCATATGATAGCTTGATTGGTGGCAGAATTGGAAATCCGATGCTCACTAAAGAGGATTATGACCAAAATGATGCTGAGGAACTTGAGTTGATGGATGTGAAGTGGTGTTTAGCCAGTTGTAACAACTCGTATCAAAAAGTCTTAATTATTATTTTAATTGACCAATAGGAAACCCTAATTGAGAAACCCAAGTAATTCTGAACAAACCCTAAAATTTTCAGAATAAACGAAATCAAGATCAGGGCCCCTAAAACTCAAGGGGGTAAAACCCAATTAATGATTATCTTTATAAAACCCTGTCAAAATTGAAAATTCACGCAACGTCGACTCATCAGGGCTAGATAGGTGACGAAGCAGGCCTACCCTACTTTGTCATCCCAGGCGACACGCGACAGGGACCCTTGGTTCCTTCGCGACACGCGGGCGGGTCCAATTTCGGGTATAAATAGGGAGGTTTGGGATTTGAACAGTTCGCTTGTTTCGACGATAAAATTCAATTCAGGCACGGAGATATCATCTGAATACTCTCAAAACACACACGAATCACTAATTAGTATAGCAGGGTGCTGCTGCAAACAGGGTATTAACTCGATCGCTGCTACGATTCAATGTCCGATCGATTTAAACTATCCGACCGGATGTTTAAGCGCTATCCTTTGTCATTAGTCGTGATTTCGACAGGATGTTTGAGTACCACCCGAACTCGGGGAATACTCTGTCATTCGTTGTGAATCCGATGGATGTTTAAGTGATTGCACTTTGTCATTCGTTGTGAGGGTTTTAATCTCGTGAGTTATCATAAATGCTATATTAAGTTACCTACCTAGTTCGTGTGCACTAGGTTACAAAGGATAAATCAATAGGCTAAGCTCTGCCTGTATAAATCTGCAATATATCAAGGCTTATCTGTAGATTAAACTCTGTCCATATGAATCTGCATGATTATAATGTGAGTCATTCTCTTTTTATCAAATTACTTTCAAAATCATGCTTATTTTCAAAGGTTATAATTACAGTGATTAAGTTTATGTAATCACCAAATTACAGCCGGTATGTGGGGTATTGTGCACATTACTACTGTTGTTATCACTTTAGGTGGGCGAACCTAATTAGTGATATTCGTCATCCTTGGGGCAGCCAATAGGGTGATATGACCACAGTCACCGAAATGAGTCAAGTGACAAATACTGTGGGTAGTTGGTTTGATATCAGAAACATTGTAATCTCTCTTAATACTGTGAATTATAACACATAGGTCGTTTTAGTAAAACTGAATGATTCACTCAGTATTTCCCGCTGACAAAACCTTTTTAAAACGCGTTTCAGGTAATTACAGTAGATTGGAGTAAGAGATGGATACGGCACTGAAAGGCATCAAGAAGTGGCTTATTTTATTAATTAAATCAAATTAAGAAATATTGTTTTATGTAATCAAATTTATCTTATTAAAGCTACCTTTGTAAAACATGGGTTTATCCCATCTATTTAATAAATAAAATCCGGTGTTTCTAAACTCTGATATTTTTCCTAACTCACGGTCCTGATGAAATTTCCGCTGCAACGTTTTTAAAATAAATCACCGGTACCACTGGGCTGTTCGCGGCTTCCGATTCCGTCCAGGGTGGGTCAGGGGTCGTGACAGAAGGTGGTATCAGAGCCACTGCTTGAAGCCAATAAGTGTTGTAATAATAATACCTAAGTTTATATAAAAGAGTTAGGAGATTGTTGTTAACTGGTAGCACACATGATAGCATTTAGACTTGAACTTAAGAAAAGATGCCTTAGTATCAGCTTCAAGATAAGCTAAGTACTTATGTGAATAAATTATGATGTGTTTTGATATACCATAAGAATGGTAATTAGAATATTGCAAGATATGATAAATAAGCAAGAATTAATAGTAATTATTGCTTATTGATATTAATTGGTCTAGAATAAGATATGTTACGGGAAATACAAGTTTCGTTGATTCTGGATAAAAACTCTAATAAAAGTGGCACTTTTGAAAAGATACTATTTATGGGAAATTGAAAGTTTTCTCCGGCAAGACTGGGTATGGTGTAGCAGACTCTCCAGTTTGTCCGGATATACTGAGGTTACCTCTCCGGCGCGAACCGGGTAAGACGGGGTATATAATATGTCAAACGAGTGACAAGATTTCCCTAAATAGTATTATGACCTGATATCTGATTTGCTTTTGGAAATATGAATCTGTTAAATACATTGACCTGATAGATGGTATGTTTATTTCAGCATGTGAAATATGTGATTATATAGATATGTATATCTATAAGAAATTCCAAAAAGTCAAATAGGAATAAAGCACAATCATATGTGTCTAGATTTCTTTATTAGGAATCTCTTTTCCGATATCAAACATTATTTCGTTTGATCATCTGTCTCGTAGCTAGTGTGATAAAATAAACAATGGAAACCCTTTAAGTTGGAATGCCATCAAAAGTATAAAGAATTTCCAATGCGTTACCATAAACTATTAACGCAAGTAAGAAACATGTAAAGTTGTGATAATATATAAGAAAACACATGAAAATTTAATTATAAGTCCACAGAAGTTAAAGTATATCATACACAACTTTTGAGGCAAGACCTTTGGAAAATATAAATTGGGCACGATGACACCAATGTTAATTCTGTCAGTAGAAGAACTACTAAATAAAAAAGAAGCACTTTGCCAAGTGATCCTATAAACAACATGAATTCCGCTGAGGTACGTTGGAACAAAATTTTACAACCATCGGTGCACAGTTTAATCAGAGTCATAATTATTATTCCTGAAAAAGGAGTCACATAACTTCGCAAATTCCCTTTTTCAGGAATAATAATTATGACTCTGATTAAACTGTTCGCAAATTCCCTATTTCATTTTATTCAACATTCCCTGGTAATGTTACTTAATAACGGTTATCACCCAAAATTCCAGATAAAGCTCTTAAATTTCTTTCATTGAAATTCTGAATTCTGTATATAAAGAGTTGACTTTCGTATTTCTACGTTTCCCTAATAGTTATCATACCATGAGAATTTCTTTCATAATAGCGAATATTGATCTATTTCATTTCTTGGTAAAATCATACATTACACATGCACTGTTTGTTGCGCATGTGATTCGTTTGAATTATAAAGACCACTGGAGGGCTTCATTCCGATTTGTTATTTTATCCAAATTCAAATATCATTCCACTCTTTGTATTGTGAACCGCATTATTGCAAAACAATAAACTCCTTGATATCGAGTCAATAAATTTCTTGAAAAAATTAATTTTCTTTGACATACATAGTTTCTATTGTGATCATGTCCGAACTCTCTTATTAAAACTTGTTTTGTTTAAACAAAGTTCAAATTATTTAACTTGCTCACATTACATATTCATTTCAAGATTCCATATGATGGATGAAAGCTATCATATTCAAAATAGTCCCAACAAGTACTTCATTTGTTTTGAACCATAATCAGTTTGTTTAGTCTTTGACTTCATTGAATCATTTCTTTGATCACGATCACCTTGTACTGACATTTTCACAAAATTTAAAGCTTGCACTAATCTCGTTTATATATATCATATACGGATTTAATTAATTATATATTTATAAAAGCCATCTTAACACAAATTGTGTGTTAAGATAATAATACACAAATTGTTGTCATATTTCAGTGTATCTTTTAAAACATCAATCTAGTCTTTCGTGATAATTATTGCTTTAACAATCTTCAATCGAAAAACATTATATAAAATTTATTATATATGGAAACTTACATAAGTGATTACCTAATTTACAAAATAATATTATTATATTCTTATTAAACCATTGAGGTGAAGAATTTATATTTAAATTATACTCTCATTTAAGTATATGTTTAGTTAATTATTTCTAATATCAGTTTTATTATTAGTAATAAAATATTAATAGTAATAGTATTAGTATTATTTTAAAATACTAGAGTTATTGTTAAGGGCAGGTATTGGATAGCCTAGCCTTAGTTAGGCATGGATTGGCCACCTATGCTTAAACAAGGCAGCACTAACCAATATCCACCATGATAATGACTAGTTAATATATATAAATTAAGTTATCATATTTAATTAGTAAATTTTAATTATATGTAGAAATATTTTACATATACTTTATACTGTAAAGAGAAGTCATATTTTCATAAAACAATACAAGAATTAGAGAAACGAATAAAATTATCTAAATAACTGTCTAAGTATTCATGAACAAGACATTTATATTTATATTTAATTATTCATCTTGTTTAAATATTCTACAATACTTTTATAAAAATATGCATTTTAATATATATTTTACTCAAGTCAATATTTAAGTATGCTTGATATTAAAATCAACATTTACTATTTTTTTCTTTTATGATTTAAAATATATTATTGTAAAATCTTATAGTTAAACATATTTGATTTTAAAATAATGATCATGAATTCTAGGATATTTGGATCAACATAAAACATATATCATTATTTTGTTGAAATTACCACGGATTTTGATTTTACTTTATGATAACCTAAAAGGAAAAGATATTTAATAAATTAAAGTATCACGTATTTTTTTTTAATAACTATGTAAACGCTTTGGCAAGAAAATGACCATATAAGAATAATATGGTAGTCATCAACTAAGTTGGTTTAAGGAAACATTATAATATAATCTCCGTTTTCAATAATTGTAAATATATTCACAACAGTTTCAAAATGAAAATAAGTAATCACATAGAATCGGACCATTAAAATATTTTACAAATACTTTTGTACAATAAATATTTTTACATCTCTATTTACAACTTTTATATAACAATAGTGAATTCTTTTACAAAATAATACTAAAATATTTTGTAATGTAATAACTTCCTTGCAATATATATTATATAGTAAATATAAGTTATTTTTTAGTATAGTAAAATACTAAAATTTATTTTTGGTAACCATATACATATAGTAAAAATATGTAACAAATAAATATATATTACATAGTAGTTATATTTAATATATATAAGATACGGTTCAGACAAATACACAAATAAAATATATTACATTTTGCTTTACAAAATATAATATTTGGTCATGCCAAAACAACTTGTTCTTATTATATTTCAATCTCTAGGACATAGTATGAACCCTAAAAAGTGCACTATCACAATTAAAACAGCTTGGAACTTTAAACAAATGATACACTAACTTTATTATCTTATGGTGTATATTTGCAATTCATTCATCTCAACACTTTGATTTTCTCATATCATAATTTAATATTTGACAAATTATTTTTTTCATGCTTTTATTTCATTTGGAACCTGTCAATTCTAAGTCTTCCTCAATTGCCAATCAAAGTAAACTTCCTTTTTTTTTACAAAGAATTTTATTGATTTTAAAAGTCCTTCACATTCATTTTAAATATCCATCTTTTGGCTTGAACCTAGTCACTTTGGAAAATATATCATTTCATTACATTCATTTGTCATCGATTTCTTGAACTAAACCATTGAATCCTACTTAAAGATACAACTTGTAATCACAAAATTCGATATTTTAAATTTTGTGTCATCTACCTTAATATTATTTTTATTTAACTAAAAGGTGACATAAATCTAAAAGAAATATCATAACCTAAATACACTTGAGAGCTGGAATCTGAGATGAAGAAAAAGTATTCCTACTTATTCCAGTAAATCTCGAGGACGATATTTTTATTAAGGTGGGGAGAATGTAACAACTCGTATCAAAAAGTGTTAATTATTATTTTAATTGACCAATAGGAAACCCTAATTGAGAAACCCAAGTAATTCTGAACAAACCCTAAAATTTTCAGAATAAACGGAATCAGGATCAGGGCCCCTAAAACTCAAGGGGGGTAAAACCCTATTAATGATTATCTTTATAAAACACTGTCAAAATTGAAAATTCACGCAACGTCGACTCATCAGGGCTAGATAGGTGACGAAGCAGGCCTACCCTACTTTGTCATCCCAGGCGACACGCGACAGGGACCCTTGGTTCCTTCGCGACACGCGGGCGGGTCCAATTTCGGGTATAAATAGGGAGGTTTGGGATTTGAACAGTTCGCGTGTTTCGACGATAAAATTCAATTCAGGCACGGAGATATCATCTGAATACTCTCAAAACACACACGAATCACTAATTAGTATAGCAGGGTGCTGCTGCAAACAGGGTATTAACTCGATCGCTGCTACGATTCAATGTCCGATCGATTTAAACTATCCGACCGGATGTTTAAGCGCTATCCTTTGTCATTAGTCGTGATTTCGACAGGATGTTTGAGTACCACCCGAACTCGGGGAATACTCTGTCACTCGTTGTGAATCCTATGGATGTTTAAGTGATTGCACTTTGTCATTCGTTGTGAGGGTTTTAATCTCGTGAGTTATTGTAAATGCTGTATTAAATTACCTACCTAGTTCGTGTGCACTAGGTTACAAAGGATAAATCAATAGGCTAAGCTCTGCCTGTATAAATCTGCAATATATCAAGGCTTATATGTAGATTAAACTCTGTCCATATGAATCTGCATGATTATAATTTGAGTCATTATCTTTTTATCAAATTACTTTCAAAATCATGTTTATTTTCAAAGGTTATAATTACAGTGATTAAGTTTATGTAATCACCAAATTACAGCCGGTATGTGGGGTATTGTGCACATTACTACTGTTGTTATCACTTTAGGTGGGCGAACCTAATTAGTGATATTCGTCACCCTTGGGGCAGCCAATAGGGTGATATGACCACAGTCACCGAAATGAGTCGAGTGACAAATACTGTGGGTAGTTGGTTTGATATCAGAAACATTGTAATCTCTCTTAATACTGTGAATTATAACACATAGGTCGTTTTAGTAAAACTGAATGATTCACTCAGTATTTCCCGCTGACAAAACCTTTTTAAAACGCGTTTCAGGTAATTACAGTAGATTGGAGTAAGAGATGGATACGGCACTGAAAGGCATCAAGAAGTGGCTTATTTTATTAATTAAATCAAATTAAGAAATATTGTTTTATGTAATCAAATTTATCTTATTAAAGCTACCTTTGTAAAACATGGGTTTATCCCATCTATTTAATAAATAAAATCCGGTGTTTCTAAACTCTGATATTTTTCCTAACTCACGGTCCTGATGAAATTTCCGCTGCAACGTTTTTAAAATAAATCACCGGTACCACTGGGCTGTTCGCGGCTTCTGATTCTGTCCAGGGTGGGTCGGGGGTCGTGACACCAGTGCTGTTCGAAGAGCAGAAAAGTTCACACAAATCACTGGTAGAGATGATTTTCGAGGAATGGCTACTTCTCCGTTAGGTTTTGACAAATCAAAGGTTACCTGTTTTCGTTGCAAAGGTAAGGGACATTTTAAACGAGAATGCAAAAACAAAGAAGCAACTGGAAGACAAGATGGAAATAATGATTATTATCAAAAGTCAATTTTTCTTCAGATTGATCAACAACCACAAATTGTTAAACAACCACAAACTGCTCATGCACGTCCCATTGAAGAGAAAAGAGATTTTTTTGGTATAATTGATCAAGATGATGAATTTGTTGCTGAAGGGTTCAGCTGGGATAAATACATTCCACCAGGTTCAGGTCTTGTTGCTAGAATTCTGGGTGAAGATGAGACTAGTAAGAAAAGAATCCCGATTTTTCCAGATCTAGGAAGTGATATTGATACCGATGATGAGGAAGAATATCTTAACAAAGCTAGAAAAGGCATAGATCCTACCATTTTTAATTTGTTTTTTGCAGATAAAATGGAGATGCTGAATCAGAAAAAGATTGCCAAATTGAGGAGAGAGCTGGAAGCAGCAAAAATACTCGCAGATGTAAAGGCAAAGACAGAAGCTGGAGAAGCAAATGTTGATCAAGTAACTGAGAAAGTTATAGAAAACATCGTTGAAGTGGAGAAAGTGGTGGAGAAGATTGTTGAAGTCGAAAAATAGTAGAAGTTTAAAAACTTGTCGAAGTAGAGAAACTCGTCGAGATAGAAAAAATCATTGAAGTTTAGAAAATCGTCGAGGTTGAAAAGATAATTAAAAAATGGTTGAAGTTGAAAAACCATGTTTGAAGTGTTTAGAATCTTGCAAAGTTTGTGAGGAGAAAAATAAGAAGATTGCTGATTTTGAGAAGATTAAAGAAGACTTGTTTTGTGATGTGAAGTATGTGAAAGAATCGTATGATGTTCTGAACAGAACAGTTGACGGTCTGAAAAAGACAAATTTAGAAGTTGAAACTGCTCAGATGAGGATGAATGCAACTTTAATGACAAAGCAAAAGGTCATCAACGAGTATATTGAAGATTGTGCTAAGCTGAAGCAGGAGTTGGAACTTGAAAAGATTGAGAGTGAAAGGATTAAACGTTTGTTGTTGAGTTATACAACATGTGATTATTTGATTGATCGTGTTTATCCTGCTGTTGCAGGTCTTGAAGCATTCATGGAGAAAAAGACTGAAGATACTGATACTGGTAAGAAACAAAGTGTCAAGTATAACAGATGTCCGCTTCCGATTCATGAAAGTTATTCTCCCAGGAATCCTAACGAGGAGCGTCTAAAAAAGGCAGGCAACATCAAGTTAAAGTCTGAAATCATTGATGAATTACCAGACAATATTGATGTCACATTCACAACATCTGACACTGATCATGAGTCTGAGTTATTAAAGAAAGTGGTCGATCAGGTGTTAGATATGGATGAAGAGTCAAAACCGGAGTCTAAGTCTGAAAGTTCGAGTTCGTCTGAAAAGAGTCTGAGTTCACTGGTTAAAAGGGTTTACAATAAAGAATTCCTGTTATCAAAATCTAATTTGAATGATGGATCAATCAAAGTGGCTTATACTTTGAATGATTCAGACAAATTATATTCTGATGAGGAATTTCCAATAAGAAGTGTCAAAACAGAAATGATCAAACAGGTTTTCAAATTAACAGAAATTAATATTTCTGAAATAATAGATTTAAATCTTCATGAAAAACCTAAAAAGTACACTTCAAGAGTTCAACAGAGATTGAACAAGAAAAAGGGTTACAGTTCTGGTTCAGGTTATCGAAAGAAACCAAACCATAACAGTAATTTCAAAAAGAAAGGTTTGGGTTTTAATTCTTCAGAAAAGTATAAAAATGAGAAAAGTTATAAACTAAAAACAACATTTGTTTCAGGAGGAAGTTCTGAAGAAGAGCAGAAGAAACCATTCTGGAAACAGTCAAATCAAGAGTTTCTTGCTGAAATAAAGAAAAATGTGAAGAAATTTGCTCCAAGGTTTGATAGAAGAACCTGTTTCAAATGTCACAAGATGGGACACATTGCTTGGAACTGCCACGAGTCCAATTATACAAAACAGGAAGTTTCTTCTAACTCTGAAAATAGAAGGAAATGTGTTGATAAATCGACTTTGGAAGGTGGTGAAACTTCAAAACGTTTTTACAAAAGAAATGTCGATTTAAATAAACAAAAATGGGTTGTCAAAAGTTCAGAGAGTAGTTCTTATAATGAATCTGATTTCATATAATCAGAGGAGTCATTAGTTGAGAAAAAGGTTGAAAATTCCGTTCCAGAAGTGAATGATGAAAACTTTCCTAAATTGTCTAAGGAAAATTTGAAGTTGAAAGTGGGTAAAACTGAGATTTCAGGTCAATTCTTTGCTGGTAAGAAAGAATTTGATGTTGAAAAGGCTTTCAATGGGAAAGTCAAACATTTCTTTTAAGGGGGTGAGGATGTAACACCTCGTAAAATCACGTCCAATGATGTATTGACACGTGTAATAAACCCTAATAAAGTCCAATGTTGAATTTAAGGGACTAATTTTTCGAAAAATCGAAAACTTTGATAATAAAAGGACTGGAAGTGTTAGCATACCTAAAATAAGTTTCCAAATAACCTCTCACGATGTTTATATTCACAAATGTGCCACTTGATGAATAAGTGTAGTCGTTTGCGTAATTAATTGAAAGTTTGCGCAATAAAGGGTTAAAAGCGTCAACATGTTAATTCTTACCTCTGAGTGACCTTCTAACAAACCGGGAGCTTAATAATATTTAATTATACTCTCGGGAATGCCAAATAATGGCCATCTAAGGTTTTTATGCCTATAAATAAAGTTACGCGCAACTTTGCAAGTTAGAGGGGCTAAAAGTGTCAATATGTTTAATTATACCTCTGAATGACCTTTTAGCGAATCCGAAGCATCGTGATGTTTAATAATACTATCAAGAATGCCTAATATGGATTAGATGAGGCTTCAATGCTATTAAATGATGAGATGCGCAAGTTTGCGCAATAGAGGGGCCTAAAGCGTCAACTTTTGAATCTACGCCTTTCGGTGACCATCTAGGCGAGCGAGAGCGTAGTAATATTTAAGTATATGCTTGGTAATGCCCATTATGGGCCATGTAAGGCTTGGATGTCATTAAACGGCATTTCGCGCTACTTTGCGCAATTAAAGGGCTATTTGCGTCAAATGGCAAAAGTATGCCGATTCGTAGGGTATCGAACCTTCCGGAATATGACCAGGAGTTAAACATACCCTATTTATCCTTCGTATAGCTTAGATGTGGGCTTAGAGGTGTTCGGTGCGCAAAAATAAACTTTTATTGTCATTCAGGGACTAAAAGTGTCAAAAAGGGCACAAGTTTGCACTGGCTGATGTTCTAGATAGTTTCCAATACTCTTAAACATCAAACTAGGGACTGCCCATTGGTTTATAAAACCGGCCTACACTTGTCATGATCTGATCTCAACTCCCCGACACTTGTCGCGATCATACGAAGTCCCGAAAAGTATAAATAGGTGATGAGTTCACTTGATACTTCACTTACATTCTAAATTCTGAAGTTCTCTGATCAACCTCAGGCTTTCTAGTGCTCTCTAAGCTTAATTAGGACTCTTGTAAGTATTCCTAACCTCTTCTAATTAGTTCTAGCTTAGTTAATTAACCAATAGTCAAACCGTCGTAATTTAAGTTTGACTTCGTGATTAAATGAGATCCGCTCAGTCATTTCTCGAATTGAAAGTACCTACAAGTAGGTATTTATGTGGGTAACAAACCCTTAAAAGGGTATTTTCAGATTCCCACTCTAACCATGCTAATTGTCGAGTCAAAGCATACTTTAAAAAGTCAACAGAATGATTATTTGCAAGTTTAAGCATAATTAGCAATGTAGGGTACATGCAACCTGTTTGATCATTATTATAACATGGTAATTAATGTAAGAACGTGTCCCAACATGTTCAACTCGACAATTTTCAGTTTAAACCCGGATCGGACCCGAAAGTCGCATAAATTGACTTTTGCTTTGACTATCAGTTCTGATCCGTTTATGCATGTTTGAGATCTGCCTTAGAGCTTATTTTGGACCAGGTTTCATATAAGTATAACTCTCTGAGATAATACAACTCGGTTCAATACTTATCCGATTCACATGCATGTTTCCGATTAATGCTTAAACGTTGACTATTATGCCCTTTTGACTATAAAATGTGATTTTTGAAAAAGTGAAAGAGTAGAAACCTTAGTTACTGATTTATAAACTTGCACCTAAAATTTGATATCAGTTTGAGGTCTAGATTAAGAGTTATGCTCATTAGCGTAATTTGAAAGCTTTATGTTAATTAATTGGCGTAATTAGCGTATAGACTATTTAAACCCACTTTTTGATATCAAACTTTTTACCCACTGATGTAATATAATATTTTGGGATTTTTAAAGATTTTTATTTAATTTTTGGCTGAGCATAACATAGGTCTCTAAGATTAATTCGGTTAAATACCGATTTTTGCCCTTTTAAGCCATAAAATGAGTTTTACAAATCCTTTTGACCCCAAACCTTTTTCTACTGATTTTATTTGTTAAAGAAAATATTTTGAGCCTTCTGGAATTATAAAAATATCATCTTTCCTTTAAAAACCCGGAAATGGCTCCAAATCGCCTTTTTAAGCGTTTTTAACGCATAGAATGCACTATAACCATATTAAACATATAAGGTTGATACCTACTGATGTTCTTAGTATATTTTGAGATAATAACAGTAAGTAACAGTTTATAAACTCAGATTTCCAGTTTTGACCTTTTAAGCCTAAGTGAAATTACCAAAATACCCCTAAGGTGCATAGTTTGGTTTTAAATGATAAATTTCACATATAGGTCATACCCTACTGTTATAACTTATTAAATTAAGTGTATTTACTGTATAAATCAGACCTGTAACTCAAATTACTAATTAAACTCTTTTATAATCTTTTAAATGACCAAAATGCCCTTATGAGGCATAATTTGTGTTTAAATCCGTTTTGGGCATAATAGAAGATACCTTACTGATATCACAACATGTTTAAGGCATATTAACTCAGGGAACTTACATATGACTCTTATGGTTACTCGTTACGCACTTTTCGCGTTCGGATCGGCGTATGTAACTAGTTTGCATATAGTAGCCGAAACGGGTCAAACCATATCGTTTTTGTCTCAAAATTCAGAATGTGTTTAAGTTACCCAAATTAAACAAACATACAAGCTTGTCGGGTCAAAACCACATTCTAAACCGGTCTTCGCTTTATCATGCGTTTGAACCGTGTCTTCCTTTTTAAAACTAACCGGTCTAAGCTTAGGCTTAATTAAAGACCCGTTAGGAATCTAATATGTTATTAAAAACCTTCGTTCCAGATTTAGGAGCCCAGTAAAAGCTATCTGTACTTTCTTGGTGGTATACGGCTGAGATTGAAATTATATTTAGCTCAGGTAAATACTTTTAACTTATTTTCCCTATACGGGCTTGGGTTACGGTATATAGAATACCGGTTGATCGAGCATCAAATTCTTACATCGTTTGGGTGGTTAATTGAATAATTTGATCGGCTCGTTTAAACAGTCTTGTTCACTTAAAGCCTTTGGGGGGTTAATGACCATGTCCCGGATATCCTCGGCATCATCTTACGAGATGGCCACGACCTGAGCACGGGGTGTAGGCGTACACCTGTCAGTGTATAACTCTATATGGTGGTGGGTCTATTGATCTTTAACCCGGACAAGATCCGGGCCACTGAACACACAAGTAACATGTAATTCGTTCACAAGATTATATTAAATAATTATCCCAAGTTATAAAATGTTTTGTGCCACGTGCATTCAAATCAATTTTCATCCCTTTTCAAAATGAGTCAGTTAAATTGTATTTACCAGTGTAAACTGATGTGTTTTCCAAAAGGTTAAGTGCAGGTACTACTCGTAATAGGCTGGCTGTCTTCAAGCGTCCACAATAAGTCTCGCAAGCTTGGATGCCGTAAAGTCTGTTGAACAAATGATTCATTTTATTTTTTTTTTGATCCGCCTGTGGATCCTTTACATTCCGTTTGTAATACTTGATATTACTTTATATCGGTTTGTAATATATTTATCTTTTGCTTCCGCTGTGCATTTAAATATTGTGTTGTTTGACTATGATGATATCAACTACGTCATTATACTCCCCACCGGGCCCACCGGTGCCACGTGGAAAATTGGGGTGTGACACAAACTCAAAAATATTGTATGTAAATATTTCTTTACTGCATTTCATTTCTGTTATGTAAAAATCCAAAAAGATTTTCGGTGTGTTTTAGCATAAATTTTGAAAAATTCAAAAAGATTTTCGACAACTGGTGTTGGAGAGCTGATTTTCAAAATTCCGAGTGCCGAACATGACGAACAGGTTGGGAAAGTTTGTTTGAAGATGTTTGAAATGAAAACTGATATACATGCAAGTGGTTCATCAGAAACTATAATTGATAAATCATTATTATTTGATACTTGAAAATGATGTGTTAAGTTTGTGTCTTCAAGTGGTTAGCAGGGTTTCTAAATTTGTTATATCTTATCTTTTATGAAACTTATGTTTTGGGTAGAGAATTTGCAGGTGAGTCAGGTTGCGATTCCTGAACCTGTAAATACCTGAGGAGGATGTGAGCTAGACTACGATCCCAGCATAATTCAAGGGGGAGTCTGCTGGTAGATCAACATCTGAGGGAGAGAAGAGTTTGAAGATGCAAGAGCCACGTAGAGATCTGATCAAGAGAAGCTGATAGGAATAGAGCCAGGAATTTGATCCTGGGAAATTCAAATAAAATTGGAGTAAAGAAAGAGCCAGATCGAGATTCTGGAAGCCCGAAGACTGATTAAGACTGAAGACGTTGAAGACTCGTCACTTAAGACTCGTCAACATCCGAGGGGGAGTCTGTTGGTACATACGTCTGTCGACTTCGTCTTGTATCGAGTCTTGTATTAGAATTGTTAGATCAGGGCGCGTTATACGAGAAATAGGGTAGGATTTATGAGTGTTTGAGCTAATTTCGTTTGAAATGACAAGAGACACTTTCAAACGAAATTAACCTAGTTAATTTCGTTTGAAATGAACCCTGTCACTTTCAAACGAAATCACAGCCCTATATATAGTCCCTCAAACGAGATCATTTGGAACAGTTCTCATTCCGGTACCGAAGTGCTGCCGACGCGTCAATTGATCTGTAAAGCTGTTAATATCAATAAACAAGACGTTTAAGGGTGAAACAAGCTGTTTTCCAAGTCTGTTTCTTTGTTTCCGCCTCTGAAACAGACAAGAGCTCTTCTGATCGACTCGTTCGGGTCGCTACACGATCCTACAATTGCACTCGCATGACATGGGCATATTTTTAAAAAAACAAAGCTAAAGTTTATGAGAAATTTACCACGTTTTATGCTATGATTCACACTCAGTTCAAAAGGGAGATCCAAATCCTTCGATCCGACAATGGGGGGGGGGGGATTTGTCAATACATCCATGAAACAATTCTTTAAAACCAAAGGATTAGTTCATCAAACCTCTTGTTCTCATACCCCCGAACAAAACGGTGTTTTCGAACGAAAAAACCGTATTATTCTTGAAACTACTCGAGCTCTTCTAATTAAATCTTGTGTACCTACATCATTCTGGCTGGAGGCGGTTACCACCTCTGTGTATCTCCTAAATCGACT
The DNA here is from genome assembly GCA_030545235.1 of Helianthus tuberosus. Taxonomy (NCBI): domain Eukaryota; kingdom Viridiplantae; phylum Streptophyta; class Magnoliopsida; order Asterales; family Asteraceae; genus Helianthus; species Helianthus tuberosus. The sequence continues at coordinate 26,905,898 of CM060396.1, read as the reverse complement.
TCCCACCAAAGCTCTTAAGTTTAAGACTCCCTTAGATTACCTATCCAAGTTTGCGAGTATTCCCCATCCTCTTACACTTGAACCTTGAATCTTCGGTTGTACATCATGTGTCCACATACAAAAAATCAACAAAAACAAACTTGGCCCATGTGCTGAGAAATGTGTGTTTGTAGGCTATGGGATCGATCAAATAGGTTACTGGTGTTATAATCCAAAAACTCGTCACATGTTTACCACAATGAATTGTGACTTTCTTGAAACAAAATATTTTTATAACACTTAACTCAGTGGTCAGGGGGAGAATGAATGTATAGACACTCTGAGTTTATTAACTCAACTTCCATCATCTGAAGAAGTAACAACAGAAGACCATCACAGTACTTCGAGTCAGTCACCTTCAAACATAGCCAGACAATCTGTGGAGCACAGTACCTCTGAAGAAACTCCATCCAACTTGATACCTGAGGTAAGAAATACTGAGAACCCTGAATGGCCTATGTCTTATAACTATGAGCCAACAGGGGAACAAGTAGAACCAGCAACAACAGAACATACAGAACAGATTGAACCAGATGTTGAACATGTTGAACCAGTTGCAGCAGAGACAAACGGAAGATACTTTCTCCCTCCAAGGGAAAATAGAGGGGTTCCTCCCAAGAGATACTCACCAGAAAAGATGGCTCCAGGGTCTAGATACCATGTGGCAAACATTGCCACTAGGAATTTGTCTAATGAAGCTAAAGCATTTGCCACTTCCTTATGCTCTGAACAAACACCATCTACAACACAAGAAGCCTTGAAGTCAAAATAGTGGAAAAAGGTCATGGAGACAGAAATGGAAGCACTCAAGAAGAATAACACATGGGAGAAATATACTCTTCCACCAGGAAAAAAAACAGTGGGATGTCGATGGGTGTTCTCAATCAAACATAGGCCTGTTGGCACGATTGAAAGACACTATAACAACCCTCCAAAATTATTTAAAATGTCCCTATACGTCCAAAAAAGACACCCCGTATACGAAAACCGAGCCTAAAATACCATATATAATTTAAAAAAAAATTAATGGTTCCTGGCGGGCCGCGAAGACCACCTCTTCGTCTTATGCGGGCCGCGACAGCTAGTCACCAGGGCGCATCCCAGTGCTGCCACGTGTCAACCGCGTGTGGAAGCTAGATCAGTGACTGGGCCAAGCTAGGGCCTACCCAGCCTACGTCGCGGGCCGCGAAGCCCTTGGCTGTTTCCGAAGCGGGCCGTGAGAAACCCCAAATCAGCTCCTATAAATTGTGAGCATCAGCCTCAGTCCCAACTTGCTCAAACTTTTCGAATTCTCTCTCAATTCTGCATAGAATACCTAATTTTCGGGCATTATACCCCCTAAATAACGAAGTTCTGCCTCGTTGTAAGTATTTTAACCCCCGGTTACATATTAGATATGCTGCCCGATTGATCTAGGGTTCCGTAACTGCTGTCGTGGTTCTGCCCGACGTATTCGTTGGAATTCTGTCTCGGGAGGGTATTACTAATGTAAATATTGGGTTATAATACTAACGCGTGTGCATTGTGTAATTAATAGATAATCACCAGGATATCACAAGGGAAAACCCTAAGATAGCAATGTGAGTAATCCTTCTTTTTGTAAAGTGTTTTTACAAAACCTCAATTGTTTTTACATTATAATTAACAGTGATTGAGTATTTGTAATTCTACAATTATCGTCGGTATGTTGGAGTTTGTATACAAAATTTGTTACTACACTGTGAGTAGTAACATGACCACAAGTCGGGTTGACAGTACCGTGGCTGGTAATTAAGGTAGAAAAATAAACAAATGTAATTGCGCGATTGCCCTCAATGCTGTAAACGTTTTTACTTGTCTTGATTAAACTGGGATTCACTCACCAGTATTTCCCACTGACAAAATGTTTTTAAACGCGTTTCATGTAACAAAATGTGAAAGCCAATTAGAAGCCAGCTGGACAGCACTGAAGGATTGGAAAAGTGGCTATAAAAGTTACCTAAATAAATAGATGTTTTTATTTAAATAAAATAGGATTTATCCCTATGAAAATGTGTGTACTGGAAACTTGTGAATTTGCCATGTGTTTAATATTATAAAAATGTGGTATTTTACTCTGATCAAATATTTTCTAACTAGGATCTTGATGTAATTTCCGCTGCCAAATTGATAAACAGCGATACCACTGAAACTGGCCGCGACCGCCCGTTCCTGGACAAATAGGGGACGGGGTTGCGACAGAAGGTGGTATCAGAGCTACAGCCACTGATTCAGCCACATAAGTGTTCTGCTGACACCAAAATATTATTCAATATGTTAGGAAATAATTTACATGAATACGTGCATATATGTATATTATTGTTGTGTGTTATTTGACAATTTGTTAGTTTAGAGTATGAGCGACCAAGGACCTTCAGACGCTTCCCTTCGGTTGTCCAGCTCACCTAGGAATGAAGGCACCTCTTCACAGCCTAGCCTCTCAGGGTATTCGGCTGATACTGAAGATGGGATATTCGTGTTCTAGGCCCAATCTGAAGAGCCATTCCCTCCCAAGAAGAGAGGATGGTTTAGCAGAGGAGCGCATGAACGTAGAAAAAGGATGAAAAAGTTACAACAACAGCGAGCTTTAGCAGCCGCTAAGAGAGAAACAGATGCTCACACTCAGGATATGCTCAATAGGAGTCTAGCAAATTTTCATATCTTAGCAACTACAGCTGCAGACCCGAATCTTGAGCAACTCATAGCACCTCAGCCCTTACCATTTTTTCCCACACAACCAATGGAAATTGAAGCCAACCCAGAAAACCAAATCCCAGCACCTATTTTGATCCAGCTGAGATCCCTAGAGTACCAGCACCCCATCCCTCAGACCCAGACTATGACCCATGGTTTAATGACCATAGGGATTACCAACAACGCTACCCAATACCAGAGGAACCCATGCCAAACCTAGCATCTTACCCAGACCTGGACCCTCTAGACCCCTATTATGAAAATGATCAATACATTAGAGAAATTCTAGAAAACCCTTACCCTTACGAAGAACCCATGCCCGAGTTCCCAAACCTAATACCAGCACCCGCACCACCTGTAACAACTCTCACCAAAATTATTATTTCTTATTTTATTATGTCCAATAGGAAACCCTAATTGAGACCCCCAAGCAGTATAGCATGACCCATAAAATTTTCAGAACCATTGAAACTAGGATCAGGGCCCCCTAAAACTCAAGGGGGGGGGGGGTATCCCCTAATTGACGATTATCCTCAGAACTCGTTGTAGAAAACGAAATTCGTCGAAAGTTGACTCACCTGGGCTATGTTGGACACGAGGCTACCCTATCCTAAAAAGGGAGTCGTCGCGCCACGCGCCAGGACCAGGTAGGTCAGGCGCGCCAAGCGGGGAAGACCCTTTTTCAGTATATATATCAGGGGTCTGGCACTTGCATGGTGGTGTTATTACGACGGAAATTTTCATTACGTACGTTTAGTTATACCCGTTTCTTTCAAAAACAATCAAGTCTCGACCCTCTGCTACGACAACAGGGTAATAACTCGATCACTGCTACGATACAATGTCCGATCGATTGAAACCGGTCTGATGGATGTTTAAGTGCTGCCTGAATTCGGGCTATACTTTGTCATTCGTCGTGAGGGTTTTGATTTCGTGAGCTTATCGTAAATGTTGTATTAAGTTACTGACCTAGTTTCGTGTGCATTGTTATTTAAACTAGGTTACAAGGTTAAATCAGTAAGCAAGGTTCTGTCCAATTAAATTTACAATGTGAGTCATTCTCTTTTTATCAAATTATTTCCAAAACCCTATTTATTTTCAAGGTTATAATTACGGGGATTAAGTCTTTGTAATCTTCAATTACTACCGGTATGTGGGGTTTTGTATACATTACTTGATACCCATCACCATTGGACAATGGGTTAGCCAATGGGTGATCTGACCATAGTTACAGATACTGTCAAGTGACAAATACCGATTTTGGGTAATTGGTTGATAAAAACATTGTAATCACCCTTAATACTGTATATTATGACAATGTGTCGTTTTGTACAATTTGAATGACTTGCCAGCATTTCCCCGCTAATAAAATCCTTTTAAACATGTTTCAGGTGATTTACTGTGAACCAGGAAAAAGTGCCACGTAGCACTACAGCTTGAAGAATGTGGCTCAGTAAATAAAATGAATAAACATGTTTTTGTAAAACCGGGAATTTCCCCGTGAAATTCCTTTATTGTAAATTATTGGGTTTATCCCAAATGTGTGGAATAAAATAATTGAGTATTTTCAGTTTAAAAGATCCTGTCAACATTTCCACTGCCAAATTAAATAACAATTACCACGGGTTTCTGTCCCACGGCTTCTAGACCGGGTCACACCGGGCCAGGGGCTGTGACACCACCCATGAGCACAGAGAATGTGCAAGAACTTCGAACCTTTGGTGAAGAGATTTTAGAAGGAAGTGAGAGGATGGGACAAATAGGGGAACGACTCGTCTGGAAATATGACGAGCGTAATATGGACTTTTGGATGAACCCCTATCAATAGTAGTAATAATATATATATAATATGTGTGTATGTTTGAAAAAAAATCTTGACAATAGCTACGGATGCATAATAGTATTGTAATTTTAGATTTCAGTTCCAGTTTGTACTAGATGCAGAATATATAAAATAGAGTAAAGGTCGCAATGATGACGTTTTTGGTTCAATATGCTTGTGATGTAATTATTTGCGTTAGATATTGTCTTGTGATATTAATATGTGGTAAATGTTTAAAATTCAGATGGACAACGAAGTGAACCAAGAAAACCAGAATAACGATAACCAGAGTAACAATAATAATGGAAACCAAGTGGATAACAGTGTCATCCAACATATAGTGGCAAAAGGAATTATAGATGCAATGCCATATATTATCAAAACGATTAAGGAAGCGGATAATAAAAGTAATAATGGCAGTAAATGACCTACTGAACCAGAACATGGCGTAAACAATGGACTAATACTTCAGGTGCCCATTCCAAAAAGAAGAAGAACGATGTCTTATGGTTGTTCTTATTAGGAATTCTGGTCTTGTAAACCAATGGAATTCTCGGGCAATGAAGGGGCCGTTGCAGCTCTACGCTGGATAGAAAAGACTGAGCCAGTCTTGAAAATAAGCAAGTGTGCGGAAGAGGATAAGATAATGTTTGCCTCCAATCTGTTTAAAAACTCAGCATTAGAATGGTGGAACACTATCCTTCAGTCTAGAGGAAGTAACTGGGTTTAAAGTATGGAATGGGAGGAATTTAAAAACATGGTGGAAAGGAAATTTTGCCATCCCAATGAAAAAGAACAGATAGCAAATAAGTTCTTAAACCTTAGAATGACTGGAATAGATAGTAAGGGTTATACTACTTTATTCTTTGAATATGCTAGAATAGTGCCAACCCTTGCATCACCAGAACCTGTATTAATCTTCCGTTACATTTGGGGATTAATCAGTGAGATTAGGCATGTGGTCAAGGCAGCTAGACCCTAAACCATAGAAGAAGCTGTAGAACTAGCAAACACCTTGACTGGTGAATTAGTACGTACGCAAGAAGAGGATCAGAGGAGGAACCTAGCTCAAAGGCTTACCCAGGAATTCCGCTATGGAAATTCTAACCGTGGGAAAAACGTAGGTTCTACCTCCGCACCTTACTGCAAGGCCTGTAAGAAGAAGCATTCAGGAAAATGCTCTACCTACTGCAATTTCTGCAAGATACCAGGACACAAGGAAGAAGATTGTAGGTAGGAACCCAGTAATGGAGTGTGCTTCAATTGTGGAGAAAAAGGCCACATCAAGCCACACTGTCTGAAACTAGCTCCAGCCATGAACAACAAGAATACTAAAAATGTTAGGGCATTTATTCTCACCTCAGAAGAAGCAAAGATGATCCCGGATGTGATGACCGGTACGTTTTTAGTTAATGATATTTTTGCTAAAGTGTTATTTGACTCTGGTGCGAACCAAAGTTTTATTAATACTTCATTTTGCAAACTTCTCAATCAACTATTAACAAAACTCTCACAAGAATGTCTCGTAGAAATAGCAAATGGGGAAAAGCATTAAGATTACCGAAATCTTGCAGGGAGGATTTGCAAACCTTTATCCAATGAATCTGGGAGGATTTGATGTTGTATTAGGAATGGATTGGCTAATCGCCAATAAAGCCAGTATTTTATGTGATCACCAAAGGGTGAAAAGATCACAATTAAAGGAGATAAGCCATCTAGATCTACGAAATTCATCTTTGTGATGAAAACAACCAGTTACGTAAGAAAAGGATCACTAGTGTATTTGATTTCCATAATCACTAACACCAAAGGAAAAGAATTGAAAGATATTTCTGTAGTGTCCCAATTTTCGGACGTGTTTCCCGAAGGGCTACCAGGACTACCACCAGACAGGGAAGTTGAATTCATAATTCATCTACTACCAGGAACAGCACCAATTGCCAAAGCACCTTACCGCTTGGCACCAGCTGAAATGCAAGAATTAAAGAAACCGTTAGACGAACTGTTGGAAAAAGGATTCATACAGCCAAGCTCATCACCATGGGGAGCACCAATCTTATTCGTTAAAAAGAAAGATGGGTCAATGCGAATGTGCATTGATTACCGTGAATTGAACAAAGTCACAATTAAAAATCGGTACCCATTACCGAGAATCGATGATTTATTTGATCAATTGCAAGGAGCTCGATTTTTCTCGAAAATCGATTTACGCTCAGGATATCATCAATTGAAGGTACAGGAAGAGGATATTCCTGACCGCATTTAGAACAAGGTATGGCCATTATGAATTTACTGTTATGCCATTCGGTCTAACCAATGCCCCCGCCGCATTTATGGACATGATGAACCGAATATGTAAGCCATATTTGGATAAATTCATAATTGTCTTTATAGATGATATTCTTATTTACTCTAAGAGCAAAGAAAAACATGCAGAGCATTTGCACGCACTTCTAAGTTTATTAAGAAAAGAAAAGCTTTATGCAAAGTTTTCAAAGTGTAAATCTTGGCTAGGAGAAGTACAGTTCCTTGGGCATTTAGTCAATCATGAAGGAATTCATGTAGACCCTACAAAAATTGAGGCAATTATCAAATGGAAAACCCCTGAGTCACCAACTGAGGTTAGAAGTTTCCTAGGATTGGCCGGTTATTATAGAAGATTTATTCGAGATTTTTCTAGAATAGCCATTCCTTTAACTAAGTTAGACTGTAAATCCGTTAAGTTTAGAAGCCTTTAGAATTCTTAAGCAAAGATTAACCAACGCACCTATATTAGCGCTACCAGAAGGAACTGAAGACTTTGTAGTCTATTGTGACGCTTCTAAGTTAGGTTATGGATGTGTGTTGATGCAACGTCAAAAGGTTATAGCCTATGTGTCTAGACAACTTAAGAATCATGAAGAGAATTATTCAACCCATGATTTAGAATTAGGAGCTATAATTTTTTCTCTTAAAATTTGGAGACATTACCTTTACGGTAGTAAGTTTACCATTTTCACCGATCATAAGAGTTTAAGTTATGTCTTCGGACAAAAGGAGTTAAACATGAGACAAAGACGTTGGATGGAGATACTTAGTGATTACGATTGTAATATCCAGTATCATGTATGAAAGGAAAATGTAGATACTGATGCTTTAAGTCGAAAGTATCACGAGAAACTAAAAACAGTACGTTCTCTTAAATTAAACCTACAAGTATACTCAAATGAACAGATTAGAAAAACACAAGAATCGGTAATCAAAGATGATATTGAAAAATTGAAAGGAATGATTAAGGAACTAGAACAGGGAACATATGGAATTTGGAGATTCCATAAGAAAAGAATGTGGATACCCAAATTAGGAAACCTACGCCACCGTATATTAGAAGAAGCCCATAAGTCTAAGTATACGATGCATCCTGGAAGTGATAAGATGTATCAGGACTTAAGAAAGAATTTTTGGTGGATAGGAATGAAGAAGGATATAGCAGCTTATGTTTCTAAGTGTCTAACTTGTTCACAAGTTAAAGCTGAATATCAGAAACCCTCAAGTTTATTGCAGCAGTTAGAAATGCCAATTTGGAAATGGGAATTGATAACAATGGGTTTCGTTACCAAATTACCAAAAACAAGAAAAGGTAATGATACAATCTGGGTAATTGTAGATAGGCTAACTAAGTCAGCTCATTTCCTACCCATGAAGGAAACCTTTAGTATGGAACAGTTAGCTAGGTTATATGTAAATGAAATAGTTTCGTTACATGGAATTTATTTATCAATTGTTACTAATAGAGATAGCCGTTTTACCTTTCTTTTTTGGACAAGTTTTCAAAAAGCAATGGGAACCAAGCTAAATCTAAGCACCGCTTATCATCCTCAAACGGACGGACAAAGCGAAAGAACAATTCAGACAACGGAAGATATGCTTAGAGCTTAACTTTCCCCTTTTGATGAATCTGACTACTCCTTTCCAAGGAGAGACTTTCAATAACACCTTGTCTCCTACTTGAAATTCCAACGGCTTTCTTCTGTTATCCGCATAACCTTTCTGTCGATCACGTGCTGCTTTCAATCTTTCCTTGACTTGAACAATCTTGTCCGTTGTTTCTTGTACTATCTCTGGTCCAGATAATTGTTTTTCTCCAATTTATGCCCAACAGACTGGAGTTCGACACTTTTGAGATTATTAGAAGAATAGGACCTGTAACTTATCAGCTACAACTGCCAGAGGAAATGGCAGGAATACATGATGTATTTCATGTATCTAATCTGTAAAAGTGTTTAGCCGATGAATCATTAGTAGTGCCTCTTAAGGACATAGAGGTAAACGAAAAGCTTAAATTTGTAGAGAAGCCTCTACAAATTGAAGACAGAAAGGTCAAGAATCTCAAATACAAAAGATTGGTTCTAGTCAAAGTAAAATGGGATTCCAAGAGAGGACCAAAATACACTTGGGAGCTTGAATCAGAGATGTAAAGGAAATACCCACACTTATTTCAGTAGACCTCGAGGACGAGTTCTAAAACAAGGTGGGGAGGATATAACAACCCTCCAAAATTATTTAAAATGACCCTATACGTCCTAAAAATACACCCCGTATACGAAAACCGAGCCTAAAATACCATATATAATTAAAAATAAAATAAAAACAATTTTTAATGGTTCCTGGCGGGCCGCGAAGACCACTTCTTCGTCTTATGCGGGCCGCGACAACTAGTCACCAGGGCGCATCCCGGTGCTACCACGTGTCAACCGCGTGTCGAAGCTAGATCAGTGACTGGGCCAGGCTAGGGCCTACCCGGCCTACGTCGCGGGCCGCGAAGCCCTTGGCTGCTTCCTACGCGGGCCGCGAGAAACCCCAAATCAGCTCCTATAAATTGGGAGCATCGGCCTCAGTCCCAACTCGCTCAAACTTTTCGAATTCTCTCTCAATTCTTCATAGTATACCTAATTTCCGGGCATTATAGCCATCTAAATAACGAAGTTTTGCCTCGTTGTAAGTATTTTAACCCCCGGTTACGTATTAAATACGCTGCCCGATTGATCTATGGTTCCGTAACGGCTGTCGTGGTTCTGCCCGACGTAGTCGGTGGAATCCTATCTCGGGGAGGGTATTACTAATGTAAATGTTGGGTTATAATACTAACGCGTGTGCATTGTGTAATTAATAGATAATCACCAGGAAATCACAAAGGAAAACCCTAAGATAGCAATGTGAGTAATCCTTCTTTTTGTAAAGTATTTTTACAAAACCTCAGTTGTTTTTACATTATAATTAACAGTGATTGAGTATTTGTAATTCTACAATTATCTTCGGTATGTTGGGGTTTTGTATACAAAATTTGTTACTACACTGTGAGTAGTAACATGACCACAAGTCGGGTTGACAGTACCGTGGGTGGTAATTAAGGTAGAAAAATAAACAAATGTAATTGATGTTGTAAACGGTTTTGCTTGTCTTGATTAAACTGGGATTCACTCACCAGTATTTCCCACTGACAAAATGTTTTAAACGCGTTTCAGGTAACAAAATGTGAAAGCCAATTAGAAGCCAGCTGGACAGCACTGAAGGCTTGGAAAAGTGGCTATAAAAGTTACCTAAACAAAGAGATGTTTTTATTTAAATAAAATAGGATTTATCCCTATGAAAATGTGTGTACTGAAAACTTGGGAATTTCCCATGTGTTTAATATTATAAAAATGTGATATTTTACTCTGATCAAATATTTCCTAACTACGATCCTGATGTAATTTCCGCTGCCAAAATGATAAACACCGATACCACTGAAACTGGTCGCGGCCGCCCGTTTCTGGACAAATAGGGGACGGGGGTTGCGACAGACACCAAGCACGACTGCTTGCAAAAGGGTATACTTAGACTTATGGAATTGACTACACTGAAACCTTCTCCCCAGTAGCCAAAATCGACACAATCAAAGTTCTTTTTTCAATAGCCGCTATTAATGGTTGGCCTCTTCATCAGTTTGATGTGAAAAATGCCTTCCTGCACGGAGAACTGAACGAGGAGATCTATATAGATGCCCCACCGGGATTCAATAAGAATTTCAAGGCTGGAGAAATATGTCAGTTAAAGAAATCTCTGTATGGGCTCAAGCAGTCTCCTAGAGCTTGGTTTTGGAGGTTTACCCTTGCTATGAAGAAATATGGCTTCAAACAAAGCAATTCTGACCATACTCTATTTTTTAAACGAAGGGGCAATCTTGTGACCTGCTTAATTATCTACATTGATGACATGATACTTACAGGGAACGATGAAGAAGAAATGTCAATGTTAAGAGATAAACTTTTTTCGGAATTCGAGATGAAAGACCTGGGAAGATCAAAATATTTCCTTGGAATTGAAGTTATAAGATCTAAACAAGGGATTTTTATTTGTTAGAAGAAATATATTCTAGATCTCTTAGCCGAAACCGGAATGATTGAGTGCAAACCTGCAGAAACCCCAATGGTGGTTGCCTACACATGGAAGATGAAGCAGAACAAGCAGATAAAGAGAGATATCAACGAATGGTGGGAAAACTAATATACCTCTCTCACACTCGCCCAGATATAGCTTATGCAGTAAGGGTGGTGAGTCAGTTTATGCGCCAGCCCCAAACAAGTCACATGGAAGCAGTTTTAAGAATCATCAGGTATCTCAAAGGAACAACGGGTCATGGTATACTTTTCAAATCAAATGGGCACTCAGAAATCAAAGCATATACAGACGCCGACTGGGCAGGAGATTAAGGAACGAGAAGGTCAACCTCAGGATACTTTACCATGGTCGGAGGAAATCTAGTTACCTGGAGAAGCAAAAAATAAAAGGTAGTCGCCCTATCTAGTGTAGAAGCCGAGTTCCGAGGGGTTGCACGTGGCCTAGCAGAAAATCTGTGGATACGAAAGCTCCTAACTAGATTGGCTTTCCTCCACTACAGCAACCAAAAGCATGTGCCACAATAAAGCCACTATACAAATTTTAGAAAATCCAGTCCAACATGATCGAACAAAACATGTGGAGGTAGACCGACATTTCATCAAGGAGAAACTGGATAAATGAATCATAGAGCTCCCATATGTATCGTCAAAAGATCAACTCGCAAATATTCTTACAAAAGCCGTCAACGGAAACATGTTTAGTAGCTGCTTGAGCAAGTTAAGTATTGGTGACCCCACTACTCGAGTTGAGGGGGGTCTCGGAAAGAAGACAATAAGGGCTAGATGTGTAATATGATGTTCTATATAAACACCTTCCTTATGTAACCCTAAATCAGGTTTTTCTCAATAAAATTCAAACCACATTACAAAGTTCATTCTCTATACTAATCAAAATATGGTTACCGCCAAGGAATATGCAAGGTAAATACCACATTTATGCTTTTAGTGACCTTTTTTGTGTAAAAAAAATTCCTCAACTAATTATTTTGTAAAGGTTTCTTTTTAATATTATTTGGTTGACGCGACTATAATATTATTGTTTTGCAAGTAATAAATTTATTAAACAATTTGTCATGCCAGGTCATTTTCATTCCCTTGATGCTTGTTTTCCACAAAGAATTATATTAGTTGACTTCGCTAATATATGTTCAGCAATACCTTGAAATATTCCAATGTAATAACAAATTCAAAACTTATCAAAGATTAATAAAACTTCCATGTTTGCATATTGATTCCATAGTAATTTATTAGGCTTTGTAGCATGGGGTTCGTCCCTCCCACGTCCAGCTTTGGCGCCACCGTCCCCACCCCCCTCCCCCACCGTCGGTGTTCTGAACGTCGATTTCCAGACGTTGAAGACGGGCCTCCCCCTCTCTCACACACCTATGCAGTGGCAGACACAGGAATTTTTCCATGGGGTGCGGAACATTTTTAAAAATTTTAGGCCCCAAGGTATATAAATAAAAAATCGGTTCGTATCGGGTCGGTTCGGGTCGAGTCGGGTCATGTAAAACAAAAGAACTTAATTTATATAACCCACCATAACATAATGAAGACAATACGAAGCACATGTCTACTATGGTTAGTATACGGCTATAATAGGCTGCTGGAGGTGGCTAATATCAACCAAAAACCAACCAAAAATCATCAAAAATAACAAAGAAACTTACCCGTGGCTGATTACGGTGGTATGCGGCTGCTGACTGTTCACTGTTGTCGTTGTTGATGTTCTGATCGCTGGCGTGCAAGGACGATAAAGAGAGCAGGATAGAATATGTAAGGGTTTTGGGCTTGTTTATTTTATTTTAGTTTGAAATATTGTTGATTTGTTGGGTTTGTTTATTGGGTTATTGTATTTTATCACTCCCAACTATTGGATATTGTCTGCTGTCACTCTCAACTATCACTTTGACTCTCACCACTCCCAACTTAACACTTTGTGTGTTGTGTCACTTCACAGGTGAACATCTTTTAGTGTTTGACTTGTGTTATTAGTGATATTAAGCCAACACTTTATGAGTTACTAATGACTGCAGGTGAATCTGCTGCTAAAAGACAAAAGGGGAGCCAAAATCCACTCAACTGGAGTGACACAACACACAAAGTGTTAAGTTGGGAGTGATGAGAGTCAAAGTGATAGTTGCGAGTGACAGCGACCAATACCCAATAGTTAGGAGTGATAAGATCTAATAACACTTGTTTATTGGGCTAAGACTTAGTAGTGGGCTAGTTAAATATATTGGGTATTTGGGTTTAGTTATTTAGGTATTAAAAGTAATATAATTTAGGTAGTATTTTTTATAAAATATGAGTTTACTAAAGAATATTTTTTAAATATAAATTGATAACACTTTTTACCTAAGGGGTGCGGACGAAAAATTCCAAGAGGTGCGGACGGAAAATTCCATGGGGTGCGGACAGAAAATTCCAAGGGGTGCGGACAGGATTTTCGACGGAACTTAACACTAAATTTTTTTTTCCCGGGGGTGCGCCCGCCCACCCTGGGTTGGGCTTAGGTCCGCCCTTGCACCTATGCATACAATATATACATATATATTCTAGGTCCATCGCTCATTTTCTTACCTTCATCCTCTTTGCCCCATACTCACACCCATCCTACGTGACGCTTACGTGGTGGATTATCCTCCAGGGATGGACCATCACCATACCGCATAGCCTTATACGGTATAATTGAAGTACAACTCTAACAATTAAACTAGTGTGGGTGGTCTTTCTTAATTACCTACCTAACCATGGTTAACTTCCAATATTAATGCAGTCAAGATCTAGTGCCATCTTCTCTCTATCCTAACTAACCATGATTGAGTTTACACTTTGGTATCTGTATTACAGATTTAGTTTATTAAGAAAAATCCTAGTGGGTGTATAGTATGTCTTTTAATAGAAAGGACACCACCAAAAGGGGCGTGTCATTTGCAGGCTACAATCTCTATTCAAATTATAGTATGTGTTTTGATGTCACATGCTTAACCAAAACGGGGTCTCACTAGAAGCAGCCTCTCTATTTCTACGAGGTAGAGGTAAAGCTGTCTACATCTTACCCTCTTCAGATCCTACCTTAGCTTTGCTATTGATGGGATTTACTGAGTATGATGATATCTAAACAATTGGTCGAATCTTGTTTTCACTGGTTTCTTGTTATAACCTTTTAAAGGCCACCTGCTTGTGCAAGCTCCGATTTACCTGATACCCGATGGCTAAAAGGTGTTCGTGAGTTTTCCGGTAAAAGGTTTTTTGTATTACCATGAAAAATATATTGAGATTCTGCATTCAAACCTTGCACTAAAGGATACATATGTGTGCTTCGAGAAACTAAGAAATAAGTATTAGATTACTAATTAATCTATTATCATCAGAAAACAGATGATAAGTTAGACTTTTCGAATTCAAAAGTCAAGGTGTTTAGCTAATGTTGACAAAGTTAGAGTCAAGTTTGGACTATTCAACTTCTTTTTCTACGTATTTTCTTCCTAAACTCCAAAAAAAGCTGGCAATTTGCCAACTTTCATTTTCTTTTTTTTGCTTTAAGTAGCACGTTTATGGTGTACGACTTTGGACCACATAATAAATTTTAATTAACACTAGAGTACTAACATTATTGGTAATTAACAAATGCAACTATAAAGAATAGTTGACTGTCATTTCGAGCTAATCTTATCTTCACTATAAAAAACAACGAATTTGTGAGATGGATAGATATTTACCAACACCCTTTGAATATTAATTACCGCTCAAGTAGATCCTTTGTCTAGCAATGATGTAACAAAAGATTAAAAAACTCAATGTTTATCGATCACTACACGATTTATACTTCGTCCGTTTTTAAACAAGATTGTAAGAATTAATGATAGTAAGTACATGCATATATGCATAACATACACACACACATGTGTGTGTAAGAAAGATAACAAGAATGATAGTAGATACTTGGGTCTATATATATATATATACTATATAGCCTAGTTGTATGTATAAGACTTTTTCCCTTAGGTTTTGATTATGGGAATCAAATAGGCTACACCCTTGGACTCCTAATCAAACCATACTCGAAATCAAGTAATTCTAGAAAACCCTAATTGTAACTCCTCTCCTTAGGCTACAAACTTAGTAAACATTTAAGCATGATCCTTTGTACTAATGATATTTCTTACAGTAACTTATAATGAACTTTGTGAAAACCAATTGGTTCGATACCAAATGTTTCGCTGTGAAACAGTGGATTATTCGCCAAATGAACGACAATGTTAACAAAAACGAACATTACTATTTGTTGTTCCCAAAAACAAATATATATAAGCATGAGGAACTATACTCCTACCATCACTTAGGTGTGGGATGTATGTTGACTTGATGATATGTGGGCTAAGTAGTTATTCTAACAATTTTTTTCAAGAGATACAATTTGTTGTGTGTGGATAGCTTTAGCGACTGGCTCGGCCATAGTTTAACCCAATTTGAACGATCCCTCTGGGTTTTTTTTTTTTTTTTTTGGAATGGTGGAGATTTTATTAAACAAAGAAAACTTACAACAAGGTGCCGTATACATAATACAAAAACAGTTGCTAGGAAAAACTTACTAACATTAAAATTGCACCAATTCGATCACGCCAAGGAGGGGAGCTTTGAACGATCTTTTAAGTTTTATCCATAGAATAAAAGATCGCTTTCCCGTCTGCAATATATTTTGGATACGGATGATGTGATGTATGTTATCATTTCTTGCTCTATAAATCCCCAAACGTGTATTGCATGCAGAATTTTCTTGTGACTAACAATAATGGCATTGGCAGATTGAAATTAGGCTTAGTGGGGAGCAAGGGCCCCACTCAAAGTAGAGGTGCAGAAACCGGGTATTTTTAATAACCGGTTTCGGTTTTTCGTTTTAAGGGTTTGAACCGGTTATTGTTATAACTTATTTGGTTTCGGTTCCAGTTATTTGACAAAAAACCATATCTTATGTGCCCGGTTTCGGGTAGGGTTCAGTTCCGGTTCTTAAGAAATCGGGTATTAAAATACCTTATTTTCGAGTTTTTTACACCCTATTTTCGAGTTTTTTAGTTCTATATTTGCGTATTTTTTAATACCTATTGCGTTTTATTACCATATTTTCTCGTATTTTTTGTTTATTATTGTTATTATTATTGTTATTATTATTATTATAATTAATTATTATTATTATTATTATTATTATGCATTGTATAATGTAAGAAAATTAAAATAAATGCACTAACATAAATTTAAAAGAAAGATATTATAATGTATCGGGTATAGCCGGGTATAATCGATTCCGGTTCTTGTCCGGTTTCGGGTACTAAATGGGATATGATCAGTTCTGGTTCAAGTTCAAGGTATTGAGATCAAAGTGCATTAAAAATACGTCGGGTAAGGTCGGTTCTGGTTTTGGTTTTGAGTATAGAATACCCGGGCATTAAAAATACCGATTCCGGGTTTTTTATCGGGTCCGGTTTCGGGTACGATTTTTTTGTACACCTCTAACTCAAAGCCTAACTTATATTGTAGTTTTTTTTTGTTAGAAATGTTTGGGCCCTCCATTTTTTAAAATGCTCTTAAAAGGCCACTTGGTTACCAAATAAACCCAATCCAAATTGTAGTTTTTGTTAGAAATGTTTGGGCCCTCAACCATTTTCTAAAAAGCTCTTAAAAGGCCACTTGGTTACCAAATAAACCCAATAAAAAAATAGGGGTGTTTTTCGTGCGGATTTTTAACCGGTTTTGGGTTTATCAGATCGGTTATTTGGGTTTTTTACTAAGAAAAATTTACCCGCTAACCAAACCACTTAACACTCAGGTTGGTCAAAATCGGGTTAATTCGGGACGGGTTTAATCAATTGACATGTAAAAAAAAAGATTCACAAGAAATCCTTTCTTTTAAGTATCTATTTTTTTCAGTAGCATGTGTTTCAAGTCTCTACACATTGAAAAGAAATAAACAAACCGAAAAGCAAATAATCTGTGTGTACATAAGAAGAACGTTTTAAAATGCACTTATAATGATAACAAAGAAACATAAATATGTAGCATAGTGCCATAATCCATGGATGGTACTTGCGAAATCCAATAAGAAAACCCGAAGAACCCTTACCTTAATTATCTGAACCCGACCAACCCGAGAGTTAAATGATTTGATTATCACATTTATATAGAGGATCCAATAAATTTCTCGGTTCACATTTATATATACAATAAAAAATATTAGACCCCTGGAATTTTCGGGCCTCGGAGGGGGGGGGGGTGGGTGCGCCTCGCCCACCCCCTAGGCAGGCCCTGTATGTATACGTATATAGGTTTATTTAAGTGTGATTGTATGTTATGAATGCATGTAATTATGCGTAGGTTTGGGTGTGTGTGATTGATTATATGAGTATGTATAGTTGCGGGTATTTATGACAATTTGCATCTTGGACTTATGGTGTCACACCCTTTAACACTCAAACATACTTGAGATCAAAATATTTTATCACTGTGGTTTGATTGTCTACGTTATTACTTAAAGTCATGTCATAATCCTGAGAGTTTGCTATGAATTAGTTTAGTCTTTTTATTCAACTCGTTAGCCAACATGGCCTAATTTTGCCTCTACTGACAAAATTTTTGGATCCGCCATTGACTGCAGTTCGTTTAGAGTAGAGCACATGGCTCAGGTAGAATAAGTAATGTGTGGTTTATGAAATATCATTATATAGGAGGCTCATTGTAGGCATGGGTCCAATCCAATCCTCACATGCGTAAAAGAAAAATCTAAAAGCCAGTGATGAACTACTCCTATCATTAGTATATTTTACAATCAAACCTGGTATGACATCATGTATTCATTTGATGATACATGAATTTAGGATTTGTTTTAAGAAAACAAATAAATAACTCCTAAATATACCAATGGCTACTATACGACTAGAACTTTCAATCACTTGTGAAAAACTAAACAGCTTGATACCGCTAGACTACAATCTCTTTGGTATATGAATTAAGTTGTGCTCCAAACAACACAAAGGACAAAATTGTTTTCTGAAAGAAAAAGAAAATGCATGTAATTCACTATCCTTGTTATTAACAATAAGAGTTTATGATAGACATGTGATGTTTCAATATTGTTACTTGTGCTCACAGAACACAAGTACATAGTACATAATACAAAATGACACTATTTAAAACTCAATTAACATAAGAATGAAACAAAACCTAACAACTGTGACATAGTTGGTTTGATTTTTTTTTTATTTTTTTTCAAATATAGTATAAGGTTGTTTTGAGTATCACGTTACAGATTCACAAGGTTAAAAATATATGGGCCCAAAGTTAATGCGGATTTGATCCATGGTTTCCATGACAATCATGTTAATGCTAATGGGCCATATTAAGTGAACTTTAGCCCATTATTCAAATTTTATACGAAGATTTTGCGCTTAAAGAAACCTTTTACTCATTCATATTCACATATTTTTTTCAGTTTATTGTACATGCCAAAAGTTACAAGTAATTGCAGTATAATTTACTTAAACTTTTTTCTTAATTTAACAATGACTTAAGAAGTTGATCCTATCATGCTACTGTTGTTAATTTGGCAACGACTACAAAAGTTCGTTTCTTTTTCAAATTAATACCGATCATTATTAGCAAAAAAAAAAAAAAAATACACTTAAGCGATGATTTAGTCGTCATTGTGTTACTGATAGATATTCTTAGTGGTAATGTTGGCTGATAATAGAGATTATATTATAATATCCGAAAAAAAATACTTTTTGAGTAAAATTCCAAAATGGTCCCTGAGTTCAGGTCACTTTTGTCACTTAAGTCCAAAAATAAAACTTTTTGTATCTAGATCCCTGAGGATGGAAATGACAACAAAAATGAAACTTCGGAGACAAAGATACAAAAAGTTTTATTTTTTGACTCAAGTGGCAAAAGTGACTTAAACGGACCATTTTGGCATCTTACTCATACTTTTTATGATTTTATAACTTATGAACTTTGCATAAGAAAAACTAAATTATTAGGTGATATGAAGGAAGCTAGACAATAAGTAAAATACAAAGAAAGAAAATGAAGGGACATAGGAATAGAGGGACACCTTTGATCTTTTCTGCAATTAATGGGTCACCTCAATGCAAACTCACACAACAGGAATCACTATCGAATATTCAAGCTACTCCCACCAAACCTTCTTGCATGTAGTGTTCTTCATTTTACGTATTAAAAATAGAGGAAAATTTTTGGATCTGACTTTGAGAGTGTTTTATATTGGAAGTATCATAATGCAAGGTACAAGGAACAATGTGGAGCATTCTAGCTTCTTGTTGGAAGATTTTTATGCGACAGAATAATTAAATATATTTGCTGCCGTTCAAAAAAGAAATATATATGCTCATTGGTCCTCTAATATATATGTATTATTATTTTTTTCTTTTACAAAATGACATATGTCAATGGTATTAAGTTATTAAGGTGTAGAAATGATCACTCCTAAATACTGAGGGTTCGAATTCCACTGTAAGCCATTAGTGAAAATATAGGTTTCCATTATAAAAATAATAATAAGTATTTTTTTTTTCAACACCATGAATCCAATATATTCTTACTTGTTACAGAATTTGATATTTGACATTTTCTTTCTAACTAGTTGATTTTACGCCCGCGTATTGTAACGGGGATCCAATGTCTCCAAAACATTTGCCGGGAATGATAAGCAGATAGCGAATATCAAAACATAGATAAAAATAGCGTAGTAACGATAGTCACTCTGTTCTAAAAAAGCGATTGTAAACAACCTAATATATAATAGTAGGACCCACACGTCCTACACGTTGGAAATTCGGTTGTTTTTAGTTCAGTTATTACGGTACTAACACGTTAAAATATAGATGAGCTCGGTACCGGTAACGGCACCGAAAGTACTGATGTCTGTCGTTAGTGACATGCAAAAACCGAAATAAACTAGTTGATAGAGTAAGTCGGATATCGAACCAGAGGAGGATTGTGGAAAGTGTCGAATGAAAAGTATTAATTAATTACTACTGAATTGGAAAATCGGTGTGATTGATTATAAGAATTATCTAAATTAAGGAATAAAAATTAAGAAAAAGATTGAGTTGTAATAAACAATGATGAGAAAAGGTGATCACTCCGGGATTCAGATTCTGTAATTACTAATAACCTAGTTCTGATTTTATTGGATGCTATTGATTGAATAGTAAATCTGTCACATCTACTAATTACCTATGCAGTTCAAAATCTTAATATTAATTGATCAGATAAATATTAAAACAAGCATACATAGGAATCATTCAATCAACAAAAGCATAATTGGATTCAACACATAATTATAACTCTGATTGTCACTCAGTATTTGTCTGTCACACAAATTATATAATCACGCAAATAGTCGGTTGTCACCCGACTACAAATCCAAATCTCAATACAAAACAGAAACTAGAATTAAAAGTGTCTCACAAGAATCATTCACCCGAAGTGTCCACAAGAAATTTAGCCGCTCATCTCAGTTGAATGATCTTCACTGGCTTGATACCCGGTTGAAAAACCTCTTCCCCTTTGTCGTCGAGATGATGATGAAATTGACCTAATCCCTCCCTGGCGGCCCAAATGTCTAGGATTTTAATTGTGTTCCCTTGTGTTGGCCCACTAATGTCCAAGAAGTCCACACGTGATGTGTGTTGGCTGCCCTCCTTTTCAATGTTGGCCCATGTGCGTCATTGTTATCAGCCCAATGTCTCAGCCGTCCAAAACCTTTCCTCTTCGTGTGTGTATATTGAGATATATTGTGATGTTTTCCAAAATAATGCCTCCTTAGTCACGTGATGTTTATTTCTTGTGGATATTGAGAATAATGATGATGATCACAATTGCCGCCAATCACAAAGTCCTCCTTTCGAATTTTTGTGAGAATAATAAAATATTGAGAATTCCTTTTTAAACCAAATCCTACACGTGCCTTGTTTCTCTGCCACCATGTGATTTTTTTTTTTCCAATGTCCCCCCTTTAATTGATGCTTATGCATTAGCATTTTATAATCCTTTTAAATGCTTGACACAATTCCACGCGTTGCCACATTATTCCTCCGTAGGCTACGGATTAATACCGTAGCTTACGGTTTGAACATGCTGACAACAACAGAATATACCAACCGTAGATTACGCTTTGAACACTAAGTTACGCCCAATACATGCTGATCACTTTTTGGCTATCTCTTTGACCCAAACGACTCCCGAATGATGTAATATGTCTCGGTCATCACCCACGGTCATTCCACTTCATCATTAAGCAATCCAACTTCACCGATTTAGACGGTTAACCTGTAAAACCACATGAACTCGTAGTTATCACATTCGAAATATATAACCGCCTACAGTGCACTAAAACACGTAATTTAAATACTTTAACACCCGGGTTTCACACTCTCCATCACATCCCCACACTTAACATTGATTGTCCTCAAGCAACTATTACAAACATTACTCACCTTATTAACAAATCACCACTGCATGCCTTACCGAATTAGCAAGTTCAGGTCCCAAGTCATACCCGTCCCATAGACTGACACAATCAAGATTGACAATCTAACAAGGAAGTGATACACATTTAAAACAACTTAAGACTTGCCTAACTAAAACTAACATGCTTATGATACTACACACATGCCACACGCCCCTCACAATAATCACTCATCTCGGTTTTATCAAGACTAGTGTGTAATGTGCTAGTATATATTTAGCTCAAAACCAAATATGCTACCTTGCAATCATAAACTTGTATAGCAATCACACCTCCACTGTATCAAATAACGTAACACATATCAAAAGGACTTCTGGGTTTTGGGTTAAAGGTAAAGGTAGGGAAGTATTTTTGGATTTTTATTGTTTAGATGGCAACACAAATGAATATACCAAACCATGACAACTTTATTCACAATAACTACTAACTTTGTGGGCTATTTTCGACCCATTTATTTATACGAACATAACAATAATTTTTGTTTTTGTTTTTCTTTCCTTTTTTTTCTCCATTTTTTTTTCATAACATACTTCTAAACATACTTGTCATTCATAGTTGGTAATCAAACAGGTCAAACAAGGTGTAGCAAACGAAAGGTTAAAGGCTCAACATGGTTTACTAAGGTAGGATGGATAAACAATCAACATATAACACAATGGAAGGGATCCTAATGCCTTTATCATTTATATGCATACGCTAAACCACAGTCTCGGCACGTATCAAACCACACTAGTTCTAACACAAAGCAACACATGGCCTACCCTCAACAAATGAACATTTATTGTAATTCAACTATCACTAAGTAGGCTCAAATATCTCACCGAACAAAAGGAATAAGGGTTACCGACACGTAGCATGTGTAATTGCTAAAGCATGTTACCCCTAGTTAGGCATCTCTTTTTAATTCTTCTCTAAAACAACTGTCAGAAATACTCTCATGAAACTTAAAGGGACAACCATGACTAGGGATCTAAGTTAGTTTAATATCAGTAAGAAACCCTTTAGCGATTGAAAATGTTGGTTTTCATGTAGTTCAAGCATACTTGAGAAACAAAAATTTTCAAAATTTTTCAATTTTTCACAATTTCAACTCTTCAAGCATTTCAAGATCATCAATTATACCAACCCTTTTCTCAAGTTACTGCATCCTCACACTTGGGATACATTGTCCCCAATGTATGGTGCAATTTATAATCTAAACTCGAGAAATACCACCCGCAAACCATGAACGGCTAACACCTAGACGACTCAACACAAGTAAACCACTCCCAACACAAAAATTTCACACCACCAAATACACAAAAACAAATAAAACACATGATAGATAAACACATGCACCTGATCAGAAAACAAGTGAGTGTTTGTAGTGGTGTAGCTGCTGCGATCTAACCGGAAGATACGCCCCCCATGGATTCTTTGAGATCTCATCAGGGATGTTGCAAAGCATCCCCACACTTGAATCATTGCATCCGTGAAGATAGAATTGTATAAACCTGTCAAAACACAACACACCAAACGAAACGAAACCAAAACAAAGTACAATACTCTACATCCTCGGGCGGCCTCCCGAGAGCGCTAAGTTTAAAGGTCTTCAGCCAGACCGTACCTGCTATGCGTTACGGTGGTCTCAATGCACACTTACCCAAAACATTTCCAATGAATGCCCGGAAATTTACATGCCATCTCCATAGGTTTGTCAGTATAATTGGCATTATTAGAAAGCAAATGCGGGTTTCGCTAATCCACTTCACGAGATATACACCGATGTCTGGTAGCTTCACCCCTTTTCATCTTCTTCCTCGAACCCTCTTCCCCACACTTGTTAATTGGAATGATTGATATGGGAAGAGGTTCGGTACACATATTCATCTCATCAGACTGCTCTGCCTCATCATCCTCACACACCATCTGATCCACCAGTGACTCTTCATCAGATAAAGGATTCATTGGTGTGGTATTATTCTCCACAACCTCCTCCTCCATGTGAGAATAATCTCCAATATCAACAGGTAATGGTAAGAGACGCTCTTCTATTTCTATCTTCATTTTTAACTTCTAACACTTGGAAACTAGGCAGCTGATTCGATCTTCATCAGAAAGGTTGGGTGCTAATAAATACTGCTCGAGTTTGGACAAAGTCACTTCCAACATAGCAAGCTCTTTCTCCTCCTCAGTCTGATAAGCATAGACACCCTCGGGCTCAGGATATTCCTCAGGATGATACTGTTGGTATCCCTGATACGGTGTTGAGATGTACGCATCCATCATTTTTTTTATTCCAATACTCTGGATTTTCCAAATACACCGCGCACACATCATCATAAACAGAAGTATGACTACGACCGCAACAGAAACATCGTCCATCCGTCCTTGGTTCATAATAAGCATCCTCGTCCTGATCCCATCCGTCAGAGTAATAATCATCCTCCACCATTGTATCAGAATCATAGAAATATGGTGGAGGGGAAGGATTACCATAGCAAGGCATCGATGGTTCTTCCAATTTCGCTCTTTCCCATTTAAATCGGGCCTCGTGGCAACCGATACACGGGTGAAGTGGTTCCTTGCACAAAATGCAAGTAAGAGAGGTGCATAATATTGTAAGATCTATCATCCTACACAAACACAAACACAAAAACACAAGCACCACGCATAAATCTGAACAAAACAAAACTGACACTATTTTTGGATTTTTTATCTATTTTACTAATAACTTAACACCAAACACTTTGCGCACGCCTCCCCGGCAACGGCGCCATTTTGATGTCTGTCGTTAGTGACATGCAAAAACCGAAATAAACTAGTAGATAGAGTAAGTCGGATATCGAACCAGAGGAGGATTGTGGAAAGTGTCGAATGAAAAGTATTAATTAATTACTACTGAATTGGAAAATCGGTGTGATTGATTATAAGAATTATCTAAATTAAGGAATAATAATTAAGAAAAATATTGAGTTGTAATAAACAATGATGAGAAAAGGTGATCACTCCGGGATTCAGATTCTGTAATTACTAATAACCTAGTTCTGATTTTATTGGATGCTATTGATTGAATAGTAAATCTGTCACATCTACTAATTACCTATGCAGTTCAAAATCTTAATATTAATTGATCAGATAAATATTAAAACAAGCATACATAGGAATCATTCAATCAACAAAAGCATAATTGGATTCAACACATAATTATAACTCTGATTGTCACTCAAGATTTGTCTGTCACACAAATTATATAATCACGCAAATAGTCGGTTGTCACCCGACTACAAATCCAAATCTCAATACAAAACAGAAACTAGAATTAAAAGTGTCTCACAAGAATCATTCACCCGAAGTGTCCACAAGAAATTTAGCCGCCCATCTCGGTTGAATGATCTTCACTGGCTTGATACCCGGTTGAAAAACCTCATCCCCTTTGCCGTCGAGATGATGATGAAATTGACCTAATCCCTCCTTGGCGGCCCAAATGTCTAGGATTTTAATTGTGTTCCCTTGTGTTGGCCCACTATTGTCCAAGAAGTCCACACGTGATGTGTGTTGGCTGCCCTCCTTTTCAATGTTGGCCCATGTGCGTCATTGTTATCAGCCCAATGTCTCAGCCGTCCAAAACCTTTCCTCTTCGTGTGTGTATATTGAGATATATTGTGATGTTTTCCAAAATAATGCCTCCTTAGTCACGTGATGTTTATTTCTTGTGGATATTGAGAATAATGATGATGATCACAATTGCCGCCAATCACAAAGTCCTCCTTTTGAATTTTTGTGAGAATAATAAAATATTGAGAATTCCTTTTTAAACCAAATCCTACACGTGCCTTGTTTCTCTGCCACCATGTGATGTTTTTTTTCCAATGTCCCCCCTTTAATTGATGCTTATGCATTAGCATTTTATAATCCTTTTAAATGCTTGACACAATTCCACGCGTTGCCACATTATTCCTCCGTAGGCTACAGATTAATACCGTAGCTTACGGTTTGAACATACTGACAACAACAGAATATACCAACCGTAGATTACGCTTTGAACAGTAAGTTACGCCCAATACATGCTGATCACTTTTTGGCTATCTCTTTGACCCAAACGACTCCCGAATGATGTAATATGTCTCGGTCATCACCCACGGTCATTCCACTTCATCATTAAGCAATCCAACTTCACCGATTTAGACGGTTAACCTGTAAAACCACATGAACTCGTAGTTATCACATTCGAAATATATAACCGCCTACAGTGCACTAAAACACGTAATTTAAATACTTTAACACCCGGGTTTCACACTCTCCATCAAGTACCGATCCCGAAAATCATCGAAATTAGGTACCGGCACCGAAAATGCTTGGTTCGATACGGTATGGTATTTGAAGGTAAAAATCAGTAAATACAGGTATGGTGCCAGACCTGTGTCGAACCAAAAGTAACGATTCTGAAAACGCCAAAAGGTGGGTACCAAATTGTTACCGAAAATGATATGGTATAGTAAATTTCGTACCGATACAATACCGGTTTGATTACAGGATTTGATACCATTTGCTCATCAATAATCTAAATATCCAAGTTAATTTTACATGCTACAATTCATTCATTACAAGAGAAAGACAAAAAAGAAAAGAAGTTGTTGTGTATATAAACCTCATTCAAACGAAATACAATTTACTTACCACGAAAAGCAATCTAAACGGTGCAATTACTTGCGTTGGTATGTGAGATAAGCTCAAAGGTGATGTTAGGGATGAGCTCGGTACCAGCAGCTACCGAAAATCCCCAAAAGTGGGTACCGACACCGAATATACCCGGTACGGTACCTGTATTTGAGAGTAAAAACCGGTAAATACCAGTACGGAACCAGTACCAAAAATGTCAAAAGTCGGTACCGAAAATATACCCGGTTTGGTAAATTCGGTACCGGTATCGATTAGGTACCGGTACCCGGTACTATTTGCTCATCCCTAAGTGATGTTACTATTCATAAGTTCTATTTTACTTACCACGTGTATGAAAAGCAATCTAAACGATGCAATTATTTGTGTCGGTACGTGACATAAGCTCAAAGGTGATGTTAGGGATTAGCTCGGTACCAACCGCTACCGATGTCGCAAGCCCCGACCCCTGCCCCGGGAGGCGGGCGGCCGCGACCTACTCAGAGATGGTGGTATCGGTGTTTATCATTAATTTGGCAGCAGAAATTTCATCAGGACCGTAGTTAGGAAATATTTTATCAGAGTAAAACACCACATTTTTATAATAGCAAATACGTTGTGATAAACCCAAGTTTCCATTACAAACATGTTTTTAGGGATAAACCCTAATTTATTTAAATAAAACATCTTCTTTATTTGGGTAACTTTTATAGCCACTTTTCCAAGCCTTCAGTGCTGTCCAGCTGGCTTCTATTTGGCTTTCACATTTTGTTACCTGAAACGCGTTTAAAAACATTTTATCAGCAAGAAATACTGGCGAGTGAATCCCAGTTTAATCAAAACAGGTTTTATCATTTTACAGCATTGAGGGCAATCCAACAATTACATTTGTTTCTATCTACTTTAATTACCACCCACGGTACTGCCAATCCTGACTTGTGGTAATGTTACTACTCACAGTGTAGTAACGAATTTTGTATACAAAACCCCAACATACCGACGATAATTGTAGAATACAAATACTCAATCACTGTTAAATATAAATTAAAACAATTGAGGTTTTGTAAAAACAGTTGCAAAATGAGGAATCACTCACATTGCTATTTTAGGTTTTTCCCTGTGACTTCCAGATTATAATCTATCAAATTTAAATAATGCACACGCGTTAGTATAATAACCCAAATTTACATTAGTTATACCCTCCCCGAGACAGAAACTCCAACGACTGAGTCAGGCAGAGCCTCGACATGCGTTACGGGGCACTAAATCAATCGGGCAGCGTATCTAATACGTAACCGGGGGTTAAAATACTTACAACGAGGCAGAGCTTCGCTAATTAGGGGGTATAATACCCGAATATTACTTTAGCTATTCAGAATTGAGAGAGATCGAGAAAGTTTTGAACGATTTGGGACTGAAGGCCGATCCCATCTATTTATAGGGTCTGATCGGAAGTCCCTTGCGCCCAGCGAAGGAGACCACAAGGGTCTTCGCGGCCTGCGAGCTAGGAGTGTAGGGCCTAGCTTGGCTGAGTCAAGGTCCTAGCCACGTCGAGTCAGAGGCCACGTGTCGTAACCGGGTTGAGCCTGGTGTCATGGAGGTCGCGGCCCGCGAAAGATCAAACACAGTCTGTCGCGCCCCGCGATAGACTTATTTTATTGTTTTTATTCGATTTTTAATTATATAAAGGTATTTCGGGCCCACTTCTCATATACGGGGTGTAATTTAGGACGTATAGGGGCGTTCTAATAATTTTAGGAGGGTTGTTATATCCTCCCCACCTTGTTTTGGAACTCGTCCTCGAGGTCTTGTAACACCCCAATTTTTTTTTGTGTGCTAGTTAATAAAAGTTAATGATGAATAAGTAAGAATATATTATAAGCCATTAATAATATAAACACCAAACTTGAGGGACCAAAATGGAAAAGTAAGAAAGTTAGGATATTAAAACTAAAATTAACACACACACTTTAGTAAGTGTGTGTGTGTGTGTGTGTGTTCGATCTGGGCAAAAAGAAGAAGGGGGGGAAAACCCAAACATTTCAATTTCCTCAAAATTAAAGTGATATTCGGCTAAATGTTACTGCATGGGTTAAGAATTTCGACCACCTAAGTGTTCTCATCAACAAGTAAGTCGAATTTTATGAATTAAATGATTTTGATGAAATGGGTTATGTGTAAATCCTTGAATGTTTATTGAATTTGAGTAGAAATTCTAGATAATATGAATATATAGAAGTTATAATAGGCTTAATTTCGATTATGTTGATGCTTTGGGGAAAAACCCATTTGTAGTAGTAGTAGAATGAAGATGATGATGATTACATGTGTTATGTTATATAAAATTTTGATGGATGAAGTCAGATGTTGTAGGATGTTGTTAAATGAACCTAATTAGAATGAAAGTTATGGGATATTTGTTGCATTGATTTTGATATGAAATAGTAAGCTTATGCACAAGGTACTTGTACATGATGCTTTGAAAATAGTACGCACACAACATGTTCGATGAAATGCCTAGGCTGATTAAGTTATCATTTGAGCATGAAATTCTTGTTAAATTGATGAATTAGTACGAAATGAATTATTATGAATGCTAAGAGTAAGATGATGTAACATATAGGTGCCAAGAAGGAAGAAAGCTCAAGCCGTAACAAAGCACAAGCAACGCAAGACCACGGTAAGTTCATATGAACTTAATTCTCTTTTATCTAGTTCTACGGATAATAGTTAGTAAATAAATATTTGCATTGAGTTGTATGTTTGTTTATGATAAAAGTTTTGATATGTTAAATGTTAGAAAAATGGTTAAGTAGCAAGATTGTATCGGATGCATATTAACCACGCAAGTAGTACTAAAAATCGTTCGGAAAGTAGAATGTGAAATGGCTTAGTAATGACTTGTTGTAAACGGGTCAAAAATGATAAAGTTATGTCAAGTATGCAAGATAAAGTTTTCCGTTGTAAACTGGATGATTTAGACTTGTATGATGAATAGCTATGTTGTTTGAGTATGGACCCATTATTAATGGGTCGAATGGATGTATGTACGATTGTTTGTGATGTTGGAATGATAGAAAGTTAACGGAAATAATATCAAACGGGAAGAGTGTTTCACACAAGGAATGTCAATTAATGGGTAAAATTGCAAATGGGTCGAATAAAAGTATGTAATGAATGTTATGAATTTTTGTTTGGTATTATGAACTAACGAATGTTTGATGTTGTGTATGATAGGTAAATCTCATGCTTGATTGCGGCGCGCTCGAACCGAACACACACTATATTGCCCACTTATGCGCTTCCGGTTCAAGTCATCTTTTGAAATGGGTCAAAATCATTTTTGTGTAGTAAATGTTAAACTATTATCTAGGATTATCGTAGTAGTTTGAAGTTTAAACTTTATTTTGGATAGTTTGGATAGAATGTTTTGGTGAAATGTGTATGGTTTTAATTTTAACATCTTTGAAAAGTGTCGTAGAATGTATTTTGAATGATTTTGTTAAAAAGCAGGAAATCGTCTACTTTACGAATGGGTCATGCCAAAATTTTTGTAAAATTGTAAGATGTTTATTTTATTTATCGAATGTTAAAAATTGGGCGCCACAAGTTGGTATCAGAGCCGAGGTTTGAGGGATTCAAGTATTAGAGCAAAAATGCTTGAACTCAAACCGAAAGCTCGTATGAAGGTGTGTTCGTTCTGAAGCGCTATGCAAGTAAGTAAATAGTAAAGTTGATTACGTTTATAGTTAGAAATGAAAACGAAATTTATAGGTTATTTGTTTATAAACCGAGTTTTAAGGTAAATGATGATGTTAAACGGGACCGTGTTTAAATTACGGACACGTAGGAAAAATAATCGAGTAAAACGGACTAGTATAACTATAGATATGAGGTTTTAAAGTTAGTATTTTAGAAAAAAAAATTAGAGCTGGGCAATTGCAGCAACACAGAACTGAACATTCTGTGAAAAAGGGGGCGTCGCGCTGCGCGGCACCTAACTAGAATGACTGTCGCGACACGCGACAGTAGTCGCGGGCCGCGAAGGATAGCCTTCTAGCTGTCGCAGGCCGCGAGGGCTTAAATTGCTGGCGATTTTTTTTATTTGGTTGCTTTGAATACGGGACTCGTTTTAAATGATTTCTAAGGCCTCGTAAGCAACGTTTAAGGTAATTTTCATGTTAAGAATAATGAAGAAAGGTATATGTGAATGATGAGAATAAAAATCGTTACGATCAAGGATTATGATCTACACGATACGACATGATCGTCAATGACGATAACGTATAAAGTATGAATTGTAAAGTGAATGTAGTATGCTAGCATGAGATCAAACGTGATGAAGAAAAGTATAAAAAGAAATTTAACGAATGAAATGAATGTTTTATGTAGATGGCGGACAACGTAAATGTGAATGATACCGAAGCGGCACAACAAGATATGATAAACGAAAGAATTGTGGAAGAAGTTAAAAAGATAATTGAGGCTAGTATTCCTCGACGAGCTCAAGAGGTCGTAGGGCAAGTATTGGGGGTAGTGGATAACTTAGTGATGTCCAAGGTTGAAGAATTGAAAGAAATGATCAATGAACTACGAACGAAGAAAAGCACTCGGAGGTGCACATATAAGGAATTTATGGCATGTAACCCCTTGCCTTATAAAGGGGAAATTGACCCAATAGCCTATCAAAGATGGATTTCAAGTACCGAGGCGGTGTTTGTAAGAAGTAGATGCGAAGTGGAGGATCAAGTAATGTTTGCTACGGGTCTTCTCCAACTTCGAGCAAAGGATTGGTGGGATGCGTATTCTAAGGAATTAGGGGATGATAAAGTACAAACGTTAACGTGGCAGGAGTTCAAGGAACCATTTCTGAAATATCATTGCCCACAATCAGAGATTGATCGGGTTCAAGAAGACTTCTTACGTCTTCGACAAAAGGATGAGACGATAGATGAGATAACGAATACGTTCCTTGACAAGCTGAAGTTTTGTGGGGAGATAGTGGGGACTGAGAGGAAGAAGATTTTACGTTACCATGATATGTTAAAGGCTGAATATCGTGAGTTCATAAATCCCTCCAAGTGTGAGACGTTAGATGAATTAATTAACTGGGCAAGAGATAGGGAAATTGAACTAAAGAGCCAGGTCGAACGGGGAGAGAAAAGGGTTGCGGAGAAGTCTTCGAACCCGAACCCATCAAAGAAATCAAGATTTCAAGATCAGGCTAAGAAAGGGAAAACAAGTAGTTGAATCCCGACTTGCAAGACATGTGGGAAACACCACTCGGGTGAGTGCTTACTCGGAAAGAAAGGATGCTACAAATGTGGGCAAGAGGGACACCCGTGCTACAAGTGTCCCAATAATCCAAAGACGTGTTACAATTGTTATCAGACGGGGCATGTTAAGGCGGAATGTCCAAAACTCCAACAAGCTTCAAGGAAAGAAGGAAAGAAAGAGGAGCCATCTAGGGCTCGCGGAAGGATGTTTCAGATAACATCGGAAGAAGCAAAAACTCACCCGGAGGTTGTTTCAGGTATATTTTTGGTAAATTTCATGCCTGTTAATGTTTTATTTGATTTCGGGGCTAGTAGGTCATTTGTTTCAAACGAGTTATTATGTCATCCATCGTTTAAGCTTGAAAAGATGTCTATGCCCTTAGAAGTGGAAGTAGCCGATAGTAAGAGTTATTTACTGCATGATGTATGTAGAAACTGTAAAATCTTAATTGAAGATGAGGAGTTTAGTATAGATCTTATTCCGATGTGTATGGGGGAGTTTAAAGTAGTGGTAGGAATGGATTGGCTAGCTCAAAATCATGCTGAAATAAAATGTGAAAAGAAAGTCATTCATGTAGTAACTTCGGAGGGAAAACGGGTAAGTATTCAAGGGGACAGGGTTGTCGAGTCAAAACTTTGTTCTATAGTCGAAGCTATCAAACATGTAAGAAACGGGGGTAGGGCGTATCTATCTTACGTGATAGATATCAACCGGGGTGTTCCGAAGCTTAAAGACGTGGATGTAGTGAATGAATATCTGGATGTGTTTCCGGAAGATTTACCGGGGCTTCCACTTGAGCGGGAAGTGGAATTTAAAATAGAACTTAGCCAGGGTGCAAAGCCGGTAGCTAAAGCCCCTTATCGGTTGGCCCCGACCGAAATGAAAGAATTGATGACGCAACTCCAAGAGTTGATCGATAAAGGTTTTATTCGACCGAGTGTTTCGCCATGGGGAGCACCCGTATTATTCGTGAAGAAGAAAGATGGTTAAATGCGAATGTGCATCGACTATCGGGAGTTGAATAAGTTAACGGTGAAGAATCGTTACCCGTAGCCCAGAATTGATGACCTATTTGACCAGCTTCAAGGGGCAAGTTGGTTTTCAAAGATCGATCTATGATCGGGTTATCACCAACTACGTGTATGAGAAGAAGATGTGCCGAAGACTGCGTTTCGAACGCGGTATGGACATTACGAGTTTTTAGTGATGTCCTTTGGGTTAACAAACGCACCAGCTGCATTTATGGATCTAATGAATCGGGTGTGCCGGCCTATGCTTGATAAGTATGTAATCGTTTTCATTGATGATATTCTAGTATACTCCCGAAGTGAAGCCGAGCAAGCTTCACACTTACGTGATGTATTAGAAACGCTTCACAAGGAAAAGTTATATGCAAAGTTCTTGAAGTGTGCCTTTTGGATTAAAGAGGTACAATTTTTGGGCCACGTAATCGACGCGGACGGTGTTCGTGTGGACCCCTCCAAAGTAGATGCAGTGATGAATTGAGTACCCCCGAAGAATCCAAGCGAAATAAGAAGTTTTCTGGGCTTGGCTGGGTATTATAGAAGATTTATCCAGGATTTCTCCAAGATAGCCTCGCACATGACGAAGTTAACAAAGAAGAGTGAAAAGTTTATATGGGGTGAAGAACAAGAAAAAGCGTTTCAGACATTAAAGGAAAAGCTCTCGAATTCTCCGGTGTTGACATTATCGGATGGAACGGATGATTTGGTAGTTTATACCAATGTTGTAGAAGGCGCTAGGCGCTAGTCGGGCGGTGAGGTACCGCCTAGGGATTAATCAGGATTAATCGGGATTAATCGGAATGGGATTTTTATATGTATTTTTTCAAAATTATATATATATACCCAATAATATATAAATAATACTTCAAAATTCACATAAATACTTCAAGTTTCAGATAGTATGGTTCGATTTTGACCGATTTGGACCAATTTTGACCGCCTAGGACCAATTTTGACCGATTAATATAGTTCGATTAATCCGATTTTTGACCACTTAGGACCGCCTAGGTACCGCCTTTGACCGACTTTGACCATGGCCGATTAATTGACCGACTAGCTCAAAATTAGGCAGTAAGTGGCCGCCTAGCGCCTAGGCGCCGATTAATCGGCCGCCTAGGCCGATTTCTGCAACACTGGTTTATACTGACGCCTCCCGCCAAGGTTCAGGATGTGTACTAATGAAAAGGGGTAAGGTTGTTGCTTATGCTTCAAGACAACTCAAACAACATGAAAACAATTACCCAACTCATGACCTAGAATTGGCGGCGGTCGTAATCGCTTTGAAGATATGGAGACACTACCTATATGGGGTGAAATGTACCATTTACTCGGATCATAAAAGCCTCAAATACTTTTTCGAATAGAAAGATCTTAATATGAGGCAACGAAGATGGTTGGAACTTATTAAGGATTACGATTGTGACATTCATTATCATCCCGGGAAGGCTAATGTAGTGGCGGACGCTCTAAGTCGAAAGAAGTACCCGCCTCCGATTCGGGTAAAATATATGAAGATGGTAGTCACTTCTAAACTCCTTGAAGAAATTCGAGAAGCTCAAACTAAATCTTTGAATGCCAATGACTCGAAGAAAGAAAGGACGAAAGGATTTATTCACGAATTAGAAGAGAATGTGAATGGTATGAAAACGAGGTATGACCGAATCTGGATACCTCGGGAATGTGATGTGAAAGAATTACTTTTGAATGAGGCTCACAAGTCTCGATACTCCGTTCATCCGGGAGCTACAAAGATGTGTCGACACTTGAGAATGAATTACTGGTGGCCGGGAATGAAAAGAGACATTGTCAAGTATGTTGCTAAGTGTCTAACGTGTTCTTAAGTAAAGGCCGAGCACCAAAAACCGTATGGAAAATTGCAGCCGTTGGAGATACCGGTGTGGAAGTGGGAACATGTAACGATGGATTTGGTGACTAAACTTCATAAGACAAGGAAAGGGCACGATGCTATTTGGGTAGTCGTTGACCGACTAACCAAAAGTACACATTTCTTACCCATTCGGGAAACCTATAATTCAGAAAAAATGGCGGAAGTTTATACGAATGAGATTATATCTCGACATGGGGTTCCGGTGTCTATAGTGTCCGACCGGGATACCCGGTTCACATCTCGTTACTGGAGGAAGTTTCACGAAGAATTGGGGACTCGGTTACATATAAGCACCTCCTACCATCCACAAACCGATGGTCAGTCGGAACGAACTATCCAAACATTAGTTGATATGCTAAGGGCGTGTGTTATGGATTTCAGAGGAAGCTGGGATGATCATCTACCTTTGGTAGAATTTTCATATAATAATAGTTATCATGACAGCATAAAAATGGCCCCTTACGAAATGCTCTATGGAAGGAAATGTAGAACCCCAGTTTGTTGGGGGGAAGTGGGTCAGCGCGAACTCGCGTCAAAGGATGTAGTAGCCGAAACGAATGAGAAGATTGATATGGTTAGATCAAGAATAAAAGCAGCGCAAGATAGACAAAAGTCTTATGCGGATCGGCGAAGGCGACCAATTGAGTTCCAAGTGGGAGATTATGTCTTATTAAAAGTCTCTCCATGGAAAGGGTTAATTCGTTTTCATAAACGCGGAAAGCTAGGTCCTCGATACATTGGACCATTCAAAATACTCGCTCGGGTCGGGTCGGTTGCGTACCAGTTAGAATTACCTCCCGCGTTGGATGGAATTCATAACACTTTTCATGTGTCGCAACTGTG
This sequence comes from Helianthus tuberosus, assembly GCA_030545235.1. Taxonomy (NCBI): domain Eukaryota; kingdom Viridiplantae; phylum Streptophyta; class Magnoliopsida; order Asterales; family Asteraceae; genus Helianthus; species Helianthus tuberosus. The sequence goes on along the minus strand of CM060396.1, from coordinate 26,870,686 downwards.
AAAGTGCCTCGCGGATGAGACGGCATATGTGCCCTTGGATGATATTGAAGTGGATGAAAAGTTAAATTATGTAGAAATGCCCGTCGCAATAAAAGATTTTAAAGTGAAGCAACTCCGCAACAAATCTGTTCGACAAGTGTTGGTCCAATGGCAACATCGAAAAGGATTGGATCTTACGTGGGAAGCGGAGGATGAAATGCGAAAGCACTACCCAGAATTATTTGGTACGTATTCAGGTTTCGGGGACGAAACCTCCTTTAAGGGGGGTAGACTTGTAACACCCCAATTTTTTTTATGTGCTAGTTAATAAAAGTTAATGATGAATAAGTAATAATAGATTATAAGCCATTAATAATATAAACACCAAACTTGAGGGACCAAAATGGAAAAAGTAGGAAAGTTAGGATATTAAAACTAAAATTAACACACACACTTTAGTAAGTGTGTGTGTGTGTGTTCGATCTGGGCATAAAGAAGAAGGGGGGAAACCCTCAAACATTTCAATTTCCTCAAAATTAAAGTGATATTTGGCTAAATGTTACTGCATGGGTTAAAAATTTCGACCACCTAAGTGTTCTCATCAACAAGTAAGTCGAATTTTATGATTTAAATGATTTTGATGAAATGGGTTATGTGTAAATCCGTGAATGTTTATTGAAATTGAGTAGAAATTCAAGATAATATGAATATATAGAAGTTATAATAGGCTTAATTTCGATTATGTTGATGCTTTGGGGAAAAACCCATTTGTAGTAGTAGTAGAATGAAGATGATGATGATTACATGTGTTATGTTATATAAAATTTTGATGGATGAAGTCAGATGTTGTAGGATGTTGTTAAATGAACCTAATTAGAATGAAAGTTATGGGATATTTGTTGCATTGATTTTGATATGAAATAGTAAGCTTATGCACAAGGTACTTGTACATGATGCTTTGAAAATAGTACGCACACAACATGTTCGATGAAATGCCTAGGCTGATTAAGTTATCATTTGAGCATGAAATTCTTGTTAAATTGATGAATTAGTACGAAATGAATTATTATGAATGCTAAGAGTAAGATGATGTAACATATAGGTGCCAAGAAGGAAGAAAGCTCAAGCCGTAACAAAGCACAAGCAACGCAAGACCACGGTAAATTCATATGAACTTAATTCTCTTTTATCTAGTTCTACGGATAATAGTTAGTAAATAAATATTTGCATTGAGTTGTATGTTTGTTTATGATAAAAGTTTTGATATGTTAAATGTTAGAAAACTGGTTAAGTAGCAAGATTGTATCGGATGCATATTAACCACGCAAGTAGTACTAAAAATCGTTCGGAAAGTAGAATGTGAAATGGCTTAGTAATGACTTGTTGTAAACGGGTCAAAAATGATAAAGTTATGTCAAGTATGCAAGATAAAGTTTTCCGTTGTAAACGGGATGATTTAGACTTGTATGATGAATAGCTATGTTGTTTGAGTATGGACCCATTATTAATGGGTCGAATGGATGTATGTATGGTTGTTTGTGATGTTGGAATGATAGAAAGTTAACGGAAATAATATCAAACGGGAAGAGTGTTTCACACAAGGAATGTCAATTAATGGGTAAAATTGCAAATGGGTCGAATAAAAGTATGTAATGAATGTTATGAATTATTTTTTGGTATTATGAACTAACGAATGTTTGATGTTGTGTATGATAGGTAAATCTCATGCTTGATTGCGGCGCGCTCGAACCGAACACACACTATATTGCCCACTTATGCACTTCCGGTTCAAGTCATCTTTTGAAATGGGTCAAAATCATTTTTGTGTAGTAAATGTTAAACTATTATCTAGGATGATCGTAGTAGTTTGAAGTTTAAACTTTATTTTGGATAGTTTGGATAGAATGTTTTGGTGAAATGTGTATGGTTTTAATTTTAACATCTTTGAAAAGTGTCGTAGAATGTATTTTGAATGATTTTGTTAAAAAGCAGGAAATCGTCTACTTTACGAATGGGTCATGCCAATTTTTTTGTAAAATTGCAAGATGTTTATTTTATTTATCGAATGTTAAAAATTGGGCGCCACAGGTCTACTGGAATAGGTGTGGATATTTCTTCTGCATCTCTGATTCAAGCTCCCAAGTGTATTCTAGTCCTCTCTTGGAATCCCATTTCACTTTGACTAGAACTAGTCTCTTGTGTTTGAGATTCTTGAGTCTTCTTTACAAACTTAAGCTTTTCGTTTACCTCTATATCCTTAAGAGGTACCACTAATGATTCATCTGCTAAGCACTTTTTGAGATTACATACATGAAACACATCATGTATTCCTACCATTTCCTCTGGCAGTTGTAGCTGATAAGCTACGGGTCTTATTTTTCTAATAATCCTAAAGGGTCCAACATACATGGGGCTTAGCTTTCCCCTCTTGATGAATCTGACTACTCATTTCCATGGTGAAACTTTTAACATTACCTTATCTCCTACCTGAAACTCCAATGGTTTTCACCTGTTATCAGCGTAGCTCTTTTGGCGATCGCGTGCTGCTTTTAGTCTATCTTTGACTTGAATGATTTTGTCTGTTGTTTCTTGTACTATCTCGGGTCCAGACATTTGTTTTTCCCCAATTTCTGCCCAATAGACTGGAGTTCGGCACTTTCGTCCATAAAGTTCTTCAAATGGTGCAGCATTGATACTGGTATGATAGATGTTATTGTAGGAAAATTCTATCAATGGTAAATGATCATCCCAATTTCCTTCGAAATCAATTACACAAGCTCTAAGCATATCTTCCATTGTCTGAATTGTTCTTTCGCTTTGTCCGTTCGTTTGAAGATGATAAGCTGTGCTTAGATTTAACTTGGTTCCCATTGCTTTTTGGAAACTAGTCCAAAAATGAGAAGTAAAACGGCTATCTCTATCAGAAACAATAGATAAAGGAATTCCATGTAATGAAACTACTTCATTTACATACAATTTGGCTAACTGTTCCATACTGAAAGTTTCCTTCATCTGTAGGAAATAAGCAGACTTGGTTAATCTACAACGAGGCAGAGCTTCGCTAATTAGGGGGTATAATACCCGAATATTACTTTAGCTATTCAGAATTGAGAGAGATCGAGAAAGTTTTGAACGATTTAGGACTGAAGGCCGATCCCATCTATTTATAGGGTCTGATCGGCAGTCCCTCGTGCCCCGCGAAAGAGACCACAAGGGTCTTTGCGGCCCGCGAGCTAGGGGTGTAAGGCCTAGCTTGGCTGAGTCAAGGTCCTAGCCACGTTGAGTCAGAGGCACGTGTCGTAACCGGGTTGAGCCTGGTGTCATGGAGGTCGCGGCCCGCGAAAGATCAAACACAGTCTGTCGCGCCCCGCGACAGACTTATTTTATTGTTTTTATATTATTTTTAATTATATAAAGGTATTTCGGGCCCACTTCTCGTGTACGGGGTGTAATTTAGGACGTATAGGGGCGTTCTAATAATTTTAGGAGGGTTGTTATTTCGGGCCCACTTCTCGTACCCGGTACCATTTTCTCATCCGTAGGTGATTTTACTATTCATTAATTAAGTTATATTTTTAATATATAGGTAAGTGATGTTACTATTCATTAAGTTCTATTTCTAATGCGTTGGTACGTGGCATAAGCTCAAAGGTGATGTTAGGGATGAGATCGGTACCAACTGCTACCGAAAACCGGTATCGAAAATCCCCAAATGTGGGTACCAGTACCGAATATACCTGGTATGATACGTTAGCTGTATTTGTGGGAAAAAACCGGTAAATACAGCTACCGAACCGGTACCGATAATGTCAAAAGTCAGTACCGAATCGGTACTGAAAATATACTCGGTTTGGTAATTTCAGTACCGGTAACCGGTACCATTTGCTCATCCATAGGTGATTTTACTATTCATTAACTTGTAATTGTAATGTAATTTTAATTTTAATTTTAATTTAATTTAATTAATATATAGGTAATAATTTCTTCTTGTGCTAGAACATTATTAAAAGAATTCCAACTTGTGATGCAATATATGGAAGTAGAAACCGTCACGTATCATACAAATTATATCTCTTATACAAAAAGTAACATGGGTCACCAACAAGGAACTCCTACCCCTTCAAGTAATTCCCACCCTTTCGCATGCACCCCTTCCCTCCAAAACGTAAATTACATATCCACCATTTGTAACTTCGGACACGTGTTTTTGAAACGGTGCGTGATCGATTTTTTCTTTTCCCCACGAAGAGGTATACTTCTTTCTATTTACAAAATTACTTTTTTACGGAACACTGAATAACCATGCGGTATTACTATATTAATTGATTTAATATATATAAACATTAGCGAACCATAACCGTTCCAGAAAAAAGCAACAACATAACGCTGTTGAGGGAAAAATTAAAACACAACTCCTTTAGTTTTTTTTTTTAAGTTAACAAACACAATTCATTAGAGAAAAATAATATTATTAATAAACTAAATCAATTAAGAGTGTGAATTATTTAGAATTAATTTCGTATATACCCTTACAACTTAAAAATTTTCATATATACCCAATAAAACTAAAAATATCATATATGCCCTTACAAAAATAGTTAAAATATCAAATATACCTAAATTATTAAAAAAAAGTCTAATAAATAATCATTTTACCCTTATATTTTAAACTTCAAGTTTTCATATATGCTCATCTTTTAGCTTCATACTTTTATGTAACACATTTTAAACTTAAATTTATTTTTACCCATTTTTATTTTCATAAACCATAGTATTCTTTATATATAATGTTTAAGAAAAATAAATTAAGTTAGAACTGAGTAAATATAATATCTGAACTTAAAGGTCACATATGAGATCTCAAAGTTTTAGAAAAATAAGGATAAAATTGTCATTTCTTAAATTGTTTTTAATGAAATAGATGTAAACGAGCCGTGCCGAGCCCGAGCCCGAGCACGATTAGGCTCGAGCTCGGCTCGTTATGTTTTTATGAAGCTCGAGCTCGGCTCGGTTCGAGCCTACTTCTCTGAGCTCGAGCTCAGCTCGCGAGTAAAACCCAAAGCTCGAGCTCGGCTTGGCTCGGCTCGAGCTATTTCGAGAACAACCTCAAATGAGCTAGAAGCTCGGCGCTAGCTCGTTTCAACAACAATTAAGCGAGCCAAAGCTCGGCTCAAGCTCGGCTCACCAATGTTATCATCATCATTGTTATATTATATATATAAAAAAACTAAAATTTTGTTTAGGCTCGTTTCGGCTCGCGAGCCTAAACGAGCTTTGTATTTCAGGCTCGAGCTCGGGCTCGATAACTAAACGAGCTCTATTTCAGGCTCGGGCTCGGGCTTGGGCTCGTCAAGGCTCAACTCGTTCGAGCTTTTAACCGAGCCGATCATGAGAAGATGTATATGATATTTCAACTATTTTATAAGGGTATATATGATATTTATAATTTTGCAAGGTTATATATGATATTTTTCATATTTGTAGGGGTATATATGAAATTGACCCAAATAAATTTATACTATCTATAATAAGAGATTATGAGCTGATGTAAATCTGCTTACTTGTCAACTTCTAAGCTATGCCACATGGACTTGCTGATGTCATAATTCCCTTTACAATATTTAGATATGTATAAATGTATAAATCTTTTTAAAATATATAATCAACCACTGATGATTCAAAATAAAAATTATGACGCCAAATTCAAAATTCAAAATTATGGCTCCAGATATATAACCTATAATCTTCTTCAATCAATTACCCTCTCTATCAATTTCTCTCTCAACTCTCTCTCTCTCTAAAATTCACAGTCTTTTGAAACACAAATCATTCGGTTCACAGTGTTTTAAACGCAATACTCTTTCTTCTTTGGCAAGAATCTGGAATTATCTCAATTTCTTCTTCATATCGAAATCTTCTGCCCTAATTCTCTCTGCCGTCCTTCCGCCTTACGAAATCTTCATCACAAAGGTACAATTCCATCTCTTTGGTAACATTCAATCTTGGTTTTCTGGCCTTTTCTTTCGATTTCTTAGTTTTTATTTACTGGAACAATATTAGGGTTTTTAGAGTCATCAGGGCACAGGTAGTTGAATATTACACCGAATCTTGACCCTCATGTAGTGTTTATTCATCATCTTTACAAACATATATCATTAATAACCTAGGGGATAAAAACCATTTATGTTTGGCAGAGTATTATGAGCTAATTTCACTAGGTTAAAAAGCATTTATGTTTGGCAGAGTTTCAGGTATGAGTTTCAGGTTTATATAGATACTATGGTTGCTTATAAAGGTGAAGTTAGAATTGATGACAACCATTCAGAGTGTTTTGGTGGAAAACTTGGAGGGGGTCGGTGACGTTGTCGAGGTTGTCAGGAAATGCAAAGTGATAGCATTTCCTGACAACCCTCGACAATGTCACCGACCTCCTAATCTAAGCGTGACCCTCTGAAAATATAAATGTTTTGCAACTTCACCATGAATAGAGAAGAAAGAGAGAGTTGGGTTTCTAGCTCCAGTTGTGTTGCAGCCGGATCAACGGCAAATTCAGCAGCAGTAGTTGTTGATGCATGAATATGAAGATTGAATTTGTGAGGTTCAGTTAATAATCGACTGAATGAAATTATATTATTTATTGTGTTCACCATTGTTAAACCAAAATGATTGAATTTGTGAGGTTCAGGAATATGAAGATTGAATTTGTGAGGTTCAGCAGCAGCAGTTGTTGATTCAGCAGCAGCAGCAATAGTTGTTGATGTAGGTGAGTTTTGCAAAGGTTTGCGGCTTGAAATAAAATTATTTATTGTATTCACAATTGTTAAACCGATTGTGCTTTATGTTTATCATTTGAACTTGTGATAATTTGTGCCTAATAATCGACTGATTGAACGGATTTTGATTTTTAATTAAGTTTATTAATGTAAACCAAAAGTTTTAATTAAGGTATGTGGTCTCACATATTTTTTGTTCAAATTAATTTCATGGGATGATAACATCTTCATTTTTATTATTTTGTTTAGGGATTGAATTTTGTGTAGAGATGGATGGAAGAAGTGGGCACCTGTTTCATCGGACGAGTTTTGGTGTAATCGAATGGAATGGAATGGAATGTTGGATCCTTATGTTAATCTCAATGGAACTGTTAGCAGCGAAGAATGTTATTGGTGCTTATCTGAATGGAATGTTGGATCGTGATGCAATCATCACTTGTGGTTCAGAAAAGCGGTTTAGGTAATAGATAATATAAATTAAGTTTGTTGTGAAACATGTATTTGGCAAAGGTCTGTTTTAGGTTTGAAACCTCTGTTTGTTGTTAATAGATGTTAGAATATAAAACAGATGTTTCAAACGACTGGTGGGTTAAACAGTGTTTTGTGTAGAAAATAGTGGTTCAAACCACTGTTGGGTTAAAACGGTGGTTGAAACCAGTGTTGGGTTAAAACGGTGGTTGAAACCACTGTTGGGGTTAAAACGGTGGTTGAAACCACTGTTTTGTTCAAACCAATGCTTGAAACTACTGTTCCGTTAAAACGGAGGTTTGAAACCATTGTTGGGTTAAAACAGTGGTTGAAACCACTGTTTGGATGTGTGTTGAAAATTTTTGGATGTGTTGAAAGTGTGGAAGCGAAGGGTAATAAAGTGGTTTTGTGATTTGGTGGTTTCGTATCAATGTAGTTCTTTCCATTTACGTTTTTTTTCTATTTGTATGTAGTGAAATTGGCTGAATTTATGAAATGTTTTTAGAGCTTTTTTGGAACAACCGAGACGAGAGGGTTTTTGAACTAAAGTATATGGATACATCAACACATCTCCTGTAAAGTATAAAGACAGAATGAAATCATACCGGTGGATGGTTAAAAGGAGAAAAATTGCGGATCTCACCTTAGATAGCTGGAACAATTTTGTAAAAGTTGGATTTTGTATAGGCTTCTCTGTAGTTTGTTTGTTGTTTTTGTTCTATTTGGGGTGTATTTGCTCTTATGTTATGGCTAATATAACAGTTATCAGATAGAAGCATTAGCTTAGGCAATTAAGGAGAACACTATAGTGTTCTTGGAGACGGGCTCAGGCAAGACGTTGTTCGTGATTATGCTTTTACGTCACTATGCTTATCTGCTAAAAAAACCCTTCCCGTGTATTGCTGTGTTCTCGGTAGTTGGTACCCACTGTTGTATTGGTCAAACAGGTATGTCGGTTGACTTAGTTATTTCTTGAACATGTTTTCAACATGTGGTTAAAGCATACTAATGGAAGCTTTCTCTGTCTTATTAGCAAGCGGAGTATGTGGGAAAGCACCTTGATTTGAAAGTGGAGTATTGGGGTGAAAAAGTTGTTGATTTTTGGAATGCTGCTGATTGGAAGAAACAACGAGATCAGAATCAGGTATGACAAGTCAACATTTGACTTTTTTGTTGACCGCATACAATCTCATCAGAATTTTGAGTAATGATCAAATACGTAAAGTACCCCTGAGGCGGACTATTGCAGTCTTGAGTAATAAACTTTTATTGTGTTACTCTTAACCTTTGTTGTATCATGTAGTTTTTATTTTTTCAATTTAAACTAAATACACGTATATGTTATACATCGTTTTTACAGCTATTGGTCATGACCCCTGACATTTTAAGGAATGCATTCAGACATAGATTCTTAACGTTGGATATTATCAAAGTGTTAATGTTTGATGAATTCCACAACGCAAAGAAAAATCATGCGTATGCTATCATCATGAAGGTATATTAATGATTGTAATTTTTAACGTTATTAATTTGTTTTAGTTAAGTTTAAAAATTGAAATAATATTTGTTCAAACCACTGCTTGAAACTGCTGTTCGGTTAAAACGGAGGTTTGAAACCATTGTTGGGTTAAAACAATGGTTGAAACCACTGTTTGGATGTGTGTTGAAAGTGTTTGGGTGTGTTGTAAGTGTGGAAGTGAAGGGTAATAAAGTGGTTTTGTGATTTGGTGGTTTCATATCAATGTAGTTCTTTTCATTAACGTTTTTTTCTATTTGTATGTAGTGAAATTGGCTGAATTTATGAAATGTTTTTAGAGCTTTGTTGGAAGAACCGAGATGAGAGGGTTTTTGAACTAAAGTATACGGATACATCAACACATCTCCTGGCAAGTATAAAGGCAGAATGAAATCATACTGGTGGATGGTTAAAAGGAGAAAAATTGCGGATCTCACCTCAGATAGCTGGAACAATTTTTTAAAACTTGGATTTTGTATAGGCTTCTCTGTAGTTTGTTTGTTGCTTTTGTTCTATTTGGGGTGTATTTGCTCTTATGTTATGGCTAATATAGCAGTTTTATATTAATAATGCAAAAGAACAATTGCATCAGCATTTCAATATTAAAGTTTTCAAATTAGAAGAAAAAGTACCACCATCTTATTTTTCAATATCATAATATTTTTATTAACCATCGAGATAGTGTTGTTAATGATGTTTTTATAGAATGTTAGATGTATTTTGATCTTATCCACTAAAGAAAATCCTTTTGTAACACTTAACTATGAACAAGTTTTATTTAGGCCAAATAAGACTGCTTTTAATGAAAGTTTATGCGAATGTCAATTCATCAAATATTTGTTCACATGATAGTTTACATATTTACATATACAAAAATTTTTATCATTATGGTTATTATAATACTAATACATACTGTATTTAACATTATTTTATAAAGATATAGAACTAAAGACCACAATTTAAATGGTATATTATAATCTGAATTTGTTGCGCCTCTTTTGTAAACGCCTCTTTTGTTGGGATTGAACCCTATGATGGCCCTCATCTATTGTTTGAATTAGACTACCCCCTTGAAAGTGGTTATAACATATGATGGCCCTCATCTATTGTTTGTATACTACAACTACTGTCCATTAAGTACTGCTTGTGTACAACAACTGCTGAAGACATGGTGCTGCTTGTGTACAACAACTACGGTATTTGATCAAAACGATCTGAGAGTGCCGTATGATGATGCAAAAGAACACTTATTTTGTGTATACTACAACTACTGTCCATTAAGTACTGCTTGTGTACAACAACTACTGCTTGTGTATACTACAACTACTGTCCATTAAGTACTGCTTGTGTACAACAACTACGGTATTTGATCAAAACGATCTGAGAGTGCCGTATGATGATGCAAAAGAACACTTATTTGTGGTGTATTTGTTCTTATGTTATGGCTAATTTAGCAGTTATACATTAATTATGTAAAAGGACAATTGCATCAGCATTTCAATATTCATGTTTTCAAATTAGAAGAAGAGGTACTACCATCTTATTTTTCAATATCATAATATTATTATTAACCATTGAAATAGACTTTCCCCTTCAAAGTCGTTATTTTGGGCCAAATGAGACTGGTTCACATCAGTGGATTCATCATAAGCAGGTGTTTGCATTACACCTTCCCCCTGAAAGTGGTTATAACACCGGATGGCCCTCATCCACTGTTTGTATACTACAACTGCTGTCCATTAAGTACTGCTTGTGTACGACAACTGCACCAGAGCAAGTGCTGCTATTTAATCTACTGCCCTAAGATAAGTTCTGCTAAAGACCATAGCCCTGCTTGGAATGAAGCAGTGGAATGTAAAAACTGCTGACATATAAAGATTGACAATTTGTGTCTAAAATGTATTTTGTTAAGGATGGCATTCTTGCAGATATTTCATAAATCACCATCAACAGATGTTGGACATGATATTTTGTGGTTACGCAAGACAAAATCATTCCTTTCTTCAGAACAGCAGATGATCAAAACATTTGTCAAAAGCTTATTCATTGTTGCACTAACAGTTGCTGATTTAATAGTCTTTCAAATCATTATCATTTCCTTACCCCTAACTACTTTTGTGCTCAAACATCTGTTTTCTAAATACTGTCCACTGCTATTCATCATAAGCAGCTGTTTGCATTAGACTTTCCCCTTGAAAGTGGTTATAACATCTGATGCCCTCATCCACTGTTTGTATACTACAACTGCTGTCCATTAAGTACTGCTTGTGTACAACAAATGCTGAAGACAAAGTGCTGCTATTTAATCTACTGCCCTCAGTCAAATGCTGCTAAAGACCAAAGACCTGCTTGGAATGAAGCAGTGGAATGTAAAAACTGCTGACATATTATACTTGACAATTTGCCTCTAAAATGTATTTTGTTAAGGATGGCATTCTTGAAGATGTTTCATAAATCACCATTAACAGGTATTGTAATTTACATTTTCATTAATTATTTCCGGTGACATTTTTATTATATCAATGACTTATAGTTATTCTTTTCGATAAACCGGTCTTATGGCATTTTATGATACATTGTTTAGGTAGGTATAATCCATACTACAAGATTATATTTACAGAGTTGATTCTTGAATTTGGTTTGTTTTGTTTTGTTTTGTTTTGTGATTGTTTGTTGGTACGCGGTTTATTTTTAGGGTGATCAGTGTTTTATAATCGGACCGTGCGCTTCATTCATCAGGTATTATTTCCTTTTCATTTTCACTACACTGATTTAGTGTTACCTGCTGTTTAACAAGCCAGGAAAATATGTTTCATATCATACCTGCTTTAGAGTTTTACTTGTATCGTTTAAAACAAAACCAAAAAAAAATTTGTTTCCGAGTGAAGAACCTATAACACATCAAAAATTCAGTATTTAAAACCAACCCCAAAAAAATTGGTCAGCCCAAAACCATACCTAAAATTATAATGAAACAGAAGCAAAAATAAAGTGTCATAAAAAAAATTAAATCGTTTATTGTATAAATATTAAAAAAAGTTACAATGACATAAAAAAAGAAAAGTAATCAGACACTTAAAGTCTAATAGCAAGAATGAAGAAATTTTAACTTCAACTCCATGGAGCACTGCACTTCTCGATGTATGTCATTGATCTTTCTCATGAAGTCCAGGTCTCTGTCTCCACATTCTATATTGTTCGCAACACACAGGTCACGAACGGAAGTAGTCGTCATCGCCCTCAGGTCTCTTGAAACTTGGTCTCTTGTCAGCAGACCAAGTTGCAGTCCGTCAAAACATCTCTTCAACTCTTGAAGAGTACTCCTATCAGCAAAAACTTGCTCTTCGATTTCTTTAATAAAGTGTTGCTTGAAATCCTCAGATTGTGCAGCAGTTTGTGACTCCATTTTAATGTATTTATAACAGCTAAGGCAAAACAATAAGAGTTGCTCTTCTATTTAACTGAATGAATCTGGTTATGATGAAACAATGTTTGAATTTGCAATGATATTATATAGGATATCTATCAGCCCAAAGGTCAGGTTTAAATGCAACCATTAAATAAAAATTTATATTTAAAAACCTGATACATGTAATGATTTAATAATGAAAAACGTGTATATACCCAACATGTCTCTTCATTTACCTTATCAAACATTTTAATGTAAAACCTTTGAAAAATGTTCTTTATTAGCAGACGTCTCTTCATTTATCCTATCAAATATTTCAAACACTATAAAGGATCATGATTGCTCTACTTGAAAACATCAAGACTTCATTTTTAAAAAACCCTTCATTCTAAAACAAAACGTCCAAACCCACCCACACTCTTTCTAAATGGCAAGCAAAACCTTCTACCACTGGTCGGATAATACCGATCTTAAAATTGAATATTCAAGATGGTCACTCCATGAACAGAGAAAAGCTGAAGAAGTCAACAAAAAAGTTGCGTTGGTAAGTGATAAATATTATAAGCAGACGTGGAGTAGCATTGCACTGCTGGATGAAGTTGTCTCTTCTCCTCCATTAGAGTTTAAAGAAAAAGCCGAAGAGTTTTTGACACATCTGTTGAAACAAGATCAGAAGACCTGTGATATGCTAGCAGATCTGCAAATTAAAACTAAAAATGAAATTGCATGGAGGAAGGCGAGAGAAATAGATATCCTAGGAAGTGTTAATTGTAATGTTTAGTTTTTAATATTTTTCAAACTCCGATTTTTGTAATACTATTTAATATCGAATGAAGAAGTGTTTATTGCCAGCAGAATTTTGTAAAAGTTGGACTTTGTATAGGCTTCTGTGTAATTTGTTTATGTTTTTTGTTCTATTTGGGGTGTATTTGCCCTTGAAGAGGTACCACCATCTTATTTTTCAATAGCATAATATTATTATTAAACATTGAAATAGACTTTCCCCTTCAAAGTCGTTATTTGTTTGGGCCAAATAACAGTGATCCACATCAGTGGATTCATCATAAGCAGCTGTTTGCATTACACCTTCCCCTTGAAAGTGGTTATAACATCTGATGGCCTTCATCCATTGTTTGTATAATACAACTGCTGTCCATTAAGTAATGCTTGTGTACAACAACTGCCCCAGACAAAGTGCTGCTATTTAATCTACTGTCCTAAAATAAGTGCTGTTAAAGACCAAAGCCCTGCTTGGAATGAAGCAGTGGAATGTAAAAAATGGTGGCATATAAAGATTGACAATTTGTGTCTAAAATGTATTTTGTTAAGGATGCCATTCTTACAGGTATTTCATAAATCACGATCAACAGATGTTGGAAATGATATTGAGTTTACGCAAGACAAAATAATTCAACAAAATCATTCAACATAATCTTATTAAACAGTTGTTGATTTAATAGTCTTTCAAATCATTATCATTTCCTTACCCCTAACTACTGTTGTGCTCAAACATCTGTTTTCTAAATAGTGTCCATTGCTATTCATCATAAACAGCTGTTTGCATTAGACTTTCCCCTTGAAAATGGTTATAACATCTGATGGCCCTCATCCACTGTTTGTATACTACAACTGCTGTCCATTAAGTGCTGCTTGTGTACAACAACTTTGAAGAAACCACTGAGTGTCAAACATTTCATAAATTGACATGCAACAATGGAAGGAAGAAGCAGTAGTTTAGTTTGTCATTTATATTGTATAGAATCAGTGGTTAAGGTTAGCAGTGTTTGAAACCACTGTTCAGTTATAATAGTGTAATCCTTAATGATATGTTTTGAAACCAGTTTTGGGTTAACACTGTTTGAAACTACTGTTGATTTAAGGACAGTTTTTAAAACCAATGTTTTAAGCCAAAAGTGTTTTCAAAACAGTGTTTTAACAACACTAAGTATAATTCACCAATCTATCATTGTTTGTATCTTCAATGATCACACAACTTGAATCGACAAATCATAACATTGAGAGCAGCCCATTAACAAATATTACAAACTGTATGCTGTATAAACTTTTCTTATAACTATTAATCATTCATTGAATGTTGATTTATTTATTGTAATTGATGAAAGGAGGATATCTTCCGGAAGAGTTGCTGATTACAGAAAAAGTTTATCCAGTTGGTTCTCTCATATCATTCACATAACCTGATATTTAAGGAGAGTTGTGAAAATGAAAGTTGTATTGGCATTGTTAATATTTTTATAACAAATTATTAAAGCCTAAATTGTATATTAAAGGTAAACTTTTAATACATACAATATAGAGACAAAACGTTATACCAATTTCGTAGACTTGACGGAACTTGCAGATTCGATAACAAAAGACTGTAACATACAATAAAGGTGAAGTTAGAATTGATGACAACGTTATTGGATTCACCCAATATAGTGTTTCAATATGCTAAGCGTAATGGTGATTAACTTTTTGGTTGAATCTTATAGGCGTATAGCGGAAAATCCTGGAGAGGCGGAGGCTTGCAAGCGATGTAACTGTAAGAAATCCAAGTTTTTGCACATACAATACAGAGACAAAACGTCATACCACCACAAGCAATTGTGGATCGTTACTGACGGGTGCACTTCGGAATGTAGCATATATGAATGAATATAACCTCAGTGTAGGTAATTACATATCTGCCACTGGGGTTATATTCATTCATATGAATGAATATAACCCAATGAATGAATATAACCCCAAGTGGTAGATATGTAATTAGCGAGCTATGGAATTTCAAGGAAAATCGAAGAGCTCCACTGGGGTTGTATTCATTCATATCAATCACTTCCTTATGTGCACCGCATCTTCTAGGAGGTTGTCAAGTGTTCTCGCCTTCGTAGTTGGTGTTTGCTTATCTTTACTTCCGCAGCCATTCTGTACATCGAATCAAACCAAAACCAAATAACTGTTATCATCGAATCAAACCAAAACCAAATAACTGTTATCATCGAATCAAACCAAAACCAAATAACTGTTATCATCAAAAACCAAAAATCAAAAATGAGGAACACATTCAAATCACACATTCAAAACCTCTGTTTTGAAACCCTAAACCCTAAACCCACAACAATCAAAACAGGAACACATTCAAAACCTCTATTTTGATACCCTAAACCCACAAAAATCAAAACCAAAACACATTCAAAACCTCTGTTTTGATGCATTTTGAACAAAATCAACCCTCTGTTTTTTCAAAATCAAACCAAAATCATCGAACGGAACCCAAAATCATCGAATGGAACACAAAATCAAACCCAAAATCAACCCTCTGTTTTTTTCAAAACCAACCTAAAATCATCGAATGGAACCCAAAATCATCGAATGGAACCTAAAATCAAACCCAAAATCAACCCTCTGTTTTTTTCAAAACCAACCCAAAATCATCGAATGGAACCCAAAATCATCGAATGGAACCCAGAATCAACCCTCTGTTTTTTTCACAATATAAACACATTCAAATCATCGAATGGAACCAAAAATCAAACCTCTGATTTCAAGATGAAGATGGATGAAGATGATGAAGCTGGATGAAGATGATGAAGATCTGTGTTGACTGTTGAGAGTTGAGAGAGATATTTGGAGATTTTTGGAGAAGTGTGATGATGATAATGATCGGTGATGATATTAATCATTTCATACAACTTATAACAGTCAAGTTGCATTTTTGGTGAAGTGTGATGATGACAAGGAGATTAAACTAAAAAATAATTATCCATAAGAAATTAAACTAAATAATATTTAGTAGGAGGATTATATATAAATTAATTAGAAAAGATTAAACTAAAATAATACTTATCTATAAAACATGGTCTAATATAGTATAAATATAACTAAAGACTAAAATTTAAATGATATATTATAATCTGATGTAAATATGTCTATGTTACGGGTATTAAGGGATAAGGGTATTAAGGAATATTAAGGGATATTAAGTGATAAGGGTATTAAGGACATTTGATACATGTCTTTAACAAATCTAATCCATATTTGATAGAAGGGTTTTAACGGGCCTACAAAATCTAATCCATTAGTAAGCTTAATTGGATCAAATATAAGGGGTTTTATTGAACTATTTAATAACATTTGGTTATTTGAATTAGGTCAGGCTTTAATTATTAGACAATATAAAATTAGGTCATGCTTTCAGTTTAGACAAGCAATTTTGAGTTAGTTAGCTAATTTCTATATCAAACATGAACTAAATACAAACAATTTAAATGATGTATTATAATCTATTTCGATGGTTATTAAAACTACCCATGTGGTCACGCATACTGTCTTCAACATTACTTTATAAAGATATAGAACTAAAGACCAAAATTTAAATGATATATTATAATCTGTTTTTTAGTATTTGATTTCGATCATTACTAAACCTACTCGTGTGGTTACACGGGTACTACACCTAGTTATGGTTTAAAGGGTAAAACTGATTTTTTTAAAAGGACAACTGTCAGCTTATTACTTGTTGGGAGTACTATTCATCGAAACATAATTGTAGTATATAATATAATAACTTGTAATTAAAGTGCTGGATATGATTAAAAAAACAACGAAAGTATAAATGTGAAATTAGTTCCAACTTTAATTTACATATATTGATGGGTTGGTGAATATTCAAAGCTCAACATGTTTAATTTTACCAATTTATAGGAAACTGAGTTTTAGAATACACAACATTGAGATGCTTTGTATTTTGTAGGACTTGACGGGTTTAAGGTGCATTGTGAAAGGATCACGGAATGAGACTAACAAGAAAATGAGGTGTTTGGAGCTTAAGCAGATGCTTTTCGACAGTTAATTGAGAGATTAGAAAAAATATGGATTGCTCATATGAACAAAGGAGAAGGAACCATGCAGTGGCGGACCCAGGATTTTTGGACAATGGGGTCCCATTTTTCCGGTGTTCAAATTTTTTGGATCGGTCGTTGTTCGGGTCGGGTCGAGAAACATAATAGAAAACAATATCATAACTAAATTACAAGTTTCATTTACTACACATTCAGCTAAATATATGTGAGAAAAATTTGAAATAGGAAAAAAAAAATAGAGTGATTAATTTAAAATCAGGTTTAGAAAAAAACACAAAAAAATGACACAAACAGGGATCAAACCCGGGACTTTTTTTTGTGTAAACAAGGGGTTTTACCACTGCACTAGGCTCACTCTCATTGTTATGGGGTCCAACTAAATTATTTTATGGGGTCCATAGAAAATTGTATATACCGCTTCTACTACTTTTTAAAAAAAGATTGGGGTCGGGGACCCGGTTCCGCTTATCGTGGGTCCGCCCCTGGAACCATGTGAGGACCCACATTAGCAAGTAAATAGGGCAAACTTAAACAAAAGGTTTAATCTTTAATGAAACACAATTGATTTCTTGAATTCGTTAATTTGAAACCTTAATTGTAGACATCAACAATCGTTTATTATATGCAAATGGAGCAAGAAACCTTCACAATATGAATCTCGGACAATTGTATGCTTTATAAATCAAGAACAATTAACAAACCCTAGCAGGGCCGGCCCTGGGGGTGGGCGGGGAGAACAACCGGCCAGGGCCAGATATTTCGGAGGGCACACTATTTTTAGAAAAGAACCCGATATGTATACGTAAAAATTTCTTTTTTAATAGGTGTACCTATACAAACACCAACATAGGCTCACTTACAAAACTATTCTTATGCTTTAGACTAGTTATTAGCCCATTGGCATTAGGTTTATACCTTTATTAAGCCCAATACCCAATTTCGTTAAGGTCTAAGGGCACGTTTTTTGGACCTCGAACAGGGTACACGAATTCTCAGGGTCGGCCCTGAACCCTAGTATGAATCAAAATTATTAGCAATTATCATCTCACAATGCCAATGATGCAAGAAAATCATAACTTTCATGACTTCATAACAATATTAACAATTAATTCATGCAATTTCAACTAAAAGATTACAATGACTATGGGATTCAAACCATTCATGCAAGAAATAAAATCCTAAATCCCCCTAAGTGCCCTAGATCGAGTGTGTAGTGAATGAGCTTCAATACCTCATTAAAACTGGTCAAAAAGGAGAATTATGTGTTAGTAACTGATATAGGACGCATCATGCTTCTTCAGGGACGCAACTTGCTTCTTCCTCGTTTTTTCGTGACTTCTGTTGTCCAATGCATCCATGTTGAGTTGATGGGACGCAACTTGCATCCTATAACAACTTCCGTCCTCACATTGTTTCTTCTCCTTTCTTCATATGATCAATCATTGTTGCTTCCAATCTCTCAACTAACTACCGAAAAGCATCCACTTAAGCTCCACTAAGCTCCAAGCACCATACTTTCTCGTTAGCTTCATTCAAAAGCCCTATGAAGGTTCCAAAATGCACTTTAAACCTGTTTAAGGCATGTAAAATACAAACCATCTCAAAGTATTTAGCTGAATTCATGAAACATTATTTGTCAAATTATATTATAATCGCGATACAAATCATTTGTTTATAAAATTTTAATGATTTTAAATTTATACAAACCACTTATATGCATTTAGTTTTTTTTATGCTTTTTTTTAGTTACATCATCCACACTTGTGTATCTTAATTTTACTGTTATTGAAAGATTACTTTTTATTATCAACTTACTGAATTAGAAATGAAAAATTGAATTAGAAATGAAAAATAAAAGACGAACATGGAACAGACTTTGTCTTGCCACGTGACAAATTTAAAACATTAACTTATCTCAATTTTTTAAGTGGTGTTGATAAGTAAAAAATCACAATTTTGTCTAAATTTAATGTGTGAGGTGACTCTGATGTGCAAAAAATTGTTAAGAGTTTAATCTTAATTTTAAGCAAAGATTCACGTATATAATAATACCTTGGATACAGTGGTGGATCCAGGATTTTTTTCCGGGGTGCAGAATTTTTTTAAAGATTTTAGACCCCTAGCTATATAAAAAAATCGGTTCATAGCGGGTTGGATTGGGTCGGGTCATGTAAAACAAGTAAACACTAACAAACAAAGTTTCATAGCGGGTCGAATCAGATCGGGTCAGGTCCATTTCAATTTTCAAACAATTAAACTTTAGTTCCTAACTTCTTATCACACTAACAATCAGATCGGGTCAGGTCCATTTGAATTTCAAGCCCTAGTAATTGTTATTTACCAACCAACAATCATATCATCAACAAAACCACCCAACTAAAGACTAGAACAACTCAAAAATACATAAAAACATATAAAATTTTAAACCTTTTTAACATATATATATATATATATCTGTTTCTATTGAAAAAACCCAATAAGACATCAAAACAAATTGAATTACCTATTTAAGTTCAATTTTTGAATTTCATCTTTTCAAACCCTATACTAGAATCATATAATCAATAAGAAATTAAGAAACAACAAACCCATACTATAAAGACTAGAACAACCCCAAATTACCTCAAAACACATAAAAGTTTAAACTTTTTTAACCCATTCTAAAATCTTATTATCTCATGACTCTTGAACAAAATCGCATAACATCAAAATAAAAAAAAATAAAAAAACAAAACAAAACAAAACAAAACTTGTACCTATCAGGGGCGGCCTGAATTAACCAGTTTGCAGCCGGAATTTTGTAGTCGCCCGCCGGAATTATGCTGGTGAGGCAGAGGGAGGGCGGGAGTCGCTGGCAAGTGGCAGCGATTTGGGTTTTTTTAAGTATGTGGACTGATTTTGTTTAACAAAACTATTAGTTGGGTTGGGCTTGAATGGGTTTTAAGTTATTGGGGTTGATGGATTGAATTCAAGTTTTATTAAAGACGTTAGTGGGCTAACTTGTTTACATAATTTGATCGGGTTACAATCCTTGTTCACAATTTTTTTATATAAATTCCTAACATTTTTTTCTAAGGGGTGCGGACGAAAATATCCAAGGGGTGCGGTCTGAATTTTTCAAGGGGTGTGGACGAAAATTTCCAAGGGGTGCGATCGGAATTTTTCAAGGGGTGCGGACGAAAATTTCCAAGGGGTGCGGTCGGGATTTTTCGCGAAAAATACCACTAATTTTTTTTTTCAAGGGATGCGGCCGCCCACCCACCTTATAAGATGAGTCCGCCACTGCTTGGATATATTAAGGTGAGTGGGTGGTGCAACATACCTTAGCTTTATGCTTTCAGTATCCGAGATCTCTTTCAAGTATACAAAGGTGTGATGGTAACCGAGCATAAGAGGCGATTAATTCAGGTAATAATATTGGGGTCATGCTGGGCAATCTGGAAAACACGAAACAATCTAATATTTGCCGGCAAAAGAGCATCAGTCGATCGAGTTTTTGGAGAAATGCAAACGTTGACTTTTTTATGGGTCAAACATAGAAAAGTCCAATAATATAGATTGGGAGAGCTGTTAGCATGTATGTTTTTGAAGACTCAAAACCAGTTGGTCCAACCTGGTCAGAGCAGAGCTTCAGATGACCTAGCAAGGAACTTGCAAGATCACAAGAGAACAAGCACACCGTTAGCCTCGTCACAGGGAGGGGGGCCTCTCTGTGACCAAGCTCGGGCGTGAGAATAAGTATTTGTGAGGAGGAAATAGGTCAGGGAGAGAGAGAGGATAGTTTAGAGAGAGAAAGTAGTGATTACCCGTTTTGGAGGTCCAAGTATGGTATTTATAGTCTTTGGGTATGCTGACGTGGCGAGTTAGTTAGGGTCGGACCAGTCACTGTCATGACGGTTACGTCTGTGGGGCCCAGTTAGTTATGGCGCACCAGTGCATTTGTCTGTTCCGTCTATGGCGTAGGGTGTGATCCGACCTTGATGTTTTATGGCTCGGTTCTATGTTTGGCGATGATTCGGTCCGACCAAGGACGTATCCTCATCAAGTCCCCCTAGTTCGTAGCGTTTCTTAAGTAAAAGCTTCGAACTATAACGGCGTGATTTTGGCGGTCTGAATCCCTGATTTTTCGTTTTGTTGAGCTTTTCGAATTTTAAATTTTCTTTGGGCGGTGACCTATTGCTGGGTGACTGTCGGTTACTTTAATTTTCCCGCTTGATGTGACGCTTGATGTGCGTCAGTTGTCATGACGTGTCAAACCCTGATTGGCTGATTTGAGGCGGTTTCATATCTCTATAAAAAAGGAGGAAAAGTGATTTTTTGTTTTCACTTTTTACTTCATCTTCTCACTCTCTTCTTTGAGACGAAAAACTATTCATCAGAACAGGTTAGTTGTTCTCTTTGGTATGGTGAACAAGAGCAACTTGTCCGACTGCTTTAACATTTTGAGTAAGAAAGGTTTGGAGTGGTATATAGACACTTATGCAATTCCTGCCTCATTACACCCTGTTCTCCCCGAAAAGGATACACCCATTTATCCTTTTGTACCGGGGAAAATAGGGATTTATACTCGCCTTTTCGATTATTGCAACTATCGTCTTCCTCTGACGAAGTTTCTGATCGAAGTTCTTTTGTTTCACGAGGTTCACCTTACTCAGATGAACCCCTTCGGCCTTGCCAAGGTGTCTCACTTTGAGTTGGCTTGTCGTGGATTGGGATCCGACCCGGATTTGGATGTGTTCCAGGCTTTTTACAAGTTGAATCGGTCAGGTAACTGGTACACCTTCGAAGTTAGGGATAAGAATTCTTGCTGTTGATGCGTGTGAAGTGTTATATATTTTAGGTGTATATTTTAAGCCCTTTTTAACACTTATTTTTAGCCAAGTTTTAAATTTATAAAACACGATATTTTACTAACACTAAACACACATATGGGCAAGTGCACCCATCGTGAGCGTAGTATAGTGTTGGCAAGATACCGAGGTCGTCCAAGGACACAAGAGCTTTTAGTACCGGTTTATCCTCAACGTCTAATCAAAAATAAAAGTTTAGAAAAATGTTTTAAACTAAGAAAAATAAAAACTAACTAAAAATGCTGAAAAATAAAATAAAAAGAAAAACAGATAGACAAGATGAATCACTTGGTTCCGACTCGTATCTAGTGTAACCTTTGATTATTTCCGCACTTTTGCACTATTTTAAGAGATTATCTTAGTTATTGTAGTAGGCCCCTCTTTTGAAGGTGACGTTACCCTCACCCCAGTAGTTTGAGTCCGCAAGGATACAATCCTAAAAGGGTGGATTATTGAAAGATAATTAATTAAGTTATTAATGCAAATTATGGTAGGCCCCTCTTTTGGAGGTGACGTTACCCTCTACTAAGTAGTCTGAGTCAGCAGGGATACAGTCTGAAATAGCCGGGTTATAGTATTAATAGTAGTTAACTTAAGAGGGGATCAAAGAGTTTGGACCCCCGCCATCCAATACCGTTAAGTATTGAAGGAGGTCCTACTAAATTTGACCCAGGTCCATTGCAGGACCTCTAAACGCTGAACAATGGCAAGACCTTTACCAAACCGTTCCCTTAACCCCCGACCAGGTAGCCAACATACCTCCATATAGACCGTGGAGATACGAATGGTGAAAATCTTTTATTTTATATAGACAGTAAAATAATGCCAAGACACCACGGACAAACGATAAGGAAAGATCACCTTCAACATAAGCAACTAGTTATTAAAGTCATTAATACAAAACTAAGTAAAAAGTGCAAAAGATTAGAAATAAAAAGTATTACACTAGACACTTTGTCTTCACCAAGTGATGTAAGAGACTTAGGCAAACATGGCCTTGATTGTCAAGAACTCTTACGATCAATCTTGGATCCCGAGACGACTCACACACTCTATGATAGACAATGGATGATGGTGGTGGATGATGGTGTTATGGTGGTGGTGGGTGGTGGGTGAAGTGTGAGAGAGGTGGTGTGCCAAGGGATGGTTTGAGCTTGAGCCAAGCACTCCTATTTATAGGCTGAACAGAAGCTCGGGCACGGCCTCGTGTCAAGTGGGCACGACCCCGTGTCTACATCCTCTCTTTCTTCATTTAATGCAGCTTTGTCTTATTAGTTGACCACGCCCCCGTGTCCGCTGAGCACGACCCTGTGTAGAAGAATCTTTGTACTATGAAGATTTGCCTGGATTGTGCGAATCTTATAGTTGACCACGCCCCCGTGTCCGCTGAGCACGGCCCCGTGGTAGGCAATATAAGCTTCTACCACTTTGTCTTTTCTGCTGACACTTGGGCACGCCCCCGTGCTGGCTGAGCACGGGGCGTGTTCAGTCTTCTGATGTCTTGTTTTGCTTGGGAAGATGCTGTCGTGGGGTCGGGCATGTCACGTCTTGTTCCTTTTCTTGTATTTATATTAGATTTTGATGTCTTTTTGCTTCTTTTGTTAATTTGAGTTCATTTAATCCTGAAAATACAAAAGGAAGACAAAAGCACACTTTTTCCAACATTAGTACTAAAAAAGGGTTAGTTTTATGCCACAATTGATGAAATTTATATGTTGCATTTTGAACACATCAAATACCCCCACACTTGAATCTTTGCTTGTCCTCAAGCAAAACTCTTTAATATGTGGCTATTACACTCCCAAATGGAATGGGTAGAAAAGAAGGTTTTGGGCTTGTCATAGAGTGTCGGGATTTCCAAGATTCTTTATTTAGTTTTATTTTTATTTATTTACAATCCTATTCGTCATGATTTATTTAAAACTTTTCATAAGATAAATTACTTATTAGGGCATAACATGCCTTTGTAAAATTCTATTTATATACAAGTTCACATACCTCACGGGGATCACTCAACACTCGGCCGAAAACGTATTTTTGTGGATCACTCGAGAGCGGCATGGAACTTACTCCTACCATAGGCTTGCCAAGCAATCAATCCTCCTCCTTTTTAACTTATATACCTTTGTAAATATCAAGAGGACTTTTTGGGTGAAGGGTTAGGCTAGGGTTAAAGGTAGGTGGTTGGGTGAGTGGTTAGTAAAAAAAAGCGAAAAGCGTAACAAGTTTTGGTTTTCGTAAGACTTTCTATTTTTGTAATTTTTTATTTTGATGAAGCTATTATTCAAACAAAGTTATTTTTGATGAACTTTTTTGTTTATTTTCTTTTGCTTCATCATCAACACAAAATATATTTTTTTTGAATAGTCATACGAAAAATCGAACTTGTTACTAAAACAAAGGGGTAAAAATGAAAAAGGTTTTGGTGGGTAAAAAGGGTGTTTGGTTTGGGCTATGAAATGAAAAGGTTTAGGCTCAAAGGGGCTAACTAGGGGGATTTTGGGTAGGTGATAAAAAAAATAATGGTGTAGAAATAAAAAGGGGTTAGTCCTAATGCCTCCATCATTTACTTACTCGGGTTTAAGTTGGTAAGGACCGGGAATGTATCGTCATGGCAAGTTCTAGAGTCGTAAGAACCAAGCGGCTATTCACACAAGAAACGAAAATGAGCATTTAGTCAAATGATATGTAAGTGTTTGCTCAATAAAGGCTCAAAACTCACTTTTGTGGGAATGGGTTTTTATGTGATCAAGTATATATAATTAAATTTTAACTAAGCTTGTCATGCCTTTTCATAATTTTCTTATGTTGGTTCTTTTTATCACGACGCTATCGGTTGTAAATTTGTAAAAATATTACCTTTTTGAGAACTTGAATTTCCCGAGTTAAACCTAGACAAGTAAAAAAAATGAAAATTTTTGAAAAAAATTGGGGTGACTAACGGTTCCAATAGAGTTTTGTGTAAGGCTTGTATTTAGGACTTGCAAGATTCAAGGTTTTAGCATCCCCCCCCCCCCCCCCACACTTAAATTACACATTGTCCTCAATGTGTCCCAAAAATAAGTTTTTAGGTTGATTGAATGTGTAAAAAGGTGTAAAAAGCGAAATTTTTGTGTTACTGGGCGCTGAACACGGCCCCGTGTTGTCCAGGCACGGCCCCGTGTTCAAGTGCCAGTAACAAAATTAAAACAAGAGAAACAGAAGCCTAGACACGGGGGCGTGTTGGGTGAACACGGCCCATGTCCAGTTACCTGAACTGGGTCTTTTTCTGCAGACTGTGCAGCACGGGGCCTTGTTGGGCGGACACGGCCCGTGCCGAACTTACTGTAAACGAAGAAATTTGTCGGACGGTTCTGTTTTCCTGCATGGGGTGCTGGTTCAAGTCTCCCTTGTATCCTTTGCCATCTCAAGTGTGTTTTATTCATTGCAACACCATCCAAACACCAAATTAACTAAAACCATCATTCATTAATCATAGAGAGAATTACATAATAGTCCTAAAAATTAAAATATTAGATAGTTAGGTCAACAAAACACAAGAAATCTAAATCCAAGAAGTTCTAGCCTACTATTTATTCTACTAGCAAAACTTCCGAAAAAGATAGATCTTTCGGTTAAAAGTGGCTTGACAACTTCTTCCTCCGGTTATGGGTTCCTCATACGTCGGCGAGCCACTCTTCGATCTCCCCAGGGAGAAGAAAAGCGGGCTCATGAGCATTGGGTTGAGGAGGTGCAACTTCCACCGGGATTTCTTGGAGTTCTTCAAGAGGAGGTTCCGCCGGAATGTCGTCCCAACCGGCAGGATTTTGGATCCCAAGTGCTAGGTTCCAATCCTCTTGAGGGAGGATTGGTTCCATGGGAGGTGTTACCAGAATGTTTAACCTCTGGTGCAAGAGGTTTATTTCTTGGAAACAGTTTTCCAACCCCACGGAGAGATAGTTTATACGGTCAATGAGGACCTCCTCCACCGAAGTCATCTCGTCAAGGGCTTCACGTAGCGCCATTACGTATCTTACGAGAGTTGCTTCAATCGATGGCCTCCTTTCCCGTCGACTGTTCTTTGAGTGCGCAGAAGAGGTTCCACTGTTTTGGCTAGACATTCTACGCAAAACATACCAAAAATAGTTTGTTTTAATGAAACAGTACCACGGACACGGCCCCGTGCTCAATGAGCACGGCCCCGTGTTCAACTTTCTGCAGATTTTTAGAACAAGGAATTTTGTGGTTTTAAATTATTTTCTTAACTTATAAAGCTTTTTTGAGCAGAAATAACTTAAAATAATGTTGTGTAACTTATTTTTAACAAGATTCCTTGAATAAAAACTCAACAATCATCACAATGGAGCTTGGAATTAAGCTTCAATGGAGATGTTGTTGCAAGAAAGATGAAGAAGAAGGCAATAGATAAAAGAGGAAAGGACAAGATGCTTGCAAGAACCTTCTTTTAGAACATACCTAGGATGGTAAGTCAGAAAATCCTTTCAAATCTATGTCCCTGGATGGTCCAAATGTGCAGGGTTCTTGGCTGCATTTATAGAAAACGACAGCGTGCTAGACACGGCCCCGTGTCGGCTGGACACGGCCCCGTGTGCAGGCAAGATCCTGACACGTTTTGTCCGTATTCTGACAAAAGTCAGAAGGGAATCTTTTGGTGGACACGGGGGCGTGTTGACCTGGACACGGCCCCGTGTCGGAAGGCTGTTTTATGAAGTGCGTCTACTTTTAAGGAACTTTTCCGGATCGGGTGGTTCCTTACTGGATGGAACAACCCCAAAGTGCCTAAGATACCTTAATTGTTCTAGATTAAGACGAGAACGCAAGAGGTTGTCGGTGAGGGTGATTCCTATGCTATATGTAGGTGGACAAGTCCAACCCTTTCCCGGGCTCTCGTTAAAGAAGGTGTATGTCGAATCGCTCAGGTCTATGTATGCATCAAACGAAGTTGATGGGGAGTCCTTCACGGCACAATCGACACAGGGACGACTATCGCTCAAGTCCTCACTAGAGTTAGAAGTATCATTGGAAACAATGAAGTTGTTTGAATGCGGTTCCAACCCTTCTTCTTGGCTATCGTCTTGGAAAAGATTATTGTAATCTTTCCTAAGTTCTCTTAACCAATTAATAATTAGATCTTCTAGTTGAAATAATTCATCGAGAAGCATTTCTCCTAGAATATCCGGTTGGGCGCATTCGAGGGAGAGATAAGGATTATTTTTACTTTCGCCCCTCTTAAGGATACCAGGAAATGATAGGTCTATATAGTGGGGTTTATAATTTAGAAAAAAGCATTCTAATTCTTCATGGTTACCACCACATAATTGACACCACATAGTACCATAAGAGTGCCGAAAGTAAAAAGTATCAGTATCACTCATGTTTGTGTCAGAAATTACCAACCGTCGGGATCTTACGGTTCTGTTTTCAGTAACTGAAACTTGGGCACGGGGGCGTGTTGAGTGGGCACGACCCCGTGTTCAGCCTACTGTCTGACTTAAAACAGGATTGCCAGTTCCAATGATTGGGCACGGGGCGTGTTCAGCGGGCACGGCCAGTGCTGAGTTCTGCAAAAGCTGAAAAATTAAGAAAAATCCTAAAAAATATGAAAAATAAGAAAAACGATTAGGCCGTTGATTCCTAACTTTCTTAAAATCCTTGTGTCCTCGGCAACGGCGCCAAAAACTTGATGCGTGTAAAGTGTTATATATTTTAGGTGTATATTTTAAGCCCTTTTTAACACTTATTTTTAGCCAAGTTTTAAATTTATAAAACACGATATTTTACTAACACTAAACACACATATGGGCAAGTGCACCCATCGTGAGCGTAGTATAGTGTTGGCAAGATACCGAGGTCGTCCAAGGACACAAGAGCTTTTAGTACCGGTTTATCCTCAACGTCTAATCAAAAATAAAAGTTTAGAAAAATGTTTTAAACTAAGAAAAATAAAAACTAACTAAAAATGCTGAAAAATAAAATAAAAAGAAAAACAGATAGACAAGATGAATCACTTGGTTCCGACTCGTATCTAGTGTAACCTTTGATTATTTCCGCACTTTTTCACTATTTTAAGAGATTATCTTAGTTATTGTAGTAGGCCCCTCTTTTGAAGGTGACGTTACCCTCACCCCAGTAGTTTGAGTCAGCAAGGATACAATCCTAAAAGGGTGGATTATTGAAAGATAATTAATTAAGTTATTAATGCAAATTATGGTAGGCCCCTCTTTTGGAGGTGACGTTACCCTCTACTAAGTAGTCTGAGTCAGTAGGGATACAGTCCTAAATAGCCGGGTTATAGTATTAATAGTAGTTAACTTATGAGGGGATCAAAGAGTTTGGACCCCCGCTATCCAATACCGTTAAGTATTGAAGGAGTTCCTACTAAATTTGACCCAGGTCCATTGCAGGACCTCTAAACGCTGAACAATGGCAAGACCTTTACCAAACCGTTCCCTTAACCCCCGACCAGGTAGCCAACATACCTCCATATAGACCGTGGAGATATGAATGGTGAAAATCTTTTATTTTATATAGACAGTAAAATAATGCCAAGACACCACGGACAAACGATAAGGAAAGATCACCTTCAACATAAGCAACTAGTTATTAAAGTCATTAATACAAAACAAAGTAAAAAGTGCAAAAGATTAGAAATAAAAAGTATTACACTAGACACTTTGTCTTCACCAAGTGATGTAAGAGACTTAGGCAAACATGGCCTTGATTGTCAAGAACTCTTACGATCAATCTTGGATCCCGAGACGACTCACACACTCTATGATGGACAATGGATGATGGTGGTGGATGATGGTGTTATGGTGGTGGTGGGTGGTGGGTGAAGTGTGAGAGAGGTGGTGTGCCAAGAGATGGTTTGAGCTTGAGCCAAGCACTCCTATTTATAGGCTGAACAGAAGCTCGGGCACGGCCCCGTGTCCAGTGGGCACGGCCCCGTGTCCACATCCTCTCTTTCTTCATTTAATGCAGCTTTGTCTTATTAGTTGACCACGCCCCCGTGTCCGCTGAGCACGACCCCTTGTGCAGAAGAATCTTTGTACTATGAAGATTTGCCTGGATTGTGCGAATCTTATAGTTGACCACGGCCCCGTGTCCGCTGAGCACGGCCCCGTGGTGGGCAATAGAAGCTTCTACCACTTTGTCTTTTCTGCTGACACTTGGGCACGCCCCCGTGCTGGCTGAGCACGGGGCGTGTTCAGTCTTCTGATGTCTTGTTTTGCTTGGGAAGATGCTGTCGTGGGGTCGGGCATGTCACGTCTTGTTCCTTTTCTTGTATTTATGTTAGATTTTGATGTCTTTTTGCTTCTTTTGTTAATTTGAGCTCATTTAATCCTGAAAATACAAAAGAAAGACAAAAGCACACTTTTTCCAACATTAGTACTAAAAAGGGTTAGTTTTATGCCACAATTGATGAAATTTATATGTTGCATTTTGAACACATCACTGTTATATGTGGATTACTACAAGCATAAAAGACTGGAAAGATAACTTCTTCTTGGTTGATGATCGGTGCGTTCCGGAGTTTATGATATGGAGATTGAGGAAGTCGAAGCTCCCACCCCCTCTTCCTGAAGACTTTGAATACGATAAAGATTTATATGCAAACTTGATTAGAGAAGCCAGTCGCGTACAGAAGTATCCGGAACACATCCTTGTTATGGGGCGGATCAGCACGATCTGGACCGAACCAGAGTGGTACCCTACCCTCAGGTGGAACAACAAGGGTTAGTTGTGCGGTGTTCCTCGAATTTATTTTGATTACTTTGCCCCCCCCCCCTTTTTTACGACAGACTGTTGATATTATATGTTGTTTATTTTTGTGCAGTTATGGGTTTGAAAGAAGCCTTGAGGCTAAAATCCTTTGAGTCCAAGGAGTTTGAGATCCGATCTACTAGAACGCCGAAAGGTGATCCTCCGTACCTGAGCGTTGTGCAAGAGAACCTTTACCAGATTCGGGAACCAGAAGCTCCGGATAATCAGGGAGGTTCGACCGGTAAAGGAGGTTCGGGTTCGGCTCCTGTGGCGCAAATAACTGATACTGTTCCGGCCCAAGCTGTGGTGGTGGTTGATGATGCTAAGGGTAAGAAAACTAGCTCGAGCGGGACTAAAGGGTCCGGTTCCAAGTTTGTGATCGAAGATGAAGGAGTCCATCTTTCCGTTGGTGACGAGGGGGTGCGTGACGAAGGCGTAAAAAAGGGTGGTGATGACGAAGATGAGGAAGAAGAGGATGAAGAGGAGCATCCTCAGGTCAGCTTGAAAAGGAAGCGGGCTGCTCCGTCTAAATCCGGTCCGAAACCTAAGCTAGTGAAGAAGAAGAAGAAGAAGAAGACAGACTTCAAAACTATCACCTTAGATGATGAGGATGACCAAGTTACCGAGTTTTCTGCCGTCGGAGGCGTATTGGCAAATTTGGATGCCCATCTTCATGGGGGTCGTACCCCAAGGGACCACCCGGTAAATGCTCCATCAAGCTCGTTATCCTTCGGAGGAGGGGCTACCAGGGTTGTTGCTGATGTCCACATGTCTGATCCTAAGAAGACCGAACCTTCTCCTTCGGGTAAGCCGACCACGGGGGTTGCTTCTAACGTGTCATGGCCAAGCCCCAAGCCAGTTGATGGTGGGGACAGTGCCTCTTCTTCCCCTTTATGGTATAACACTGAAGCTATTTTCTTGTCCCGAGAGTTAGGTTCGGGTGGCGTTGAAGATGTGGACTCTGCACGAGCGTTGGAGAAGTATGTACCGGAGTGGTCATTTGCGAACAAGGACAGGATTGTGGATGCTCTTTCAGCCAAGATGGCATTATTTCATTTGGGGACCCCGGCTGAGCATTCTCATTATCGGAAGATGAGCGGGCCGGAGCTTGGGAACGCCCTAATGCTGAATAAGGCTCAGTTGAACTCTCTAGTGGTGGAGACGTATAAGCGCTGGGTCGAGTCGGAGTCATCTTGTCGTAAGCTTCAGCGTGAAGTTGCTAATCTGAAGAGTGAAGACAATGTCCGATCGAAGACGAAACAGGAATTGGCTTCCCTCCGATCTCAAGTCGACCGTTTGAAAGAACAGGTCTCGGAAGCAAAGGAAGTTAACAAATCCTCTCAGGCTTCGGTTGCTGCAGCTTATGAAGCTCGAGACAAAACCATCCAAGACTTGGAAACTCTCAAGATGAAATTCAGTGATTTGGAGAGAAAGCTATCTGATTCGGAGAAAATGCATGCGGCTGAACTGAAGGAGATGCAAACGTCTTATGACCAACTTCTAGCCGATCACCACCGTCTGATAAGCGGTACGTTCGTGACTTACTTTTTTTAAATGCTTGTTTTCCTGCTAATTTAATCCTTTCTTTCTTCAGATAACGAAGAACTCAGAAGAGCCCGTGATAGGGCGATTGAATCGCACACGGTGACTATTGACGAGGCGAAGGGCATGTTGACCCGTACTGATGGTGAGATGGTTGAGCTATATTCCCAGGTGTCGGAACTCCTGCTTACCAAGCAGTGGTTCCTTACAGATGGGATTGCTTGGGTAGTTAAGCTGGTTCATCAGAGTCTGGAATTGGAGAAGGTCGTGGCTGACTTAGTCAATAGTGTTGAAGCGGTGGGAGTGAACGAGGGCATTAAGCGAGGCTTTAAAGCCGCTCATGATTCGATTCGTTCTCCTGAGGAGGTTCATGGATATGATGAGAGGGCGCAAGGAGTGTTAGAAGCTGCCATAAAGGCCTTTGATAACTTCAACATCTCTGTGCTTGACCAGGTCTCAGATTTGATGGATAAGCCCTTATCCGTTATTAAACAGCAGAGCAAGCTGCCGATCGTGCAAAAAGACAATGACGAAATTTGAAGTCTGGTTTTAATAGCCATACCGTACTTTACTATCATGGTGGCCTGTAATCATACAATTTGAACTTTTCTTTTGGCATTGTAACCGTACAGTTTATTTTCTTCGTTTATGGTATCTGAATGACATGTTTATCTTATATTACATAAAATCATGATTTTGATAACTGACGTTTATTACTGGCTACTTAGTTTTTAGTTAGCGTCCGAACTTCACTGTTCGACCAGGTTTTTTCTCGGTTCACTTAGGTGACTGAGTTTTAGCAAGAAGTTTATGTTGACTTTCTTTGCATAGTAAATTTTTGTATCTGGACCAAACATGGTACGGACCGTCTGCTTAATAGATTTTACTGTTTTTGAACTTTTTAAGCCTTCTCGATCGGCGCGAGGCATGGGTCGAG
This sequence comes from Helianthus tuberosus, assembly GCA_030545235.1. Classification (NCBI taxonomy): domain Eukaryota; kingdom Viridiplantae; phylum Streptophyta; class Magnoliopsida; order Asterales; family Asteraceae; genus Helianthus; species Helianthus tuberosus. The sequence continues at coordinate 26,838,586 of CM060396.1, read as the reverse complement.
GCCCGTTTGTGCACATTTTTTGACATCGTTCGAACTTATAGACATGTTACGCTTTATACTTAAAAAAGTACAGATCGCTTTATTTGATTACTTAATCATAAATCCGGGGAAAACCCTCCCGGTTACATGGAAATCAAAGACTTGTTCGGGGTATTACCCTCCGGACTTACATATGGAAATCGAAAATAAGATAATAAATAGCGATCTTTTTGGCCGTGTTCGGCTGTTTACATGAAACATTTCTTCAGGTGTACCCCGTTCCATGTCCTGGGAACTGGGGTTCCATCAATTTTCTCCAACACGTACGAGCCTTTTTCACTGGCCTCCTTGACTCGGTACGGTCCCTCCCACTTTGGGGTTAGCTTGCCAGGGGCTTCAACGCGGCTCGCATCATTGTTTCGGAGAACATAGTCTCCGACCTTGAATTTGTAAAACTTGGCACGAGCGTTATAGTACTTCTCGATCTTCTTTTTGTATCGCGCTTCTTTGATTGCTACGATATTCCGGCGTTCTTCGAGCATATCAAGATTGGATCGGAGCTCATGCTCGTTTTCCTCCCAAGTTTTACACCTTTGGTTTGGGAGCCCGATCTCTGCGGGGATTACGGCCTCTGTGCCGTACGTAAGACTGAACAGTGTTTCTCCGTTGCTGGTCTTGTGTAGTGTTCGGTGAGCCCACAGTACGTTCGGTAATTCATCCGCCCAACCTTTGCCCTCGTAACCAAGCCTTCTCTTTATCCCATCAACAATTCTTCGGTTTATCTGCTCGACTTGCCCGTTCCCTTGTGGGTGGGCAACCGAGGAAAAGCCTTGGTTAATCTTCAAGTTTTCACACCAGCGTTTGAACGGGTTCTCCGCGAATTGCTTTGCATTGTCGCTTACAATGTAGAGTGGAAGACCAAAACGGCACACGATTTGCTCCCAAAAGAGTCTTGTTATATTGTAGCCGGAGATGATTGTAAATGGTCGAGCTTCCACCCATTTGGTGAAATAATCTACCGCGACTAGCAAGTATTGGGCGCTTCCGCTCGATCGTGGAAAAGGTCCGACTATGTCGACGCCCCATTTTTGAAAGGGCCATGTCGTGGTTACCGATATCATCTCGTTCTTTGCTCGAAGACTTATGGGTGCGTGCTTTTGGCACTCGTCACATTGTTGGAGCTCCTTTACTGCACTCTTGTGCATCCCGGGACAGTAATACCCTGCATTTTTTACCTTTGTCACGATCATCTTAGGTCCGGCATGGATGCCGCAGATGCCATAGTGTATTTCCCTGATGATATAACTGGCTTGCTCCGGGTCCAGACACTTTAACAGAGGCCCGAGGAAAGTCTTTCGGTATAAACCTCCTTCTTGCATCTGGTATTGAAGAGAGTTGATTTGGATCTTTCTTGCTTCCGCTTTATCAGTCGGCAAAACATCATGCACCAAGTAGTTAATTATGGGCGTCATCCATGTTTGTTACGGAGCTTCGACTTGCATAACCTGCGGAGCTGCAATTGAAGGTGCGGGTAAAACTTTCACCCTCACCTCTTTGGCTAGGTGACTAAATGATACTGATGCCAACTTGCTCAATGCATCGGCCTTCTTGTTCTTGCTACGGGAACATGCTCGACTTTACATACCTCGAATGATGCCATAGCTTGCTTCACCTGCTCGAGATACTCGATCATGTTTGCTTCCCTTGCCTCATATTCTCTGTTTACTTGATTCGCTACGAGCAATGAATCTACATGGGCTACAACATTTTTTGCTCCGACTTTCAGCGCTAGACGTAGGCCAGCTAAGAGGGCCTCGTATTCGGCTTCGTTGTTTGAACTCTTAAAGTCTAGCAGGAGCGTGTACGTCATATTCGTTCCATCTGGATCGGTGAGAATTAGGCCCGCCCCTGCTCCTTCGGCATTAGAAGCTCTGTCGGTATACAGGGACCAAGGCTTCTCTGGAGCTTTTTCAACTTCTTCAGTTTCTTTATCCTCCGGAATTTCAACTAGGAAATCGGTTATCACCTGCCCTTTCAACGGACCTTTGGTTCTGAAGGTGATATTGAATGCGCCTAGCTCGATCGCCCATTTCGCCATTCGACCTGAAACTTCAGGTCGTCGGAGAACATACTGGATTCTTTGATCCGTTCGTACCTCGATCGAGTGAGCTTGAAAGTATCGGCGAAGTCTTCTCGAAGCATGAACTAGGGCTAGAGCCAATTTTTCCAAGTTTGAATATCTTGTTTCGTAATCTTTTAGCGTTCGGCTCACGTAATAAATGGGGATTTGCGCCCCGGTTCGGTGAGCAACTAGTACTGCGCTGATAGCTCCAAATGATGCGGCTAAGTAGACCGTTAGTACCTCACCTTCTTCCGGTACGGTGAGAGTTGGCAAAGTGCCCAAGCAAGTTTTAAGCTCTTCAAAAGCTCGTACAGCTTCTTTCGTCCATTTGAACTCTGATCTAAAGCTTTTTCTGAGAACATCCATGAACGGAAGCGATCTGTCTGCTGCTTTTGACAAGAACCGATGGAGAGCAGCCAATCGTCCATTTAAGGACTGAATCTCTTTAACCGACGTCGGAGGCTTCATTGTAAGAACAACATCAATCTTGTCTGGGTTGGCTCGCAAACCTTTTGACCGACCATGACTCCCAGGAACTTTCCTTCTTCTACCCCGAATGTACACTTCAAGGGGTTTAATTTCATGTTAATGCTTCGGAGACGGGTGAACGTTTCCAATATGTCTTTTAGCATGGCGGCTTCATCGTGACTTTTGATCACGATATCGTCAACATACACCTCTACGTTTCATTCAATCTAATCTTTGAAAGCTTTACTCATTAATCGCTGATACGTAGCACCAGCGTTTTTCAAACCGAACGGCATCTTGGTAAAACAATACACTCCTTCATTAGTGACGAAGGCTGTCTTATCCTCATCTTCGACTGCCATTTGTATCTGATGGTATCCCTTGTACCCATCCAAAAAACACGTCAACCTGAACGTGGCAACGGAATCAATTTTCTCATTGATCTCCGGTAGGGGAAAACAATCTTTCGGGCACGCATCGTTTAGATCGGTGAAATCAATGCACATTCTCCATGAATTATCCTTTTTTCGTACCAAAACAGGATTCGACACCCACGTTTGGCACCGGACTTCTCGAATGATTCCGGCGTCCAGGAGACTCTTCACATCTTTTGCAATTGCTTTGGCCCGGTCCGGTGCCATATGCCTTTTCCTTTGTGCTATCGGTTTGACTGATTCTTTTACGTTCAGGTGATGTTGTGCCATAGACCTGGGGACTCCTTGCATGTCGGAGTGCTTCCATGCGAAGACGTCAATCGAGTTGCTTAATAATTCCCATAGGAGCTTCTTTGTTCGTTTTGGGAGTTGGGCACCGATAGCTACTTGTTGTTCGGGAAATTCCGGATTGATTGCCCAAAGTTCCGTAGGTACTTCGGACTTTTTGGAGCTCGTTTCCGCTACATGTCTTACTTCAGCAACAAACGAGTTTGATTCTGAGAAAATAGTGGCAACTCCGGCCTCGGTAGGGAATTTAATGGCTCCATGTATTGTCGAACTGATCGCCGCAAGAGCTCGCAACCCGAGTCATCCGAGTATTATGTTATGCATCGAATGAGTGCCAACAACCAGAAAAGTTAACTGGACGGTTCTGCTTTTATCGTCATCTTTGAATGTTGTCAGAAGGGTAATCTGTCCTATCGAACGAACCACCTCTCCCGAAAAACTGATTAGAGGGGTGGAAACTCCAATCAACCTCTTCTTTACTTGGGGGTTCAGTTGCTGGAAACACTGTAAATACATGATTTCAAAGGCTCTTCCTCCGTCCACGTAAATTCGTCGGACCAGATGTCCGGCGATGACGGCCGAAATTGTAATTGGTCCGTCCCGAGCATCGTCGGGATCGACCGGAGGGAAGTATGTTGGTTGATACATCCATGCTGCCATATGTTGTTTCGACCGTTTTACCCCTCTTGATTCGGTCGACTGGATCATATTGATTCTGGGCTCGGTGTTCGGATTATCAATTGCTGCTGCCGACTTCTTCCCATCTTTCACTTCTTTCACAAGGTGAGAGAGTTTACCGGATCGCACGGCCTTTTCGATTTCTTGCTTCAGAGCCCAACATTCATCAGTTGTATGGCCCTTGTCTCGGTGATATTCACAATATTTCTTGGAGTGCTTATCCGAGGTAGGTCGCTGCTTCGACGGCGTAGGGAACCGAGTAGTCTCCGTACTGAGAATTTCGCTTGGCGATTTGGTGAGCTCGGAGAAGGTGTTGAAACGCATGTTTCCAGTTTGGAAGCTGCTTCGATCTGACTTCTGATACGGACCACGATTTCTGTTCCAACTGCTGCTTCTATCTTTTGGTGGTGACGCGTTCCGTCTCCACGATGTGGTTCGGGCCTTGGCATTTCTTGTTGTGGTTTCGTTCGGTTGACCGCAGGCACTCTTTCCCCGAACGAAGGCTCAAGCTCTCTCCATAAGTATCTCCATGGTTTTTGGAAGATCTTCATGAAGTTTTTCCACAAGTTGATTGTTTCGAACTCCGTGACAGAACCCAGAGACTCGGAGCTGGTCCACCGCTCCACTTATCTGCATACTTTCTCGATTGAAGCGATCGATAAAATCTTCTACGGACTCCCCATCGCGGCGCTTTATATGGTGAACCTCGGTAATGTCTTTCTTGCAGCATCGCTGCTGACAGAAGTTTTGCAAGAAGATACGCCGGAAATCCTCAAAGTTATCGATCGACCCCTCTGGCAACCCATCAAACCAAACCCTTGCCAATCCGGTGAGAGTTTGGGCGAACATAAGACACCAAGCCGGCATAGGCCACTACTCGACCTTAGCCGCTCTGGCAAACGCGAACATATGGTCGTCCGGATCAGACGTACCGTCGTAAAACTTCAGTGTAGGGGGCATCTTCAATTTAGCTGGGAGTGGGGCATTGACGATCCGTAACATAAACTTTGATTGGGAAGTCATAGACGTGGGGTGGTATGGCATGAGTAGCTCTTGATCTTGAGGGTTTAAACCCATAGATCCCTGGCGAAACAGGTCGTTTAGACCGTTATTCATCGGAGCACTTGTAATCGAAGAAAATTATGTAACGTGTGTTATAGGAGTGGAGATTATAGAACTTACCAGAGATCCGGAAGTGAAGGTTCCAACGGAGACGGGGTTTCCCTCTGGATAGATATTGTTAAACAAGTTTGTTCGGAGACTCTGCAGCATCTCGTCTCGCTGTTGTTGCTGCTGTAACTGACGCAATAGATCGGCATTCCGTAAAAGGAAGGCGTTGTCGAAGTTAGGTAGTGGCGTGGCGACCGGGGCAGTAACAGACAGCGTGGTGATAGAGCTTCCGCCTACAGAATTTGCAGCTGGAGGAATCGACGCGGATCCTATCGAAACTGCTGGGACAGCTACTGCTGTTGAAGCAATTGTGGAGGCAGCGTTTCCTTCCCATATATCATTGTAAGATGGGAAAGTTCTGGTGGAGACTACTGTCGTTAATTCTGCCATGATTTGGAATGAACAGAAACAAGGAAACAAATTATGTGAATTCGAGGGGATGGCGCCTCTGAAGACTCAAAACCAGTTGGTCCAACCTGGTCAGAGCAGAGCTTCAGATGACCTAGCAAGGAACCTGCAAGATCACAAGAGAACAAGCACACCGTTAGCCTCGTCACAGGGAGGGGGGCCTCTCTGTGACCAAGCTCGGGTATGAGAATAAGTATTTGTGAGGAGGAAATAGGTCAGGGAGAGAGAGAGGAGAGTTTAGAGGGAGAAAGTAGCGATTACCCGTTTTGGGGGTCCAAGTATGGTATTTATAGTCTTTGGGTATGCTGACGTGGCGAGTTAGTTAGGGTCAGACCAGTCACTGTCATGACGGTTACGTCTGTGGGGCCCAGTTAGTTATGGCGCACCAGTGCATTTGTCTGTTCCGTCTATGGCGTAGGGTGTGATCCGACCTTGATGTTTTATGGCTCGGTTCTATGTTTGGCGATGATTCGGTCCGACCAAGGACGTAACCTCATCAAGTCCCCCTAGTTCGTAGCGTTTCTTAAGTAAAAGCTTCGAACTATAACGGTGTGATTTTGGCGGTCTGAATCCCTGATTTGTCGTTTTGTTGAGCTTTTCGAATTTTAAATTTTCTTTGGGCGGTGACCTATTGCTGGGTGACTGTCGGTTACTTTAATGTTCCCGCTTGATGTGCGTCAGTTGTCATGACGTGTCAAACCCCGATTGGCTGATTTGAGGCGGTTTCATATCTCTATAAAAAAGGAGGAAAAGTGATTTTTTGTTTTCACTTTTTACTTCATCTTCTCACTCTTTTCTTTGAGACGAAAAACTATTCATCAGAACAGGTTAGTTGTTCTCTTTGGTATGGCGAACAAGAGCAACTTGTCCGGTTGCTTTAACATTTTGAGTAAGAAAGGTTTGGAGTGGTATATAGACACTTATGCAATTCCTACCTCATTACACCCTGTTCTCCCCGAAAAGGATACACCCATTTATCCTTTTGTACCGGGGAAAATAGGGATTTATACTCGCCTTTTCGATTATTGCAACTGTCGTCTTCCTCTGACGAAGTTTCTGATCGAAGTTCTTTTGTTTCACGAGGTTCACCTTACTCAGATGAACCCCTTCGGCCTTGCCAAGGTGTCTCACTTTGAGTTGGCTTGTCGTGGATTGGGATCCGACCCGAATTTGGATGTGTTCCGGGCTTTTTACAAGTTGAATCGGTCCGGTAACTGGTACACCTTTGAAGTTAGGGATAAGAATTCTTGCTGTTATACGTGGATTACTACAAGCATAAAAGACTGGAAAGATAACTTCTTCTTGGTTGATGATCGGTGCGTTCCGGAGTTTATGATATGGAGATTCAGGAAGTCGAAGCTCCCACCCCCTCTTCCTGAAGACTTTGAATACGATAGAGATTTATATGCAAACTTGATTAGAGAAGCCGGACGCGTACAGAAGTATCCGAAACACATCCTTGTTATGGGGCGGATCAGCATGATCTGGACAGAACCAGAGTGGTACCCTACCCTCAGGTGGAACAACAAGGGTTAGTTGTGCGGTGTTCCTCGAATTTATTTTGATTACTTTGCCCCCCCCCCCTTTTTTACGACATACTGTAGATATTATATGTTGTTTGTTTTTGTGCAGTTATGGGTTTGAAAGAAGCCTTGAGGCTAAAATCCTTTGAGTCCAATGAGTTTGAGATCCGAGCTACTAGAACGCCGAAAGGTGATCCTCCGTACCTGAGCGTTGTGCAAGAGAACCTTTACCAGATTTGGGAACCAGAAGCTCCGGATAATCAGGGAGGTTCGGCCGGTCAAGGAGGTTCGGGTTCGGCTCCTGTGGCGCAAATAACGGATACTGTTTCGGCCCAAGCTGTGGTGGTGGTTGATGATGCTAAGGGTAAGAAAACTAGCTCGAGCGGGACTAAAGGGTCTGGTTCCAAGTTTGTGATCGAAGATGAAGGAGTCCATCTTTCCGTTGGTGACGAGGAGGTGCGTGATGAAGGCGTAAAAAAGGGTGGTGATGACGAAGATGAGGAAGAAGAGGATGAAGAGGAGCATCCTCAGGTCAGCTTGAAAAGGAAGCGGGCATGTTGACCCGTACTGATGGTGAGATGGTTGAGCTATATTCCCAGGTGTCGGAACTCCTGCTTACCAAGCAGTGGTTCCTTACAGATGGGATTTGCTTGGGTAGTTAAGCTGGTTCATCAGAGTCCGGAATTGGAGAAGGTCGTGGCTGACTTAGTCAATAGTGTTGAAGCGGTGGGAGTGAACGAGGGCATTAAGCGAGGCTTTAAAGCCGCTCATGATTCGATTCGATCTGCTGAGGAGGTTCATGGATATGATGAGAGGGCGTAAGGAGTGTTAGAAGCTGCCATAAAGGCCTTTGATAACTTCAACATCTCTGTGCTTGACCAGGTCTCGGATTTGATGGATAAGCCCTTATCCGTTATTAAACAGTAGAGCAAGCTACCGATCGTGCAAAAAGACGATGACGAAATTTGAAGTCTGGTTTTAATAGCCGTACCGTACTTTACTATCATGGTGGCCTGTAATCATACAATTTGAACTTTTCTTTTGGCATTGTAACCGTACAGTTTATTTTCTTCGTTTATGGTATCTGAATGACATGTTTATCTTATTTTACATAAAATCATGATTTTGATAACTGACGTTTATTACTGGCTACTTAGTTTTTAGTTCGCGTCCGAACTTCACTGTTCGACCAGGTTTTTTCTCGGTTCACTTAGGTGACTGAGTTTTAGCAAGAAGTTTCTGATGACTTTCTTTGCATAGTAAATTTTTGTATCCGGACCGAACATGGTACGGACCGTCTGCTTAATAGATTTTATTGTTTTTGAACTATTTAAGCCTTCTTGATCGGCGCGAGGCATGGGTCGAGGCCCGTTTGTGCACATTTTTTGACATCGTTCGAACTTATAGACATGTTACGCTTTATACTTAAAAAAGTACAGATCGCTTTATTTGATTTCTTAATCATAAATCTGGGGAAATCCCTCCCAGTTACATGGAAATCAAAGACTTGTTCGGGGTATTACCCTCCTGACTTACATATGGAAATCGAAAATAAGATAATAAATAGCGATCTTTTTTGTCGTGTTCGGCTGTTTACATGAAACATTTCTTCAGGTGTACCCCGTTCCATGTCCTGGGAACTGGGGTTCCATCAATTTTCTCCAACACGTACGAGCCTTTTTCACTGGCCTCCTTGACTCGGTACAGTCCCTCCCACTTTGGGGTTAGCTTGCCAGGGGCTTCAACGCGGCTCGCATCATTGTTTCGGAGAACATAGTCTCCGACCTTGAATTTGTAAAACTTGGCACGAGCGTTATAGTACTTCTCGATCTTCTTTTTGTATCGCGCTTCTTTGATTGCTGCGATGTTCCGGCGTTCTTCGAGCAGATCAAGATTGGATTGGAGCTCATGCTCGTTTTCCTCCCAAGTTGTACACCTTTGGTTTGGGAGCCCGATCTCTGCGGGGATTACGGCCTCTGTGACGTACGTAAGACTGAACGGTGTTTCTCCGTTGCTGGTCTTGTGTAGTGTTCGGTGAGCCCACAGTACGTTCGGTAATTCATCCGCCCAACCTTTGCCCTCGTAACCAAGCCTTCTCTTTATCCCATCAACAATTCTTCGGTTTATCTGCTCGACTTGCCCGTTCCCTTGTGGGTGGGCAACCGAGGAAAAGACTTGGTTAATCTTCAAGTTTTCACACCAGCGTTTGAACGGGTTCTCCGCGAATTGCTTTTCATTGTCGCTTACAATGTAGAGTGGAAGACCAAAACGGCACACGATTTGCTCCCAAAAGAATCTTGTTACATTGTAGCCGGAGATGATTGTAATTGGTCGAGCTTCCACCCATTTGGTGAAATAATCTACCGCGACTAGCAAGTATTGGGCGCTTCCGCTCGATCGTGGAAAAGGTCCGACTATGTCGACGTCCCATTTTTGAAAGGGCCATGCCGCGGTTACCGATATCATCTCGTTCTTAGCTCGAAGACTTATGGGTGCGTGCTTTTGGCACTCGTCACATTGTTGGAGCTCCTTTACTACACTCTCGTGCATCCCGGGCCAGTAATACCCTGCATTTTTTACCTTTGTCACGATCATCTTAGGTCCGGCATGGATGCCGCAGATGCCATAGTGTATTTCCCTGATGATATAACTGGCTTGATCCGGGTCCAGACACTTTAACAGAGGCCCGAGGAAAGTCTTTCGGTATAAACCTGCTTCTTGCATCTGGTATTGAAGAGAGTTGATTTGGATCTTTCTTGCTTCCGCTTTATCAGTCGGCAAAACATCATGCACCAAGTAGTTAATTATGGGCGTCATCCATGTTTGTAACGGTGCTTCGACTTGCATTACCTGCGGAGCTGCAATTGAAGGTGCGGTTAAAACTTCCACCCTCACCTCTTTGGCTAGGTGACTAAATGATACTGATGCCAACTTGCTCAATGCATCGGCCTTCTTGTTCTTGCTACGGGGAACATGCTCGACTTTACATGCCTCGAATGATGCCATAGCTTGCTTCACCTGCTCGAGATACTCGATCATGTTTGCTTCCGTTTACTTGATTCTCTACGAGAAATGAATCTACATGGGCTACGACATTTTTTGCTCCGACTTTCAGCGCTAGACGTAGGCCAGCTAAGAGGGCCTCGTATTCAGCTTCATTGTATGAACTCTTAAACTCTAGCCGGAGCGCGTACGTCATATCCGTTCCATCTGGATCGGTGAGAATTAGGCCCGCCCCTGCTCCTTCGGCATTAGAAGCTCCGTCGGTATACAGGGACCAAGGCTTCTCTGGAGCTTTTTCAACTTCTTCAGTTTCTTTATCCTCCGGAATTTCAACTAGGAAATCGGCTATCACCTGCCCTTTCAACGGACCTTTGGTTCTGAAGGTGATATTGAATGCGCCTAGCTCGATTGCCCATTTCGCCATTCGACCTGAAACTTCAGGTCGTCGGAGAACATGCTGGATTCTTTGATCCGTTCGTACCTCGATCGGGTGAGCTTGAAAGTATCGGCGAAGTCTTCTCGAAGCATGAACTAGGGCTAGAGCCAATTTTTCCAAGTTTGAATATCTTGTTTCGTAATTTTTTAGCGTTCGGCTCACGTAATAAATGGGGATTTGCGCCCCGGTTCGGTGAGCAACTAGTACTGCGCTGATAGCTCCAAATGATGCGGCTAAGTAGACCGTTAGTACCTCATCTTCTTCCGGTACGGTGAGAGTTGGCAAAGTGCCCAAGCAAGTTTTAAGCTCTTCAAAAGCTCGTGCAGCTTCTTTCGTCCATTTGAACTCTGATCTAAAGCTTTTTCTGAGAACATCCATGAACGGAAGCGATCTGTCTGCTGCTTTTGACAAGAACCGATGGAGAGCAGCCAATCGTCCATTTAAGGACTGAATCTCTTTAACCGACGTCGGAGGCTTCATTGTAAGAACAGCATCAATCTTGTCTGGGTTGGCTCGCAAACCTTTTGACCCGACCATAACTCCCAGGAACTTTCCTTCTTCTACCCCGAATGTACACTTCTTGGGGTTTAATTTCATGTTAATGCTTCGGAGACGGGTGAACGTTTCCAATATGTATTTTAGCATGGCGGCTTCATCGTGACTTTTGATCACGATATCGTCAACGTACACCTCTACGTTTCGTTCAATCTAATCTTTGAAAGCTTTACTCATTAATCGCTGATACGTAGCACCAGCGTTTTTCAAACCGAGCGGCATCTTGGTAAAACAATACACTCCTTCATTAGTGACGAAGGCTGTCTTATCCTCATCTTCGACTGCCATTTGTATCTGATGGTATCCCTTGTACGCATCCAAAAAACACTTCAACCTGAACGTGGCAACGGAATCAATTTTCTCATCGATCTCCGGTAGGGGAAAACAATCTTTCGGGCACGCATCGTTTAGATCGGTGAAATCAATGCACATTCTCCATGAATTATCCTTTTTTCGTACCAAAACAGGATTCGACACCCACGTTTGGTACCGGACTTCTCGAATGATTCCGGCGTCCAGGAGACTCTTCACATCTTTTGCAATTGCTTTGGCCCGGTCCGGTGCCATATGCCTTTTCCTTTGTGCTATCGGTTTGACTAATTCTTTTACGTTCAGGTGATGTTGTGCCATAGACCTGGGGACTCCTTGCATGTCGGAGTGCTTCCATGCGAAGACGTCAATCGAGTTGCTTAATAATTCCCACAGGAGCTTCTTTGTTCGTTTTGGGAGTTGGGCACCGATAGCTACTTGCTGTTCGGGAAAATCCGGATTGATTGCCCAAAGTTCCATAGGTACTTCGGACTTTTTGGAGCTCGTTTCCGCTGCATGTCTTACTTCGGCAACAAACGAGTTTGATTCTGAGAAAATAGTGGCGACTCCGGCCTCGGTAGGGAATTTAATGGCTCCATGTATTGTCGAACTGATCGCCCCAAGAGCTCGCAACCCGGGTCGTCCGAGTATTATGTTATGCGTCGAATGAGTGCCAACAACCAGAAAAGTTAACTGGACGGTTCTGCTTTTATCGCCATCTTTGAATGTTATCGGAAGGGTAATCTGTCCTATCGGACGAACCACCTCTCCCGAAAAACTGATTAGAGGGGTGGAAACTTCAATCAACCTCTTCTTTACTTGGGGGTTCAGCTGCTGGAAACATTGTAGATACATGATTTCAAAGGCGCTTCCTCCGTCCACGTAAATTCGTCGGACCAGATGTCCGGCGATGACGGCCAAAATTGTAATTAGTCCGTCCCGAGCATCGTCGGGATCGACCGGAGGGAAGTATGTTGGTTGATGCATCCATGCTGCCATATGTTGGTTCGACCGTTTTACCCCTCTTGATTCGGTCGACCGGATCATATTGATTCCGGGCTCGGTGTTCGGATTATCAATTGCTGTTGCCGACTTCTTCCCATCTTTCACTTCTTTCACAAGGTGAGAGAGTTTACCGGATCGCACGGCCTTTTCGATTTCTTGCTTCAGAGCCCAACATTCATCAGTTGTATGGCCCTTGTCTCGGTGATATTCACAATATTTCTTGGAGTGCTTATCCGAGGTAGGTCGCTGCTTCGACGGCGTAGGGAACCGAGTAGTCTCCGTACTGAGAATTTCGCTTGGCGATTTGATGATTCGGTCCGACCAAGGACGTATCCTCATCAGGTGTAAAGTGGGTGTTGGATGTAAGCTTCCCTGTTGGCATCCCTGTGCCTTGTTGAGTATGGAATAAAGTTGATTACATAAAAATATTTCCATTTAGCGTACTTAATTATACTAAAAGCTTAATTATTTTGCAAGTGCATTTATTGCATACATATTAATTTAAATCTTTTGTTTCGCTTTTTTTTTTTTTTTTTTAAACGTGTAAAACTAAAACTACAGTAAAAAAATAAGAACATACATTGCATAAAATATGGAACAGATATGATTTCGTATTGATTATAACAAATAATATTTACTGAGCCAAATTTTAAAATTTAATTGAATATTTTGTATACAAATATAACAAAGATAAATTTGACAAAACAAAATAAAAATGGTCATATGTAAGTTTTATTAATTGAAAAAAAAAAGACTAAAAGTCCCCTGGAGTAGGATCAAATACAAACCACATTTCGCATACAAACTGTAAGAACCATTTAAAAAGTGTCACGTGGCATCCAACCAATTATAGAGAGATAATAAAATAATATCCTAAATAATATCAATTATATTGAATTCTCTGTAAATATATTAACAAGCAATTAGTTATTTATTTGGATCTTTCTTTTGTTTACAATGTGCTGATTAAGAAAAGTGCTAATATCATTCAAATATGTGCTAAAATCAATTATCTTGCTTAATTTTCATGTGCTAATATAATTAAAATGTGCTACTTTTGTGTATGTATTGTTTTGATATGTGCTAATTTAACTTTTTTTAAGTGTTAAGATCTGTTCTTACGGTTTGTAGGATAAATATGTTTTGTACCGGAACCAACCCTAAAATCCCTTGCTTGTATATTGTCATATTTTATTCTCCATATTTTAAAACCAAATTAAAATTAAAAATACTGATAATTTGTCAACTATCAACATTTAACATGAAATACTACATAAAAATATTGATATATAAATTTTCTCTTTAATTTATCTTTATATATAGTAAAGGATTTAAATCATTTGACAGGTCTGTTTGGGTACGCGACGCCCCGACTTCGATACCTTTCGATTTCTACGAAGCTTTTCTCCAAGAAAAATAACTCACCAAATTCTCTCTCTATTTCGTTCTATCGAATATTAGTATAATTATCTCCTATTCCAAGTTTATTCCTCTTTTTAGTTCCAGTTTAGATCCTTGTAATTTCTCGTACAAACCGTACGTATATCTCTATGTTACCATCCTATATTTGATCCCCTTATATATAACTGTCAGTCTAATCTAACAATAGTTCGTGTGGGTATTTGTATAGAGAATTCATAGGATGGTTTCTTTCAAAAATCCAAGTGAGTTTAGAGAAAAAATGCAGAAATGTCAAGAGTATATTGGAGCTTTAGATGAAGAACTTACAAAGATTCGAGTATTCGAACGCGAGCTTCCGCTTTGTCTTGAACTTGTTTCTCAAGGTACGTTTGATAATAAGCGTTTTCGCTAGATCGATTATACTCTTTTCACGAAAGGGGACGGTACCCTGGTAAATTTTATTAATAAAAAGAATAAGAGTATCAAAAAGGGGACGATATCCTGGTAAATTTTATTAATGAAAAGAATAAGAGTATAGTTCCTTTTGGTTGTTAATGAAATTTGGTTTGTGGGTATGTAGCTCTTGAAAGATGCAAACAACAAATGTCGGAGACGACGATGATCACCAAGCCTTTTGATGGTCAATCTGATCATTATTTTTGTGATCAAACATCTAGTGAGTATCCAGTTTTGGAAGAGTTTATTCCCATGAAGTCAACTTCATCTACAAATGAAGATATTGATGATCAGGAGCAACAAAAGCAGCAGTTATCCAATGAATTATTTACTGGTAGCAAAGACTGGCTTGCATCTGCTCAACTCTCAATTCAAGCCCCAGATCCAATATATGAAGAGGTAAATAAACAAAGTTTATGTTTCTAAGGAAATTATATTGAAGACTGGAGTTTTATTATTGTTTTTTTATTTATTTTAGGACTTGTTTATGAAGAAGTTGACTATGGATGAACAAAGGAATGGGTGTGACAGTTTTCATCTTTTTGAGAAGAAAAAGATATCCGTCAGTTCGTCGTCGGACACAGATGGCGGTGGGGGTAGTGGCTGCGGTGGTGGGGGTGGCGGCAACGACGGTGGAGATAAAGGAAGGTCTAATAAGAAAGAAAGGAGGTGTTGGTCTCCAGAGTTGCACCGAAGGTTCCTCCATGCTCTTCAACAACTTGGTGGTGCTCATGGTATGATTAATTTTCATTGTTAATTGACTTAATTACACGATTAACGGGTTGTTAAAAACGTAGCTATCGTTATTGTTTTTACTGAATGTACTCCCTTCCGATACTAAACCAATCATTTCATGTCTCAAACTTTTAAGTATATGTTTAGCATATAGCTTTACATTTAGCCAACCCCAAATTTTATTATTTTTCTAAAAGTTTCTTTCTTTAAATAATATATAGATGTAAATGTGATCATTTTCTAAAAGTTTCTTTCTTTAAATAATATATAGATGTAAATGTGATCATAATGAAATGATAACATTTTTTCCTTGCAGTTGCTACACCAAAACAAATTAGGGAAATAATGAAGGTCAATGGGCTGACAAATGATGAAATAAAAAGTCACTTACAGGTTTGTGTTTTAATTTTATGTTACATACACTATTACTACTATATGTTTAGCATAGGTCTGGTGCATGATTTAATAACTCACGTTCTAAACCAAACCTTTGGTTCTAAACAGAAATATCGTTTGCATACAAGAAGGTTGAATCCTACAATTGAAAACGTCGACACACATACTCCCCAACTAGTGGTGGTTGGCCGAATATGGATGCCACCACCGGGGTATACCCCCAATGCCTCTTCGTCTCCGCTAACAAATGATGTCAATAGTTCAAAGGCGGTATATGCTCCAATAGCTTCTCTACCTCCATCTATAATCGCATCTTCATACAAAACAAAACAACGCATTTAAGCAGGAGCCCTATTTAGATGAGAAATGTAGCAATAGTTGTCGGAAATCACAACCTATCTTCTCACCGAGTCACCAGATGGATTTCGGAGTTTCTTAGCCGCCACACCGCGGCCACATGTTTGTTATATAGAGTAATGTGGATTTTTTTGTGAAAGATTCTTGGGTATAAGGCTACTCTTAATGTTTGTTTCATCACTATCATTTTTTTCTTTTCTATCTATTAGATTTTTTTTAACGTCTAAGATTCATATACCATCCTTTAAGACCTTAACATTTCTCATGTTTATAGTTATAGGTGTGAGAGTATACATGACAAATTGTAATGAAGTCTTGGAATGTTGCATGACAATTTGTTTTACAGTTTGTACTTTTTCACTTATTGAGACTTATGTTTCTCTTACTTGATCTTTTTTTACAAGTTATATTGTTTTTACAATACCATGCACATGAAATCACATCTAGTTAAAAACACCATTATGCTCATTTCAATGACAATAATTAGTGGGTAGACAAGGTTAAGTTAAAAATCGACTTATATCAACTAATATTGTTTTCTTTGTCACTTCGCAATCATGAGTTTATGCCTTTTAAAAACATCTCTAACAGCTTTATTTACTTCATATTTTACATTTTTTGACTTTTGTGGAATCCTTCTAAGTTACGTTGGTCATCACCAACATGTGTAGTCCGTCAAGGGTGATGGGTGTGGTGATGGACCATCATATCACCGGAGGGCCATCATCTCACCTTGGTGATGGACCTGGGGTGTGGATGATGAGCCTCCCCCTTGTTGTTTTTGTTAATTATATTCAAAAAATAAAACTTAAACCTGAAAAAAATTGAACTAAAAAAATACAAGATTGCTTATAACTAAAAGAAAATGGTAAAAAATTACTAAATTTAAAAAAAATAGGAACTCCCTTTCATTTTTTGCAAAATGTGGCCGTCTTCTTCCGTATACGCGTTAATGTCGGTTCTCATTATCTTCCATTCCTCTATATGTGTCGCTTCTTGTTTCAACTTAAGCTGTTCGTCAACTTCATGTTTCTTTACTCTTGCCCTTTCAGCTTCGACGTCGGTGAATACTTTGAATTGGGCAATTAAATCTTCCATTTTCTAATTGCTCCTCGATGCGGCCTTTTTTTTGCAGCCTCTGTGAGATTAAATATATTATTAACGTAATATTTAATCTTGTAGCCTTTATAATCATTTATATTATATAGATCAAAATATATTAATAGCCTATTAATAATTAGTTGGTAATTGTTGATGGACCATATTACCCTTATTAACTAATTAGGTTTCCTCTTGGGTGTATAAATAAGGAGCTTATTAGAGAGTTAAAGGGTTACACAAGTTAGACAATTACACAATACACACAACCCTCATAACATCAATCGGCTCTCTCTCCATAACCGAATCTTCCCTTGTTTCGGTTTCATTACCATCATAACTTTACACCCTAAGGAGGAACCAGATCATCTTGACAAGTATGTCAAACTCAATGGCTGCATCTCTGACTGAATTCTCTACTGGACTGTCTGCTGTAACAGGTATGTTATTCATGTTTTCCATTATGTTTAAACAGAACTGATCAACATGTGGTATCAGAGCATATGTTGATAAATCGGTTCTGTTTTCGTATCCATTATTCTGGGATCAAAATCTGGAAAACAGAATTTTGAAAGTCTAATAATATCACGGCTGTTTTCGGTTTTAAATGTGCCGAAATCAGTGTTTTAATGAAACGGGTGCTTAATCATGTCACCCGAAACCATAAACGGTAAATTAATATCCGAAATCTGTTATTTGAAGTCTTAAAATTCAGGTTTTGGATCCCACAATTATGTTTTATTTTTTTTAGGGTCATCGTTTGTTCTAAGTAAAACTCGAAAATTCCTTAAGTTTTGGAATATAATTTGGATTAGTGGATGTTTTACTGTTTTTGATCTTAATTTTATCTATTAAATTTTCGAAAAACTATTAAAAGATAATCAGTTATTATTTTCGAAATATTTGATAAGTTTAGATCAGCAATATAACAGGAAACATTATCCCACAATCCCTAAAAGTTTGAGTTTTCAGTTATTATCACAAAACAGCTGTTAACAGTGGATTCGAGACCATCAGACTACGACTCGAGACCATCAGATCTCGACTCGAGACCACAAGGTCTCGACTTGAGACCACAAGGTCTCGACTCGAAATCATAAAGGTCCTCAAATCTTTACAACTCGAGACCATCAGATTACGACTCGAGACCATCAGGTCTCGACTCGAGACTACAAGGTCTCGACTCGAGACTACAAGGTCTCGACTCGAAATCATAAGGGCTCAAAACTTCACAACTCGAGACAACAGTCTCGACTCGAGACCGTGGTTGCGACTCGAGACCTCATAACTGACTCGAGATCTCATAAAATACAGTAGTCGAGACCATGGTTCCGACTCGAGACAAAGGTTGCGACTCGAGACCTCATAACTACCTCGAGATCTCATAACTCAGTCGAGACCTAACTCGAGACCTGACTCGAAACCTCATTATTTTAGGCTGTTTCATGTGAACTAAAATTTAACTTAACTTGAATGAGCTAACAGGTGGTTTGCTAAAATTAGTTCGATCCGCGCTAACAGGTGGTTTGCTATTAAATACTTGGTTTTGTTAACACTTAATTAACTAATCAGAATCAGATAATTTTTACAAAACCAAAATAGCTTAACTTGAATGAGCTTCTGATGTATCATTTCTGGCCAAAGCTGATTTAATACATCTATTTATTGTTCAAGTATTATAAAAGCTATGTTGAGTATGCATTACAAACATGAAATGTCTTAATTCTGGCCAAAGCTGATTTAATTCATTTATGTTTAGCATGCTTAACAAGTGCATACCTAAAGTGATTGTCTCATTTCTGGCCAAAGCTGATTTGTCACGATTACTTTGCACACATACTTAAAATGATTACACTTCTAGCCAAAGCTGATTTGTCTTCGTTTAAGTAGAATTTTTTTAACTAAGTCTATTATTTTGATGTTAGTAATAGACAATATCACAGCTTCATAATTAAAATGGTCATTATTTATGCCTGCCTTAGTATAACATGCCCTTAGATCACGTTAAGATTTTCTTCTTAGTATCATAATTCGCTCATCCTATTTTCACTATCAGCACCAAATCAGGGGATTCCACCTTTGACTGGTGATAACTTTGCTGCATGGAAGGATGCCCTCATGTTTACACTTGGATTGCTGGACTTTGATTATGCTCTAAGAGAGAATAAGCCAGCGGACCTTACTACTCAAAGTACTGCTGCTGAGCAGATAGTTCATGAAAAATTGACTAGGTGTAACCGCATGTCTCTCATGTTCATGAAGCAGTCCATACATAACTCAATCAGAGGAGCCATTCCTGATTCTGAAGATGCTAAAACCTATTTGGCTTCTGTGGAGGATCAATTCAAGGGAACATCAAAAGCACACGCTAGTACTCTTATCCTCAAGCTGGTGACAACTAAGTATGATGGGAGGAGCGGCATTCGCGAACACATCATGATGATGCATGACATGGCCAATAAGCTGAAGGGCCTATAGATGGAAATCCGTGATGGTTTTCTTGTTCACTTCATCATCACTTCGCTTCCTTCGTCCTATGAAGCATTCAAGATCAATTACAACACTTAGAAGGACAAATGGACGATGAGTGAGCTGATCGCTATGTGCGTGCAGGAGGAAGAGCGTATGAAGATGGATCGCACTACTGATGTTGCTAACTTCACCACCTCCAACACTAAGAAGAGGAAGAACAATCATCACAGAAAGGATGCTTCCAAGGTCCAAAAGCCAAATCCTAATACAAGTGCACCTTCCAGCTCTAAGAGCTCCTTAGGCAAACCCTATTGCAAGTTCTGTAAGAAGACATGACATAAGCAAAAAGAATGCCCTGACTTCAAGGAGTGGCTGGCTAAGAAAGGTAACGATTTTTTCATGATACTTGAGTCCTTTAATTTAAATGTTCCTGCTAATTCTTGGTGGTTTGATTCTGGTTCTATGGTTCATGTTACCAATTCAACTCAGGGATTCCTTACAATCCGGAAGCTGGGAAGAAACCAAAGAACACTTAAAGTTGGAGATGATCAGGAATTAGAAGTGAAGGCCATAGGAACATTACAATTATTTTTGAAAACTGGTTTATGTATTAAACTTTATGATACCTTATATGTTCCTGAGGTAACTCGGAACCTTGTATCAGGACCAAAGTTAGACATGGACGGTTTTGTCGTTTCTCATGGTCATCGCAAACTCTCTATTCTCTATGATTCCGTTGTTTATGGTACTGGCATTCTGGATGGTGGTCTCTATAGATTAGAACTAGATGATAATTTTTCCAAATCTTTGTTGTCATATAATATTAATGAATCACTCACAAAGATGAAACAGGTTCGAGACTTAGAGACTTCATCTATGTTGTGGCATCAACGTTTAGGCCACATCTCAAGAGAACGATTAAATCATCTCGTAAAGGATGAAGTCTTACATCCTCTCGATTTTACTGATTTTGGAACATGTGTCAAATGTCTTAAAGGCAAAATGACATTAGCGAATAAGAAAGGTGCCACTAGGAGCTCTAATTTATTAGAACTCATTCATACTGACATTAGTGGTCCTTACCAAATCGCTGGCATAACAGGACATACTTCATTTATCACTTTCATTGATGATTATTCTCGTTATATGTACTTATATCTTATTAAGGAAAAGTCTGAATCTCTTACAACTTTTAAAGATTATAAAGCTGAAGTTGAAAAGCAATTAGATCGTCAGATTAAAGTTGTGAGATCAGATAGAGGCGGTGAATATTATGGAAGACATACTGAAGTGGGTCAAGCTCCTGGTCCATTTTATGAGTTTTGTAAGGGCCAGGGGATTGTGAACCAATACACCATGCCTGGTACACCTCAGCAGAATGGTGTCGCTGAACGAAGAAATCGTACCCTTATGAACATGGTGCGCAGTATGTTAGCCAACACTAATTTACCATTATTCCTCTGGACTGAAGCGTTAAAAGCAGCTGTTCATATACTCAATAGAGTCCATTCTAAGTCTGTCCCTAAAACTCCTTATGAACTTTGGACAAGACGGAAACCGAGTCTTAAATATATGAAAGTATGGGGCTGCATTGCTGAAGCAAAACTCTATAATCCTTTCCTAAGGAAACTTGACCCTAAAACAGTTACCTGCTTCTTTATCGGGTATCCTGATCATTCGAAGGGTTATCGTTTCTATTGTCCTTCCCATGTCACCCGTATTGTTGAAACCAAGCGTGTTGTGTTCCTGGAGGATTTCAAGGTCAGCGGGAGCAGTACCAACCCTTACGAAGAATTGCAAGAAGTACAAGACGCGGGGGGAGAGACTCGTCGCTTACCATTACTCCGTTTACTCCTCTTGTACCCAATGCAACAACTGCACCTGAAGCTACTGCACAAATTTCATCTCCACAATCAGAACCCATTATACCTCATAATGAAGGCACATCAAACGCTCAAAACCAAGACAACGCTGAACCCGATAATCAACTCAGGAGGTCATCTAGGCAAAGAAGGCCTACTAATTGGGATGATTATGTTACCTACCTGACTGAAATGGATGCTGGAAAGCTCAATGATCCTATCTCTTATAATGAAGCCATTAGCAGTGATCAGTCTTCTGAATGGAATAAAGCAATGATTGATGAGCTTGAATCCATGAAGAAAAATGACGTTTGGGATTTAGTCGAATTACCCAATGGTGCCAAACCTGTAGGTTGTAAATGGGTGTTCAAAACAAAACTGGATCCGAATGGGAACGTTGAACGCTACAAAGCGAGATTGGTTGCAAAGGGCTACACTCAGAAAGAGGGAATTGACTATCAAGAGACGTTTTCACCTGTCTCTCGTAAAGATTCATTAAGGATCGTTATGGCCATAGTAGCTCATTTTGATTTAGAGCTGCATCAGATGGACGTCAAAACTGCTTTCCTTAACGGAGACTTAGACGAAGATGTTTACATGAAACAACCTGAAGGCTTTAAACCTGAAGGTCAGGAGCATCTAGTCTGTAAGTTGAAGAAATCCATTTACGGGTTAAAACAAGCATCACGTCAATGGTACCTCAAGTTTGATGAAGTCATGAAGAGGCAAGGTTTTATGAAGAATCAAGTGGATCAATGCACCTACCTCAAGATGAGTGGGAGTAACTTTACTATACTTGTCCTTTATGTAGATGATATTCTATTGGCAAGTAATAGTTTAGACATGTTGCATGAGTCGAAGCGGTTACTCTCGCATAACTTCGACATGAAGGATCTCAGAGATGCTTCTTACGTCATTGGCATCGAAATTCACCGAGATAGACACAAAGGAATCTTAGGATTGTCTCAAAAAGACTTACATAGATCGTGTCCTTACACGTTACAACATGCAACAGTGCAAACCCTCAGTCGCTCCAGTAGTTAAGGGAGATGTTTTCGGTTCATTCCAGTGTCCGACAACAGAGGTTGAAAAGGAGCAGATGAGCCAGATACCTTACGCGTCAGTAGTCGGGAGCCTGATGTATGCTCAAGTCTGTACTCGCCCAGATATCGCTTATATTGCTGGAATGCTAGGCCGTTATCAGACTAATCCTGGCCTAGATCACTGGAAAGCAGCTAAGAAGGTCCTTAGATATCTGCAAGGGACGAAAGACTATAAACTGACTTATAGAAGAAGTGATCATTTAGAAGTGGTAGGTTATTCTGATTCTGACTTTGCTAAATGCAAAGATGACAAGAAATCCACTACGGGCTACATCTTTATGTTAGCAGGCGGACCTATCTCATGGAAGAGTCATAAACAACAGTTAACTACAACTTCCACAATGATGGCAGAATACATTGTTGTTTACAACGCAACCTGTCATGGAATGTTGCTTAGAAATCTGATCACTGGACTCAAAATCGTTAATTCCATTTCTAGACCATTGAAGCTTTACTGTGATAACTCAGCTGCCGTTAGTTTCTCGAACAGTAACAGTTCGACTGGAGCTGGTTTATATCTCGATACAAAATATTTGTTCGTACGTGAACGAGTTTAGGAAAATAATCTTTGTATTGAGTATATTAGTACTAAAGATATGCTTGCGGATCCGATGACTAAAGGTCTCCCACCTAAAGTTTTCGAAGAACGTGTATCGAATATGGGACTTACTAAAGACCTTGTTTAATGGCATATTGTACTAGCTTATGTTTTAATTAATAGAATTTCCTCAGTTTGATTTTGTATGTCTCTAACATATGTTCTGCCGGTGTAATGACATATAGACAAATATAAATACAAATCAGACGCTAAAGGGCTTATGCGTATTTTGATCATAACTATTCGGTTTTAAATTGAGGCTATAGTATGATTAATGGGGGTCCTGAGTCGAATGATGATTCAACGCCTGTATTTCTCTGCTATAGTTCTTGGTTTAAGGCTAAAATGAGTGATAACTCCTGGCCAGGCTTACCTAATACTCATAATAAATGAGTACTCGGCTAAGTGGGAGAATGTGAGATTAAATATATTATTAATGTAATATTTAATCTTGTAGCCTTTATAATCATTTATATTATATAGATCAAAATATATTAATAGCCTATTAATAATTAGTTGGTAATTGTTGATGGACCATATTACCCTTATAACTAATTAGGTTTCCTCTTGGGTGTATAAATAAGGAGCTTATTAGAGAGTTAAAGGGTTACACAAGTTAGACAATTACACAATACACACAACCCTCATAACATCAATCGGCTCTCTCTCCATAACCGAATCTTCCCTTGTTTCGGTTTCATTACCATCATAACTTTACACCCTAAGGAGGAACCAGATCATCTTGACAAGTATGTCAAACTCAATGGCTGCATCTCTGACTGGATTCTCTACTGGCCTGTCTGCTGTAACAGGTATGTTATTCATGTTTTCCATTATGTTTAAACAGAACTGATCAACAGCCTCCTCCCTTTTGGCTTTGTCCCTCCCTATGGGACGTTGCGCCTCTGGAAATTCATTTATATCGTCGGCAAATTCCGACTTGTCGTTGATTTTGTTTGAAACCGGCCGTCAGAGCCTTCCATGTTGTAACTTCTACAATCTGAAGATTTAGACTGTTTAGCGGTTGAACCTTCATTTGGGACCAGCGCCCACTTGCTAGATTTCATTAAAACATTCTATGCCTGGACGCGTGGGAAAGGATGGCTATACTGATCTTCGTATTTACACATTGCCTCTTTGAAATCGTCGTTCCACACACTTGGACGATGTACATACAAATTGTTATAAAACCCACAAAAGTTTCGGACCGTAGTATTCATCGTCCGAAACTTGGAAGAGATAGAATCGATATCTCGGTACGGACCTTGCTCCATAATCGAATGGAATTTTTCAACTACTTCCTTCTAGAAACTTTCTCCGGTTTGGTTGTTACGCACATCTTATAAATGTAATAAATATTAGTAACAAATATATATATATATATATAGAGAGAGAGAGAGAGAGGAAGGTTAACGTACATTACGGCTTATCGTACATCATGTACGACAGGTAATTACGCACGTTCATTTTAAAATCACGCATGTTATAACTCAAAAATCCAAAATCACGCATGTTGAAACACAATAATCACGCATATTGAAAACATTAATCGCGCATGTTATAGAACAAATCAAGCACGTTGTCGTACGTGAAGTACGTTAAGCCGTAATGTATGATATACTTTTTCTATATATACATATATATATATATTCTCCTAATAATATTTGCCAACTATTGGGCATTTGACGTAGCAATCCACGCCTTAGCCGATATCTCCTCCTTGATTTTTGTCCAACTGATTTGCTTCGGTTTGGCACCTTGCTTGACATGACCACATACACGTTGCTTTCTTTTCCGTTTGAAAGTTTGGGATTGCGTTTCAGGCACGTAGTCTTCAACCTCATCTTCTACCGGCTGAAACCGTCCTAGCGGTGGTGGTGGTGGTGGTGGTGGTGGTGATTGTAGTTGTGGTTGAAATGGCATGTTAAACATGTTTCACATTAGCATTTGCATTTGTTGCATTTTGTTTGGTTTAATTGGGTGAATGCATTGGGGGCTTGTTGGAAATCCAGAAAAGAAAATTGGGATGACCAATTCGGATCGAGTGGTAGAGTGTAGCCGGCTGACGAGAACGGGTTTGGATTCAGGTTGTTTGGATTGTATGGATCCATGGCTTTTTAAATGTTGGGGAGTATTTTTATAAGAAGTTGAGAGAGTTTGGATGAATTGGTGTAAAAAATGTGTATATATAATGATAATTTTTTTTTAAACTAGTTGTTGCCTTTTGCAACGGTCAAAAACATCACAATGGTCAAAACCCTCAAACCCACACAGCCCTGTCTCCTTGTCTCTTGGCCGACAATTCCGACGTGCCAGACCTCTAGGGGGAGGTGTTGACGGGCCTCGACGGACCACGACCCGGGGACGCACCCCACACCCACCCGCCTAATAAATGTCCGCTGTTGAAACTTCCAATGAAGTCATCCATCTTATAATTTCTCATACCCAATTACTTTTATTCTCCCCTCACTCACAAATAATTGAGATGCCGAAAGCATGTAATTGTATTTTAGGTAAGGCAATTTCTTATGACACAAAATCAATCTTATATACGAAACATGTGAGATTTGTTTTAAGCGTCATGAAATCTATAGTATGCTTGCTAAAGGTGAAATAAAAACTTGAAAAATATAACATGGTACCACTCCGAGTGTGATTCCTCATACTTTGCATTCAAAAGTAAATCACAATTCCACTTTACACATGTTTATGACTTATGCATTTGGATAACGAATTTGGATAACGAATGGACATAGGCATTCCCATACGCATTTGGATAACGAATGGACCATATTGCTTGTAGACCATGTGATGTGTCACATTTCGTTTGGTCAAATTTTATGTTTGATTGTTTTTTTGTGCCAAGATTTGGGTGAGTGAAGAATAAGTTGTCATTGTTTCTTTAAAGAAAAGGATATACATTAACATTGATATTATATTTAATCTTATCTTCTATTGTAAAGGAAAGCAGAATAATTAACTTGGTTAGCCATTTCTTATAGTTAATTTGTTCCTCATTTACTTGAATATATAAAGCTTATTTTAAGATAATAAATCTGATTTAGTCATAGTTATAACAAACACTAGAACAGAAGGTCTAATGCTAAAAGTGGAAATGCAATATTTACGATATAAAATAGAATCAAAAAAACATATGTATACGAAAGAGTTATGCAAATGTCCCATGATATAACTTTATCTGCAACCCATATATAACTGTAGGAAACATTGTCTTGAGTACATAATAAGAACAGAAAAAACTACTAACAAAAACAAATTATGACATTAAATAAATCTTAATATTTATTTTTAATACACAATTATATAATTTAATAATTTTTGCTTTCAAGGAAAATTATGTACGTTCCCTAGATACAACATAAACAAGATGCAAACTCTTGGCCAATATTTTTTACTAAGAAGTACATGCCAAGGTGCATTCTCTAAATATATTAGAAAAAAAAATGTACCTACTACATATTAAATATTAAATAAGTGGACTTTGAGTTGTTATTTTTATTTAAAAATACCATTCTAATTTAATCAACACAAGTTAACATGTGCTCTCAAGATACATACCTGACAAACTCTAGTGAAACTCTGATCGTAATTATGTAACAGTTAATACTTTACATGTTATGTTGAAGATATATGATAATAATAAGTTAACAACATAGCTTTTGATAAATAATAATTTTAGGTATATTTCCATAAAGAATGACTAAAAAGCTAACACCGGTTTAAGTCAAATAATAAAAGATAACCTAAAATGAAGGTGAAATGAAAGTAGAAGAACAAATCCACCAATCTGATCTGGTATTTCGGCAACTCCTATATTTTACTTTATAATAAATAAAATAAATTGTAGGTATTTCCTAATAATAATGTTAAACCTGGCATATTGACATCGGAGACAATATTGAATAAATAAAATAAATTGTAGGCATTTCCGAATAATAATGTTAGACCTGGTACATTGACATCGGAGACAATATTGAATAAATAAAATAAATTGTGGGTATTTCCGAATAATAATGTTAGACCTGGAACATTGACATCGGAGATAATATTGAAAATATCACATAATAATAATAACTAGAATTACCGCCCGCCGCAATGCGGAGGGGATTCTTTAGTTATATATTGTATTAGATGAAATGCAAATGTTTCTTACATGACCACGAGCCTGTGTGTAAAACATAGAAAATAATAACTAAGTTGATTTCTGACTCGCGCGTTACGACAG
Source organism: Helianthus tuberosus (assembly GCA_030545235.1). Lineage (NCBI taxonomy): Eukaryota > Viridiplantae > Streptophyta > Magnoliopsida > Asterales > Asteraceae > Helianthus > Helianthus tuberosus. The sequence continues at coordinate 26,811,484 of CM060396.1, read as the reverse complement.
ACCTAAACGGGAAAAATAGACGTGCTGCGATGGGCCTGTCAAACAGGAAAAGCAGATGGAAAAACATTGAACCTCGCACGCACATTGCGACGTGTTGCTCGGAAAATTTAGAACGAAATGTTAAACGGAAAATTTATGAAAGATGAAAAGTCTAAGTGATCAAAATTGAAAGTAAAAAAGTGTTGGGGTTAAATTGTAAAAGATGAAAAACTTTGTGTTAAAAGCAAAAAAATCAAAGGGGTTAATTGCAAAAGATGGAAACTTTAGAATTAAAAGTGAAATATCAAATTAATCAAAGGGTTAAATTACTTAAGATTGAAACTTTAAACCTAATTTGCCAAATATGTAAACTTTAGAGTTAGAAATGAAAATTTTAAAATTATTTTAGAAAAACTCCCAAAACACCATGTACAACACATATATGCATAACTAACTTGCTAATTTATAGTATTGAAATACTATCAATTTCATCATCACACCTTTAGACAAAATCACTTTGTATAAAAGTAACATAAATTATCATACAACTAAACTTTTTTTAGATCTATTATATTTCTGTACTTTATTTTAGTTCTGTACTTTATTTTAGTACCAGGAGACTGAAGTATTTTATAACAACGTTATTACTTTTTACTGGTAAATATCATCTTTTCTCTAAGTTGAACATAAAATTTTAATGAGGTTTGTGATTGGTTAAGTTAACAAAAAAATACTGATGTTAAAATAATTTTCTGTAGAATAGAATATAGAACGTGCTGGGTTGTATTAAGTCCAAATCAACCCTAATTCTTGGATTTAGTCAGTCATTGTTAATTCACTACGAAGGTAATTACAAAATTGGCTAAGATCCTACTTTGTAGTTACTCACTTACTCTCTATCTAGGATAAACTTTAAGAATGATGGAGAAAACAATATATGTAAATTAAATGTGAATAGTATAATTAGACTATATGTAATGGGTTTACTTCATTTGCCATTTCACCCATTTTTGGCATTGAGCACCGCCTAGATCTAGATGGGTATCTGTCTATCAAGAATCAAAAATATTTAAACGTTCTCGTTATTCTCTATTTCATGGAAAATGCGCTCAGCCTACAGAAATTGTTCAATATTTTAAAAAAAAGGCAGAGATTTTTAAGGAACTTTGCTCTAGTTAAATGAAATTCAGTTAATTAAGGAAATAATATCTGAGGATAGAATAGTGATTTATATATCATTTTGGATATCTTTTTTACACTATGGTTTTTTTCATTTCCTACTTTTCTTGCTCTATTCGTATATATCATTGCCTTTATTGAATCCTTTTCTAAGGACATCTTCTTTAATGGTTCCTTACAAAATAGAAAATGATGGCACTACCTTCAACCTGCAATCAGGTTGTTTTCATTCGAACTCGAATTGAATACCAAGTAATAAAAAGAAATCGAAGTTCTTTATCCGACTTGCAAGTAGGACGGAGGGGTGGGGCAATCTACGAACGTGCTTAGTGGAATCACTCATGCTTACGTGCCTATAACATGATATCACTATTTTCATTTTTTAGGGAAACATTACACATAGCCTTAGAAAAATAAGATATAAAAATGTATGATGTTACTGGCTAAACTAGCATGTTAAAGTAAAGAGAAAATAGTGAAACCTAGTCATTATCTATGAGTGCCAATTCTTATAGTAATGTTAAAAAAAAATATAGAATACAAATAGTTGTTTGCTACGCGACAACAATGTCGAGTTGCTTTTCTTCCTAAACTTCGATTTCGTGATAGTACATACACATAGGACATGCATCTCCATCGTTTGTTCATAAACCTATGCCCACACATACGTTTCACTACTACAAAATGTAGCATTAGACGTGTCAAGGATTTGTTTTAAACGGTGTTAAAGTAATAACACCGTCTTAAAACCAATACCAATATGAATGTTATGCTCTTTTAAATAAAATATTCAATAAAATTCAGAAGAACCCGTCTAATGCTTAAACACCGTCTTATACTAATTTCTACAACCTTTAGACGGTGTTGTCTCTAAAAACCGTCTTATAAATATTCAGTAAAATTCAAAAGAACCTCGTCTAATACTTAAACACAAATTATATTCTCGAATGGTAATACCATTTGTCTACCATGATAGTCTACCATTTTGTAATGAGTAAATTACAAAACTCGTCCTTTATGTATGTCACTTATATCAAACCGTGTCCTTTATCTTCAATATATTCAAGAAACATACTTGATGTTTGCAAATCCTTACAAGTTATGTCCTTTAGCCCTAACACAGTTAGTTTTTATGGTTAAATCTGACCTAATGGACCCCACATGAGGGTATTTTAGTCTTTTTACCCTGTCTTTTGTAATTTACTCTAAAATTAATAATCATAATCATCTTCAACATTCACCTGCCACCACACCCTCTCTCTCTCTCACACACAAACACCAGTTTTCTCTCTCTCTCTCATTGCAAGACCACAACCACCACTGCCGTACACCTCAGCAGACCGACCACCACCGCCGTACACCTCAGCAGACCGACCACCACCGCCATATTGTTCTCTCTCACACACACACCAGCTCTATCTCTCTCTAATTGCAAGACCACAACCACCACCAGAATGACCACCACCGCCGTACACACACCCAACTCCGGCGACCAAGAACTCCCACGCCCAACCCTCCCCTCTTACTTTCTCTCGGATCGGAACCCTAGCTGTCGTCCTCTGGTGTGCCGCCGCCTCCTCTGCCACGCGCCGCCGTGCTCCGATTTGTACGCATATCCACTCGTTTTTGTAACAACCCTTTTTCAGTTCTGATCTTAAACACACATATTCTCTCTTTAAGTTCTCTCTCTCTCTACAAAACTCTCTCTCTCCACAGATCTCCCGCCATAGGTCCGTTGTGCAGGATGAAGATGGGTTGTGGTGATGGTAGGATAGTTAGAGAGAGAGTTTTGGGTTCGAGTTCAATCGTGCAAAGTGAAGATGAATCGTCTTCTGGTTCGAGGGTGGATCTGTTGGGGTGTTTGGAGAGTGTGCAGATTTGGGTTTTTGATTTTTGTGTGTGGTTTTGTTTAGATATGAATCGTGCAGATTTGGGTTTTTGAAGTTTTTGTGTGTGGTTTTGTTTAGATCTGTTGAGGTGTTTGGATAGTGTGCAGATTTGGGTTTTTGAAGATGAATCGTGCAAGGTAAGATGGAGTGTATGAGAAAGACTTATCTTGATTTGGTTTTTTGATTTTGTGTGTTGTTTTGTTTAGATATGAATTGGCTGAGTGTGCAGATGATGATGAAATAAAGATCTGCGTTCAGAGAGAGAGACAGAGAGAGAGAGAGGGGAAGATCTGAATTTTTTATAATTTTTTTAGTATTTAGGGTAAAATGACCAATATACCATCATGTGCTTCTCACATGACCTGACTTAACTGGGAAAACAAACTAGGTTTAGGGTAAAGGACATAACCTGAATGGTTTTTCAAACATTAAGTATGTTTTCTGAGCTTATTAAAGATAAAGGACATACTTTGTAATAAATGACATACAAAAAGGACGAACTTTGTAATTTACTCTTTTGTAATAAACAAATAATCATATTCATGTATGTATCCCCCCCCCCCCCCCCCCTAATTATTGTATGGCAATCGGTGTATGTTTAATTACATATTCATCATGGTGTGATAATTCAGTTCAGTACATTATGTTTGTCATGAAAGTGCATTTGGGCTATCTATACGCTTAAGTCGGTACTAGTTATAACATTATTGGAGTGGTCATGAAACATACGTAGGCATACAATTTAATCTAAAGCGTGGTGTGTGAACTAGTTAAATTTAGTTAGTTAGTTACTTCATTTAATTAAGTCAAATGTGTAAATTGTGAAATTTGTTGAATCAATATACTCATCTAATGTAATGACTATTCTCATTTTATAGAAATGTGTCTATTAATTGTATTTACTAGTGAAAGTTGACACATTTTAAAGATTGACTCTCAAGTGTTCGATAGACGTAAATGTAAGAATGTTTTGGCCCAAACGGTCCAAGGAACTTGTAACTCTTTAAACCAGGACCTATGATATCACCCCAAGAGCCTTTTTGAAGCTTTTGTATTTTAGACCTAACTGACACTGTTTCGCCTTTAATAAAACCCTTGTGTATTTTGATCTTTTATACAACTTTTATTTTAATAGTTCAACCTTTGTTATCTTTATCCTTCTACTGCATAGAAATTATGTAATCAATCAGTCACTAGGTGAGTTGCATGTGTTTTTAGGGGCGAAAGTACAATGTAGTTTAAGCTAGTACTGTACCACTAACATTTGGAATTTGTTAGATTTAAATTTGTTTGAACTTCATTGATTTATTAAATTTATTTTAATCTAAACTAAATTGTCTTTGATTTTAAAGATTTTATATAATTTCGGTCTAATTGTTTCGTCTTAACACGTCGCAAATTCATATCAGTGTTGGTGGTCGCTCACGGTGGTGTGTCATTGATACTATTTGACACGGTTTTACGTCCCTGCTGCAACGTGTGGGTGCTAAATACTAGTTAATATATAATTGAAAAGAAAAATAATTAAAAAGAAATTGAAGAAAATGGCCTACAAGAAAGTTTTAAATTGCCCTTATCGTTTACCATAAAACAAGGGAGTTTCAAATTGTCCTTATGTTTACTATATATATAGACGGAAGAAATTATAATAATTATCAAATTAATTAACAAATATGTTACAGGCATGATACCGTAAACAAAAGTAAAAACAAGTGCGAAAAATATTCGGATATTCTAACGTAAGTATCATAAGATTTGTCAATGTTGTATTACCATTTGGAGAAGTATATTCTTCATTTGTTTATATTATCATTTTAGCTAAGCCGATGAACCATTTTCGATCCTCCAACCTTGCCTCGTTCAAGAATATTCTATTGGCATCTTGTTAAATCCTACTTTTTGTTGACCTAACTCAATATTCACTAACAATGCAAGACAAAAACCTTTGTAATTCGGTTCGTATCTCTATGTTTGTAATATAACATGAGTGGTTAACCAGGAATTATTTTCAAGAGGTGAGAACGACAGATTCAACCACACTTTTAAGGGGTGCATCGGGATTTTTGCCTACATTATTGATGTCAATTAGATTATGAGGCTATTTGACAACTTCTGAATGATTAAGTGTTGAACCAGTAAAAGGTCTGAATCATTAATTAAGTGCTGAACCATTAAGATGTCTAAACCATTAAAAGGCAGTATAATGATAAACCGTTTAGAGACAAATGTCTGACCAATTCAGATTAGAGGTCTTAACCATTCAGCCTTAGTATAATGTTTAGCCATTCAGAGGCAAATGTCTGAACCATTCAGACATGTGCTCGCGAAACAAGCAGTCTGAACCATTAAGTGCTGAACCAGTAAGAGCTCTGAACCATTAAGAGCCTCATTAAGAGGTAAACAAATGTTGGAATTTTGGTGAATGGATATTAAATATATTTATAATTTAATGAAATTATAAATATTAATTAGAATATTCATGTGGTCAGTTAAAGAGTAACTCTTGAGTATTTAATTAGTTTTATTAGAGTTTTTAAGTCTCTAATTAAGTGACTAATTAAGTGAATAATTAAGTGAAACTTTTCACTAGTCTTGTACATATAGTAGGCTATGTGCTTTCTTTTGTGACAAGATAATAAGGTATTGTTTTATACATGAAGAATACTAGAAGTAGGAAAAATACTTGAAGACCAACTAGAGAGATGAGTATTCTCTACTTGTTTTCCACCACATGAGTTCAAACACTACAATTACCGGATGTAACCTTGGGCCGGTGAGCCATCTCTGGCAGTACAGACTGCCTCGGCTGTTGTACCCTGGGAGACAGACGCGTCGTCTTTAGTAGAGGCGCGAAATCTGTTTTAAGGGAAGCGTGTTGAACACGTGCCTCAACCAAAATCGTCAACGTTTTAGTGTGCTCTTTGTTGCAGTCAAGGAGTATTTTTCAAGACTCAAGATGATGAATACTCGAGTCTAGGATGCTATCAAATGCGCGTGAATGACCCATCAAAGATGCGGCTTGAATCAAGATTGGTATATATAATTATATTTATATTCTTTTTATTTAGTTATTGCAACCGGTATTGTACTATGATATTTCCTACGAATAACGAGAGTCTCGTTATGATATATTTTGTAATTATATTTTACAAAAGGTGAACCTAATTCCTACAAACTTAAAACAGATTTCGTGAGATTGTTGGTACAATCTTAAAAACCTTATTTATAAGGATTTTGGGTTTACGAAAGGATTTATAATAGAATTAAAAAAAAATATTGTTAGAGGTTATGATCTTATAAATATTTTTTTTTTTGGAAATATGTATGTAGTACAACTTGTTGTGTTTGGATTTTTTGAGATTGAGATACAATCTTAAATCCTATACCGTGGTACAAAACGAATAGTTTTGGTTCCAACATTTGGTTTTAAAACGATTTTGGGAATCGTTAATTTTTCTAACTTTTGTGTTAGATCGGGTTTATTAGTGTAAACCATACATTTTTTGTAAACGTTAAATTCTCTAACATGTGTGTTAGACCGGAATTATTGGTGTAAACCATACGTTTTTTTGTAAACGTTAAATTCTCTTAAGTAGAGTTTTTTATGTCTTTAAATAAGAGTTTTATGTTACTTGATTAGAGTTTTATGCATCTAATTAACTCTCTATTTAAAATAGACTTTTCATCCACCCATTGATTGATATGAACAAATAAGTCTTATAATGATTTTTGTAATCATTTGTCTTCTAACATGTGTGTTAGAAACGTTCATGAAACGCGTTAGTTTGGAAGCAATTTTTAATTGTTTAGCTTCTAACGTGTGTATTATAAATGACTTATTTATTTGAACCATTTATGTGCTTTTAGCAAGTCAAATTAACATTTTGTGAAAATGTAAATATTTCTAACGTGCGCGTTAGAATTTCTTTCATTTTAACATGATTGTTAAAAATAGTTAAAATACAAATGCTTTGAAATGTTTTATGTAAACATTTTATATAAGTAATTTGTTGTAGCATTGATTTTAATGCTTTGTATGATTTAGAAATAAAAGGTCATACATTGAAGTTGATGATTGATTGGCTTCAAAAATTAAATCACAATAAAGTGATAGTGTAGTTGTGTGGGATTCATCACCAACTTTAATTTGTGATTTCTAAATCAATTTGAGTGAAATTTTAATTACTAATTAAACTCTTCATATGTGAAACTCTTGAGTAGAGTTTTAATGGTGACATTTGATGAGTTTTATTAGAGTTTAAATATATAATTATTGAGACTCTTAACTCTTCATATGTGAAACTCTTAAGTAGAGTTTTAATGGTGACATTTGATAAGTTTTATTAGAGTTTAAATATATAATTATTGAGACTTTTAACTCTTCATATGGTGAAACTCTTGAGTAGAGTTTTAATGATAACATTTGATGAATTTTATTAGAGTTTAAGTCTATAATTATTGAGACTCTTAACTCTTCATATGGTGAAACTCTTGAGTAGAGTTTTAGTGATGACATTTGATGCTTTAATTTGGTCATGTTATATATATATATATATATAATGACTTAAAGTTTTCTAACATGTGTGTTAGAAAATGTGTATCACGAATACGAGGTTAGAGATTGTTCATAATGGACAGAAATTTTTATGTAAACATTTAATTGCCTATGTGTGCATTAAAACTGATGAGAAACAGTTTATTTTATAAACTATATATTTGGAAAACGTTTTATGTAAACGTTCGATTCTATATTGTGCTTGTTATAACATTTTTTTTTCCAACATGTGTGTTAAAAAAATGTTATTTGGTGAAAACAACTTGGTGTTGTTGTGAACAAATTTAATTGTTCAAGTTTACTACTTAAATGTAGTATTTGTAACAACTTGGTGTTGTTTTGAGCATAATTGTCCAAGTTTAAAGTTTCAAGATGAAATGGGAAACTTGTACTTACAAGTGAATAGAGTCTTATTGAGGGAGTACCTCAAGACACGCCATGGGACAATATTGTTGAGAAGATTTTCGGTCAGATTATAAAGTGTTGAAGATAAAAGCACTTTGCTATTTGATGTCTACATATTTTCTATGCTTCCGTTTAAATTTCAAAAGTGATTGACACTTATGATTTAGTTTCCAATGTATTTTATTGTTTTGTGTTCAATATCTTCGGATAACACTTGCAATTTTTTACAAAGAAATAAATCACTAATGGTTGTGACGTATAAATTATTTTTGTGGAAAATAATTATAACGTCGGTTATACATTGTTTAAAAGAATATGGTTTTAAACGGATAGTACATGAAAATACTTGGACATAAACAACTTGAGAGTTGTTACATTGACTAAAAGTCAAAGACGAAACATCAAATGTATAACCACATCATGAATGAGTAATGAAAGAACGTAGTGAGTGTATTGAGATGAAATACACTAACGACATTCATGTCGCATACTTCATTAGAAGTCATTGAAAAATTCACAAGTGTGAATTCTAACATATGAAAGTAAAAGTACTATATGTTATTGTATACCTTTAATAAATCTTGCGAGATTTATAAGTAGATGCGTCTACCAATTGATTATTGTTAGATCTATATGGAGATTTTACCTTCATTTGGGAGAGCATCCTAAATATACATGTCTCCTAATTAATAACAATAGATGTGTGCAAATCACTTATGGCAAAATTATGAATGCCATGTTGTTGAGTGTCAATCTAGTTGACTCTATCTCACACATAATAGTGATTGTAGATGAGAAACATTCATCTTGTTGGTGATGAATGTGTTCACCAAGTGACTTAGATTAAGGCTTATGTTTAAGTACTTATGAGTCAATGGTAGATCGTTGGAGATCAAAGGTAAACAAGTTATGTTCCTTAAATGAATGATGAAATTTAGCTTTGTGCTATATACAATAATTTGTGAGACCTTCCTAAATATTGATGTTTTAGGATTATGAATAAGTCTCATTATTTTGTCTTAACGGGGGATGAATGTTGCAAAGTGATATTATGATATCCTTAGGGCTGTGAAGAATCAGAATGATGCATCTTCTGTTCACAAGCTAAAGTATTGTAGTCTAAAGCATGCTAGACTAGTACTTGGTTAATTATGGGTCTTGACGGAGACTAATTAACTCTAAACATTCAAATTTGTATGAACACAAAAAGAATTTGTGTATGGACAAAGTTGAGAGAGAATTTTCATTCATTATAAGGAAATGACATGTAACTTTTAAAAGTTTGTTTGAAAAGCTAATGAGGAGAACTCGTTGTCTAAGCTTATTCTAGATGTTAAATTATAATTATTCTAAGTTGGAGACAAACTTATGACAATGGCATGTGTTGCTTTGGTCAGCTCGGAAGCTTGTGTAAGCTAATGCAATATGAGTTGAATTCACTGATACAATAAGGTTGGTCTTGTTCAATCATATGTGTATAAATGTCGCCATAAGTGGTGTTACGGAAATGTTGATCAAATGGCAAGAAATGTGGGGGAGGAACCATTTAAGAAACAACCCTATAAGGGTATGTAGAAATGGTTCTCATTAACACATCTAAATGTTATCCAATAACACTTAAATGTGGGGGGTGTCTTGCATTTGTTTTTAGCAATAAGGATTTTGTAATCCAATCTAACATTGCAAATAGACGACTAAGTGGAGGACACAAAGGTCGTAGTGCATAATGGAGATGTGTTTGCCTTAAATGATACACGTATCTTACGAAGACATATGTTATAACCAGATTCAGATGGCCACTGAGGTTATAGTCTTAGAAGTTGACAATAGGCAAAATTAACTTACGAGTTAAGAACACATCATGACAACTGATCTCAAATACGCAAAGTTATTTGCTAATGTTATGGATCCAACAACCTGAGGGTTTATTAGAGATCAAGTTGTGGAATGGGACTGAAGCCCTTGAAAAATAAAGTTCATATGATGGAAACCTAACTCAGTAGACTGGAGATCCCAAGAATTGAGTTCAATAGGAAAACCTAATTGTATGAATAAGTGAGGTCACTGTGGGGGAATAACCCTACACATTTAATAATGTAGTTTATTATAAAGATTAATAAACTTCCTATTCCATTCCTAAAAGTGACAAGTATGAGGCTAAGCATAATATGTGGTAAATGATTTGGATAGATCACGATAACCACAATGCTTTTAATGATCTAAGGAGAATCACCTATGTTAGAGAGAAGTGGGGTCGCTTCGAATGGAATTGAGGGCACAATTCCTAGAGCTCTCGCAGAACCAGGAAAGTGTTCCACGACCATTATTGGACACGACTATGAGGAGATGACCCGGCTAGGGAGAGTCTTGTGTGAAGTGTATTGTCGTCTACAAAAACGGCAGACGAGTTCAAAGACAACGAGATCTACTCAGAGCTAGTGGGCTAAGTGCATTTCATGAGCGAAGGTTCAAAGAGTAACACCTACCTATCGTATGCAAAACTCAACTGTCGAGGTTACATTGGAAATTTTAAGTGTTTTGAATGATCTCCATTCATGTGGGGGATTGTTGGAATTTTGGTGAATGGATATTAAATATATTTATAATTTAATGAAATTATAAATATTAATTAGAATATTCATGTGGTAAGTTAAAGAGTAACTCTTGAGTATTTAATTAGTTTTATTAAAGTTTTTAAGTCTCTAATTAAGTGACTAATTAAGTGAATAATTAAGTGAAACTTTTCACTAGTCTTGTACATATAGTAGGTTATGTGCTTTCTTTTGTGACAAGATAATAAGGTATTGTTTTATACATGAAGAATACTAGAAGTAGGAAAAACACTTGAAGACCAACTAGAGAGATGAGTATTCTCTACTTGTTTTCCACCACATGAGTTCAAACACTACAATTACCGGATGTAACCTTGGGCCGGTGAGCCATCTCCGGCAGTACAGACTGCTTCGGCTGTTGTACCCTGGGAGACAGACGCGTCGTCTTTAGTAGAGGCGCGAAATCTGTTTTAAAGGAAGCGTGTTGAACACGTGCCTCAACCAAAATGGTCAACGTTTTAGTGTGCTCTTTGTTGCAGTCAAGGAGTATTTTTCAAGACTCAAGATGATAAATACTCGAGTCTAGGATGCCATCAAGTGCGCGTGAAGGACCCATCAGAGATGCGGCTTGAATCAAGATTGGTATATATAATTATATTTATATTCTTTTTATTTAGTTATTGCAACCGGTATTGTACTATGATATTTCCTACGAATAATGAGAGTCTCGTTATGATATATTTTGTAATTATATTTTACAAAAGGTGAACCTAATTCCTACAACAAACAGCCCCTATGTTTATCTAAAATGAAGATTAAAACAAATAAAAAAGGGTTTTTAGCAGCTTAGGCTTTGAACTAGTGCAACAATAAGGGGTCGTCTTAATTTCATTGGTATGTAAAGGGTCGTGATTTCAAGAGAGAATCTGTGTAAATACTGAGAGGTCATATGAATGTCAACTTTGAATGAGCTTGTTATTATATTAATATTTTAATGTTAAATATTGTCGACAGTCTTCGTTATAGATTGAAGTTTGAATATCCAGACAACTTTGTGATTACAAGAAGATTGAAAATTGTTTACTAAACTATTATAAACATAGTACTTCAAAACAAACAATGTGTCATCGCTTACGTACTCTTACAAAACTAACATTTAAAAACGCAGAAGCGCCAGTGTTCTCTTGGCCTAGTGTTAATAAGGTGTTTATTCCTACTAAAGTCATGTTGGTTTGAGTTTCACAAAATGAACGATAGATGAATTTTAAGAGTAGATTTTAGAGAGGTGTGTGTTCGTCGGCAAAAGTAAATAGAAAGTCTGTAGATTAAAGTAATTTGTTAACGCTTTAAATAAATAAGTACTAGATTAGGTTATAAATAATATTAGTTTTCTTGTATTAAAATATATGGTTTATAGTTGCTTCTATATATAGATGGATAGATAGATAGATAATAGATACAGATAATATATACAATGCAAATAGATAAGGCATGGGAGAACATGACAGGATTTGCTATTGTGAAGATCAAGAACATTTAGAGACGTCCCTTGAGAAAGCAAAGAGCCAAATTCTCTTTGTCAACAACTAAACATTGTTTTATATTCATGATTAAAATAAACCTCACCAACATAACATATATACATTTGCATGTATATATTGTGGCACATGCTAGCAGGTATTCAAATGGGCCGAACACCTTTGATTAGGCATTAAGCTACGTATTTCAAAGATATGTTTGAATGAACTAAATAAAAAATGTCTTCCATGTAAAAATTTCATGTAGAAGATAAAGGATTAAATATTGTATATTCAATAGATAAAGGATTATAAATGTTGGGCCAAACTATCTGCACACCTTGGTTGGCTATCTACACACTTAGGGTTTACCTACGCTGCGTATAGGTCTATACGCTGCGTATAGGGTTACCTCTATACGCTTCGTATAGAGCTATACTCAGCGTATATAAACCATGGATTTCAGAGCCTTATCAGCAATCATTGCACAGAAAACAAGGGTTTATATACGCTCTGAAATCCATGGTTTATATACGCTGAGTATAGGTCTATACGCAGCGTAGGTAAACCCTGATTCAACTAGGGTTTAGTGTGCCAATAGGTACACCCTAAATGTTACTAGGTTGTTAGTTTGTTATAATAGTGGATTTGTTAATCTAATTACTAAACGTGTTTATATCATTTGCATTTAATGCTTTTTTTTGTTTCAAGGCGTCTGAGGTTATGGAGGTGTTTAGTCGAGTCAAACGGGTCATGCATAGTAATGATATGACCCAAGATGAGTTTTTTAACGACTTAGTTTTGATATTTAGAAAAGGGCTAGCCGTTTGCCTTTTATTTCGATACATTAGATTGCTATATATGAGATTCCATAGTATTTATACACATTACTTAATCTATGTACATTAATCATTAGTTCATTATGCATTAGGCGAATGTAACGTTTAATTGATTGAACAAGAAAACTCTCTACTTCAAATTATGCATCGCAACATAGATATAGGTCATATATATACCAAACCATGATAGTTTTGTGTATACTCATTCGATTCATTTTAGTCAATAAATTCTTGGTCGTTAGTGAAGGAATTTGTTCTTTTGTGTAGATTAAAGAATATAGAGACTCAATCTCTATTTATACTCTAAATGAGCCACTGAATCTATTAATTACTTAACACAAGTGGTCTCTAACGAACATTCTCCTTAGACTAGAATGGAGAGAAAGGTCCCCCTTGTAACCATGACCCAATTACCCAAACCTTAACCCCCTTGTGATTACTTTTTGGTTCAATTATGCTCGAGAGACTATGCTTTGGATGTCAATTATGTTGAATGATAGGTATGAAGAGGAAGTTAAGTTTTTGTTTTTCTTTTTGAAAGGCGGCAATTTCATTAAAGAAAACAACTTAAGCAAGCTGCTCAAGTGTGTTGTTACAGTACAGGAAAGAAAACAAAACAAAACAGTACATGCTACAATTCTACCAGAAATACTAAACTTGCGCCAATGTTTCCATTCCAGTTTTTATCTGGGTTTGGCTAAAGAAAATCACTCACACAATACATACACCACTAACTTTTCATACTCGTCGTTAAAAAATAAAAAAATAAAAAAATCATATGTTGCGTATGACATGCGAAAAATGGGCATATGGGTCATATGAGGGGTCATGTGGTGTTCGACAGATCATCCAACCCATATGATCTAGTTGCCTGATACATATATGACTCACTCACAAAATAATATAGCCCGTATGATCATATTTCGCCCTGTCACATGACCCATATTATGCAATAGAAGATCTCTGGTGTGTAGACTTGATTTGACATCATACGGCCAATATGAAACGATAGACATGTTGGTGTACAAATTCAGAATGGTTTCTCATTGGCATCACTCTTTTACTTTCATTCAAGATTGTGGGTTGTATCATTTTAAGTAGACCTGCTTCTAGATCTGTTTAAGGTCTATATATAAGCTCATTGCCACTAAAAGATCCCTAGTTTCAACCTTCATCTGCTACTAGACATCATATTCACTCATAAGTACTTGAAATTTACTAAAAATGACGGAATGTAATGCAAGCTATATGCCTATATCGACCATTCTTGGTATCTCGTATGCACGAAGATGTTATAAAATATTTCAAAGTCAAAGCAAAAGTTCCAATACATAGTAATTTGGAACAAAGATGTGAGGTTCTTCCTACCTCCGCTTATATAATAAGATATTATAAAGGAAAATAACGTATAGTTGTAGTTCTTGAAAAGGCCGAATAGTTTCAAGCGTTTCCATTTTAGTTCAAATAGTTTCAAGCGTTGCAATTTTAGTCCACTAGGTTAACTCCGTCCATTTTTTTTTATTAGCTAGATGGGTAATTCGATCATTTTATATGATCGAATTGCCTTCTAATTAACAGAATTACATATAAAATGACCGAAATGTCCTTCTAGTTAACAGAATAAAGGGATGGAGTTAACCCAGTGGACTAAAATGGCAACGCTTGAAACTATTTGGAGTAAAATGACAACGTTTCAAACCTTTGGACTAAACTAGCAAAATGACTCAAACACAGAGACTAAAAGGGCATTTAACTCCCTTTTCTATTATAAAGTACAATAACATTTAGCTGCAATTCTTGAAAAGACCGAAAATGAACCTAGCTTCATTTCTGAAGGAGATTTATATGTAGCTTAACGGAACGATTCATAATGCATTTTATAGTGTTTCTGGAAGAATTCATTATGTACCTTGTCAAGTTAATTGAATAAGTTCATAGTGCTTGGAATAATTCATAATGTACCTTGTCATGTTTATTAAATAAGTTCATAGTGCTTGTTGACGATAATTAAATCCTAATTTTTAATCTAATAATGATATTCATTTTCACACATCACTTTATCCATTTGTTTTTATCATCACATTTTATATATAAACACAAATACTATTATAATACATATGAGAAAGAAAGAAAAAGTTATTTTACATGGTTTTAAGAATTTTAGTAACTAGTTGATTTTCCACCCGCGCGTTGCGGCGGGGACCCAGTGTCTGCAAAACGCGTGTCAGCAGCAGATACCGAATATCAAAACATAAATAAAAATGACTTGGTAAGGATGGTCACTCCGTCCTAAAAAAATCGATTTTAAATAACCTAATATATAATAATAGGACCCACACGTCCTACACGTTGAAAATTCGGTTGTTTTCAATTTAGTTATTACGGTGCTAACACGTTAAAATATGGATGAGCTCGGTACCAGTAACGGCACCGAAAGTACCGATCCGGAAAATCATCGAAATTAGGTACCGACACCGAAAATGCTCGGTACAATACGGTATGGTATTTGAAGGTAAAAATCAATAAATACAGGTACGGTGCTAGACCGGTGTCGAACCGAAAGTAACGATTCTGAAAACGCCAAAAGGTGGGTACCAAATTGGTAACGAAAATGATTTGGTAATAGTAAATTTGGTACCGATACGACACCAGTTTGATTACAGGATTTGATACGATTTGCTCATCAATAATCTAAATATCCAAGTTAATTTTACATGCTACAATTCATTCATTACATAAAAAAGACAAAAAAGAAAGCAAAATAAGTTGTGTATATAAAATCTCAATCAAACGAAATACAGTTTACTTACTGTGTGTATGAAAAGTAATATAAACGCTGCAATTACTTGCATTGCTACGTTGCTACAGGATTTGATGAGCTCGGTACCAACCGGTACCGAAAATACCGTTACCGAAAATACCGTTACCGAAAATACCGTAACCGAAATCTCCAAAAGTGTGTATCGGTACCGAATATACCTGGTACGGTACTGGTACGGCTCGATACCGGTCGGTACTGGTACGGCACCGGTATTTGAGGGTAAAAATCGGTGAATACCGGTACCGAAAATACACCCGATTTGGTAAAAGCGGGTACCGGTACCCAATACTATTTATTCATCCCTTAATGAAGTTACTGTGTGTATGAAAAATAATCTAAACGGTGCAATTACTTGCATTGCTACAGGATTTAATTATTTAATGAGCTCGGTACCAACCGATACCGAAAATACCGTTACCGAAATCTCCAAAAGTGTGTCCCGGTACCGAATATACCTGGTACGGTACGGCTCAGTACCGGTCGGTACTGGTACGACACCGGTATTTGAGGGTAAAAATCGGTGAGTACCGGTATCGAACCGGTACCGAAAGTACACCTGATTTGGTAAAAGCAGGTACCGGTACCGATACCGATACCCAATATTATTTATTCATCCGTTAATGAACTTACTGTTCATTCAGTTCTAAAATTAATATATAGAAGAATTATAGCTTTAAAAACACTTGATACAATCTTTTAAAGCATATTATTGACTTTAAAACCAACTTCTTTCCATGATTCTTAAATGTTCATAACTTTTTGCTTTGATCATAGCCTTTTGCTACTAACCTAGTCATATATCTTTCTACTTCACCACTTGATTTATACTTAACCTTATACACTCATTTACAACCTATTAGTTTTCTCCCAGGTGGTAAATCAGTTAACTCCCACGTTATTACATTTTTCAAAACTTATAGAGAGAATTTTATATATCTCACAGATGAGGAAATATTAAGATGGAGGAATCTTTAAGATCAAATCTTAGCTTGGGGTGAAATAAGGCTTAGACTGAAAAGAATATATATATTGCCCTTGTCTAAGCCTTATCTCACCCCTAAATTACATAATATATTTATTTAACTATAAAAAATATATATACCTAATTTGTAGTTATGAACAAAATATTTTTTATAGTTAAATAAATATATTATGTAATTTTTATAACTAGGGGTGAGATAAAGCTTAGATTGAAAAGATGATATGGTGAAATTTGGTGACGAAGGTATGAAGATCTGAAGATGATATATGGGTTTTAAATTAATAATAATAATAATATGGAAAAAGATAAATATACCCTTAATAATTAACTTGAAATGACAATATTGCCCTTGTCAACCAACGGTTGACTAACCCTTTCCGTTAGCAGGGACGTTATTGATTCAAATCGACAACCACAAGGAAATGGTCAATTTTGACACACAGGAACTAAAAGTCCGATCGGGAGACAACCACAGGGACGAAAATTGTACTTTACTCGTCATAATTCCTTGATACGAAAAGGAATTTTATTTTTATAAATCCTTTAGACTGGAAAAATCTAGTGAAACAAAATTACGATGAACAAAAAATCACTAAAAACGAATTTCCAGTGCTATAAAGTATCACAAGGACAATTATCGACGAATGAAATCGATTGGTAGTAATTACTGAGTATTCTGTCGCAAACTATCACTTTGGGCGACTTTATACAATAGGCGTCCGTGATTCCTTGGTAAAATCTGTCGGTTCTCTGTCACATATGATATTACCCATTAACAAAAATTTGTGGGTCGTCACCGACGTATATGAACGTCGGTGATAGTCATTTATATTCTAGTGTTATTTAGATGGCATAACCCAATATAATGAACCTTTTGATCCATAAGGTCTCGCTTAGCAAATAGCAACTCTAATTATGAATAGAAGTGTCAATCGTGTTGTGGTTGGTGAGTTTTGGTTCCGCAAGTTGAACCATTGACTTCAAACAAATCTCGTGTATTTATTTGTATCAAAGACATCAACCCAAGTGGACAAAGTTAACATGGTGTAACCCAAACACGATTTGTTTAATTCATTTATCTAAACAAGTTAAATGAGTTAAGCTGTAAACTTTTTAATATGTGGAACACAATAGATTGAGTAATTATTTGATGACCAGTGCATCCAAAGACGAAAACAAACAGGGTGATATCGGTAAAAAGATTTTCTGAATCGATGAATATCAAGCTACCGAACATGTCATGCACAAGATGTATAGAAAAACACAAAGGTTGTGGTGGCAAAGAAGGCATAAAGTTATCAACCACCATAATGATGTCACTGATATTGCATAATCTAGTTTTGAATTTTCATGTTAATTGGTTCTTTAAGACTTACACATTATAAAACTTACTGGAATGTCATAACAATGCGTCTCTTTGACACGGACACCCAGTTCCTATTATCTGCACAAAGCAACGCAAAACCGTCAAAAACATGGTAACCTTATTTAGGCAAACTGCACGAAATAAAAAACTAACTACATTTTTATTTTTATTTTGCAATTTTAGCAACCAAATTATGTTAAGTCACAAAATGAAAAGAACTTCAAATTACTATCGGCTTTCGCAACCACCCTCATCTAGTCATCTTAACTGATTTTACAAGCATATTGCATATTAAAAAAATGCTCATGTGAAAAAATAAATTTTTTTTTTTAATTATAAATTTTATATATTAACTTTCAAAATGCATTTTACATCAATATCGCAGGTAAGCGACCAACAAGCTGCGCTGCTACCCCTTTCTGGATAGCAAACCCTAGCCTATTAAAGACAACCCCCTGCCCCCCTGTTGATGAGCCACTGCTGTGGACAACCTGTTGGACCCTAGTCAGTAAACAGATAGCTTCTGGAGCTAGGGATCCAAAGGTGTCGAAGGCGAAGGGGACAAATGCATGTTGGTTATCAGCACATGCTTTAGCGTGTTGGTTAAATAAAAATGTATTTACAAGTTTGAAAACTGATCTTTCCAGATTTTGAGTATAAAAATAAGTATTAAGCATCAAACTAGATGCCCTGTGGCATATACATAAACACTAAAATGACAAACAAGATGTCATGTTAGCAGTTTCTGAGCATCAGTAAAAGATCTGATGCCCAGTGAATACGAAATACTATGGGGAAAAATGTATGACTATTGATCAAAAAGAGTAAAATCTCATTTTTCGTCCCTGAGGTCCAAAGGTTTGTTTTTCCGCATCTGGATCAAAAAGGTTTGAAATCTTGTCATTTTCATCCAACTAGTTAACTCCATCCATTTTTAACGTTAACTCAGGAGTATTTCCGCCTTTTTAGACATTTTTTTGTGAAAATTAAAGGGTTTGGATGGGAAGAAAGTCAACAGAGGTGGATCTTTATTTCTTATAGTGTTTTTTTTTATTTTAATAAAGAAATGTCTAAAAAGACGGAAATGCCCATCATTAAACGGAGAAAAATGGATGGAGTTAACGAGTTGGATGAAAATGGCAAGATTTCAAACCTTTTCGATCCAGATGTGGAAAAACAAACCTTTGAATGAAAGTCGCAAAAGTGGCCAAACCTCAGGGATGAAATGGCATTTTAGTATTTTACTCTATCAAAAATCTAAAAAGCCTGTTAACAAAAAAATATATAAAAGGTTTGTGACCTAATTACTAACTTCAAGCAATAATGAATTAGAATTGAATTGGAAAAACTGAAAAAAACGGTATTGGCATTTATACTAACAATTGTCGGCATACCACAAATTATGATTCAACGGTTGCAAAGAAGGACTGGATTCCAAAGATAATGAACAGCACTCCACCCGATAGTGCAATCTGCATCAGATTCAGCAAAAATCTCATTTTCGTTACAAACAGGAAAAACAAGAGCAAGCAAGAAATCAATTAAATCAGTGAGAAAATTACAAATTTTTCGGATATTTGTGTGGCCAAGCTCTTCCCTCCAAAAACCGCAGCAGTCTGACACAACGCTTGCCCTCTATATAACCAAAAATAATAGCAAAACACAACGGTTTCAGCATTTGTTTACAGACGTCAAGAAATCAAAAATAACGGAAGATGATTAACGTACAAAATTCCCCCAAGAACGACACCAAGTGGGTTCTCAGCTGCAGCTAAACCGATCGTAGCTATCTGAAAAAAGTAGTAAATTTTACTTTCAGTAAAGAGTGTGTCAAAAGTGAAAAGCAGAGTCAAAAAAATTCAGATTAATGACGCTGACCTGGCTTTTGTCACCCCATTCTCCAAAGAAAGTTATGGAGAATGCCTGTTTAGAAAAAGAAAACATCGGTTAGATATGATATAGTTTACGAGTGAAGTAATTAAGTTTCAGGATCGATACCTTCAAAAAGATGGGAGACAAAAAATGAGATAATAACGGTCTGTTCTTCTTTTTAGAATCATCATCACCCTGTAAAAACAAAATATGAATAAAAAACCATAAATCTAAACTATAATGTCTGCTTTTAGATCAAGGCAGTCAGGTTGGACAAAAAGTAAAATTTGTTGTCCACTTTTTACAAATTTATACATATTTAGAGTGTGAAATATGATTAGAAGTGTTAAATTATTACAGTAATAAATTTACTTCTTTAATAGAGCGGTTTGTGCGTTTGAATACACTTCCAACTATTAATAATTTGAGCTTGAACCCTTTGATCCATTGGAGATAAAACATGACCCGAACCGGCCCAGTTACAGGTAAACGGATAAAAACTTTCAACTTTAAGTTATAAGTACATCTTATATTTTACCTTGCCATTTGCTCTTGTTGTTTCACTGCTGGCTTTTAAATCGGCATCCTGTGCACATAATAATCAGAATAAAAAAAATCATTAAGATTTTTATTTGCAAAAGTATCACATGGGTAAGCAAGAAAATTCAACAGTAACAAACCAATTCGGCTTCAACTTCAGCTAATTCTTCCGACTCCCTGTTAACAGAAAAAAAATATAGACTTCATAAATGCTAATTACAATTTCTTGTGAAGATGTTAATGTTGATTGAACGGATCGCGAATGAATAGTAAAAGACAGATTACCCTTCGTGAAACGCATCCCATAAAGACCATAACCCAAATCCCAAAAACAATACAGTGGCTATATGCTTAGTCAATGTTCGCGATATCTGCATTATTACAATCAAAAGGTCAAAAAAAACTCACCCTGTTGCAATTTAATAATAACACAAAAAAAGGTGACTTTTTCTATGTGTTACATATGTAACAGGCATACCAGGTTCGGAGCAGCCCACCCAACAGCAGCAGATAAAATGGTCATAACCTTGAATTTAAAAAATCGACTTGTTAACGACTCAGATAACTAGAGTTAACATCGATAATAATGGTAAGAGAAACACGGGAAAACTTACTATCAAAGCTGAAAGACAGCCTGCCAAAACATATCTTCTGGGGTGACGCATAGCCAAAATCTAAAAAAATATACCATAAGTCCATAACATGTTGTAAATAATGAAATCAAAACTTATTTCTTTCTACCATTTACATGAACACGAAATTAAAGGAGATAAAAATAAAAATATAAGCAATTTGTTTCTTAAGCATAATTTTATAAATAGTACCACCGTCCTCAAAACGTGAAACATTCAAGGGGGTGGCGCAAGGTAAGCGCTTGAGTCTCTAGCAGAGGTCTCAAATTCGAATCAAGCTTCGACTGGTTTTCTGCCTTTAACTCCCTTGAAGGCCACCTACAGGGCACAAGTTACTTTTTACCTGATCCCACCGGTTAGCAGGGTATTGGTGGTGTACTTGTGTCCAGAAAGAAGAAAACATTAGTGATGTTTGTCTTATTAAACAGAGTCAATTTTGGGCAAGGGTTATCTCCGCTATACATTCCGCGTCGGTGCAGCGCAAGTTAATCCCGGTGAAGCAATCTATCCCAGGCATCTGGAAGGATATAGGGGCAATCGAGGAAGCTTTATCCAAAGATGGAATAGAGATCAAGGAGAGGCTGCGGGTAATGCTTGGAAATGGTTCTTCGGTTCGGTTCTGGGGAGATACATGGGCTGAAAACAGTGCTCTTAAATACAAGTATCCAGCACTGTTTACTTTGGAGAAAGATAAATGCATCACCGTCGCGGACAAGGCATGCTTAAGAGGTAACACACTGGAGTGGAGTGGAGTTGGGATTAGTCTAGACAACCGACTTCAAGTTTGGAAATTGTCCAGTTGTCGGAGTTACAGAACATGCTGAATCAGGTTTGTCTATCTAATACGCCTGATGTGTGGAAATGGATAAATGAAGATGGGCAGAATTTTTCGGTAAAAGATCTCAGAATTGAGCTGGCGAATCTGCGATACAAAAAGGAGGACTTGGTTTTTGAATGGAATGCTTTGGCCACGCCAAAAGCTAATTATTTGGGGTGGAGAGCCTTGATGGGTAGAGTGGCTTCGAAAGTGGGCTTATCCGCTAGAGGTGTTAGCTTGCCCAGCTTGTTATGCGATAGATGCGGATATCAAGTGGAAGATCCGAACCATATTTTTGTGAACTGTTTGTTTGCAAAAAGCGTCTGGTGGAATGTTTTTAGTTGGACCCGGGTTCCTTTTCCGGGTAGTCTTACTTCGCTAAAGGGATATCTTCGCTACTTTGCGCTCCAGCCCGCGTTTGACGAAGTGGAAAAGGCTGGTGAACACAGTTGCCTTGGCTGCAGTCTGGTGGATATGGAAAGCCCCCAACATGAAGGTCTTCGAGGGTAGCTTTGTCCCAGTTGGTGTAGTGGTCGACTGCATTAAAGAGGAGTCCTTCGTTTGGATCAACCATAGAACAAGGCTTCCTGCCCTTCTGTGGGAGAAGTGGCTTGATTTAGTGTAGTTGATCTTCTGTAATTCTGTCCATTTCCTTTCTTGTTTTCGGGTTTGTTTTCCAGTTTCTTTCTGGGTTTTCTATATTTATATATAGAAGTTTGGTTGTTCAAAAAAAAAGACTACACATGCACAAAATACCATGTTTGATACTCTGATGTCATGCTGACTTTCGATACTTTCCGGACTTCAAAATAACATGGTTTGCAACTTGCAAAAGATTGAAGAAAAACTGCCTAAAGTAAACTTTACTTTAAAACATGAGTAAGACATAGAGTATCATTAGCTTAACTTGTCAAACAACATTTTTCTTGATTCTTGCAATTAAAATCTACAAATTTAACATGATGGCATCAAGTAACATGGTGTAGCTGTTTTCATGGACAAGACTCATTTTTGGAACTCTCAAAAACACCTTTTTGTCCAAAAGGATATCCAAAAATACCATTTAGATTGTTTTTTTAACTAATAAAGTATATCAATACTATCTACTAAGTTACTAATCTAAATTAAAAAAATAAAAAATAAAAAATAAAAATCTACCAACTAACAAACACCTTCTAGATAACTTAAATCCAGTTTCTTGTGACTAAAAAAACCTACATAAACTTGATAACAAATTCAAGATTAAACCATAACCACATAAATTATTAGCAAAATTCAAAAAGTCAACGTTTCAATTGTTCCAACACTTGGTCAAACCAAGAGAACATGAACAATAATCATAAACAAAAGTTAATCAACCAATCCATAAACAATAATCATATCAAAACTAAAGCAATTGAACTCACCGCAGCTGCGAAAAACGTTTTATCCCCAATTTCAGAGAGCACAGTCATCGCAAGAGACTTGCTAAACCCCTAATTTCACCATAAAAATACACACACAGTTATAATTTATTGAATTAAATTAAATTCAATTGAGCAGCAGATCCATAAGCACGATTAAAACGGAAAAAGAGGAAACTTACTTGAACAATTGATAAACTCATGACTGATAAACCCTATAAAGACAAAGAATTGTTTGATAGAGTTGATGGTGGATAGCAGAAGTTGAAATAAGAATGAGATTGTGGAGGAATAAAGCGTGATTCGGGTGGTGAAAGTGGCAGTCGGATCTGCAAGTGCGAACAAACAATGTTGGTGGTGTGTGAGGTTAAGGGTGGGTTTGTTCACTATTGGGTGATTCGTATTGCGTGGTCAAACGACTAAAACCCTTATTTAGGCTTATTTAATTTAGGGATTATTATATATCTATATGTAACGGTATTTGTCACAACAGCCGGTCGGCTCGTGTGGAGGGTACAACTCCTGTCAAGTGACAGTGGGCTGGAAATTTTCTCGGGGAGAGCCAAGCTCCCATTGCTACCGAAGCGTGGGCCCGGTTAAGACAACATAGTCTTCGGGACAGTAGTGGGGCGGACCTGCGACTTGTGGGTGTGATATTACCGTCTGTTGTGAAAGTCACCTCTCAAAAAAATGTAACGGTATTTGTGTTATTGTATGATTCTATCTTTTTTTTTAATTAAACTTCAATAAAAGACAAATCTCCGACCTAAACAACCAAAAGGCCAATACAAAACCACTCCCCTAACCTAAACGGGCAAAGGGACAACTACAACATATACATAGGATATTTACACCACTCCTTCCAATTAATATATTTACATGACGATCTATTCCTTAACCACCCAAAACCTCTCGATTTGATCTCTAACAAAATATCATTCGGGCTTCTCTTGATCTGCTTAAAGACCAAATCATTCCTACTTTTCCAAATACACCAACACGAAGTAATAACCAACCCATGGATAATCTTCTTCATCTTTTCCCACCCTGAATAGAATCTTGTGTAACCATTAAATCTTTGAATTTGAAAGCATATATCGGATGAATCTTGCACCAAGTACTGATAGCCGCCCACACCTGAATAGCCGCCGAACATGCAGTAAACAAACGATCCACAGTTTCTTCATACTCGTCACAAAAAGGGCACATAATCGAACCAATATTCACATTCCTTCTTCTCAAATTGACTCTAGTTGCAAGCCTATCCAAGTTTCCTCTCCATGCCATAATATTACATTTGATTGGCACTCATTTGCACCATTCGAAGTTTGGAAGTTGACTATTTCCCCTGTCAGTAATTAATGTCTTTTTCACAGAATTCACTGAGAAACCGTCTTGTCTTTCAATGTTCCAAATCCATGAGTCTCTATTGTATGATAATCTCACCATGTTCTTGACACTCCTGCCATTCCTTTCGCTCTGTATCAGACTCCGGATGTCTATCCCAATTCCAAGAAAAGCCTCCAGTACCATGCTCCAATCCAATTCTCTCTGAAACCCAGCAAGATTTATTTGATTCCAAAACAAACAGATGTGGCCATCTTTCCACAAAAGGACGATCACCCACCCAGGTATCTAGCCAAAAACGAATATCGACCCCCTCCCTACTTTACCCACTATCATCCGATTTATACCTTTACCATTTAATTTAATTTTGGAAATAATTTTCACAATGTTATTCCAACAACCCGTAGAGTTACCGTTGAAAGGCAGGAAGCTTCTTTGATTGATTTTACTATGACAAGCTTCCACTACTCTCCTCCACAAATTTTGATTTTCGACCCTGTATCTCCAGCCCCATTTGTAAAAGAGAGCCTCATTGACTTCCTTGAGTCTGCTAATACCTAACCCCTTTTTTCCTTGGGCCAAGTAACCCATTCCCAAGCCACCCAGTTCATTTTGTTATTAACACTAGAACCTGCCCAAAGAAACTTTCTCATTTTAGCATCAAGGATCTTAATTATACCGATCAGGGCCTTATATAAAGAAAAATAGTATATAGGGAGGCTCTCCAGAACTAATTTAATCAGAGTAAGCATCCCCCCTATATAAAGAAAAATAGTATATAGGGAGGCTCTCGTTGTAAGTATTATAACCCCTGTTACGTATTAGATACGCTGCCCGATTGATCCAGGGTTCCGTAACGGCTGTTGTGGTTCTGCCCGACGTAGTCGTTGGAATACCGTCTCGGGGAGGGTATCATTAATATAAATAATGGGTTATTATACTAACACGTGTGCCTTTGTATAAATTATAGATAATCACCAGGAAATCCTTAAGGAAAACCTAAGACAGCAATGTGAGTAATCTCCTTTTTGTAAACTATTTTCACAAAACCTTTATTTATTTACATTATGATTAGCAGTGATTGAGTCTTTGTAATTCTTCAATTACAGCCGGTATGTTGGGGTTTTTTATACAAAATGTGGAAAACGTTACCATTGGACAAAGAGTTAGCCAATGGGTAATATGACCCACCAGTCAGGATTGACAGTACTGAATGAGTAATTGTGTAGATGTAAACATTGTAATCGCTCTCAATACTAAAAATTTATAAAACTCTTCTTGATTAAATTGGGATTCACTCACCAGTATTTCCCACTAACAAAATGTTTTTAAACGCGTTTCAGGTAACAAAATGTGAAAGCCAACATAGAAGCCAGCTGGACAGCACTGAAGGTTTGGAAAAGTGGCTATAAAAGTTACCTAAATAAAAGAAGATGTTTTATTCAATAAAACAGATATTATCTCTATAAATCAGTTGTAATGAAAACTTGGGTTTTATCCCAATACGTTTATATTATAAAAGTGTGGTATTTACTCTGATAAAATATTTCATAACTACGGTCCTGATATAATTTTCGCTGCCAAATAATGACAAATACCGATACCACCAATACTGATTCTCGCGGCCGCCCGTTCCCGGGACAGATAGGGGGCGGGGGTTGCGACAAAAGGTGGTATCAGAGCTAAGCCACTAATTCAGCCACAGAAGTGTTCTGCTGACGCCAAAGTATTAAATGTTAGGAAATAAATTACGGAACTACGTGCATATCCGTATATTATTATTGTGTGTTATTCGACTATTTGTTAGTTTACAGTATGAGCGACCAAGGACCTTCCGACGCCTACCGTCAGTTGTCCAGCTCACCTAGGGACGAAGGTACCTCTTCACAGCCTGCCCTCTCAATGTATTCTGCTGACAATGAAGATGTGATATTCATGTTTAAGGCTTAGTCTGAAGAGCCATTCCCTCCTAAAAAGAGAGGATCGTTCAGTAGAGGAGCACAAGAACGTAGGAAGAGGATGAAAAAGTGGCAACAGCAGCGAGCTTTAGCAGCCATTAAGAGAGAGACAGATGCTCACACCCAGGATATGCTCAATAGGAGTTTAGCAAACTTCCTATCCTAGCAACCACAACTGCCGACCCTAACCTGGAGCAACTCATAGCACCCCAGCCCTTACCACTGTTTCCCACACAGCCAATGGAAATCGAGAACAACCTAGAAAATCAATTTCCAATGCCTGAATTTGACCCAATGGAGATACCTAGGGTACCTGCACCCAATCCCTTAGACCCAGATTATGACCCGTGGTTAGACGACAATAGGGACTATGTGCAATGCTACCCAACACCAGAAAATGAACCCATGCCAAATCTAGCAGCCTACCCAGGTTTGGACCCTCTAGATCCCTACTATGATAGTGATCAATACATCAGGGAAATTTTAGAGAATCCATACCCGTACCAGGAACCCATGCCCCAGTTCCCAAACCCAGTACCCACACCTGCACCCCCAATGAGTGCAGAAAATGTGCAAGAGCTCCGAACTTTCGGAGAAGAAATTTTAGAAAGTAGCAAGAGGATGAGGCAGGAAGGAGAACGACTCGTCTGGAAGTATGATGATATTCACCAATTTACACATACTTTAGTCCCCCATTTTATCCCCATTTTATGCGTTTTCGGCCATAAAACCGTGAATCGGATACTTAATCAGGTATACTTTTGTTTACAGGCCTAAAACAGCATGCCAAACAAGAAGATGATGAAAACGAGGACTTTCCGAGCAAAACGACAAAGCTGCGAAGATTCTGTGAACATTCTGATCTGGGCATTTGGCACGGCCGTGCAAGGAATGGCATGCAGTGCGGATCCAGCAACCAGGCTCATCTCAGTAATGCACAGCCAGTGCGATCCATCGTGCAAGCCTTCTTGGCAATGCACGACCCTGTGACTGAACGAACGGCCGTGCGGATCCGATGACACGCACCAACCCGGAGATGCACCACCAGTGCAGCTGCACTTGCCACCCTAACCTCGGATATGAACGATCGTGCCACCAATGGAACGGTCGTGCGACTATGAAGACCGATCAAGATCTGATGATGTCACG
This sequence comes from Helianthus tuberosus, assembly GCA_030545235.1. Lineage (NCBI taxonomy): Eukaryota > Viridiplantae > Streptophyta > Magnoliopsida > Asterales > Asteraceae > Helianthus > Helianthus tuberosus. The sequence continues at coordinate 26,783,682 of CM060396.1, read as the reverse complement.
CAGTATGGTGAACAGTGATTCAAAAAGTGAACGGTCGTGCACTTTAATGGCACGACCGTGCGATCTGAAAAAGTTATAAAAAACAGACAGCAGCTTCATTTCGCAATTCTGGACTTTTGGGAGCTCTGTTGGCGAATTCACGGGCTCCGGAGGCACAAGCTTTCACCTGGATTCAAGCCACATTGTGCCGATTAGCTCCGTTATCACCCGGATTCTCAATCTTGTGCTTGTTTATGGTTTGATTTCTTGAATCTTTCCATGATTTTGTTGTAATTCAAGCATTTTGGTTGATGATTATGTATTATTGTAAGCCTTTGGGCAAAAACACTAGAATCCCTTGCTTAATTACAACCTTTAGTATGTTAATTATGTTTGTAATGACACTTTGAAGCATTTTCTATGTTAATCTTTGATGATTAGTTTGCAACCTTGTTTATGGATGTTGATTTCTTGATTATAAGTAATTATCTTGGATTATTAGTATATGGTTAGTTGAGATAGTTGAAAGATGAAGCTTAATTAATCATGTATTAGTAGACTTTGAACATGCTTAACTTGTTTAACTTGTTTAAAATGTGTGCACCATGATACTAGAAATGGTTAGTGGTTTAATAAGAGGTAATTACTGTTAATCAAGAAAGCTTTCCTTCACGTAAGGACCTTAACGGGTTAAATGGTGTTGTTATGAATTCTTGCCATAAATTGTTAGCTTAGTTAGTAGTTTAGGCCAAAATTGTTGTCTTGGTGAATTTATGTGCAAGATTTGTAAAATGAATTCGGTTGTGATTTAATCTAGTTTATGCTTGTCTCGGTGGTTGCATTGTGTTTATCGGTGTCACTTTCCTTGATTAAGTGAGGTTAGAAAACTCCTAACGGATGACTAACTTATTTTTAGGGGATTTTCATAGACATTTATCAATTGCACGTTAAAGAACAATTTTAGGTAGTTAAAGTGTGTTTATCATTTTAGCTTTCCAAATGATTGTCATGTTAGGATTCCTGAAAGGGATACTAATTGTCTTGAAAATGGAGAATTGACCAAATGTTTCTAGTGACAAAACCGACTTAGTTCACATGCTTTGGTTGTGTATAAAGCAAGGCTATATATCTATTTTCTTATTTGGAGTCTATTATGTTTTTATAAATATTTATTTATGCTTATTTTAGTTTTTATAAAATCACACAACTTATCTTTCTTCCGTTAATTTAATGACAAAGGTCTAGTATTATTCCTCCGCCCACTTCCTTGGATCGATACTTGGTTCTTACCGATACTTTACTACATATATGACGGGGTACACTTGCCTCTTTCGTATGTGTTTTGATGTTGAAGTATAAATCACTTTTATAAATTTAAAAACGAATCGCATGTAAATTCATTGCAAAATTATGTATATACGCGCACACGTCATATGACGAGCGTAATATGGAGTTCTGGATGAACCCATGTCAGTGAAGGTGATGGTGGAAGTAGTAATAATAAATATATATATATATATATATATAATATGTGTGTATGTTTGAAAAAAAATCTAGACAATAGATGCATAATAGTATTGTAATTTTAAATTCCAGTATCAGTTTGTATTAGATGCATATTATAAGAAAGAGTAAGTCGCGATGTTCGACACTTTTGATCAATATGCGTATCATGTGATTTATTGTATTAAGATATTATCTTGTGATATTAATATGTGGTAAATGTTTAAAATTCAGATGGCCGACCAAGTGAATCAAGAGAACCCGGAAAACCAGAATAACAATGATAACCCGAACAATGATAACAATGGAAACCCAGTGGATAACAGTGACATCCAACACATAGTGGCACAAGGAATAATAGATGCGATGCCATATATTATTCAAACAGTTAGGGAAGCTAATAATAAAAGTAACCATGATAGTAAACGACCCAATGAACCAAAAAACACCATGAACAATGGACCCATACTTCAAGTGTCCATTCCGAAAAGAAGAAGAACCATGTCTTATAGTTGTTCTTATAAAGAATTTTGGTCTTGTAAACCAATGGAATTCTCGGGCAATGAAGGGGTCGTTGCAGCTTTACGTTGGATAGAAAAGACTGAGGCTGTCTTAAAAATAAGCAAGTGTGCGGAAGAGGATAAGATAATGTTTGCTTCCAATCTGTTTAAGAACTCAGCCTTAGAATGGTGGAACACTATCCTCCAGTCTAGGGGAAGTGACAGAATTTACAATATGGAATGGGAGGAATTCAAAAACTTGGTGGAAAGGAAATTCTGCCCTCCCAATGAAAAAGAACAGATAGCAAATAAATTCCTAAATCTTAGGATGACTGGAGTGGATAGTAAAGGTTACACTACGTTATTCTTTGAATACGCTAGGATAGTGCCAACCCCTGCTTCACCTGAACCAATATTAATATCCCGTTATATCTGGGGATTAATCAGCGAGATTAGACATGTAGTCAAGGCAGCTAGACCACCAACTATAGAAGAAGTTGTAGAACTAGCAAATACCTTGACAGATTAATTAGTGCGTACACGAGAAGAAGACCAGAGAAGGAACTTAGCTCAAAGGCTTACCCAAGAATTCCGTTATGTAAATTCCAACCGTGGGAAAAATGTAGGTTCTACCTCTGCACCCTATTGTAAGGCCTGCAAGAAAAAGCATTCGGGAAAATGCTCCACTTACTGCAATTTCTACAAGATGCCGAGACACAAGGAAGAAGACTGCATAAGGAAACCTAATAATGGAATATGCTTCAACTGCGGAGAACAAGGTCATATCAAGCCAAACTGTCCGAAACTAGCTCCAGCCATGAAAAATAAGAATACTAAAAATGTTAGAGCATTTGTTCTGACAGCAGATGTGTCACACCCTGATATTTCCACATATCACAGGTGGGCCCGGTGGGGATTATCGTGACGTAGTTGATATCATCATGGTCAAACATACACAGAATAGCACAGCGGAAATCTTGGAATATAAAATATTATTACAAACTCAAATGTCTGTAAATATCAACGTATTTATTATAGACGAGCCTGTAATATCTAATCCACAGGAGGATCATTACAGAATGAATAAAATGAGGCTTAGCAGACTTTAAGGCATCTTTAAGGATTTGCAAGATCCTCTTTTTAGACACCGAGCAACTCCCAGCCTATTACAAGTAGTACCTGCCACTTAGTCTTTTGAAAATACGTCAGTTTTCACTAGTAAATAAAATTAACTGACTCATTTGAAAAGAGTTTATGAAAATTGATTTAAGTGCACAAGGCACAAACCATTTATAACTTGGGATAATCTTTAATAAAATCTTGTATGTTGTTTCACATGTTTGTCATACATATGGGGCCGGTTTGGAAGCCGGTCATGATTAACCGACTCACCACTTATAAAACCCACAGAGGAGTTATCCCCAGCTTGTGGGTAATTTAATATTTAGCAATTGCATCTGTCAGGTGTATGCCTACACCCCGTGCATAGGTCGTGGCCATTAATAACTTAAATGAGCCGAGGATATCCAGGACACGGTCGTTAACCCCCAATGTTTATGTTATCAAACAAAACAGATTAAAACGGGTTATGCGGATTTATTAAATCACAATCCGACTAAATAATCCCATACCCGACCAAGCGGTATTATATTATACCGTATCCCAAGCCCGTATAAGGGAACATAAGTTAAAAGTATTTACCTGATCTAATACTTGATTCACAACAAAATAACTCAGTCGTATCCAACCTACTTAAATGCAGGTAGCTTTTACCGGGTGGCTCTAGTCTGGAGTGATGGTAATATATAACCAATTCAGAATACTAGCGGGTCTTATTTAGGTCATGGACCTAGACCGGCTAACCTAAAATTTTAGAAACGGTACGATACGCTAGATTAAGCGATAACCGGAATAGAATGTTATTTAGACCCAACAAGTACGAAGACTTGTATATTATGGGTAAACTAAACACATTCCAGATTTTGAGATAAAAACGATAAGGTTAAACCCGTTTCGGCAAACTTACGTAAACTAGCAATCAAATGAACCATATACAAGTTGCGTAACGGGCAATCAAATGAACCATATACAAGTCCCATACGTTATTATGCTTAGAATATGTTAATACATCAGTAGGATGTTAACAGATATGCCCAAAAAGTATTTAAAACCAAATTAAGTCCCGTAAGGGCATTTTGGTCATTTTACCCTTTATAAAAGAGGTGTTAAAACAAACCGAGGTTCTGGTCTTTGGTAATCAGTAAAAATATTTATTTTATCACATTACATTAGTAAGATATCATACATATGTGAGGTTTACCATTCATGGCCAAACTATGCCCCGAAAGGGTATTTTGGTCATTTCACATATGCTTTTACGGACATTTTTGGAAGTCTTAGTTCACGACTTATACCTACTGTAATATTATTAAAATTTGTTTAAAATTTCAGTAGGTAAAAAGTCTTAGGTGTTAATTATGGTTTAAAACCATGCTATGCACCTAAATAGCGTAAAAATCGCTAATTGACGATAATTAAGGAGTTTGATGGAAATCTGAGATTTTGATCAGTTTTGAATGCTCAAAATAATTTATTTAATATATGAAATCAGTAGGAAAAGGTTTGGCATTCAAATCATTTGTAAATCTCATTTTATGCATGAAAAGGGTATTATCGTCATTTACCGAATAATACAAGAACTCTATGATATGATCAGTTTATAATCTGATCAATAATTCCAACAATCCCTAAAAATAATATCTTAACAGTAGGAAATGAGTTTTGGGTCAAAATCCAAGTTTAAACATACCTTATGTAAGATATCGCAATTTAATTAATAAAAAGCTTCTAATTACGATATCGAGCATAACTCCTATTTGGGACCAAGAAATGATGTCAAATTTTCGGGACAAACTTATATATCAGTAACAAAGGTTTTTGTCCTCTCACATTTCTAAAAATCTCATTCATATGTCAAAAGGGCAAAATGGGCATTTATAAGCATAATAACGGAAACTAGTGTATAATTCAAACTACTAAGGACCAGGTAATATAACCTCAGAGGGTTATACTACTATATGATACGGTCCTAATGGAGACTTAAAACATGGGAGAATTAAGCTTGAATGGGTCAGAACTGAAAGTCAAATCAAAAGTCAAGCTTTTGTGACTTTCGGTTATAAACTGACCTTAGACTATTAATTGCCGGGTTAGGACTGATAAAACATGTTTTAATATAAATTACCAAGTCATTAGAAAGTTAAAATATAATTTAGAACCTCTGGTTTATTAATTTTAATCATTTTCAAACATTCTGTCCAGTTTGACTTTTTGTCAAACTACTTTGACCCCACAATTGACTAGTCAAACGAGATAATTAGGAGGTGCCCTTTTAAGGGTTAATCACCTACCTTAATATGGTTCTATAACCACTTTTAATTTGATCAGTGGCTGATCCATATGTAATTAAAACGAAAGTCAAACTTAATTTATGATAAGTTTGACTTTAGAGTAATTAAGCTAATTGAAACGACTAAGCAAGTAATTAGAGGCTTACTAAAAGTCCTAGCTGTCTTTTCTACACTTCAATTCTTCTCCTAGTGTTTGCAAGCTCCAGATGCAGGCCCTTTTGAAGTTGTTGCAAATGATGTGCCAAGAACACATGAACTAAGGTCCTTTATATAGTCAATTGCAAGATCATGGATCCTTTCCAGGTGTTAGGGACACTCTAGGATCACCCCAGGTGTCCTGGATGATTTATAAACCGACTTATAGCTCCTAGAAATCGATACAAACTAGCCTAAGGCGGTGGAACAGCCAAACCCGCACCTGGCAGTTTATTACTGAACTGGGAACCTCACGCGGCCCGCGTAAGGTTCTGCTTGGCCTTACACGGCCCGCCTGGAGCTGGGAAACTGGCAAAACAAGTTTCATTGTTGGCAGAATCAGTCCCTGGTAGTTTTAAACCCTATTTAACCTTATTGTTGACATATAGGGCCCTTGTATTTAATTTGTTGAAGCTCAAGGATTAATAAACAAACTTCGTTAGGCTCGGGTTCGTTAAATATCACTATAAAAGCAAGTTTCGTCAAGTTGACACTTATAGCCCAAAGTCTTGAAAACATGCTTAACGATCTCGAAACCACGTGAAATTTATACCACTTATTCTTAAGAGTATATTTGAATATTCCGAAGCCTTGGTTTCATTAAAAGGTCACTCAGAGGTCAGAATCGACATGTTGACACGTTTAACCCTTGTAATTTAATAATCTTTCGATTATTTTCATAAACGGCTTCTTATATCCAATCAATCACTCGTTTAAGAATATATTCATCATGTATGGTCATTCAGAGGCACAAGTTTGGCATGTTGACACTTTTAGTCCCTGTGGTTTCATAATTTCACTGTTTGACAACTCTAGTCCTTCAAACTCAATCTTTCACATAATTTGAGTTTAGGACACGTGTCTTTACATATTTGGACACGTTTTTACGTGGTGTTACATCCTCACCCCCTTAAAAGAAATCTCGACCCCGAGATTCGCTCAAGAAAACGGAAGTACTTTCTGTCGTATAATGGACTTAACTTCCACAGTATTTTAGGGGCCTTTACGGGCATCCCAATTGACCTAGACAATAGGTACCTGCTTCTATTCGGAGCTTCTTAACCTGTCGATCCTTGATCGATATAGGTCTTTTAATAAACCTCAAGCTTTCATCAATCTGTATGTCTTTATGAGACATTGCTAGCGATTTATCAGCTAGACATTTCCTTGAGTTACAGATGTGGAACACATTGTGAATTCCACTAAGCTCCTCAGGTAAGTTTAGCTTATAAACTATACTGCGGATACATTCGATGATCTCGAATGGTTTCATATATCCAGGGCTTAACTTGCCCTTTATCCCGAAGCGTATGGTACCCAATCATGTTGGTATTTTCAATAGAGTCGTGTTCCCTACTTGGAACTTTAAGAGATTTGTGCTTCTTGTTCGCATTGCTCTTCTGCCGATTACTGGCATTTTTCATACGGTTACGGATTCACATTATCTTATCCATCGTCCTTAAGACAAATCTCCGATCCTGATAATTGGGCTTTCCCAGTTTCCTGCCCAACAAATGGGCGTTGGCTATTTCTCCCAAACAAGGTCTCCAAAGGAGCAGCCTTGATGCTTATATAATGCTATCAGTCATAGGAGATCTTAATTAGGGTGAGATAGTTATTCCAACTATTACCCGAATCAATCTTAAGGAAATCATCTACCCTCATAGTTAGTCGAACAAATCGACGATCCTGGGCAGCTAATAATGATTCTTAATCGTTTCTTAGTTAGGTTGCAATAACCAATACACAAGCATATTGCATCATGCTTTCCTTTATCAATAATAGTAGTCGGAGCTCCTAAGACAATGAGCTAGGTTGTACAAGCCTTTCTTTATAACTCATCTGGTTAGCCCTCAGTCCTTCCATTTCTGTTGATGCTAACCGATATGGAGCTTTTTGTAACAGATACAACTCCTAATAGGATGTCAATCCTAACTTCACTTCGCCCCTCAGGGATAAAACAGAGTAGTTCTACTGAGAAGAAATCAAGTTATCCAAATACGATAGAGGTAGCTTCAATCTTCGACCTTGGTCCACTTACCATTGCTTGTGCTATGCAAATGACACATCTGATCTTACGAGTGCACGAATGCCTTAAGTAGAGATGTCCACTTAAGCATTTGTATTATGGATATCTTCTTTGAATACCACTAGCTGACTTTAGTACAATATGACCATTGGTATATCTTAGTGGTTCCATTCATTAAACCTCCATACTGATCAGGCATGGAAGCAATCTATGGGACATACTAGGTTACGCCAATCCTCATATGGCGCTTTTATCAAACATAGTTGGCACTCGCAGTTGATAAAATCAATGAGGAAAATAATTAAAATAACATATATTGTCGTACTCTATTCAAAGAAAGAGTACTCTTAGATTGTACAGAAGGATCATCGCCGATAATAGAAGAATCGGTCTCTCAGGTTTCATTGATAAGTTCTACCTGACTTAGAATCTGGAGTTCTTATGAATATCATCAAAGTTTTGCTAAGCTTATGGTCTATGAAAGACTTATTATTTCCTGTATACAAACAGGATACTTAGCAGAAATTATCATTGTCAAATGATAAGAAATGTACTTAATGACATCATGTACTGCCTTTTGGCATTCATCAGGTGAGTTCAGGCATTTCCTTTCTTAGCCTTTGCAGACTTAGCTGCGCCTTCTTTGGAAACTTTATGGCATTTAGTTCTGATGTGGCCTTTCTCACCACAGTCGTAACAGCCTGCATTCTTTATGTCCCTACATTCATGGGACTGATGACCAGTTTCTTTGCAGATGCACACTGCTTTGGTCTTTGTTCTATTCGACACTGTCCCCCGTGTCTTTTATAGCAATTATTACATGCAGGCTTCTTACTGAACTTTTGTTGGTTCTTATTAAGCCCGTAATTTGCTCTTTTTCTTCGAATTCTGGGAGTTATCCTCTTCCCTTGGTTCATCCTTCACATTTGAAGTGTGAACAAAGCTCTTTTCATGAGCAATTGATTGAGGTTTTAAATAAAATTTAGAGCGAGAAAGATTTTGGCTCTTTAAATTGTTTCAAGACCTTTTTCCATGGCCTTTCCAACTGTTGCGTCAACCACAGCTTGGAGATTATCTCCCTTAATATTGAGGTTTGCGTCTGTAGCATTATTAGCTTCCGTCGCCTTAATAGTATCGCGACTGTTGTCTACCTCTTCCGAGTTTTCCATGCTCGAAACTTGGTACAAATCACCAAATTTAACAATTATTAGTCATCATCCTGATGACCTGACATAGATTAGCCACGGCATCCATGAACCGTATAGGCTATTATGTTTCGAACATTCCTAATGAATGTTATTTGAATGTATATCCATTACATTTAGCCTAGGTCACAAAAGGACCATTAATGGCACTTAAGGTTTGGAGCGAGTCCATTACCTGTTTGACAGAGGATCATAATATCACAACTGTCTTTGTCACAAGGACAATTATGAATGGCTCGAAGGCTAGCCTTACATGACTTTTATTATAATTATATACATATATGGCGTAAATGCCCGTCGCGAAGGACGTAAAATATATGGCATAAAGCCTAGTCATGAAGGACATAAATGATTATATGGCACGAAGGTCTTGTCGCAATGGACATTTAGATATGGCTCATGGTGGCCTGTGACTAGGAATGTTAACATTTAATATGTTAACTTGTCACGAATGACAAATTTTAGCACATTGGCTTGTCATTGATGAGTTTAAAACATAACTCATTGATTTGTCACCAAGGACATTAGTTTATAAGCCGCGATCTTTTTTATTAGGGGCTTCCAGGTTTGAACATGGTTTTTTTTCACCTTTGGACAGGGAGTCATAAACTACAACTGTCATTGTCTCTAAAGACGACTTATTTGGCACAAAGGTAACCCAATTGACATCACTAATGGATGTTCATATATCATCATTGCATTTGATGATATTAGTCATGATCATACTAATCATATAGACTGTTAGGGTTAGGTAAAACCCATTACTTTGTATAGGGGATCATAAAGACCACCACTAACTTTGTCTTATCGACAATAGAGTAAAGTGTAGCCCGTAGGCATTTCATCACAAGGGATGTTAATATTTTGATCATCATATTGATGATACTAGTCAGGATCGCAATGATCATATAGACTACGGGATTTGAGCATAGCTCACCACCCCCTTGGGCAAGGAATCACAAAAGATTACAATTGCCTTGTCTCAAATGGACAATATAATATAGCCCTTAGGCAAGACATCGTTAAGGATGTTAAATTTTAATCATCGTAGTGACGATTTTAGTCATGATCGCATTGATCATATAGACTATTAGGCTTGAGCACAACTCACTACCTTAAACAGGGGATCGTAAAGATCACAATGCCTTTGTCACGATTGGACAATATAATATGGCCAGTAGGCGAAACATCGCTAATGGATGTTTATAATAGGTTCATCATATTAGATGACATAAGTCATGATTGCATTAATCATATTGACTATTTGGCTTGAGCATAGCTCACCACCTTAGGCAAGGAATCATAAAGATCACAATGTCAATGTCTCAAATGGATAATATATTATAGCCCGTAGGCGAAACATCACTAAAGGATGTTAAATAACATGATCATCGTATTAGATGATATTAGTCATGATCGCATTGATCATATAGACCATTATGTTTGAACATAGTCCAACATTTTAGTCAGGGAGTCGTAAACCACAACTGTCATTGTCTTTGTTAGACAACAAGTATAGCCCGTAGGCACTTCACCACTAATGGATGTTTATGTTATGATCATCACATTGATGACACTTGCCATGATCGACTCTGATCATATAGGCTTTAAGGCATGGACGTAATCCAATACCTTGACGGCTGGTGTAGTTTCTCACGCCACACTGCCAGGAGCGTTAACATGTTCTCAGATGTTAACAAAGATTAATTATCTTAAGAGGGTTTTACCATCATAGCCATGTTCATAGACATATAGGCTAGGTTATACCATTAAGTGGATCTTTTGAAATTTTTCAGCTGATCGATAAAGTTCGAGTAAAATTCAGAACTATTGCAGAATAAAGGACGAAATGAATACCTACATAAAATTTTCAAAACTTTCCTAGATTATTGGAATTTACAATAGTGCCTTAATCAGGACTTTTAGTAATATATTTGTCCACAGAGGACTAAAAGGAAAAATATAAGTTCGTATAAGGACTATAAATATTATAAATCCGTATAGGGGTTACAATGAAATATCATGTCCTCAAAGGGACTATTTCAAAATAGCGTATCCCCAAAGGGATTCTAATGAAATAACATGTCCATAAAAGGACTATATTGGTACAGCGTGCACACAAAAAGGGCTTTACTGTACAGATGTCCTCACAGGGACTTTAAGCAGCTTTAGTCCGCGCAGGGACTAAAAGGAAATATAAGTCCGAAAAGGGACTATAAGATATGTCTGCATAGGGATTATTATGATATAACATGTCCATGAAGGGACTTTAATAAACAATTGTCCTCGTAGGGACTTTATTTCGAAAGGTACGTCCTTACTGGGACTTATTGAAGAAAGAATATGTCCTTAAAGGGACTTATAATAAAACATCATGTCTACAAGGGATCTAAATGTAATAATTTGTCCATAAAAGGGACTTCGATGAATCAGCATGTCCATGAAGGGACTATGATGAAATAATATGTCTTTGAAAGGACTATAATGAATTATTATGTCCGCCAGGGGACTTTGATAAAATAATATGTCTACGAAAAGACCTTTTATGAAATAATATGCCCACAAAAGGACTATGAAGAAATATAATGTCCATGAGAGGGCTATATTGAAATATCAAGTCCACGAGAGGACTATTTTAAAATAGTGTATCCACAAAAGGGATTTTAATACAATCATACGTCCATGAAAGGACTATATTGAAATAGTATGTCCACCGAGGGACTTTATTGGAATATAATGTCCGCAAGGGACTATATTGAAATATAATGTCCATGAAAGGACCAAATAGCAAATGCTCATATAGGGTCTTAAGTCAAAAGGTATGTCCACACAGGGACTAAATAGAAGAGATAGGTCCTTATAAGGACTTGAATGAGAAAGAATATTATGAAAGAAGGATTCTCTAACGCCTTCCTTGCTCCATTTCGACTGTTTCTCTTCTTTGTTTACCATATACGGTAGGGACACTGAAGACCTCAGTGAATAAGGTAAGTATTCCAATCAGGATCCGTTATAGAAGTAGAATTCAAAGATTCAATGATTAAGGAATGATATGGATCACGGATTGGGTTTTGACTGATATAATCCAAGTCTGGGATTCCAAAACTTGGAGATAAGAAATAGGGATCATTAGGATCCACTGGTATTATTTTCAAAACGGAAGCCTCAGGGACCACCTGGTATGGACTCCACTGGCACAGACTTTAAAATTTTGAGCCTCAGGGACCTCTGGTATGGACTCTGAAGTCTGATTGCAATTTAAATGAGTTTGGTTTTGGGAATGAATCCATAAAGGTCTTCCTCCAAACCGGCCGCACGCTTATCCTAGCCGTATTATGAAGCTTAGCATTTCTTGGCTTCGGATGAAGAGAATTTCCATCAACGGTTTCCTTGCTTGGCGACTTATTCAAAATACATAAAATCGAAAACAATGTTTACTTAATAGGGATGAGAGCATTCCTATGTTAAGTCTAGACTCAAAAGGTCTAAGGAATATGCTACTGTGTCATTGAGATTAAACACAGAAGACTAGTGTTTAATTCACTCAATGTTGGCTCTGATACCAACCTGACACACCCCGATATTTCCACATATCACCGGTGGGCCTGGTGGGGATTATCGTGACGTAGTTGATATCATCATGGTCAAACATACACAGAATAGCACAGCGGAAATCTTGGAATATAAAATATTATTACAAACTCAAATGTCTGTAAATATCAAAGTATTTATTATAGACGAACCTGTAATATCTAATCCACAGGAGGATCATTACAGAATGAATAAAATGAGGCTTAGGAGACTTTAAGGCATCTTTAAGGATTTGCAAGATCCTCTTTTTCGACACCGAGCAACTCCCAGCCTATTACGAGTAGTACCTGCCACTTAGTCTTTTGAAAATACGTCAGTTTTCACTGGTAAATAAAATTAACTGACTCATTTGAAAAGAGTTTATGAAAATTGATTTAAGTGCACAAGTCACAAACCATTATAACTTGGGACAATCTTTAATAAAATCTTGTATGCTATTTCACATGTTTGTCATACATATGGGGCCGGTTTGGAAGCCGGTCATGATTAACCGACTCACCACTTATAAAACTGTCACACCCCAACCGATGGCGGAATCATCGGGGCGTGGCACTGAGCGAAACAGATTGTCCAGAAGTTTCCATAACAACTATCATTACCATTCAATTAGAGCAATACGTCCCATACCGTATCTCAAATAGTTAAATAATTATTACAGACAAGCATCAAGACAAGTATTCTGTTCCGACAACTCAGATTTAAACATAGCTAATTTATTTGTTGGTTTCTAGGACTCCTTCCCTAGCCTCAATTTCATCACCAGCAAGTTAAGCACAGAAACAACCTAAGCACCTGTCACATACGTTAAAATATAGTCAATACATATAATGTAAAGGTGAGCATACAAGTTTGATAATAGCATATAGAGTTCGAATTCGTTTACGCATAACCAGCACGTACACATAGTGAAATGAAGCACGTTAGTTATCGACATAGATCCATCGATACCAATGACTGCCGGTTGACTGCCCGAGGCAGTTCGCAATACATGATTACCACCGTAATCCATGCAAGTAAAAGATCCTTAACAAGCCCCGTGTGAACGGGTGCTGAGTCCAAACTATAGTACTATCGTTGCTAAGGCAGGTAGACAGCATTCCATGTGTAAACATAACACACAAGCATTCATAAGCCACGTATAACATGCATAAATGGTTTAGCGTCAAAATAGCTTGAGTAGTGTGATAGTTGTAGTTTGAATATTCGTAACGTATGTAACACCCAAAAGTGCTAAAAGCAAAAGGGGTTCGAGTATACTCACAGCGATTATGGATTGAAGGGAGCGCTTTTCAGCGAGTACGGTTAGCCTGAATAGATTCGATAACGTAACGATAAGTGGCGCGTAAAACAGTACAAAGTGAGAGCGGGTAGGATAGCTGATCGTGCGGATTAACTAACCGTGCGAGTAAGTTATCCGTGCGAGTAAACTATCCCTGCGGATGGTAATCCGTGCGGATGGTAATCCGTGCGGGTAAACTATCCGTGCGAGTAAACTATCCGTGCAGATGGTAATCCGTGCGGATGGTAATCCGCGCGGGTAAACTTTCCATGCGAGTAAACTATCCGTGCGAGTAACTATCCGTGCGGATGGTAATCCGTGCGGATGGTAACCCATCCGGATTAGTCACTCGTGCGGATTGTTTATCCGTGCGGACAAGTAGTCCGTGTGGATTACTATTCGAGTGGATTGTTTCTTCCCAAGAATGTGTTTGTGTATGATGGCTTGTCCTTTAAGTTTTCGTTGTAGCATTTAGAAAACATCTAAGTATCTCTACCCTTCAAGCCGGTCGCGCGGACCATAATTCGTCTGGATGGTAATCCGTGCGGACACGTCTCTAAGGCTGAGTCACTTGATGTAATTGGTGGAATCCGTCCGGATGGTGATCCGTGCGGACAGTGGTAATCCGTCTGGATAGTGTGTTCGTGCGGACAAAGACAATCCGTCCGGATAGTCTGTCCATGCGGACAACTTGTCCGTGCGGATGAACATTGTTTGAAATTGTTTAAGGTCTTAGTATCTCATGATCCGAAGAGTAATCCATTCAGAGGTCGTCCGTCCGGATTGTTCATTCGTCGATACTCAAACCTCGTTTTGAATGTGGGTCCCAAGTGTAGCTCGTCCGGGTGACAACCCGTCCGGATCGTCTGTCCGTGCGGGCAGCTTGTTCGTGCGGACAGCTTGTCCATGCGGACAACTTACTCGTGCGGACAACTTCCTCGTCCTGGTTGTTCCGTCCGGCTACCCTTGGTCGCCTTTGTCGTCTATCGAGACATTCCGATTACGTGTCAACCATTTGGAATCGCATCCTTACCCGCATGACCAAGCCGGCCAGGAATCACCCTAACTCGGCCTGTCGGCGGTTTAGAATGGTCATCCCGGTCTAACCCGAAATCAGGTGTCTTGCGGGTAGAATCCAGATCTAGGACTAGTGCATCACTATCATTAAGTAGGAGACTAGAACGGATCCGATTCCTACCGCTTTTTGAGGGTAAAAGAAGGAGAAAACTTGTTTATTTCTTTCAACTCTTTTATCCTTTAGAAAAGTTTAGATTTAGGTGAAGTTGTTGTGAAATCTTGTGAAAATCATTCAGATCTAAGTTATTCTTGGTGGAATGAGGTCACACTTGAAGTTCATGAGAACTTCATGATGACATCACCCTAGAATACCTCAAATCTTGATGATTTCATGGTTAAAAGTTGAGATTTGAAAGATAGAAAGGTGTAGATGTGTGTATAGATCAAGAATGTACAAGATTTAGAGCAAGATCTTACCTGGATTAAGAGAAATCAGAGAAAAGGTGAAGAATGCGTGCTGGTCGGACGTCACTTGCCAAAAGTGGAAAGTTTGGAGAGTGACCTGGGTATTTATAGGATGCTAAAAGGGGAAAGGGTGACCCGTGCGGATTGCAGGTCACCCGGATGGGTTATCCGCGCGGACGTGTCATCCGTGCGGACTGGCAATCCGTGCGGATTGGCTATTCGTGCGGATGGACCATCCGTCCGGATGTCGACTGAATGGTGCGTTCGGGTGCGATGACGCTTCGGTTTCGATTGCGAGCGATTCGATAGGGTTGCCTAGTCAAATTACTTTCAGTCCCAACTACTTCGTATATAACATGGTTCGATTCGGAATTCGGATTCGGGTTCGATTTCATTCGAGTTAGACTTCGAGTTCGATTGAGTTCACTTGATTATCGCAACAAAACATAAATAAACATGCACAGGTAACACGTAAGGCACACACACACACGTATAAATGGCAAGTAAAATACATAGCTTGAATTACGATTTGATGTCAATTCGATTAGTATAGCTTGGTTTTTCGGTTGATTAGCTTTATCGCATTGTTACTCCCTATAGTTCACAGTCGCGAATCGATTGAAATATGATAAACGCAATTCGATTATTGTCATTAACAACACTTACTTCACATAATATAAATAAAATAAAAACATTTCTACGATTCAAGTCGCGCGAAATCGGTCGTTGACTTTGACCTTGACTTTGACTTTCACTTACGAAAACACGGGGTGTTACAGCCTCCCCTTGTTTAGGGAATTTCGTCCCGAAATTAAGCTGTAAGCCGTAACAAAGTCGTGAATCGTGTGAGAAGTTTTCGTTTAGACCGATTTTGACTCATGTAACGTGCGGAATTCGTACACGATCGTGACCATTGTAGGATCGGTTTTGACACCGTACGATTGTGTAACGAATGTTCGACGTGCGGAGTCCGTGATCGTGTGTGGATTGTGTAGGTTCCGGTTTTGACTCCGTTTCGATTGCAAACCGACCGTGCGATACGCGAAATCCGTACACGAACAAAACCGAACACACGAACAGTAATATAAACGTGATTCTATTAATCAGATCTGAAATCGTACAAGGACTTGAATCACGTGGAGCACTTTCTCTCTCTAGTTTCACTCTTTAAACAATTGCGGGTACTTAGCCTTCATGTCGCTTTTGAGTTCCCAAGTGAACTCTACGCCTCGTTTGCCTTCCCATCGGACCTTCACAATAGGGATGCGAGAGCGTCTGAGTTGCTTGGTTTGGCGATCCATGATTTCGACAGGCTTTTCCACGAAGTGTAATGTTTCGTTCACTTGTAGATCATCTAGAGAGACATGTAGATCGTGGTCAGCGATGCACTTTCAGAGGCTTGACACGTGAAAAGTCGGGTGGACATTGCTAAGTTCTTCCGGTAATTCGAGTCTGTAGGCGACTTTTCCGATTCTTTCCAGAATCTTAAAAGGTCCAACGTATCGAGGCGCGAGTTTCCCTTTCTTGCTGAATCGGACTACACCCTTCCAAGGTGATACCTTTAGGAGTACGTAGTCACCAACCCCAAATTCACGGGGCTTGCGCTTTTTATCGGCGTAAACTTTCTGTCGATCCCGAGCTTTCGCTAGGTTGTCTCGAATTTGGAAAATTTTGTCTGTCGTTTCTTGTAGCAGCTCTGGACCGGTTAGTTGCGAGTGACCGATCTCGTGCACACAATAGGCGACCGACATCTTCTTCCATATAACGCCTCGAAAGGTGCCATCTGGATGCTAGCCTGGTAGCTGTTGTTATACGAGAATTCGACTAACGGCAGGTGTTTATCCCAATTACCACCGAAATCCAACACACACGAACGGAGCATGTCTTCAAGAGTACGAATCGTTCTTTCAGTCTGACCGTCGGTTTGTGGGTGGAACGCAGTACTTAGATTAAGCGTTGTACCGAGTGCCGTTTGAAACGTTTCCCACAATCGTGAAGTAAACCGAGCATCCCGATCAGAGATGATGTCACGAGGCGTCCCATGTCTACAAATGATCTCGTCGGTGTAGATTCAGGCCAATCGTTCCACCTTGTAATCTTCTCATATTGGCAGAAAGTGAGTTGATTTAGTCAACCGGTCCACAACAACCCAAATGCTGTCATGACCTGATGACGTGGTTGGAAGCTTGGTTACGAAATCCATGGCTATACTCTCCCACTTACACATGGGAATTGGTGGTTGTTCGAGTAAGCCAGAGGGTCTTTGATGTTCAGCTTTGATTCTAGCACAGGTTAGGCATTTTCCGACGTAGAGAGCGATATCCCGTTTCATACCCGGCCACCAGTACCTATTGCGAAGATCCTGGTACATTTTGTCAGCACCGGGATGGATAGAGTATCGAGATTTGTGGGCTTCGTCCATGATAATCTGTCGCAAATTGGTTCGCTTGGGAATCCAAATTCGGTCTAAAAAGTGGAATATCCCATTTGATTTGCTCACAAGCTGGGCTCCATCATGGTAGATTCTTTCTTTCTCCAAAGTACGTTCGTTAAAACACGCATGCTGGGCGTCGCGGATGAGAGCTTCGAGGTTGTGCTGGGCTTGAACATTACGAGTGCTAAGCAGATAGCTCCGTCTGCTAAGTGCGTCAGTAACAACATTCGCTTTGCCTGGGTGATAACGAATCTCACAGTCGTAATCGTTGAGAAGTTCTACCCATCGGCGTTGATGCATATTTAGTTCCCTCTGATTAAAGATGTGTTGTAGGCTCCTATGATCGGTGAAGATCGTACACTTTGTACCATACAGGTAGTGTCGCCAAATCTTTAATGCAAAAACAACTGTGCCTAGCTCAAGATCATGGGTTGTATAGTTCTTCTCGTGGATTTTGAGTTGACGAGATGCGTAAGCTATGACCTTTCCCCGTTGCATGAGGACACAACCGAGACCAAGGTTGGAAGCATCACAGTAGACAATGAAATCATTGTTTCCGTCGGGCAATGTGAGAAAAGGAGCATTGCAAAGCATGTGTTTAAGGGTTCGAAAGGCAGACTCTTGTTTGGTTCCCCAGACAAAAGGCTGGTCCTTATGCGTGAGAGAGGTAAGTGGTACAGCAATCTTCAAGAATCCTTCGATAAATCGTCGATAATAGCCCGCTAGCCCGAGGAAGGAGCGGACTTCAGACGGGTTCTTAGGCGTAACCCAGCTCTTAACAGCTTCAATCTTCGCAGGATCGACGTGAATACCCTGACTATTTACAATGTGACCCAGAAACTAAACCTCCCCCAACCAAAATTCGCACTTGGAGAATTTGGCGTATAGTTGGTTCCCCTGGAGTAACTCGAGAACCAAACGTAGATGTTGTACGTGTTCGGCTCTCGACTTGGAATAGATCAATACATCGTCGATGAACACGATGACGAAACGGTCGAGATATGGTTTACACACGCGATTCATCAGATCCATGAAAACCGTTGGTGCGTTGGTTAGGCCAAAAGGCATGACAACGAATTCGTAATGGCCGTAACGAGTACGAAACGCGGTTTTGGGTATATCCTCCTCTTGTATACGCAGCTGATGGTAACCTGAGCGTAGATCGATCTTCGAGAAACACGTAGCGCCTTGTAGCTGATCAAACAAATCGTCGATTCGAGGCAAAGGATAGCGGTTCTTGATAGTCAACTTATTCAATTCCCGGTAGTCGATGCACATCCGGAACGACCCATCCTTCTTTTTGACGAAGAGGACCGGCGGTAGTCCGGTAATCCGTGCGGATTGCAGGTCACCCGGATGGGTTATCCGCGCGGACGTGTCATCCGTGCGGACTGGCAATCCGTGCGGATTGGCTATTCGTGCGGATGGACCATCCGTCCGGATGTCGACTGAATGGTGCGTTCGGGTGCGATGACGCTTCGGTTTCGATTGCGAGCGATTCGATAGGGTTTCCTAGTCAAATTACTTTCAGTCCCCACTACTTCGTATATAACATGGTTCGATTCGGAATTCGGGTTCGATTTCATTCGAGTTAGACTTCGAGTTAGACTTCGAGTTCGATTGAGTTCGCTTGATTATCGCAACAAAACATAAATAAACATGCACAGGTAACACGTAAGGCACACACACACACGTATAAATGGCAAGTAAAATACATAGCTTGAATTACGATTTGATGTCGATTCGATTAGTATAGCTTGGTTTTTCGGTTGATTAGCTTTATCGCATTGTTACTCCCTATAGTTCACAGTCGCGAATCGATTGAAATATGATAAACGCGATTCGATTATTGTTATTAACAACACTTACTCCACATAATATAAATAAAATAAAAACATTTCTACGAGTCAAGTCGCGCGAAATCGGTCGTTGACTTTGACCTTGACTTTGACTTTCACTTACGAAAACATGGGGTGTTACAAAAACCCACAGAGGAGTTATCCCCAACTTGTGGGTAATTTAATATTTAGCAATTGCATCTGTCAGGTGTATGCCTACACCCCGTGCATAGGTCGTGGCCATTAATAACTTAAATGAGCCGAGGATATCCAGGACACGGTCGTTAACCCCTAATGTTTATGTTATCAAACAAAACAGATTAAAACGGGTTATGCGGATTTATTAAATCACAATCTGACTAAATAATCCCATACCCGACCAAGTGGTATTATATTATACCGTATCCCAAGCCCGTATAAGGGAACATAAGTTAAAAGTATTTACCTGAGCTAATACTTGATTCACAACAAAATAACTCAGTCGTATCCAACCTACTTAAATGCAGGTAGCTTTTACCGGTTGGCTCTAGTCTGGAGTGATGGTAATATATAACCAATTCAGAATACTAGCGGGTCTTATTTAGGTCATGGACCTAGACCGGCTAACCTAAGATTTTAGAAACAGTACGATACGCTAGATTAAGCGATAACTGATGCGTGTGAAGTGTTATATATATTAGATGTATATTTTAAGCCCCTTTAACACTTTTTAGCCAAGTTTTAAATTTATAAAACACGATATTTTACTAACACTAAACACACATATGGGCAAGTGCACCCATCGTGGGCGTAGTATAGCGTTGGTAAGATACCGAGGTCGTCCAAGGACACAAGAGCTTTTAGTACCGGTTTATCCTCAACGTCTAATCAAAATAAAAAGTTAGAAAAGGTTTTGAACTAGGAAAAAATAAAAACTAACTAAAAAATGCTGAAAATAAAAATAAAAGAAAAACAGATAGACAAGATGAATCACTTGGTTCCGACTCGTATCTAGTATAACCTTTGATTATTTCCGCACTTTTGCACATAATTAAAAGATTATCTTAGTTATTGTAGTAGGCCCCTGTTTTGAAGGTGACGTTACCCTCACCCCAGTAGTTTGAGTCAGCAAGGATACAATCCTAAAAGGGTGGATTATTGGAAGATAATTAATTAAGTTATTAATGCAAATTATGGTAGGCCCCGCTTTTGGCGGTGACGTTACCCTCGGCTAAGTAGTCTGAGTCAGCAGGGATACAGTCCTAAATAGCCGGGTTATAGTATTAATAGTAGTTAACCTATGAGGGGATCAAAGAGTTTGGACCCCCGCCATCCAATACCGTGAAGCATTGAAGGAGGTCCTACTAAATTTGACCCAGGTCCATTGCAGGACCTCTAAACGCTGAACAATGGCAAGACCTTTACCAAACCTTTCCCTTAACCCCCGACCAGGTAGCCAACATACCTCCATATAGACCGTGGAGATATGAATGGTGAAAATCTTTTATTTTATATAGACAGTTAAATAATGCCAAGACACCACGGACAAACGATAAGGAAAGATCACCTTCAACATAAGTAACTAGTTATTAAAGTCATTAATACAAAACCAAATAAAAAGTGCAAAAGATTAGAAATAAAAAGTATTATACTAGACACTTTGTCTTCACCAAGTGATGTAAGAGACTTAGGCAAACATGGCCTTGATTGTCAAGAACTCTTACGATCAATCTTGGATCCCGAGACGACTCACACACTCTATGATGGACAATGGATGATGGTGGTGGATGATGGTGTTGTGATGGTGGTGGGTGGTGGATGAAGTGTGAGAGAGGTGGTGTGCCAAGGGATGAGTTGAAATGAAACCAAGCACTCCTATTTATAGGCTGAACAGAAGGCTGGGCACGGCCCCGTGTCCGCTGGACACGCCCCCGTGCCTGTCTGACACTCTCTCTCTTCATTAATTGTAATTCGCAATTACAATTAATGCGCCTGCTGTACTTTCGCCACGCCCACGTGTTCACTGGACACGGCCCCGTGGTGGGCAATAGAAGCTTCTATAGGTTTGTCTTTTCTGCTGCTTCTTGGGCACGGCCCCGTGCTGGCGGAGCACGGGGCGTGTTAAGTCTTCTGCCTTCTCTATTTTGCTTGGGAAGATGCCGTTGAGGGGTCGGGCAGTCCACTTATGTTCATTTTCTTGTATTTATGTTAGATATAGCTGTCTTTTTGCTTCTTTTGTGAATTTGAGCTCATTTAATCCTGAAAATACAAAAGGAAGACAAAAACACTCTTTTTCCAACATTAGTACTTAAAAAGGGTTAGTTTTATGCCTCATTTGATGTAATTTATATGTTGCATTTTACACACATCAAATACCCCCACACTTGAACTTTTGCTTGTCCTCAAGCAAAACTCTTTAATATGTGGCTTACACTCCCAAATGGAATGGGCAGAAGAGAAGGTTTTGGCTTGTCATAGAGTGTTGGGAATCCAAGATCTTTTTGGGTTTTATTTTTATCTATTTACAATCCTATTTGTCATGATTTATTTAAAACTTTTCATAAGAGAAATTATTTATTAGTGCATAACATGCCTTTTTAAAATTCCATTTATATACAAGTTCACATACCTCACGGGAGAAATCACTCACACTCGGCCGAAGGTGTATTTTTAGTGAATCACTCGAGAGCGGCATGGAACTTATTCCTACCATAAGCTTGCCAAGCAATCAATCCTCCTCCTTTTTAACTTTTATACCTTTGTAAATACCAAGAGGACTTTGTGGGTGAAGGGTTAGGCTTGGGTTAGTGGTTAGTAGAAAAAGGGTGAAAAAGCGTAACAAGTGTCGGTTTTCGTAGGACTTTCTATTTTTGTAACTTTTATTTTGATGAAGCTATTATTCAAACAAAGTTATTTTTGATGAACTTGTTTGTTTATTTTCTTTTGCTTCATCATCAACACATTTTTTTTAACGATAATACGAAAAACCGAACTTGTTACTAAAACAAAGGGTTAAAAATGAAAAAGGTTTTTGGTGGGTAAAAGGGTGTTTGGTTTGGGTTATGAAATGAAAGGGTTTAGGCTCAAAGGGGCTAACTAGGGGGATTTTGGGTAGGTGGTAAAAAAAAGAAAAATAATGGTGTAGAAATAAAAAGGTTAGTCCTAATGCCTCCATCATTTACTTACTTGGGTTTAAGTTGGTAAGGACCGGGAATGAATCGTCGTGGCAAGTTCTAGAGTCGTAAGAACCATGCGGCTATTCACACAAGAAACGAAAAATGAGCATTTAGTCTAAAGATGTAAATTTGTATGCTCAATAAAGGCTCAAAAACTCACTTTTTGTGGGAACGGGTTTTTCTATGTGATCAAGTATATATAATCAAATTTTAACTAAGCTTGTCATGCCTTTTCATAATTTTCTTATGTTGGTTCTTTTTATCACGACGCTATCGGTTGTAAATTCGTAAAAATATAACCTTTTTGAGAACTTGAATTTCCCGATTTAAACCTAGACAAGTAAAAAAATGAAATTTTTTGAAAAATTTTTGGGGTGATTAGCGGTTCCAATAGAGTTTTGTGTAAGGCTTGTATTTAGGACTTGTAAAATTTCAAGGTTTTAGCACCCCCCCCCCCCACACTTAAATTACACATTGTCCTCAATGTGTCCCAAAAATAATTTTTTAGGTTGATTAGATGTGTAAAATGGTGTTAAAAGCAAAGGTTTATGTTACTGGCAGTCTGGACACGGCCCCGTGTCCGCTGGACACGACACCGTGGCGAACTGCCAGTAACGAAAACTTACAGAAGGCGAACACGGGGGCGTGTTGGTTAGGCACGGCCCCGTGTCTGACAAAAAATCTGCAGGACAGTAACCAAACAGCAGGTCTGGGAGGTGAGCACGGGGGCGTGTTGGCTGGACACGTCCCCGTGTGGACAGTCTGTAAGCCTGAAAAACAGGTTTTGTTCCCCCGGTTTTTTTCCATCTTGGCCCTATAAGTGCTGAGGCTTAGCACTCCAAGCCTTGGTTTGTACCTGTTTCATCACTTAATACCACACCAAGTAACACAAACATCCTACATTACCATAGTTAATTGTCCCAAGCATAAAGTAAAAGAGAAAAAAAACGGAAAATAAAAGTGGTCAAGGAAAATAAATTGTTCAACACTTGGCACGCAGGCCACCAATTGTTCGATAGATAAAGGGACTTAAACCTGTGGGCTTGCCATCAACCCGCCCCTGCTCTTCCAAACTCCCTACTCCATGTCCTCATCGCTATCATCACCTCCATCCCCATGCCCCGCCATATATTCCCGGATGCTGCCGATATCGTCTTGTATATCGTTGATGTTGCGTTCAATAGCTCCGACCCGGTGGTATGTGTTGTTGGCGAGGTTGTAGGCGTTCCTGGTACACATGAGGTTTTCCTGCATAAGATCATGTAAGCTTTGAAAGTTAGGAAAACCGCCTCCTTGTGAGGAGGATTGACCCGGATCACCATGGGGTTGATACTGGTAGTGGGGAGGTGGTGCGTGAAGAACTAGGGCCTCCTGTGGGTTCCATGCATAGCCTTGCGTCCTTTGGAAGCTCACCGACCCGTCTTTCGCCTCATAAAGTAAGTTCATGGCTCAGCAAATGTGGTAGTCTACTTGTCCCGACGATGGGCTTCTTTCAAAGGACCTTGGAATTCGCGTGTAATGCTTGAAGAGACGGTACACCCATCCTCCGAAGAAGATAGGTGTTGGAGCGCGAGCAAGGCGGTTGAGATGCATGTTTCGTAACAGGAGATATGGAACATCGAGAGGCTTCCGGTTGTGGATACAGTGAAGGACAACCAAATCTTTCAACCCTACAACGCCACTACTGTCGTGACGTTGGTTAAGAGAGTAGGAGAGAAGCCTGTGAATGTAGCGATAGAGCGGATCCCTTAGCTTAGTACTCTTGGTGCTGCTAGGGTTGTAGATTCCTTCACCGATTTGAGCCCATGCGGCTTGTCGTTTATTTTCATCCAAGTCTCGTAATCCCCCGGTATTTTCCTCGTTTCCCGATTCCTCTTCCCCGTACAGTCCTATTATAGCTCCAAATTGTGCCATAGAGATCGAGTACCTTGTCCCGCCACACCGAAATGCAACCCCTTCATTGTCGAATGGGTCACACCTTGAAGTGAAGGTGAAAGTATTGTAGAACTCCATGGTGCATTGATGCACCGACCGAAGCCGAGTGTTCAATGCAACAGCTAGTGGTCCCGTAACGATGTTGTTGAATCGGTCCAGCTGGTTTACCAAGGTTAATAGGTCCGTGCATGCTCGCCTGGGGTACTCCTCGGGTCTTGTTTGAAGTATCTCGTATCTTGCCCTGGCATCGAGCTCACTTGCATTGAACCTTGTGAACTTCGCCATCTGAAAGAATACACCAAAAATTAGCACGAAACAATGAGATTTTTAAAGAAACTGCAAACAGTAGGCTGGACACGTCCCCGTGTTCAGCGGGCACGGCCCCGTGTCCAGACGTCTGTAACTCAAAAACTTCATTTTTCGCTCCGGTCCCGAGAATCTGAAAATTTTTGGTCAAGTATGTGCGGTTTCCCCCGAAAATGGAACCCTAAGTGCCGTTTTTCCCAAAATAACCCGTTTACCCTATTAATTTTATCTTTTTCGGTTCAAGAACAAGGGTTTGGGGTTTTTGTAAGAAATCGGGTGAATCTATGAACAATACAAGTGTATTTACTTCCCTTAACACTAATCTAATTAAATGCAAACAGATTTAGGCAAAAAATTTAGGTTTGATTCGAATTAACTTCAAGAACCCTAGATTTTTCCCCAAATTTGTGGTGTTTTAACTACATGCAAGTAACTAATCTAACTACTAAAAGTGATAGAATCATACCTTGATGTTGTTAGAGTGATAGGAGACATCGAAATTTTTCGAAAAATCGCCTGGAACCAGAGCTTTTTCGGGGAAACGGGGCGTGTGGAATGAAGAAACTGTTTTAAAAAAAGGGGATATATCCCGACTGTAGCGCGGACACGGCCCCGTGTCCAGCGGACACGGCCTCGTGCCGAGCAATTTTTTTTTTAGTGCTCGTGTGAGTGCCCTTGTTTCCCACAAGCCTTGGTTAGAAAACTTACCGCTTTCGATGTCATCCCAATTGCTCGTAACTTACCAGGTATGATGTTGGTTTCATCCTTCCACTGTTTGAAACGAGATCTCTTCCTCTTCATCCTCAACGAATCCTTGATAAAGTTTCAGCCGTTGCCCATTGACTTTGAATGGAGGCCCATTTCGAGACTTAATTTCTACTGCACCGTGTGGGAAAATATGGGTGACGGAAAAAGGTCCTGACCACCTAGACTTTAATTTACCAGGAAACAATCGAAGTCGTGAATTAAACAACAGAACTAGATCTCCTACCCGAAATTCATTAGGTTTAATATGTTTGTCATGCAAATTTTTCATTCTTTCCTTATAAATTTCAGAGTTTGAGTATGCATAATTCCTAAGCTCGTCTAATTCATTTAATTGACAAAATCGATTTTTACCAGCAAATTCTAAATCTAAGTTTACATTTTTGATTGCCCAGTAGGCTTTGTGTGCAATTTCTACTGGTAAGTGACAACTTTTTCCATAAACTAGCTTATATGGGGTTGTACCTATTGTTGTTTTATAAGCAGTTCGAAAAGCCCATAAAGCATCATCTAATTTATCAGCCCATTCCTTTTTATTTATCCCTACGGTTTTTTCAAGTATTCGTTTTAAACCTCTATTAGTCACTTCGGCTTGTCCGTTTGTTTGAGGGTGATATGCTGTTGAGACCCGGTGATAGACCCCATATCTTGTTAAAAAAAATTCAAGTTGATGGTTGCAAAAATGGGTACCTCTATCACTTATTAAAGCTTTAGGTGTGCCAAAACGAGAGAATAATTTTTTCAGAAATCTTACCACGACTCTTTCATCATTTGTTGGAAGTGCCTCGGCCTCGGCCCATTTAGACAAGTAATCTACTGCCACAAGTATATATTTGTTTCCTTTCGATGGTGGGAAAGGTCCCATAAAGTCGAGTCCCCACACATCAAAAATTTCACAAACAAGAATGCCATTTTGTGGCATTTCGTTTTTGGAAGAAATATTACCTGTTTTTTGGGCAAGCATCACATGTTTTTACAAGACTTTGGGTGTCTTTGTAAATGGTTGGCCAATAAAATCCTGAATCGAATACCTTTCGTGCGGTACTAGCAGCACCATGATGTCCTCCGTATGGACCTTCATGACAATGGCGGAGAATTCTTCGTGCTTCACTACCATGTACGCATCGTCGGACGAGTTGGTCGGCACACATTTTGAAAAGATATGGATCTTCCCAAAAGTAGTGTTTCACATTGGCAAAGAATTTTTTTCTTTGATGATGTGGCCACCCTTTTTCGACTATACCGCTAGCTAGGTAGTTAGCATAGTCGGCGTACCATGGTTCTTCCTTGTATTCCACCATTTCCAGGGACTCAGTTGGGAATTTTTCGTTGATTTGCTCGTCCCTGGTTGCTTCCAAAGCTAGGTCTTCTAAGCGCGAAAGATGATCTGCAGCGGTGTTTTCTGCTCCTCTTTTGTCCTTGATTTCAATGTCAAATTCTTGGAGGAGTAGAATCCACCGAATCAAACGTGGTTTTGCATCTTGCTTTTTGAAGAGATATCGGATGGCTGCATGATCTGTATAAACTATAGTTTTAGAAAGAACAAGATAAGAACGAAATTTATCAAAAGCAAATACCACAGCTAGTAACTCTTTTTCAGTTGTCGTGTAATTTTCTTGTGCATCATTAAGTGTTTTACTAGCATAATAAATTGGGTGGAAATGCTTTTCTTTTCTTTGTCCCAAGACAGCTCCAACTGCAAAGTCACTAGCATCACACATGATTTCGAAAGGAAATTTCCAATCAGGCGCTATCATGATAGGTGCATTGACTAACATTTCTTTTAAGGTGAGAAATGCTTGATTGCAATCATTGTCAAAGATGAAAGGAGCATCTTTTTCAAGCAATTTTGTTAGAGGTCTAGAAATTTTAGAAAAGTCTTTGATAAACCGCCTATAGAATCCGGCATGCCCTAGGAAACTTCTGATAGCTCGTACGGAGGATGGAGGTGGTAATCTAGAAATGGTATCTATTTTGGCTCGATCCACCTCCATTCCTTCGCTTGAGATCTTGTGACCGAGTACTATTCCCTCCGTTACCATGAAATGGCATTTTTCCCAATTAAGGGCGAGGTTAGTTTCCTCACATCGGGATAGCATTCGTTCAAGGTTATCGAGGCATTGGTCATATGAATCCCCAAAGATAGAAAAGTCATCCATAAAGACTTCCATTGTCTTTTCTATCATGTCGTGGAAAATGGCTACCATGCAACGTTGAAATGTTGCGGGGGCATTACATAGACCAAACGGCATGCGTTGATAAGCAAAAGTTCCATAGGGACATGTGAAAGTTGTCTTTTCTTGGTCTTCGGGTGCTATCGGGATTTGAAAGTAACCTGAAAAACCATCCAAGAAACAATAAAATTTATGACCGGATAGTCTTTCTAACATTTGATCAATGAAGGGTAAAGGAAAGTGATCCTTTCTTGTTGCTTCATTTAATCGTCTATAATCTATACATACTCTCCATCCTGTGACGGTTCTCGTTGGTATTAGTTCATTCTTTTCGTTGGTTATTACCGTCATACCTCCTTTCTTTGGAACTACTTGGACAGGACTTACCCAAGGGCTATCGGAGATAGGATAGATAAGTCCGGCGTCAAGTAATTTGATGACTTCGTTTTTAACCACTTCTTGAACATTTGGATTTACTCAACGTTGTGGTTGTATTACTGATTTGTAGTCATCGTTCATCAAAATTTTGTGTATGCACATGGAAGGACTAATTCCTTTTATGTCTACAAGTTTCCAAGCTATTGCGTTTTTGTGTTTTTTCAAAAGATTAATTAATTTTTCCTTTTCTAAGTTATCTAATTTAGACGAAATAATTACAGGTAAATTACCATCTTTGTCTAGAAAAGCATATTCCAAACCTTTTGGAAGTTCTTTGAGCTCAAGTGGTGGGTCTTTGGGAGACTCTTTATTTGGTTGCTCATTTCGATCAAGAACTTTAAAAGTTTGTTCTATGGCGACCTCTTCTTCAACAAAGTGGTCAATCTCTTCACTTGTATCGGGTGGTTCATCTTCATCTTCAATTAGGGGGTCATTATTGCCGAAAGGATATTTCATTGACCGTTCGAGATCGACACTTCTTTTAAATGCCCCTAATTGAAGAGGTAGATTTTTGAACTTCCGGTTTTTCATAGCTTCGTGAGTTTTTACAAATGGTCGTCCCAACACTAGAGGAGCGTCATCAAGAATGACAAAATCGGTCGGGATTACCATTTGATTTGTTTGAACCAATACATCTTCAACTACACCGATTGATTTTATTACTTTCCGATTGGATAGAAAAATGGGTATTTGAAGTGGAGAAAAATCACTAATACTTAATTTTTCGAAAATGTAGTTAGGCATTATGTTAACACAAAGATCTTTATCGATTGTGACATTACTAATAAACGAATTTTGAAAGAAACATGGAACCGGTGTAATGTTAATTTCAAATGGGTCTTCTTTTATTAGTGAGGTTTGATCATTAGTTAACTTAACACTTACTGTTTCGTCAATTTTAGTGTTAGTGCTTAACTCTTTTAAAAACTTAGTATGAGGGGGTACTAAACAATGATTTTCAAAAGAAGGTGACAAGAGATTAATTTTTTCAAAATTAGACTCTTCTTGAATTTTAACGTTGTTGGACTCACCTTTTTCGTTGTTTAACTCATGTGTCGGTTTTTCACTTATTTGTTCTTCCATTTTTACACTTTCGGTTATCTCTTCTTTTTTTAACTCTTCTCTTGCGCGGGACTCCTCTTCCCTTGCGCGAGCTTCTTTTATACATCGATCGATAACTCTAATGTGTTCTAATATCCTATCGGTCACTTCGGTTATAGAAAAAGAATCGGAATTTTCTAAGCTTGAATCCGGTTGTTCGATCCTTTGTTCCTCATAATACCCATATGAAGTCGATGGTTCGCACCATTGTTGTTCATTGTAAGCATATGATGGATAAGGTTCGTAATTTTGTTCTTCGTAATACTCATATGAGGTGGGTTGTTCACGCCATGGTTCCTCATAATAAGCATACGAAGGTGGTGGCTCATACCTTGGTTTCTCAAAGTATGAGTAAGAAGGCTCATACCTTGGTTCATCAAAATATGAGTATGAGGGAGGAGGTTCATACCTTTGGTCTTCATAGGACGTGTATGAAGTCGATGGCTCGTACCTGGGCTCCTCATAGTAGGTGCATGAATTGGATGGTTGATATGAGTGATTATTTTGAACCGAGCGTGTGTTACGACAATTAGTGCAATAATTACCCCTATAATCATCCTCCTCATAGGTGTAGTTGTAACCTCCTGAGTATTGATCCACAAGAATCACTCAGCAGACCACAACCAAGTCTCAAGATCAGAAAACAAAAATAAAAACGGAAACAGAGGCTGGACACAGCCCCGTGTCTGGTGAACACGGCCCCGTGTACAGGATCTGTATCTGGGCGTTTTAATTAAAGTTACTGGTCATGTTGAGCACGGGGGCGTGTTCAGTGAGCACGGCCCCGTGTTCAGACTCTGTATCTGGGTATCTAACTAAAAATATGCAGCACGGGGGCGTGTTCAGTGAGCACGGCCCCGTGTTCAGGCTACTGTAAATGCAAACTAAACTAAAATGCAGAAAAATGTGCGCGCGTTTTGAAAAGGTTTTGAAAAACTGATTAGGCCGTCGATTTTAAGTTTTCTTAAAATCCTTGTGTCCCCGGCAACGGCGCCAAAAACTTGATTCGTGTGAAGTGTTATATATATTAGGTGTATATTTTAAGCCCCTTTAACACTTTTTAGCCAAGTTTTAAATTTATAAAACACGATATTTTACTAACACTAAACACACATATGGGCAAGTGCACCCATCGTGGGCGTAGTATAGCGTTGGTAAGATACCGAGGTCGTCCAAGGACACAAGAGCTTTTAGTACCGGTTTATCCTCAACGTCTAATCAAAATAAAAAGTTAGAAAAGGTTTTGAACTAGGAAAAAATAAAAACTAACTAAAAAATGTTGAAAATAAAAATAAAAGAAAAACAGATAGACAAGATGAATCACTTGGTTCCGACTCGTATCTAGTATAACCTTTGATTATTTTCGCACTTTTGCACATAATTAAGAGATTATCTTAGTTATTGTAGTAGGCCCCTCTTTTGAAGGTGACGTTACCCTCACCCCAGTAGTTTGAGTCAGCAAGGATACAATCCTAAAATGGTGGATTATTGGAAGATAATTAATTAAGTTATTAATGCAAATTATGGTAGGCCCCGCTTTTGGCGGTGACGTTACCCTCGGCTAAGTAGTCTGAGTCAGCAGGGATACAGTCCTAAATAGCCGGGTTATAATATTAATAGTAGTTAACTTATGAGGGGATCAAAGAGTTTGGACCCCCGCCATCCAATACCGTGAAGCATTGAAGGAGGTCCTACTAAATTTGACCCAGGTCCATTGCAGGACCTCTAAACGCTGAACAATGGCAAGACCTTTACCAAACCGTTCCCTTAACCCCCGACCAGGTAGCCAACATACCTCCATATAGACCGTGGAGATATGAATGGTGAAAATCTTTTATTTTATATAGACAGTAAAATAATGCCAAGACACCACGGACAAACGATAAGGAAAGATCACCTTCAACATAAGTAACTAGTTATTAAAGTCATTAATACAAAACCAAATTGTTGGATCGTTGTTTGACCCGATTGAGTCGATCAGAAGAGTCTTTTATCCGAATCAGAGGCGGAATCAAAGATACGGACACTCGATGTAATTATAATGTCTCTTATATTGATATGAAACTGATTT
Organism: Helianthus tuberosus; assembly: GCA_030545235.1. Lineage (NCBI taxonomy): Eukaryota > Viridiplantae > Streptophyta > Magnoliopsida > Asterales > Asteraceae > Helianthus > Helianthus tuberosus. The sequence continues at coordinate 26,752,292 of CM060396.1, read as the reverse complement.
ACAACCTGGAGACGATCTGACAGAGCTTCGCTACTCAGATCCGAAAAGTTACAAATGAATAACCAAGTGCACCTATATATAGAAGTAAGATTTCGCTTGAGAGTAACCTGAACCAGTTGAAGCGAACCAGTTGAAGCGAACCAGTTGAAGCGAAATCTGATGTGTATGATTTCGCTTGAACTTGTCACAAGTTCACTTCAAGCGAAATCTTCACTTAAATCTCATTTCTCAGTTTCTCGAACCTCGTGCACTGGTAATCCTATCCTATTACATGATACAAGACGAAGTCAATAGACATAGTGCACTAACAGACTCCCCCTTGGATATTGACGTAGTCTTCAGTGACTATTCTTCAATATGACACATCTTCAGTCTTGATCATTCTGCATCCTCACTTAGATTGTAACATTGTAAGCATCCAACTATCTCTTCTTCTATCAGCTTCAGGCTCCCCCTTTAGTCAAGCTTCCGTGCTTTGGGATCGACACCTAGCTTTCCAGATATAAGCTCCTAACTTTCAGCTTGTCTTCACACTCCCCCTTAGATTTTGCTTCCGGGATCGTAGTCTGGACTATCATCTGCAATTTCTCAAACATTTATAAGTAACAACATTTTAGACTATCCAGGAATCGTAACCTGGCAATTCCAATCAAATTCTCTAATCCACTCCCCCTATCAACAAACTGTATAGATTTAGCAGTATTAAAGAATCCAACTCCCCCACAGTTTATCATCCAAGTTCAAATTAATGACCTTGGAGATATCACAAACTGTTTTTGAAATTTTTGATTTTAATTCAAGTTTCAATTTAATGAACTTGTTTCATTTTCAGAAACACAATCAGCATACTTAGATTTTGAAACTCAGCACTCAGACATCAGTTTGTCGAAAATAAAGTAGAATCAAAAATCTTTTTGTATTTTCTGAAAATATAAAGCAATAACGAAATATGTACAAACATATTTACAGACAATATTTTTGTTTGAGTATGCTTCAGAGGATCATATCAGTTTCTGACAAGTCACAAGTACCGTTGAGCTTAAAATCACATTACGCATTAAACAATTTACTTAGATTGTCGATATACTTGTCCACTTAAATTTTCATACAAACTTCAACTCATTCAGGATACAAATTAGGTGTTTTAAGAACTTAAACTCATTCATGTGTCCCACCTCTTGAATATACTCCCGTATCCAGAATCCCAATAATCAGTCTTACAGGTGAGAATACTACAATGATATCTGTATATAAATTAGGTATGCGAGGGCCAAGGGATCTCAGGTCGATACTTCCGTATACGCAGAGAGATATCAGCTTCGACTTTACGGTATGTCCCCTTTAGAGGATCTTTTTGCTTACAACAGCAGCATTTATCAATTTAATTGTTTCAGCATGCTGAGGGTTTAATGCTGTATTTCAAGCATTGCAGCAAGTATTAGCCAGGGACTAGGTCAGAACTACCGTTCAGCAGAAGTCCCGGAATAATACCCCAGACATCATTGAGTATAAAGACCTAGTATATCAGATTAAGAGACCTTTCAAACGAGATTTCAGGGGTTACCTATATATCCAAGTAGTGTTCCCCACAAAATAAGCAAGTTTGAATTTAGGTTTATATCCCGAAAAAGTTTACTAAGTGTATAAAAACCTACCGACACATCCACGGTAAGATCGTTTAACACATTTAAACTTTCCATTTCTTTAGCATACTGTAACTGTCTACTGATGTACTATCATTTCCTCTTTTTACGTAAAAACTCAATTTTTGAATTTTATCATGTTTTTGACTTTTTCAAATTTTCAAATGTTTTTGTATTTTCTAACAAATATTACTCCCCCTAAAATGCAAAATCATATAAAGAAAATTTGACAACCAATACTGATAGCTTTGTCTCGCCATCCATTTTCCGCATCTCATGCTCTGTTTTGCAGAAAATATAACGTACCCCCATGATTTACAACCCATTGATCTTAACAGTTTGAAAACCGTTTTTCAATCTGATGAAAATAATCATGTTTGTTCAGCCGTGAGGGTTTCGGCATAATCAATCAACACTCCCCCTTACAACAAACTATTTTCCCGTAATGATTTCAAAACACTTAAGTTTGTTTTAATCAGAATGGTTTTTCCGGAAAAATTAGTTTGTTTACCCATCACATGTGGATTCGGGGTCATCTCATCACCTTGTTCTCTTTAAAACCTTTTTGTACAAATTTTAACAATATAAGATCAAACACCACAATCACTTGTAGAAAATCAAGTACAACTTAATGTCCTTGATTGACCACTTGTAAGACGAAATATCACAGTTACCATCCTGTGAATTTCTCAAGAATGATGCCGATACCTGCTTCACACTTACCAACCTGGAAGCTCCGGGAAGTCAGATTTTTCTATTTGAAAAGTTTCACCCAAGCCTGACTGTCCTTGGGTGTATTTTGAGCTTTTCTCTTTTCTTCATAAAACTCTTTCACTCCTTTTTCCTTACCATCAACCATCTTACTAAAAATATGTTTAACATTGCTATTAAACATTTTTCCAGCATCAACACCTTTTGATTTTGTGTTTGTGGCTTGTAATGGAGGAAATTTTTCATCATTCATCAAAAGAACAGTTTCTTCCTTCTTTACCTCAACTTGTGGCTCATCTGATTTTGTGGAATCAGATTCATTGCCCGAACTTGGCTTATCTGACTTAAATGAGTCAGATTCATCGCCTGATGATGGCTTGTCTGACTTTGAAACATCAGATTCATCGCCGACCATTTTCTTCTTTTCCTTTTTCTCTTTTGTCCTCAGATTTGTATCTGAAGAATTCGATTTGCTTGACTTTGCTGTCGAGTGAATCGATTCATCAGAACTCTTATTCGAACCAACCGGTGAACCCGAAGACAAAATTTTCTCAAGATATTCTCTCGCCTTCTTCCTTTTCTTTCGTAGTCTATCTTTCTGCCCCTGTGAAAGTTTAACTTTCTTTTCTTGAATTGTCTGATCCTGAACTTTAGGTTTTAGAACCTTCTGTTCATGGGGCTTGACTTTGACTGGCTTCTTTACCGTTCTTTGAGATTAAACCCTCGATCTTCCCATCGATCTCCTTGGGCAATCTCTGGCAATATGTCCTCTGATATGGCAATTATAGCATCTTCTTGTATCAAAATTCCAATTCTGGCAGTTAACAGCAATGTGTCCTCTAACACCACAGGTGTAGCGCACTCTGTTATCGTACCATCCACTTCTGTCAGTCCAAACCTTCAGATCATAACATTGTTTGGCTTGGTTATAGTCATTTCTCCTCTTCAATGCTGGATTTGTCTTTTGAGCACTGTGGTCAAACCTGCACCACTTATTACCAACATTTTGTAAGTTTTCATTTTTAACTTTTTGTGATTTTTGATAATGATTGGATGATTTATCTGATGAGCTTTTGATTTCATTTTTAGAATTTTTCAAATTTCTATCTTTTTGTTTCTGTTCTGCATTCTTCTTAACAGTTTTTTTTTAGAACATTCACCTGTTTCAGTAGATTGCAGAACAGTATTTTGAAATTTTTCTTGTAAATCTAAAAATATTTTTCTTTTCTTTTCTTTTTCATCATCAGATATCTCATCACAATCTTCAACTTTGACATTTTCAATGTTGAAATTGATTGGTTTTGGACAAACATGTGATGTAGAAGTCACAAAACCTTTCAATTTTACTTCAAGCTCTTTGATTTTAGTCCGAGCTTTTTCAGCTTCTTTTTCAAGCTGAATGATTTTAGCAAGATGAGAATTGATTTCAATTTGTTTTTCAAGATTATCTTTACCAAAAACATCTCTCTCATCTTCTAAAATCTTTAACTGACTTTTGAAATCATTTTCAAATTTTAATTTTTCATTTTCAAACTCTTTTTCTTTTTCTTTCAAAATCTTGTTTTCTGATGTTAAACTGTTCAAATCACTAAGCAGTTTGACATTTTCAGACTTCAAATTTTCACAAATTCCCTGCAACATAAGAATCTGGTTATCATCAGTTTGCTTCTCATCTCTCAACTTCTCGACTTCTGATGTCAAACTTTCTGCATCCTTCAAAAGTTTGTCATTTTCAGCCTTAAAGTTGTCACATTTAGAGCACACTGATTCTGAACTTGAAGATCCAAGCTTCAAAGATTCTTCGTTCTTTGGAATATCCTTTGTTTCCATCTTATATGTTCCTGCACAAAAGAATTTAACGAAATCAAAAGGATTCATACTTTCATCAATATAACATTTCCTTTTAATATCATATTTCAGAATATTCTTTGTTTCAAGACACACACGAATTCTATTATCAATTTCAGTAATAACATCCAATTCCAATTTTTGTAAATTCTTTTCCATTTCGGTCAAAATTTCCTTCTTTTTCCTATTTTCCATACGAAACTCTCCATTAACCTCATTAAAGAACTGTGTTGGATAAAGTTCTTGAAAAAAATCTTCCCTTTTTAACCCAGCCAAAAATTTATCCCATTTAGCAGGTAATGCATTTGCCAATTTCGATATCTGTTCATCATTTGATATTCTAATATCCTTGTTTCTCAAACTGTCCATTAAATTTTTAAACCGTATTTCCAAATCATCCAACGTTTCATCCTTTCGACACATGAAATATTCAAATCTTTCAACTAAAACCTCCTTTTTCTCAGAAGAAGAACAACAAGTCCAATTGTTCATTCTTTCAAATTTAGTGTTTTCCAGTTCATCAAACATTTTGAATTCTTGGTATTTGTGCCGTGTAAATCACCTGCAAACAAACAAACAAACAATCAGTATACACAATAATATCCTGAAATAGATTGATACCCTGTTGACGTGAAATAATCTTGACACGAAATTTCACTTTTCAATCGAACTAGGAAACTCAATCAGAAACACAAGTTGATTCTTCAAGCGAAATCAACTTTGTTTGACCAGCTGAAGCGAAATCAACTAATGATAACTTGAAGCGAAATCAACTGTTTATAACTTCAAGCGAAATCCCAAGAACCTATTTCGCTTCAACCTGAAATCAATCTTCAAGCGAAAACCAGCAAACACAAGTTCATTTCAGAAGTTTCAAGCGAAACCAACTATTTCGCTTCAGGAAGTCTATTTCGCTTCAGAGTTTCAAGCGAAATCCAGAACATAACACTATTTCGCTTCAGAGTTTCAAGCGAAATAATCCAAACAGTCTACTTTGAAGCGAAATCAATTAAATCCACGAACACTATTCAAGCGAAATCTTGTTTCTGTCCAATTTTTGTCATTTTTACTTTGAATTTCGGTCTCAAACTTTCAAGGCTTTGTTAAACTGTTGTTTTGAATGTTCGGTGAGAAGTTCAATCCATTTTGACCATAAAATCTCGTTCAGTTTGAAAAAGAAGGTGTAGAAGTCAGAATCTAATTGCAATCGAGCTAAACTCTTCCTCCTGAGCTCTGATACCACTTGTTGGATCGTTGTTTGACCCGATTGAGTCGATCAGAAGAGTCTTTTATCCGAATCAGAGGCGGAATCAAAGATACGGACACTCGATGTAATTATAATGTCTCTTATATTGATATGAAACTGATTTACAACCTGGAGACGATCTGACAGAGCTTCGCTACTCAGATCCGAAAAGTTACAAATGAATAACCAAGTGCACCTATATATAGAAGTAAGATTTCGCTTGAGAGTAACCTGAACCAGTTGAAGCGAACCAGTTGAAGCGAAATCTGATGTGTATGATTTCGCTTGAACTTGTCACAAGTTCACTTCAAGCGAAATCTTCACTTAAATCTCATTTCTCAGTTTCTCGAACCTCGTGAACTGATAATCCTATCCTATTACATGATACAAGACGAAGTCAATAGACATAGTGCACTAACACAAATAAAAAGTGCAAAAGATTAGAAATAAAAAAGTATTATACTAGACACTTTGTCTTCACCAAGTGATGTAAGAGACTTAGGCAAACATGGCCTTGATTGTCAAGAACTCTTACGATCAATCTTGGATCCCGAGACGACTCACACACTCTATGATGGACAATGGATGATGGTGGTGGATGATGGTGTTGTGATGGTGGTGGGTGGTGGATGAAGTGTGAGAGAGGTGGTGTGCCAAGGGATGAGTTGAAATGAAACCAAGCACTCCTATTTATAGGCTGAACAGAAGGCTGGGCACGGCCCCGTGTCCGCTGGACACGCCCCCGTGCCTGTCTGACACTCTCTCTTCATTAATTGTAATTCGCAATTACAATTAATGCGCCTGCTGTACTTTCGCCACGCCCCCGTGTTCACTGGACACGGCCCCGTGGTGGGAAATAGAAGCTTCTATAGGTTTGTCTTTTCTGCTACTTCTTGGGCACGGCCCCGTGCTGGCGGAGCACGGGGCGTGTTCAGTCTTCTGCCTTCTCTATTTTGCTTGGGAAGATCTCGTTGAGGGGTCGGGCAGTCCACTTATGTTCCTTTTCTTGTATTTATGTTAGATATAGTTGTCTTTTTGCTTCTTTTGTGAATTTGAGCTCATTTAATCCTGAAAATACAAAAGGAAGACAAAAACACTCTTTTTCCAACATTAGTACTTAAAAGGGGTTAGTTTTATGCCTCATTTGATGTAATTTATATGTTGCATTTTACACACATCAAATACCCCCACACTTGAACTTTTGTTTGTCCTCAAGCAAAACTCTTTAATATGTGGCTTACACTCCCAAATGGAATGGGTAGAAAAGAAGGTTTTGGCTTGTCATAGAGTGTTGGGAATCCAAGATCTTTTTGGGTTTTATTTTTATCTATTTACAATCCTATTTGTCATGATTTATTTAAAACTTTTCATAAGAGAAATTATTTATTAGTGCATAACATGCCTTTTTAAAATTCCATTTATATACAAGTTCACATACCTCACGGAGAAATCACTCACATTCGGCCGAATGTGTATTTTTAGTGAATCACTCGAGAGCGGCATGGAACTTATTCCTACCATAAGCTTGCCAAGCAATCAATCCTCCTCCTTTTTAACTTTTATACCTTTGTAAATATCAAGAGGACTTTGTGGGTGAAGGGTTAGGCTTGGGTTAAAGGTAGGTGGTTGGGTTAGTGGTTAGTAGAAAAAGGGTGAAAAAGCGTAACAAGTGTCGGTTTTCGTAGGACTTTCTATTTTTGTAACTTTTATTTTGATGAATCTATCATTCAAACAAAGTTATTTTGATGAACTTGTTTGTTTATTTTGAGATAAAAACGATAAGGTTAAACCCGTTTCGGCAAACTTACGTAAACTAGTTACATAAACCGATCTGAACGCGTAAATGCGTAACGGGCAATCAAATGAACCATATACAAGTCCCATACGTTATTATGCTTAGAATATGTTAATACATCAGTAGGATGTTAACATATATGCCCAAAAAGTATTTAAAACCAAATTAAGTCCCGTAGGGGCATTTTGGTCATTTTACCCTTTATAAAAGAGGTTTTAAAACAAACCGAGGTTCTGGTCTTTGGTAATCAGTAAAAATATTTATTTTATCACATTACATTAGTAAGATATCATACATATGTGAGGTTTACCATTCATGGCCAAACTATGCCCCGAAAGGGTATTTTGGTCATTTCACATATGCTTTTACGGACATTTTTGGAAGTCTGAGTTCACGACTTATACCTACTGTAATAATATTAAAATTTGTTTAAAAATTCAGTAGGTAAAAAGTCTTAGGTGTTAATTATGGTTTAAAACCATGCTATGCACCTAAATAGCGTAAAAATCGCTAATTGACGATAATTAAGGAGTTTTATGAAAATCGGAGATTTTGATCAGTTTTGAATGCTCAAAATAATTTATTTAATATAAGAAATCAGTAGGAAAAGGTTTGGCATTCAAATCATTTGTAAATCTCATTTATGCATGAAAATGGTATTATCGTCATTTACCGAATAATACACGAACTCTATGATATGATCAATTTATAATCCGATCAATAATTCCAACAATCCCTAAAAATAATATCTTAACAGTAGGTAATGATTTTTGGGTCAAAATCCAAGTTTAAACATGCCTTATGCAAGATATCGCAATTTAATTAATTAAAAGCTTATAATTACGATATCGAGCATAACTCCTATTTGGGACCAAGAACCGATGTCAAATTTTCGGGACAAAGTTATATATCAGTAACAAAGGTTTTTGTCCTCTCACATTTCTAAAAATCTCATTCATATGTTAAAAGGGCAAAATGGGCATTTATAAGCATAATAACGGAAACTAGTGTATAATTCAAACTACTAAGGACCAGGTAATATAACCTCAGAGGGTTATACTACTATATGATACGGTCCTAATGGAACTTAAAACATGGGAGAATTAAGCTTGAACGGGTCAGAACTGAAAGTCAAATCAAAAGTCAAGCTTTTGTGACTTTCGGTTATAAACTGACCTTAGACTATTAATTGCCGGGTTAGGACTAATAAAACATGTTTTAATATAAATTACCAAGTCATTAGAATGTTAAAATATAATTTACAACCTCTGGTTTATTAATTTTAATCGTTTTCAAACATTCTGTCCAGTTTGACTTTTTGTCAAACTACTTTGACCCGACAATTGACTAGTCAAACGAGATAATTAGGAGGTGCCCTTTTAAGGGTTAATCACCTACCTTAATATGGTTCTATAACCACTTTTAATTTGATCAGTGGCTGATCCATATGTAATTAAAACGAAACTCAAACTTAATTTACGATAAGTTTGACTTTAGAGTAATTAAGCTAATTGAAACGACTAAGCAAGTAATTAGAGGCTTACTAAAAGTCCTAGCTGTCTTTTCTACACTTCAATTCTTCTCCTAGTGTTTGCAAGCTCCAGATGCAGGCCCTTTTGAAGTTGTTGCAAATGATGTGCCAAGAACACATGAACTAAGGTCTTTTATATAGTCAATTGCAAGATCATGGATCCTTTCCAGGTGTTAAGGGACACTCTAGGATCACCCCAGGTGTCCTAGATGATTTATAAATCGACTTATAGCTCCTAGAAATCGATACAAACTAGCCTAAGGCAGTGGAACAGCCAAATCCCGCACCTGGCAGTTTATTACTGAACTGGGGACCTCACACGGCCCGCGTAAGGTTCTGCTTGGCCTTACGCGGCCCGCCTGGAGCTGGGAAACTGGCAAAACAAGTTTCATTGTTGGCAGAATCAGTCCCTGGTAGTTTTAAACCCTATTTAACCTTATTGTTGACATATAGGGCCCTTGTAGTTAATTTGTTGAAGATCAAGGATGAATAAACAAACTTCGTTAGGCTCGGGTTCGTTAAATATCACTATAAAAGCAAGTTTCGTCAAGTTGGCACTTATAGCCCAAAGTCTTGAAAACATGCTTAACGATCTCGAAACCACGTGAAATTTATACCTCTTATTCTTAAGAGTATATTTGAATATTCTGAAGACTTGGTTTCGTTAAAAGGTCACTCAGAGGTCAGAATCGACATGTTGACACGTTTAACCCTTGTAATTTAATAATCTTCCGATTATTTTCATAAACGGCTTCTTATATCCAATCAATCACTCGTTTAAGAATATATTCATCATGTATGGTCATTCAGAGGCACAAGTTTGGCATGTTGACACTTTTAGTCCCTGTGGTTTCATAATTTCACTGTTTGACAACTCTAGTCCTTCAAACTCAATCTTTCACATAATTTGAGTTTAGGACACGTGTCTTTACATATTTGGACACGTTTTTACGTGGTGTTACAAGATGAAGCCAAGATGATTCCGGACGTGATAGCCGGTACATTTTTAGTTAATGATGTTTTTGCTAAAGTATTATTTGAATCTGGTGCGAACCAAAATTTTATTAATACTTCATTTTGCAAAATTCTTAATCAACCATTAACTAAACTCCCACAAGAATGTCTAGTAGAGACAGCAAATGGGGAAACCGTTAAGATTATCGAAATCTTGCAGGGAGCAAGAATAGAAATTTTAAATCAAAAGTTTATTGCAAACCTTTACCCATTGAAACTGGCAGGATTTGATGTTGTATTAGGAATGGATTGGTTAGTAGCCAATAAAGCCAGTATTCTATGTGATCAAAAGTCAATCCAAGTAAATTCACCAAGGGATGAAAAGATCACAATTAAAGGAGATAAACCATCTAGATCCACGAAATTCATCTCTGTGATGAAAACAGCAAGTTATGTAAGAAAAGGATCATTTGTGTATTTGATTTCTATAATCACTAACACTAAAGGAAAGGAATTAAAAGATATTCCAGTAGTATCTCAATTTCCAGATATATTTCCAGAAGAATTACCAGGACTACCGCCAGACAGGGAAGTTGAATTTAGAATTCACCTGCTACCAGGAACAGCACCAATTGCCAAAGCACCCTACTGTTTGGCACCCGCAGAAATGCAGGAACTAAAAAAATAGTTAGACGAATTGTTGGAAAAAAGATTCATACAGCCAAGTTCATCGCCATGGGGAGCACCGATTTTATTCGTTAAGAAGAAAGACAGATCAATGCGTATGTGCATTAATTACCGCGAATTGAACAGGGTCACGATTAAAAATCGGTATCCATTACCGAGAATCGATGATCTGTTCAATCAATTGCAAGGAGCTCGATTTTTCTCAAAGATCGATTTACGATCAGGATATCATCAATTAAAGGTACAGGAAGAAGACATTCCTAAGACCGCTTTTAGAACAAGGTATGGCCATTATGAATTTACTGTCATGCCATTTGGTTTAACCAAATCCCCAGCCGCATTCATGGACATGATGAACCGAATATGTAAGCCATATTTGGATAAATTCATAATTGTCTTTATAGATGGTAATCTCATTTACTCTAAGAGTAAAGAGGAACACGTAGCGCATCTGCACGCACTTCTAAGTTTATTAAGAAAAGAAAAACTTTATGCAAAATTTTCAAAGTGCGAGTTCTGGTTAGAACATGTACAGTTTCATGGACATTTAGTCAATCATGAAGGAATTCATGTGGATCCCACCAAGATCGAGGCGATTACCAAATGGAAAACCCCTGAATCACCAACCGAGGTTAGAAGTTTCTTAGGATTGGCTGGTTATTATAGAAGGTTTATTCGAGATTTTTCTAGAATAACCATTCCCTTAACTAAGTTAACCTGTAAATCTATTAAGTTTGAATGGGGACCAAAACAGGAAGAAGCCTTTAGAATTCTTTAGCAAAGATTGACCAACGCACCCATACTAGCGTTACCAGAAGGAACTGAAGACTTTGTAGTCTATTGTGACGCTTCTAAGATAGGTTATGGATGTGTGTTAATGCAACGTCAAAAGGTTATAGCCTACGCCTCTAGACAACTTAAGAATCACGAAGAGAATTATTCAACCCATGATCTAGAATTAGTAGCTATAATTTTTTCCCTGAAGATTTGGAGACATTACCTTTACGGTAGTAAGTTTACTATTTTTACGGACCATAAGAGTTTAAGGTATGTTTTCGGGCAAAAGGAGTTGAATATGAGACAAAGATGTTGGACGGAAATTCTTAGTGATTATGATTGTAATATCCAGTATCATGCAGGAAAAGCAAAAGTAGTTGTTGATGCTTTAAGTCAAAAGTATCATGAAAAGCCAAAAAGAGTATGTTCTCTTAAATTAAATCTACAGGTAGATTTAAATGAACAGATTAGAAAAGCACAAGAATCAGTAATCAAGGACGATACTGAGAAATTAAAAGGAATGATTAAGGAACTAGAACAAGGAACAGATGGAATTTGGAGATTCCATAAGAAAAGAATGTGGATACCTAAATTAGGAAACCTACGTCACCGTATATTAGAATAAGCCCAGAAGTCTAAGTATACGATACATCCTGGAAGTGATAAGATGTATCAGGATTTAAGAAAGAATTTTTGGTGGATAGGAATGAAAAAGGATAGAGCAGCTTATGTTTCTAAGTGTTTAACATGTTCCCAAGTTAAAGCTGAACACCAGAAACCCTCAGGTTTGTTACAACAATTAGATATGCCAGTGTGGAAGTGGGAATTGATAACAATGGATTTTATTACTAAATTACCCAAAACAAGGAAAGGTAATGATACAATCTTGGTGATTGTAGACAGGCTAACTAAGTCAGCCCATTTCCTACCAATGAAGGAAACTTTCAGTATGGAACAATTAGCTAAGTTATATGTAAATGAAATAGTTTCATTACATGGAATTCCTTTATCAATTGTTTCTGATAAGGATAGCCGTTTTACCTCTCATTTTTGGACAAGTTTCCAAAAAGCAATGGGAACTAAGTTAAATATAAGCACAACTTATCATCCTCAAACAGACGGACAAAGCGAAAGGACGATTCAAACAATGGAGGACATGCTTAGAGCTTGTGTAATTGATTTCGGAGGTAACTGGGACGATCACCTACCATTGATAGAATTTTCTTATAATAACAGCTATCATAGAAGTATCAATGTTGAACCCTTCGAAGCACTTTATGGACGGAAATGCTGAACCCCAATCTGTTGGGCAGAAATTGGAGAAAAGCAGTTATCCAGACCTGAAATGGTACAAGAAACAACTGACAAGATCAATCCAGTCAAGGAAAGACTGAAAGCAGCACATGATCGACAAAAGAGTTATGCTGATAACAGAAGAAAGTCGTTAGAATTTCAGATAGGTGACAAAGTGTTATTGAAAGTCTCTCCTTGGAAAGGAGTGGTAAGATTCATCAAAAGGGGAAAGCTAAGCTCCAGGTATGTTGGACCTTTTGAAATTATTAGAAGAATAGGGCATGTAGCCTATCAGCTACAACTGCCAGAGGAAATGGCAGGAATACATGATGTATTTCATGTATCTAATCTCAAGAAATGCTTAGCCAATGAATCACTCGTAGTGCCTCTTAAGGATATAGAGGTAAATGAGCAGTTAAAGTTTGTAGAGAGGCCTCTACAGATCGAAGACGGGAAAGTTAAGAACCTCAAGCACAAGAGATTAGTTCTGGTCAAAGTAAAATGGGATTCCAAGAGAGGACCAGAATATACATGGGAGCTTGAATCAGAAATGCAAAGGAAATATCCACACCTATTCCAGTAGATCTCGAGGACGAGTTCTAAAACAAGGTGGGGAGGATATAACAACCCTCCTAAATAATTTTCGACACCCCTAAAATAATTAGAACGTACCAATATGTCTTAAAAACATACCCCGCATGCGAAAACGGGCCCCGGATACCTTTATTTTTATTAAAATTAATTAAAAACAATTTTTATTAGTCCTTGGCGGGCCGCGAAGACCACCCCTTGGTCTTACGCGGGCCGCGACAGATAGGCCACCAGGAGAAACCCGGTGATGCCACATGGCAGCCACACGTCGAAGCTAGAGCGGTGACCCAACAAGGCTAGGGCCTACCCAGCCTATGTCACGGGCCGCGAAGGCCCTGCCTTCTTTCTACGCGGGCCGCGAGGGAAGTCGAAGGGTCACTATAAATTAAGGCCCTTAGCCTCAGTTTCAAATCGTTCAATCTCTCGTTCTCTCTCTCAATTTCTACGTAGTATACATTATACTCGGGCATAATACGCCCCTAAATAACAAAGTTCTGCCTCGTTGTAAGTATTATAACCCCGGTTACGTATTAGATACGCTGCCCGATTGATCCAGGGTTCCGTAACGGCTGTCGTGGTTCTGCCTGACGTAGTCGTTGGAATACCGTCTTGGGGAGGGTATCATTAATATAAATAATGGGTTATTATACTAACACGTGTGCCTTTGTATAAATTATAGATAATCACCAGGAAATCCTTAAGGAAAACCTAAGACAGCAATGTGAGTAATCTCCTTTTTGTAAACTATTTTCACAAAACCTTTATTTATTTACATTATGATTAGCAGTGATTGAGCCTTTGTAATTCTTCAACTACTGCCGGTATGTTGGGGTTTTGTATACAAAATGTGGAAAACGTTACCATTGGACAAAGATTTAGCCAATGGGTAATATGACCCACCAGTCAGGATTGACAGTACTGAATGAGTAATTGTGTAGATGTAAACATTGTAATCGCTCTCAATACTGTAAATTGATAAAACTCTTCTTGATTAAATTGGGATTCACTTACCAGTATTTCCCAATGACAAAATGTTTTTAAATGCGTTTTAGGTAACAAAATGTGAAAGCCAACATAGAAGCCAGCTGGACAGCACTGAAGGCTTGGAAAAGTGGTTATAAAAGTTACCTAAATAAAAGAAGATGTTTTATTCAATAAAACAGAGACTATCTCTATAAATCAGTTGTAATGAAAACTTGGGTTTTATCCCAATACGTTTAATATTATAAAAGTGTGGTATTTACTCTGATAAAATATTTCCTAACTACGGTCCTGTTGTAATTTCCGCTGCCAAATAATGACAAATACCGATACCACCAATACTGATTCTCGCGGCCGCCCGTTCCCGGGACAGATAGGGGGCGGGGGTTGCGACAATAAAGTTTTAGCTTTCCAAACCGAAAACCTTTTATCGAAAATCTCAACAATTGGAGCCCAATTGCTTATTATATTCATATTGGCTCCCACCATGATCCCCAAGTAAGATAGAGGGATGTTATCAGTATTGCACCCCATAACATTAGCCATATCCTTTATATCACTGTTATCCACACCCAACCCATATAAATACGATTTATTAAGGTTAATTTTAAGGCCCGAACACAAGTAAAAAATGATGAGACATCTAGCCATATTTGTCACATTATCCCTATCCCAGTTCCCCAATATAAGCGCGTCATCGGCATAAAATAAATGAGATATAACCGGACCGTTATTGGGAGTTTGAATACCTTTGATAAACCCTTCGAGCCCTGCTTTTCAAAAAATGCTAGACAAGGCTTCCATAACCAAAAGAAACAAAAACGGAGATAACGGATCTCCCTGTCTAATCCCTTTGGAGCAACTAAATTCAAAAGTAGGGGAACCATTCACTAAAACCGTGGATCTAGCCGAGGCTAAAATCCCTCCCACCCATTTACACCAAATATTAGGGAATCCCATCTGTCCCATGATATCCAGCAAAAAACCCCCAACACACGTTGTCATAAGCCTTTTCAAAATCGATTTTCAGAAGGAAAGCCTTTTTTTACATTTTTTAATCCAGGATATAAGTTCATTTACCATTAACGGGCTGTCAAGGATGTATCTGCCTTTAATAAACGCCGTTTGATTTTCCGAGATGATGGAACCTATAAGCTTTTTTAGACGAATAGCAAGCACCATAGAAATAGTTTTACTAATCACGCCAATAAGATTGATCGGACGAAAGTCTCTCATCCCCAACGGATCCTTGTTTTTTGGGATAAGAGTTATGAATGAAGAGCTGCATCCTTTCTCGATAGAACCTTTTATGTAACAGTCAGTCATCACGTTATAAAAATCATGCTCAAATAAATTCCAATACCTTTTTATGAAGTTGAAGTTAAAACCGTCTGGCCCAGGAGCTTTGTCGGCCGCACATTCGAACACTGCTTTCTTTATCTCCTCATTGGTAAAAGGGGCTATTAGAAACGCCACGTCCTCCTCCGAAAGACTCTTGATACTGTGACAAATAAGATTTGGTATGTTCTTGGATTTTTCCTTGAAAGTCGATTTGAAGAAGCCCATAATCTCTTTTTTTACTAAGGAATGTTTAGTCGTCCAAACTCCGTCTATCATAAGACTAGGAATATTGTTAGAAGCCCGTCTACTGTTGATGTACCCGTGAAAAAAGGCCGAATTTTCATCTCCATCCAAATCCCATTTAATTCTGGCTCTTTGCTTGAGATCTTTATTTTTTAGATCTTCCAACTCATTTAAGTCTTTAATACGTTCCGCTTTGATCCAATCCTCCTCTTCAGATAACTCCTTGATTTCCGACCACTCATCCAACTTATCCAGCTCTTCCTTTAAAATCCTCTATTTTTCTCCTTCCTTGGATAACACCTCCTTTTTCCAAATTTTGATACCCTCCCTAATTCTTTTAAATTTTTCCATTAAACACACATCAGATTCTCCGAATCCAACAAAATTTTCAATCGCCTTCTTAACCACCTCATCAAAGTCTTTTCTATCCAGCCAAGAGTTAAAAAATCTAAAAGGCTTGGGTCTAAAATTTTTGTAAGTACAAGTCAAAACTAGAGGGCAATGATCCGAATGCAGCCTAGGTAACGTTCTCAGGCAGGACACCGGCCATTCAGAAAAAAAATCCTGACACACCAAAACCCTATCTATCTTGCTTTGTTTGTTTCCATTCTCATTATGATACGTGAATTTCCTTCCTCTCATCTCAAATTCTCTCAAACCATTATCAAGAATAAAGTTATTAAATTGTAACCACAAGTTTTGTTAAACTTAGAGTTCCTCCTTTCTTCAAAGCACCGAACCGCGTTAAAATCTCCCATAATCACCCACCATACCGAAAAATTACCCAACAACCCCCTATGGCATCCCACAAACATTTCTTTTGAGGAACTTTTTGAGGAGCGTAAACGTTAATAACATTAATAGCTTTATTACTCCCCTTCAAAACCCCTATAGTTAATAGGAAATTAGGGTGTTTGATAGAGTCATGTACCTTGAAAATATTAGGATCCCATAAGCTAACCACTCCTCCAGATCTCCCAGCAGCTGGCACGTGGTTCATCTTAAATTTTCCTGCTCCCTAGAAATTCTCGAACTCGATACCTGAAATGTTATTAAACTGAATTTCTTGAAGAGCAATAAAATCAATCCCATTCTCTTTTTTTAGATCTTTAACCCAACCCGCTTTATTTTTACCCCCCTCTCCTAACCCTCTAATATTCAGGGAAAGAAAATTCATCTGTAAAATTTTTTGGTTCCTTCTTCCCTTATTGCTTCTCTGATCATTATGCTCATGGTGTTGTAAATCGACTCCCACTACTCCTCCCAATGCGGCCGTCAGATATGTCTCTTGGTTGAATCTGTCATTCTCCTCGATGGTTTGCACATTAACTGCTTCCGGCATGTTTCTGTTGTCGTTCCCCTCCAAAATATCTTCTCTGAAAACACTTGTATCTTTCTGAATGCTCTCATCCGATCCAATGTTTCCGGAATTGTTTATGTCCTCCTGATCGTATGATACATTGTCCTCCTAAATCCCAATTGTTTCATTTAGATCAAAAGGGTCGTTATGCCTTAATCTCTTCATGGGCCTTAAAATCCCGCTAGTTTCCTCCACCAAGGATGTAGTTTTTCTAGGCTTTCTCAAACTTTTGACTCATTTCCTATGCCCACATGGATTGATATTTGCTTTAAAGCTCAAGTTTTTAGGCCCATTAAACATATTTTCATTATTGTCCAAGTTATCCCATTTTTTATTATTTCCTTTATCATAATCCATAAAGTTTCCAAACTTAGAAAACCCAATAGGCGTCGTACCCTTTTCCACTCCATCCTCAGACATTAGTTAGTCACCTACCTCCATCGATTCCAACGTTTTTCCTGTAGAAATATATCCGATCATTTTTTTGGGACTTCCATTAACAATAAATTCTTTCGATTTTTCTAGATCCTCAAACGACTTTTCGCTATCTTCTTTTCCGGTTGGTTTTACTTCGATATCGGTGTCCTTCCTAACCTCAGGCGACCCGCCGGGGTCGGTATCATTCACTGATTCCGGTGACCCTTTGTTGTATGATTCTATCTATTTGACTACACTATCAGTATTATAGGAATCGCTAATTGGAATAGGATTTTTATATGTAATTTTTAGTTATATATATACACACACATGTTTATATGTAGTTTATTAACATAGACATATTTTAACCACTCGTTTACCCATTTTTTAAGTAACTGGCGGGAATTTATAAGGTTTGGTCGAAATTTGGCCGGAATCTTGCCAGAATAGGATCGTCATTGACCGCCTAATGATTAATCAACCACTAATTGGTGAACCACCAATTAGTGATTAATCGGCGATAAATCAAAGACTAGTCGAGATTTTTACAACCATGAGTACACCATAATCCATGATAATAAGAAATCCAAAAGCATTATCACGTCATTATCAATTTTTTAACTATGTGGCTCTGTCTATACATATATTTACTAAATAATAAGTACAATGGGCCTCATCTCAATTTGTTTTTTCTAGTTCCTAGCAAAGAACTACCCCATATATATATATATATGAAGTATATCGTACAATATGCCTTAACGTACACTGCGTACATAATGGTAAAATCGCACGTTATGCTACAAAAAAATTGAAAATCGCATGTATTAAAGAATCCTGAAATTGCATGGCATAAGGAAAAAACAGGAATCGCATGTTTAAAAATTGCCTAAAGTCACATGTACAAGTTTTGTTTGACGTCGCATGTGATAAACGAAAGGGAAATCGCATGTTATAAAACCAATTCGCATGTTGATAATGCATCGCATACGCAATGTACGTTAAGACATTTTGTATGTTAACCGGCCTATATATATATATATATATATATGGGGTCAGGATTTAGATAAAACGGGGGAAAGTGTGAGAACGATTATGGATCGTCAGATCAAAACAATCCATGGACTAGATTGCGCGGTGGCGTTTTCGTAAATAACATCAATTTTACTATATGGGACACGCTTCATTAAGGGTAAAAGAGTCTTTTACCGCTAAAATTCAAAACGCCAACAAAATGTTAACACGCCATTCAAAAAATATAAAACGTCATTAAATACAAAACGCCAAAAATTAGTGATAAAACGCGTTAGAGATTACAGGAAGAGGAAACAAACACAGTAACTGAAATTCAGTTATTAACATTTAATAGAAGAAATTCCCTCCTAAATTACGCGCCAAAACATCATATATAAACGACGTAAAACATCGCTTCCATAATCACTTCAGTCTATCATTTCTGCATAAAAACATCTTTAACCAAAAATGCCAATTTAACCAAAACGCCAAAAATGGCAACCATCGTTTGGTGGAGATACACTCTGGCAATCAGGCGTTTCGTTCTGCGTTTTGACAACAGAAGGAGGGTGTATGTTAGGACGATAAAGGCAATTTTGAAGATGGAAGAAGAGGTACAGAGGGGTATCCTATCTCTTGGCATCGCTCTGGATAACGAATGCCATGAAACACATATTATTATGAAAGCATTAACAAGGAAATTTGGACCAATTAAAACAGATGGAAAGTCGGACCTTATCATGACATCATGGCATTTTGATGATGAAACAGACATGGTGACCGTTATATACGACAGCAGAGAGTAAGAAGACTACTAGCTTGAAAACATCATGACAAAGCAGAGGCTCTGATTCATGGAAGAATTGCATAACGCCACTTGTTTGAACACAGAAATGGACTCAAAAATGGCGTTAATGCAAAACATGTTCAAATGGAGGCTTTAGAATCTTCAAGAACAAGAAGCCGATGAAAGTGAAGCTGATGACATGGATGAAGGTCTAGATGAAGACTCCGAGGAAGAAAATGACGCAAGTGATGGATTCTTCTCGGATAAAGTACCTTCTGATGATGACTTTTAATTTTTTTTTCTTCTGTGTAATCTTCTTTTTTAAGATAATTAAATGATATATTTCTCTATTTATTTGCAAAGCGCCAAAAAAAATACTATAAAACGTTATTGCTTACAAAACGCCAAATATAACAAAAAATATTTTTCCTGCTTAATATTTTCTCCGTTATTGTATTTTGTCATCTTGGTCTGCATAACGCCATTAAAAAAAACGCCAAACTTGGAAGATGGGACGTCTATTAGCCTAGAAACTGATAAAGCTGAACAAAACAGTAAATACACACAGTAACTGAAAAGACAGTTACTTTATTAATATAATTTATTATAATAAAAAATCCCGCCAAAACTACGCGCCAAAAAACTCCTATAAGAGAGGGGTCTATGCACAATGAATTGATCACACCCAGAAAAAACAAACACCATGTTCTCTAGAAACCACTCACTTTAAAACGCCAAAAAGTTAGTTAAAATAACCACAGATGGCAAAGCTTTCACTGAAAGGATTCTTCTATTAGGGGGTCATCTCTATAATTTTTTTGCTGAATGAGATGGACAAATATTCAAGAAAAGAGACTGATGACAGTGATATGTCATCATGTGAGCTTTGTTCTTGATGAATATATGCATGGCATGAAGGGATCAACACAAGTGTAAAATGCTATTTTGGACTACATTATTATAAATAGCATTCAAGCAAGAGTTGATTTTTAATGACATGCCACCAAACGAGAATATCACAAAAAAAAAACAGGATGCCACTAACAAGCTTCGTCTAAAAAAGATGGCGTTTATGTAGGAAAGTTGGCATCTAGCTAAGGTATTTAAAGGCTCAAAACGCCAAAACAAATTCAAGAAAAATAGGCTAATGACAGTGAAGATTCGGATAAGAAAATTAGATTACCATTTTTTATTTTTTTATTTTTTTCATTTTATATTGTTTTGTTATAAAATTATATGTTTTTTTGTTATCTAATTCTCTACAAATAAAATACATTATTATATAAAACGTCAAAAACTACAAACACCAAAATGTTAGTAGTATGAAAACTGTGAGAACGGGTGCTAGCAAAGAACCTTGTCAATGTATTAGACGCTAAAAAAATTGACTAAACGCCACAAAAAAACATTTGGTCTTATTGTTATCTTATGAAAATATTACTGACTCATAATGAATTATTACACAACGCCACAAAACGCCAAAAAAATTGACCAGAAAAGCTATAACGCCAAAAAAATTATCTATGTGACACAAAAACAATTAATTCAACGCCAAATATTTAATGAATACAATTAACGCCAAAATAATCTTAGACGCAGCATAAATTGGGAAAATAAAAGAAGATTGACAAGACAAAGAAACCCCTCACGCCCTGATCATATCTCGCGCCACGTGTTGGGCCAGGATGCGTTCTCACCGTTCTCACACTTTTGGGCGTTTTCTCCTGATCCCATACCTCTCTCTCTCTCTCTCTCTCTATATATATATATATATATATGGAATGGTTCAAATGAAAACCACTTTTATTGTGAAAACTCGAAAACTAACTAAAAAAATCATAAAAACACACCAAAATTTCTTTTTTACAATTTTTTTATAAAAAATCGCTATTTTTATATATAAAAAAAACTTTATTTTCAAAAAAAAAACGTTTTGTAGTACACATGTGTACTACAAAAAAAAAATTTGACATTTTTTAATATAATTTAAATAGCGAAAATTGGTATGCAAAAAAAATTTGGTATGTTTTTTTGGCTTTTTTAGTTAGTTTTCGAATTTTCGCGATAACTAGTGGTTTTCATTTGAACATTCCCCTACATATATATATATATGTATATATATATATATATATGTATAGGAAAGGGTTAATTGGGGAACACTAAAAAAAGTAGGGAACCGGGGAACACTCTTAAAAATTCTACTTAGCATGTTAAAAATCATTTTTTTAAATCGTCGTTTTTCTTTATAAATACATGTAGACGCATTTTTAATAAAAAAAATCAAAAACTAAAAATATAAAAAAATGTTTAAATACAGTTAAAAAAGGATAAAATATTTTCTTTTACAAAAATGATTTTTATTGAAATAGTTTATACCCTTTTTTATAAAGAAAAGTTCAAAAAAAAATTAAAAATGGATTTTAAACATGGTAAGTTAATTTTATAAGATATTTTTGAACATTTTTTTTAGATTTTTAGTTTTTGATTGTTTTTATTAAAAATGCTTCCATATGTATTTATAAGGAAAAATGCCGATTTTTTTTTTAAAATGATTTTTAGCATGTTAAATTGAATTTTTACGAGTGTTCTCGGTTCCTCACTTTTTTGTCTTGTCCAATGAACCTCACACACACTATATATATATATATATATATATGGGAATGTTCAATTAAAAACCACTAGTTAGAGTGAAAACCCGAAAACTAATTAAAAGCGCCTAAAAACATACCAATATTTTTTACAAATTTTCGCTAGTTTTATATATAAAAAAATCTTTTTTAAAAAAAATACTTGTACTGCACATGTGCATTATATGTGTACTACAAATTTTTTTTAAAGTTTTTTTATATCTAAAAAATAGTGATTTTTAATAAAAAAAATTGTAAAAAAAAAGAAAAATTTGGTATGTTTTTTAGGCTT
Organism: Helianthus tuberosus; assembly: GCA_030545235.1. Taxonomy (NCBI): domain Eukaryota; kingdom Viridiplantae; phylum Streptophyta; class Magnoliopsida; order Asterales; family Asteraceae; genus Helianthus; species Helianthus tuberosus. Next base: position 26,730,157 of record CM060396.1, on the reverse strand, counting down.
TTTTAGATAGTTTTCAAGTTTTCGCGATAGGAGTTTTCACTTGAACCCTCCACTACATATATATAAGTATATTATATATTACGGCTTAACGTACTTCACGTACAACAACATGCGTGATTTGTTATATAACATGCGTGGTTTTTGTTTTCAATATGCGTGATTATTGTGTTTCAACATGCGTGATTTTGGATTTTTGAGTTATAACGTGCGTGATTTTAAAATGAACGTGCGTAATTACATGTCGTATGTGATCTACGTTAAGCCGTAATGTATGTTAACCGTCCTCTATATATATATATATATATGATGACGAGGTGTAAAAAATATATTTTTTTATAAAAAGGTGAAAGAATGAAGTGGTTGCTTGCATTATTTGACATATAGTGTAAATTGCGACATGCGTTGACGTCTATGCAAACTAGGGGTCTTGGAACTACCAGAAAGAGTAAAATAGAAAGATCCTAACTAATGTGCACATCCTAATCACATGTCATTTCTCCCACAATATTTAAACGTCCATAAATTTTTATACGTGATTACATTAAAAAAATACATTATAAAATCCAGCGTTTTCTTATCTTTCCAATGAATATACTATTGATATATTTTTTCAAAAAAAATAATTGAGTTTTTATTGCGTTTTCAACTTTGTGTTTTATGATGTTTTTAACTATGTTTTTTATGGTATTTTTTCTAAAGTGTGTGTTTTATGGCGTTTTCAACTAGTTTTTATGGCGTTTTTCTAACCTAGGTGTTTTAATGGCGTTTTCAACTGGGCTTTCATGGTGTTTTTCTAAAATGGGTGTCTTATGACGTTTTCAACTGGGCATTTACATGACTTTTTTTTTCTGAATTGTGTGTTTTATGGCGTTTTATTTTGGACATCCGGTTCATGTCATTTTGTTTTTTCAAAAGTATAGCAATAGTATACTCGTTAGAAAGTTAATAAAATACTCGGTTTTATGATGTAATTTGTTTTAAAAAATAATCACGTATAAAAAAGTTACGGGAGTATAAAAAGATGGCGGAATATGCGTGTGACTTGAATGTATCCGACCTTTGACATGTGAGTGATATGTGCATGAGTTTTTTTATAATATTACCATTGATTTAAGTTACCACCAACGTCACATGTCAACACCAAAATCGTTCTCACCGTTTTCACACTTTTAGACGTTTTCTCCGAATCCTGGCCGTGTGAACGAATGAAGAAATCACAAGAACTTGGTCAAAAACAATTCAAATTCAAAAAGTGTTTTTACACTTATCATTATTATTCGAATACAATGTTATAAATTAAATTTATACATTTAAATTTACGTTAACTCGTAAATAAAGAAAATTTACATATGTGTAATTTTGCCATTTACACGTGTAAATTTGTTATATTTACACATTTGTAAAAAATCTAATAAGAGTGATTTTGAGAGGAGAAATAAACTATTTGATATATATATATATATATATATATATAGGGAAAGGTTCAAATGAAAACCACTAGTTATTGTGAAAACTCGAAAACTAATTAAAAAAGCCAAAAAAACATACCAAATTTTTTTTTGCATAATAATTTTCGCATGTTTTTTATATAAAAAAAAATTCAAAAAAAAACCTTTTTTGTGTAGTGCACATGTGTAATACTACACGTGTGTGTAGTATTACACATGTGTACTACAAATTATTATTATTATTTTTTTAAAGGTTTTTTTCTTTGAAAAAAAGTTTTTTTTTCATATATAAAAACCAGCGATTTTTATAAAAAACAAATTTTAAAAAAATTTGTGTGTGTTTTTAGGCTTTTTTTAGTTAGTTTTCGAGTTTTCACAATAAAAGTGGTTTTCATTTGAACCATCCCCTATATATATATATATATATAGGGTTAGGTTCATTTGTGAACAACCCCCTTGATAGTGAACTGTTTGAACTAATCCTAGCCCTTGATTATCAATATACAAGTGTAAATCAATTGTCAGGATTTGATGACGAAAATACACTAGTGTATTTTACGATTTGATGATGTAAATCAATGGCCATGATTTGTTCACTCAGTTCACAAATACACTAGTGTTCACAATAGAACCTCACCATATATATATATATATATATATATATATGTGGGGGGGGGGGCTAGGAACTGGTTATAAAATCTAAATTTTCCTAAAAATATAAAAAGTCTTAAAACACTATAATGTCAATCATAAAACACACAAAAAACCCACTAATAACATTATGAAGATTACTAAAACATCATATATGTGGGTTTTGTGTTGTATTTTAGATGATAAGACTCTGATTATGGAATGACAAACATTACTGTGTTTTATGTTGAATTGCATATCGTCTTTTATATTAACAATTCTATGATGGTGTGTTTGAAGGTTTTATGAACTATTAGGGTTGGAATATGGTGTTTTAGAAATCTTCGTTATGTTATTTGTGACTTTTAAGTATGTTTTATAACTAAAATTATAGTGTGTTTTATTACTTTTTACAATTTTTAAGAAATTTAAACTTTATAACTGAACCATACCCTATATATATTTAATATATTCTTACATTTTGCTCTTACTATTCAATATAATGTGTAGACGTAGAGTGCCTAGGAAAAAATTTCATTTGTGTGACTTCAAATATCGTTATTCGTTAATGTCATTGTTGTTTTTCAAATGTCGCTGATATAATTATTTTATAGGGCTTGCATAAATGATTAATTGACTAAACAACTCAATAAGTTAATACTTAAATAGACTGGCTAATCATTTTGTTTCGACTTGAATTATCCAAACTATTTTTTAAAAGGGGATTGAATTATATAAACTAGTGTGATACACCATCACACCATGTTTTGTGGCGGATATCCAAACTATGTTTTAAAAGGGGATTTAATTATCTAAACTAGTGTGATACATCATATTTTGTGACGGAAATTCGGTCAATAGCAGTTGATTTGAGGCGGTATATTTATCGAAAGAGAAAACTCGAAAAATCGTGACAAACTAACAATTATGGAATATTGGATTTTAATATTCCTAACTATTCGTCGTTGGCCGTCAACAGTCTCAACTTCAAAAATAACTACTGCCAGTCCCAACTATTAATATATTGGCCTCCAATGGACCTTGACTAACAGAACCCTAACGTCGTTAATATCTGGTCGCCAGAAAAAACGTTATTTGCTGGAAAAACGTTCCTAAAGGTCCGATTTAAGGTTACAAAGAGGTTTGGGACGAAAGTGTTGAGTTTTCCAGCCAAAAAGTTGAGTTTTCCGGCCAAAAAAAAGTTTTCCGGAGAAAAAAGAGTTTTTCGGAGACCTCAATAATTGGGGCTTTTACTAGAAAAAGGTTCCTAAAGGTCTGTAATAATGTTACAAAGTGGTTTAGGACGAAGAAGTTGAGTTTTCCGGCCAAAAATGTTTTTCGGCGACCGGAGACTAACGGCGTTAGGGTTCTACTAGTCAGGGTCCATTGGATGCTAATATGTTAATAGTTGAGACTATCAGTTGTTATTTTTTAAGTTGAGACTTTTGACGGCCAATTATGAATAGTTGTGACTATTAAAATCCAATATTCCAACAATTATTAAAAAAACAATTATGTTCCTTTCTTTTTTTGACAGACTATTTAACTTTTAATATCAACTTTAATTTTGCTAACGAGCTAGTGGTGGATTGGTTGGGGAAAGACTTGGTATTCCTTGTGACCCAGGTTCGACTCTCACTCTCCCCATTATTTCACGGCCGTGCCTTCGGACGGGTGGAGGTCGGGTTTCAGCGAATCTGGGAGAGTTAAGGGTTGGCGGCAGTCGAGTAGTCGACCTTGGCAACAACGCTCGGTGTCACGATGGTTGACACATCATTCCTTGCCGTTAAAAAAAATATCAACTTTAATTTTGATGACGGTGGAGGTGGTGATGGTGGGTTAGAGAGAGAGATATGGGGGGCAAGAAGATGAGGGGTGACATCTCTTTTTGTTTTTTTTTTATTTTTTAATTATCCAGGGATAATTTAGTCATTTTATAAAGGCTTAACTGAAAAATTTAATAAAGGTTAGTGTTAAGGATTACCCAAGTTTAAAATTTGCAACCACAAGGACCAAATGTGTAAGAGCATTCACATCCTAACCATCAAATTATGTGAGGAGGGGCTTTTATATTATAAAGAGTATAAAAAGTGGTTGTGAGTAGAGGAGAGAGAAAATGTTACTGTTTATCTGTATATTTGGGGGGACACTGTTCACCCGTTATAATTTTTTAATATATTTTGAAAGTGGTTGTGAGTGGAAGTGAGAGAAAAATGTAATGATAATATTATTTAATTGAAAGGAGAGAGAAAAAGTATTTGTTTTTAGTGGAAATATATTGATATAGGAGTTGTTTTTTAGTGGAATGTATGTATAATTTGATGGATTGGATGTGAATGCTCTAATTAGTGAATCTTTGAGGCTAAGTCTGTAATTTTCACAAACCACAGAGACCAATAGGACATTTAACTCTTTATGTTTGTGAAGTTGTAAAATTCTAAATTATATTTTCGTAGGGTTTGCTATCAGTATTTCATTAATGATGTCAATATTTCATCGGAGTCGATCGTAATTAGATATTATACATTATAAAAACTCATGGGGGTGCGGCGGGCACACCCATCCAAAGCTACTATTACACCTCTTCAACATATAATTAATTAAAATTCAAACTTTGATGTTTCTAAAATACAAGTAAATTTATCGATAAGTTTAGTGTTGTAAACGAACCGAACGAACATGATTCATTCATTATGGAATGAATATGTTCACGAGCGGTTCACAAATGCTTACCAAACGAGATTTGTTGTTATTGTTCATTCATCAAGGAAATGAACATATTTATAAATACTTACCGAATGTAGACGGACATAAACGGACCCAAACAAATGTTCCTTTACAGCCATATATAGGATATGTGGTGATAGCTTTATTCCTTTTTTATAAGAGTAAATTTCAAAGTTCGTCCTTTATGTATGTCTAAAATATCAAAGTATGTCCTTTATCTTTAATAACCTCAAAAAACATCCTTAATGTTTGAAAAACCAATCAGGCTATGTCTTTTAGCCTAAACCCTGTTTGTTTTCCCAGTTAAGTTAGGTCATGTGAGAAGCACATGAGGGCATTAGTGTCATTTTACCTAACAATTAATGTGCACAGTTATAAAAACCCTAAACCCCACCATCATCTTCTCCATCTTTCAATCACCTGCACATCAACATACCCCCTTCTTCTCTCTATCTAACAATCCTACCACCACCACAACCTACCTGCCGCCACCACGACCCACCTGTCGCCGCCATCACCTCCACCACCACCTACTCCTACCGTCTCCCACCACCTGATCTTCAAAAATCAAAAATTCACACAGTTCCTATCTGCACCAATTACAAAAATAAAAAAATCATACAGTTTCTTTTTCTTCCCCAAATACAAAATCCTACATAAAACCTACAAAATTCACACAGTTCCTATATGCACCAACTGATCTTCAACTGAATCTGCATAACATTCTCAAAACCCAAACAAACCCACAAATATTTCAACAAAAAGATATTTAATTACTGTTGGGTTTGAAGTAATCATCAATCTTTATCAATTTCCAACACAAACCCACAAATATTTCACAAAAATATCAACAAAAGATTGATAATTTCAATTGGGTTTGAAGAATCATCAATCTTTTTCAACTTCTAAAACAAACCCACAAAAATTTCAACAAAAAGATTCATAATTTTAGTTGGGTTTGTAGAAATCATCCATCTTTAACAACTTCCAAAACAAACCCACAAATATTTCACAAAGATTTCAACAAAATGATTGATAATTTCAGTTGGGTTTGTAGAAATCATCCATCTGATCACCTTCAGTCGAATCCAGAGGCTTCGTCATCTTAAAAATCATCTCATCCTTCGAATTGCAAATCATCTCATTTTCCCGAATCAAAAGTGTCAATTAATGCGTGTTCTTCAAACAAACATCTCACTTTCTACAAAAACTAACTTTCCCAGACTGGCAGACTTCAATTTCACGAAAACCTAATTCAACTTAATAACAAAAATCACAAACAAACCCTACATATTAACAGAAACCGACACAAAACAAGCAACAAATTCACAACCTGTGCTCCATAGTGATGCTTTCAATAAGAGACTGTTTAACAAGCTGGCGGAGCTGCGGCGGCAATTTGGCCCAATGACCGGTGATCTTCTTGCGGAGGAGGACGGCGGCGAGTCGGCGGACGTTAGGCGTTTTAGCAGTGCGTAAGTGGTGGATGAGTGCCAGAACGACCTGTGGATCCTTAGCGAGGCGCTTGATTTGGTCTTCTGCTTGGCGGCGTGCGTCGTAGTGGCGGCAGCAGGTGGGTCGTGGTGGCGGTGGTGGCAGCAGGTAGGTTGTGGTGGTGGTAGGATTGTTAGATAGAGAGAGGAGAAGGGGGTATGTTGATGTGCAGGTGAAAGATGGAGAAGATGATGGTGGAGTTTAGGGTTTTTATAACTGTGCACATTAATTGTTAGGTAAAATGACATTAATGCCCTCATGTGCTTCTCACATGACCTAACTTAACTGGGAAAACAAACAGGGTTTAGGCTAAAGGACATAACCTGATTGGTTTTTCAAACATTAAGGATGTTTTTTGAGGTTATTAAAGATAAATGACATACTTTGATATTTTAGACATACATAAAGGACGAAATTTGAAATTTACTCTTAAATTGATTAATAATCTTAGTGTTCAAATTTTTTATTAACAAATCCTTGATTTTCTAGCATCAACACACCATAATTTGCATCCTAGAGGATTTAAACTCTAAACATTTTTGTTGTAAACTACACCACTTAACCATCATGATGTCCTTTGGGAAATAGTGTTCACTTAGTTACAAGATGTTTGACCATTGAACTAGATAGCCTAAAAATGACCAGTTTACCCTTTACTTAGCTATATCCACCTAAATGAGGAACAGGGGCGGACCCAAGCCCACCCCAAGGTGGGCGGGTGCACCTCTGGGGAAAAAACTTAGGGCTAAATTCCGTCGAAAATCCCGTCCGCACCCCTTGGAATTTTTTGTCCGCACCCCTTGGAATTTTCGACCGCACCCTTTGAAATTTTTCGTCCGCACCCCTTAGGTAAAAAGTGTTATCAATTAATATTTTAATTTTTTTTAATAAACTCTTATTTTTAAAAAAAATATATACTACCTAAGTTATATAACTTTAAATACCTAACCAACTAAACCCAAATACTCATACCTTTACCCACTTATAATTCCTAACTAGCTAGCCCAAGTCTTAGCTCATTAACCAAACCCAACAATATTTCAAACTATAATAAAATAATTAAAGCGCAAAACCTTAAGAAATTCTATCCCGCTCTCTCTCTCTCTCTTGCGTCCTTGCACTGCCAACGAACAACATCACCCAGCGACAACAGTCCAGCAGCCGGCGACCACCGTAATCAGCCACCATACCACCGTCGTTTGACACCAAATCTAACCGGAATCCGAACACGAGTAAGTTTCTTTGTTATTTTGATGATTTTGGTTGATATTATAGGAGAAAAAAGGGTAATAAAGTTGTTAAATAGGTTTGAAATTTTGTGTGTTTTGACGTTTTTTATGGTTGTTTAGATGATTTTTAGGGTGATTATGTTGTTTATATATTTTTAGGGTGATTACAACTTACGTTATGATTTCTAGGGCTTGAATAGTTGAAAATTAAAATTGAAACATTATGTTATGGAGCGCTGAACTTATGTTATATAGAGAAAGAATTGCTTAAGAAATTAGCTTTAGAAGATGTTTTGGATAGATTTCAAAAAATGAAAATCCGTAGGGCGTCGACGTTTTAATTATGTTTGTAACAAGGTTTGACATGTTTTTGATGATTATATAAATTTAGTTTGATGTTCGTTTGTTTTACATGACCCGACCCGATACGAACCGATTTTTTTACTTATATACCTAAGGGCCTAAAAATTTTAAAAATGTTCCGCACCCCATGGAAAAATTCCTGGGTCCGCCACTGATGAGGAACCATGACCGAACACCAAGCGAAAAAGAACAATAAGTCGAATGAGGGAGGAGAATAGTGTAGAAACCGTTCGTGTATAAAATAAATAAAAAACTATTTTATTATGAATTACATTACAAGAATAAAAAAAACAATAAATTACAGTACGAATACAACTGAAATAAACCAAAATACAAGAAATTAGATGAACAGAAAGGAAAATTATGGCTAAAAATCGCGTTTGACACTGGGCCCTTAAAACAAATTTGGAGTCTCCCAAGAAAACTCGTTTTTTTTTCTCCCAAGACATAACATCCAGAGTAGTGATACTCTTAGTATACGTAAGCACAGAAGAAGAGAGGGAATATATTAGAAGAAACAAAGAGATAATAGGAAGAATGAGGAGGGAGCTTTCAAGCTCGATCGATCTAACACGTATAAGTCTTGGCCGGCTTAATTCAAATTTACGTCATGATCTCCACCAAAAAAAAAAAAAAAACCCTTCTTTTTGTCTTTACCGGTTGTTTGGGAGTAAACTTCACAACTAAAAATAACTATTGTATGCATACCAATAATTTTTCCATTAATAAACCATCACTTATTAGTAAATACTTTATACAAGAAAAAAACAAATACCAAGATCTATATTCATACTGTATTTTTAAAACACTGTTTATCTTAATTCTTAACCACAAATGTCATTTGGAGTTACCCAAAGTGATAAGAAGACATGGGTACTCGATCACCTTGTTGGTAGCGTCTATCTACAAAGTATACGGTATCTAATCAAACTTTAAACATCTATATACATAGTTATTTTTACCACGATCGAGTCTTTGAAAGAAACGATAATGCAGGAATTAGCAGTATCGGCTATCAACACTAACTATGCTATTAACACTAAGGGGTTGTTTGGTAACTTCTGAATGTTTAACTGTTGAGCAAGTAAGAGGTCTGAACCAGTAAGAGATCTGAACCATTAGGAGTCAATATAATGCTTAACTAGGCAAATGTCTGACCAATTCAGATAAGAGTTATTAACCATTCAGGCTCAGTAAAAATGTTTAACCATTCAGAGACAAATGTCTAAATCATTCAGACATTTGCTCGCGAAAAAAACAGTATGAACCATTAAGTGTTGAGTCAGTAAGATGTCTAAACCATTAAGATCCCAATTAAGAGCTAAACAAACTGCCCCTAACTTTGCATCAATAGCAACTTGGGTGGTCCGTTTAACCGCCAACTGACGCTCTTTCATTAAGCATCTTGTCGTTTCAACTACACGCTGTGATGGTTCCTAAAAAAACGTAATTCTTTGGTATGTTTAGCATACGTTTTTTGGTACACGTTTCTATACATAAAATAAATACTTATTTTTGTTTCTCTAGTAATTATAAAAAAAAAAGAGTAAAATGCACGGATAGTCCCTGTGGTTTTGCAAAGTTTCAGCTATAGTCCCCAGATTTTGGAAATTACACTCATAGTCCCTGTGGTTTGACAGTTTGTTACGGGGATAGTCCCTGGAGTGGATGGGGGTTAGTTTTCTCAGTTAAGTTGGTATGAAATTACTAAACTGCCCTTACTTAGAATTAAAACATTAAAAAATAGAAAAAAGGACCCACTTTCCACTTCTTCTTCATCTTAAACCACCACACCTAACCTCCTAAAACCATCACCCGCCACCACCGACCACCACCTCCTTAAACCATCACTCTCCACCACCACCCTTGTTTCATCACCACCCCAAAATCAAACCACCACCTCTGTTTCATCAATCATCAACACTCCAAAATCAGCCAAATATTCTTCATTTTCCCCTCAAAATCCCACCAAAACCCACTAATACCCAATTCCATAAAAACTCACCAAAATCTATACCCAAATTAAAGGATTTAAATACCTCATTATAAGCTAGCCCTCATATCATACATTCTTTTCACAGACACAGATTCTTCATAGAGAGAGAGAGAGAGAGTTAAGGGAATCTGACCACCTCTTCGACTGGTCTCCGGTGACCCTTCACAGCACCGGCGATGTCTGATAGTACTTGATGGTTGGAGACGGTGGTAGAAGTCGACTGAGGTGGAGCTGGCCCTAGTAGCGCCGGCCTTGAGAGGAGACGGTAGTAGAAGTCAAGGTACAGCTGGACCAGTAGTGTCGGCCTCGAGAGGATACGGTGGTAGTAGTTTTGGTTTGAGGATTACCTCCACTAACACCTTACACTCGAGATTTCAGTTCAGTGGCAACGTTTTCTTCCCTTGATTTGCAAGTTTGTGTTGGATTGAAGAAATGGTGCAGGTGGTGATGGATGATTAATTGTTGCAGGTCTTGATGGAGTGAAGAAATAGGTGAGGGTTTAATTTTTTAAAGGGAGGGGTAAATAAGTAATTTCACACCAACTTAACTGAGAAAACTAACCCCCATCCTGTAACACCCCGTGTTTTCACGAGTGAAAGTCAAAGTCAAGGTCAAAGTCAACGACCGATTTCGCGCGACATGACTCGTAGAATTGTTTCTATTATATTTAGATTATGTGGAGTAAATGTCGTACATTACAATAATCAAGCCTCACCAATCATATTTCGATCGATCTACAACTGTGAACGATAGGAAGTAACAATGCGATAAAGATAATCAAGCAAGCTAATCAAATCGACACCAAATCGTAACTCGAATTTCGTATTTTAATTGTCAGTTATACGTGTGTGTGTGCCTTACGTGTTACTTGTGCATGTTTATTTTATGTTGTGTGGTGATAATCAAGCGAACTCAATCGAACTCGAAGTCTAACTCGAATATGATCAAACCCGAACTCGAATCCCGAATCGAACCGTATAAGAAGTAGTTGGGACTGAAAGTAATTTGAATTAGGAAACCCTATCAAACCGCTCGTAAATCCGAGCCGAATCAACATCGCATCGAGCTCGCCCAAGGTGGTGGCATCCGCACGGATGGCCCATCCGCACGGATGGCCAATCCGCACGGATTGCCAGTCCGCACGGATGGCCAGCCCGCGCGGATAACCTGCCCGGGTGCGTGCCATGCGCACGGCTCACCCCCTTTCCCTTTTTGGCATCCTATAAATACACGGGTCACTCTCCACTTTTTCCACTTTTGGCAAGTGACGTCCGAACCACACGCATTCTTCACCTTTTCTCAGATTTCTCTCAATCCAGGTAAGATCTCGCACTAATCCTTGTACATCTTTAATCACTACGCGATTCTACACACTTCTATCTTTCGAATCTTCAATTTTAACCATGAAATCATCCGGATTTGAGGTATTCACGGGTGACGTCATCATGAAACTCATAAGAACTTCATGCTTGGCCTCATTCCACCAAGAATGTCCCAGATCCAAACGATTTCTACAAGTTTTTACAATAATTTCACCCAGATCTAAACTTTTTCTAAGGATAAAAGAGTTGAAAGAAATAAACCTAAGTTCTCTTCTTCTTTTACTCTTAAAACCGGTACGAATCCGATCAGTCCTAGTGTTCTACTCGTCAATAGTGGTGCCCTAGTTCCAGATCTGGAATTCTACCCATAGACGACTGATTTCGGGGTCAACCTGGACGACCGTTCTAAGTCGCCGGCAGGCCGAGTTAGGGTGGTTCCTGACCGGCCTAGTCACGCGGGTAAGAACACAACTCCAAGTGGTTGCTACGTGATCAGAACGTCTCGATAAGCGACAACAGAAACCAAGTGTAGACGAACGGAACAACCAGACCAGTTGTCCACACGGACAGGCTATCCGCACGGACTAGCTGTCCGCACGGACGAGTCATACGCACGTACAGCCCATACGCACGTACGGGTCGTACGCACGGGTTGTCATCCGCACGGACTACCCTTGGGACCCACTTTCCCAAACAAAGGTTTGAGTATCGACGAACGAGCAATCTGCACGGACGACCTCTGAATGGATTACTCTTCGGATCATGAGATACTAAGGCCTTAAAATGAAAATCAAACAAACTTCATCCGCACGGCCAAGCCGTACGCACGAACAGGCTATCCGGACGGATTGTCTCTGCCCGCGCGCACGGGCTGCCCGCACGGACTACCATACGCACGGACCGCCGTCCGCGCGGCCGGCTTGAAGGGTAGAAACACTTTGGTGTTTTCTAAATGCTACAACGAAAACTCCAAAGCACAAGCCATCATACACAAACACATCTTAGGAAGAAACAATCCACTTGGACGTTTATCCACACAAGCAATCTAACCGTACGGGTAAGTCGTCCGCACGTATAACTCGTCCGCACGGGTTGCTACCCGCACGGACAGTCACACGCACGGATGACCTATCCGGATGGAACACCATCCGCACGCATCACCACCCGTACGGATAGGTCATGCGCACGGATGACCCCTATTCACGGACGACTGAACCGCACGATCAGTCATCCTACCCACTCTCGCTTGTACTGTTTTACGCGTCACTTATCGTTACGTTATCAAATCTATTCAGGCTAATCGTACTCGCTGTAAAGCGCTCCCTTCAATCCATATCGCTGTGAGTATACTCGAACCCTTTTTGCTTTAGCACTTTTGGGTGTTACATACGTTACAAACTATTCAAACTACAACTATCACACTACTCAAGCTATTTTAACGCTTAACCATAATCGCATGTTATACGTGGCTTATGAATGCTTGTTTGTTATGTTTACACATGGAATGCTGTCTACCTGCCTTAGCAACGATAGTACTATAGTTTGGACTCAGCACCCGTTTCCACGGGGGTTGTTAAGGATCTTCTACTTGCATGGATTACAGTGGTAATCGTGTATTGCGAACTGCCTCGGGCAGTCAACCCGCAGTCATTGGTATCGATAGATCTATGTCGATAACTAACGTGCTTCATTTCACTATGTGTACGTGCCGGTTATGCGTAAACGAATTCGAACTCTATATGCTATTATCAAACTTGTATGCTCACCTTTACATTTTATGTATTGACATTATTTTAACGTATGTGACAGGTGCCTAGGTTGTTTATATGCTTCTCGGGCTGTGATGAAATTGAAGCTAGGAACTGGAGTCCTAGAAACCAACGAATAATTTAGTTATGCTAAAACCTGAGTTGTCGGAACAGAGTATTTGTTTAGTTTTTGTCTGTAATAACTTATTTTACTATTTGAGACATGGTATGGGACATGATAACTTAAATTGAATGGTAATGATGGTTGTTATGGAAACTTCTGGACAATCTGTTTCGCTCAGTGCCGCGCCCCGATGATTCCGCCATCGGTTGGGGTGTGACAGATTGGTATCAGAGCCATAACTATAGAGAATTAGGCAAGACTCGACCTAGTCCGGGTCGAAGTCTTAGAGACCTAGGCTATAGTTAAGAACCAACAGACCAACTCACGCGTATGCGTAAACTCACCACTATCGCTCACCCTTTCCTAGCATTACACTCGAATTTTCAAGTTGTGAACAGGTAACGAGGTCGAGAATAGGTGTGAAAACCGCAAACTCTCGACTAAGGTTGCCTAATCGGCTTGCGTTTTAGCTATAAAAGAGGAGAATTATACCAAGTTAGGAGTGAAATCCACATTTTGATGAATAATCTCCTCAACTTTATCAAAAACAAGGACGGAAGTTGCAAGATAGGGGTGAAACCCTAACCTTGACGACTCATCCCGCCTTTGTACGAAACTCCACCAAAGTTCGATGGACTCCAACGGTCTAAAGACACAACCTAACCAAAGGGAATTGCGCCAACGCCCAAGAATCGAGGCAAAGGCATAGTCCTGGAGGTCGTTGTGCAGGATCCTTGAGAATAGTCGAGCTACTTTGGTCAGTCAAAGTCTATTAGCCACGGACAATCTACCTTCGATTTATCGATCTTTATGAAAGTTTTATGCATATCCTGTTAATTGTTAACGTTTTGAGGTACTATTGGTTTCGACCCAACCCTATTGCTTCTGCTAAAACACCAAACTCACTCGACACAACTTTTGCAGATCACTCGCGTTACACTGCCTTCGAACACTCGCAAACTCTGAATACTAGGTTTCTGTTTTCTGACTGCCTTAGTGACTAGGAATGTATGTGTTTCTTGCTATTGTGCTTACACGTTTAGGAATATTGTGATTATGTGCCCTATGTGTCTATGTGATTTTGTGCAATTCTGTGATTTTGCGACTATATATATACGTTACTTGGTACGTGTTGCTGAGCTTTAGTAGTGATAAACGCGTGAGGTGAGATTCGAATACATGTGTTGAGTTCCGTGGCGATGTCTATTGCAGACAATGTCGTCCGGATCGCGCCAAACGCCTCTTTCTCGTCGAGAAAGGAGAGACAAACGTCTTGCTTCGATCATCGCGAAAAGTGTAGCCAAAGCTGTAAGTGATGTCTACGAGAACGCCAGCAAGTCATCCGAGGAATCAAGGACCGAGGGTCCCAAAGCTGCCGCGAGACCTTTCAGTTTCAAACAATTCAAGTCATGTGGGCCGAAGGAATTCACGGGCGAAGGAGGTCCTACTGCTCTATTCCACTGGTTTGACTCTATCGAGGTCACTCTGCGACAAAGTGGTTGCCCTGATGACCTTCGAACTCTGAATGCTACCGGCGTCTTTCAGTCCTGTGCTCTGGATTGGTGGACGGCCGAGAGGAACAAGAGAGGGAATGATGCAGCCTACGGTTTGTCGTGGGATGAGCTCAAGGAAGTCATGCTGGAGGAATTCTGCCCTCCTCACGAGCGTCAAAAGCTTGAAGATGAATTTTGGCACATACATCAGAAAGATGGAGACAATGCTGGTCTCACTGCTCGCTTCAAATAGCTCAGCATTATCTGTCCTGACCAGGTTAAGACCCCTGAGATGACCATCAAGAAATACATCCGAGCCCTGCCCGACTGCGTTGCTGATTTCGTGCAAGCGGCTAAGACTACCACGATCGAAGAAACCTATCTGCTGGCCGCTGAAATCAATGACAAAAGGGTCAAGGCTGGGATGTGGGATAAGACCTCCAAGCATCTACATCAAGCCACTGCTGCTACACCAACTGCTGAACCCACGTCCTCAGGCAACAAGAGAAAGAACAAGAGAAAGAACAACTCCACCAACAAGAACTGTGCGATTTCTGCTGCACCGATCCAAGCGATACCTGCTCAACAGCGTCAAGTAGTGGCGCCTGTGGCCAATGCACCGCCTGCAAAGCGTGCATATACTGGACCACACCCACTCTGCCCTACTTGCACCTATCATCATCCAACTGCTATTCAATGCCGCTTCTGTGCTCATTGCAACGTCTACGGCCACTTTACTGCCAACTGCCGTATTCGTCAAGCTCCTGCCAATCAAGCTCTACTCACTGCCCCACAGGGTCAGCAAGCGCCTCCGGCACCCGCAGTCAAAGCCAGAGCATGCTTCACATGTGGCGACCCGAACCATTTCGCCAACATGTGCCCGAACAGGGTGGTGAAACAAGAACCCCAGCAGCAACAGCAGCAACCACAGCAACAGCAGCAACCGCAACAGCAGCAGCAACAGGCCGCGCGTGCCAGAACTTTCAATCTCAACATGCGTCAAGCCCAGGCCGACAACAACGTGGTCAATGGTACGTTCCTTGTGAATGGTATTTATGCTTCATGTTTGTTTGATACTGGAGCCGATAATTGCTTTGTGTCACTCGAATTTGAGAAACTCCTTAGTCGTAAGCGCTCTCGACTCTCCTCTGCATTCGAAGTTGAAGTCGCTACCGGAAGAACCGTCGCTGTAAACTCTGTTATTCGTGATTGCACACTCGAGCTCAACAATCATATCTTCGCAATCGATCTTATCCCAATGCAACTAGGAAGCTTTGATGTCATAGTAGGCATGGACTTTCTTCGCGAAAACCATGCCGAAGTTGTGTGCTTCGATAAAATGATTCATTTTTCCCTCGCCAACGGGGATTCCTTGTGCGTCTATGGAGATACTACTTCGAAGGGTCTCAAACTTATATCATGCCTGCAAGCCAGCAAGTATCTCCGTAAGGAGTACAGGGCCTTCTTGGCTCATGTCGTAGCAGCGGAGAAGGAAAAGAAAGAAAAGAAGAAAGTGAAGGATGTTCCAGTGGTTCGAGAATTTCCTCGAGTCTTTCCCGAGGATCTTCCCGGACTACCTCCAAAGCGTGATATCGATTTTCGCATTGACCTTATTCCGGGGGCGAATCCTATTGCCAGAGCTCCCTACCGACTTGCGCCGTCTGAAATGCGCGAACTCTCAACCCAACTCCAGGAATTGCTTGAAAAAGGCTTTATTCGCCCGAGCACCTCTCCGTGGGGCGCACCAGTCCTTTTCGTCAAAAAGAAGGATGGGACGTTCCGGATGTGCATCGATTATCGGGAATTGAATAAGTTGACTATCAAAAATCGCTATCCTCTGCCTCGAATCGACGATTTGTTTGATCAACTACAGGGCGCTACGTGTTTTTCGAAGATCGACCTGCGTTCCGGATATCATCAGCTACGTATACAGGAGGAGGATATTCCCAAAACAGCGTTTCGCACTCGTTACGGCCATTATGAATTCGTTGTCATGCCTTTTGGCCTAACCAATGCACCAGCTGTTTTCATGGATCTGATGAATCGAGTGTGTAAACCGTATCTTAACCGTTTCGTCATCGTGTTCATCGACGATGTCTTGATCTATTCCAAAACGAGATCCGAACACGCGCAGCATCTACGTTTGGTTCTCGAGTTACTTCAGGGAAACCAACTCTACGCCAAATTCTCCAAGTGCGAATTTTGGCTGGGGGAGGTTCAATTTCTGGGTCACATCGTAAATAGTCAGGGCATTCACGTCGATCCTGCGAAGATTGAAGCTGTTAAGAGCTGGGTTACGCCTAAGAACCCGACTGAAGTCCGTTCCTTTCTCGGACTGGCGGGCTATTATCGACGATTCATCGAAGGATTCTCGAAGATTGCTGTACCACTCACTTCTCTCACTCATAAAGACCAGCCCTTTTTCTGGGGAACCAAACAAGAGTCTGCCTTTCGAACCCTCAAATACATGCTTTGCAATGCCCCTGTTCTCACACTACCCGACGGAAACGATAATTTCATTGTCTACTGTGACGCTTCTAACCTTGGTCTCGGTTGTGTCTTAATGCAACGAGACAAAGTTATTGCTTACGCATCCCGCCAGCTCAAAATCCACGAGAAGAACTATACAACCCACGACCTCGAACAAGGCGCAGTTGTCTTTGCATTAAAGATTTGGCGACACTACCTGTATGGTACCAAGTGTACGATCTTCACCGATCATAAGAGCCTACAACATATTTTTAATCAGAGGGAACTAAATATGCGTCAACGCCGGTGGGTAGAACTTCTCAACGATTACGACTGCGAGATTCGTTATCACCCAGGCAAAGCAAATGTTGTTGCCGACGCACTTAGCAGACGGAGTTATCTGCTTAGCACTCGAAATGTTCCAGCCCAGCACAATCTCGAAGCTCTTATTCGCGACGCCCAGCATGCATGTTTCAACGAGCGCACCCTGAAGAAAGAGAGAATCTACCACGACGGAGCCCAACTGGTGAGCAAATCAAACGGAATATTCCATTTCCTAGACAAAATCTGGATTCCCAAGCGAACCAACCTGCGACAAATCATCATGGACGAAGCCCACAAATCCCGATACTCTATTCATCCCGGAGCTGACAAAATGTATCATGACCTTCGATATAGGTACTGGTGGCCGGGTATGAAGCGGGATATCGCTCTCTACGTCGGAAAATGCCTAACCTGCGCTAGAGTCAAGGCCGAACATCAACGACCCTCTGGCTTGCTCGAACAACCTCCAATTCCCATGTGGAAGTGGGAAAGCATAGCTATGGATTTCGTAACCAAGCTTCCAACCACGTCATCAGGTCACGACAGCATTTGGGTTATCATTGACCGTTTGACCAAATCAGCCCACTTTCTGCCAATACGAGAAGACTACAAGGTGGAACGATTAGCCCGAATCTACACCGACGAGATCATTTGTCGACATGGGACGCCTCGTGACATCATCTCTGACCGTGATGCTCGATTTACGTCACGATTGTGGGGAACGTTTCAAACGGCATTAGGTACAACGCTCAATCTAAGTACTGCGTTCCACCCACAAACCGACGGTCAGAGCGAGAGAACGATTCGTACGCTTGAAGACATGCTCCGTTCATGTGTTTTAGATTTTGGTGGTAATTGGGATAGACACCTTCCATTAGTCGAATTCTCGTACAATAACAGCTACCAGGCTAGCATCCAGATGGCTCCTTTCGAAGCCTTATACGGAAGAAGATGTCGATCGCCTATTGTGTGGCACGAGATCGGTCACTCGCAACTAACCGGTCCGGAACTACTACAAGAAACGACAGACAAAATCTTCCAAATTCGGGACAACCTAGCGAAGGCTCGAGATAGACAGAAGCTTCTCGCCGATAAAAAGCGCAAGCACCGTGAGTATGGCATTGGTGACTACGTACTCCTAAAGGTATCACCTTGGAGGGGTGTAGTCCGATTTGGCAAAAAGGGGAAACTTGCGCCTCGGTATGTGGGACCTTTTAAGATTCTGGAAAGGATCGGAAAAGTCGCCTACAGACTCGAATTACCGGAAGAACTTAACAATGTCCATCCGATCTTCCACGTGTCAAACCTCCGAAAGACCATCTACGAACCAGCCGTACATGTTCCTCTAGACGATTTACGAGTGAACGAAACATTGCACTTCGTGGAAAAGCCTGTCGAAATCATGGATCGCCAAACCAAAGAACTCAGGCGCTCACGCATTCCCATTGTGAAAGTCCGGTGGGAAGGCAAACAAGGCGCGGAGTTCACTTGGGAACTCGAAAGCGACATGAAGGCAAAGTATCCACAGCTGTTTAACGAAGAAGTAACGTCCAGCTAAGTAAGGCAAGGTGGCAATATTGAAAACAGCGAGTATTCGAGAGAGATTTCAGAGAATTTGAAATATGACAATATGTATGGAAGCCAACAGAAATCGCCGAAACTAATGAAGATTGAATATTATAAATAGAATCACGTCTTTAGTACATTCTTGTGCATCGATCCCACTCGTGCACAAATTCCGCACGTCGTACGAGTCGGATCGCAACCGAAGCGAATTCAAACTAGAACCCACAATAATCAAGGTTTTGAAAGATAAAGAAAAAGGAGTTTGAAAATGAAAAATTAAAGGTTGAAAAAGATTTCTCTCGAACGATTTCATAGGCTCTTAAATCAGCCGATTTTAACCGTAAAATCCTGGTTAATTTGGCGATTCTCCACACGTGATTCACGAATTTGTTACAGCTTCCGGCTTAATTTCGGGACGAAATTTCCTAAACAAGGGGAGGCTGTAACACCCCGTGTTTTCACGAGTGAAAGTCAAAGTCAAGGTCAAAGTCAACGACCGATTTCGCGCGACATGACTCGTAGAATTGTTTCTATTATATTTAGATTATGTGGAGTAAATGTCGTACATTACAATAATCAAGCCTCACCAATCATATTTCGATCGATCTACAACTGTGAACGATAGGAAGTAACAATGCGATAAAGATAATCAAGCAAGCTAATCAAATCGACACCAAATCGTAACTCGAATTTCGTATTTTAATTGTCAGTTATACGTGTGTGTGTGCCTTACGTGTTACTTGTGCATGTTTATTTTATGTTGTGTGGTGATAATCAAGCGAACTCAATCGAACTCGAAGTCTAACTCGAATATGATCAAACCCGAACTCGAATCCCGAATCGAACCGTATAAGAAGTAGTTGGGACTGAAAGTAATTTGAATTAGGAAACCCTATCAAACCGCTCGTAAATCCGAGCCGAATCAACATCGCATCGAGCTCGCCCAAGGTGGTGGCATCCGCACGGATGGCCCATCCGCACGGATTGCCAGTCCGCACGGATTGCCAGTCCGCACGGATTGCCAGTCCGCACGGATGGCCAGCCCGCGCGGATAACCTGCCCGGGTGCGTGCCATGCGCACGGCTCACCCCCTTTCCCTTTTTGGCATCCTATAAATACACGGGTCACTCTCCACTTTTTCCACTTTTGGCAAGTGACGTCCGAACCACACGCATTCTTCACCTTTTCTCAGATTTCTCTCAATCCAGGTAAGATCTCGCACTAATCCTTGTACATCTTTAATCACTACGCGATTCTACACACTTCTATCTTTCGAATCTTCAATTTTAACCATGAAATCATCCGGATTTGAGGTATTCACGGGTGACGTCATCATGAAACTCATAAGAACTTCATGCTTGGCCTCATTCCACCAAGAATGTCCCAGATCCAAACGATTTCTACAAGTTTTTACAATAATTTCACCCAGATCTAAACTTTTTCTAAGGATAAAAGAGTTGAAAGAAATAAACCTAAGTTCTCTTCTTCTTTTACTCTTAAAACCGGTACGAATCCGATCAGTCCTAGTGTTCTACTCGTCAATAGTGGTGCCCTAGTTCCAGATCTGGAATTCTACCCATAGACGACTGATTTCGGGGTCAACCTGGACGACCGTTCTAAGTCGCCGGCAGGCCGAGTTAGGGTGGTTCCTGACCGGCCTAGTCACGCGGGTAAGAACACAACTCCAAGTGGTTGCTACGTGATCAGAACGTCTCGATAAGCGACAACAGAAACCAAGTGTAGACGAACGGAACAACCAGACCAGTTGTCCACACGGACAGGCTATCCGCACGGACTAGCTGTCCGCACGGACGAGTCATACGCACGTACAGCCCATACGCACGTACGGGTCGTACGCACGGGTTGTCATCCGCACGGACTACCCTTGGGACCCACTTTCCCAAACAAAGGTTTGAGTATCGACGAACGAGCAATCTGCACGGACGACCTCTGAATGGATTACTCTTCGGATCATGAGATACTAAGGCCTTAAAATGAAAATCAAACAAACTTCATCCGCACGGCCAAGCCGTACGCACGAACAGGCTATCCGGACGGATTGTCTCTGCCCGCGCGCACGGGCTGCCCGCACGGACTACCATACGCACGGACCGCCGTCCGCGCGGCCGGCTTGAAGGGTAGAAACACTTTGGTGTTTTCTAAATGCTACAACGAAAACTCCAAAGCACAAGCCATCATACACAAACACATCTTAGGAAGAAACAATCCACTTGGACGTTTATCCACACAAGCAATCTAACCGTACGGGTAAGTCGTCCGCACGTATAACTCGTCCGCACGGGTTGCTACCCGCACGGACAGTCACACGCACGGATGACCTATCCGGATGGAACACCATCCGCACGCATCACCACCCGTACGGATAGGTCATGCGCACGGATGACCCCTATTCACGGACGACTGAACCGCACGATCAGTCATCCTACCCACTCTCGCTTGTACTGTTTTACGCGTCACTTATCGTTACGTTATCAAATCTATTCAGGCTAATCGTACTCGCTGTAAAGCGCTCCCTTCAATCCATATCGCTGTGAGTATACTCGAACCCTTTTTGCTTTAGCACTTTTGGGTGTTACATACGTTACAAACTATTCAAACTACAACTATCACACTACTCAAGCTATTTTAACGCTTAACCATAATCGCATGTTATACGTGGCTTATGAATGCTTGTTTGTTATGTTTACACATGGAATGCTGTCTACCTGCCTTAGCAACGATAGTACTATAGTTTGGACTCAGCACCCGTTTCCACGGGGGTTGTTAAGGATCTTCTACTTGCATGGATTACAGTGGTAATCGTGTATTGCGAACTGCCTCGGGCAGTCAACCCGCAGTCATTGGTATCGATAGATCTATGTCGATAACTAACGTGCTTCATTTCACTATGTGTACGTGCCGGTTATGCGTAAACGAATTCGAACTCTATATGCTATTATCAAACTTGTATGCTCACCTTTACATTTTATGTATTGACATTATTTTAACGTATGTGACAGGTGCCTAGGTTGTTTATATGCTTCTTGGGCTGTGATGAAATTGAAGCTAGGAACTGGAGTCCTAGAAACCAACGAATAATTTAGTTATGCTAAAACCTGAGTTGTCGGAACAGAGTATTTGTTTAGTTTTTGTCTGTAATAACTTGTTTTACTATTTGAGACATGGTATGGGACATGATAACTTAAATTGAATGGTAATGATGGTTGTTATGGAAACTTCTGGACAATCTGTTTCGCTCAGTGCCGCGCCCCGATGATTCCGCCATCGGTTGGGGTGTGACACATCCACTCCAGGGACTATCCGCGTAACAAACTGTCAAACCACAGGGACTATGAGTGTAATTTCCAAAATCTAGGGACTATAGCTGAAACTTTGCAAAACCACAGGGACTATCCGTGCATTTTACTCAAAAAAAAAATACTTAAAGATTACTATCGAAATAATTTATTTTTAATTAGTGTGATGCAAACCACAAAACCCAAAAATCATTTTAGTTTTTTATAACTGCCAACAAAATCAATTCTGAGCACTCTCGAGGCACCTACTGGACCAAACGGAGTACTCCGATAGTAGCCCAAGTCCACCACCAATTCCGGGTAAAACCCGGTAACCCACCTGCCCGTAGGCACGACGGTGAAATTACCGGTAAAACCCGTTTGGCTCAATGATCAAACCCAAGTTTCCCTGGGTCTCCTATCATTGCTCACCAATTTCTTACTCTGCACCAAGTGGGAGTTGAACTTGTATCTCTTAAGAAAAATACAAGTCTTCCACCACTTGATTTAGAGATCATTTTATGAATTTAAATGGGGGAGACTATTTGCACACTTGGTGTGTAGATACTAGATAGTCAGCCCAAAAAGGGTTTTTTTGTCCTATATGCACACCCTGCAGTGTCGAGCTGTGGCCAAAGCGCGACGTTTTGGTCCGGTTAACCAGACAAAGGCTGACGGGTGTCTGACGAGTCTGTTGACCGGACCAAAACGCCGAGCTTTGGCCGCGTTTTGGTCCTGTCAACCAGACACCCGGTCAGTCTTTTGTCTGGTTGACAGGACCAAAACGCGGCCAAAGCTCGGCGTTTTAGTCCGGTCAAAAGACCCGTTAGTCTTTGTCTGGTTAACCGGACCAAAACGTCGCGCTTTGGCCACAGCTCAACACTGCAGTGTGTGCATATAGGATAAAAAGGCACTTTTTGGTGTACATATAGGCATTTGGGTGTGCAAACAAGTACACCCATTTAAATACTTGTATTCTAGTATTCTAAGAAACAAAAGTATGTGATTTTAACTTGATATCAAAATGGGCTCAAATATATTTTACAAATAAATCAAACGAATTGGAATGGAAAAATGCCACTTTTTTTGTGACCCGAGTGAAAACAATAGTTGTTGAAATTATAAGATCTCGAATTGTCTTTTATTCAATTTGTCTTAATTCAAAAAAACCTTAAGTCTAAAAACATATGCTAGTTTTTGTTTGAACGGAAAAAGGTCACCCACCCATAACAAACTTTTGGTATACATTTGTCCCTAACGAGGCGTTTTTAGTTAAAAGATTAAATAAAGAAGAAGAAATATTAAATTAATGGTGGAATTATAAAAATAAAAAATAATTATAAATCAAATGAATCTATATCTATACATATAATAAAAGAAACCACTTTGAGAACACTTGTCATCATATTAGGCCATGTCTTATGGATAATTATAATTTTAGTTTAATCTCTTCTAATAATTATAGATATTTTTTCTAAATTGATATTAGAGTAAATTACGATTTTGGCCCCTGTGGTTATATAACTTTTACCCTTTTAGCCTAAAAAGAAATGTTTTAACATCTGAACCTTCAACGTCTTTTTTTCTAACCCTTTTGGAGGTATTATTCTTTTTATAGTTTATGGCCAATATTCACGTGTATGGTGATAAAATTACATAATGATCTATGTTTGAATATTAAATTTATATTTATATTATTTTACCAAAATATTATATTAGATAATAATAATAATAATAATAATAATAATAATATCCATTAGTATATTGAAAGATATGACTTTTTTTATTATTGGTATATGAAATTAGATTTATTAAACCCGTGTAATACACGTGGTTTTTTATAGATATACCTTTTTTTATTATTTACTATACAAAATTACATTTATTCGACCGTTTAATAGATGAGGTTTTTTAAGATATAACTTTTTATTATTTGATATATAAAATTAGATTTATTCAATTCGTACAATACATGGGGTTTTTTAAGGATATATATTTTTATTATTTAGTAAAGAAAATTACATTTATTCAACCTGTGTAATACACATATTTTTAAAGATGTAACATTTTTATTATTTGGTATATAAAATTACATTTATTCAACCCGTGTAATAAAGGAGGTTTCTTAAAGATGTATTATTTTATTATTTGGTAAACAATATTACATTTATTCAACTCGTGTAAAACAAGCGGTTTTAAAAATATAACTTTTTTTATTTGGTATATAAAATTATATTTATTCAACCTGTACAATATGGTTCTTATAAATATAACTTTTTATTATTTAGTATATAATATTATATTTATTCAACCCGTGCAATAAAAGAGGTTTTTAAAGATATATTGTTTTATTATTTAGTATATAAAATTCATTTATTCGACCCGTGTAATACACAGGGTTATAACCTAGTATCATTAATATATACATTTTAAGATCTTAGGGATACAACTTTACACAAAACAACTTCTTCACGTAATAAATTCCATGATCTACAATTATCAAAAAGTAACTGAAAGTAGTTCATGCAACCAATATATTTATATCACTACGAACTGAATTTTCATACCTAATTTTGATCGAGTTTTATATTTAAAAAATAAAAAAAATGCATTTAGTTCACTCTAGACTTTTTCTATGGATGTAAACTAATAAACTATAAACTTAATTAATGTATTTAATGAATTTATAATCTATTTATGAGGAAAAGTGTAATGAGACAATAACTGTGATCTTGTACTTTAAATAATGTTGTTATATAGTGATACAATTAGCACAAGATTAATGGTGTAAGTAAGGACTTTAGAACCATCACTAGTTCTCTAGTGGTGACCACAGGTATTTAAGTTCCACCTATGGTTGGTCCGGCTGAGTTTTTCCCTCCAGGTCTCAAGTTCGAGTCTGGGTAATAGAGGTTTCTCATTGAGGAGTTTAAATTGGGGATCTATTGTGCGAGGGGCTCTCTAGCGCGGACCCGATTAAAACAACGTATGCTAGACCTCCCGACATTCGCGAATAATTCACACCATAAAAAAAAAAAAAAAAAGTAAGGACTTTAAAAGAGAATTGGGTGCAAGTAAGGACTTTAAAGAGAATTGTAAAGAAAAGGAGTATGGGTAGGTATTTATACTACCAAATTTACTATTTAGGAGACAAGCTCATATAACTAGAGTTGAAAATGTGTCATCCAACCTTGAATTATAATAATTTATAACAATTGCATGTTTTTTAGATGTATCTTTATACATATAAAAGAGAGGCGGCTCAACCATTTTTGAGGTCCTAGACAAAGTAAAAAATATAAGGCATTTTTTGTTGTTTTTGCATGTCTGTTAATACCTCGATTTGGGTTGAGTCAGATGTATGAAGGAGATTTTATTATAGTTCGAATAACTATGAATGTTATTTCACCGAATTCGAATATTCTGAGTTTTTGAATAAATTTGAGAATCTTATAAACCTATATCATCATATGAGTGATTTGATGAAAACCTAGTTCACTCAAAACATCACAAATTTAGCGACAAAATATGGCTAATTAGTTTGACCCATATGGATTAATAGATCCAATTCCAATCATATAAGAAAGAATCTTAGAAATTGGAGTCTAGTGGTATCCTGGGGCGTAGCTTTGTGGGGGTCGGGAGGGGCGCCCGACCCCCCGAACTTTTCGCTCAGTAGTGTCCGGTATGTAGTTTTCGTATAGAATTTTTAGGCATATACGTTTTCGACCCCCCGGTTTTATAATTTTTTTTAGGTATATACGTTTTCGACCCCTCGATCGGAAATCTCAAGCTTCGCCACTGGTGAGGATTTCATTCTCGAACCCAAAAACTAGTGGGCATCGAGCAATCAAGAAACACCCTCAAAACTGCAAAATGTGTCGCTTGTGATGGATTTATCATCCATGTTTATAAGGCTTTTCACAACAAATTATCTAAACAAAGATATTACCTTCAAATCTCACTTCTACTTCCAAAAAGCTTAAGAAAATCAGTAGTTAGTCGTAAATCGACTAGTGACAGAACTTAAACATTTAAATTTAGGGGAGGGTGTTGGGGCGAATAACATATGTTTAATTGGGGCCTTTAGATTAGGAGAGGCCCAACCATTTAAAGATAATATACCGAGACTGAGACACACCGGGTTAAAAAGTTTACACTTCTAAGCCTAAAAATAGTAGATCCTGAGCTCCTACTGGCCCTAAGTAAGCTCCACCAGTGTAGTCGACAATCTGAATAGAGCCTAAATAAGCTCTATGTTATGTTTTAGGACAAGTCTAAAATTTTCTAAAGTCAAGCCAGTCATGACTTATGATACAAAATACATTTTCTTTTTCAAAATCAACAAAACTTTAAAAAAATTAAGTGAACAGAACTATTTTTTTTTTTTTTTTCAAACTTTGTTAGTTACACAAAGCTCTTACAAAACTTTCTATGTTTTTTTTTTTTTGGATAAAGGGCATAGCCTGGCAAACTATATAACAGAACAAAGAAATTACACCATTAAGGGGGCATACCCCCCGTATCATCACCCAAAACACACTTTGGGAAAACCGACTCTAGGCAAACAAATAAACCTAGACCTACTACCGCAACTCCAACTATTACAAGCCAACCAACACTGATATGGAGGCCACCCATCTTTAGTGACTCGAACGCCCCATAAACAAGTGGGCTTCGGCCACCCCAACACAAAAAAGAATACCCCATTTTTTAAGATAATCCAGACCATGCAATAAATTATGATAATACAAGTAAACAAATGTAACAATGATATGCCGAGCCCACTTAGCGCCTTTCCAGCTCGATTCGTAGAACTCCACAAAGTTGCCAGGCCGCCCTGAAGTACCATGCATATTGGGCTTGACCGAGTCTTTGCAAACCCAACAGTGGGCCTTCAGCTTGAAATACACCCACTGGGTCTTCAACCGATCCAAACAGCCCAAGACAGCATCAAAAAAGGGAGCCAAGGACTGCATCTTTTTGTAATACTCCTGGTCCATACTGATATTAAGAGGCTCAACCTTCTCTATTCTAACCAAACACAGTCCCACCCCATAGTGGGCCATCCACAATTGGACATATCCCCAGCCCATCCAACCATAGTAGGCCACAATTCAAACCCAGGAAGCCATACCATAAACCCGGAACCTCCTCAGCAAATCCGGATGGCCAATCATCAAACCCGGAGTAAACTAGAAAGCATGGTGCCAACACAAATGACGAAACTGCCCCAGCAGTAATACGAGGATCTTTCCAGCATTTCTACATCTTTGTGCACCAGAAAACACTGAACCAAACTATATACGTGATGAGATGCCAAAAAACTTATTGATACCATGCATACAGCCTCTAACTTTAAACATTCTCCTGTGCATCAGCCCTTCTGCCATAACATGTAACCAGTAATTTGCAGCTAGCCGATTCCAATCATTGTAAGACTTCTGATGCTGCCAGCTCTTAGCCCCTTTCAAGAGAGAGATACGACAGCTAAGATCCAGTAACATCAGAGTAATGGTCTTAACCCAACCCTGATTGACCAAAATACCCCCGCAGCAAATCATCGTCATAGCACAGCACCTGTCCCAACCCACTGTCCAACCCATCCCCACAAAAAGGTTAACAAAAGAGCACAGGTTTCTAGGCCCTAGGCGGGTTCCCAGCATAGGGGTAGGGATCTAAAAGGGGCTACACCAAAACGACAATCCCCCCTAGCTGGTCCTTCCTTATATCTCCCGGGTATAAGTCGGTCCCCGACACAGAACATAAAAACCTCCTCAAATGACCCCTGATCAACATCCTATGGTTTAGAACTGATAGAAAAAAGTTACTCTTAAGTCTTACCTAGAGACCAAGAGAGCAGAAAGAAGCAAGCCACCAAAGAACTTCCAGAATAACTACAAGGTATAGCTACCCACTCCCCCCTTATATCTCTGTCCCAACCCATACAAGGCCCACCCCCCATTGTACCAGCACATACAGAACACTCCAACCCAAGTTAAACCCCACCCGTAAGCAGCAGTCAACAGAACAGAACCCCAACCCATCCCAATACCACCCAGAAGCAATAAAAGGAAAAAATTGTTTACCGTGAGGGTATTGAAACTTAAGGATTTTGCAGTATGTGTGTAAACAATCTCATCCCCATTGAGGAACTCTCTCATACATAACCCATTCAGCATTGAGAGAATAGGCCACACTGACCACCAGTACCACACAACAGACAGAACGAGCAGCATCATTATAGAACAGGCCTGATAGACTGAGCCGGATGGTTCCATGGTTCTTCAGCCAGCTCCCAAACACGAGCAGCATGAACAGTGGCTGCAGTCTTAGCCATTTTAATGCCCATGAGCCTCAGGCGGACAGCATCCTTAATCAGCATAAACACCTCCTCAGCAGGTCTTGTCCGAGTTTCATGAAATCTAAGGTTCCTCTCCTGCCATATATACTATATAGTACACGGCAGCTACCAGGGCAAGCCTGTTTATGATACTCCAAATAGAACTCGTTCCAGGCATCGTACATAAATGATTAACAACAAGAGGCCAACTACAATGGGTACAACCCATCTTAGTCACTAACTTCAGCTTTTCCCATGTAGTTCTAGAGAACGGGCATTCAAAGAACAAATGAGAGTGGGAATCCAGGGTAATCTTGCAGAAGATGCATTTAAGATCAGGGTCATTAGCCCATCTTCCAATAATGTCATGAGTTTGGAGTTTGTTTTTCAACGCCATCCACAATATAAAAGCATGCCTAGGGATGTTCTGACTGAACCAGACAAGTTTATACCATGGGACCTCCACACTAACTTCTCTAATATCCTTCCAGACATCACTAACAGAAAACTGGATCAGATCCCCTTTTGAGGACTTCCACATAACTTTATCATTCGTATTCAGCTGAATGGGAATAGGAAGCTGCAGGAACAGGGTAGGAAACCGGGCACGCCAATCCTCCGGCCATTTCCACTCACCATTATCAATGAAATCCACCACCTTGCAGTGCCTTGTCAGCACCCCTTCACACATGTTCCTATGGAAAAGGACATTGCAGAAAGGACCGCTACAATGCCAGTTATCAAACCACGCCGACGTATTCTTGCCATCCCCAATAACATGGATTATATGAGCACGAAGGACAGCTCTACATTCCATGATCTTTCTCCAGCTCCAGCAAACATCACCCTTACTTTCAAGTTCCCAGAAATTGCTATTCATAAGACGATATGTGTAAATCCATTTAACCCATAGCATTCTATGTTTTGTGTAGCAAACATGTTTTAGCTACACATACAAAATGCATACGACACGAAGAATTCATGATTATCATCATAAACCTTGTTAAGTACAACATCACAAATACAAACCCATTTTGGTCTTCTTTGTAAACTTTCTATATCATAGAAAAAAGAAGTTACTGTTAACCCTACTTTTCATATAAACATACAATCACATATCTAAAAGGTCAACAAAAGACATTATATACAAGAGAACTTCCATTTCACCACAAAATGTGTCAGGTTGAAGATGTAAGAATTTAAATTATAAAATCGTATCTCTCTAACTAATCACCTATATAAGAAGCCACAAAATGGTGAAATACTACCTTAATATTGTCTAGAACATATGGTCAAAAGATAAGGTCAATGATTAACTTTTACGTCTTTTACGGGAAAACTCTCCTCTGGTAACCTCTGCCATAGAAAATTCACAGCCTCCAACCACCGTGGTTCAACCAAAAACTTGTTTTCTTGAATCGCCCAACGTGACTTCTCAGTTCCGATATCTGTGGATATGACATGTGTCACCGATGAGTCAACCTCGGTAGAGCATGTAGCTCCTAATCTCTCTGCCAGCATCCATAAATGGTGGTTATCTGCTTGGAATTTTGTTGGGAAAACTCGGCTGAATACGATTTTGCATCCCTTCAAAACTTCACTACGAACCGCACGCAACATCTGACATAACAAATTAAGCATTTTAATATTTTAATTTATCATTCATGCTAGAGGTAGCAAATGGGCCATTTTCAGAGAGAGAAAAAAAACATATACAACTATTGTATTAATTATAAATTGAGAAAAGTGCCTGGATAGTCCCTGTGGTTTGCCCTTTTTTCACCTTTAGTCCCTAACTTTCTAAAATTACAGCTATAGTCCCCAACTTTTGCAAATTCGTTCTCGGATAGTCCCTGGTATGGATGGGGGTTAGTTTGTCCAGTTAAGTGGGTATGAAATTACCTAAATGCCCTTACTGTTAAATTAATAACTAAAAAATTAAAATAAATATAATTAATATTTAAAGATTTATGTGGGACCCACCACCCACCTCACCACTTCATCTTCCTCACCCTTCACCACCACCACCACTCCACCTTTCACTACCACCACCATCCACCTTTCACCACCATAACTAACCCCCCAACCCCACCTCTGCAGACAAACACCAACTTCCTGAATTAATTAACAAAATTAGAATTCCCAATCAAATTGATTCATAGATTCAAAGCATTCATCCAGAATCTCATTTCATCAACAATACAACTAACGGAAGTGACTCCAACACTAGCTTCCTCAATTAATTAACAAAATTCGAATTCCCAATCAAATTGATTCGTAGATTCAAAGCATTCATCCTGATTTAACACCTCATTCTCCATTAGTCTAGTTCTCGGATTCAGATTCTCTCGTTTAGTCTTCTACTTATTGTTCTCTACTTCTTCGATCAACAGCTTGTACACCTCTAATACGACGTCGTTTGCATCCGCAATATAGTCCAAACGCTGTCGTTTACCACTTCCAATGCTAATACAAATAATATTACCACCGGTGATCTACAAATCATCCCACCCGCATAAGATCTGTAACCACCAAATACAGGAAAATATGGATCGCGTCTGAACAACCTGCAACCATCTGCAAATCTGGACCGCGTCTAAATAACCTGCAAATCTGCAAACCTTTTAATCGTGTCCGGAAAACCTGCAACCTGGTGGACTTGCAGCTGCCGATATTTATTCCGATGATGATTGCCGGTGAAGATATTGCAGCACATGGTGAAGAGGAGGTGAGGGTGGGGCTGACAAGGGTTTTTTAAAATTAATTTGTTATTATTTTTTAGGTGTTATTTGATTAATGGTTAGCCCTACTTTAGTTCATATTTTAAGACTAAGGGTATGCTAGTAATTTCACACTCACTTAACAACAAAAACTAACCTCCATCCACACCAGGGACTATCCGGGAACGAAATTGCAAAAGTTGGGGACTATAGCTGTAATTTTAGAAAGTTAGGGACTAAAGGTGAAAAAAGGGCAAACCACAGGGACTATCCGGGCATTTAACTCTTATAAATTAGAGTAAAATGCCATTTTCGTCCCTGGGGTTTGGCCAGTTTTGCGACTTTCGTCCAAAGGTTTGTTTTTTCGCATCTAGATCCAAAAAGTTTAAAATCTTGCCATTTTCATCTGGCTCGTTAATTCCATCCATTTTTCTCCATTAAGTCAAGAGTATTTTCGCCTTTTTGTTAACTTAAAGGCCAATTCGGTCTTTTTCACATTATGTACAAGCATTTAGCATAATATACAAGTACTCAAAATACCCTTAACAGAGAAAAAGACAAAAATACCCCTGACTTAACGGAGAAAAATGGATGGAGTTAGCGAGCTGGATGAAAATAGCAAGATTTCAAACCTTTTGGATCCAGATGCGGAAAAACAAACATTTGGACGAAAGTCGCAAAATGGCCAAACCTCATAAACGAAAATGGCATTTTACTCTATAATTTAAAGAAAAAATTGTGTGCACGTGTTTTTGGGTGAGTAAAAGATTTCAGATATGAATATACAATCATCAGATGGTATCTCACCTGTCTTGCATCTCGGCCTGCAAAATTCTCCCCAAGTTCCTATTTTTACATTGATAAAACCAAGCCGTCAAAAACACAGTATTATTATTTGTATAAAGTAATCAAAAAGGATCACCGGGACGGACATACCAGGTCATAAAACATGCAGTGCACCCGTTTAAGAACTTTAAGAACAGTTGCAAGAGCACCATCAGTATCACTTTCATCACTTCTCAGTTCAGAAAGAGATTTAGACTTGTAACCAAATTGTTTACAACTCGAAGCAAAGAAATGATATCGTTCCATCGAAATCAAATTATCCTTATGTTTCGACCATACCTAAAAAGAAAAGAAACCGTCACTACACGAAATCAATCATGCAACAAATTTGTTTTTATAAAAAGGGTAAATTGCATTTTACGCCCGTTAAGTTTCAGCAAAATTTCAGGCGTTGTCCTTTATTTTTGTAATCTTTATAGGGAGAAATGACACCGCCTGTAAAGAAATCAGAACATAAAGGACATCCGCTGTAATTTCGTTAGCTAAAGGACAGCGCCTGAAATTTTGCTGAAACTTAACGGACGTAAAATGCAATTTACCCTTTTTTTAAAAAGGGCAAAACAATTACTTGTTCTGTGTCATCAAGGATCAAAACGGCATTTTCTTGTCCCAACACTACATCGAGTCCTTTTTGATGTCTTTGAGTGCAATCACCTTGCGCAATGACTTTAGAGTCAAAGTAAACCCTACCAGGGTCCAGTAAATTTGCCATTTCTAATGCATAAGCACGCTCCCCCATGGTGTAGATGTACATTTCGAAATAATTACTTGCTTCTTTAAGGAATGTGTGAACAAACGGCCTCAGTTTCGTCACCATGTTCATGAATGGTAATTTGAATAAACTACCTTTTAGCGCATCTGTCATTATAAATTATGAAGTTATACCCATGGTTATAGATTATAATATTGGCTTGTGGCATTCTAGTCAATTATTTATGAATGGACCGATTTGAGTTATGTTTTATATCTAATGAGTCAATCAGATTAAACAAAATCAACAAAAAGACTCTTCAAAGGAAACTGATTAAATGAGTCGAAAGTTGTCCAAAATCCAAATTGTATTTTGAATGTGCAAAACAGCCTGAATCATAATATGAGTAACTTAAACCTTTACTAAAATTATATAGAGTAAAATGCCTTTTACGTCCCTGAAGTTTCGCCAGTTTTGCGCCTTTCGTCCAAAGGTTTCGCCATTTTTGAGACTTTCGTCCTAAGGTTTGTTTTTTCGGATCCAAAAGGTTTGAAATCTTGCCATTTTCATCCGGCTCCTTAACTCCATCCATTTTCTCCATTTAATCAGCGGTGTTTCCGTTTTTTTAGTTATCTTAAAGGGCAACTCGGTCCTTTTCACTTTTTTTTTTTTGAACGGCAAATTTGGATCACTTTATGTACAAGCATTTAGTATAATGTACAAGTATTCACTTAAAGGGCAATTTGGTCTTTTTCACTTTATGTACGAAATTCCCCTGACTTAACGAAGAAAAATAGATGGAGTTAACGAGCCAAGATGAAAATGGCAAGATTTCAACCTTTTAGATCCAGATGCGAAAAAACAACCTTTGCACGGAAGTCGCAAAATTGGCCAAACCTCAGGGACGAAAATGGCATTTTACTCGATCATATAAGTATATAACTTCCTGTAACCATACCTAACACAATTACTGGTAAAAAAATGTTGTTCAAAAAACCTAACACAATTACTACATGAAAACAAATATTAGATAACATAGACAAAAAAAGTGTTGAGTGAACCAACCTGCAACTACCATAACAAAATATTACACATGTTAATCTCACCCAACCCACGGTCTAACCGATCCATTTTGCCACCTCGACAAATCATTTCATGGGAACAAATATATAGAAGCAAGGAAATCTAATATTGTTATTATAAGATATACCTTGCATAGGGTCATTTGGGTTCAATAAATATCCTTCATCTTGAGTTAAATCTGAAAACCTTGTTGAGTTTAGTAACGTGTGGTCTAAATCAAGAACCAAATAAAGCTTTTTATGGCGTAGCAAATTTTTTAAATCTCTGTCACGCAAACGAGCTATTTCATCATTGGCAAGTCGTAGATCCTGCAATATTATAAGATTAACTTCGAGAAACTTATGTAAGAAGGAAGAAGGTATGGATGTTTTACGAAAAAAAAAAATATAACCTTGTGTATATAACCAAATGCCACACTAGACTGGGTATCATCATCCGTTTTTTCTCCACATTTTATGCACATTCCTCCGATGAAACCAGGATGTATGCATATATCCTCCTTCACTGATGTTTCTGAACATAATAATTAACAAAGATTACGAAAACTTGTACACGAAGTTCTGAAGAGTTCCAAAAGTATTTACATGCTTCTTAAATATAGATTTTTTTTCTTTCTCTAGAAAACAAGCATAAAAAACCAATGTATAAACAAAAGAATAGATGCATCACCTGTTACTTCTGTTTGAACTATATGAGATGTTGAACCGTTAGGTTCTTCTGTATCATCCACTACACTGATCTTCCTTCTCTTTGTCCTGTGGAAAACCAAACCGTATTAAATGAACATTTAGTTTGAAAAACCAATGCTTTAAACCAAAACTGATATCATAAAACACAAAAAGGTATTTTAAGCTCAACTTCACACGCACACACACGGTTGGTTTTAAAAAGCGAAAAGCCGAAAAGCACTCCGAGGTATGCAGGTCCAGTAAGCTTTATGTACAACCGGAAGCTACATCTCTAGTGTCTCTTATACATATCAACCTTTTTATCAAGTAAACCTTTCATAAGCTTTTCATCCCTAATTTTGACTTATATGTACATGTTGGGGCGTTTTCAAAATTGCCTCGTGCTTTTAAAAACCAAGCACACATGCAAACGGTTCACTAACAGCATCCAAGTACCCAAAAAATCAATTAAGCATATGATCAGGTTTGGAGGCGCTAAAATACACACGTTAAGACCTTGTAATCCGATATCTATATTTAAACAATTAAGCCTATTTACAATTTACATGAAACTATATGTGAGAGATCCATCTCAGTAACATGTTAATTACTATTAATCAAAATTTATATTACACTAAAGACACTAAGAGACCTAATAACTTCACTTCTATAAAGCAGCAAATCACACATTAGCTTTCTATACATACAAAAGTTTGATGCAAGTAAATCTAGGTCTAAAGCTCTTAAAAAAATTAGACGAGTAAAAGAATGTTATTATATACCTTTCAATAACTGCATGAACCTCATCATCATCGTTGTCGTCACCGTCATCATCAGATTCTTGTTTTTCTTCTTCTTGTTGAGGATTAGTATCAGATGTGGAATCCAACTCTGCATCCAGAAATGCAGCAAAATCATCACTGCTTGACGAGTTCACCGGCGATTCATCAACGAGACTCATTTACGGTACACCTATCCGATTCAGAGTAAAAAAACATACATCAAAACAGTCATTAGCCACATTCTCTAACAAAAGTACAAAAACAATACTAAAACTAACAAAATAGCCTCTAAATTGTTCTAACAATCTGTGTTACACTGCTAATTATTGTTAGAAATTGCTAGTCTGGTTTCAGAACACCTTCATCGTTAAAAACTTTTTTCTAGGGTTTTGTATCGAGCACCTCTAACTTGGCCTGTCAATGGATGGATATGGATCGGATCATGATCCGATCCATTAATGATCCAACTTAAATGGATCATAATCCGATCCATGATCCAACATAATAGATCGTGATCCTATCCAAATAATTTTAAATGGATGGATCACTATCCGGATCGATCCACCATATAAAAATATAATAAAAAACCTCTAAAAATAAAAAATCACAAAAAATCAATAAATTGTAACAATTCAAAAAATCTAAAAAAATTTTAAAAATCTAAAAAAATCTAAAAAAAAATAAAAAAAATAAAAATTTTCTAAAAAATCAAAAAATTCTAAAAAAATTCTAAAAAATCTAAAAAATCAAAAAATTCTAAAAAATAAAAAAAAATCTATAAATTCTACAGCACCGTCGGTTTTGGTGGTTGGAACTAATGCCATTGGTTTTCTTCCAGTCTTACGCGTCTTTTAGCGCTAGTAATCACAAGCACCTATATACATATTGCTACTTAATCAATATTACTTCTTCAAAACAGCTCATGATGTTACCAATACTCAAACAGAAAAACCTAATATCATGTTAGTGTTTCAAGATATTGGGCATTACTTCATCAAAAATAACAAGGATCATAAACTGAGCATGTTGGTAACATAAAACTGAAAAAGTCCACAAAATTGTATGAAAAAACTGACAGGGTGATGCTATCGAAACACCACCCCCAAAAGCGTACATCAAGATATTACTTATTGAAAAAAAAACATAACAAACAATGATGTGTGCATCGGAGCGCATTAAGCGACGGCCACATTATGCAAAATCGCGTAATATTCTCACATCACGTAAACGCAACGCATCAGCGGTGGCGATGCGCTCTCACCAGCATATCACGCATTATGCGCACATTTTAAAACCAAGTTTGTGTCACGTTACGGCCAGTATGATGATGTCAAATAAGGTATGCACACTAGAGCCTATCACATCATATGGAACATATCATAGGGCAAAAAATTATCACACACGTATAACTTTGTTAGTGGTCACATAAGTCATTTTTTTGTTGGTCAAACACAACATGTGGCCGTTTGATTTGGCAAACACCACCGCATACAACCCGTATTATCATTTTTAGCAATCATAGGGCTGTGTGGCCATTTCCCTGTAATATGGCGGCCCGTATGACTCGTCAGTGATGTCTAGACAGTACGGTGTTTGTATAGCTACAGCCCATTGTAATCAACTGGCCCTAAATATCAAAACTATCAAAATCAAGCTAGAGAGAGGGCATTCTACATAACTAACAGTGCGTGAAGAAGAAATTTCATCCTCAAAATTCAATTCTTTAACATTCTTGCTTAAACGACTTATAACACTATTTTTTTTTCTTCACAAAATACAAATCTAAGTTCCTTCACTATCAAATTACATCAACATCTACAGCCAATTTAATCAAATCACACACATCACAAATAAAAAGACTTACACTTTCTAACCCGAGCAGCAGTTACGCACACGCAGAGCAGTCGTGGTGGCTGCGAGCGGTGGTGGTGGCTGCAATTGGACTCTCCGGTGAAAAGACGATTGCAGTGGACTGGAGCTCGACGGAGGTCGGACGGTTGCGGTGGACTGGAGGTGGGACGGAGATGAAGCGGGAGATCGACGATTTGCTGCAGTGGACAATTGGGGTCTCAGACTCTCCGTGAAACCCTAGAGGCGATTATGAGAGAGCGTGTCATTTATTTCTTCTTTTTTTTTTTTTAATTAGTAACGGATCGATCCGCATGTATCATGGATCGATCCATATAATTAGACCGTGGGGTATGGTGGGGCAGGGGTTTGGGGCAAGGGTTGACACGTGGATATGGGGCACTCAATACATAAACTCAAGTTTCATAGGGGTATGGTGGGCGTGGCTAGGCTGGCGTGGCCAAGCCACATCATTTTTTATAAATTTAAAATAGCTCATTATGCTCTAGCCAATAAGAGCTGGCCACATCGGATCGCTAGCATGCCCCACGCCCGGCCTTAAACTCCCGCCCAAGGGGCCATGCCCAAACCCAAGCCCACCCAGGGTTGTTACTTTGGCGTTTCTCTCCAACCCACGCCCAAACCCCCGCCCCATACCCCATAGTCTTAATTGCTTGTTATGATCCAATAAGTGATTTTTTTTTAATTTGGTGGATATTTTTTATGATTCAATAAGTGATTTAAATGAATAGAAAAATTGTTTGTTAACTGAAAGAATATTTTGGTAACATAATACCCTTAGTTTTATATCTGAAATTACCAAAATACTTTTTTAGTTAACAAATAATTTGGATGGATTTACCGATTTAGAGGCGGGGGGCAAAATAGGAAAAACATAGTAAACTATTGGAGGAAAATGTTTGTTTTTAAATGATTGGGGCAAAACCGTTAAAACGACCAAACCACAGGGAGGAAAACGGAAGTTTACTCTAACATATATTAGCTATAGTTTAAAGATCAAATACAAATGAGTTTTAACATAAAAAATACCCTTAACGTAAGAAGTGAAAGAGGGGATTTCTTTTTTTTTTTAATTTTTTCCCAACTACTTAAGAATGATGTTTAATTACATAATGTAAAAAAAACATGATTTTACAGTAGTAGAGTAATTATTGTAAGATAATTGTAATTACTCTACTACTCGACAAATTTGTAGAGTAATTAATTACTCTATAAAATTACATAATTACTTTACTAGCGTAAAATCACGATTTTTTTTATCTTGTGACTAACATACGTGTTTAATAAGATGAGAAAAAATGCATCATTCACTTCTTACGTTAAGGGTATTTTGTATGTTAAGACTCATTTGTACAATAACTTAACTCATTATTTGTATCATACGACCAATATGTTTTTTTTTCTATTTATAATACATAAAATATTTAATGTCCATGGCTTTATAGCTTAATGACATCTTGAGGATGTGATAAGGCTTTGGAATCAATAGGTCTGGGTTCGATTCCCACAAGGGAGGTTTTTCTCATATTTATTATGGTTCCGTTGGTTGCAAGATGAGCGATGATACTACAGTGGTCCGTCAGTGATCCAAATTCGTCGTTAAAAAAACATAAAATATTTGATTATTAATAAAAGGCAAATTGGAAAATAATAATCTCATCTTTCTGAAATTGACCGATAATAATCCCAAGTCAGTTATTAGCCAATAATAATCCGACCTCGTCCAATTTTTTTGTAAAATAGTCTACCGTTAAAATAAGCTTAACGGAGTTAAGTGTTTTTCCGAATTACAAACCGATGTTTTAGGGCTTTTGATCAGAACGAGGATGCGAGTCGATTGATGTAAAACTTACCTCGAAATTGTGTTCGAAATGGCTTGAATTTTGTTAATTGAAAGTTAAACACCCGAATTGAAGCACCGTTTTCGTGGGTTGGGGGCAATATTTTGAGGTAAGTTTACATCAATCAACTCGTATCCTCGTTCTGATCAAAAGCCCTAAAACATTGGTTTGTAATTCGGAAAAAAACTTAACTCCGTTAAGCTATTTTAACGGCGGACTATTTTACAGAAAAATTGGACGAGGTCGGATTATTATTGGCTAATAACTGACTTGGGATTATTATCGGCCAATTTCAGAAAGATGGAATTATTATTTTCCAATTTGCCTTAATAAAATTTTAATCTGTTTAAAATACATAAAATATTTGATTATTAATAAATATAGGAAGATTCTATTTAACAAAGACCGTCATCTGCCACTACTATCACCACAAGTGTGTTGGTCGTGGCTAAGTCTTGTCTACTTGTTATTTGGTTTAACCAACTTTAATTTTATATATTGACTCGTTTAACTATAAGTAAACTCGTCAATGATTTTGGCTGCAATTTATATACTATTAATTTAAAACAATGTTATGCATCATTGTTTGTACTTTGTGTTTATAGGGTGTTTTTTTTTTGCAATGGTTGGTTGCACTTAGGGTTGCATATATGTATTGTACCTTATGTTTGACGAGTTTTTAAAAATGTTTGGTTGTAGGTCCATAGGACATTATATTTTAGAGTAAACTGTCATTTTGGTCCCTGTGGTTTGGGCACTTTTGCCATTTTAGTCCAAATCTCAAACTTATTACATCTGGGTCCCTGTGGTTTGCATTTTGTTGCCATTTTAGTCCAAAACTTAAAATCTCTTAATTTTGACTGTTTTAATGAGCCTTTTTTGTCCTTATCTGAAGGGGTAGTTTGGGCATTTAATTTTCATTAATGTAATTCAGTTATTAATACTAGCATTTCCCTTAATAAACCTCCACCCCCAACCATTTTCCCCAACCCTAATTTCACTTCAATTTCAATTTCATTTCATTTCTCAAGCACCTTATAACTCCGTTATCAAATCCCGTTAATATTGTTGAAAACCGATGGCGCAGAGAACAGAAAAAGAAGAAACAGAATTCAAAAACGTACCTGAAACGTTAACTCTATGCGTCAACAACTGTGGTGTTGTTGCCAACCCCGCCACGAATAACATGTGTCAGAACTGCTTCAACGCTAGCTCAACGACGTCGTCTCAACGTAGATCTGGATCGGCGAGGTCTCCGGCGAGGTCTCCGGCGAGGTCAACGTTTCGTGATGAATCGGTTGATCTGGTGGTAGATCGGACGGTTGTGGTGGAAGAGAATGAAATTAAACAGAAGACGACGGTGAAAGTTGTGAATCGGTGCTCCGGTTTCCGGAAACGAGTCGGTTTTGCCGGATTTAGGTGTCTCGGAAAGGTTGAAATTGTTATCATTATTATTATCATCTCATATGAAAATTGTTGAATTGAATGTTGGAGATGGTGGAAATCGATCAACATCTAGAATTCTCTGTTTCAATTGTTAGGTTTGATTGTATGATTTTTTTTACTATCGGATTCGTCTTGGCAAGAATGCAGATCGTCGGAGATGATTTTTGGGTTTGAGAAGATGAACTGAGAATAGGGGTTGAAGATGATGAAGTAATTGTCTGGTAATATAAGGGGTTTTTATATTATGTGGTTTTTTTAATAATTGAATTACATTAATGAAAATTAAATGCCCAAACTACCCCTTCAGATAAGGACAAAAAAATGTCATTAAAACAGTCAAAATTCAGAGATTTTGAGTTTTGGACTAAAATGACAACAAAATGCAAACCACAGGGACCCATATGTAATAATTTTGAGATTTGGATTAAAATGACAAAAATGCCCAAACCACAGGGACCAAAATGGCAGTTTACTCTATATTTTATTATTATCTTTATTTTTATTATTATTTATTTTAGAATTTCTTTGTTTTAGTATTCTTACTTATTTAAATCATGTATTTATTTTTGTAATACACGTTAATAATTTCTTTGTTTTAGTATTCTTACTTATTATTTATTTTGCAATACACGTTCATTTATTTTATTTAAATTTTATTTGTGTCCATACACGACGTATGGTGCGCATGTGGTTCAATGTTTTTACGTCTATTTTTCTCATATGATAGGTTTGTCGCAACTCGCAAGTCCTATATCGACTTATTATTCTTTTCTATGTTTTATGTTTCTGTCTAATTTCTTCGTATTAACACGCCGCAATCAATGTGTGTGGTTCAATAATTTTACATCTATGTTTCGCCCAATGTTATTTTTTTCATTTTTATTTATTTTCTTTTTCGAGTTTTTTCTGCGTTGATGGTCGTTGGCGGTAGTATAACATTGGAGCAACTTGGCACGGTTTTATGTTCCCCACTACAACGTGGGGGCTTAGTATATCATCATATATGTAGTAACAAAATGCACTACAAAATGTTTCTTACTTTTCTCAACATGGTTGTAACTTCTCTTATACTTAAGGTACGTGCATTATTATGGTGTAACAACTTTTATTAATGCGTAATTTTCTACGCGTTGTTACGAACGTTCGTGGTCTAATGTTTTTACGTCTTCTTTTTCAGTGTTGCTTGGCGTTGGCGATGGTGTGTTATTAATGTTGTTGGTACGGTTGTACCCCGCCGCAACGCGGGGGTACTTCCATCTAGTTGGAAACTTAACTTGCACCCACATTCCACCTTCCATGCACCCACCCACCACACATTGACCAATCCAACTCATGTGGTCACATTCATTTAACTCTATATATACACAATCATAACTTGTAACACATCTATGTTTCATTCTTTCACCTTATAATAATATTTACAACCATGGATTCATGTTGGGATTCTTCTAGTCCGGTTGATAACAATGACGACACATTTTACCAAGAACTCACACGACAAATATTGATGCTTACGGATGAAGATGATGTGTATGTGAATGGTGTGACGGAGTTAAAGAGAAAACAGGTGCGTTATAGTGGTGTTGGGGTTGGGCCGAGACTGGTGGCTAGGAACTACTATAGTTGGTCCGATGCTGAGAGGTATTCGGTCCCTAGTTGGATGGAGAGCTTGTGGGCTACCGGTGGTGGAGGGACCGGAGTTTTCATACCAAGTGGTGCCGCCACGGGCCACCGTGGCAAGAGGTCTGGTAGGAGGAGTAATAACAAGAAAACAAAGAATAATGATAGAGGAAGAGTGTATTCAGCTGGGAAATAGATACATGGTTGGTTAGAGTATTAGTTTTTGTGTTTGATTAAAAAATTACATAGATTAATAAAAGTTTATATGGTTAATACTTCCCCTATTGGGATTTGTATTTATATATATATATGGTCTATTCATTCTTTCTTTTCCTATGGAGTATAATCACTCATTTTCATTTGAAAAGTTTATGTAGATTAATAAAGGGTTTGTTAGTACAATATTATGTCACTTCCTTTTTCACCTGGATTTGGATTTATAATTTTTTTTTCTGTTTTATCGGGATTTTTATGGTTTTGTGTTGTAACCAATGTTTTAAAAACCGGTTCAAATCGGCTGGTAATACCGGTTGAACCGTCTGGTAAAACCAGTTAAACCGCCCGGTACACCCGGTTAAACCGCCCGATACATTCGGTTAAACCGTTTCTGAGCCCTATCTGGTACCGTATAAAAACCGGATGTTAAAACTTTGGTTGTAACAAAGGACTCGTTGTGAATTGTAATACATGATTCGTAAGTAAGAAGTTAAATGGGCAGGTCTTTTAAAATCTTTAAAACCAAGGTGAATTTAAAGTTGATGTAAGAATTCTGAGAGACCTACCTACCATATTAACTCTACATTGTAATCAGTTAGACTGTGTAGTGAGACGGGAATGACATACCACCTCACCCCTTTCACACTCCCCACACCGGTACACCATCGCCAAATATAGGGAGCCATAGCCCCTTCGTCATTGTGTTAACGAGTGTCAAGGAGGAGAAGGGAGTGGGATCTACAAGATATCAACCAATCCCATAATTTCTCTTTTTCTCTTTAGTTTTTAGTTAAAACTTAAAACCACTACACTCATGTGAGAAGATAGTTTAGGGGGTGTTTGGCCTAGCTTTTTTATCTAAGCTTATAGCTTTTTTAGCTTATTTTTATAAAATAAGCACTAATGGGTGTTTGGTTTAGCTTTTTAAGCTTATGCTTATTAGCTTATATAAGCTAATTCTAAGAAGCTTATGGGAAGATGGTTATTTAGCTTATTTGAATAAGCTTATTTGAAGAAGATGGTTTTTTTACTCAATTGCCCTCAAATGATACACACAATGATATTAGACCCCTTCCCATAATACAAGCTCGTGAAAATTTCATGGTTCCAAAGAGCTAATCAACTTGTAGAATATAAGCTAATCCAAACACTTAAAAATAGCTTATCAAATAAAAGAAAATAAGCATAAGCTACTTTAAAATATAAGCATAAGCCAAAAAAATAAAAGCTAGGCCAAACACCCCCTTAATTAAAGGCTCATTGCCTACATAACATTTTAACAATGATGTGTACTACTACAAATAGCTTTATATTAGAGAAGTTGATGTGTAAAATTACTACAAATCTATATATATATATAAACATGATAAATAAGGGCTTATGTGTCATGTTATGAGGGCTTGGAAAATGAGGTGGCGTGTTTTTAGAGCTTCTCACAATTCGTTTTGGCGGGAAACTTCTAGGGTCGTGATATGGGACGCGGAGCATGTGAATTCGGGTCACCATCTGATTAAAATGGATCCACTATATAACTTTGCAAACCCTATTTTCCTTTCACGCCGTTCCCCTACTCTCTCCATACTCTGCTCTTCTTTGTCTTCTTTTTCATTCTTCAACTATTTAGACTCTACAATCATCTAATAGAAGGTATGTTTTTAGTTTCATTCCTCTATGATTTTTATTGTTCAACGATTTAGACGCATCATTTATTCGATTCCAATTCAGATTCAACACAGGTGCCATGGATGTTAGGGTTTGATGTTAATGACATATCTGAAGTTGCAAGACAAGATGCAAATGAATCCTTATTCATCGATCAATTGTAAGTGCTAATGTTAACCCTTTTCCAGTTTATCATTTGTCCGTTTTTTCAGATCTGAAGAGAAAATGATGACGGAGAAAATGGTTTCTTCGTGGAGTTAATTCATTTAACTGTTGATGTTTTTGGATTCGTAAATCATTGGTGTTCTTCGATTAGCAGCCAGGTCTTTCTCTCTCTCATCTTTTTAATTGGATTTCACAAAAAAGGGTCGTACTTCTTGGTGGGTGTTAAATCTTTAAAATTTCCATGTGTAGTTAGATATATGTTAGTGGCGGCTCGGCCATGGTGATTCTG
Organism: Helianthus tuberosus; assembly: GCA_030545235.1. NCBI lineage: Eukaryota > Viridiplantae > Streptophyta > Magnoliopsida > Asterales > Asteraceae > Helianthus > Helianthus tuberosus. Next base: position 26,685,687 of record CM060396.1, on the reverse strand, counting down.
ATATATCTCATCTCTCGATCTACACACTTCCACATTTGACGATTTTTTGTGAAGAAATTTTAGGGTCTGGAGGAAGGAGAACTCAAGTGTCGAATCAAGGAACGAAGAGTCGCTCAAATGGGATTATAGGGTCTGGAGGACGGTTATCTTCTTTTTGTTTTCTTTTCCATATTGATTTGTATCTCGACTTTGTGAACAACTACTTTTCCCTCTATAATATAGTCATTCTTAAGTGATATGACAAATTTTAATCAAATCAGATGATACAAAACTCATTTTCTTATTGATGAAAACTCATTTTTCAGTTTATGCTAGGTTTCCATGACGATAACATCCGGAACTGGAAGAATGTTGAAGGAATTGACTTTGGCCGCAAATAGGTATGTATGTGTTTTGGTCCAGGTGTTAGGTGGTCTTTGTGGATGTAATTTTGGTGTATGGGGTCTATATTGATTTGTTTGGAGTTGTCTCTTGCAGGGTGTTTAGCCCCTCTCTAAGCTTTTGGATTTGACAAATGGGTTCTGTTTTGAATCGGTAACAACGGACGCAGAACATGAGAGGAATATCGAGCCAAATCTGAGTCACCAACATGAGAGGTAAAATTTCATAACCTGAAATTAGTAGGTTATTTTTTTATCCCAGAACATGTATAATATTATTCGGTGATATGAATCGGTAACAACAGATTGATTATACAATTAAAAACTAGGTTATTGGATTTCACATAAATGCAATAAGGGGTTTCAGAGAGACCAGCACTTGCAGCTCCATCGACAAAGGCATAATTTGGCGTGGAAGCTTAAACAGAGGACGGGCATATGCAATTGTGGATTCATGTGAACAAAGTCCATGGTGATTTGCGTAATGTTTGTATGAGAAGAATATTCCTTTTGTTATTTTTTAAGTATTCTGGTTATGTTTTGATTGAGTTTCTAAAGAGCATTTGGGTTACATTACAGTGGTTCAAGTTGCCATTAGCTTTCGAAACCTTAGAAATTTAGAAAATCTTGCTCTGATCTTGCAAAGGAAAAATCTTTGTTAGTCTTGATTAATTGCACAAGCTTTGCCAAAATGTTAAACGATGTTAACTTTTGTGTGGGGCGGCCAAGAAGGGTTAAATGTCACATGGATAATGGCAACTGGCATTATTGAATGCATTACTTGATCCTATTTTTCATGTACCTTTATGATCTATACTGTGAAGTAGGTGGTGGATGGCGCAAATACTGTTAATTTTGGGTGGAGTATATAGCCAATGGGTCAATCCGAGGAAGCAGAGCTGAACGAATTGATGGCTACCATTCCGAATCTATCGCTCAATATGCTATTTTGAAGTATTATTATCTATACATTCCAATATGTCAACATATTCAGTAGTGTACATGTTCAAAATTTATCTAATTTAAAGTTTCAAATTTTTATTTTTGAATGCTTGATTATGTAGGTGCATCAAGATAACGGATAGGGGCTTGGAGCATGTAATCGTCAAATGCTCTAAAGAGCCTAAATTTTTATGCACTAAGGTATGGGGTTTGTGAAACTGATATTGTCTTTTTGATTTAATGTCCACTATTAACTTAACTAAGCACTTATTTTAATTGTATGGTTTGTGGATGTTTTATAATTTGTTTTGCCTTTTGTGCTTTTGCCATGTTCTCTGTTTGGTAAACTGGTTCTTGCTGAACAATTCTTAAACATATCGGTGGCAATAGAGACGACTTCCCAGTTGTAGTTGGTGGTTGAGCTAGGTCCCGACATTCGAGGTTTGTGTTTGCTCTAAATTGTGACTTTATCAAGAACATGATTACTGAAGAACCAATCCAAGATTTGAGTTTCGTTTTTGACAGGCAACGGTGTATTCTCAGATGGCTTTGAAACTCCAAATGGTATAGCAAAAGAATCTGCCATCGAACGCCAGATGCCAGTTCGGAGCATGTGAGTTCGGTTACCATCATCTCCGAGCTCCCAAACTGTTTGAAGTATGGTAAGGTAAATAAGTAGAATTGCAGCAATGGTCGCTACCATACCCCAAACGTTGTAAAAATATTCATGCTTCAGTTTCGCTTTCTTTTGATGCCACCCATCATTGCAGTAGCAATTGATCTTCCAAAGTAACCCGGATACCCTGACCCGAGACCAAACCGATTAAGCATATATGGTTCGTTTCTTGGTCTTCATTTTGGGGGTGGATTTGGTCCAGGTTAAAACCGAAATATGAAGTATTCTAGCATAAAATAATTTGTATTTGGTAGCACAACTATGGCACTATAGTTTATGTAGTTACAAAATCTAGATGTAGTAGTAGTTACAGAATCTAGATGTAATGAGTGATTTACCATTGTTTCTAATTAGGGCCATCCTTTAGAATCCCAGAAAATCCGGGCCTTAGGGCGAGTAAAAAACAATGGGCCCCTATAATATGCTTTTAATATAAAAAAATTAATATATATATAAACTTTTTTGTGAAAAAAATCTGGCCCTGGGCCGTCGCCCGCCTGCCCTCCCTCCGCCTTCTCCGGGTTGTCCATGTCATTTATCGTTAGGGCTTATCATGATTTTTGTTGGGTTGAGTAACCTAGATACCCTGACCCAAGACCAAGCCGATTAAGCATATATATGGTTTGGTTCTTGGTCTTCATTTTGGGGGTGAATTTGGGTTCGGTTTTGTCCAGGTAAAAACTGAAATATGAAGCATTCTAGCATAAATAATTTGTAATTTTGTATTTGGTCATGTCCAACCCGAGAGCAAGCCAACCCGAAAAAGACCAAGACCGACCCACCATACCATATATTGTTTTCATATATGGAGATCCTATTGAGAGAATGATTTTTGATGTGTTTTTTTTATTATCTTTGACGATTTCTATTCATTTTACTTGGTTTTTTAGGTGTTTCTTTTGTGACGTGACCAATTGCTTTCTTGATTGATGTTTGGGTTGGATCAGTGCCTTTGCCAGAAGTGTTTCCCAATTTGCTTGCTTTAGAAAAGGAAAAGCTGTGTTTGGTGGCGCTAAGGATGCAGGTAAATGGTGCAGTAAATTGGAGCTGGAAATGGCCCGAGCGGGGCCTCTGGAGGCAGCAGAACTGCAGCAGCTAGAAGTGTTGTTGTGCACGATAAACCTGCCTACTGAGCCTGACTGTTGGACTTGGCTATGTGACTCGACGGGTGAATTTTCTGTTAGAAGCGTGAAGAAGATCATCCAAGAGTTCGATCGTGTGGTCCCGAATTGTGTCTTTTAATGGATCACCTGGGTACCGTGTAAAGTCGGCATTGTTGCGTGGCTTGCCGAAGGAGAGAGGCTGCCAACTAGAGTTGCTCTTGCGAAAAGAGGTATTCCAGTTTTGAGGACTTGAAGGTGTTCTATGTGGCGAATTCAAGGAAACGTGTGAGCATATATTTTGTGTTGTGCCAGTTCTCACAGGTGGTATGGCAACTTATTGGAGGCATAGAAATGAATTGGTCTTTTGACAAAAGCCGGTGTTTGTTTCAAATGTAATTGATGAGATTAAGTCAATGAGTTTTCTTTGGGTCAGGAATCGTGCAAAGGAGTGTGATTACGTGGGAGAGGTGGAAGTCATTTGATGTGTTTTGGTTACTTCTATTTCCTTTTTTTTTTTTGCCTAGGTGTATCAGCTCTGTTTTAGCCTGCATTTGGTGGACCTTTTATATGTATGGCACTCGCGCCTCGCTAGATATCAATAAAATCTTATGTTGGTCGTTAAAAAATTCATTTTATTTCAATTAACAACATTAAAAAGAGTTTTGATTTATTATAAGATGCTAAATTAATCATTTTGTTGTTTAGCTCACAGTATACTCATAATTCATGACATTTTATCCCTTTCTTCTGAGTTTTTTAAGTTGCATATTTAGGCAATTTCACACGAATCAATTGGTTATGAATCTCATAAATTAGTTTATTCCTTGAATTGTTAGGCATGTCGTGAGGATTATGGAGATATTTCTCTGTTATGTTCGATATATGTATTGCAAGTGCAAAGTAGGCATGTCAGGTAAGTAGCTGCAAACGAGTTATTTTTTGTTCGTGTCAGATTAGTTTGGCCCACGAACACTTCTCTTATAAAATATAACCAGTTCTAAAAATAATCCATTGGATGGAGTGATTAGTTTGTACATGTTGGAATCATTTTCTTATTTTAGGTTTTCTATTATGTTGCCATTGTTCACTACCTATGCAGGAACGTTGTCTTTTGATGTTGAATATGAGCGGTCGCTGGAAGAACACGGTCCCGAATCAATGAGCAGGAGTTCAAAGGGGCAGTTAGCAATCATGCTGGTGATGTTGAACTGAGGATCATACTTGATGGGGTTGTTGCACATTAAGAAGATATTTTCATAATAAGAATTGATGCTACTATGGCTGATGCCTTTCATGTTCTATCAGCAATGTGGTAAACACCTGCTAAGTCCCTAAACTTCAATTATCCTATTTAGACATAGATTGCATAACCCGATTTTTTTAATTAGGCAAAAGAATATGTGTACCACTAAAAACGTTTAACACTTTTAATCAAATAATTGGAAAATGCATCCCCCCTGTTTTATGATTTATCCATGTTTGGATAATGCAAATAAACTTTAGGGGTTCAACTGCTTAAAGGTTATTTTTGAAAAACGGCCCAATACACCTTGACTAAAAATGTGGTTTAACTTTTGAATTGTATTATGATTGATTGGAGTCTTTATTCAAAAATATATACAACTTTTTTATGAGTTATTAAGCCCTTTAACTAATTTCAACGATTAAGTTCTTAAAATTTGTTATTTCTATTAAGAAGGGGGACTAACTGTATATTTCTTAAATTAAAAACATGATTTTCTTATGAGTAAGTTTTTCTGATGACAGAATCACCATTACAACCAAGAGGATGGCTTTTTGCAAATCTATGTCTGCACTAACTAAAGAATTCCTGGTACTCTGTTGTTCTTTATCCCTTATTTCTACTGCATGTCCATATATTTTTGGAATATTTTTAATATCGGCATAAGAGTTTTTATTCCAAGGCTTTGGGGCTGTTTGGTAGCCTCTGAATGGTCATTAAGAGGCTACCTCTTAATTGAACCATTAAGAATTTTACCAATGAGAAGGTAGAAGAATGTAACATGTGGTGATTTGCCATTCAGAGGTTACCTCTTAACCATTCAGACTTGAGGTTACCTCTTATTCATTCAGAGGTTTTAAACCATTAAGAGATAGCATCTGAATGGTCATTAAGAGGCTACCAAACAGCCCCTTAATATGATTCCGTCCGACAAAAAAATACCATTCGAATTCCAACGAAGACAATTTCCTTAGTTTGTTTTGCCATGACAATTAACAAGAGTCAAGGACAATCATTATCAAAAGTTGGTCTGTATTTGAAAGATCCTGTGTTCACTCATGGTCAGTTGTACGTTGCATTATCAAGGGTCAAGACCAGAGGAGTTAAAATATTGATATTCGATGCCGATGGAAAACCAACAAATAAGACGTCTGATGTCGTCTATAAAGAAGTCTTTGGTAGCTTATAATGTAAACTGTTGCTTTTTGATTTCATATAACATGTCACTTATTTTTTTATCATTTTATTTAAGTATGTATTTCTTATAAATAATAAGTGACATGTATACCTTAAAATCAACCTGTAAAAGTAAGCTCTCTTAATTTTGGGTTTTTAATTTTATACTTGATTACAATATGATGGGCTTGGGTACAAAGTTTTTTATATTAAAAGAAGTTTACAACACAATATGCGCTAAAGCCATGTCAGTGTTACTCTTGATGCAATATTTAACTCATAGGTATGGTTTGATTTTAATTTTAAATAGAAATGAATCAGTGTGTATTTAAATTTTTTATTAATGTAATTTAAAATTTTCTACCCGGGTGTCTACCCGGGTGATAACCTAGTAGTTTTATATTAGGGAAGGATATTTTCTCCTCATACAAACATGATACCTACCATTTGATACCCACGTCAGCGCATTCAATATTTGAATTGAATTTTTTATGGTATATTACCATATTACGAAGTTTCCAATTGGAAATTACTATCATAGAAGGTAAACGAGCAACAAGTTACGTTGTTACCCTTTTTTGAATAGCAAAACTAAATCTTTTAAAAACAAATCCACAGATCTCAGGGTCATAACATTACTATGCATGATCCTTTAAACTCGACTAAGTAGTCAACAACTTCTGGAGTAAAAAAACCAAAAGTATCAATTATGTACCTCCTTTATTGTTTCTATATCCGTCCACACCTAGAGATCTGGTAAACAATTTCCTTGTAGGTCCGAGTTACAACTACCACAACAATTTCTTTATTATTTCTAGGTTTTTTAGGCAACTTGCTCACTCCCAATAAAGTAGTATATCACTACAATACACAAAAAAGGGGTGAAGTTTACTTGAAACTTACATGCTATCAAACTGCATTGAAATAAATAAGATACCAACGAAATGTTTGGTTTATATGTTGACTTAAATCATAAACCCATGAACCAAACAAGAAACAACCATAATAGGAATCATCCACTTTCCTTAAATCATAAACCCATGAACCAAACACACCCTATGATTATAAGAACCATGTCACACTACTTCAGTATATCCGCCAAATGACCATAAACAGCAATGTTTCATGATAAATATAGAAAGGGTATATGGTGGCTAATTTTTGACATTACAGCAATACACATGCAAGTGGCAAAAATAGATGGACAATACTAGAACCACAAACGGAAAGATGCACCTATTAAACTGTTTAGCTAGACATCATCACTTGATCAATCGATTGAAGGGCTTGGTTCGCAAAATAACGCACATCGACATCCGGGTCCTCTGCCAGCTCTACCAGGCACGGTTTAATGTTTTTCTCAACCACCTGCATCATATGTAACGGTTGGATTTTGAGGTACCGAAATCGGTGTGTTCAAGTTCGAACACCTAATATTTTAGTACATGTCAGGCCCGGTCCCGTTGATTACTATTTAAGCTTTAATGGTTCGGTCCGGTTTGAAACTTGAAACCAACCATATAACGGAACCGTTTGGTATGTATGGTTCAAACCGGCCAGAGCCACCCGTCAAACCGAACGGTTCGGTTATATGGTTGGTCTTAAGTTTCAAACCGGACCGAACCATTAAAGCTTGAAAATCGAACCGTTTGGATCTCAAACCAGCTGAACCAACCGACTTGCTTCAGGTCAAAAGCAATTGTCAGTCCGACCCATTCAGAAGCAAAAGGGTCAAAAGTTTCTATCTCAAGCAAGATTACAACGTCTACATAATAAGGGAACACCAAAAACGATAAAAGATAATTATACTTACCGAATGGTCAACTATGGGAACTAGAGATTGCAAGACCTTTGCGACATTAAACTTGATATTCGGCACTCTGAAAATCAAACGAATACATTATTCATAAGAAACAAAAAAAGGTTAAAGGGCCAATAAAAAAGTCAACAAATGCAATCACCTGTCCTTTGATGCAGTAACAACTACAGGAAGCAGTTTAGAACAAGTGATTTCTGAGCCCATAACAGGGGCCAGTAAAGAAATAGCACGAAGAACCGTCATACGGTACAAGTAATGTGGGTTCTTAATCATATCCAAGACCTACAAAAACCAATGACATAAATTATACACAGTGAATGACTAAACTCACGTGTTAAAAAGAATTGAATGTCACCCATGAGGGTCTATGTGTTAAAAAGAATTGAATGTCACCCATGAGGGTCAAAGTCAAAGTCAAACCTGTGGGACTATGTGCTGCATCGCCCAATCTGGGCCGAATTCCTCTGCAAGGCGTTTTAGGTTATTTGCAGCAGCATCTCTGATGGAGTAAACCTGTAAAATATACGATGGATTGTAAGTCACAAGAGAGATGAAAGTTAGGGCTGCAAACGAACTGAACGTTCGGTCAACAGCTCGTGAACCGTTCGGCGGGAAGTTCGTTTGTGTTCGTTCGTTTAATAAAATGAACAAACACGACCAAGAAATTTCGCTCGTTTAGTTAAATGAATGAACATGAACAGATGTCGCGTTCGTTCAATTATGTTCGTGAACGTTCGCTAACGTGTTTGTTTGTGTCAGGTAGCTCATTAGTGTTTTCAATTTTGATATTTTGTTTAAATACTTCAAAATACCGACAAATAAGTTATTTAATAAGTATCGGTGTATTATATATTCTATTCATGAATACTTGTTTGTGTTCACTTGTGTTCATGAACATTAGTTTGTGTTCGATTTTGTTCATGTACATTCATTTGCGTTCGTTAACTAAAATTAACAAACGAACACGAACACGTCATTTCCTTAACGACCAAACACGAATAGAAAATCTCATTCAGTAAGTGTTCATGAACAGTTCGTGAATACATATATTTCCTTAACAAACGAACACAATCAAGGCCTTGTTCATGTTCGTTCATGAATTAAAGCTATTATCGGTTCGTCTGCAGCCCTAATGATAGTTATAATCACTTAACATAACACAAATAATAATATTAAAGCTAAATAACCTTGTCTTGTAACCATTGCATGCAGAGAGCACCGAGTTTATCATCAAAAAATCCTACACCTAATTGACTAGCCAATAGAGGTATGTACTCGATGATTGCCAAACGAACCCTCCAATGTCTATCTTCCGCAAGTTCGACGATTGCTGGCAGTAAAGATTGAGACAAAAGATCGATTCCAATAACCTGTAAAAACAGCCAAAGAAAATTAAATGAACTATGCTAAACAGGTACAAGTGTTAAAAACAAATGCATTAAATAGAAGATTTATTACAATACCTGGTTCACTTGATCTAGCTTACTAATGATATTGAGGCGTACATCTGGAAACTCATCTTTTAGAAGTGAAAGAAATATGGGAAGAAGCTGCTCGATTGTTGCCTCCTGCAATTTACCAACAGAAACTATCAAAACTTGCAATCGGCATAGATAACATATCGAATAATTTAAATGAGAGATTAAAATGGTTGTGAGAAAAATAATTACCTTTCCTAGAACAGGTGCCATGCCCATTATAACAGATGCCAGAGCAGACCTAACGTGCTGAGAAGAATCTGACGACAACTCCTACACAATTTTATTACGAGCATTAAGATAGTCAAATCCAAGGGTATAATATAGTAAAAAGAGGCAAATTTGACCCATTTACTTTTAAACGAGTTGATTTGGGTATAATTATATGTGTTGGGTTAATGAGTTGTTAATAGTGAATAGCAGTAATAGCGACAAGCTGCCTATACACTACGTAGCAATAGCGTTGAAATAGTGGGCGCTATTTTATAAATAGTGATACATTATATGTATATTTTACAAAAAATCGGAGAAATACATTATATGTATATTTTACAAAAAAAATCCGGAAAATATGGAAGAATATACGCTTCTTATTTCAATCCCATAACAAAAACCCTAAAATGCACTTACTTTTTCAGTATATACTTGTATTTATTAGAAAGAAAAAATAAAAAAATAAAAAACTCCTTTACCGCTATTTCATCGCTTTAGGCGCTAAATTCCTTATAGGGGGCAGGAAGCGACTGCTATTAACAACTATTCAGTCAAACAAGTCGAGGGTGACCCCAAGTGCATTAAAATGGTTAAAGCCTCTTCAATGTCGTTAATGAAAAATATTAGTCTACCTTAATGATATAGTTTTTAGATTAGATTTAACATATTATTATTAATTCACAAAATTCAAAGAGAAAAGAACAAAAATTGTTGTAAAGGCTAACCCAGTGACCCAATCCGATTTGACCTGCATTAAAAGCTACTCTTTCGGATTCGGACCTGAACCATTTTAACCTGTTACCCGACCAGCCCAACTTGCGACCTCTATAACATACCAACAAGAACCATAGAGAAATATTTTTTTAAAAACAATGCACCTTTACACATGGAAGAATATGCTGAATTGCAAGTTCGGGGCTAAGAATCCTACTGAACTTGGTAACTTTTCCAGCAGCCGCAATACGTACTTCAGCTTCGTTATCCCGAAGTAGCCTCACATATGCTGGGACTAAGTCCGTCCTATCACAACCAGCCAGGCAATAAAAAATCAACAATTATTAATGGATATAAAGATCACATATATATGCTCCTATTCAACAGAGAACATTGTTCGAAATGAATATATAGACTTTTATAGTGAAATACGAAAAGAAAAGGATTCAAATTTTAACATACTTGGTTGGTTCAGGACCCACAGCTTCACATAGTTCGTACAACTGGTTAGCAACCATATAGCGAACACGCCAAGATTTGTCCTGATTCAACAGAAACCATTCAAACAGTAAGTATTCTAAGGAAGTAACAGGTTTATAACAGAACAAATCAAATCTATCAGAACCAAAAGAACAAGAAAATAACCCAAAACTTGGTAACATATAACTGATCATAACAAATGTAAATATACAAAAGGCTCACCTGAGAAAAATTAACAATAACAGGAAGAATATGTGCAACACAGTCCTGAGGTTCTAGCAACTTCCCAAGGGCAGCACAACCCTCAACAGCTAGTAAACGAACAGAGTCTTGATCTACAACGAAGAAAAAAAGATTAACCGTCATAAGGTCAATAAACATCGAAAAAACTAAACCTAAAATCGTAGGAGGAAAAAACTAAATGTTAACTAATATTCTGAATTAAAAAAATAATAATCTTATGGTTTAGAATACTGAATATATGTGTATTATCACTTCAAACGGATAAATCTGTCATCGAAAACATATGAAATGAACAATTTACCGTCTTGCGTAAGATCCTCAAAGATTTGCATGATGTCCGTCTTGAGATGAGCAGGTTCCACCGTGGCAGCAAACTTCCCTAAGTTTGTTGCAGCAGCTCTCCGGACCATTGGCATATCGTCTTGACATAACTGACTAAATACCGACCTCAGTTCCGCCTTCAACGGCTCTGATGCACTAGGATAAGCAATGTGAAACAGTCCACAAGCAGAAACTCTAGCAGTGAACCATTCACCAGCCGCCAGCCTCTGCATACATAAAATAATCACATAAATATAAAAATAAAAGAAGTTTAATGATCCAACTAGGGCTGCAAACGAACCGAATGTTCAGCGAACACTTTGTGAACCGTTCTGCGGGAAGTTCGTTTGTGTTTGTTCGTTTATTAAACAAACAAACACTTATTAAACGAACACAAACGATAAATTTCGTTTGTCTAGTTAAATGAACGAACATGAACAGAGGCCATGTTCGTTCATTTATGTTGGTGAACGTCCGGTAACGTGTTCGTTTGATAGTTTATTAGGGTTTTTACTTTTTATAATTTTTTGAGTGAATTTCAAGTATTGTCCTTTATCTTTATACTCATTTTCAGGCGCTGTCCTTTTTGTTCAAAATTGACGAGTTTTGTCCTTTATGTTTTCATATCATACATGTTTTATCCTTTAGGCCTAACCCAGTTAGTTTTTTCAGTTAAATTTGGTCATCTGCTTTGCACATGAGGGCATTTTTGTCAATTCAAAGGTTGAAGAAGCTTTGAGCTGTAAATCTGCCGTTGAACTTACCTTTGAATTGACAAAAATTCCCTCATGTGCAAAGCATATGACCAAATTTAACTAAAAAACTAACTGTGTTAGACCTAAAGGACAAAACGTGTATGATATGAAAACATAGAGGACAAAACTCGCCAATTCTAAACATAAAGGACAACGCCTGAAAATAGATATAAAGATAAAGGACAATCCTTGAAATTCACTCTAATTTTTTTAATACTTCAAAATTCCGACAAATAACATATTTAATAAGTATCGGTGTATTATATATTATGTTCATCATTCATGAACGCTTGTTCCTGTTCGTTTGTTTCCATTTGTGTTTATGAACATTAGTTTGTGATCATGAACGTTCATTTGTGTTCATTGTCTAAATTTAACAAATGAACATGAACATAAAATCTCGTTCGGTAAGTGTTCATGAACAGTTCGTGAACACGTATATTTCCTTAACAAACGAACACGAACAAGGTCTTGTCCGTGTTCGTTTGGTTCGTTTGCAGCCCTAGATCCAAGTATAAAGCAGGATTAAAAATATTTGATAACAGAATAAACCAACCTTAACAAGAGGTACAAATGAATCAACCAAATCAGACTCTCTCATTTGTGATCCAATCCTGCATAGTGACTCCACAGCTTTATCCCTCACACACGTCTCTTCAACAGTACATAACGTTTCAAGAGGAGGTAACAACACATGTGCAAACTCTATTCCTCCAACATAAGGAATAAAAACACCCAATTCCTCTGCCATCGCAAGAAGAACTTCATCATCGTCATCATTGTTTTCACTCAAAAAAGGAATCAACTCCTTCCTTGTCCTTTCCTCCCCTAACGCACGAGCAATTGTCGATAGTCTTCTAATCGAATTCAACCGCAGTTGGATGTCATCGTTCTTCAACTCGTCTATCAAAACCGCTATGGGGTACAAAGGCTCGTCAACCATCGACATTGTTCAAGCTTCAACAGTTCAACCCTAACAGTAACATGGGCAAATCAAATAATTTAACTTCTGATTTCTCAACCTTTTCAGTAGAATCAAAATCGATAACAGTAATCAAAGTATCAGCACTTAATATCGGTAAATTAAATTACAAAACACAAAGTTTCAAACAGATTTAACTTAACAGTGTCTGTAAACTAGATTACAAACAAATTGTTTCAAACGGATAACGGATTAAACCTAAGCAAACGCGAGAACTGAAGATGACCTAAAATTACGATTCTAGAGACGGATAACAATTGAGCATAATTAATAGATACTTATCTAGAACATGATATCTAGGGTTAACTAATTCAATCCTAACAGTAACATGAGCAAATCAAATAAATTTAATTCTTCATAATTCAACCTTTTGGCTAAAAACGAAATCAATGAAAGTAATCACAGTATCAGCACTTAAGATTAGTAAATCAAATTAAAAGTTACAAAAGCTTCAAACAGATTAAACCTAACAGCAATTACAAACAACAATGCTTCAAAGGGATTAACCTAAACAAATGCGAGATCCGATGATATAACCTAGAATTACGAATCTAGAAACCGATAACAACTGAGCGTAGGGAATCATGAAATCGTATAATTTGTAGAAGACGATATCTAGGGTTAGGGTTTGTTAATTTGCGGATCGAATGAATTGAGATATGAAAGATTATTGTATAGATGAGAGATGACGGAGAGAATGAAAGGAAGTTACCGGCGGTGAGGAATGCGATTCGAAGTGGCTTCTGGTTCGTTGAGCACCACAAAGGGGAAAGCGACTTACGGAATCGAGAGAAATGAGCAACTTACGAGAAAGTTTACACCAAATCATACGTCGGTTTGTCCAAACAGATTTATTTAAAGAAAATTTTGAATCCGTCACAAAATCGTGTCACTAATGGAACTAGCCGATTATATTTATTTTTTGAAAATCAAACTCAAGACCTAATGGTTAGAACACCTGAAATGAAATGTCATATTTCTATGCTAGTGTATTTGTTATTATGATTTTTATATTTATATTTTTACAACTAAGTTATTTATGATTTTTATAGGCCGGTTAACTGTAACGCCCACTTTTTCACATTCGAAAATAATAGTAACAACATACTAATTTTAACAAAAATTGGGCATGACTCGTTCGTACTATAAGCAATTCCCTGCTTTTAACAATCACCATTCAAACTAAATTCTACGACACGTTTCAAAAGACATAAAAGTTGTAACCATACAAGATTCCATCAAAAGTGTTTTGTCCGATCTACCAAAATAAGATTTAAAATCATAACTTACTTACGAAACATCCTAGACATAAACTTAACATTTACATTATGAAAGTGTTTTGACTCATATACAAAGACGACTTAAACCGGAAGCGCATAAAGGGCGATGTGGTGTGTTCGATCCAAGCTAGCCATTATCAAGAGTGAGATTCACCTACATCCATAACACAAACTTACAAGTTAGTTCGGTTAAAACATATTACTAATACAATTTGCTTTTCATCATTATTTGACCCGTTACCGGGTCATTATATTTTTACATCTTTTCATTCTAGTTTCTCATATGACAATTCCGTTTAATGGATATAGCACCATCTTAGTTTCCATCATCATCAATCATCCTATTTTATCCGACCCGTTCTCACGGATCATACTTATTCTTACTTTTCAATTTTCTATACTTCACTAGTTCGACTTATAAAAAGTCATCGCTAGCTATCTTAACTTCATAACAATTTCATCTTACTTGACCCGTTTAACTACGGGTCAATACATCACCAAGAACACCTCATACTTTAGACCCATTTATACGGGTCGTCAATAGACTTTTCCCTTTTTCTACTAACAAATTGCATTAAGACATTTTACTATAAATTTCCGCATAAAACATCGAACAATTATTTACATGAGAACTAACACAAAATCTACATTCTACATGAGCGAAGTTCATATGAACTTACCGGAGTCGTGCGCTCCCATTGCCTTTGCTTGGTTTGATTCCCCTCCTTTCTTCAACCCTATAAGGTGCATTACATACGCGTTTAGCTTTCGCGTTATACATCATTTACGCACATTTACATCATTTACCATAACGTTCATTACTCACATTTATTTTTCATACCATTATTAGATCATCAATACTTCAATTTCTCATGTTCATACATAACCAATTCAACTCAAGCATTTCATCGAACACATGGCGTGCATACTAATTACAAAGCATAAAGTACAAGTTCTTAAAGGATATTTTTTCATAGTTCATCCATTCATTAACATAAGCATTCCCAACTTCACAATTTGCCACCCTAACCATATACATATTGTTCTAAATCATCTATTCATCAAAATTTCATCAACATTAATCTAATTAGCATGTAGAATTTCACCAATCTTTATGCATCTTTTGACATACAAGTGGGTTTTACCCTAATTCATCATCATAGATAAATTCAAGCATAATTCCAACTCCTACATGTTCATATCATCTTGCATTCATGTTTGATTCCATAGAAAATCACAAATTTCACATAAACAACTTCATCAAACATTACCAAATCATGAAATTAGACTTACTTGATGTCAAGAACACTTAGATAATCAAAGTTCCTGGCTCATGCATTCGATTAACCTTCATCTTCTCTTTCAATTTGATGGATTTTAGAATGTTAAGGTTTTGATTTCTCCTAGCTCTCTCCCTCTCTCGTTCATACGCCCCCACCCCCAACACAGACCATATTTTTTTTTTTTAGTTAAGGGTGTTTTATTTCACATTTACATTTTGCCCCCTTCTCTTTTAAAACATAACACATCCTACTTCACATTCTAACTTAGTCATCTTTCCTTAGGTTAACTTAGGTTATATTTATATATTTTAAACTTACCATCATTTTCAGACGGTAACTATTTATATTTGCCATTTCTTTTCGTTAAAACATAGCTACTATAACATTATAATATGACATACGAAATTTAGGGTGTTACAAGTCTACCCCCCTTAAAGAAGGTTTCGCCCCCGAAATCTGAATACATACATTCTGACGAGTTTATTTATATCCCTTCGTTATTACATACCTCGAACTTCGATAACGTGCTTTCATTCGATCATCCCTCATGATGAATCGGTCGTTACTACTCTAAACTTGTCTAATACATTTGGTAATTCAATCTTGTATGAATCAAAGCGATCCTATTACATTATTTCATGATTATCGTTCAATTGTTCAAGCTGATTTCTTAAAACTTATATGTCAGATGATTCATTCCCGCATACCTCTAACATCTACTTAGGGTAAACTAATTATCGTAATATTCATACTTGTTCATTCCTATTCATTCATATAAAATCACAATTTAAACATCATTCACTAGTTCTAACTATTTAGCTTCTACATACTCCCCACCCTTCCGGGGCCAATATCAAGCAAAATTTCTTTCATGTCACTTGCTTGATAGTTCTTTTCATATTTTTCTTGCAAAACCTACGTATAATCTTTACCCGAGACCTTTATTTCTTTCACTGATGATCTATCATAACTGCATGATTAACCACAACTTAATGTATACGGTTATACAAATCATGTACATACTATCTTGCTCTCATCTTTTTACCGTCTATCTCTAGGTACAAGGGCCAACATAAGTCTTTAATCACGTTATCAATATGATCGTGTAATCAATACTTACATTTGAGCAACTTATATTACACTCGAGGTGTCATACTCAGCTATACTTGTATATAACAATCCTAAATAAAACTGACACCCTCATAATATTTCCAACACCCTAATATATTTTAAAATATTCTAAAATGTTCCAAAATACACCCCATACGCAAAAACAGACCTCAAATATATTAAATAGTATTAAAAATAAATTAAAATCTGAAACTTAAGCTGAGGCGGGCCGCGTAGAACCCACCTCAACTCTTACGCGGGCGGTATAAAGGCTAGAACCTGATTTCATTGAATTTTAAGTTCAGGCGAGCCGCGTAAGACCCCTGATTAGTTTACGCGGGCTGCGTGAGATCAAGATAGTGGTGCAGCCCGGTGATGACACGTGTCATCATCGTGTCAAGCCTAGTTGGTGATCCGGACGAACTACGCATTGACCGAATGTCAACGCGGGTCGCGTAGGCCCTTCCCTTATGTTACGCGGGCCGCGAGAGGGTCAAGGTCAGCAACTATATAAAGGAGCCATCGGGTTCAACCAGAAATCGTTCAAAATTCATTTCTCAATCTCAAATTCTGAATATAGGCTTTATAAGCGGGCATTATACCCCCCTAATTAGCGAAGTTCTGCTCCGTTGTAAGTATTATAACCCCTGGATACGTATTAGATACGCTGCCCGATTGATCTAGGGTTCCGTAATGGCTGTCGTGGTTCTGCCCGACGTAGTCATTGGAATGTCGTCTCGGGGAGGGTATTGCTAATGTTAAAATGGGTTATTATACTAACGCGTGTACATTTGTGTAAATTTTAGATTACACCACGAAACCCTTACGAAAAATCTAAGACAACAATGTGAGTAATCTCCTTTTTGTTAATAATTTTTATAAAACCTTAACTATGTTACAATGCAATTTAGTAGTGATTGAGTCTTTGTAATTCTTCAATTACTGCCGGTATGTTGGGGTTTTGTATACAAAATTTACTACACTGTGAGTAGTAAGTCGGGATGACAATACGTTACCATTGGACAATGAGTTAGCCAATGTGTAATATGACCCACAAGTCAGGATTGACAGTACTAATGGAGTAATTGTGTAGATATAAGTATTGTAATCGCTCTCAATACTGTTTAAATTAAATTAATGTTTCTTGATTAAACTGGGATTCACTCACCAGTATTTCCCACTGACAAATGTTTTTAAAACGCGTTTCAGGTACCACAATGTGAAAGCCAATTAGAAGCCAGCTGGACAGCACTGAAGGCTTGGAAAAGTGGCTATAAAAGTTACCTAAATAAAGAAGGCGTTTTAATTCAAATAAAATGGGATTTATCCCTGTAAATTAGCTTGTAATAAAAAAACTTGGGTTTCATCCCAATATGTTTATTTATAAATGGTGGTTTTACTCTGATAAACATTTCCTAACTACGGTCCTGATGAAAATTTCCGCTGCCAAATTAGACGACACACGATACCACCGAAACTGGCTCGCGGCCGCCCGTTCCCGGGGATCAGGGATCGGGGGTTGCGACAGAAGGTGGTATCAGAGCCTAGCCACTGGTTTAAGCCAAAGAAGTGTTCTGCTGACACTTAAATTTTAAAATTTTGTGTTAGGAAATAAATTACGGAAATACGTGCATAACTATATTTATTTGTTATGTGTTATTTGACTATCTGTTAGTTTACAGTATGAGCGACCAAGGACCATCTGACGTGTACCGTCAATTGTCTGGTTCGCCTAGAAGCGAAGGCACCTCCTCTTCTCAGCCTGCCCTCTCAGGGTACTCTGCTGATATGGAAGAAGGAATCTTTGTGCTTAAGGCTCAGTCAGAAGAGTCAGTTCCTCAGAAAAAAAGGGGATGGTTCAGTAGAGGGCACACGAGCGTAGAAAACGTATGAAAAAGTTACAAGATCAGAGGGTACTAGCAGCAGCCAAAAGAGAGACAGATGCCTATGCCCAGGATATGATAAATAGGGGTATAGCCAACATCCACATCCTAGCCGCTACTGCAGCTGACCCAAATCTGGAGCAAATAATAGCACCCCAACCACAGCCACCAATCCCTGACCAACCGATGGAGATAGAAAACCCTGAAAACCAAGTGGAGATGCATGACTTCAATACGGAAGAAATCCCTAGGGTACCTGCACCAAACCCCCTAGACCCAAATTACGATCCCTGGTGGGATGACGTTAGGGACTATGTGCAACGTTACCCGATACATGAAGACACACCCATGCAGAACGTAGGAGCTTACCTAGGTTAGGACCCTTTATATCCCTATTTCCACGATGAATACATTAGGGAAATCTTAGATGATCCTTACCGATTCCAGGCACCTACACCCCCACACCAGGAACCCGCACCCCAGATTCCGAACCCAGTCCTAGAACCTGCACCCCCAATGAGTGCAGAAAACGTACAAGAACTTAGGACATTTGGTGAGGAAATTTTAGAAAGCAGTGAGAAAAATGCGACAGGTGGGAGAGCGACTCGTATGGAAATACGATGAGTGCAATATGGATTTTTGGATGAATCCATATCCGTGACATGATGGGGGAGATGGTAATAGTAATAATAATAATAAAATAAAATATGTGTGTACGGATGCCTATTACTATTAGTGTAATTATATTTTAGTTGGTATTATAATTTTTATTTCAGTACTAGTATGTAATAGATGCATAATAGATGAATAGAGTAAAAGTCGCAATGATCGACACTTTTGGTTAAATTGCGTGTCATGTGAATGATTATATGAAATATTATTTTGTGATATTAATACGGGATAAATGTTTAAAATTCAGATGGCCGATGAAGGAAATCAAGGAAATCTGAATAACGATAACCAGAGTAACATTAACGTGGTTAATGAGAATCCGAGCATCAATAACAATGGAAACCAAATGGATAATAGTGTCGTTCAGCACATAGTAGCACAAGGAATCATAGATGCAATGTCATTTATTATTCAAACGATTCAAGAAGCGAATAATAAAAGTAAGCATAGCAATAAGCGACCAATTGAACCAGAACACAGCGTGAACAATGGCCCTGTACTTCAAGCGCCCATTCCCAAAAAGAGAAGAACCGTGTCTTACGGTTGTTCTTACAAAGAATTCTAGTCCTGCAAACCAATAGAATTCTCGGGCAATGAAGAACCCATTGCAGCTTTACGCTGGATAGAAAAGACTGAGGTTGTTCTGAAAATAAGTAAATGTGCGGAAGAGGACAACATAATGTTTGCTTCTAATTTATTTAAGAACTCAGCCTTAGAATGGTGGAACACTATCCTCCAGTCAAGAGGAAGTGATAGGGTTTACAATATGGAATGGGAAGAATTTAGAAATATGATAGAAAGGAAATTCTGCCCTAGTAATGAAAAGGAACAAATAGCAAACAAATTCCTAAACCTTAGGAAGAATGGAGTGGATAGTAAGGGGTACACCAAGTTATTCTTTGAATATGCTAGAATAGTACCAACCCTTGCATCACCAGAGCCGGTATTAATCTCCCGTTACATCTGGGGATTATTTGGAGAGATTAGACATGTAGTCAAGGCAGCTAGACCTCAAACTATAGAAGAAGCTGTAGAACTAACCAACACCTTGACAGACGAATTAGTCCGTACTAGAGAAGAAGACCAGAGGAAAAATCTAGCACAGAGGCTTACTCAAGAATTCCGTTCTGGGAATTACAATCGTAGGAATATGGGTTCTACCTCTGCACCGTTTTGCAAGACCTGCAAGAAAAAGCATTCGGGAAAATGCTCCACTCTTTGCAATTATTGCAAGATGCCAGGACACAAGGAAGAAAATTGCAGGAAGAAATCCAGTAATGGATTATGCTACAACTGTGGAGAAAAAGGTCATATCAGGCCAAACTGTCCAAAACTAGCCCCAACTGCAAACAACAAGAACACTAAAAATGCTAGAGCCTTTGTTCTGACTGCAGATGAAGCCAAGATGATTCCAGACATGATAGCTGGTATGTTTTTAGTTAATGATGTTTTTGCTAAAGTATTATTTGACTCTGGTGCAAACCAAAGTTTTATTAATACATCATTTTGCAAACTCCTTAATCAGTCATTAACTAAACTACCACAAGAATGTCTAGTAGAGACAGCTAATGGAGAAACTGTTAGGATTTCTGAAATCTTGCAGGGAGCAAGAATAGAAATTTTAAATCAAAAGTTTATGGCAAACCTTTATCCCATGAATCTGACGGGATTTGATGTTGTATTAGGAATGGATTGGTTAATAACCAATAAAGCCAGTATTTTATGTGATCAAAAGTCAATCCAAGTAAATTCACCAAAAGGTAAAATGATCACAATTAAAGGAGATAAACTATCTAGATCCACAAAATTTATCTTTGTGATGAAAACTGCAAGTTATATAAGAAAATGTTCTATAGTGTATTTGATGTCCATAATCACTAACACTAAATGAAAAGAACTAAAAGACGTTCCAGTAGTGTCCCAGTTTTCAGATGTCTTTCCAGAAGAATTACTAGGATTACCACCAGACAGAGAAGTTGAATTCAGAATTCACCTACTGCCTTGAACAACACCGATTGCCAAAGCACCTTATCGTTTGGCACTCGCCGAAATGCAGGAATTGAAAAAAACAATTAGACGAATTATTGGGGAAAGGATTTATACAACCAAGCTCATCACCATGGGGAGCGCCAATATTGTTCGTTAAAAAGAAGGACGGATCAATGCGTATGTGCATTGACTACCGTGAATTGAACAAAGTCACGATTAAGAATCGGTACCCATTACCGAGAATCGATGATCTGTTCGACCAACTGCAAGGAGCTCGATTTTTCT
This sequence comes from Helianthus tuberosus, assembly GCA_030545235.1. Classification (NCBI taxonomy): domain Eukaryota; kingdom Viridiplantae; phylum Streptophyta; class Magnoliopsida; order Asterales; family Asteraceae; genus Helianthus; species Helianthus tuberosus. The sequence goes on along the minus strand of CM060396.1, from coordinate 26,664,660 downwards.
CTAAAATCGATTTAAGGTCAGGATATCATCAATTAAAGGTACATGAAGAGGACATTCCTAAAACCGCATTCAAAACAAGGTATGGCCATTATGAATTTACTGTCATGCCATTCGGTTTAACCAATGCCCCAGCTGCATTTATGGACATGATGAACCGAATATGTAAGCCATATTTGGATAAATTCATAATTGTTTTTATAGATGATATTCTAATTTATTCTAAGAATAAAGAGGAACATGCAACGCATTTGCACGCACTTCTAAGTTTATTAAGAAAGGAAAAGATTTATGCTAAATTTTCAAAGTGCGAATTTTGGCTAGAACAGGTACAATTTCTTGGACACTTAGTGAACCATGAAGGATTTCATGTGGATTCAACTAAGATCAAGGCAATTACTAAATGGAAAACCCCTGAATCACCAACCGAGGTTAGAAATTTCTTAGGATTGGCCGGTTATTATAGAAGGTTTATTCGAGATTTTTCTAGAATAGCCATTCCTTTAACTAAGTTAACCTGTAAATCCATTAAGTTTGAATGGGGACCAAAACAAGAAGAAGCTTTTAGAATTCTTAAGCAAATATTAACTAATACACCCATACTAGCGTTACCAGAAGGAACTGAAGACTTTGTAGTCTATTGTGACGCTTCTAAATTAGGTTATGGATGTGTATTAATGCAACGTCAAAAGGTTATAGCTTATGCATCTAGACAACTTAAGAATCATGAAGAAAATTATTCAACCCATGATTTGGAATTAGGAGCTATAATTTTTGCCCTTAAGATTTGGAGACATTATCTTTATGGTAGTAAGTTTACTATATTCACTGATCATAAGAGTTTAAGGTATGTTTTCAAGCAAAAGGAGTTGAATATGAGACAAAGATGCTGGATGGTAATGCTTAGTGACTATGATTGTGATATCCAGTATCATGAAGGAAAAGCAAATGTAGTGGCAGATGCTTTAAGCCGAAAGTATCATGAAAAGCCAAAAAAAGGTACGTTCTCTTAAATTAAATCTACAAGTAGATTTAAATGACCAAATTCGAGAAGCACAAGAATCAGTAATTAAGGGTGATACTGAAAAATTGAAAGGTATGATTAAGGAATTAGAACAAGGAATAGATGGAATTTGTAAATTCCATAAAAAGAGAATGTGGATACCTAAATTAGGAAATCTACGTCATAGTATATTAGAAGAAGCCCATAAATCTAAATATACAATGCATCCAGGAAGTGATAAAATGTACCAGGATTTAAGGAAAAATTTTTGGTGGATAGGAATGAAGGACATAGCAGCCTATGTTTCTAAATGTTTAACTTGTTCACAAGTTAAAGCTGAACACCAGAAACCCTCAGGACTATTGCAACAATTAGAAATACCAGTGTGGAAATGGGAATTAATAACAATGGATTTTGTTACTAAATTACCCAAAACAAGGAAAGGTAATGATACAATCTGGGTGATTGTAGATAGGCTAACTAAGTCAGCTCATTCCTACCAATGAAGGAAACTTTCAGTATGGAACAGCTAGCTAAATTATATATAAATGAAATTGTTTCATTACATGGAATTCCTTTATCAATTGTTTCTGATAGGGATAGTCGATTTACCTCTCATTTTTGGTCAAGTTTCCAAAAGGCAATGGGAACCAAGTTAAATCTAAGCACAACTTATCATCCTCAAACGGACGGACAAAGCGAAAGAACAATTCAGACGATGGAGGACATGCTTAGAGCTTGTGTAATTGATTTCGGAGGTAATTGGGATGATCACTTACCTTTAATAGAATTTTCATATAATAATAGTTATCACACAAGTATCAATGCTGCACCATTCGAAGCACTTTATGGACGAAAGTGCCGAACCCCAGTCTGTTGGGCAGAAATTAAGGAAAAGCAACTGTCTGGACCTGAGATAGTACAAGAAACAACCGACAAGATTATTCAAGTCAAGGAACGACTGAAAGCAGCACGTGATCGACAGAAGAGTTATGCCGATAACAGACGCAAGCCATTGGAATTTCAAGTAGGAGATAAAGTATTATTGAAGGTCTCTCCTTGGAAAGGAGTAGTAAGATTCATCAAAAGAGGAAAACTAAGTCCCGGGTATATTGGACCTTTTGAGATTATTAGAAGAATAGGACCTGTAGCCTATCAGCTACAACTGCCAGAGAAAATGGCAGGAATACATGATGTGTTTCATGTATCTAATCTCAAGAAATGCTTAGCTAATGAATCGCAAATAGTACCTCTTAAGGATATATAGAGGTAAATGAACAACTCAAGTTTGTAGAAAGGCCTCTACAGATTGAAGACAGGAAAGTCAAGAATCTCAAACATAAGAGATTAGTTCTGGTCAAAGTAAAGTGGGACTCCAAAAGAGGACCTGAGTACACATGGGAGCTTGAATCTGAAATGCAAAGGAAATATCCACACTTGTTCCAGTAGATCTCGAGGACGAGCTCTAAAACAAGGTGGGGAGGATATAACAATCCTAAATAAAACCGACACCCTCATAATATTTCCGACACCCTAATATATTTTAAAATGTTCCAAAATGTCCCAAAATACACCCCATACGTGAAAACGGGCCTCAAATATATTAAATGGTATTAAAAATAAATTAAAATCTGAAACTTAAGCTGAGGCTGTAACACCCCGAAAACGGATTTAGTAGTCAAACCACGTTAATAATAATGAACGGGTAAAATACCGTTAGTGGTAAAATTAACCCGGTGAATATTAAGATTTAAATAAATAATCCTATAATAAAAAAAGAGAGAGAATAAACGCATTGAGAAAACAAAAGTTTATAAGAAACCCGACTTAACGGGACTTAAAATAAAACGGGTTATGACTCCCCCGAAAAACACTAAGTAACTAGGAATATTAACCTAGTAAGTTAAGTGTGGTAAAAAAAATAATGGAAACATGAATTTGGTTAAACCTTTATAAAAATTGAAATCTTGAGGGACTAAAAAGGGAAAACATGAAAGATGTTTTAATTAAATAAATCAAAAACCAAAACACACACAAAAAGTGTGTGTTTGGTCGACATTTTCACAGAGCAGGAGAGGGTTTCTCCTTTCAAGCCCTAAACTCATCAAAATTGCTCAAAATCAAAAGGGAAATCAAGCTAAGAATTGGGGCTTTAACTAAATTCGTGATCACCTAAGCTAGGAGATCACAAGGTATGTCAAAATTCGTAGTTTGGTGATATTTTGAAATCTGTGATAATCATGCATGAATGAAAATTAGTGTGAATGTTGGATGTTATAGTGAAATTATGATGTTTATGAGTCTAGGAACGAACCCTAGATGTAAACTTGTTAATTAGCACCATAAATTAGTGTTTCGGTTAACTAATTAGATAGGTGCTAAGTGGGTTTTATGACAAAATGATGAACACTTAATTTAGAGTGTTGAGTTGATGAATATTGTTGTTATGATACAAGTTTTGGGTGTAGTTCATGAACACTGGACATAGAGATTGATTTTGATGTTAAAACTTGATTAAAAGTGAGATATGAACTTGACAAAAGAAGTATATGAATCTCGCCCGCAAGGTGTTTGTTAAAATGCCTAAACGAATGTTATATGTCAAAATCATGAACGAAACGCATAATTGCCTAATTTGATTAACTAGGGATGATATGTGAAAATACGGATTCTAATCATGAAGTAGATTTTAAATAATTTCACATATCATAAGATTAAGAGTAAATGACTTTTATAAGTCAAATTAACCAATGAGGAAGTCGAATAGAAGTTTCGACATAGAATTTGTAAGATGGAATAGTCTTACGTGATAATGACTAATCTAACCGTCTTACGAATTATGGTGATAGTTTGACGCTTAATGAGCTAGGTGGGAGCTCGGGAAAGAAGCGGATCAAACAAGTTAAACATGAAGAAAAGCATAACCGGATGCAAGGTAAGTAAAGCTTACGCCCCCTTTTTATTATTTACCAAATGCTTATTGTGAGTATCGAAAATGAATAGTAGTTTGCAAATGAAATAAGATGTTCCGGCATGATACAACGTGGGTCGGAACAAGCTAGAAGGGCAAAAACCATAGATTATGGTAAAATCGGTAAATAAGATAAACTTGATGTGAAATGATGAACAAATATAAAGTTTTGAAACACTATGTTATGGTTTAAACGTGACGGGTAAAATGTTAAAGTAGTAATCCGGGCATGGATTAACGAATAGATAAAAGACTTGAAAGGGAAACTTTTTGGTGAAAGTTTTAACGGGTCAAACAAATTGAGAAAATGTCCTTTAAGTAAATAAAACTCACGGTGCAAACCGGAATAGGTTCAAGGAGTGAGATGGTAATAAAAATACTATCATATGTTGAAAAATGGTTATTTCGAATAGACGGGTCAAATGGTGTGTTAATACCATTTGACATTAATAATTGGTGACCACTTGTTGAGTGTCTGTGATTACAGGAAATAACATATGTTGCGTTGCTTTAACTAGAAAATGTAAAGCAAGAGGTATGTAAACGGGTCAATGCTATGACCCGAGCCAGGTACACATAATTAGATTTAGGGTCTGTTTGGTATGGGGTAATGGAATGGACGAGGGAATGCAATGGATCATTACCATTCCATGTCTTGTTTGGTTACCATGTGTGAATGGAATGAATTATTATCGTATATTGTTCGGTAGGCAAGAAAAACAAAGTAACAAAATCAGCGGTGAGTGGTGGTGGTCGGTGGTGGTGATTGTGGGTGGTTATAGGTGGCGGTGGTGGGTGTCGGCGGCGGCGATGGGTGGTGGTGGTGGCAGCGAGTGGCGGTGTTGCGGTGACGACGAGTGGTGGTGGCGGCAAGGTGGCCGTTGGTGGTAGGTGGCAGCAGAGGTGGCGGTGAGCGGCGTCGGCGGTTAGTGGTGGCGGTGGCGTCAACGATGGTGGTGGGCGGCGGCAACGAGTGGCGTTAGCGGTTGGTCGCGGCTGTGCTGATAACGGTGGTGACTGGGTGGCGGCGGCGACAACGACGGTGGTTGTCGGGGTGAGGTGGTGGCGGGTGGCGGCGATGGCGTCGGTGGTGGGTAGTGGTGGTGGTGGGTTGTGGCGAATGTGGTGGGTTTTGGTGTTGTTAATGAATGGTGTAAGAGGGGATGGAATGGAAAAAAAATGGGGGGTGGAAGGAATGATTTTGAGGGAATGGAATGCCTTTTGGAATGGGTGATTCCATTCCATTGACCAACCAAACATCCTTTTCTTCATTCCCTCGTAATCATCCATTCCATTCCACCTCTCATTCCTTCATACCAAACACTACCTTATAGTTGAAAGTAGTATTTTGGTCAATTAATTAGTGGAAGTCTTTCATTGTATAATGAAGGACTAAAATTGACCAAAAAGCCATTGATAGGTAAATTGGACAAACGACCCATATGGGTGGTTCAGGAACTTGCATAATGATTACATGATATGGGTAGATACTTTGAATGTGAAAATTTAAAGTGTGAAAAGAGAAGAGTGGGATTATTGAATAAATGCATATGACCATTTAAACGGGTCAAAACTGGTTATGCACATAACCTAGACATTGGTCGTGTAATTCACACATGTTATGAATCCGAAAAAAAAAAAAGAATTTGAGTTAATTACATGGGCCCCATGACTATTTCGAACAAGTTTGTGGTTTTAAATATAAACGGGTCAAAATGTTGAAATTGAGTAATAAGCCGAAGGTTTAAAAATATATAATTTCATTTGTTTGAATGTTAAATTTTAACTCCACAAGATGGGGAATTAAATTACAAACGCGTAGGAAAAAGAATCACGTAAAACGGACGTACGAAACGAAAGTTATGAGACTTTGAAGTTGAATTTTTAAGAAAATTGGTGCTGGGCAGAAAATGCAGGTTTCAGTAATGAACCCGCTGTAAATTGGGTTCCCCCGCGACACGCGACGGAGGACTTAGTTTGAGGCGCGACACGCGACGATCGTCGCGATACGCGGCAGAAAATATGAACGCCGTCGCGACACACGACGGCTCAAAAATCTGGAAATTGTTGCTGAACTTTTTGTTGGCTTATTTTGACCCACAAACTGGCTCAAACATGTGTTTTTTTTATGCCAAATGACTAACTCATTTCATGTTTTATGAAATGTAGGTATATTGTACATAAACGGAGGACGATTAAGCTTGATGGAACGAACCGAACACATATCAAATGAAGCTTCCGCAGTTGTTCTAGTTTGTTTTATCAAAAGTGGATTTATGAAAACACATTCAATTATGTTTGGAATGTTGTAAACATATTTAATTACTTATAACTTAAAAGTTTTTGTTAAGTGGCATTTTTCATATAAAATGCTTACTTTAATGTTATAGAAAACTTAAAAATTACTACGGGTGTTACAGAGGCGGGCAGCGTAGAACCCACCTCAACTCTTACGCGGGCGGTATAAAGGCTAGAACCTGATTTCGTTGAATTTTAAGTTCAGGCGGGCCGTGTAAGACCCCTGATTAGTTTACGCGGGCCGCGTGAGATCAAGATAGTGGCGCAGCCCGGTGATGACACGTGTCATCATCGTGTCAAGCCTAGTTGGTGATCCAGACGAGCTACGCATTGACCGAAGGTCAACGCGGGCCCCGTAGGCCCTTCCCCTATGTTACACGGGCCGCGAGAGGGTCAAGGTCTGCAACTATATAAAGGAGCCATCGGGTTCAACCAGAAATCGTTCAAAATTCATTTCCCAATCTCAAATTCTGAATATAGGCTTTATAAGCGGGCATTATACCCCCCAAATTAGCGAAGTTCTGATCCGTTGTAAGTATTATAACCCCTGGATACGTATTAGATACGCTGCCCGATTGATCTAGGGTTCCGTAATGGCTGTCGTGGTTCTGCCCGACGTAGTCATTGGAATGCCGTCTCGGGGAGGGTATTGCTAATGTTAAAATGGGTTATTATACTAACGCGTGTACATTTGTGTAAATTTTAGATTATCACCAGGAAACCCTTACGAAAAATCTAAGACGGCAATGTGAGTAATCTCCTTTTTGTTAATAGTTTTTACAAAACCTTAACTATGTTACAATGCAATTTAGTAGTGATTGAGTCTTTGCAATTCTTCAATTACTGCCAGTATGTTGGGGTTTTGTATACAAAATTTACTACACTGTGAGTAGTAAGTCGGGATGACAATACGTTACCATTGGACAATGTAACACTCTTGCTATTATTTTAGGGTTTTCGTATTATTTACGTAAATAAACATGTAATTATAATTACATATACATTGAAAAATACGGTTAAATTAAAACATTTTCGGATTTGAAACAATACAATACAATATGAATAAATTCGTCGTTTTTAAATGATGACGAAACCATGTGCGGAAGCTTGTATCTTGATCGTGTTCGGTTCTTCAATGAGCTTGATCTTCATCCGGGACATCTTCACATTCACCTATGTTCAAAACCAACTTAAAAGTTAGTTTCGATATCTTAAATATTAGTATAATCAAGTTCTAGTATCGAACAATCAAAAACAAAATAAAATTTCGGAATTTAGTCTGTCGCGCCACGCGACAAACTCCTCTTGATCTTTCGCGTGCCGCGAGAGCCCTCGCGTGTCGCGCCAGGATTACTGCTCCCTGTCGCGTGTCGCGGGGGAGATGATTTTCCAGCAGTTTTGTTGCTGAAACCTGCATTTTTCCCAGCTATGGTTTTAATCGTAAAACGATCTTTAAAGTGTCATAACTTTTTATCTACAAGTCCGTTTTAGGTGATTCTTTTTCCTACGCGTTTGTAATAAAAATACGCATCAATTTATCCTAATTTCCGCATATGAAACCTGAATTATAAACGATTAGTTTATAATTTATTATTTCATTTATTCGACCCATTTGTTTTAAAAGTTTACAACCTTGTTTCTAATTAACCATTTAGCATACATCAACATGCTTAACTCAAAATCTATAGTTCGGGTTTGTAACTTCTATGAATTACGCGGCTAGTACTCAATCTATGCGCATAATTCTTTTGACCCGTTTTGAAGACTGATGTGTGCAAAATGCAACATATAAATTACATCAATTGTGGCATAAAACTAACCATTTTTTAGTACTAATGTTGGAAAAAGTGTGTTTTTGTCTTCCTTTTGTATTTTCAGGATTAAATGAGCTCAAATTAACAAAAGAAGCAAAAAGATAGCAAAATCTAACATAAATACAAGAAAAGGAACAAACGTGACATGCCCGACCCCACGACAACATCTTCCCAAGCAAAACAAGAAGACAGAAGACTGAACACGCCCCGTGCTCAGCCAGCACGGGGGCGTGCCCAAGTGTCAGCAGAAAAGACAAAGTGGTAGAAGCTTCCATTGCCCACCTCGGGGCCGTGCTCAGCGGGCACGGGGCCGTGGTCAACTATAAGATTCGCAGAATCCAGGCAAATCTTCATAGTACAGATATGCTTCTGCACACGGGGTCGTGCTCAGCGGACACGGGGGCGTGGTCAACTAATACAGACAAACTGCAATAAATGTAGAAAGAGAAGGATGTGGACACGGGGCCGTGCCCGAGCTTCTGTTCAGCCTATAAATAGGAGTGCTTGGCTCAAGCTCAAACCATCCCTTGGCACACCACCTCTCTCACACTTCACCCACCACCACCACCACCATAACACCATCATCCACCACCATCATCCATTGTCCATCATAGAGTGTGTGAGTCGTCTCGGGATCCAAGATTGATCGTAAGAGTTATTGACAATCAAGGCCATGTTTGCCTAAGTCTCTTACATCACTTGGTGAAGACAAAGTGTCTAGTGTAATACTTTTTATTTTTAATCTTTTTGCACTTTTTACTTGGTTTTGTATTAATGACTTTAATAACTAGTTTCTTATGTTGAAGGTGATTTTTCCTTATCGTTTGTCCGTGGTGTCTTGGCATTATTTTACTGTCTATATAAAATAAAAGATTTTCACCATTCATATCTCCACGGTCTATATGGAGGTATGTTGGCTACCTGGTCGGGGGTTAAGGGAACGGTTTGGTAAAGGTCTTGCCTTGTTCAGTGTATAGATCCTGCAAGGACCTGGGTCAAATTTAGTAGGACCTCCTTCAATACTTAACGGTATTGGATGGCGGGGGTCCAAACTCTTTGATCCCCTCATATGTAAGCTACTATTAATACTATAACCCGACTATTTAGGACTGTATCCCTGCTGACTCAGACTACTTAGTCGAGGGTAACGTCACCTTCAAAAGAGGGGCCTACCATAATTTGCATTAATAACTTAATTAATTATCTTTCAATAATCCAACCCTTTAGGATTGTATCATTGCTGACTCAAACTACTGGGTTGAGGGTAACGTCACATTCAAAAGAGGGGCCTACTACAATAACTAAGATAATCTCTTAAAAAGTGCAAAAGTGTGGAAATAATCAAAGGTTACACTACACACGAGTCGGAACCAAGTGATTCATCTTGTCTATCTGTTTTATTTTCAGCATTTTAGTTAGTTTTTATTTTTCTAGTTTAAAACCTTTTTCTAACTTTTTGATTTGATTAGACGTTGAGGATAAACCGGTACTAAAAGCTCTTGTGTCCTTGGACGACCTCGGTATCTTACCAACACTATACTACGCTCACGATGGGTGCATTTGCCCATATGTGTGTTTAGTGTTAGTAAATATCGTGTTTTATAAATTTAAAACTTGGCTAAAAAAGTGTAAAAGGGCTTAAAATATACTTAAACTTATGTATACACTTCACACGCATCAAAGACTTAAACCTTCTAGGTTTAAATCTTTCCCTTTTGTTATGCACAATCCACTTTATACTTATCTATAACTTACATTATCATAATACACGATCTTAAACGGCTCATAAAGACCATTTACCCGGTTTAGCGTTCATGGGTATTTTGGTCAATTTCAGTCCCTCATTTTATGACGAAGGGCTTTCACTGATATTTGACCAATATATTACTTCTAACTATAATTTAAAATATGCGTACCTGGCTCGGGTCAAGCATTGACCCGCTCTAATATCTTGCTTTAATGATTTTGCTAATTTATAGCAAATGCAAACTTCCGTAAGCCGTTCTTATCCTGTGAGCATTAGACTCGACAATACTTATTAGTCGTTATTTGTCAAATGGCGCTAAAAATTGTCCTTTAACCCGTTTGGTCTAAACGACCAAACATTTTGCATTTGTATTTGAATGGTATATATATATTTACCATTTCGTTATTTAACCCATTTCGGCTTACGCTGTAGGGTATCATTTAACTTTATCTTATGTTGGTCGTCACGCAACTAATTACCATTTTATCCCCATCATTATTATGAGTTATCCCATAGGGCAACATTTCAAAACTCGTTGTATGTTTGTCATTCCATGACTATACCACCATTTACCCATTTTTACCATCCATTATGGTTTTCCATCGTTTTTACTTATTCCGAGCCGTATCAACTACGTCGGAACACCACATTTTAACCATTAGCTTAACATATTCGTAACCCTTATAATGATTAAACATTTTATAAAAAAAAAGAGTGTAAGCTTTACTTACCTCGCATCAAAATTACCCTTTTCTTTTCGTACTTGCTCCGTTTGACCCGCTTCATTCCCAAGTCTCCATCTAGCTTGTCAAGAGTCAAACTATCATCATAATTCGTAAGACGGTTAGATTAGTCATAATCATTTACGAGTATTCCATCCTACGGGTTTTATGTCGAATTTATCATTCGACCATATCAAAATTATCATTTGATCTAATCATTGGTCGGTTTGACTTTTTAAAGTCACATTTGGTTCAATGAAATCACTTAGACATATTTCATCCGAACTCTTAACGAAATCAAATTTTACATACTCCCTAGTAGGCCGCGATTTCATTTAGGCATTTCATATCACTGAAAATGGGTTGTTTCTTGTGACTTGTTTAACCTGTTTACAAGTCTTCAAAAATTATGATTTTTTTATGTGGCGTACCTCTCGGAGGGTTAGACCTTGTGTTAAAATTTCAAGATCTAACTCTTTACCAAAAATTCGTAAAAATTCATTTACTAAGCTGCAATCAGATTCGTCACTTCTGACTGCAGCTTACGAAAAAATTCATTTAAAATTTCTCGTTTATCCGATTGACGAAATTCCAATTGGCGATTCTTTTAATCACTTAAAAATTTCTACAGTAAGAATTTGAGATCATAACTCAATTCATAAATTGAGTCATAACTCAATTCATAAATTGAGTTATGACATTTGTAATGGGCTGCAAATTCTTCCAGAAAACGCAGCTTGAACCTTTGATACGGAAAAATTCATAAAACGCTCAATTTTCGTCGAAAACATGCGATTCTAGTGGGGTTTTAAAGATATTTCCTGGAATTAAATTTTAGACTCAAGAAACACATGTTTTTGTCACGTTTTGTCCAGTTTACAGCCAATACAAGTCGGCTGTAAATTCTGATCAGAAGCTGTTTGAATTCAGCTTTCAATTTGAACATGTTTATGACATTATAACACTTATTCTTAGCAATCAAAACCCCTAAAAGCATCACGTACACGAATTTAGTCAAAACCCACTTAGCACATGCAAGAGTAATCATCAAATCCCTAGTCTTTAATACTAATTCATCAAGTTTTTCAACTAGGGTTTGTTTCTAAACATTAATTCATCCTAGTTTCACCCAAACATCAATCATTCAAGCTTGAATTTCGTTTTTTTCAAAAGTTCATCAAAATCTCAACTTCATAAATATAAAAAATTTGACATACCTTACGATCCCCACGACTAGGTGATCGTTTCTATGTGTTCATGCATTTGATTCGAGCTAATCTTGGCCTTCAATTTGGCAGATTTGGGTGAGCTAGGGTTTGAGGGTAAGCTTGGTCGCCCCCTCCTGTGTTCTGTACGATCCACACACACAAGTGTGTGTCTGGAATTTATTTTTTTGTTTTAATCTAAAACTAGTTTGCTTTTTAACACCTTTGGCCCCTCTATTATTATCAAGTTCATACTTGTAGGTGTTTTTAATCCACTCACATATCATTACGAGACTTTTAACTAACTAGGTTGATTATTCCTAGTTTACTTAGTTAGTTCCGGGAGCTATAACCTGTTTATTTATGTCCCGTTAACTCGGGTCCCTTTTTATAAACTTTGTCTTCTCAAGTCGTTTGCTTTCTTTTTATTTATTATTAAGCTTATTTATTTAAATCCTATTAATCTCCAGGTAAACCTTTACCGCTAACGGTATTTTACCCGCTCTTTAGTATTAACGGGGTTTAATTACCCAAACCCGTTTTCGGGGTGTTACAGACAATGAGTTAGCCAATGTGTAATATGACCCACAAGTCAGGATTGACAGTACTAATGGAGTAATTGTGTAGATATAAACATTGTAATCGCTCTCAATACTGTTTAAATTAAATTAATGTTTCTTGATTAAACTGGGATTCACTCACCAGTATTTTCCACTGACAAATGTTTTTAAAACGCGTTTCAAGTAACACAATGTGAAAGCCAATTAGAAGCCAGCTGGACAGCACTGAACGCTTGGAAAAGTGGCTATAAAAGTTACCTAAATAAAGAAGGCGTTTTAATTCAAATAAAATGGGATTTATCCCTGTAAATTAGCTTGTAATAAAAAAACTTGGGTTTCATCCCAATATGTTTATTTATAAATGGTGGTTTTACTCTGATAAACATTTCCTAACTACGGTCCTGATGAAAATTTCCGCTGCCAAATTAGACGACACACGATACCACCGAAACTGGCTCGCGGCCGCCCGTTCCCTGGGATCAGGGATCGGGGGTTGCGACATCATCACATTTCATAGTTTTCATACATACCTCATTCCTTCTAGCAATTGTCATACTAAGGCAATACCTAACATTGTACCTCAAAGGGTTAATTATTATCAACCTAGGTTCCGTTACATACGAGATTATAAGCTTATTACATATGTCACTCCATTTTACGTATGAGTTACATAAAACTTGGCACAACCATTTATTCGATAATTGAGTTTACACTCTACCACGTAGGGTTGTTTTATAATACGAATCAAGAATCATGCGTATAAAAACTTTAACTCTCGAACATTTCTTTAGAGGTTTATCTTCTAATAATTCCTCACATGCGATAGGGAACTCGACAGAGGGCAAGATTTATTCAAATATCCATTCAAATATTCATCATATTTTACATTCCGCTCAACCCCTCTTTATGTAACATTCCACCTCTAACAGTTACATGTTCTTATATTTTTATTCTAGCTTCCTTCGACGTTAACCTTTCACATCTTCCATACAGTTCTTTCTAATTATTCAAAATCTGGCATACTAAGTGTGTACCCCGCTTTCTTAACAGTTCCTCACTTTTCTTTCCTTTCTACTACCCATTTTCCGATATGTGGGTCGACTCTTACCATCTTTCCATCATGACATTTCAAGACATCTAATAACCGTACTTTACAATAAACAAGAATTTAGAGCCGCCATAATTTTCTTGTATTGACATGAAGATTATAATTCATTTACTAGCATTATAAGTCATTTACGAAGCCTTCCAAGTTACTAACCATACTTGTTCCTTCACTATGTCGTTAGAAACAATAATGCTCATCATGAGCCTACTACTTAATTCCTCTATTATCAATATCATCATTCTTCCTAGTCACCTCCTCTTGTGACATAAAAACTTTGACTACTAAGGTATGTATACATATACATATACTTGCCTCAAACATTTAGTAACTCTATTACTATTAGTTGCTTGTTAATTCATTCATAAAGTATGGACTAATTCACACATTTGTACTTCCTTATTGATTTTAGACATACTTATGTAAACGTTGTTCTTGCCATCCCATTTCTTTTAAATCCTCTACTAGTAAGTCCATCACATAATTATGTTTACATGTTGAGCCACCTCCTTCATTCTTGAAATTCGTTCATATCTTTTAAACGTTCGAATTCAATCATACTTGTTATCATTTTACCATTTCTTGCAAAAATCTCTATCCTCGTCGTGCTTAAATCATCCATCTAGGTCTTAGCCCATTATTCTTTCTACTAACATTTACTTTTTAGTTGACAAGATTTTCATCCTTTGAACCATACTATACTCATAATTATCATTCCTTCATTTTATTACATTCTAGGTCCATACCATCCTCTTCCGCAATCATTGATGTTATTCCTTCCTACCGTGCCATTTGTTATCATTTGTATTTCCTTCGTTCATCATCTACATTAAGCATTCTCTACATTCATTACTTCATATACTTTCCATGTCATTTCAAGTTACATTCATGCATTCATAATCATGTTTCAATATCTTTCATTTCACTTGTACATCATCATCAACATCAGTCACGATAGGCCACATCATGCATGCCTTTCGTTCATAGGGGAATAGAATCCCTCATCCTTCTTACTATTTTCTCGCACTCTCCGCTACTCGGAACATTTTGTTAATAATTTCTTCGTTTTCATCAGCCATCTACTATATCATTCGAGATCATTATTAAAGTTTATTCTTTGGTCATGTTCACTTCATTCTAACATTTTTTATACTTTCTTTTCTTTCATGCTAGGTGTTAACGGTCCTTTATGACCACACCACATATCTCTCATCATAGGGTTGATAAACCCAACTAGAACTTCACCCACAACCTTCCAATCATATACGTTCTTACTTCGAAACATTTCGACATGACCCGGTTGACATTTAGAGAATCCTAATTATCATAGGTAGCATTTTCGGAAACCTAACGAAACTATTGGATTTGCCTTAAGAAATACTCTACAACATAGTTTAGGAAATATGTTAATATGCCTAACATATTTCAATGACTTTCATTCTCTTACTTATTACACATTCGTTAATTTTATATACTTTTCACTTCGTTATATGTTACTTCATGCCATCATGTTTACGTCTTATTGACCTATTCCCTTTTAATTATGGTTATCATGCTTTTATTTCATAATTCCGGGTGTTAATAGCCACTTAGTGACCATACCGCATTCCTTTCATCATCCTCGGTGTTAACGGCTACTTCGTGCCCACACCGCATACCATTCATCATCCTCAGTGTTAACGGTCACTTCGTGACCACACCGTATACCATTCATCATTCTCGGTGTTAACGGTCACTTCGTGAGCACACCGTATACCATTCATCATTCTCGGTGTTAACGGTCATTTCGTGACCACACCGCATACCATTTATCATATGGCATCATCTTTACCATCATTATTGGTAATATCATTATCATCATCATCATTTACATTCACTGCGTCCGCCATTTACAATTACATACTTTTATTAGATACCGTATCATTCATTTCTTTATCATTCATGCATTATTTGCTTTCAATAATTCATTACCATAGGTCATAAAATGTAACACTCATCTTGTAAATCCGATATTTTAAAGGTTTTCGTATATAAAATGAAAACTTAACATGTAATTACTATTAAGGATTCTTAGAAATTCGAGTAATTTAGAACTTTTACAAATTAAAAGTTTACGACATAATTTATATATATAAGTTCGCCATTTACAATGACATCAAAACGCCGTGCGGAAGCTTCATTCTGATGTGTTCGGTTCTTGTAAATCGCTTGATCTTCATCCGGACATTTTGGGAGCATTTACCTATTGCCAAAACCACACAAACTGTTAGTTTTGACATGTTTAATCACGTATAATCAAGTTCTAAGGGCCAACAATAGAAAAGAAACAAAATTTCTGAAATAATAGGCGGTCGCGCCCCGCGACCGTTCTCTAGTCGTCCTTCGCGGCCCGCGACGATGGTCGCGTCGCCCGACCGTAATGTTAATATGCCGTCGCGTAGCGCGACGGCCTGTTTTTTCACAGCAGGTTTGTTTCATTATTGTTGCACTTACCCAGCTACGAAAATTAACATTTAACAACTTAAAACCTGCATAACTTTTGCTATACAAGTCCGTTTTACTCGATTCTTCTTACTACATGACCGTAATTTGATTCTCATTCATATGAAGTAAAATCCTGCATCCGAATTCACAAAAATCTTAGATTTCAAGCTCTCGACTTGAAATTCAATTTTGACACTTTTGACCCATTCACGCTTTTACCAAACTAGCTTGTTATTTTCTTCCAAAATACCATGGTCATCATGTTATATCCGTTTACTAATTTTCAAGATTCAACTTTAAGGGTTCCTTAAGAAATCTTAACCCGTTTTGCATATATATATATACCCGTTTTGACCCGTTACGAGTATTTTACATTTTTAGGCTTAAATCATGCTTCTATAGGTCTACATCCTATCACAATCTTTATACGTATTCAAAGACTAAATTTAACAAGACGCTTAATTCAAAACAACTCTTTAAAGGTTGTTTACTCTATTCACCCCTCAAGGACTTTTGTCAATTATTTAGCCCTTCATTTATGCGACGATGGACTTCCGCTATTATTTGACCAAAATATCGCCTTTAGCTGTAATTCTAAACATGCGTACCTGCCTCGGGTCATAAAATTGACCCGTTTAAATACCTTTTGCTATAGGTTTATAGTTAGTAGCAATGCGAACCATGTGATAATTCCTGTAATCACAAAACTCGACAAGCGATCATCAAATATTATTGACAAATGGTGTTAACAACACCATTTGACCCGTTTAGTCGAAATGACTAATTATCATTACGAGATGGTATTTAATTACCATTTCATCCCCCTTTCACCTATCCCGGTTTATTTTTGAATTCATCTTACTTATGAATCGTTCTCGTTTTGTTTGACCCGTTATGGATTATGCCAAAATGGTGCCTTTCAAATTCCTTTATATATTCTTGAGTCCATGTCCGGATTACTATTTAACCGTTTTTACCATAATTCATGGTTTCGTATTTTTTTCTCACTTTTCCGACTCGTGTATAAGTCGTGTCGGAACATTATATTTCATTTACTCAACATAATTCAGATTCAATACTCGAAATCAAGTAATTGGTAATAAAATAAAAGGTGTAAGATTCACTTACCTTGCATCCATGCCACACTTTTCTTTCCATACTCGCTCCGTTTGACCCGCTTCATCCACAAGCTTCCACCTAGCTTGTTAAGCGCCAAACTATAATCCAATGTTCACAAGGTGGTTAGATTAACCATAATTTAATATGATCTTTCACCTTACACATTTCTATGCATTCATCCGAACACTTAATATAATTACGTTTTACACACAACCAAGTAGACCGCGATTTCATTTAGGCATTTCATATCACTGAAAATGGGCTGTTTTTGGCGACTTGTTTAACCTGTTTACAAGTCTTCAAAAATTATGATTTTTTTATGTGGCGTACCTCTTGGAGGGTTAGGCCTTGTATTAAAATTTCAAGATCTAACTCTTTACCAAAAATTCGTTTACTAAGATGCAATCAGATTCGTCACTTCTGACTGCAGCTTAGGGAAAAATTCATTCAAAATTCCTCGTTTATCCGATTGACGAAATTCCAATTGGCGATTATTTTAATCGCTTAAAACTATCTACAGTAAAAAATTGAGATCATAACTAAATTCCTAAATTGAGTTATGACATTCGTAATGGGCTGCAAATTCTGCCAGAAAACGCAGCTTGAACCTTTGATACGGAAAAATTCATAAAATGCTCAATTTTCGTAAAAAAAATGCGATTCCAGTGGGGTTTTAAAGATATTTTCTGGAATTACATTTTAGACTCAAGAAACACATGTTTTTATCACGTTTTTTCAGGTTACAGCCAATACAAGTCGGTTGTAAATTCTGATCAGAAGCTGTTTGAATTCAGCTTTCAATTTAAGCATGTTCTTGACATCATAACACTATTTTTAGCAATCAAAACCCTAAAAACATCTCATACATGAATTTAGCATCAACAAAAATCTGAATTTACTTGAGCTAAGCATGATTTCAACATATACTTGTCTAGGGTTACTCCTAAACACTACAATGTTCCTATTTCATCTAAATATGATTCATGGATCCACAGATTTTGAATTCCCTATATTCATGAGAATTTCAAGTTGAGAGTTTTTATCAAATTTCACATACCTTATGATCTCCTTGACTTGGTGATCGTTTCTATGTATTCGTGCCTTTGATTCGAGCCCGATTTGGCCATCAATTTTGATCATCTTGCTGAATTTAGGGTTTGAGGAGAAACCTGGTGTCGCCCATGTGTTTAATTCGAACCAGACACACACACTAGTGTGTGTTTGGTTTTTAATTTTATTGTTTTAATTATATTAAGTTCCAAACTTGACAACTTTGGTCCCCCATCTATTATTTTGTTTGTTTTTAACTTGATCCCCACCTAATTGTTCTTAACATTATCCCCACTAATTAACTAAGTTAAATATTCCTATTTAATTTAGTGGGTTCGGGTAACTTATGACTAGGCTTATTTTAAGTCCCTCTAACTCGGGGCTCTTATAAACTCAATTCCTTAAAACTTTGATTCGCTTGTATTTAATATTAGGATTTCTTATTTAAATCCAAATATTTACCGGGTTATTTTTACCACTAGCGGTACTTGACCCGTCTTTTAGTATTAACGGAGTTTGATTACCAAACCCGTTTTCGGGGTGTCACATAAAACCATACTATCCTTCATTACGAACATTCTAGACATGTTAATCAAAACATACATTCATTCTTACACTTACTTCTTATTCCTTCGTTCTTCAACTAATAGCCTTCGTGTTAGTCAACTTATATTCATGGGTTCATTAACATTTTGGGGCTTTTTCTAAGTTTAACGAAGGTCCGGAACTGAATCAGAGGCCATGGATTAACAAACAAAACAATTCAACAAAGTGGACTAGGGAGGGACGTCGCCGACGGCACTGGGCCGCATCGCCGACGCACCCCAGATTGTTGCGTCACTGGGCTTGTGCGTAGGCAGGAGGTTAGACCATTGGGACACCCAGGTGCGTCGCCGACGCCATAGGGGGCCGTCGCCGACGCCATAGGGGGCCGTCGCCGACGGGTCTTCTAATCTGCAAACGCTGATTTTCTTATTAATTTTTTTTACCCACATGCTTCGTTCCCGAGCCCCGGTATGACCCAAAAAGGTTCCGTGACGTTCCGAAACCTCCCGTAACAACCCGTAATATTACAACCCACTTTTTCACATTCGAAAATAATAGTAACAACATACTAATTTTAACAAAAATTGGGCATGACCCGTTCGTACTATAAGCAATTCCCTGCTTTTAACAATCACCATTCAAACTAAATTCTATGACACGTTTCAACTTATATTCATGGGTTCATTAACATTTTGGGGCATTTTCTAAGTTTAACGAAGGTCCGGAACTGAATCAGAGGCCATGGATTAACAAACAAAACAATTTAGCAAAGTGGACTAGGGAGGGACATCGCCGACGCACCCCAGATTGTTGCGTCACTGGGCTTGTGCGTAGGCAGGAGGTTAGACCGTCGGGACACCCAGGTGCGTCGCCGAAGCCATAGGGGGACGTCGCCGACGGGTCTTCTAACCTGCAAACGCTGATTTTCTTATTAATTTTTTTTACCCACATGCTTCGTTCCCGAGCCCCGGTATGACCCAAAAAGGTTCCGTGACGTTCCGAAACCTCCCGTAACAACCCGCAATATTACAACCCATTTTTTCACATTCGAAAATAATAGTAACAACATACTAATTTTAACAAAAATTGGGCATGACCCGTTCGTACTATAAGCAATTCCCTGCTTTTAACAATCACCATTCAAACTAAATTCTACGACACGTTTCAAAAGACATAAAAGTTGTAACCATACAAGATTCCATCAAAAGTGTTTTGTTCGAACTACCAAAATAAGATTTAAAATCCTAACTTACTTACGAAACATCCTAGACATAAACTTAACATTTACATTATGAAAGTGTTTTGACCCATTTACAAAGATGACTTAAACCGGAAGCGCATAAAGGGCGATGTGGTGTGTTCGAGCCAAGCTTGCCATTATCAAGAGTGAGATTCACCTACATCCATAACACAAACTTACAAGTTAGTTTGGTTAAAAATATTACTAATATAATTTGCTTTTCATCATTATTTGACCCGTTACCGGGTCATTATATTTTTACATCTTTTCATTCTAGTTTCTCATATGACAATTCCGTTTAATGGATATAGCACCATCTTAGTTTCCATCATCATCAATCATCCTATTTTATCCGACCCGTTCTCACGGATCATACTTATTCTTACTTTTCAATTTTCCATACTTCACTAGTTCGACTTATAAAAAGTCATCGCTAGCTATCTTAACTTCATAACAATTTCATCTTACGTGACCTGTTTAACTATGGGTCAATACATCACCAAGAACACCTCATTCTCATACTTTAGACCCATTTATACGGGTCGTCAATAGACTTTTCCCTTTTTCTACTAACAAATCGCATTAAGACATTTTACTATAAATTTCCACATAAAACATCGAACAATTATTTACATGAGAACTAACACAAAATCTACATTCTACATGAGCGAAGTTCATATTAACTTACCGGAGTCGTGCGCTCCCATTGCCTTTGCTTGGTTTGATTCCCCTCCTTTCTTCGACCCTATAAGGTGCATTACATACGCGTTTAGCTTTCGCGTTATACATCATTTACGCACATTTACATCATTTACCATAACGTTCATTACTCACATTTATTTTTCATACCATTATTAGATCATCAATACTTCAATTTTTCATGTTCATACATAACCAATTCAACTCAAGCATTTCATCGAACACATGGCGTGCATACTAATTACAAAGCATAAAGTACAAGTTCTTAAAGGATATTTTTCATAGTTCATCCATTGATTAACATAAGCATTCCCAACTTCACAATTTGCCACCCTAACCATATACATATTGTTCTAAATCATCTATTCATCAAAATTTCATCAACATTAATCTAATTAGCATGTAGAATTTCACCAATCTTTATGCATCTTTTGACATACAAGTGGGTTTTACCCTAATTCACCATCATAGATAAATTCAAGCATAATTTCAACTCCTACATGTTCATATCATCTTGCATTCATGTTTGATTCCATAGAAAATCACAAATTTCACATAAACCACTTCATCAGACATTACCAAATCATGTAATTAGACTTACTTGATGTCAAGAACACTTAGATAATCAAAGTTTCTGGCTCATGCATTCTATTAACCTTCATCTTCTCTTTCAATTTGATGGATTTTAGGATGTTAGGGTTTTGATTTCTCCTGGCTCTCTCCCTCTCTCGTTCGTACGCCCCCACCCCCAACACAGACCAAATTTTTTTTTTTGAGTTAAGGGTGTTTTATTTCACATTTACATTTTGCCCCCTTCTCTTTTAAAACATAACACGTCCTACTTCACATTCTAACTTGGTCATCTTTCCTTAGGTTAACTTAGGTTATATTTATATATTTTAAACTTACCATCATTTTCAAACGGTAACCATTTATATTTGCCATTTCTTTTCGTTAAAACATAGCTACTATAACATTATAATATGACATACGAAATTTGGGGTGTTACATTAACGTACAATATTCCTTAACGTACGAGCGTTTTCTGTGAAATTACGCATGTTGTAAAACTCAAAACTCTAATCACGCATGTTGAAAAACCATAATCACGCATGTTGAAAAGACATAATCACGAATGTTGAAAACCATAACATGCCTCATTGCATAATTATAACATGTTTCATTACATAAGTATAACATGCATGATTATGGTTTTTCAACATGTGTGATTAGGGTTTTGAATTTTATAACGTGTGTAATTTCACAGCGTACGCTCGTACATTAAGCAATATTGTATTTTACACTTTCACTATATTTTTATAACTAAGTTATTTATTTTGATTTGTATTTATTTTATTATTATAAATTATTATTTTATAAATTATATTTAAAAATACTATATAGTTTAGAAATCCGTATATTTTAGTAGTGGATGGTCTCTTAGTCCACTAATACTGTCTTTTTCTTTATCTTTTATCTCTATCAAAGTAGTATGGATTTAAGTCCTACAAATGGTCCAGTTGAACACTTTTAAACCGTTTTTTAACTGATACTATCGGAACCGATATCAATATTCGTTTTTATGGCTTTCCAATGAGTTGAGCCAATAACGACCAAAGTCATGTCGCGTAACAAGGAAAAACCATACTTCCACTGCGTAGTGTGAGAGAAAAACCAGGTATCAATATACGCTTTTATGGTTTCCGATGAGTTGAGCAAATGACGACCATAGTCACTCCACGTAGCATGGGGAAAAAACAATCAACTCTCGCCGTGTAGTGTGGGGGTAATTTTTTTTTTCCTTTGTTGTTAATTGGTATTATCGAAACCGGTATCGATATCCATTTATATCGATCTTTGATTTTACAGTTTCTGATGAGTCAAGCTGATAACGGTCAAAGTCACGCCACATACCACAGGGAAAAACAACCAAACTTCCGTGCATAGTGCGCAGGAGTCCTACGGTTATAACTATTTTTTTCACTATTTAGGTTTAGCAGTAACTTTTCTCTAGTGAGTTGTGGGCCGTATAATGAACCACTCATGAAATGGGCCTTTAGTTTACTAGCAGGCCCAAATATAATGTTTTAAAGTCATCTTAATCTATGGCCAGTAGTGGTGCACAAAAAACCCGAACCCGGACCAGGACCCAAAAATAAAACCCAGAACCGGGTATTATAAAACCCGGGGTTTTTATACCCGAACCCGAACCCGACCCTACCCATAGGGTAGGGGTTGGGTATGCATTTCTGTTATAAAACCCGAACCCGGAACCGGGTTTTTTTATACCCGTTTTCAACCAGGGTTTTACGAGTACCCGGTTTCAACCCGAACCCGGAACCGGGTTTTTTCAATACCCGGTCCGGGTTTCCCAATACCCTGTTCAGTTTTTTTTCGTTTTTTTGTGTTTTTTCGAGTTTTGTACCTTGGTAACGGCTATATAGCCGAGTGTATTATGATCACTTGTTTGGTTTACATTGTATCTCTATACCCTATAAAAGGGGTCTTTGATGACGAACAATAAACGAAGACGATCAAGTTATTCGAAGATATCTATGTTCATCATCTTATTCGATCCCGTTCAATGATTATTTAAGTGTCATGTATTTCTATGTTTTATGAAATAAAAAGGTTTTGCATTTTATATTTCTATGATTTATCCAAAAAAAAATGAATACCCGAGGCATACCCGAACCCAACCCGATCCATACCCGACCCGAACCCTACCCGAACCCGGGTATATAGGGTATACATTTTTTATATAAAACCCGGACCCGACCCGGGTATTGTCAATACCCGATTTTGTAGAACCCGATCGTACCCGAACCCGGTTCCATACCCGGAACCGGGTATTCAGAAAACCCGATTTGTGCACCACTAATGGCCAGTATGATCCCATCCCCTCTTATCCAAAGCACTGTCAAATGTTCTAAGCTCACAATCATACTCCTTTTTTACAAACTTAATAAATCTCTCTATCTGTTTCTTCCAACAATAACAACAAAATGTTGTCAATGTCTATTCATCAAGGAATCAAACCTTTGCCTTATCAAAATCCCAATGTTATTGGACTCTTCAAAACCACCCCTTGTTTATTCAAGATTCATCAAACTTCCTCCTTTTGCAACAAGTCCACACAGGTTCAAAGATTTCACAAACTATCTGTTTCAGCAGCTGTTGAAGAAGCCATTGTTGAAGAAGCTCCATTATCCCCTGTCATTGATCAAGAAGATGAGGTATCTCTCTTTCTATATACAACTCATACATATTATCCTTTGTATGTTCATAAATTGAAGTTGAGTTGTACTAGTGAAGGAATCATCATGTAGTTTTTATTTTATGATATTGATGAATTTAGTGTGTGAGTTTTTAAAACGACACCAAGTGTAACATGAAATTTGCGGGTTCGAGACAGTTTAGTTTAAGCGTTTCCGTGTTAGTTTTAGGGCGAACCCCACCAACATGTTTAGCCAAACAGGTCGTGTTCGGGTCGATATTTTAGGTTTGGGTGACTATTTTTAACCTGTTCGTGTTTTGAAAAATGTGTTTTATAGCTTTTTTATGTAATGATATAAACTAATCGAGTGATTTATGTTAAAAAATAAAAGATAAAAGAGATATATATTAAATGTAATTATTCTATATACTAGTTTTGGTTCTAAATATGTATTTTTAGAGTCTTAACATGAAAACAAACTAAAATAAAATAAAATTTCGGGCTAAACAAGTCGTGTTGGTGTCAATACGCAAAAACTCGTGTCGTGTTTGTGTTCATGTGTCTAACATGATATTAGTATTTTTGGTTCTAAATGTGTATTTTTAGAGTCTTAAAATGAGGAAAACAAACTAAAATAAAATAAAATTTCGGGCTAAACAAGTCGTGTTGGTGTCAATACGCAAAAAAACTAGTGTCGTGTTTGTGTTCATGTGTCTAACATGACATTAGTATTTTTTTCTTTCTAAATGTGTATTTTTAGAGTCTTAACATGAGGAAAAAAAACTAAAATAAAATAAAATTTTGGGTTAAACAAGTCGTTTTGGTGTCAATATGCAAAAACTCGTGTTGTGTTCGTGTTCATATGCCTAACATGACTTTCTTGTCAGTGTCGGGTTCGACCCACCAACATGTGAACACGGCCCATTTAACAACGTGATTGACGATGGTTATAATTTGAAAATATTAGGGGAACAAGGTGCAAAAGCCAAGAGTAGTGTTGAAGTTCATATGGATGGAAAAGAACATAGGGCTTGGGCTTGATCAAGAGATACCAGGACATGGGACCATCCCTTTGAGTCCATACTTCTTTTGGCCTAGGAAAGATGCTTGGGAAGAACTCAAAACCACTTTGGAAAGCAAGCCTTGGATCTCTGTGTGGAAGTGGGAGAGTATAGCTATGGACTTCATAACGAAACTTCCGCGCACGCCCGCAGGTCTCGACAACATCTGGGTTGTCGTTGACCGTTTGACTAAATCAGCTCACTTTCTTCCAATACGGGAAGACTACAAGGTAGAAAAATTAGCACGAATCTACACCAAGGAGATCATTTGTCGACACGGGACGCCTCGCGACATCATTTCTGACCGCGATGCACGGTTTACCTCGCGTTGTTGGGAAACATTTCAATCTGCTCCCGGTACTGTGCTTAATCTAAGTACCGCATTTCATCCCCAAACCGACGGTCAGACTGAAAGAACGATTCGTACCCTTGAATACATGCTCCGTTCGTGTGTCATAGATTTCAGTGGTAATTGGGACGCATACTTACCGTTAGTCGAATTCTCGTACAATAACAGTTATCATTCCAGCATTCAAATGGCACCATTTGAGGCATTGTATGGAAGAAGATGTCGATCGCCTATTGTATAGCACGAGATCGGGCACTCGCAATTAACCGGTCCTGAGCTATTGTAAGAAACGACTGACAAAATCCTCCAAATTCGAGACAATCTACTGAAAGCTCGGAGTCGTCAGAAAAGTTACGCCGATAGAGGACGTAATCCCCTCGAATTTGACGTTCGCGACCATGTACTCCTAAAGGTGTCACCTTGGAAGGGTGTGGTCAGATTTGGCAAGAGAGGAAAGCTCGCGCCTCGATATGTTGGACCCTTTAAGATTCTGGAAAGGATCAGAAAAGTGGCTTACAGACTCGAACTACCAGAGGAACTTAACAACGTCCACCCGACTTTCCACGTTTCGAACCTCAGAAAATGCTTGGCTGATGATGATTTACATGTACCCCTCGAGGATCTTCAAGTAAACGAAACGCTACACTTCGTGGAAAAGCCCGTCGAAATCATGGACCGACAAACCAAACAGCTCAGGCGCTCACGCATTCCCATTGTGAAAGTTCGCTGGGAAGGAAAACGAGGCGCATAGTTCACTTGGGAACTCGAAAGCGACATGAAGGCGAAGTACCCGCAGTTGTTTGTTACGGCTTTGGCCTAATTTCAGGACAAAATTCCTTTAAGAAGGGGAGGCTGTAACACCCCGTGTTTCGAAAGTCAAAGTCAAGATTGAAGTCAATGGAAGAAAAGATTTCTAATTGCGATCTGTCACTCCTTGCTCAACTCATGTTTTGACTTCTTTGACTTATAGTCAATCAATTTACGTTATCGCTTTGATTGTATTATGTGGAGTATCTACTAATAATCGAGGTTTAATCGCATATTTAATCGATTTATCGCTTATCGCTATCGCACTCGCAACTCGAATTGTGTGTTCTGGATATTGCTTTACGTGTGCTATTTATGTGTTACTTGTGCATGTTATGTTTATGTTGAGGTGTTAATCGCAATCACAAATCTATCGCATCGCAAATCGAATCGAAAACGTTAAACGCAAGTTATGTATAGTGATTGTATGTTAGATATAGTAGTTGGGATTAAAAGTAATTTAATGGGTAATACTATCGCATCCCTCTCTCGAATCGCATCGCAACGCTCAACACTCGAATCGAAACAACAAAACTCATCGCGCCGGACTCGTGGATCGAGTGGCCAACAGACCGAGTGGCCACCCGATCGGACTGCCACCCGATCGACCAGCCTTTTCCTCACTTTCCTTTTTAGGAAACCCTATAAATACCCCTCACATGTCACATCACTTGATGTGACAACTCTCACTCGACTCAGCTCGCTCCAGCCGCTCTTTCTCTCGATTTCTCTCGATTCTTGTAAGTTTTAAAACTAAATCTTGTACTTTCTTGATCTACACGCACTCCTACACCTTTCTATCTTTTGAATCTTAACTTTTAACCGTGAAATCACCGGATTTGAGGTGTTCTAGGGGGATGTCATCATGGAGTTCTTATGAACTTCAATATTTGGCTTCATACCATCAAGAACAACTTAGATCTGAAGGAATCAGAGCTTGTTCTGATCTTCTACTCATTCTTAGTGATGCATTACTTCCAGATATGAATTCTATCTGGGAGAGATATTGATTTCGGGTTTGAACATGAACTACCGACTCGAACCGTGAACTGGTCGGACTAGGGTGATTCCTGGTCGGTCGGGTCACTTGGGCCGAGATAAGGGTTCTGTTGTTCAAACAAGATATCAAAACATCTCGTGCAAGGCTACAAAACTTCAAACGAATCAAGTGTCAAGACGAACGGATCATCGGGACGGATTGCCGTCCGATCGGATTGCCATCCGATCGACCGGCCATCCGATCGGGTTGCACTTGGTTCCTCCCTTCAACTATTTTTCAAACTATTCAAAGGATATGAACGTTGAAACGGATTACCACCTGATCGGATTGCCATCAGATCGAGTGACCGTCCGATCGTGTGACGTTAGACTTAGATACTTAAAAAATTTTCAACATGTTCAATACAAACGGATTGCCACCCGATCGGATAGCCATCCAAACGAGTGACCGTCATGCTGTGAACTTGTTTTCACTAAGTGTCCTACCAATCGGATTGCTGTCCGATCGTCGACCGACCTGAAGGTAGAGATACTTCTCTATTTTTAAAATGCTACAACGAAAACTTCAAAGTACAAACCATCATACACAAACACATCCTCACCAAACGAGGTGACAATCCAATCGAATGGCCATCCGATCGGATTCCCATCCGATCCTTGGTACACCTACACTGTTTTACGTGCCGACTTTCGCTTATGCTATCGTTAACTGTTCAGGCTATTTCCGCTCTAGCGCTCCCTTCAATCCATTAACTCAATCGCTGTGAGTATACTCGACCCCTTTTACTTTATGCACTTTTGGGTGTTACATACGTTACTTATTCTAAATCACATCGAACACACAACGCAAACACTATTTATACGCTGACCTCTAATGCATGTTGTACGTGACTCGATGAATGGTTGTTTGTTATGTTAACACATTAATTGTTGTCTACCTGCCTTAGCGACGATAGTACTATAGTTTGGACTCAACACCTGTTCACTCAGGGGTTGTTAAGGACAATTACTTCACGTGTTCACAGTGGTGAATATATGATGCGCACTTGCTACTCGCAATCAACTCGCACTCATTGGTATTGATAGGATCTTTGTCGATAACTTACATGCTTCACATTATACGTAGTACATGCTGGTTATGCGTAAACGATTTCGAACTCTATTATGCTATTATCAAACTTGTATTCTCACCTTTACACTATGTGTATTGACTTTTACTTTAACGTATGTGACATGTGCTTAAGATGCTAGGATGCTTTGTTTGTTGTGTGATGATATCGAGGCTAGGAAAGAGTCTAGAAACAAAGACAATTTATATTTTTATGTGAAACCTGAGTTGTCGGAACATAATGTGTTTTGAGAACATCGTTGTCTATAATAATTAGATTACTTTATGGGTTACGGTATGGGACGCAATATTAACTATTTGGTAATTTAGTCGTTATGGAATTTCGCTTGACAATCTGTTTCGCTCAATGCCGCGCCCCGATGTTTCCGCCATCGGTTGGGGTGTGACAGATGGTCTATGTCATGAAAGCGAGAGTTTAAGAAGAACCGTATTATCCAACATTTCTCGCTTCATCAATTCCGTCGTAGCTCCGCCGCGCCTCCACGCCGTCGTATCGCACAAAATTGTTCGGTATCAATCTGTTCACAGGTGAAACAAATCACAGTTATGGATTACGTACATGTGTGTGTATGTGTGTTTAGCATGATTTTGATCGTGAATTGATGTTGTTGTATGCTTTAATAATCCTTTTCAGGCCGTTTGTTAGCTCGTTTTCTCGATTCTATTGTTCAAATTCTGGTGTTGAATTGTTGGATTTTGATTTGTCTGATGAAGAAAGCAAGCGACGATTAGTGAATAGGTATCGAGAATTTTTACTGTACGTCGTGTTGGTGGTGGTTTGCGGATCTGAAAGAGAAAGGGGTTTGGGGGAAGAGAAGTTTGCAGATGTGGGGTTTTGAGATAACCAAACACTATTTTTATTACACTCTGCAGACATTTGGTCCACATCTTCTCGTGCAGACGTTTGCAGATGTGGTCTGCAGACTGCAGACCTTTTACATCTGAAAAAACAAACACCACCTAAGAGTGTTGGGCTGCAGCCTGTAAAGATAACAGAAAATGAAAATACTGTTAGTCTCGTCACAGGGAGGGGGCTCTATGTGACCAAGCTCGGGCGTGAGGATAAGTATTGGAAGTACAAAGTATGATCAGTGAGAGTAGGGATGAGCAAAGCGGTATCCGATACCGATACCGCCTAATACCGATACCGAATTTCACCTAAACTAGGTACCGATACCGATACCAAAACATGTCGGTTCGGTATCGGTATTTTGAGGGTTTGTATCGGTATTATACCGATATCGTACCGAACCGAAAACGCCAAAAAGTGGATACCGTATGGGATACCGAAAAAATTCGGTATCGTTATTTCGGGATCGGTATGGGATCGGTATTCGGTGGCATATGTTCATCCCTAAGTGAGAGAGAGTTGGAGATTATAGAGAGAGAAAGTACGGATTACTCGTTTATGGAGATTTATGTGGGGTATTTATACTTGTCGGTATGCTGAGTGGCCTAGGTCGTTATGACGGGACCAGTCGCTGTCAAACGGTTGGGATTGTGGGTCCCGAGTTAGTTATAGAAGATTCTTTGAACCGGACACCTTTTCTGAGCCGGAACATGTTCGTTCGAACCCCAACATGCGGTGTTCGGTTCGGTGACTTAGACATCACCTTATCAATTCATACTTTTATAGTGAAAGTGTAAAATACAATATTTCTTAACGTGCAATGTTACAGTATGAAATTACGCATGTTATAAAACTTTAAACCATAATCACACATAAACAAAAAATCATAATCACGCATGGTTATGATTTTGTTCATACGTGGTTAAGGAATATTGTACGTTAATTTTCCCCTACTTTTATAACTAAGTTATTTATTTTAATAATAACTAGTCTTAAGCCGCCCGTGTTGCGAGGGGCAAACTTAAATTCATGCTAGGTAGCAACCAAACGACGACTAAAATCAAGAAAAAAACTTAAAAAAAACACGAATTTTTAACACTAAATGACTCACGTGACGTAAAACATAGACGAAATTGAATTTATAACGACGCATACTATAAATCAAAGTAGCAACCAAACGACGAAAAAATTATGGAAAAAAAGTAAAACAAAAACTAATAAAAAGACTAAACATATTTAAGTTTTGTGACAAATTATTAGAAATTAAAGTTTTGTTACTAAAATGGAAAACACCAAAAGTTTACTATGCAAAAAAATACATAAAAGACAAAAAAAGTCACTATTAATCACATGTTATAAATATAAATTATAAATTATAAATTAATATATACAGAGAATTATGTGCATTTTTAATGTATATTGTTATAAATTACTCATTAAATTATATTTACAAATTACTCATTAAATTATATTTACAAATACTATAAAGTTTAAAATTTTTGGTGAGTAGATGACGGCCACTTAACCTAGTTGCACTACACACTAATCCTTAATTCTCATCAAATAGTGCATGATCGAGTCTTACAAATTGAGCAAGAAGGACATGTGGTATGTGACAAAAATTGGGAATTCCATTTGGGTCTTTACAATCCACAAACACTTGTTATGGATGTGACTCTAAATCGAAAACCTCTTTTTAAATACTCCAAACACTCATTATAGACCACATCACATCAATTTTATGAACCCTTTTTAAATCAAAAACCTGTTTTTTTTCCTACTTTTATAATACTTATGGGAAATGTTAACCTACACATTTGAGCATCGTTCATGGTCGGTTTTCAGAACCATTAATGATAAGGAAACGAGTATCATACGGTCTAAGGGGCTGTTTGTTTACCTCTTAATGAGCCTCTTAATGGCTCAGATCTCTTAATGGTTCAGACCTCTTAATGGTTCAGACTGTTTGTTTGGCTAGCAAATGTCTGAATGGTTAAGACATTTGCCTCTAAATGGTTAAGAATTATAATGAGTTTGAATGGTTAAGACCTCTAATCTGAATTGGTCAGACATTTGTCTCTGAACAATTAAACATTATACTGACTCTTAATGGTTCAGACATCTTACCGATTTAACACTTAACCATTCAGAAGTTGTAAACAGCCCCTAAGTCATGTAGATGCGACTCTATATGGCTTTAAAGGATAAACATTTCAAACCACTTAAAGTTAAAGAACCCCTTAAGCTTGCAAAGTACGAATTATATATATATATATATATAGGATAGGGATCATGAGTGAACAACATCCTTGTTTGTGAACTATGTGAACTCATCTTGGCCATTGATCTAGTTTAAATAATATAAGGGTAGGATTGTCATTACAATTTAAACTTAATTAGGAATTTAATTTTAATCTAAATTTGAATGTGATTTAGAATATAGGCTTCCATGTAACTGCCCTACAATCTTGCGATCTATAGCATGTGATCATATATTTGAATTCAAGATTCACAAAAAAAAAAAAAAAAAAAAAAACAAGTTGGCATCCAAATTCTTATTTTCAATCGACAATCCTTCTTCTTTAATAATCTGCATTTATTTAATTCAAAAGTTTTTTTTTTCATTTTAGCACTCATATCATGTGTTTTTAAATGTATCTAATATTTTATTAAACGTACTTTTTGTAAAAAAATGTGCAGAGTCGTTTGCGAGTAATGTGTATGAAACCACTAATGGGATTAGAGATGGAAAAATGGGCAGCTTGGGTAAGGGATTAAAACGAGTAACGTTTTGGTATGAGTCTGGTGGATCCGAAAAACTTTTTTTTTCCAATAACTTTTACAATATTAAACACAGATAGTGTGCAGTACATTGATTACAAAAATTATATTCAGTAATAATCTAATTTCTGAATGAAAAAATTTAAAGTTTGGGACATTCAACCTATTCAACCCATCTAAATCAGTTTCCTTTAAAGACTACTTGTGTATCATTAGCCCTCACAGATAGTTGACCCATTCACAAGTAAAAGGGTAAAAATATAACTGACAAGATGTAACAGAATAAAATCCTCACAATACTGAATACAATGTTACACAGCCTAAGCATACCAAAACAACTACATCATTATCACATCATTTTGAAATTTCTCATAACATGTCAAATGTGGATGATTTCGCATTTTGCACTAACATTATATGTTTGGTCGACAACAAATAACAAGTTGTCACTAAGCACACTGCATACAAATGAACAAAAGATAAAAAGATAGTTTGCATTATCAACACATGAAGACACATAGTAAACAACATAAGACGACCCGTTAGTAAGTCATAAGAGGTGACCCACTACAGTGTACATCAGAAGCATTAGAAAACCCTTTGCTTTGGTGACAATATGTCACTTGTAGCCACATCAACATCAAGATTGATAATACTTTTCCTCTTTTGAGTCTTGTATTCTTCCACATCCACAGTTGGTTTCTCCTAGTTAAGAAACATAACCTGACCTTCTTCCACTATAGATGCATCCTCTTCAGCAGCATACAAGATCTTCTTTTATGGAATCTATTACCTGCACATGCTTCATTTGAAAATGCATCAGCCATATTCCAGGTTGCAGA
The DNA here is from genome assembly GCA_030545235.1 of Helianthus tuberosus. Lineage (NCBI taxonomy): Eukaryota > Viridiplantae > Streptophyta > Magnoliopsida > Asterales > Asteraceae > Helianthus > Helianthus tuberosus. Next base: position 26,632,065 of record CM060396.1, on the reverse strand, counting down.
CTAATAAACAACCTTTTGTACACCTGTGTATCGACTGCCTATAGACATGTGTACATAGTGCACTTTTTTGTACACCTGTGTATCGACTGCTTAAATACATGTGTACATAGTGTACAACCCAGGTTGTAGACAAATAAAAAAATACCCTGTACATATGTGTACAACCCAGTGTATTAATAAATTTTCATAACAATATACACATGTGTACATCGCCGTGTACACATCTGTACACAGTGTATTAATAAAAAAATACCCTGTACATATGTGTATAACCCGGTGTACAATCCTCACAACATTTCCCCCCAAAACAATAACAATCATCGGCATACACATGTGTGCACCCGCCTCAAACAAGAAACTAAACCCTAACCCCCAATTGGTATCGACGGCACTAACCCATTCAACATCAAAATGATCCAAACAAGTTTTTTGCAAAATTAAACTCTACATAACATAAATCATAACCCTAATACACCAGTAGATCTGAAGAAAAAAATACGGGTATTGAATACAAGCCCTAAATCGCAGATTACGGCATTATATTCCGGTGATTGGATATTCAAAGATGATATTAGTGTACCTTGGTGACTGGATATCGTTTGTATATTTTTGCGATTTTAATCGGCGACAGCAGTGTTTAATCTTCGTCACCAGCAGCAACTCTTCTTCGTCGCCCCTCTGCCTTCTTCTTTTTGACGATGAATGAACAATGAAAGAGAAATTGATGATATTGAAAGTGGAAACTGCGTATATTAAGGGATTTTGATTTTAATAAGGTTGTAATTTGACAAAAATATCCCTCCTGTTTAATTATACCTATTTTATTTTAATAATTAATTAATAAATTAGATTACAATCTAATCTCAAGATCTAACAAAACCAATGGCTAGGATTTGTTCACTTTGTTCACAACTTAACCCTTGTTCACTCTAGAACCCTACCCTATATATATATATATATATATATATGAGTAAACTTCCGTTTTGCTCCCTGTGGTTTGGTCAGTTTAACGGTTTTGCCCCAAACATTTCAAAATAGCCATTTTGCTCCCTGATCTATGACGTCATTCTCCAGTTTGCTCCCCGGCCCTTAACCTCATCCATTTATCCAGTTAACTTATGTCACGTGCAAATCACCTGAGGGGCATTTTAGTCTTTTCCTATAATTATTAATTATTTATTAATTTATAACACAATCACCTGATAATACCAAGTCCCTGCTCTCTCTCTCTCTCTCTCTCTCTCTCAGATCTCTCTCTCTCCTCTCTCTATTCTCTCTCTCTACACTCTGTCTTCTCCATCACCACCACCGTGTGCACCGCCAACACCCGACCACCACCGTGTGCACCGCCCCCACCCGACCACCACCTTCAACCTGCTCCATCGGACCACCACCACCATCCCTACCCGACCACCATCGCACCTGTCATCTTGTTCACTTTTGAAACCCTAGCTTGTCACCGGCGGCACTAGCGGTGGTGGAGGTTTCAGATCTTGCCGTCAACCAAAGGCACCATTACCACCAGCATTGTCGCACCATCACCACTGCCATTGAGCACCCTTCAAGATTGCCGCACCCTTCAAGATTTCCCAGATCTGAAAAGAAATAGCCATTAAGAACCTTGTCTGGATCTGGTTTTTCTTCGGATTTGAGTCGCCGGTGGAAAGGATTGGGTGGTTAGGAGAGTGTGATGTTTTCTTTGGATCTAGATTTTTGATCTGGCCGGAAGTGGTGACCAGAACAGATTTGGTGACCTTATGATAAAGGTTCTATCATTTTTGAATCTTTTGGGCTTTTGAGGCCGTGGGGTTGTTGGTTGAATGGCTGCTAATCTTAAAATTTTCCGGCCAATGTGCACAGGGATCAAAACGGCACATGGTGGTGGTGGTTGTCCAGTTTGTGGTTAGAAATCAATGAAAATATGGTGGGTTTATTATAGAGGGGGATATAGTGGTGGCGGTGGTTGCTGGTAGTTACAGGTGGTGGCAGCGGCTGATGATAGTTGAAGGTGGTGGTGGTGGTAGATGGTGGCAGACGGTTGTAGATGTTGGTGGTGGCTGGGTACTTGTTTGGAGAACTGGCCAAGTGAGATTTGTTTGTGTTTGTTTATAATTATAATATATAAAATAAAAAGAGATGGTTGGGAAAAGACATAAATGCCCCTCAGGTGATTTGCATGTGACATGGGTTAACTGGATAAATGGATGAGGTTAAGGGCCGGGGAGCAAACTGGAGAATGACGTCATAGATCAGGGAGCAAAATGGCTATTTTGAAAGGTTTAGGGCAAAACCGTTAAACTGACCAAACCACAGGGAGCAAAACGGAAGTTTACTCTATATATATATATATAGGGGGCCGCTAGAATGAGAACCACGAGAACCGCGCCCCGCGGGTGGCCGTTGACCACGAAATTTTTTTTACACCTAGATCCGTATATTTTAAGACCGGGTGTAAATTTTGGGTTCAAACGGCGCGCCCGAGGGGGTAGTTTTTTACGCCCAAAGTTTGGGTTTTTAAAAATTTTTTTTTTTTAACCAAACTTTGGGCGTAAAAAACTACCCCCTCGGGCGTCCCGTTTGAACCCAAAATTTACACCCGGTCTTAAAATATACGGATCTAGGTGTAAAAAAAATTTCGTGGTCAACGGCCACCCGCGGGGCGCAGTTCTCGTGGTTCTCATAACTCGTGGTGGTTCTCATTCTAGCGGCTCCCTATATATATATATATATATATATATATATATTAATTTGCAACAATTGTTGGCATAGTTACTTGTAACATGATGCTTAGTGGCTTGTACCACTAAAGACAAATTATATATATTAATTTGTTATTTATATAATATAATATCAATTGTAATATACTTAGGCTTTAAATGGTTGTAACTTTTGCATTTAGTTACTTGTAACATGATGCTTAGTGGCTTGTACCACTAAAGACAAATTATATATATTAATTTGTTATTTATATAATATAATATCAATTGTAATATACTTAGGGTTTAAATGGTTGTAACTTTTGCATTAATGGTGTTTCATGCTTAGTTTTGTTGTACCTTTATGTGTTGGGGCTGTACACATTTGTTAAATTATTTATATACTATTATTTTTTTACATTATGGTGTATTAGAAGTTGTACTTTAAGCATATATTCTTGGACATTGGTTTTTTTTTTTTTACAAAACAACTAGGTGGTGTGGGTTATTGTTTTGGGCCAACTCTCTTTAATTGTGTGGGTACCCATTATCCCCGCTTTTTGGTACCAATATCGGAACGGTACCGGTATTTACAGGTAAAATACCGGTACTGGTACCGAACCGGTATATTCGGTACCGGTACCCACTTTTTCCGTTTTTTTGGGTACCGGTACAGGTTCAATACTGAACATGTACCGTGCTCATCCCTAATCAACATCAAGTATTTGTATCTCCGTCCACAAGACATTTGGAAACACAATGTGATCGTTTGGATATCTAACTTGATACAAAGGTGTGTAGTTAATCCTTAAGCTTGTGGTTTTAAAACGCAACGAGCGGGTCAATAGAGAAGTATAAAATAGATTCATTGCGCCGTAATTTGTAAGGGCCTAGCCGTATAAAGTTGATTCATTGTGTCGTAATATGTAAGACCCTAGCCGCAACACGGCGGGTCTTACATCGAGTTAATTTTCAATTTCAATAACGCTCTTGCTACTTGGCTATTTGTAACTCATATGAGATCTCAACTCCACATGGAGCCATTTCATCATACAGGGGCGGACTTAGAATGTTAGTAGGGGTAGCACGGGCTACCCCTCAATCCCGTCTCCGTAGTGTAAAAATACCCCTTAACTCTGTTTCTGTCGTGTAAAAATAACCCTCAACTTCGTCTCCGTTATACAAAGGATACCGCTGGTCTAAAAAATAAAAAATTGGGATACCCCTAAATTTTTGGGCTAGTTCCGCCACTGTCATCATATATTCCAAACAAAAGACTTGACACCTCATACATACATACTCCAAATCACACTTCCACTAACTACATGTTTCATGAAAAACTCGTACGTGTTGCTTGACAACTATTACATTACGCCACCGATCAAATCCACCTCTCCACGTGTAAACCTTCATGCACCATATATACCCACCACCACCACACTCAAATACACACACCATCTCCCACAATGGCAACGAAAACACTTCTCTTCCTCGCCTTAGCAGCCCTTGTTGCCTTTGCTACCGCCCACACAACCATCATCACCACCACCATCGAAGACGAGAACCCGCTCTCTGAACAAAGGCAATGTAGCCAACGGGTACAGGGACAAAGGTTGAACCAGTGTCGCATGTTCCTCCAGCAAGGTCAGAGGGGGCAGCAACACCAACAGCAACAGCAGCAGCAGGAGCAGCAGCTCCTCCAGCAGTGTTGTCAAGAGCTCCAAAACATAGACCAGCAGTGCCAATGTGAGGCAGTGAAGCAGGTGTTCCGAGAAGCCCAGCAGCAAGTACAACAGCAACAGGGACGGCAGTCTGTACCCTTCCGCAGTTCGCAGCAGACCCAACAGTTGAAGCAGAAGGCTCAGATTCTCCCTAACGTATGCAACCTTCAATCAAGACGATGCGAAATCGGAACCATCACCACCACCGTCACCGAGAGCAATATCGATATCCCCTTCCGTGACATGCCGTTTGGCACTGGATCACAACAATGCAGAGAAACTGATATCCAACGACCCGTCAGTCAATGCCAAAGGTATATATAATATTGTTACAAGGACTTCATAAACAAATCTTAACAACATACATGCATGGATCAAATATATTTTTCTATATATACACAAATGAAAACCTTGTACATATTATTAACTATATACTATATATATTGTTACTACTGATGATATAATAATGATAAAGAAAACATACTCAAATCATATATCTCCTAATTATGATTTCCAACAGGTATGTGGAGCAGCAAATGCAGTCCCCCATGCCATACATAAGGCGCCCAGGACAGCAGCAGCAGGAGCCAGAACTCCAACAATGCTGCAACGAGCTCCAAAACGTGAAGAGGGAGTGTCAATGCGAGGCGGTTCAAGAAGTGGCTAGGAGAGTGATGAGGCAGCCACAGCAGCACCAGCAGCAACGTCGTGGGCAGTTCGGTGGACAGGAGACGGACATCGCAAGGAGGGTGATTCAGAATCTGCCGAATCAGTGCGACTTGGAAGTTCAACAATGCAACATCCCCTACTGAAGTGGAGGCTTTTGAATGAGTAATAAAGTCCATCTCTAGTCGAAACTAGGGATTATGGCTTTGTGATGGAAGCATATATATAGTTTCCTTTGAGAGTAATAATAAAATGACCAAAATGTTATCACTCGTTATTGAATAAATTATAACTAGTGTTTTTAAACCAAGCAACATCATTGAATTATAGCAAGTGAAATCCAGAACTTTTTTTAAAGTTACATTTTTCATTAATTTCTTCAATCTACAACTAGTTTCACTCGTTTAATCAAGTACAAATCTGTATTTAAATTCTGTAAGGTTTATGTTTTTAATTTTTTTAATTTTTTTTTAATGAACAATATTATCACATATAAATAAACAACATTTTGTGGCTTTTGTTAGTTGTACTATATGGATGGGGAGTGTTTCAAAAAAAAAATTGATTTTTCATTTTCAATCCATAGGTTTTTATCTTTTTATTTTTAACCCTTTAAGTTTTTAACTTTTAACTCAAAGTTTTTCATTATTTGCAATTTAATCCCAACACTTTTTCTATTTCCAACTTTGATCCCCTATACTCTTCATCTTTTACAAGTTTTTCGTTTTACGTTTCGTTTAAAATTTCGCAGTCAACACGCCGCAAATGTGTGTCTCTGTGGTTCAACGTTTTTTGTCTGTTTTCCCGTTTGACAGATATATCGAAATGCACGTTTTCATATGGTTAACGCATCACATAATGTTTAGATTAATCCATTCGATTTTTGCAATATACCCGCGCCGCAACGCGCGCGGGTGTTATTCCTAGTTATTCCAAATTAGCAAATTACAAACAAGTGGCAGGTAAACGGGCAACAAGCTGCGCCGCAACCCTCTTTTGAATTGCAAAACCAATCCTACTAAAGATGAAACGACCCTTAAAGGTTGAGAGATTACTATTCACAACCTGTTGGACCCTGTTTAGAAATTCCACAGCCTCTGGGGCTAGGGAACCAAATGTATCAAAAGCGAATGGGATAAACACATGTTGATTCTCTAAACAAGCCTTCTCGTGTTTAGCGATTTTGCTTGATTCCGCTTTCAACGCAGCTTGGCCAGCAGCAAACCCATTATCCATGAGCCCAACAAGAGGGGACACTCCTGTAAGGTCCACACAAGCGTGTTTTCCCCTGGCCCACCCAAACACAAGAATATCAGCTGGTCGAAGAGTAGACCTCCCATCAAGCGGATCCGTCAGAAAGTTCACCGGAGCCTCCTTTTTCGACGAAATCCCCGCTCGCTTTAAAACATCAAACATAATATCCCTTACCAAATTATGTCTGTATTTAAAACCAGGCAACTCCTTACAATGCACCGCATGCTCGCCAAAAGTATCTAAACAAACCTTGCGGCAAACTGGGCAAGACTCATCAACCGGAAACATAGGGATCATTAGCCGGTACTTAAGAATTGCCCGGTATTCCACTGCCGACATGTGTTGGCCTAGTCCTTCAATGGGGATGACTGTCAGGAAATCCCGAGCATGAGGAGGCCGGAGACAATCGAACACGACTTTCTGACGATATTTATGATTTCATTATATTTCCTTTTTTCAAATTATCAATTCCCATTTCCCATTCGGTGTGTGTATTGGGTTTGGTAGTGACTTTTCATTAGTGAATTATGGGCCGTATTATGGACCATCCATGAAATGGGACTTTACTAGCTTAGTACTAGGCCCAAAGACATTGTTTTAAAATTTTAAAGTCATCTTAATAATGTATGGCCAGTATGATCCCATCCCCTCTTATCCAAAGTAGTGTCAAATGTTGTTCTGAGCTCACAATCATACTCCTGTTTTACAAACTTCATAAGTCTCTCTATCTGTTTCTTCCAACAACAAGAAGATGTTGTCAATGTCCATTCATCAAGGAATCAAACCTTTGCCTTGTCAAAATCCCAATGTTATTGGGCTCTTCAAAACCACCCCTTGTTTATTCAAGATTCATCAAACTTCCTCTTTTTGCAACAAGTCCACACAAGTTCAGAGATTTCACAAACTATATGTTTCAGCTGCTGCTGTTGAAGAAGCCATTGTTGAAGAAGCTCCATTGCCCCCTGTCCCTGATCAAGAAGATGAGGTCTCTTTCTTTCTTTCTCTATACACACACATATATTATCCTTTGTATGTTCAAAGAAATTGAAATTGAGTTGTACTGGTGAAGGAATCATCATGTAACTTTGAATTATGATGTTGATGAATTTAGGTGTGTGCGTGTTTTGTTTGACCGTGTCGGGTTTTGTTTAAACGGGTCTGTGTCAGTTTCAGGTTAAACCTGCGAACATGTTTAGCTAAACGGTATAGGTTCGCGGTGACCCATTTAACCTGCTTATTTTTAGAAAAAAAGGCGTTTTATAATTTTTTTTATATAATTTAAACAGGTCGAGTATTTTATGTCAAAAGTTGGAAGATAAATTTGATATAGATTAATGTGACTATTCTATATACATTTTTTACTTTTAGTAGTTGTAAATGTGTACCAACATGAAAAAGAAAAACTAAAGTAAAACAAAAGTTTGGGTTAAACATGTTCGCGTTTTGTTCGTGTTCATATGTCTAACACGACTTTCTTGTTAGTGTCGGGTTCGACCTGCCAACATGTGAACACGACTCATTTAATGATGTGTGCCAGGGAACCCGTAGTCTATTTTTTCCATGCATGTTTTTATTGTTTAATTACTTTCAATATTTCATCGATGTTTATAGGTTAGTTAGTTTGTTAGTGGCATAGTGGTGGGAGTTAATCTTTTTTGTTTCAGCTGTTTAGTAAGGGGCTGTTTGTTTACCTCTTAACGAGGCTCTTAATGGTTTAGACCTCTTACTAGTTCAACACTTAATGGTTCAGTGTTCAGACTGTTTGTTTCACGAGCAAATGTCTGAATGATTCAGACATTTGCCTCTGAATGGTTAGGATTTATACAGAGTCTGAATGGTTAAGACCTCCAATCTGAATTGGTCAGACATTTGCCTCTGAACGGTTAAGCATTATGTAGGCTCTTAATGGTTCAGACCTCTTACTGGTTCAGCACTTAATGGTTCAGACCTCTTACTAGTTTAGCACTTAACCATTTAGATGTTGCCAAACAGCCCCTAAGGCTATAAATAGCCAATAGGATTTTCATTAGAGATTATGAATGAATGAAAAATATTAAAAAGAGACTTATCTAAAAGTCTTGTTTCTTACCTTTTTTTGAGCTTAATCCACTCAACGGATTATTCATCACAAATCCGATTGGTTCATATCATTTAACAACGTGACTGACGATGGGTATAATTTGACAATATTAGGGGAACAAGGTGCAAAAGCCAAGAGTAGTGTTGAAGTTCATATGGATGGAAAAGAACATAGGGCTTGGGCTTGATCAAGAGATACCAGGACATGGGACCATCCCTTTGAGCCCTTACTTCTTTTGGCCTAGGAAAGATGCATGGGAAGAACTCAAAACCACTTTGGAAAGCAAGCCTTGGATCTCTCAAAAAAAGATGATCATCCTCCTTAATCAAGCCACTGATATCATCAATCTTTGGCAACAAAGTGGTGGCAATTTGACTTCCTAAACATGTTTTGTAATCCCCAACATAAGTTTCATTTGTTTTATTCCTTGTTTCTCATTTGTTGTATGTAGCTTTCTTGCAAAAGTGACTCAAAACCCCAAAAAATTGATTTATGACTCACTATCTCCACATTAAAAATATATAGCCAAAGAATACACATCTTCAACAAATTATTAGAATGATATAATACAATACAAATCCAATTTGTCCTTTGTAGTTTGTAGCATATAATAATATAACATTATTTTAATATAAGTTTAAGGGTTTTGTATTAGTGAAAATTACCAAACTAATCAAGTTTACCAACATTTTTACCAAAATAGTCACCAAATTTTAGCTTGTCGTAAAAACGCAGGTAAGCTTTAGCTGACGTAAAAAAATGGGGACTAAGCCGCTAAATTGACGGTTAAGGCTTAGCCATCATAATTGGCGAAGCTTATGTGACAAATGTGATTGTGCGAAATTGTGAACATCTATTTGATACTAAAATATATTGTTCAACTAGGGATAAAGATGAGCAAACGGTACCAGCACTGAATTTCCCGAACCAAAACATTTTTGATACTGGTTCGATACCGAGTTTTGACATTTTCGATACCAGTTTTTACTCTCAAATACCAGTACCGAATCGTACTATATCAGATATATTCGATACCAATACCCATTTTTAGAGATTTTCACCGAGCTTTATACTATTCATTTCCTCAAGTAAATCTGATACGGCGTCGTATTGGAGCCCCCCGTATCCATCACACTTTCACTTCCATTTTTGGGTATTTGATCAAGGTGCCCGAGAAAGTTTTCCCGCGCTTTCTGAACAGTCTAAACCCTAAATCGATACGATGGCTCCAAAATCCGATAGCGCCGAAGGTTAATTTCATCTCATCTCTGTATATTTCAACTCATAGATTATCCATAAGTTCATTAATCTGTTCGCCGTTGAACTATTTGCAGGAATCGTTCTCAATTTCGTCAACGAGGTATAAATCAGTACTCTACTTCTGTGTTTACATCACAAGCCTTGTTAATTGAGATTGTTATAGCTTATAATCACTGCTATATGAAGCTTTGATATGTTTAGTGATGTAGGAATTAGGATCACACAAAAATGTTTTAGTTTCTGTATGATTTTCGTCAGATCTTCAACTTTAGGTTGAAGTATTGCGAGTTTGTGATGTTCTTAGTTTGTGTTTATGTGTGTTGTTTGTTGTTTGCTGGCAATATTGTTGTGGAGCTTATCTAGAAAGGCTTTTACTAATGCTTTTAGCTAAAATTGTTGTTCACGAATGCGTAGCGTAGGAATGGTTTTTACTAACAAGGTTCTAGTGTAGCTCGGTTTTGTAACCGTGAGCGTGACAGTGTTTAACTAGTTTGATTTAGATGATATTGATTCAGGATACAATTATTTTTATGTTTTGTGTTTGGTATAAGTGTATAACTGCAATTCATTGATGGATACTTCTATTATGCAATAGATGGCTTTCTGCATAACGTCGTTTTGGTTTTTAAACTTTACTAGGCGCAGATTACTTGTATATAGTGTGGTAATTTGTATGTGTTTACTTTAAAAATGTGACTAAGTTTAGGAAGAAAGTTATCTAAAAATCGATACCGTATGTCAAGATAATGCAAATATGTATGAAGCTGGTGTTTTGTATTTTGAATCTTATTACATCACAATCCACCAGAGTTTATTAGACTGACTGTACAGAAAGAGCATACAATGTTAAATATACTATTATTAAGAGGGGTCATTGGTGAAAGCAGAAAAACACTTTAAATATGCTCAGAGGTGTTTAACTAGATAGTGACGTTGCCCACCGCATCCAGGTTGGATGGTGTAGGTGGAGAGCTGCCACTGGGGTATTGTGCGATAGGAGGTTCCCAACAAAATTGAAAGGGAAATTTTATAGGGTTGCAATTAGACCTGCTATGTTATACGGAACCGACTGTTGGGCCATTAAGGAAGTACAAGCACGCAAGATGGAGGTGGCAGAGATGAGAATGCTAAGATGGATGTGTGGGCACACAAGGTTAGACCGGATAAGAAACGATGTTTTTAGGGAGAGGTTAGAAGTAGCTAGTATATCAGATAAGATAAAGGAGGGAAGATTGAGGTGGTTTGGGCATGTGAAGAGGAGGCAGACGATAGAGCCCGTTAGAGTGGTTGAAACTCTCGAGGTAGAAGGGAGGAGGAGTAGAGGCAGACCCAAAATTACTTGGGATGAGCGGATTAGGCAGGATTTGCAAAAATTGCACCTCTCTGAGAACATGGTCCATGATAGGAACTCGTGGAGACATAGGATTAAGGTTAAGGATTTCTAGGAGAGGGTACAATTGTGTTTTTAGGTATAGGGTATGGTCGTAGATATGTATCTATTTGTATAGGCTGTTTGTGTTATATTTGTCTTGTTTACCATGCAATCTTTCACCACTCATGTTATATTAGTAGCTTCATTCACACACACATACACCTCATGTTCTATTTATTTCTTTCCTGGGTGTTTTGGAGCCGAGGGTCTCACTGGAAGCAGCCTCTCTATCCCTAGAGGTAGAGGTAAGGTGTGCCTACATCCCACCCTCCCCAGACCCTACCAATAGCTTTGCTATTTGTGGGATTTTACTGGGTATGATTGATTGATTGATTGATAGAGGTGTAAAAGCTTGAGGGACCCTTGTGCTTTTATATATATATGAATTACAAATTTGTATATGAGCACTATAGCGTTATAAGAAGAGTTCGTTTTACTAGCTTCACTGTAGCTGGATTGCCACGCATCCTATATAAATTTTGGATTCCTCTCTTGTCATAGCGACTTTTAATAGCGAGCAATAATAGAATAAAAGATACTGCTACCTTTTCTTCTGTTTATCAAACATTTAACAGCTCTCATGAAGAACAACTGAGTTCTAGAGCTATTGTTTTGGAATGTAATTTTAGTTACAAGGAATTTTCATAACAAAATCTTTTCCTCCAATTAGTTAGAGTTTGTTTTTGTACGCAGTATTACTTTATTTTAAACTATTTACTGTTTATCATTTCGTCTCTGATCTCTTTTTTGTGGTGTTGCATTTTAACAGCAAAACAGACCCCTGAATTCTCAAGTTGTTGCTGATTTCTTGCAAAAATTTAACTTGAAAAAGACCGCTGTACAGAAGGCTCTCGATAATCTTGCTGAGGGTGGAAAAATAACCTTCAAAGAATATGGTAAACAGAAGATATATCTTGCTAGACAAGATCAATTCGAGATTCCAAACACCGAAGAGCTTAATCAAATGAAGGAAGAAAATGCCAGATTACAAGAGATGCTGGAAGAACAAAAAAAGTCAAACAGTCAACTTGAGGGAGGTACCCTTTCTGAAACTGTTTATTATATCGGTTTTGAAATTACTAAACGTTTCTAATCACTACATTGCTATATGTTAACTTGATAATCCTTATTGTTGCAGAGATTAAGTCTCTGCAGTCAAACCTAACGCTAGACGAGATACAATCGAAAGATGTTCAGCTAAGAAAGCAGGTTTGTGAAATGACTAATCTGATCTTTTTTATCTTGATAAAATTTTATAGTTATTTGTAAGGTTAAAATGTTATTTTCGCCCCTGAGATCTGGCCAGTTTTGCGTCTTTCATCCAGAGGTTTGTTTCCCGCATCTGGATCCAAAAAGGTTTGAAATCTTGCCATTTTCGTCCGGCTCGTTAACTCCATCCATTTTTATCCGTTAAGTCAGGGGTATTTCTGTCTTTTTTGTTAACTTAAAGGGCAATTCGGTCTTTTTCACTTTATGTACGAAAGTACCCCTGACTTAACTGAGAAAAATGGATGGCCAAATGAAAATGGCAAGATTTCAAACCTTTTGGATCCAGATGCGAAAAACAAACCTTTGGATGAAAGTCTCAGAACTGGCCAAACCTCAGGGACGAAAATGGCATTTTACTCTATTTCTTATTTTGAGACTAATTTATCTTATAATTGTATCAGGTCAAAGAATTGGAAGAAAGATTGACTAAATTACGCGAAGGGGTAACTTTGGTAAGCCCCGAAGAACGAAAGCTTGTTGAGAAAACATTCTCAGATGCAATCAGTCATTGGAGAAAGAGGAAGAGGATGTTTAAAGACGTTTGGGATACTATTACTGAAAATTCACCCAAAACTCCAAATGAGTTTAAGGTTTTCTTTATTAATTTTTTTTTAATATTAATATTTCAAATTCTTGTTGTTGCAAATGTTATTATGTAATGTAATGTGATATACCTGTGCAGGAGGAACTTGGTATCGAATATGATGAAGATATCGGTGTGAGCTTGCAGACGTATGCTACTTTGATGCCACACGGGAATAAGCGTCTTAGGGGAAAGTAGCTTTCATCTAGCATGGCACATTTATAAATAAATGTTTTAGCAAGTAAGATTTATAAATTAGTAGTCTCGTTATGGGGAAAATTGTTGACGGTTATGACCTTGATTTTGAATTAGTCTTTCTAGTTTCTATATGTCATGTAAATTGTTTCTAGAGAATAATGAAAAGTTATTAAGCATTTGACATTTATCATTTTATATAAATAGTCCACTGGATAATTTGAAAAATTCAGAACAGAGTTTACAATTTTATATAAAAGGTCATGTGGAGAAATAGTTTAATTTGTAAAAGAGTTGATAAGGATTACAGTCAGAGAAAGCAGCTTTCCTAGTCAAATTTGGATACACCTAACCTAAAAAGAACCTTGTACACAAATAATCATTTACTAAGTTTGATGCTGGATTATTATATCTAATTACTTGGGTTGCTTGTAGGTCTGATGTAATTAATTTACAATGATATAGTATACTGTTGTCAATAACGGTCATAGCGACTGTCATAGCACGCGTTGAGCGGTGCGACATTATGTTGCTATTTGATGGTTAGCGACTAAATAGTGGATATTAGTTTTTTTATATATATATCGACGTTTTTAGGTTTTTATTATTTCACGTAAACACACAACGACGGTCCATATGTCTTCATCTGCGTATTTTAGCTATTTTGGTGGTGTGAATGTTAATTTGTTGATTATAATTGGTACAATAGTTGAATACTTGAATGTGAACTATTTTTTTGATTTTCTACTATGTCGCTAAATATGAAATTGCGGGCACTATTTTGTCGCTATCGCTACGTAGCATATACATAGCTTGTCACCATTTACCGTTATTCGCTATTGACAACTATGATATCGTAGAAATGCCCCATTTCAACCCGATCTTGTTTTGACCCATTACATGACCTGCCAATACACCCATCTTGATACCTCTACAGCTCTACTAACACTCTTTATGGTAAATATGTTACTCTTGCAGAAAGTTAATAAAAAGAATGTGACTTTCTACATAACCACTACAAAAATGAAACCCTCTACTCCTTACAAAAATGATCAAAATAATAGCTAATCTCAAAAAATTGAAAGAAACCAATCTACATGATCACCATAACACTCACGAACGCCTATGATCCAGTTGTTGCACACAGTGCATCTTCAGTACGATGCCTGAACGGAAACTGCTTATAAGATGAGAAGTATACAGTCCTGGACGGAAATCCTGTTTCTTCTTTTTCAATCTTATACCTGCTTGCATCGAAATCCATCTTCTCGAATGACTTTATATTATCGTCATCCGAATAATCATCTGAATACAAATCCTCATATTCTTCCGCTTTCATGTCGTATGCTGATCTTTCACCTTCTTCTTCTTCTTCTTCTTCTTCTTCAATAATCTCATCATCGTCCGATTCAGAATCACATCTTGGACTTGAGTCACTCATGTCAAGATTTGACTTCATGGAGTAATATGACACAGATTCAGACAAACTCGAAACTTTTTCAACCGTTTCTGGTAAAACCATTGCGTCTAGTTGCAAAACTATACCATCTTCTTTAGCAATTTCTGTCAGCATCATCGTTCTGTTCTCCAAACTCAACTCCTTTGACGACAGTTTTTGTATCATCTAAACATCACACAAACATGTTTATCTGTCAGAATTATTGAACAAGATATGTTTGTTAGATGAAAACATGATTACCATATTTTCTTGTTTCTTACTTTTTGACAAACTCCACTGTTATGTCTTGACTCAGTAGCACCATCAGTAACTTCCTTTCCAAAACGAGCGGTCAGGATTGCCCGGATCTCTTTGAGTTCAGGGAACTCCCCACATCTTGGAGCTGCATATAACAGGCTCGAAACGGCCTCTTTTAGCTCTTCTGGACAATAACTGTGGAAAGAGTTTATAAAGAAAACGATAAGGCATATGTCGAATCTCATGCGATCAAACATTCTAACGTGAAATATAGAAAAAGTACATACTTTGCTTGTTCTATGAGGCTGGCTTTTTGTTTGAGAAGATGGCAACAGTCATGTATCATATCATATACAGCTAACATGTTCTTGTCCTTGATCACTTGCTCAACCTGTCACATATAAATTTATAATCTGTATCAGATGTATTTTCTGGAGTTGTTCACGGTCCAGATCAGTCGTGAATCGTGATGAACGCTAACTACAGTTTCAGGAAACAACAAACCAAACTGGCTAGATTGGGTGGGTCAGCCGGATCAGTCTTGGTTTAGGCGGTTTGAACTGTTTTTTTTTTTTTTTGCAAAATCATTAGTTTGTATTAATAATTTTAAAATTATAAATACGTTACATGATTTTTCAAAGTATATATATGTATATGTTAAACAATTGGTTCGGTTTACACGGTTGGTTCCAACTGTTTGGATCTTAAACTGGCCAAACCGGGCTAACTTGCTTTGTTTTAAGCAACTCCTTCGGTTATAACGATTTATAACACCCTTGGTATAGTAGTCACTTTTGAAAAAAAAAAATGATGGGTAGAGAGAACTTACCCGAAGGAGGGCTTGGTGGTGGTGGTTAAGGCGGAGGAATTGAATAAGATCGGAGTGTGCTATGGTGTAGCGAGCATGGCGGTTGTTTTTGAGGATGGCTAGGCGGGAGATGGCGAGGTTTACGACGGTTTTAAGCTTAGAGGTCTTGAATCCCCGGCCAAGGAGTGCATTAAGCTTTCTTCCCATAGTGTTTGTGTTTTTGGGATGAATGCTTATTGCTATTGCTATGCACAAGTTGATAATGAGACCCCCCTTTTTAAAGAATATATAACGTAGGAGACTTTTCTATTGTTGTCAATTGATATTTGGATATTTATCAATATAGTACCTTAAGGTTTGTCGATTGTACATTTAAACCCCTTTGACTTTGAAAAACGTGTGTTCTCTTCGTGTGTGGATTTTAATTAAGGAGTAAGCAAAGTGCATATAGGCATATATGTCTAAATTCTATCACTAGAGGAAGAGGGGTTGTTTTGTCATTTTGACAATTTTATGCGTGTGACTGTTTTAATTAGATTATTAAACACAACTTTGGCGTTGACCAGGTCACCTAGAAATGGCTTTCAACTTGTGGCCAATTCCGGTCTCATTTATACTACGATTATCATCGACTATGACCCTTCTTTAAATGCAATACTAGTCTTCCAAAAAATAATTTAAAACAAATATCTTGAAGCGCATTCTATGTCTTTTCACTAGTTAATAAATAGAAGAGTAAATTACAAAACTCGTCCTTTATGTATGTCACTTATATCAAACCGTGTCCTTTATCTTCAATATATTCAAGAAACATACTCGATGTTTGCAAATCCTTACAAGTTATGTCCTTTAGCCCTAACTAGGTTAATTTTTACAGTTAAGTATGACCAAATGGACCCTACATAAGGGTATTTTGGTCATTTTACTTTATTTACTCAAATTAATAAACATAAAAAGTAATAAATAAAACAATTAAAATATATTATATATATTTACGTATATAGTTATATACACACACTTTACCAACCAGACTCCCTCTCTCTCTAAACTCTCTCCCTGCCCCACTCTCTCTCTAACTTTTGGTGACACCACCATCTACCACCATCTCCCGGCCACCACTCCTACCCCACCCAACTATCTGATCACTACTGTCCATCACCACCACGAGCCACCGCCATCTCCTATAACAACCACCAAAACCACAAAGATTTGAGCCAGATCTGACCACAATCCACCAAGATTTGAGCAAGAACTACAGAGATCTGAACTAACCATCCACCAAGAATCTGAACTAGATCTGACCAGTACGTGAAGTTGTGGCGGAGTGGTGTTGTTGTGGTACAGAAGTTGTCGGTGAGCAACACCCAAATCTTGTCGTCAGTGCGTGGAGTTGTGGTGAGTTGGGTGTGTGTACGGCGGTGGTGGTCATTCTGGTGGTGGTTGTGGTCTTGCAATTAGAGAGAGAGATAGAGCTGGTGTGTGTGAGAGAGAACAATACGGCGGTGGTGGTCGGTCTGCTGTGGTGTACGGGCGGTGGTGGTCGGTCTGCTGAGGTGTACGGCGGTGGTGGTGGTGGTGGTGGTCTTGCAATGAGAGAGAGAGAAAGCTGGTGTGTGTGTGTGAGAGAGAGAGGGTGTGGTGGCAGGTGAATGTTGAAGATGATTATGATTATTAATTTTATAGTAAATTACAAAAGACAGGGTAAAAAGACTAAAATACCCTCATGTGGGGTCCATTAGGTCAGATTTAACCATAAAAACTAACTGTGTTAGGGCTAAAGGACATAACTTGTAAGGATTTGCAAACATCGAGTATGTTTCTTGAATATATTGAAGATAAAGGACACGGTTTGATATAAGTGACATACATAAAGGACGAGTTTTGTAATTTACTCTAAATAGAATGATATTTTTGCAAACCAGACCCAACCGAACTGGACCGAGCCATTTTCATGACATTATAGCCTTGTGGTATCTTAGGAGTGAGATAAGGCTTAGGGACCATTAGGTCATGGGTTCGATTCCCACAAGGGGTTTTCCCAGATTTATTAGGTTTACTCCTGAATTGATGTATAGACATTATTGTCTAGTGCCGTTCAAAATAAATAAATAAATAAATAAATAAAAAGTAAGGAATGTTGGAACCAAACGAATGGGTGTGTTTTTTTCTTTCCAAATTTATAATTTTGTTGTTATAACAACTCAAATGAATACTTCGAAGTAAAATACGTAGAAAATGGATAGAAAGATGTCTTATAACAACTCAAATGAATACTTCGAAGTAAAATACGTAGAAAATTGATAGAAAGATGTCATCACCATAAGAACATAACCTTGTGTAGATAATTTTAAAACTCTAGAAACATGTTAGAAAATTATATGGAAGATTGTTTCAACCACTTTTTTTATTTTTATTCTTTTGTATAAAATATTTTAAAGTTTTTTTTTTCTTATAAAAATCTTTATACACCTTTATAAGATACATAAAAGTTATCAAATGATTTGGTTTATTTGAAAAAAAAAATTGTAAAATTTTTTCTATTTTATTATATTCATAAATGAACAGAACGAACACGAACAAAGACATGTTCGTGTTTGTTCATTCAGCTTTAACTGAACACGAGCACATAATCGAACACAGTATTTTGTTCATGTTTGTTTATTAAGATAATGGACATGTTCGTGTTCGCTTATGTCCATTTGTTTATAAACTAAACGAATAGTTCACGAACATATACAAACTTAAACGAAAATAACTTAACAAACAAGAAACACCACAAATGAGTATAATTTAACTAATATAAATGAACATAATTGACTAAACATAAACAACATAAAGAAATTTTTTATATAAATTAGTGATTAATTACGAAAAATTTCATTTGAAACCCCATTTTTATTACTAGAAAGCCAATTACCAAACATGAAAGGGCAAAGGTAACAAAAGGCAAACATGAAGGGCCAAAGTCGGAAGGTGGATTCACCACCGAATTTGGTTTTTAGTATATAGGATAATATAACTACTTATGTATTTAAATTGAAATGAACATACACGAACAAACATAAGACAAACGGACATAAACAAATATAAATAAACTAACATAACGGATGTTCATAAACATAAACGAACGAATAAAACTTGTGTTCATATTCGTTCGTTAAAAGTTCAATATAACTAGTTGTAGGAACAACATAAATGCGTAAATGGAGTTGGGATTGTTTCCTGTGTTGAAGTAGAAATAATTTACTACGGGTCTTATTTTTTTTGGCTATTTGCACCAACCTTTTTACTAAATGGATCAAGTGATGTGATTTTATTTAATATATAAATATACTTTTATGTATCTTTTATAACTTTTAACATATTCCTTTTTATTAAAAAAACAAATATGGCGATGCGATTTGTTTATTTTATCACCATTTCAATATAAATTTTGTATGGAATAACAAGGGTCTCGTGCTAATTAGACACCTATAATCCTTTGTGTTTTTGTTTTTTTTTTTTAAGGAAAGGAAAACTTCAACTATAATCCTTTGTTTGAATAATGATTTTATTATTAAGTTGTTGATTGATAAAGGAGAAATCAGAAAATGATAAAGTGGTTTTATATATTACTAGCTAACCCTCCCCCCCCCCCCCCCCCCCTCGTGGCGTTACGCCCAATATTTCTCCACCAATTAAAACAAAACGTTATCATAGTTTTGCTAAAAAAAACTAAAACGATGAGAAAACTGTAATTTTAAAATGGGGGCAAAACTGTAATTTGCCATGACCAATAAGTGAGCCCTAGCGAATAAAAATTACATCGAGTCAACCAATAAAACAAAAACACTACCATAGGTTTGCAAAAACGAAAACGATGGCAAGACTGTAATTTTGAACTGGGGGGAAATCGTAAGTTTGACTGGGGTAAAATTATAATTTATCAAAAGCTAAAACGATGGCAAGATTGTAATTTTGAACTGTGGGGGAAATCGTAAGTTTGACTGGGGTAAAATCGTAATTTATCAAAAGCTAAAACGATGGCAAGATTATAATTTTGACCTGGGGCAAAATCGTAATATTGAAGGGGGTAATATCGTAAATTGTCAAAATCAACAACGATGACAAAAATGTAGTTTTAAACTGGAGGCAAAAGCGTGTAGTATATAAATGACTTCTGTAGAAATGATTTTTTTTACTAAACAATGAAGGACGCATTTGACAAAGCATAATGTTCACATTACAAAACGACTGTCCTTCGACGTCCAAGAGTTATGCACAACTACTCAAGATCCTGGTCGTCGTTTCTTCTTTTAATTGCAAGGTCTTTTGAGATATATTATTTCTTTGTAAACATTTTGTAATATATACATAGGATTGGGTAATAAATGAATATAAAAACAAAAAATATATATGTTTTTGACCTTTTTACAACGTTAATTTTTGAAAAAATTGAACTTCCGTGGAGATCTGCCAAAACCCTAACCATGGCGCACACGCATATGACACAGTGTCTCACGACGTGGGTTTTAGCCACGTCATACCACACCATTCCCCACGCTACCATACCACATGGTCTCATAAGTTAATGTAGGTAATTTTTAAACCTTTAAAGACAAAAAAAAAAGTAACACATTATTTGTCTCACATTCACAACCACAAATAACATGAATTAAAAAAATAGTCATCTTAACTTTTTCTATTTTCTCACATTAGCAACACTTTCTCTGAAAGACGATACGCATACAACTCTTCTTATTTACTACAAAGGATGATTTGAACAATGACCAAAATGAGCGAAAATTAATAGGTAAAACCAAATCTTCCATAGCTAAGTGACTTTCTAGTATCCACCGTTAGCGATTTTCATCAACAATTCTCATTAGAGCGATTTGCACAGGCAACTTGCCATCAACAATTCTCGAAAGGGAGACTTCTGTCGTTTTCATCAGGTTCTTGATTTTGTCAGTCGTTCAACTTTGTGGTTCGACGATGTTAACAATTCCTTCCAACAATTGTGTTGATCCGTTTATCTCCACGATTCAAAACAAGGATTTTGTGTTGATTTGTTTGTCTCCATGATTCAATGATTTCATGAGGTCTGATATTGTATTTATCTGTTTTCCGTTTGTGCCTTTAACATATTCTTGCAATTAGATCGACTTTGGGTTGAATTAATCAACTGTAATTTGATTTCACGTAATGCAGCAGATACATAATATCAAACCTTATATTTCACATGTTAGACGAGTTTAGGTTTTCAAATAACGCATCATATATCATATAACATCAAACCATTATATTCCACATGTTAGATCATCGTATCCGATCACTACTTTTTATCAGAATGAACCAGAAAAACGTAGTACAAAAATTGTTCAAAACGATAGGTGTGAGCCAAATGTATAAACCAAAATTAACAAAACCGAATAAGATGTGGATCCAAGGAATCGAGAATAGTACACATGCATGATTTGGCTTCTCGAGCCTCGAGATCGGTTTCTAGCACACAAGACCCAAGTGCTAACTTTACAGTACGAGCATATTGGCCACACAAAGCATCCACTAAAGGATTCCTTCCACTTCGGATCTAACACGGAATTAAAAGTCGATGTCGCTCAACAAGGCTACGAAATGGAATAAAATCAAAGAATGGAAAAAGACCAACATAGTGTGGTATTTGTAGGAAGAACTAGTTTTTGCCCCGCCCGTGTTGCGGGGCAATAAGCCAAATATTTCTCTCACAACATGTATATCTTTACAGAGGGCAAAATCGTTATTATATTTTAAATTGGAGATGAAATCATAATTTTAAACTGAGAGCAAAATCACAATTTTGAGCTAGGAGGAATACATAATTTTATTTTCAACTGGGGGCAAAAACGTAATTTTAAACGGAGGGCGAAACCGTAATTTTAAACTGGGAATAAAATTAAAAATGAGTTTTTGAACCGAGGGCAAAAGCGTAATTTTAAGCTAAGGCAAAATTATAATTTTATTTTGAGCTGTGGGCAAAAACGTAATTTTAAACAAAGGACGAAAGCGTAATTTTAAACTGCGAATAAAATTAAATTAAAAATGAGTTAGTCCAATAGGAAAGTGACAGGCAACTAATAATTTTGAGCTAGGGGGGAAAACATAATTTTATTTTGAACTGTGGACAAAAACTTAATTTTGAGCTGAGGGCAAAAGCGTAATTTTGAGCTAGAGGGAAAAACATTTTATTTTGAACTGGGGGCAAAAACATAATTTTAAACGGAAGGCGAAAACATAATTTTAAACTGGGAACAAAATTAAATATGAGTTTTTGAACCGAGAGCAAAGGCGTAATTTTGAGCTAGGGGAAAAAATATAATTTTATTTTGAGCTGGGGACAAAAACGTAATTTTAAACGAATGACGAAACCGTAATTTTAAGTTGGAAATAAAATTAAATTAAAAATGGGTTGGTCCAATGGAGAAGTGTCAGGCAGCTGCCTGGCACTATTCCCCCTAAATTGTAATTGTATATGTAGGTAATGGAAAAAGACCGACATAGTGTGGTAATTGTAGGAAACGCGGTCATAATCGGGCAATATTACCTCCATGCCTAGAAAAGTAGAAATGGCTACCTAAACCGATTTTTGATATATTTCTTTTAATAAATATTTTTCATAAAGTAATTTTAAATGCGTAATTTAAAAGGTACATAAATTAATTAAAAGAAATAAAGGGTAAAATACAAGGATAAAACGAAGCAATTACTTTAAACACAAGCTTGTTTAAAAAACTAGCTTGAAATTAAAAAAAATATATACTTATATACTATCACGCCCCGCTTGCGGTATGCGCATATAATGTATATATGTGTGGGCCATCGGGGGGCAAAAGTAAAAGTGCACTAATTTTAACGTTATTTTACTAATTTCGTGAAAATAACGTTAAAAGTGGAGGACAGTTAATCATGCATCATGTGATGGCGTTGATAGCTGAAAGACAAAAGGGTACATGCACTAATCGGTCTTTGTCCCGATTGCCGAGTGTTATGTGCCTTATGTCCAAGGCTTGATGCAAAACTACTATCGAGCCGGGGGTCTCACTGGAAGCAACCTCTCTATTCCTACGGG
This sequence comes from Helianthus tuberosus, assembly GCA_030545235.1. Classification (NCBI taxonomy): domain Eukaryota; kingdom Viridiplantae; phylum Streptophyta; class Magnoliopsida; order Asterales; family Asteraceae; genus Helianthus; species Helianthus tuberosus. The sequence continues at coordinate 26,609,318 of CM060396.1, read as the reverse complement.
GTAGAGGTAAGGCTGTCTACATCTTACCCTCCTCAGACCCTACCTTTGCTTTGCTATTGGTGGGATTTACTGAGTATGATGATGATGATGATGATATACTTATATACTATATATATCTTATTAAAATCAATCTTTTACATATTAACTTTTAACAACACTTGCAATAACAGCCATTCTTCAACTACACTTTTATAATTTTATAATATTAAGACTTTAGGCTTTATACTATTTTCCATTATATAGTTTTAAAACTGGATAATACATACGTGTTCATGTAACTTGGTGTAATCAATTCCAAATTTGATAAAACAAACATTACAGTATTACACATAACATGTTAAATATTGTTAATTCAGAATGTAGACATATTTGCAAAAAATTTATGAGCATATTCACATAATAACCTTCAATATTAAAAATTAAAAAATGTAAAACACAGCTTATTTAGCACTCAGAAAATATATATTGCTTTGGTTTAAAAATGAAGGAAAAAATGAGCATGACTGGAAAAAACAAATAACAGTCTGCACAACATGATTTGCAAACCTGCTATTTCTCATTCTTCATATACATAACCCAGTGCACATTTTTGCACCGGAAAATAAAATAAAAACCAGTCATCACAATAATCAAGTCCACAGCATATGAACCAAAATAATCGGCTTTGGTGCGGGTTAAAATGGGTTGCGTTGGGCTAACTCAAAACTAACTGTCTATTGACACACTCATCTTCCAAACAATCTTACCCTCCAGACACAAAATTACCAATTTTCTAGTATATAAAATACTAAAAGTCTGATCAGTGACTGACAAGTGCTTTAATGATAGAAGTTATACATTTTTAAGTAATAACTAGTGAAATTACCTGAGCGTTGCTGCGCGGGAATTCGATAAATATATGTTCAGATCGTTATGGTAATGGCACTCGCTATAGGTACCGTAAGAAAAAAAAAAAACCAAAATATAGTCTGACAAAATTTATATGGAAGCGCAAGTAAAATTAGATCATCGCATTGATGTGTTTTGAGATTTAAATAAAAAAGAAAGAAAATAGAAAAGGTTTTTAAAAAAATCTAAAAAAAGGTAAGACTTACGATTTCCGAATGGTTATGATAGAAAAAGACTGAAAATAAAAAAGGAAAAAAGTCAAATAATTTAAAAAATAATGGTTTTATATCATTAAATTAAATTAAACTATAATAATATATACAAACACTTTTGAATTAAAGTATTATATAAACACTTAATAAACAAATAACTAACTTTATTAACAAATAACTAACTTTATTTCACACTTTATTCAATGATTATAGATAATATGCAAAAAAATACTAGAATTAAAATTGACCAATCAAATTTAATTACTATTCACACAAAGTTGCTAGATTCTGTAATATAATATAATATAATATAATATAATATAATATAATATAATATAATATAATATAATATAATGTAATGGCTGTAAAATAGTTCCCTGCTTTCATCTTTTTATCAATCATAGCAACAATTAACATAACTTCACTTTGCTAGCAACTTCTAAAGACTTGAACACAGGTTACATACTTGCAAGACATAAGTTGATATGTGGCGTCTACATCAGCAAATACCTTTTATAACAAATTGTACGACTTTATAAAGTTTATTGGAAAAAAGAATGATTCTGCCCTAATAAAAGCTACATGTTATTTAAACCTTTAAAAGAAGGCAAAAAAGAACCTTGTAACTGATTAAAGAAACATGATAAAATTTAAATGCTGCGTCATTGAAAGACAAGCACGTCCCATTTTTTACCTGGCCCCCTTTCTAAAAGGACCCAAAACCGGACCTGTCTATTTTGCCACCTCTAGTATGCTTTATAGGCTAACTCAACTTGCATATTCTATCTACTAATGAGCTAAAATTCAATGCTGAGTGTGTGTATCACTAGCAGATGCACGTTCACAATGAGGGAAGGAACATCTATACTTACAGAAGTTGATGAACCTGACAGACTGTACCCTGCATGCAAAATTAAGAAAAATATGTAAGAACATAACTTTGAAGTAATTTCTGGTATGAAAACAGCAAAGGTGAACAGGATCCCTCACCGAATGTAATCATGCTTCAAAGCTCCAGCACAATCGCGTCCATGCATGATCATCATCCAGAGTGACCAAACCATGAATCAGGTGGAATAGAGATTCATTAGAATATAGATTTCATTGCGTAACTAACTAACTAACTAACTAGCTAGCTACGTGATATCTAAATCGACACACCTATATATCCTACAATTAGAAAGACTTTCTGACTTTAAAATCATAACTTGTCACAATAAGAAACGCCAAACAGACAAAACCAAGATACCTTCTCCAGAGTGCCATTAAAGATCTAAAGCACTGCCAGGTGGCGCTTCATAGCACTGGGAGTTTCCTGAATGAAAAAATAAATTAGACTCATAAAATCTTTAGTATAGTAATAATGTTCATCAAAAGATGAAGTAACAACTAACAACACATCATAAGAAATAAAGAAAACCGCAAAATGGAAACACTAAAAACAAGACTTCTACAAATTATCCAGATACGGTTGAAAGAAGAGATATTGTTCAATATACAAAGTAAAGCGAAGAAAAAGAAACTGGAAACAAGTTATTCCTTAATGGCCACCATTAAGAATGAGTACAAGAGAAGAAAACGCCATGTGGCGAGTTATCTTACAATAGAACAGATCAACAGAACACATTCCACCGCCACGAGGTCAACTGCTGACTTGGGCCATGTCAGGAACTGTATCCAAACGTCTTAAGCCACCGACATATAGATAAAGACAGATAAATGTCCAATGATTAGAGAAAAACAAATGAAATTAAGATCATAATTGATATTCTCTCAGTCAGCATCATTGTCACTTGCCCGTGATGAATGGATGACTCAGTGCCTGCTGCACCGTTAGCCTCTTATCGGGATCTAATATAAATATCTTCTCTAAAAGATCCTTAAAGTTGGCTAACATCTTTGGATCCTCTCCAGGTGAGCCCGTAATTATTGAACCGATGTCTTTTGCCTTCATATTAACCAGCCTTTTTACAGTCTGTAAATTCAATTAAACAATTATAAACTAAGTAATATAGATTAAATAATTAACCACACTACTTATTTTTAGTTTTTACCTTCTTGGTAACAGGGTCCTCTTCTATAGCAACAAAGTTAAGATCTTGATCAAAATGAAGTTCCGTAAACGCTCCCTACGAAAAAATAAAGCGGCCATAAAAACACTAAATCATAAGTAACATTTTTATACAAAATATATATGCATATATAACTCACCTTTCGGAGCATCTTTTTAGGGAAAGAGCCTTTCAGTTCCATGTGAAGGCGAAGCATATCATTGTTTGTAGCGCCCGGAAACAGAACTTTTCCAGTATAAAGCTCGAACAAACAGCAACCGACAGACCACATGTCAACGGGGTGATCGTAAGTCAACCCTAAAACTGCATGATACAATGTTTGAACAGTCAGCAAATGGCATAGCAAAATATAATGAGTAAAGTATACAGATGACCCCTGTGGCTAACTAAAATTTTAGATTTGGTCCCTAGCTTTTCAAAAGTACACGGATGGTCCCTGTGGTTTGCACTTTGTAACGCATTTAGTCCCCAGCTAACAAATCTAAAGGTTTCAGCAGGTCCAAGTTATGGACTAAATGCGTTAAAAAGTGCAAACCACAGGGACCATTCGTGTAGTTTTGGAAAGCTAGGGACAAAATCCAAAATTTTGGTCCACCACAGGGACCATCCATGTACTCTTATGATAAATTATCATAATTATAGTGCTTACTTATTTCAGGAGCACGATAAAACCGACTCACGAGGTACGGTGTGATCTCGTTTTTCCCAGCAAACATAGCATTCCCAAAGTCACAAAGCTTTAAAACATTTTTGGCGTCATTTACCTGATTATCAATTTATCATATACTATGTTAGAATGTCTACAGACTAAACATTATAATAAAACAAAAAAAAAAGATGATAAAAAAGTTAAGGAATACTAACCAGCATATTATCAGGCTTGATGTCTGTATGAAGGACTCCACAGTTTCTAAGATGTTTTAGCGCAATAAAAAGCTGTTTTCCATAGGCCCGTACAGCAGTTAATTTTAGACCAATATTACGACCAAACTTCTTTAACACTTCACGAAGATTCATATGAAGAGATTCAAAAACTAAACAAAGATGATTTCGGTACTTGAAACTGGAAAGAAACCGAACGCAATGACGTCTGTCCTCCAAATCAGCACCAACTAATTTCTTCAATATCACCAACTCTTCTAAACCAGCTTTATACCTGTTCAAACAAAATAAACCAATAAAACCGCTCAACGCTTTAAACTTTAGTGCATGATATAAAGATTATAAAGTTTATCCATCGCTTACATTTTATCATTGTTGCGTATGATTTTTATAGCTACTTCTTCTGGATCATTAGATCCAGCTTTGAGATCTTTAGCACGAACCACTGTTGAAAAGACACCTTTACCATGAGCGGCGATAACTTCATACCTACCATCAAGTATTTCCCCGAAACGGTAACCTGCAGGGAGAACATAATGTAAATTTCAAATCTAAATTGATGTATACACTATTATAACATGGAATGAAAAGTCAATTATGATACTTACTGTAGTAACCTTCTGCATCATCCCAGTTATCCTGAAGACCACTTCTCTGAACGATCAAACCGTCACCCTTTCCCTGCAAGCACAACAACCAAGTGAGCATGCAGGAAACTAGTGTACTAAATATTTAATCCGCTATTTAATTTTAAGAAAATTGATGGCATGTGACTTACAGATTTTCGCACTCCAGCTGGTGATTCTCCGAATATATCATCAGAGAACATGTCATTTGATCTCTCATTCTGTGTATTTCAAAGGAACAAAAATCATTAATTGAAACGTTGCAGAGCTAATGAATAAGAGGTTCAATAACTATATATAGCTTACCGTTTCACGTGCTCTAGGTGGAGATTCTCCAAATATATCCTCCTCGTTTGATCTCTCACTCTGTAATAGTCATTAAAGGATAAATGAGTACACATAGAGTGATAGAGAGCCTGCTTAAATCTAAATTACAAAAATAAAAACGCACCTTTGGAGTACCCTCTCCCAGACCGCCAGTACCAGAGGCCCTCTGAACGCCAGAATTGCCATTTTGTGGTGGCGATCTCCCAACAGAAAACGGTGTGTCACCAGTGTTAGTATCGGACCCTTCTCCTTGACCGTCAAGATCGCGTGAGTTTACATTAGCTGCACCTACAGACTTTTCCACGTTCTCTTTAGCTGTTTCATGCAATAGATTAGATATCAATGCCAAATGAGTATCAAATTAACCATAAATCATCATATTTCAGCACGGGGCTTAAAAAAGACACACCTTCATCCACTGACTGAGGTGGCAGTGGCTGCTGCTGCTGCTGCTGCTGCATTGGCTTAGTCTTGTACTTTTCAAGAATGGCTTGAATACGTCTTCTACTCTCTTCCTTTATTCTGTTCAAATCTTCTTCTTCATCGTCCTCAACTTGCAAGGCACTTTTGTCCTGATATGCCTCTTCATCAACCTCCTCCCTACAGCAAAGTTTATTACAGAACATATGTATGAGCATCAACTGATAAAACAATAATATGTAATAAAACTATAAAAGCAATACCTTTTAATCTTCTCAGTATCTGCATCTACAGCTTTGGAAGAATCATCTTTTTGTCGACCATATTTCCTAGATTTATCTCTATAGTCAGTTTCTTCATGTCTATGGTGTTTGTAATCATTGCTCCTGTCACGATCACCATCATTGTAGTTATAACTTCTTCTACTGTTTTCTCTCTCTGAATCTACGCCACGCTCCCGGTCCCGCCTTCCCCTCTCTCTTTCTCGCTCCCGCTCCCTATCCCTCTCTCTCATGTCCCTTTCCCTTTCCCTTCCCCTATCCCTCTCTCTCATGTCCCTTTCCCTTTCCCTCTCTCTCATGCCCCTCTCCCTCTCCCTATCCGTTTCCCTTTCTCTCTCTTTTCTCATTCTCTCTCTCTCAAACTCTCTCAAATCCCTCTCTCTATATCTATCTCTATCTGTATCGCGGGTATCTAGACTATGTCTGCTACGACTAGAACTACGTTCTCTTTCTTTATCCCTAACCACATCTCGACTCCCATGTCTGTAATCTTTCATGCGTGCAGTTGTCCTTTCATCGTCGCTAATCCCGCTACTTTTCTTGCTTCTATGATACTCAATATCCTCGTGTTTCTCAAGTCGAGAAGCCCCTCGAGAAATGCTTTGGGATCGAGACCTAGAACGGGCCCTAGTGTTGTCATGAGACCTGGATCTACTTGTTGTAGTATCTTCTTCATGCCTTCTTTCATGCGTGTGCTTGCTTGGTAGGTCTTTATGAGCTTTCACATAATCGTCATTCGGTTTTTTACGGTCCCGTGTCTCGTAATCATCATCATAATGACTCTTTCTGTTACTGCTTCCTGTTTTAGACTCAATTCTCATATGCCCGTTATCATTATGCTCCTTAGTCTTGGAGCCATTACTTTCATCATCTAAAGGCAAACTAAGACTATGATTAGGCTCTACCATATCACCATGCTTTCCCTGCAAATAATACACAACAAGACAAACATTGAGAATCAACAACGTCTACGCATCCTACAAGACCAAAGTTAGACAGCACACTGAAAAACTGAGATTGAAAAAAAGAAAAGAACAAGACACGTCACCAGTTCTTACAAATCAGTTGAAAATCATCAGTAGTCTTCAAGATACCCCTAAACTTTTTTAACTGTGGCCTGGAAGATAGACGTAACTGGTGGTGGAAACATTTGTATCGCATTTTCTGTGTCTCGGAAACACGATCTTAAAACATTCATAAACACCACAAACGTACCAAGGACTCTAAAATACCAATAAAAATTGAGAAGGAAAAAAAAAACAGAAAACCAACAATTTTGCTATGAGTCTATGACTCTCACTGCAAGTTTTGTATATTGCAAAAACATTGAAACGAGTCCTTTTGTTGAGCATGCAATAGTAAACTTACATGTACCATCATAACAGTGTTTTTAAGCAATCTACTATGTAAGAGAGTAAAGTTGTAACATGATTGGCTGCTGAGAAACCGAAACCCTAATTCGACTCAATCAGATCAATCAAATACGCAATTAGAGTAAGCTGTTGTATCAAATCCCTATCAATTTCTCAGCATCCAACAGTAAATTAGTTAATTACGAAACAAAAGCAATAAAATTAGGTTAAAACAACAAGCTAGGGTTTCGAACAGACCGTTTCAATTTCTCCAATTTCTCCAGACTCAGCATCCGAATCCGCAGCCTTCTTCCCCACCACATCACCACCGTCTTCTTCCACAATCTCTCCTTCCTCCATATCATACTCAACCGTCCGATTAACCGGCAACGACGGCAGAGAAGGCGGTGGCATATCCGTAATTTGTCCATCTTCCTCCTCGCGTATATCGTCGTGCTTGCGGCTGTGATGACGGTGGTGGCGGCGACGGTGGTGGTGGCGGTGCTTGTGGCGTTTGGACGGCTCTTCCGATTCGTCGTCGGAGGTGCGACGGTGTTTGCGTTCTTCGGTATCGCTGGTCATGGCGGAAGCGTAGGGTTAGGGTTTAGATTTGGGGAAAAGTGAAGGAGATTGTGAGAGTTGAGAGATTTGATGGTTAGGTTTGGTTAATTTGGGTAATGAGATTGAAGAAATGGTTTTTATGATGGATTTGGGAATATGGATGTTTTGGCCAAACCTAGAATAGGGGTTTGTTGTATGTATATGTTCGATGGGTGACTTGCATTATTGGTATTGCTCCAATGATATTTTTTTGAACGGCGACATTCTACAACAGGTGATAGGAATCGCATTCATTCTGGCCAAGATTATGTTGTGTTAACTGGACCCACGTTTAACATCAGAGTTTGGCTTGGTGCTCTTTGAGAAAATTTATAGCCTACTGCCCACCCGTTTGTCCGGGAGCGTGTAGTTGCACCCTCCACAAGAATCTAAGGGGTCGTTTGGCAAGTTCTGAATGATTAAGTGTTGAACCAGTAAGAGGTCTGAACCATTAAATGCTGAACCAGTAAGAGGTCTGAACCATTAAATGCTGAACCAGTAAGAGGTCTTAACCAGTAAGAGCCAGTATAATTCGTAACCGTTTACAAGAAAATGTCTGTGTTAGATTAAATATTATTTATTTAGTATTTAATCTTGTAGCCTATATAATCATTTATATTATATTAGATCAAAATATATTAATAACCTATTATAATTAGTTGGTAATTGTTGATGGACCATATTACCCTTATTAACTAATTAGGTTTCCTCTTGGGTGTATAAATAAGGGGCTTATTAGAGAGTTAAAGGGTTACACAAGTTACACACTTTACACAATCAATCAACCCTCATTAACATCATAATTCGTTCTCTCTCCCTCTAACCGAACCTTACCCTACTTTCGGTTATCATCACCATCATTACTTTACACCCTAAGGAGGAACCGGATCAACTTGACAAAGATGTCGAACACTATGACTGGATTCTCTACTGCTTTGAACACAATAACAGGTATGTGTTTCATGTTTTCCATCATGTTTAAACAGAACTGATCAACAAGTGGTATCAGAGCATATGTTGATAAATCAGTTCCGTTTTTCGTATCCATTATTCTGGGATCATTATAAGGAAAACAGTTTTATTTTAAAGCCTTAAGTTCATGGCTGTTTTCGTTTTTAAATGGCACCGAAATCACTGTTTTCGGAATACCATGTTTATCTTTGATTCGAAATCATAATTGGTAATACTAATATCCGAAATCTGTTAATAAAAGCATAAAATTTAAGGTTTCGGATCCCAGATTATGATTTATTATTTTAGGGTTCATCATTTATGTTCTAAGAAACTCGAAAATTCCATAAGATTTGGAATATGATTTGGATTAGTGGGTGTTTTTTCTAATTTTGATCTTAATTAGAAATTTCGAAAACTGTTAAAAATAATAATCAGTTATTATTTCGAAATCTTTTGATAAGTATAGATCAGAAATAAAATAGAAACACTATCCCACAATCCCTTAAAAACCGAGTTTCTGTTATTATCACAAAACAGCTATTAACAGTGGGACTCGAGACTAAGATTGCGACTCGCAACCATAACCATCACAACTCGAGACTGAGATTGCGACTCGCAACCATAACCATCACAACTCGAGACTGAGATTGCGACTCGCAACCATAACCATCACAACTCGAGACTGAGATTGCGACTCGCAACCATAACCATCACAACTCGAGACTGAGATTGCGACTCGCAACCATAACCATCACAACTCGAGACTGAGATTGCGACTCGCAACCATAACCATCACAACTCGAGACTGAGATTGCGACTCGCAACCATAACCATTGCGACTCGAGACTAAGATTGCGACTCGAGACCATAATCATCATAACTCGAGACCTGACTCGATCCGCGCTAACAGGTGGTTTGCTATTAAATACTTGGTTTTGTTAACACTTACTTAATTAATTTATCAGAATCAGATAATTTTTACAAAACCAAAATAGCTTAACTTGAATGAGCTTTTGATGTATTAATTCTGGCCAAAGCTGATTTAATACATCTATTTATTGTTCAAGTATTATTAAGAGCTATGTTAAGTATGCATTACAAACCTGAAATGTCTTAATTCTGGCCAAAGCTGATTTAATTCATTTATGTTTAGCATGACTTGACAAGTGCATAACTAAAGTGATTGTCTCATTTCTGGCCAAAGCTGATTTGTCACAATTACTTTGCACACATATTTAAATGATTACACTTCTGGCCAAAGCTGATTTGTCTTCATTTAAATAGAATTTTACTAAGTCTATTATTTTGATGTTAGTAATAGACATTATCACAGCTTCATAATTATAATGGTCATTACTTATGCCTGCCTTAGTATAACATGCCCTTAGATCACATTAAGACTTCTTTCTTTGTATCATAACTTGCTCATCTTATTTCCACTATCAGCACCCAATCAAGGGATTCCACCTTTGACTGGTGATAACTTTGCTGCATGGAAGGATGCCCTCATGCTTACACTTGGAGTGTTGGACTTTGATTATGCTCTAAGAGAGGATAAGCCAGCGGACCTTACTCCACAGAGTACTGCTCCTCAGCAGTTACTTCATGATAAGTGGACTAGAAGTAACCGCATGTCTCTCATGTTCATGAAGCAGTCCATTCATCACTCTATCAGAGGAGCTATTCCTGATTCTGACGATGCTAAAACCTATTTGGCTTCTGTGGAGGATCAATTCAAGGGAACATCAAAAGCACACGCTAGCACTCTTATCCTCAAGCTGGTGACGACTAAGTATGATGGGAGGAGCGGCATTCGCGAACACATCATGATGATGCATGACATGGCCAATAAGTTGAAGGGCCTAGAGATGGAGATCAGTGATGGTTTTCTTGTTCACTTCATCATCACTTCGCTTCCTTCGTCCTATGAAGCATTCAAGATCAATTACAACACTCAGAAGGACAAATGGACGATGAGTGAGCTGATCGCCATGTGCGTGCAGGAGGAATAGCGTATGAAGATGGATCGCCATACTGATGTTGCTAACTTCACCACCTCCAGCTCAAAGAAGAGGAAGAACAATTATCCAAGAAAGGATGCTTCTAAGGTTCACAAGCCAAATCCAACTCCTAATACAAGTGCACCTTCCAGCTCTAAGAACTCCTTAGGCAAACCCTATTACAAGTTCTGTAAGAAAACAGGACATAAGCAAAAGGAATGCCCTGACTTCAAGGAGTGGCTGGCTAAGAAAGGTAACGATTTTTTCATGATACTTGAGTCCTTTAATTTAAATGTTCCTGCTAATTCTTGGTGGTTTGACTCTGGTTCTATGGTTCATGTTACCAATTCACTACAGGGATTCCTTACAATCCAGAAGCTGGGAAGAAACCAAAGAACACTTAAAGTTGGGGACGATCGGGAATTAGAAGTGAAGGCCATAGGAACATTACAATTATTTTTGAAAACTGGTTTATGTATTAAACTTTATGATACCTTATATGTTCCTGAGGTAACTCGGAACCTTGTATCAGGACCAAAGTTAGACATGGACGGTTTTGTCGTTTCTCATGGTCATCGCAAACTCTCTATTCTCTATGATTCCATTGTTTATGGTACTGGCATTCTGGATGGTGGTCTCTATAGATTAGAACTAGATGATAATTTTTCCAAATCTTTGTTGTCATATAATATTAATGAATCACTCACAAAGATGGAAAAGAAACAAATTCGAGATTTAGAGACTTCATCTATGTTGTGGCATCAACGTTTAGGCCACATCTCAAGAGAACGATTAAATCGTCTCGTAAAGGATGAAGTCTTACCTCCTCTCGATTTCACCGATTTTGGAACATGTGTCAAATGTCTTAAAGGCAAAATGACATTAGCAAATAAGAAAGGAGCCACTAGGAGCTCTAATTTATTAGAACTCATTCACACTGACATTAGTGGTCCTTATCAAATTGCTGGTATAACAGGACATACTTCATTTATCACTTTCATTGATGATTATTCTCGTTACATGTACTTGTATCTTATAAAGGAGAAATCTGAATCTCTAACAACTTTTAAAGATTATAAAGCTGAAGTTGAAAAGCAATTAGATCGTCAGATTAAAGTTGTGAGATCAGATAGAGGCGGTGAATATTATGGAAGACATACTGATGTGGGTCAAGCTCCTGGTCCATTTTATGAGTTTTGTAAGGGCCAGGGGATTGTGAACCAATACACCATGCCTGGTACACCTCAGCAGAATGGTGTCGCTGAAAGAAGAAATCGTACCCTTATGAACATGGTGCGCAGTATGTTAGCCAACACTAATTTACCATTATTCCTCTGGACTGAAGCGTTAAAAGCAGCTGTTCATATACTCAATAGAGTTCCTTCTAAGTCTGTCCCTAAAACTCCTTATGAACTTTGGACAGGAAGGAAACCGAGTCTTAAATATATGAAAGTATGGGGCTGCATTGCTGAAGCAAAACTTTACAATCCTTTCCTAAGGAAACTTGACCCTAAAACAGTTACCTGCTTCTTTATTGGGTATCCTGATCATTCAAAGGGTTATCGTTTCTATTGTCCTTCCCTTGTCACCCGTATTGTTGAAACCAAGCTGCTGCGTTCCTGGAGGATTTCAAGGTCAGTGGGAGCAGTACCAACCCTTACGAAGAATTGCAAGAAGTACAAGACGCGGGGGGGAGAGACTCGTCGCTTATTATTACTCCGTTTACTCCTATTGTACCCCATGCAACAACTGCACCTGAAGTCACTGCACAAAATCCATCTCCACAATCAGAACCCATTATACCTCATAATGAAGGCACATCAAACGCTCATAACCAAGACAACGCTGAACCCGATAATCAACTCAGGAGGTCATCTAGGCAAAGAAGGCCTACTAATTGGGATGATCATGTTACCTACCTGACTGAAATGGATGCTGGAAAGCTCAATGATCCTATCTCTTATAATGAAGCCATTAGCAGTGATCAGTCTTCTGAATGGAATAAAGCAATGATTGATGAGCTTGAATCCATGAAGAAAAATGACGTTTGGGATTTAGTCGAATTACCCAATGGTGCCAAACCTGTAGGTTGTAAATGGGTGTTCAAAACAAAACTGGATCCGAATGGGAACGTTGAACGCTACAAAGCGAGATTGGTTGCAAAGGGCTACACTCAGAAAGAGGGAATTGATTATCAAGAGACGTTTTCACCTGTCTCTCGTAAAGATTCATTAAGGATCGTCATGGCCCTAGTAGCTCATTTTGATTTAGAGCTGCATCAGATGGACGTCAAAACTGTTTTCCTTAACGGAGACTTAGACGAAGATGTTTACATGAAACAACCTGAAGGCTTTAAACCTGAAGGTCAGGAGCATCTAGTCTGTAAGTTGAAGAAATCCATTTATGGGTTAAAACAAGCATCACGTCAATGGTACCTCAAGTTTGATGAAGTCATGAAGAGGCAAGGTTTTATGAAGAATCAAGTGGATCAATGCACCTACCTCAAAATGAGTGGGAGTAACTTTACTATACTTGTCCTTTATGTAGATGATATTCTATTGGCAAGTAATAGTTTAGACATGTTGCATGAGTCGAAGCGGTTACTCTCGCATAACTTCGACATGAAGGATCTCGGAGATGCTTCTTACGTCATTGGCATCGAAATTCACCGAGATAGACACAAAGGGATCTTAGGATTGTCTCAAAAGACTTACATAGATCGTGTCCTTACACGTTACAACATGCAACAGTGCAAACCCTCCGTCGCTCCAGTAGTTAAGGGAGATGTTTTCGGTTCATTCCAGTGTCCGACAACAGAGGTTGAAAAGGAGCAAATGAGCCAGATACCTTACGCGTCAGTAGTCGGGAGCCTGATGTATGCTCAAGTCTGTACTCGCCCAGATATCGCTTACATTGCTGGAATGCTAGGTCGTTATCAGACTAATCCTGGCCTAGATCACTGGAAAGCAGCTAAGAAGGTCCTTAGATATCTGCAAGGGACGAAAGACTATAAACTGACATATAGAAGAAGTGATCATTTAGAAGTGGTAGGTTATTCTGATTCTGACTTTGCCAAATGCAAAGATGACAAGAAATCCACTTCGGGCTACATCTTTATGTTAGCAGGCGGACCTATCTCATGGAAGAGTCATAAACAACAGTTAACTACAACTTCCACAATGATGGCAGAATATATTGCTGTTTACAACGCAACCTGTCATGGAATGTTGCTTAGAAATCTGATCACTGGACTCAAGATTGTTAATTCCATTTCTAGACCATTGAAGCTTTACTGTGATAATTCAGCTGCCGTTAGTTTCTCGAACAGTAACAGTTCGACTGGAGCTGGTTTATATCTTGATACAAAGTACTTGTTCGTACGTGAACGAGTTGAGGAAAATAATCTTTGTATTGAGTATATTAGTACTAAAGATATGCTAGCGGATCCGATGACTAAAGGTCTCCCACCTAAAGTTTTCGAAGAACATGTATCGAATATGGGACTTACTAAAGACCTTATTTAATGGCATATTGTACTAGCTTATGTTTTAATTAATAAAATTTCCTCAGTTTGATTTTGTATGTCTCTAACATATGTTCTGTCGGTGTAATGACATATAGACAAATATAAATACAAGTCAGACGCTAAAGGGCTTATACATATTTTGATCGTAACTGTTAGGTTTTAAATTGAGGCTATAGTATGATTAATGGGGGTCCTGAGTCGAATGATGATTCAACGGCTGTATTTCTCTGCTATAGTTCTTGGTTTAAGGCTAAAATGAGTGTTAACTCCTGGCCAGGCTTACCTAATACTCATGATAAATGATTACTTGGCTAAGTGGGAGAATGTTAGATTAAATATTATTTATTTAGTATTTAATCTTGTAGCCTATATAATCATTTATATTATATTAGATCAAAATATATTAATAACCTATTATAATTAGTTGGTAATTGTTGATGGACCATATTACCCTTATTAACTAATTAGGTTTCCTCTTGGGTGTATAAATAAGGGGCTTATTAGAGAGTTAAAGGGTTACACAAGTTACACACTTTACACAATCAATCAACCCTCATTAACATCATAATTCGTTCTCTCTCCCTCTAACCGAACCTTACCCTACTTTCGGTTATCATCACCATCATTACTTTACACCCTAAGGAGGAACCAGATCAACTTGACAAAGATGTCGAACACTATGACTGGATTCTCTACTGCTTTGAACACAATAACAGGTATGTGTTTCATGTTTTCCATCATGTTTAAACAGAACTGATCAACAGTCTGACCAATTCAGATTAGAAGTCTTAACCATTCAGACTCTGTATAATGCTTAACCATTCAGAGGCAAATATCTGAACCATTCAGACATCTGTTTGCGAAACAAACAGTCTGAACCATTAAGTGCTAAACCATTAAGAGGTAAACAAACAGCCCCTAAAACTCTCTGGAGTAAATACACTGTAATAGAAAACTCGGGTGTGCTCCGGAAATCGAACCTGTGACCAGGCCTTGTTCCCATCATAGCATGACCACTGGCCAAAGCCTAGGATCTATTGCTCCAATGATATAATGTATGTATTATTATGATTTTATTCTATTATTGTTTTTTAATTTGTAATGGATTATTTTGTAGATAAACACATTAGGATGTTATAAATAGGTTGACGGGTTGAATTGTTGAAACTGAAGATAAACATGATCTTTTGTTGAAAATATTAAATATATCTGGTATATGTTTAAAACTATGTCGTCTGAATATGATTTGTTAACTCATTTATCTAAATATGTTAAACGGGTTGACAGGTAGTAATTAAGTCGTAATTTGGTAATCAGGTTGATGATTTGTAAACATCGGATTAGGTAGGTTAGTTGGCTGACCTGTTTTATTAGAAAGGTTAAAGAGGTTAGCTCGAACATGACTTGTTTATTAGACAGGTTAATTATGACAACCAAAAATCTGATTTAGCACGACTTGTCATATGGATGCTTTAACATAAACATTATCCATGGTAATTTCCTGTGCGAGTGAGATGTATCAAGACCTAAATCAGATCGAAGTGTGTAATTGACGTATGTACAATGATGTTTAGTTGTACAGATAGGCATGAAACCATGAAATCACACCAAGGACGAAAATTTGAAATATTATTTACATGTATATATACACACAATCTTATAATTTATATTATAAGAGCTTAATGTTTTAATAATATTTGTAGTGATTTACAATTGGAGCTTCTTGTTCAGCTTCATGATGGACCGGCAACTCTTCAATTTCAAGAATTTCAACTCGGCGGTTCATTTTTTTCCTTAACTTGATGGCAACGTCTGCCGGTTTAAACCTCCCACACACGCTGACTCGGTTTTGTTGCTTTTCTATCAAGTGCTTCTCTATTTCTTCATTGTAATTGTAATGTATGAATTAATATATAATGCAAATAAAATTGTTGATCTGTCATTAGTGCATAAAACTATTTGTTTACCTTTCATGTTTAAGATATTTCTCCTCATTTTTCTACAACATGAGTTGCAATCAAGGTTAACCCTCATCACCATGCAGCATATCTACAAAATTCCGACACACCAAAAAAAAAAAAAAAAAAAAACCAATTAGCCAAATATCTTAGTTTTCTAGATTCAAATGCTGAAACTAATCTTCTTTGTGAAAAGTTAATGCTTGCCTGTCCGTCCATCACGTCCAAAGATTTGCTACCTGGTGGTGTTAGCTCCAACGCATATAACAATAATGATCTACGTACACAGGAAACTTTTGTAGGCTAATGATTTATATTATATATGTGTATGTGCATGCACGCATGTGAGGGTTGTGTGTTGGATGGATTTAGAAAGAATGGCGGTTTTTAAGGTCGAATTTGAGGAAGATTGAGGATGGAAAACTTGAGGAGAAGAAAGATGAGGAGGTTAAGTCACCTTCTCAACAATTAAAGGTTTCCTTTTGGACTACTTGATGTCATGTTAGGGAAAGCATATATGTTACTTTGTTTCAACATTACTTGCATATTTCTATTCAAGATTCAAGTATGTGATGGGCCTCCTCACACACCATTCCATATATAGGATAAAAGAATTCAATCAATCAATCTTGTGTCTTATTATTATAATGATTATGTGATACCTACATTTTTAGAAATAAAATATGTAAAAGTTTAATATGCCTTGAAATAACACATTAATTTTGCACAAAATCTTAAAATAATAGATATCTTTTCCTGACTTTTGGAAATAAAGTAATAAAATCTTAAAATAATAGATATCTTTTCCTGACTTTTGGAAATCTAAATATTAATAAAAGACTACAAATAATGCCACATGGCATTCTCTCCTTCAACATCATAAATTTTATTTATATTTGTTAAATATATTGTTTTTAATATTAATAACTAATATATAGATATCACTTATCTTTATCTTTATCCTTATCTTTATTTTAATATTAATAAATTCAACTAATAATATTATAAATATCTAAATCTAATATCTAATAAATTATTAATATCTCTTGAACTAATCTATACTATATAATAAAAGAAACCTGTTTTGGGACACTTGTCATTCTCTCAATTAATTGATTAAAATTATTAATAATACTAAAAATAATAATATTTAATCTAAATTAATACTAATTCTTATTATTAATAATATTTAATCAAATCTAAAATCTAATCTAATACAAATTTTTATTATCAATAATATTTAATCAAATCTAATAAGAATTCATACAAATAAATAGTATATTAGTTTTTACATTATTGTATTACATTATAGCAATGAATCAATGCTTACGTTGTACATTATCTCATTTTTTTCAATTATTGTGTTATATACTATATCAAATTTCTTTCTTTATCTTTATTAATAATTTATATGTTATTAGTGATTTGTTTTATCTTTATTAATTTATATGTTATTAGGGATTTATTGGTTTCTGATTTTAATATATAGATAAAAAATTATATATAATATTATAATATTAATGTAATACACGGGGGTTTTTATGGTAAATTATTTCATGACACTTTTATAACAACTCATTTAAGAGATGGGCCGTTTTTTTAAAAGAAAAAAAAAACATGATTTCAATTGTAGGATATTCTAATTAAACTGATCATGAGTGTGTACTAGGCACCTTGGGTAAGGTTCGACGTGTGAACTGAGTGGAGCCAACATCAACTTGGACCTGAGCTCATACAATACAATCTAAGCCGGAAGATGAGTTTGGACAAGTCTCTTTTATAATGAACTAGGTTATAACCCCGTATATTACACGGGTTGAATAAATAAATTTTATATACCAAATAATAAAACATTATCTTTTTAAAAGCCTCATTTATTGCGCGGGTTGAAGAAATATAATTTTATATATTCAATAATAAAATAAGTTATATCTATAAGAACCATATGTATTATACGGGTTGAATAAATGTAATATTTTTATTATTTGGTAAACAATGTTACATTTATTCAACCCGTGTAATACAATGGTTTTAAAGATATTTTTTTTTTATTATTTGGTATATAATATTACATTTATTCAACCCATATAATACATGTAAAGATTTTAAAATAAGAAATGTTGATAGTAACTAAATGAAATTATTTCCGCTTATTGTTTCTTAGCTATTTATTATTCTTTATTAATATTTACTTTAGGAATATTTCATTTATTTACTATTTCTTTTTTCCAGTGTTTCTACTTTTTTTCCTTATTTAATAATTTAATATTTTATTAACTTAAACCCGTGTAATACACGAGGTTGTAACCTAGTATGAAAATAATTAATTTATAAATATTAAACTAATCAAAGAATGATAAATAATTTGAAACCATATCGTGTATTATGCAAATAATAAATAAGTATTTAACCATTAACTAGAGTTTACTTTATTAATATAATAGTTTATTCAAGTTTTACAAAAATAAAATTTTTAACTTTTTTGTAATTTATGGTGTTGTACCTCATGTACAGGTTTTTTTTTTTTTCATTTCTAACCCAAAACGTTACTCTTACGCAATTTAGACCCTTTGTTTGTTTACTTTTAACCTAAATCTTTTCATCTTTTGCAATTTAACCCCAACTCTTTTTATTTTTCAATTTTGGTCCACCATACTTTTCATTTCCCAATTTTTCGTTTCGTTCTAAATTTTATGAGTTAACGCACCGCAACGTGCGTGTAGGGTTCAACATTTTTTCGTGTATTTTTTCCTGTTTGGCCCGTCGCAATACATCAATATTTCTCCATTTGAGAAGTTCTTCGCAACGTGCGGGTCCTGGATTGACTTAGTTATTTCTTCTACGTTTTACGTTTCAGTTTAATTTCTCTGCAACGAGCGTGCATGATTCAAATATTTTACGTCTGCTTTTCGCTCGGCTTTATTTTCTTCGTTTTTATTTATTTTGTTTTTACGAGCTTTTCCGATGTTGGTGATCGCTGATAGTGATATAACATTGGTACGACTTGACACAGTTTTACGATAACCGCTGCAACGCGGGGGCTTAATACTAGTAAAGTAATAAAATTATAGATATGTTTTCCTGATTATTGGAAATAAAGTAAAAAAAAAGTGATAATTCTTATTTGGATTTTTTTTTTAAATAAACGAAACAAGTTTGTTTTAGGTTTTGGATTTTTTTTTAAATAAATGAATAAGTTGTTTTTAGGTAAAAGTGTTCTTATCATAGAATGCATTATGCGCAATGTTTTGATTCATTGAACTGGATTCACTTGTTAGCCCAGTCAAACTAGAACTCAAAAACTCATACCAACCAAAAGACTAGAGCCCGGTTCCAGCCTAAAACGTTATGCGGGTCTGGTGGCATCTACGTAAAATCGGTCTTTATATAGATACATATACGTGCGGCCGTGCGCATACGTAAGTGCAAGTCTTTATTGATATTGTTCAAAAATCACCTCAAAAAATACCCGGAAAATGAGAAAAAAAGGACACGAAAATGGAAGTACAACATGGCATCTGCTAAAACCAAACAATGCTACCCCTGCAAACCAATTTTCTTAGCTGCATTGACCATTGACCCGAATGACGTATCATGTTATGCAAAACATTTTACAATGTCAAACTATCGGGTTCTTGAACGATCTTTGCAAAGGTTTTAAGGAAGGCAGCCAAGTCAGCTCCGTATACAATTCTGTGATCAGCAGTTACATTAACCTGCAAATTCATTTGCACACCACAGGTTATTATTGTAAAACAGAAGTGTTATAAAAAATATTTTTAATCATATTTCATACACAAAATATTTACAAAATAATGAAAATATGGACAAAAAGAATTGACGAGTTCACCCAACCCCGGCCCATTTTGACCTGCACATAATAACCTGTATTGCCACCTCGAGTCTATTCGATATGACTGTTTTATTGTTCAAAGAATCTAAATTCAATGATTTAAACTAATACACAGGCATTGCTCAAGTAGGTTCTGTTACTCAATTCAAAATCCAAGGTACTTTAATACAAGGAACAACTTTAGACAAAAAGATATTCAGGTTATGTTTTTCTCTAATGGGCCAAGCAGGTAAAATAAAAAAGGAAACGGGTCAAAAGTGCCCAAAGTGTACTTTTAGTGCATAAAACCTCCAAAATCAGTTTATTCATATAGTTGAAGTATAATTGAAATAGTATAACTTTTATAATCATATCTGACAACTTAATAGGTTACTAAAAACTTTAAAAATATTTTTGAACAACAGTGTTGCGGCCAACCCGACTTTTACAAAAGTTACCCATTTTGACCCCTTACCCACCTCTTTATCTTAAAAAATTCTGAAACCAAAGTTTTCCTCTTAAAAATAAATCTCGTGATTCTTTAAGGTGTTAATCCCAATTCAACTTCCCTTCATCTTTGCGAATATATGAACAAGGAAATAAGACATATGAACTAGTCTTTCATAACAGAACTAGAGAATGAGACATAGTGAAATCGAACAGGATGTCAAATAAAATAAAACATAGAGTAAGGAAATAAGGGCCAAGATACGGATTTGACAATAATCATCAGCTCAATTAATTTCATAAAAGTAAGGGGAAAAAATTATGATAGAATGACGGAAGAAACACCCACATTAAGAAATATTTTCGGTCCTGTTCTCGTTTAGTGAGTCATCACACAAACAGAAAATGCATCATTCTCTTATCACTAAGGACATTTTCTAACTTAGGAGTTAAGATTTAATCCTTCTTTCTTTAATTCATAAAATTTTAGTTCTTCACGCAAAATCTAATACTGCAAATGCATCAACCCAACAGTTATTTTTCCCATTCCATCAAAGATTAGTGTCAACTGTCAAGTCAGGTTAAATATCTAGGTCACCTAGCAAGAATTGGCGAGACCAACAGGGTTATAATAACGTATGATAGTTGTTTTTCTATTCGATCTTCTTTTCGTTAAGGGTCATTGAAATAAAGATCATATGGATCTAATACATCATTTAAGACATGAAAAACTCACCAGCATTTGACTTTTCACACTGAAATATCCATCCTTATCAGCAATAGGAGTAGGTTTTGAAGCTCCAACAGCCATGATAGCCCCCTACAACAAATAGACATGTTAATAAGACTAAATCTAACTTGGAAAGAAAAATGTTTTGAAAAAAATCACACTATTTGTTAACACATGCCTGCCCAGGTGGTAGAATAGCATCAAAGCGATCCACTCCAAACATGCCTAAGTTGGAGAGAGTAAAAGTCCCTGCATCCAGAACCACATAATTCAATACCATTTTGTGATTTTGTCCACAAGTTTTTGTAATGAAACAAGATCCAAATTACTAATTTAACTTGGTTGTTACCTGAGTTGTATTCATGGGGCTGTAGCTGCTTAGATCGTGCTTTCTCCACAAGCTCCTTCCACTTCTCAGATAGCAGATAAAGATCCAACTACAATTATAAGAAAAAAAGAGAAAATCAACCACCAATATTTAACAAAGTTGGCGCACAAACATGATAAAATAATGGTATCCAGATTCAATAGATAAAAAGACACATCAAATCACCACACATCAACAAACCTTGTCAGCATCCTGGAGAACAGGGGTGATCAAACCGCCATTGATAGCCACAGCCACAGCGATGTTAATGCTGCTGTTATAAGTAAAACTCTTTCCATCCTTACAGCTTGCATTCACCACAGGGTGTTGAACAAGTGCCATTGCAGCAGCCTTTGCTAGCAAAGCAGTCATGGTCACACCCTTAGACTTAACCTAAACATCCACAATCAACCAACAGTCAAATTCAATCAAACTATCAGATCATAAAACAACTACACACATGACCAAACAACAAGAATCAAAATAGTCCAGAACTTGACCTTCGCATACAGAGCATCAAGCGCATCCGTCATAACAGGATACCCAACGCGAAACGTCGGCACAGACAAACTCTCAATCATATTCTTCGACACCGCAGCTTGCATCGTCGTAAACGGCACAATAGTCGCCCCAGGTATATCCGGCAATGCAGGTGCCGATTTCACCGGAGCAGCCGCAGCAGTTACCACAGTAGCAGCAGATGCGGCAGGAACTGCACTTTTAACCGGCACAATTCCAGCAGCAGCTTCCACATCAGCCGGAGTAATCCTCCCAAACGGCCCAGTCCCTACCACCTTATTAATATCCACCTTATGCTGTTTCGCCAATTTCTTCGCATATGGCGTCGAAACAATCTTCCTCGGTCCATCCGCAACCGCAGCAGCTGCAACCGGTGTTGGAGCCGTAGCAGGAGCCACAGCCGCAGCAGCCGGAGCCGGTGGTGCAGCCGGCGGCGGAGTAGCCGGAGAAGAGCCAGAACTAGCGGCTTTAGCCTTAGCTTCTTCAATTTCAGCTTCGGTTTCAGCTAAAAGGCCAATCGGAGCTCCAACAGGAGCCGATTCACCCTCAGGAACAACAATAGCAGCCAGAATTCCATCGTAAAACGTTTCAACATCCATATCAGCTTTATCAGATTCAACAACAACAACAGACTCACCTTTGGAGAGAACATCACCTTCTGATTTGATCCAGGAGACGATTTTGCCCTCGGTCATGGTGGAGCTGAGTGCAGGCATGAAGATCTCTCTGATTTTGGCGTTGACAGTTGAGTGTTTTGCGCGGCGCGTGAATGTAACGGCGGGGAGAGTGGTGAACCGCCATTGCGATTTGTTGAGTGATGAAGTGAAGGAGAGCTGTGGTGGAACCCTAGATTGGAGGAGAGAAGAAGACATTGTTGTTGTTGTTGGAGATTTTGGGGGATTGTAGAGAGAGAGTGGAATTGGGGGCGAAGAGATATAGGGGTGGAGAGAGAGAGTGAGGCGGAGAAGACGAGAGTATGAAATGCAACAGGGGACTCTGTAAACATCGCCCTTACGGGTTCGTTGATCTAACCCGCAACTAACCCATTCGGGTTGCTTTTGGATAACCCATGGGTCACTCCCATTGTATGTTGAATTGTTTGAGCAATAAACCAAAAGCTAACGAAACCAAATCGAAAATAACCGAATTAATCGAAAATGGGTTGCCACTCTTTGTTGTACCCTCAGTTAACTAAAATTAACCGAATTGAATTATTCATATTTTCATATAATTTGTATCTTTTATTTTGCCTCCATTTCATGTAATTATATATATATATATATATATATCCATTTTATGTATTTATAAGCAAAAATATTAGCCAGATTTGATTTTGGTTACTAACTAAACCGATACGAACTGGAAACTGACAAACTTACCAAATAAACCGAACCATTTAACCAAAAACTGACTGGTTAAAAAATTAGATTAACCAATGACTTTGGTTTCGATTGAGGCTAACAATTGAACCGAACCATGCGTCCTACCACACTACATGGTAGACTTTTGGTCGGTGTCATTGTGGTTCGTTACAATACCATTAAAATATCATCACTTCGAAAAGCAATTGAAAGAGATATACCTAATAGCCTAATAAAATATTGACACATGTTTTAAACCCATCGCAACCCATAAAAACAAATAGTGGTATTGGTACCGATGTTACTAGGCTGGTATCAGTTCGGTTTGTCACATTATGAAAAATACTTTATTGTGAATACCAGTATGTTTTCAATGAATTTTATACTTGCATGTCAAGAATATTATAAAAACGGATATCATACTGGTACTGATGTGCGGATGGTAGCAGTTTCGTTCGTAAACGGTACAGAACAAAAAAATCAACTGTATTTGAGTCGTTCATATAATTTTTTTTATCAAATTGTAGATGACAATAAGCAGGTTGCAGTAACATTATTCGAAAATTTTATTAAACATTATATTATATTATTAAAATATCAAAATAGTAAATGATGTCATTACATACACATATGTAACTAAACCACAAGACAACTTACATAACATATATGTTTGTTTTTCGATTACTTGTTAGTTACTATTCACTACTTGGTTTTGACTAATATTTATCTCGAGATGTACATAGAATTAAGCATGTCACAAAGTGTACTAGCAATTTTATAAAATATTGTATATTAAAAGTTATAATGAAAAATAAAATGTGTTAGAAGTAACTATAATAATAAAAAGATTAAAATTGAATAAAACTATTGCTTAACAAATTCAAATAACTATATTTATATGGTCATAAAGGGTGGATTGGAAAACGGCCAAGGTATCAACCTCTCTCTTACTAAAACACTACCTCATTCGGCCTTCTCACATGATCTCTCTCCTCACTAGGGCTATGTGTAGTCATAGAGCCCCTTTGTAGGCGTTATGTGACACGTGTCGTGCCACGTCACACATGGACTTTATGTGGTGTTATATCACTAGAATTCATAGTCATAAAGCCCCTACCTCATCATTACCTAATTATTAATTTTCATTTTTATTAATTAGAGTAAACTGCAATTTTACTCCCTGGGGTTTAAGCCAATTGGCACTCTAACCCCCTCCCTGGAAATAATTGCAATCCCCCCCCCCCAACGTTGATGTTATGTCACAATATTACTACTGGCCCATGTTTCCGTCAGTTTCCAACGTTTGCTTTAAACGGTCAAAGGGCAGAATGGTAAATTGACCTTAATCGTTACCTGCATCCTCTTATATTTCACATTTCATCACTATGAAACCCTCAACTTAACCTACTTCTAAAATCATGAGTCTGTACATGGCGATCCTGCACACTTGAACTATTATAATCGATTGGCACTCTGTTACGAGCATGGATCTTCGATTATGGAATGTTAGAGTTGAAGATCAGTATTTCGAACCAGACGAAATGTACCGTAAGTGACATGCAAGCTCACAGGGTTTGATTTAGGTAAAATTTGAACCTTTTGTTGTGTTAATTTGTTATTTATGTTTGTTTATAGGTGAAACCCAGAGTCAATTTACCATTAAATTGCACCATGGAGGTAATTTTGTAGAAAACCCAAATAGGGAATACTTTGGTGGGAAGATGAAGTACATTGATCATGTAGATTTTCAAGTGTTGACTATGGATGTTTTAGAGGAGATGGTTAAGAAAATAGGATACAATGATGGTCTCTTTTTCTGTATTCATTACAAGGAACCCTACTGTTCTTTGGATTTTGGTCTTAGGACATTAAAATGTGATGTTGACTTAGAACCTATGTTTGATCATGTGCGTCAAGGAGTCCACATTATAGACATGTATGTTGAACACAGGAGGTCAACAATCTTGATGGAGTCCAATGAAGTTCCTATAGGGCC
Source organism: Helianthus tuberosus (assembly GCA_030545235.1). Classification (NCBI taxonomy): domain Eukaryota; kingdom Viridiplantae; phylum Streptophyta; class Magnoliopsida; order Asterales; family Asteraceae; genus Helianthus; species Helianthus tuberosus. Next base: position 26,583,968 of record CM060396.1, on the reverse strand, counting down.
ATGTAAAGAAATTTTTCCAGCATCATTGTTAATAAATAATCATAATGAAAGTCTGAATGAAGATGAGGAAGAAATTGAAGATCATACTGAAGAGAGTGAAGAAAGTGATCCTGATTATGAGTATATTAAGGAAGATAATATGGTTTATGAAATAGAAGTCGATATGCAGAGGTTCAGGGCTAATGTTGAATTTATTAGGGAAGAAGTGGATGGTTCCAGTGATGGGGATCATGATGATGAGAGAAGCGAAGAAGGTCATATGCCTGTAGACCTGGAGGACTTTGAAAGTGGGTCTAATGAGAATACAACACTTAAAGATAAGGTTTCCCGGAAGATAAGGAGGAAAAGGAAGGCTGTTATAAAAGACGGGGCTGCAGATGATGTGTCATTCTTTCTTGGTCAGCTTATCGATGACAAAAGTAAGATGAATCAGATGGTCAAAAACTATGCTCTTAAGGCTAGGAGGGATGTGTTTATCCTAAAAAACGAATTGTTAAGGTATAGGGTAGTATGTTTTGGAAGTAATCCACCACTACTTGGTGCTGGAAAAAAAGGAGATGAGGGGCAAAATAGTAAAAGCAGCAAAGTAGGGTAAAAATACAAGCACCTTTAAAGGTATACAAAGCCCACCTGCCCTTGGGCAGTTCACATCTTAAGGCATACGACTAAGGAGAAGTGGTGTGTGAAGACAATTCATAATCAACATAATTGTTTGATAACAAGGGACGTTTCATTGTTCACAATGAGTTCGATTGCCAGAGAGATCTAACCTATGATTGAAAGCAATCCAGACATGCTAATTCATGCAATTCAAATTCAACTTCTTAGGAAGCATCAACTAGATATATCACTACATAAGGTCTTCAGAGCCAAGAGGATAGCAACTACCAGGATTTATGGTGATTACCAAGAACAGTATGGTCTGCTAAGGTCGTACTATGATGAACTTCTCAAAGCCAACCCAGGTAGTACAATTAAAATTGATGTGGAGCCATTTGGGAACCCAGGTAGTCCTACAAGGCAGTTTCGCAGGATTTATGTCAGTTTTGCCTCTATGATGAGAGGATTTAAGATGATTGGAAGACCGTTGCTGGGTGTCGATGGTTGTTTCATGAAATGTCCATTTCCTGGACAGATCTTGAGTGTTGTTGGTATAGATGGGAACAATAGCATATATCCAGTTTGTTATGCCCTTGTTGAGGCAGAAACAACACAAAGCTGGAAATGGTTTCTACAACTGTTGAGAGATGACCTAGGGTGTACGGCTGAGTCTTGTTTCACCTTCATCAGCGACAGACAAAAGGTAATCCGTTGTTAAGTGTGAATTCATAACTTTCAATTAACTTTGCTTGCAAAATTTTAGGAATAATTGCAATTTGTATTACAGGGTCTGATTCCAGCTATGCTAGCTGTTTTTCCTAATGGTGAGCACATATTTTGTTTGAGGCACATCCATGAGAACATGAAATCTAAGTGGCATGGAGATGTTTACAAGAATTTGCTTTGGTCAGCCGAAAGGAAGACATCCATTCCATATTTTAACAAAGCTATGGAAGAAATTAAGACAACAGAACGAGCTATGTATGACTGGCTGAATGAGATCCCGTACACCGCTTGGTCAAGAGCATGTTTTTCTGGAAGAGCTAAATGTGATATGTTGCTGAACAACATATGTGAGGTTTTTAACAGACAAATCATAGGAGCAAGGGACAAGCCAATTATCACATGCTTAGAATTCATTAGGGAGTACATGACCAAGAGGATAGTGAATGTTAAGAAATTGCAAGCAAAGTGTATGTGGCCACTGACACCTCATGCCACTGAGGTGTTCGATGAGATCAAGAAACAGGTCCGAGATCACAGTGTGTTGTGAATGTTAAACATAAAACTTGTGCATGCAGGAAGTGGGATTTGACAGGGATGCCTTGCAAACATGCAATTGCAGCCATATGGGATATGTGACAACTCGTATTTCAAACCTTTCTTTGTACTTTGATGTAACGTATGTGGAACGTTATGTGGTTATGTGAACTTTGTGATTAATTGAATGTTATGATATGTTATGTGTTTATGTGTATAATGAACCACCGATCGCACAACACTCACTCGATCGCACAAGCCCACTCGGGCTACACTTATTGTACTTGAACCAAATGGGCAGCCCATTATGATGGATTCGGCCCACTCCTTTTATGCGCATACAATCACCTAGGGTAGGAGAGTGTTTCTCATAGTTTGCAAAACACAACACACACACCAAACCCTACTCTCTCTTCCTTCTCTCTAGAACCCGACGGCAACAACACCCCTCTCCCTCGAAGCTTGTGATTCGGATCGCTCTCACTCTTTCTTTAATCGGTTAGTGTTTCACGAATTATGCTTTGTTGAATGATGTTATGATTCCATGATTTGATTAAGTGGTTAGAGTTGTATGTATGATGAATAATGATGTCTATGTGATGATGTCTATACAAATCGGATGTTATGATATTAATCTAAGAACCGATTGGATGCAAGTGATCGGCTGTTATATATATTATGTTTGAATGGTTGTTAAGATGACATGTTGAATGTATGCTAGAAATAGGAATCTTCGACCTGATAATATGATTGAGGGTTTTGTTAGGTTGTTGTTCATGATTATGATTTTAGGGTTTATATGAATTAGATGAAAATAGCTTGGTTTGATTGAGATTGTGCATGATTGAAACTGTTGGTGTGTTGATTGATAATCTCATAAATGGAAACCACATAATTGATTGATTGTTGACTAAGTCGGATAATGGAAACAATGTAACTGATTAACATAAAATTCGGATAGTAAAACGGATCGCACAAGCCCCTCTCAGTCGCACAAGATGATCGGATCGCACAAGTCGTCCGGATCGCACAAGATATCCGGACCGCACAAGACCAATGTATGTTATTATTTGGGTTGTGTACTTTGTTGGGCTTATTTGTAAACTGGGCCGGGAATGTTTGAATCGCACAACCTGTTATGGGTTGCACAAGATATGCTGGACGCACAACAGGTTGGGCTGGATATCTTTGGGCTTCATTGGGTGGATCGTACAAGTGGACATGATGAGTACTTGACTTTACTGTTAATGTGTTTACATGTATTATGTGGTTGCCATGATCAAAACGTGATTTGTAACTTGTTAGCTCATGTGAGACCTATGTGCACTACTTGAACCTAGACCTGACTTGTATGGTAACCATGTTAGGACGTGGTTGACCTCTAGCAGCTCGATTGACCTTTCGTTTATCTGCCGAGCTAACCTAAGGTGAGTTCACACTTTCTACAAAGCATGGGATTCCCAGGGGTTAGGAATGGGTTAAGGAATATGGATTCCTCGTCCTTTCTTGGGTAGGACAGTACTGGTTCAGGAATATAATTCCTCATCCTCTTGGACAGTTTAAACTTCACTAGACCAAAACTCTATCATGAAGTCCCTCCTTTTTATATCGACTTAATCGCCGGGCCAATGGCGAGCGGGTCATAAGTTAGATAGCGCTATTTAGGTCTGACAAGCCTCACACCGTGCCGCAGAGGACGGGCGTGAACTAATGGATCTGGGCACGTCAATGATGATAGACATTGACAGTTCAGGGCACATAAACATGACTACAGTCAGCAGTCGATATGGTAACGAGTCTAGTAGTATATACATGGGGTAGCCCCCATGACCAGAGAGCCAGATAATTAAACATGGGGTAGCCCCCACGGCTGGATTGCCAGAGTAAACGGGAATAAACAAAACACGTTTTCAACTATGGGGTAACCCCCACGGCAAGGATGCCAGTTAAAGGAAACTATGTTTTTTGGAATAACTAAAACGAACACCTAACTGTGAACTCGCTCAACTTTGTTGTTGACTCGTTACTACATGCTTTGCAGGTCAATAGGTTCTTAGCTGGAGCTTGCATGGGGAAGAGTCGTTGTGGGACATGGACAATTGTGTGCCATGTTAAACATTGAAACATTTGAACTTATATTTTGTTTTGGATTTAAATCGTTATGCTTCCGCTTGAAACTTAAACTATGTTTTGTTTGGACACCAATTGTATTGGTTGGATTTTTATAATTACTTACATGCTTGTTCAATATGATTGGTGGCTGGATCCTGGTCAGTCACGCCTCCAAGCGGTGATACTCCGCATGTGGATTTTGGGTGTAACAACCCGCACCTTCGTGCGTTGTTACTACTCGATATACTCGTTACGCCTAGCACCAGAGATTCGGGATCATAATGTAACTATATCGCATACATCGCTACCCGAAGGATAATCGGATATTTTCGAAATACAATATCACTATACTACGCCGATCACAAACACTAACACTCACGATGACATTGGGTGAGGACCTATTCTACCCTCCTCAGTGGTCGTGATGTGTCGAAACGAAGACAAATAACGCTAACAAAGACTCTCGGGTGAGTGCTATAGCTCCAGTCGTTGTGACGATGATGACAATACGAGTGAGTGGTACCCCGTCAGTCATTGTGGCACAACACACAAAAACGTTCACAATGACATCAAGAAAGGACCTATACTACCCTCCTTGATGGCCGTGAAACGTCACTAATAACCGAATACTCGAAACGAAAACCGACTGTAATTATCGAAACTGTGGATTATGGATACGTAAATACGACCCCTAGTGATATCTATAGGTATATATAATAATGATATAAAAAGCACGCACTTCAAAGTCGATCGCAACGCTAAAAAACGGAGAAATCCATCGCGTCGGAGTGGCCATCCGGACGGATAGCCATCCGGACGGATGGGCCATCCGACCCAAACTCCACTTCAGCCCTCTGTTGCCTATAAATAGCAAGTCACATCACTCTAACAGTGATGTGACAGCTCCCACTCTCCCAAACACGCTCTAGGACCCTTTTCTCTCGATTCCTCGCGATTCCGGTAATATTTCAACCTAAAACTTATACTTCTACGATCTACACTCAATTCTACATCATTCTACCTTTTAAAACTCAATTTTTAACCATGAAATCTATTGATTTTGAGGTGTTTTAAGGTGATGTCACCAAGAGTTCATATGAACTTCAAGTTGTGACCTCATCCCACCATAAGCGCCTCAGATCTGAGTGATTTCCACATGTTTTGGTAACGAATCTCACCTAAATCTATGTATTCAACCAAGGAACTGGGCGATTTCGAGCTAAACCGGAGAAACCGTCAAGAACGGCCAGTTCTGATGGAGCGGGGTGATTCCCGGCCGTTAGAGCGGGTCAGAACTGATGGAATTTCAAGTGTTAGTGCGAAATTACACTGTCCCGGTAACTCAGCACGTATTCCTTCCGATAAACACTCAAAAACAGTGTTCAGAATGCGAAATAGACGTGTCCTCCGCACGGATCACATGTCATCCGGACGGATAACATGTCATCCGGACGGATGAGCACCATCCGACCAAATAAATGACTTTTCAAGGCTATTCTCACTTAACCGTACATCGTTTACTCTATTCTTCAATGATTAACGCATACGTGCTCGCAACCGACCCAATCAAGTTACATCCCCGCTAAATACGCACTGTGAGTATACTTGACCCCTTTTTAATCGTGATTTGGGGTGTAACATACGTTTCTAGCAAATCGAACTTATCAAACGAATTATTCAATCAATTGAATTATCACTTGCGAATAACTGTTATGCATAGATATACGTGATGCTAGTTGCATATGTGCTAGGGCTTATACTCACGACGTCCCACCATGACTAGTATAGTACTATTGCGCCCGACGGGGTCTAGTTTGCCATCGCATATTCGAGCATCGAGGACTTAGTTGGTAGTATCAACTTTGTGAGTGTATATGTCGTGTGTTACGTTTATGCATGTGGAAATTCGCTACACTTTTATCTATTAAGCTATACATATCAAACCTGTATACTCGCCAATACTTTTGTATTGACAAATATTTTAACGTATGTTGCAGGTTAGATCGCAGACTATTTCAAATCAAGCTAGGAAGTCTAGAAACTCAACTAAAATCTAGGTTGTCGGATTTGTATTGTTCGAGAGGACAAGAAATCTGTGATAACTTATGTGATTGTATTATTTGTTAGTGTGGGATAACGAATGTATTAAATATTATCGCAACATAGTTGTTATGGATTCTCTTGAGCGATCTGATTCGCCTAGTGCCGCGCCCCGATGATTCCGCCATCGGTTGGGGTGTGACAGATTGGTATCAGAGCCATAACTATAGGGAATTAGGCCAGACTCGACCTAGTCCGGGTCGACGTCTTAGAAATTGACCTAGTCTATAGTCTAAGTACCAACAGGCCGACTCATACGAACCCAGTAGGGTTTGTATCGGGCCTACTTGATACTCTCGATCAAAATTGCTAAAAAGCTACAACTTTGAGTGAACACGCGCACTACAACTTTACATGAAGGAGCCTTTCCTAGGGCCGGAATACTACTTAGCCTTTCCTAAGGCTGACACAATACACATGTTTTCCGAAAATACTCGTATAACAAAACCGAGTGATCCAGTCGAGATCAGGTGTGAAAACCAAGAACTCTCGATAGGATTGCTCACTCAGCGCATTTTTCTAGCACGAGAACCTTTCATCGAGTTAGGAGTGACATCCACATCTCGACGAAAGTCTCCATTTCGAAATCTAGTGGAACTCCCGAATTTATTCGAAGAGCATGACCAGAATTAGGAACGAAACTGTTAAGTCAGGGGTGAAACCCGTACCTTAATAAGACGTTCCACTCTCTAAATTAGTTTTCAAAAGCTCTCACCAAGGACTCGACTATAATGATAACTCGAGCCACGTGATGACTAGGAAGACGAATGCCATGAGCTGCATCCCAGTGGAAGCATGGAGTCTTCTAGGTTAACGCGTGTGCACGAACTTGTTAAGTATAGTTGGGTTACCTTGGGTAGTCGACGCCTAAACACCCAAGGTACTCTATCATACGAACCGCCGATCTTACCAATGGTTAGAACTTATTTACGATTTGAAACTTTACGCTTTATCGATTTCTCGATTTAACGATTTTCACTCCCTGCTTTATAAACGCACAACTCGCACAACCATCGCAACCTAAAACGAAACCCGAATGATTCGCAACGAAACTAATGCATAATCTATCGCCATCGCTATCGTTTTCTCACCTCGACGCGTCCTCGCATATTCTAAATCAACCTGTATATGAGTACAGATTACAATTAAATAAATACATATATATACGTATAAACAAACAAGTCATTGTGTGAGAACTTAGGAAATTCGTGTCTCCTATGTGGCTCCTATGTGATTTCGCATTACTATTACATTATCGCATCAAGTTTTGAACACGCTCAATCGCATCGCAAAACTCAAAAATCACTATGATCAAATCTCATTCCAAGTCTCATCCTGTCTAGATGCCTTCCAACGACTCTACCTCGAGACGAACAGCTAGGAGAAGAGCCAAACGAAGCGCCAATAAGAGGATTGCATCACTTGTAACCAAGGAAGTGGTTAAGCTCATTCCTTAAATTGCCGCTCGAGTGCACTCTCTCCGCAACTCTCGAGTCTCGGAAGACTCCAAGACGGAAGAGCTGCAATCTACTTTTCTTTACAAACACTTCAAGGCCTGTGACCCGATGGAATTCACGGGTGAAGGAGGTGTGACTCAACTACTCCAGTGGTTCGATTCTATCGAAGTTACCCTTCGTCAAAGTGGGTGTCCCGATAGTTTTCGCACTACTTGCGCTACCGGAGTATTTCAATCACGAGCACTCGACTGGTGGACCGCCGAACGTAACAAACGTGGGATCTCCTCAGCTTACGCTCTCTCATGGAATGAGCTGAAAGAGCTCATGAAGAAAGAGTACTGTCCTCCTCACGAAATTCAGAAGCTGGAAGACGAATTCTGGAAAATCAAGCAAGTCGAGAGTGACAACACTGGCTACACCGCTAGGTTCAAACAGCTTAGCATAATCTGCCCAAGTCAAGTCAACACTTCAGAAAAAGCCATTTCGAAGTACATTCGCGGCTTGCCTGAGTGTGTGGGTGATTTTGTCGAAGCTGCAAGACCTGCTACCATCGAAGAAACCTACCGCTTAGCCGCAGAAATCAACAACAAACGACTCATGGAAGGATTTTTCTCCAAGAACCCTGTCAAGCAAGCTTATCAAGCAATCGCCATTAATTCTTCAGACGATCCTGTCGACGATTCTCCTGACGAATCTGTCGACAATTCTTCTGACGAATCTGCTAACGATTCTCCTGACGAATCTGTCGACGATTCTTCTGACGAATCTGCTGACGATCCTTCTGACGAATCTGCCAACGATTCTTCTGACAAATCTGCTGACGGATCTTCCGACAAACCCAGCCGCAAACGAAAGATTTCAAGCCCGAACTCATCAACATCCGAACTGCTGCAACCGAAACCTCTTCGAACAGTTCCGGTATTTCCAAAACGAGCTTACACTGGAGCTCATCCCCAGTGTTACTCATGCATCTATCATCATCCAGTTGGGACTTACTGTCGCTATTGCAGTAACTGCAACCGTTACGGTCACTTCACTCGTAACTGCCGCATCGAACCGCGAACTTGAGTACAACAACAACAACAGCTCCAGCAGAAGTCTTCATCATTAGCATCTAGCAAGCGTAGGATAAAGTTGTAATGATACGATGTTCGGCATTAATTTCTAAGTCTTGAACCTACTCTATTACTCGATGTTGCCACTATGCGTAACATTAACTCCCATTTTTGTTTTCTCTATCACACTCCAGTCGTCGCACTTAGACTAGATTCACACACATACTATATACTATATCACGAAATAATATGTTTTACCCTCACTACACTCTTAGAACGAGGTACGATAAACGTGCAAGGAACGATTAATCACGGGTGCACACGGGATTATTTGGGTCGGTGCACGGAGATCGTAGTAAATTCTAAAGGTGCAATAAGCATTACGATGAAGTATGACACCAAACCACGGGGACTAAGTAGTAGGGGTCAAGTAAGGTGTGCTTTATCATACTACCGAAGTTCCGTGAAGAAAGTGCCACGTGGAGTTGAACGTTACTAGACCTATTATACTATTGTGATTATTTTCAACACACTACACTAAATCGCAAGGCGTAACAACTAAATCGTATCATCGCAAGACTTGTCGTAAGTCTGTAAACGCAATGCAATCACCTCATCGATGGACTCTGGGGAGTCTACCTCGCAGGGTAATTGCATCAACGCAAGACCGATCGTAAGTCTGTTGCAACGAATCTCAATCAAGTACATAAACGCTCACGATGTTGTTGAGTGAGGACTTATTCTACCCTCCTCGATAACTGTGGTGCGTAGCAATGTAACGTTAAGCTTGTTCGAAACAAAACTCGGCTAATCGCAACCGCTTATCATGTGTATCTCGCAATCTCTATCGCATATTAAATGAATCTATATCGCTTGCTGTGTGTCAATCTGTCGCTATACCGTCATCTGTGATATTTATGTTAAGATTAGCACACATGACCTCGCTTCACGGGAGGAAGCTCATATGGTTAAAGCAAGGTGTCTTAGTCATATCAGCGGACTTTCGTGGAAAAAGGCCATGTGGGGTCTAATGCTAGTTAAACTCTATGGTGTAATCAATCAAATCGAACCGCGTGAATCACGCATACCTTCATCGCTTGCAACGCAACAACTGCCACTTATCAAAATTCGTTTATCATCGCCGTCATTATTGGTGTTGTATTATTCGCTTAATCCTCTAATCGCTTGTACACATGACACCGCTTCACGAGGCAAAACTAACCTGGTTAAACGTGGTGTTTCACCTTGTTAGCAACCTCGTGGAAACGTGCCATGTGGGCTTAATGTGGAATCTAATCGAAAACGCGCTATTCACTCATCAATTGTCGCTCGACGCCTACCCAGACACGACACATAAATATTTTGTGTCATCAGACTACTCGCACACGCTGCTACAGCTACGCTCGTAATTCAACTCGCTGGTTTAACCTATTCGATTTCGTCCTATACTCGGTCTGACTTTCTATCGATTGGACCGAGTAAGCGCAATTCTATCCGTGTCGTGTTGGCACACATGACACCGCCTCACGGAACGGAAGTAATATGGGAGAAACATGGTGGATACGCCGCTGGTACTTCCTATATATAAATGTTTTAACCATATTAACGAACTTCCGTGGGAAGGTGCCAAGTGGGGCCTGATGCTAAGTTGTCTTTTCCAAACGGGTAAAACTAATTTTTTTTATAAAAAACTTTTGCTGAAAACCATGGGGCGAGTGAAATTCCTCACAACGTGGAGGTAACATCGAATCAGCTTAACTCCATGTCCAAGGAGAGATTTCATGAGTCCAATTCTTCCCTAAAACCTTTTTAAATATAAAGAAAAACAAAACCTTCTTGAGACGTTGGTTCAACATCGAGTTCAGCTGAACCCATATCGTAGGAGAGTTTTCGTAACCTCAGTTTTCATCTTCGAATCCCTTAGAATGTTTAAAACCTAAGCTTCCTTGCAACATTGGTTAACATCGACTCGGTTGACCTTATGTTAAAAGGAAAGTTTTCAAGATTTCCATACTAAATTCCTTTTAAATATCTAAAATGAACGTTTCTTGTAACGCTGGTTAACGATCAACTCATGGGAAACCCTTCAAGTCCTTTAAAATTGCAGTCGTATTTAACTAACAAATTCTCCGCGACACGAGGTACTTTGGGACGCCAACTCGTGGGATATTACTTTTGTCTTTACGTCGCCTTCTCGCTATCGCAATCGATCTCTCTTATTCGAAGCACTCTCACTTGTCAACTCGCGGTCAAGTCACTCGCTGTATCGCTACGTATGCAGGAGCAACTCTCAAAAGTCTACCTGTTGGATTAATTTCGGGACGGAATTTCCTAAAGTAGGGGAGACTGTAACAACCCGTACTTTCGTGCGTTGTTACTACTCGATATACTCGTTACGCCTAGCACCAGAGATTCGGGATCATAATGTAACTATATCGCATACATCGCTACCCGAAGGATAATCGCATATTTTCGAAATACAATATCACTATACTACGCCGATCACAAACACTAACACTCACGATGACATTGGGTGAGGACCTATTCTACCCTCCTCAGTGGTCATGATGTGTCGAAACGAAGACAAATAACGCTAACAAAGACTCTCGGGTGAGTGCTATAGCTCCAGTCGTCGTGACGATGATGACAATACGAGTGAGTGGTACCCTGTCAGTCATTGTGGCACAACACACAAAAACGTTCACGATGATATCAAGAAAGGACCTATACTACCCTCCTTGATGGCCGTGAAACGTCACTAATAACCGAATACTCGAAACGAAAACCGACTGTAATTATCGAAACTGTGGATTATGGATACGTAAATACGACCCCTAGTGATATCTATAGGTATATATAATAATGATATAAAAAGCACGCACTTCAAAGTCGATCGCAACGCTCAAAAACGGAGAAATCCATCGCGTCGGAGTGGCCATCCGGACGGATAGCCATCCGACGGATGGGCCATCCGGACGGATGGGCCATCCGACCCAAACTCCACTTCAGCCCTCTGTTGCCTATAAATAGCTAGTCACATCACTCTAACAGTGATGTGACAGCTCCCACTCGACCAAAGATGCTCTAGGACCCTTTTCTCTCGATTCCTCACGATTCCGGTAAGATTTCAACCTAAAACTTATACTTCTACGATCTACACTCAATTCTACATCATTCTACCTTTTAAAACTCAATTTTTAACCATGAAATCTATTGATTTTGAGGTGTTTTAAGGTGATGTCACCAAGAGTTCATATGAACTTCAAGTTGTGACCTCATCCCACCATAAGCGCCTCAGATCTGAGTGATTTCCACATGTTTTGGTAACGAATCTCACCTAAATCTATGTATTCAATCAAGGAACTGGGCGATTTCGAGCTAAACCGGAGAAACCATCAAGAACAGCCAGTTCTGATGGAGCGGGGTGATTCCCGGCCGTTAGAGCGGGTCGGAACTGATGGAATTTCAAGTGTTAGTGCGAAATTACACTGTCCCGGTAACTCAGCACGTATTCCTTCCGATAAACACTCAAAAACAGTGTTCAGAATGCGAAACAGACGTGTCCTCCGCACGGATCACATGTCATCCGGACGGATCACATGTCATCCGGACGGATAACATGTCATCCGGACGGATAACATGTCATCCGGACGGATGAGCACCATCCGACCAAATAAATGACTTTTCAAGGCTATTCTCGCTTAACCGTACATCGTTTACTCTATTCTTCAATGATTAACGCAGACGTGCTCGCAACCGACCCAATCAAGTTACATCCCCGCTAAATACGCACTGTGAGTATACTTGACCCCTTTTTAATCATGATTTGGGGTGTAACATACGTTTCTAGCAAATCGAACTTATCAAACGAATTTTTCAATCAATTGAATTATCACTTGCGAATAACTGTTATGCATAGATATACGTGATGCTAGTTGCATATGTGCTAGGGCTTATACTCGCGACGTCCCACCATGACTAGTATAGTACTATTGCGCCCGACGGGGTCTAGTTTGCCATCGCATATTCGAGCATCGAGGACTTAGTTGGTAGTATCAGCTTTGTGAGTATATATGTCGTGTGTTACGTTTATGCATGTGGAAATTCGCTACACTTTTATCTATTAAGCTATACATATCAAACCTGTATACTCGCCAATACTTTTGTATTGACAAATATTTTAACGTATGTTGCAGGTTAGATCGCAGACTATTTCAAATCAAGCTAGGAAGTCTATAAACTCAACTAAAATCTAGGTTGTCGGATTTTTATTGTTCGAGAGGACAAGAAATCTGTGATAACTTATGTGATTGTATTATTTGTTAGTATGGGATAACGAATGTATTAAATATTATCACAACATATTTGTTATGGATTCTCTTGAGCAATCTGATTCGCCTAGTGCCGCGCCCCGATGATTCCGCCATCGGTTGGGGTGTGACATTGGGGGTGTGACAGGATATGTCAAGGAATAGCATTGATGCTGGCATACCAGAAGAGTGGGTTTCTGATGTGTATTGGCTGTCAACATGGAAGAAAGTTTATGAGAATGTGATAGAGCCAATCAATGGGCCGGAGATGTGGACTCCTTCACAGTGTCCAACAACACTCATCCCACCAAAGCATCATACACAAGTTGGAAGGCCAAAGAAGAAATGAAAGAAGGCATTTGGTGAAAAAGAGCTTGAGCAAGAGTTCGACAAAGGAGGTAAATGACCAGAAAGGGAACCCCCATCAAGTGTGGTAAATGTGGAAACCTGGGTCACAATGTCAGGAGCTGCAAAGGACAAGGGGGTGAACAATCCACTGCTTCACAAGAATCACACACTGCCACTCAAGGTGCACCAATTGACAATCTTTATGAGTGACGGAAGTTTTTTATGGTTTGTAGTATCTGTAGTTGTATGGTTGTTTGTCGAGTTTGTTAAAGACAATGTTTGTTTTCATTTCTGCACGTATGACTATGGTTTGTAACTTTAGACCATGTTTGTAACTTTATTATGTTGTCATGAAGATGTTTGGTTGTTTGCATATGGCTGCATTTCAGAAAATTCACATTTATGTTTAAACATAATTTCGGCAGAAAGTGATTCGATTACATTGCAACATTTAGTACAAATTCCTTAATTTAGTGGTCCAAAATACAACATACAACAAATCTAGATGCTGCTTTCTACCCTATTTCCAGTGACAATCATCCAAACAAGACCAATCCAAATCAGAACCATGCTCCCCTTCATATGGATTGTGGTACCAATCATCCTCTTCATCCCAATAGGTGTAATCTCATACATGTTCCAGCACTCTAGGGTCATAATCTTTTGTCGGATCTTTGAATATCTTTTCATTATCTGTTTGTTGCTCCAAGTAAGGTCTGAGTATCTCAGAGTCTTGATCCTCAAAGTATACATAACTGTCTGGTTCTTCAGCTGTAACAACGTCTTCATCCTTAGCAATATCTTTCTCATTCTCAGCAATATCTTTCTCATTCTCACCAATAGCTACAACATTACAAAGAGACTACCAAAACAAGATACAGTAAGAACTTTAAAGGGACCATTGCAATAACTGGAAAAATCAAATACAATTAGGGTGAAAATGCACATACTAATCCAATTTCTCTACATTTAACTACTTAAGTAAATAAACTAGAACAATCAAAACCCAAGTAATCCCTAAATACATCTTCCATTTGAACACATCATCATTCTTGTACTGAGCCAATTGGTTTTTGCACTTAGCCAACTCATCTTTATCTTTGATGCTTTGAATTAAAGCAGGCATTACCTCTCGACAAATCGGACATCCCTGTTCTTCACCAACATCAGCCCATCTGAGGAATCCACATCCTCCAACCTATAATCGGACATCATTAGTGTCACACCCTGACTTTTACGGAAGCATGATTTGGTGTGACTTGCTTAATATCATTGCATTCAATCATAACAACAACAATATGATAAGAACCGAAGGTGATCATCCATTAATTTAGTTTAAAACATAATAACATTGTCTAAGACTTAGACATCAAATTCGAGTACAAACCATGCAACTTGTTCTTTAGAGTTCACAAAGACTCGACAAAAGACATTAATTAAAAACCGGGCTTTAGGAGTTGTGCCTTATCTAGGATAAGACACACTATCCAAATCCTCAGACATAGGACGACACCTTTTATTCTTAACTTCACTTGAAACATCCAAACGCCTGCCAGATCCAAACTTAATTACCTGAAATACATGTATTTTGAAAACATCAACAAAAGTTGAGCGAGTTCATGTGATTTGTATGTGTGTACGAAAACTCCTTGGAACCATTTGTAAGTTTGTATGTATGTATGTATGTATGTATGTATTTGTAAACTGGTATGAAGCGGTAAGGAACATATCAATTAATGTGTAGCTAATACATTAACATGCGTGAAACGGCGTAGGAAGGCTCAAGCCTAGCAAATTTGTACCGGGCCACCCTGGTCCACACGGGTGTGGGCTCGCTACACCCAAATAGATATATCACTCATGTCCCTCGGTCCTAAAACGAGGATTAATGGTCTTAAGAGTGTGCATACCCTTTCACAAGATCTAACAGTATTTTCCTTAGCTAACCATACCATTTGTATTTGTCTGTAAACATTTAGTAACATGTACTTCACCCCCGAAGTTATAAAACAAAAACAGGTTAAAGAAAATGGGGACATGAACTCACAGTCTTGCGTCTTCAACAATCGTAACTCAAGCTCCTTCGGCGAACACAACTACCTACAACGTACTAACCCATTAGACGAACGGGTCGTGCCTTGACTTAGTATTATTGTCTTTGAGTTACGTTTCTTTTGTGTCTTCGATATTATTCCAAGTTATATAATTACTTGTTAAAATAATTAATATTTCAACTTAAATTATATTTATAAATTTTGTAATAATATATTTTTGACTTGATACTTTTTGGGTGTTTATACATGTATTTCTTTTCCAAGGATGGGTGTATTTGTATTCTTATACTTAATTTCACATTAATTTTCTGGAATATTATTTCTAATAAAAGTCCACCAATATATATTGTAATAAATATTATTTAGAAAAATGATTTATAATTTTTCTTTTGGCAAAAATATTTGTGTTTCCTTTATAAGTTTCAAAAAATTATATATTTTCATGTCCAACATAGAAAATGTATATAAACTCATTTTTCTTCCAAAAATGATATGTTTCATATTTATTTGAGAAAATATATTTTTCTCCCCAAAAAAAATATTGTATCTCATGTTTGTGTAAGAAAGTATATATTTCTTAAAAATAATATATCTTCTAAAATTTCAAGAAAAATATATATTTAATACTTGTCAAAAATAATATATTTTTCCTTGTAAAAAATGTGATATGTTTTTGTAGTAATTGTAAAATCATACTTTTGTTTCCTTGGTATCCAAAATATTATTTACCAAAATATACTTTGTGAATAAATTCCGGAATATTTTTGTAAGTTTTATTCCATAGTTCGGTTTCTCCAATACTTTTGTGTAAATGTGTATATTTATTTCTTGGAATTTTGGTATTATTTTGGATTGTGATTCTTGGTATTTTAATGAGTTATATTATTTCATGTCCTAAAATAATATAACTAATACACAAATATACAAATAATCACACATGATGTCTTCTAGATATATATTTCCTAAATACATATTTATTCATTTTTATTTATGAAAACCAACCTCCAATATTTGTATTTTTGTAACAAAAATTATGGCAAAGTTTTTGTAGAAAACTCATGATCAAAATACAGTTGTAAATATTTGTTTAAAAATATTTTTCTAAGTGTTTATATTTTTAGAAAATTTTGTCATAGTTTCCCCTAAAAATGGAGGTTTCCATGCTTTGAAGCATATCATTTTCTTTTGTAAAAATCAACACAATCAATTCATAATCATCAACAAACAACCTTTACTTACCAATTTTACCAAAATCATGCATTTTCTACTACTTCATGAACTTGAATATTTGTGAAAATTTGTAGTAACTTACTAGTGTTCTTAGGAAGTCTTGTTACCCTTTAAATGTGATTAGTTCTTTAAAAACTTCATTTTTAAAGAAGTTAGATGTTTACAACTTCAAATCATATTTTCTAAAAATATTTCTTTATGCATTCCTCTTGTTACACAAGCGTTTCTACACTTGTTCAACCACCAAAAATAAGATTTGTTTATGTAAGAACCAAGATTAGATGAAACTCATGTTTTTAACTTGGTTCCTTTGAAAACCATTCATAAATATTTAGATCTATATGATTAATAACTTACTTTCATCATTATTTTTCAAGAAATCAAAGTATTCTTTCAAGTTCATGATTCATGTATGGATGATCTATCATCCTACAACATTTCTACTTTCTCATCTTGCTAGATTATGTTTTTAATCATGATCTAGCAAGATCTTATGATGATCAACATCATTTCTACAAACAATCAATGATCAACCAGCATAACAACTCATATTCATCAAGATTACTTCATTAAACAAGCTTATGTTCATGTTTACTTCTTATGGTTTTTAGTGTTCTTTAAGTTCTTGATTATGATTCTTCTTTAACCACTTAAAATAGAAGTAATATAGCAAGATCAAGACCCTTACCACTAGCACAAGGCTAGGGATGATCAAGAGGATAAATGAAGTGGATAAAAGAAAATGAGAGAGGTCCTTCCACTTCCACAAGCTCCTAGTCTCTTTATATGACCTCTAGCACCTTTGTGAGTATGTAGAACGGATGGAAGTGAAGTGATGGTGGTGGTTGGGTAGTGGTGGTCTTCGGCCGTGAGTGAGCAAGGGAGGAGGAAGAAAATGGGTGTGTTGTGAGAAATGAGATCAAGATCCTACAAGATCTTCTTATAATCCATGCTCATGGTTTAACTTTTGTGTATTATGTTTAGTAAAGCATCTACAAGATCTATTAAATTATTAAAACAAATCATCTTTGTGGGGCCCTTGTTGGCCGTAAATAGGTGGGGGGGGGGGTCTAGACTAGGTTTCAACCAAATTAGTTGGTTTATGGTTAGATTTCAAATGTTAGTTAGTGTTTTTAGTTATTATATATTTATAGAGTGTGTTATGATGTTCGGGGACCATAACTAGCTTGGTAATGTTAAAACAATGCTTCTAGTGTAAATTTGGTGTTTCGGGTAGTGTCCGGTTGTTCGGTTGGTTACTGGTTCGTTAGAGTGCTAAACTTTGTAGTTCAGTGTGCTTTATGTTACCCTTTGTGACACTTTTGATTCCCGACACTTACGATACAATGTCCGATCGATTGAAATCGATCCAATGGATGTTTAAGTGTTGCCCGAATTCGGGCTATACTTTGTCATTCGTCGTGAGGGTTTTGATTTCGTGAGTTTATCATAAATGTTGTATTAAGTTACTGACCTAGTTTCGTGTGCATTGTTATTTAACTAGGTTACAAGGCTAAATCAGTAGGCAAGGTTCTGTCGAATTAAACTTGCAATGTGGGTCATTCTCTTTTTATCAAAAGTGTTTTACAATACCTAAATGTTTTCCAATTATACTTTGCAGTGATTAAGTCTTTGCAAATCTGTAATTACTGGCAGTAAGTGGGGGTTTTGTGTACATTACTACTAACGATTTATCACTTTAGGTGGGCGAGCCTAATTAGTGATATGTCCATAGTCATAGATTCGGTCGAGTGACAGCTGAACCAGCTAATTATAAGATAGGGGCAAGTATAAAAACCCTTAATGCTGTAAATTATAACAATGTGTCATATTGTGCAAATTGAATGACTCGCCAGTATTTCCCCGCTGATAAAATCTTTTTAAACATGTTTCAGGTGACTTACTGTGAATCAGGAAAAAGTGCCGCGTAGCACTACCAGCTTGGATAAAGTGGCTCAGTAAAATAAATAAACATGTTTTGGATAAACAGGGAATTTCCCCGTGAAATTTTCCTTTATTGTAAATTATGGAGTTTGTCCCAAAATGTGAAATAAAATAATTGGGCATTTTCAGTTTTAAAAAGATCCTGTTAAAAGTTCTGCTGCCAAAATAAACAATACCACGTGTTTCTGTCCCGCGGCTCCTAAAACGGGTAAAACCGGGTCAGGGGGCGTGACAGAAAAAGGTGGTATCAGAGCCACTGATTTAATCTAATTAAGTATTTAGAAATACTTAATTTTTCAAATTTCCATTTTGTGATTCTGTGAGAATTTAAATTGATAAATAAAATTTTAACTTAAATTTGTGTGTGTTTCTTCATGTGTGCTAGCAGCATGAATGAACTGTCCGAGGCACTCCGAAACTTTACTATCCATACCACCGATATGGATACAACCAGGACTCTATCCGGCTATCAGGCGGATACTGAGGAGCCAATAATGTTCCATGCCCAGCCACATGAGAAACCAAAGCCTAAAAAGAGGAGGAGAATCCTGGATTGGAAACGGGGACGTAGGAAGAAGCCAGCAGCCCAGAAGGTTAAAAAGACTGAGGATTCGAAAGACAAAGGGAAAGGAAAGGAGATCGGGGAAAGTTCTGGGCACGCCCAGGAAATGCCACCATGGGATGAGCTTGATCGAAAACTGGCAAATTGTGACCTCATTGGACCTGCCAATGAAAACCTCTTCAATTTCCCTGCCCAATCTGAGCTTCCAATAAATTTGGAACCTGCTATCCCAGATCCTATTGTCAACCCCCGACCTGTTACAGGCTAGCTGTAGGAATGGTGGACAAGCGACTGACACTTTCAGAATTTCACGAATAACCCCAATGCCTATTTTCCCCAGTTTGACCCTGAACCTGCACCATTTCCACCTATGAGCGCAGAAAACGTTGCCGAGTTACGCCGTTATGGCGAGTAGCTGGTGGATGCGGGCAACCGGATTCGGGAAGTGGGGGATAACATTACCTAGAAATACGACGAGAGGGAGCGTCATTTCTGAAAGGCCGGTTAACTGTGGTTGTGTGTTTAATAATAATAAATAATAAAAAATATAATCTCAAATAAAACCTTTTGTAATATACCCGGTGTGTATCGATGCATACTAATATATATAAAAATATGAAAGTCGCAAAGTCGACAATTTTGGGCTATACGTGTTGACATGATTATGTGTGATTGTTTTATCGTGTTTGGTTGTTATTTATTTTGTGACAATAATTTATATTGTTAATTATTATTCAGATGGAAAACACGGAAAACCAACCAGTCAAAGAAGTTAATCAATCTGAACAAAACAATGAGGATCATTTCCTTAATAGGAAAGATATAGAAAATATCGTTGCCCAGGGAATAGCCAATGCTATCCCGGCAATCGTCGCTGCTGTTAAAAGCCCTATTGAGCCTTCGCAAGCCAACCCTAGTAAACGCACGCGCGATGATAATTTCAGTAACAGTTTCAACGGAGGCGGCAACAATGACAACAACGTGATTCAAGCCCCAATACTTAAGAAAATGAAAGTTGTAACACCTGGTTGCACTTATAAAGAATTTCTTGCCTGTAAACCTGTTGAATTTGCAGGCAATGAAGGGGCGACTGCTGCACTGTGTTGGTTAGAGAAAACTGAAGCAGTAATTAAAATCAGTAAATGCGCCGAGGAAGATAAAGTCATGTATGCTTCTCACATTTTCAAGGAAGAGGCATTAGAATGGTGGAATACGGTGTTGCAAGCCAAGGGAAGTGACATGGCTTATGCCATGAATTGGGAAGAATTTAAGCAATTGGTAGAAAGGAAATTCTGCCCCGAATATAAAAAGGAACAAATGGCAAATAAGTTCTTGAGCCACCGAATGGTGGATGTTGACTGCCGAGGGTATAGTTCGAAATTCTTTGAATATGCCAGAATTGTATCAACTCTGGCTTCGCCAGAACCGGTACTTATTTCTCGCTATATTTGGGGTTTAATTAGCGAGATTTGGGATATCGTCAAAGCTGCGAGACCCCGCACGATTAACGATGCGGTGGAATTAGCCAACACCTTGACCAACGGGCTGGTACGTACGCGGGAAGAAAACAGAAAAAAAGAATTGGCCCAAAAGATTACCTAAGGTTTTCGTATGGGTAATAATAGCAATTTTAAGAGAAAGGGAACTGGGTCCTCTTCCACCCCACCATTTTGCGGGAATTGCAAAAAGAAACATTTTGGAAAATGTAAAGAAAATTGTAATTTCTGCAAAATCCCGGGTCACCGGGAGGAGGAATGCAAGAAGAAATCAAAGATATTCTACAACTGCGGTGAAACAGGGCACTTCAGGCCAGAATGCCCAAAATTAGTCAAGCCAGCTGATAACTAGGCCAAACCTGCTGACGAAACTAATAAGAAAAATGCAAGAGCCTTCCAGCTGACTACCCAGGAAGCAGATCTGATTCCCGATGTAATAGCTGGTACGTTCCTGGTACACGACGTTTATGCAAAAGTATTTTTGACTCTGGTGCAAACCAAAGTTTTATAAATACTTCAGTCTGCCAAGCTCTTAAGCAACCTTTAACCAAACTTAGGTCGATTTGTACCGTAGAAACAGCAGATGGTAATTCTGTTAACATAGATAAGGTTCTTCAAGAGAGGAAGATAGAACTTTTAGGCCACAAATTTTCTGCAAACCTACTTCCTATGAATTTAGCTGGATTCAATGTCGTGCTAGGAATGGATTGGTTAGTAGCCAACCATGCTAGAATCCTCTGCGATAAGAACTCCATAGAAATCCGTACACCCGCAGGAGAAATAATTAGGATTACAGGAGATAAGCCGCGGAGGCCAATGAAGTTTATTTCAGTAATGAAAATTGCTAGTTATGAACGAACGCAAGGAATAGTGTATATGATTTCAGTAATCATTAACGCTAAAGGTAAGGAACTTAAGGAAATTCCTGTAGTATCAGAATACCCGGATGTATTTCCAGAAGAACTACCAGGATTACCACCAGATAGAAAAGTAGAGTTTAGAATTAATCTAATTCCTGGAACTACACCAATAGCTAAGGCACCATATCGGTTATCACCCACTGAAATGTTAGAACTGAAAAAGCAGTTAGATGAATTGCTAGGTAAAGGATTCATACAACCTAGTTCATCCCCTTGGGGAGCACCAGTGTTGTTTGTGAAAAAGAAGGATGGGTCGATGCGAATGTGTATCGATTATAGAGAATTGAATAAGGTTACAATTAAGAATCGATACCCATTACCTAGGATTGACGATCTTTTTGATCAACTTCAGGGAGCTAGATATTTTTCTAAAATAGACTTGCGCTCCGGATACCATCAATTGAAGGTACAAGAAGAAGACATACCTAAAACTGCTTTCAGAACTAGGTATGGTCACTACGAGTTTACAGTCATGTCATTTGGACTAACAAATGCTCCTGCAGCATTTATGGACATTATGAATAGGATCTGTAAACCGTATTTGGAAAAATTCGTAATCGTCTTCATCGACGATATACTTATTTATTCCAAAAGTCAGGGCGAGCATTGTGAACATCTACCCGCACTCTTAACCTTGTTAAGAAAGGAAAAGCTTTACGCCAAATTCTCAAAGTGTGAATTTTGGCTACAGGAGGTGCAATTCTTAGGACATATGGTGAATCACAAAGGTATTCACGTAGATCCCTCCACGATAGAAGCGATCACCAATTGGAAGTTCCCGCAATCAGCTACTGAAGTTAGAAGTTTTCTAGGATTAGCTGGTTATTATAGACGCTTCATTAAGGATTTCTCTAAGATAGTTGTTCCATTAACTAAGTTAACTTGTAAAGCAGTCAAGTTTGAATGTGGACCTAAGCAAGAAGAGGCCTTTAGGATTTTGAAGCTAAAACTAACAAACGCCCTAATTCTTGCCTTACCAGAAGGGACATAAGATTTTGAAGTTTACTGTGACGCTTCTAAGCTAGGATTAGGTTGTGTGCTGATGCAACGCAAAAAGGTAATTGCGTATGCCTCAAGGCAATTGAAAAGGCACGAGGAAAATTATATGACTCATGACTTAGAATTAGGAGCCCTATAGATTTGGAGACACTATCTGTATGGTAGTAAGTTTATCGTTTATACCGATCATAAGAGCTTAAGGTATATATTTGGGCAAAAAGAATTAAATATGAGGCAAAGGAGATGGATGGAAATTCTAAGTGACTACGACTGTGATATCCAATATCACGAGGGAAAGGCAAATGTAGTCGCAGATGCCTTGAGTCGTAAGTATCATGAAAAGCAAAAGGCGAGTTCGTGCTCTTAGATTAAATCTCCAATTAGATTTAATGGAACAATTGAAGAATATATAGGAGACAACAATCAAGGAAGATGCTGAAGGAATGAAAGGGCGAATAAAAGAATTAGAACAAGGAACTGATGGAATTTGGAGATTCCACAAGAAAAGAATTTGGGTACCTAAGCAAGGAAATTTAAGAGATAAAAGTTTAGAGGAAGCCCATAAATCTAGACATACCATGCACCCTGGAAATAATAAGATGTACCAAGATTTAAGAGGTAATTTTTGGTGGATAGGAATGAAAAAGGACATAGCTAGATATGTATCTAAGTGTCTAACTTGTTCGCAAGTTAAGGCAGAACACCAGAACCTTCAGGTTTACTCCAACAGTTAGAAATGCCTGTATGGAAATGGGAGCTAATCACAATGGACTTTGTTACTAAGTTACCCAAAACCCGGAAATGTAACAACGCGATTTGGGTAATTGTGGATCAATTAACCAAATCAGCTCATTTTCTGCCAATGAAGGAAACCTTTAGCATGGAAAAATTAGCAAAATTATACGTAGACGAGGTAGTATCCTTACATGGAGTCCCACTATCCATCATATCGGATAGGGATAGTCGTTTCACCTCACATTTCTGGACTAGTTTCCAAGAAGCAATGGGGACCTGACTGAATTTAAGTACTGCATACCATCCCCAAACAGACGGACAGAGTGAAAGGACGATCCAAACCCTGGAAGACATGCTCAGGGCATGTGTAATAGATTTTGGTGGAAACTGGGATAACCACCTACCCTTAATTGAATTCTCCTATAATAATATTTATCATGCAAGTATCGAAGCTGCCCCATTCGAAGCACTGTATGGACGAAAGTGTAGAACTCCAGTTTGTTGGGCAGAAATAGGAGAAAGCCAATTATCAGGTCCCGAGATTGTACAAGAAACCACCGACAAGATAACTCAAATCAAGGAAAGATTGAAAACAGCTCGAGATCGCCAGAAAAGTTATGCAGACAATCGACGCAAACCGCTAGAATTTCAAGCTGGAGACAAGGTACTCTTAAAAGTTTCTCCTTGGAAAGGGGTAGTTCGGTTCGGTAAGAAAGGAAAGCTAAGTCCAAGGTACATAGGACCATTCACAGCTGCCCAACGCATAGGACCATTTGCCTATCGCTTACAACTACCAGAAGAGTTAGCCGGGGTACATGACGTATTTCATGTATCCAACCTCAAGAAATGCTTATCTGATGAATCCCTGGTTGTACCACTTCAAGAGATAGAGCTAAATGAAAAGTTAAAATTTGTGGAGAAACCGCTTCAAATAGAAGACAGAAAGGTCAAGTTTCTCAAGCATAAAAGACTAGTACTGGTCAAAGTCAAGTGGGATTCGAAAAGAGGACCTGAGTACACGTGGGAACTGGAATCGGAAATGAAGCGGAAA
This sequence comes from Helianthus tuberosus, assembly GCA_030545235.1. Taxonomy (NCBI): domain Eukaryota; kingdom Viridiplantae; phylum Streptophyta; class Magnoliopsida; order Asterales; family Asteraceae; genus Helianthus; species Helianthus tuberosus. The sequence goes on along the minus strand of CM060396.1, from coordinate 26,559,735 downwards.
TATCCTTACCTATTTCAGTAAATCTCGAGGATGAGATTTTAAATAAGGTGGGGAGGATGTAAGGACCTGCAAAAATGTCCCAAAACGACCCGTAAGTAGAAACCCGGACCCCTAAAACCCTAATCCATATCAAAAACCAAGAAATTCAGATTTTCTGGTCGCTTGCGGGCCGTGTAAGACTTAAGGGAAGCTTACGCGGGCCGCGACAGCTTGAAGAACTCCGGATAAGCATTCAGGCCATGTGTCAGACACGTGGTGAGCCTACGCGTGACACGCTAGCCCTAGTCGTAGCTAGGCTGGCCCTCGCGGGCCGCGTAAGATGTTGCTAGAGTTTACGCGGGCCGCGTAAGATGTTGCTAGAGTTTACGCGGGCCGCGACAAACTCAATTTTCTGCTATAAATTGATCGTGCATGGGGCTTGCTTCTGTGCTCGAAAAATTAGTTCAAAATGTCCATATTCTGCTTAAAAATGAGTGTTAAGGTATCAAGACGCTGCTACGATTACGGGGTATTAACTCGATCACAGCTACGATACAATGTCCGATCGATTGAAACCGATCCGATGGATGTTTAAGTGCTGCCCGAATTCGGGCTATACTTTGTCATTCGTCGTGAGGGTTTTGATTTCGTGAGTTTATCGTAAATGTTGTATTAAGTTACTGACCTAGTTTCATGTGAATTTTTATTTAACTAGGTTACAAGGCTAAATCAGTAGGCAAGGTTCTGTCCAATTAAACTTGCAATGTGAGTCATTCTCTTTTTATCAAAAGTGTTTTACAATACCTAAATATTTTCCAATTATACTTTGTAATGATTAAGTCTTTGCTAATCTGTAATTACTGGCAGTAAGTGGGGGTTTTGTGCACATTACTACTAACGATTTATCACTTTAGGTGGGCGAGCCTAATTAGTGATATGTCCACAGTCATAGGTTCGGTCGAGTGACAGCTGAACCAGCTAATTATAAGATATGGGCAAATATAAAAACCCTTAATGCTGTAAATTGTAACAATGTGTCATTTTGTGCAAATTGAATGACTCGCCAGTATTTCCCCGCTGATGAAATATTTTTAAACATGTTTCAGGTGACTTACTGTGAATCAGGAAAAAGTGCCGCGTAGCACTACCAGCTTGGATAAAGTGGCTCAGTAAAATAAATAAACATGTTTTGGATAAACAGGGAATTTCCCCGTGAAATTTTCCTTTATTGTAAATTATGGAGTTCGTCCCAACATGTGAAATAAAATAATTGGGCATTTTCAGTTTTAAAAAAATCTCGTTAAAAGTTCCGCTGCCAAAATAAACAATACCACGGGTTTCTGTCCCGCGGCTCCTGAAAAGGGTAAAACCGGGTCGGGTGCCGTGACACATACTTAGTTTCTGGATCTTTCTGTATCTCAATGCACTGTCTGTCTATGTGCTGAGTCCTGTCACATTATCTTGATTTATCAGATAACTGTGCTAACTACACTTAATGCATCATTTGAGGCAATATAGATTTCATGCAGAAATGACATGACATTCAACAATGTATGATACACACGTATGTATATGGAAATAATCAGAAAGCAATTAATTGCAATTCAGCACAGTCATTAAGCACTTAATCATGGTTAATTAATTGTACGAATACCTGAATTTCTGACAGTTGTCACATTCTCCCCCTGTTAAGAAAATTTCGTCCTCGAAATTTATACTACCTTAACTCCTTAGGGTTATGTTATGCATGTATAGATATGGATAACACCACAGTAACTAACCACAATACCGAATCAAGGCCTATTGAATCAGGTGAATCCAAGGACATCTTTCTTATACTAAGAATCCAATGGTTAAAAGGTATGTCTCTCAGAATTTGGCATCGACGGGTGGTCCATAGGACAACCCTTTATGGTGTTAAAAGATGTGTTAATCCCGCATTTTATCGCATAATTATCTTGAATTAGATGACTACAGTTGCTTATGTTTCAGGTAAGTTTTGGAGCTTAAAATGGGAAAAAACGCTGCTTTGGATGGAATGGAGTGGAACGGGGCAAGCATGGATGGAAAGAAGAAACAAAACAAGAAATCCAGGGGTCCACCGTAATTTACGGTGGCTACGTAAATTACGGTAGCCCCGGAAACCTCCTGGATCCATCGTACCACGGTCTCGAGCCAGCGTAACAACTTGAAGTCTACCATAACTTACGGTAGCTACCGTAAGTTACGGTAGAGCCGGCGAGGAAAAACCTAACTGCTCAAAATAAAACCGTTTTCATGTGTCTTTTCGGGTCATTCATGATTGGAGACGTTTCTCTGCACTTTGTGGGCGAATTTTGACTTTGGATACTTTTTGGGAATGAAGGGGTAAGGTCCCAAAAACATCATGATAAGTGCTTGGGACCATACCACAACCTTGCTTTTCTGCCCTTTACCTTGCGCGGCCGCGCACTGGTCTTACCAAAAGAGAGGCTTGAAATGCCAACAACAGTTAACATTTGTGCGCCAAAAGGAAATCATAAATCCTTGCGCCTGCTTCCATAAATAAAGGATGAAAATCCTAAACACTTCCGCTTAATATCCTAACTTGGATATTATTGCCCAAAATCGGGATTCGTTTAGCTGATTCCACACGATAAGGAGTCACATCAGATTGCAACAGTAATCTTCCAAAAGGAAGTTCAATCGTGCACCACCAAGACGGTTATAACCGTCTGGACACGTGTCTGCTTCCCAGACGTCCCTGAAATCATAGCGATAGCATGTAATTGGAGAATAATCTCCACTTGATCACTTTACACGTGGCCAATCCCCAGCCATCGATCTAAACAGCGATCCGTGTGCTCTCAAGTCAGATCAAGGAGCTGGACGGAAGGAAATGTAACCGCTGACGGGGTTAGCATCTTCCGTCAACTTTTCACAACTCAGGTATGAATTCAAGTTACACACACTTCTCAAATACATCTTCTTCTTCGTAACCCATACTTATTCTCACACCGGAGTCAGGTCAAGGAGAGAACCCTTTTCTCCCCTTGACGAGGCTAACGGTGCTTATTTTTTGCAGAGTTCACCCGAGGAGAAGATCAATTATAATCGAATCGAATGAGAGGAAACCCACCTTTTTATGCGGATTCAAACCCCCTAGATAATTGATTCCGATCGATTATACTAGTGTTTCTTCATTGGCGCCCACCGATTCCTCTGTCTTATCAGTTTTCATCTCATTCCGATTCAGTCCTTTTCATTCTCTGTTTTAACATGGCAGAAAATTCATCATCTCATCGGCAAACCGGTCCTCGACCGAACGTCGGAAACAATTTTCAAGTAGAAGGAATCCTAGAGGATGCCACGGATGACAACGAGGTTCAATCCAATCGAGCAAACGACCATGTCGCTCCAGGAGTGTTACCAACAAACCCAGCTCAATCAATTCTACCACCAGGAGAAACTCCAATTTCCTGGTACGTCAGGTCTCAAGGGGCACTAAACGCAGTATACACACAATTGTGTGCACAAACTGCTCCCCTGACTCAATCACGGAGACCAGGATCTCGTGCTCATGCTTCCCAGCGGGAAGATTCATCTTACGAAAATACAGTAGTTTATGCCAGATCCACATCCAAACATGAGTACACTCAGTCAAGAAGTTATCAGAGAGAGTATCATGACGAAGCACACCCCCACCGAAGGCAATCGGTTCATACCAGGTTGGGTTCTCAACGGAACACCTACACCGATGAATCTGATCCAACATACCGTTTAAGTGCAAATACCAGTGTGTTCAATCGATTGCAGCCAAATCACAATAAATGCAGGCCTCGTGCGGTTTATAACCCTGAGGCAGAACACAACTATGATTTGATTTACCGCCCTGCGGAAGCAGCGGAAAATTCAAGGTTCATCATGGAAATAGCTTTGGCTCCGCTTGAGAAGGCTAAACTACCATCCAATGTAGGTAAGTTTAACGGGCTAACAGACCCCGATGATCATTTAAGAGTATTTACCAGCGCAGGTCTGGTTGGGGGCTGGACCCTCCCGTTATGGTGCCATTTGTTCGTACAGATTCTGACCGGCACAGCGAGAATCTGGTTCGATAACTTACCAATCGGATAGATTGAATCTTGGAAAGACCTGCGCGAAAAGTTTCTAACACATTTTAGCCAACAACGACGTTCCATTCGCGATACATCTGACGTCATGAACATTTGGCGCCGTGATGACGAAAATCTGGAGGATTTCATCACCAGATACAATAAAGAGGTATTGGAGATTGGCGGAGTTCATGAGCAACTAATCCGCGCTCAATTCAAGTACGCGGTTAGATGCGATGACATGATTAAAGTCTTATCTGGAACAGAGGGCCTTCCAAAAAGTTGGGAGAAGGTAATGGCGGCGGCCAAGGTTTACGCGCAAACCAAAAAGAACCTTACCATAAACAGGCCACCGCCACCACACAATAGACCCACGGACTTAAGCTCAACCGGCGAACGAAGATTTAAGAAATCATGGCGTGAGTCTGGCTCAGGAAGTCGTTCGTCTAAAGATGCTCGCGCAACGATCAACAAACTCACCGCGCAGAGGGAGACCAAACAGGAGAATAGGGAGAGGCAGTGGACTCCCCTAACTAAGACCCCGGCGGAAGTTTTGAGTACTGAAGACTATCAATTCAAACCTCCGATCCCCATGAAAAATAAGCGTGGACAAGACCCGGCACAATACTGCGAGTATCACAAAGACAACGGGCATACCACTAAAAACTGCATCTCTCTACGAACAGAAATAGAGAAAGCCCTCAAAAGCGGCGAACTCACACGTTTGCTCCAAAATGTGCGCAAAGAGATAAAGCAGATAACTCGGGGTGAGGATGGCCCAAGCAAACGGGCGAAAACGTAAAAGACAACTCTATGAATTTCCTGCGGAAAAACATGATCCATCAAAGCGGAAATGTAGAGAGTAAGTTAAGTTTCATATAATTATTTTCGCAAACTTTGTAAAAGCCTCTGTGCTCTATCCCTAAATAAAATAGCAAAGTTTCTATTATTCCTGTTTTTTTTTTACAAAGTGCATGCAATTTCTTTTAGTAAGCGCAAAAACATTATGGTGGTTATAAAACAAGCTTCATGAACGGTCGGTGATCACGTCACAAACGACCATAAGTTCACACATGAGCTTTATACCAACTTCATTCGCCTTACTCAATAAAAGTAATCGTACTCATGCAAAATATTGTAAAACGAAAAAACATAGTACGCTATTTTCAGCACCCTAAAAACTACCAAACACGACAGTGTTTTAGTTACTTGTGCAACAGCGCACCAACAAAAAGAGGGATATACATCCCAAATATTACAAGGAAAGTGTTCAATACATTTTCAACCTACGCCAAATCTTCACCCTCATCCGGAAAGATTTCCTTTAGTTGCGCTACGTGATCGACAGATTGCAGCGCAACATTTATCAGATCCATAACTGGAAGTTGCAAGTTGTTGAATTCTGTCTTTAAAGCAGCAATCGCAGCACCAGTATTCACGCCATAAGTTGCAGATCTACTGACATCCCAGTCAACCTTAAATGCACTATTTACATGATGAGAGCATTCAGCATATCCTTGGGCGTACCCATCTTTTCGCGCAGCAACCACTAAACGCGCAACGGTTTTATCCAGTTCTTCAGAATTTAGCACTGACTCAGCAACCTGCGAAAGTAGGAAAGGGTGAATAACAAGGAAGCGCATAAACAGTTCCACAACTGAAAAGAACAAGAAACTTACACAAGCAATTCCACGATCTTTTAACCACGCCATATCACTCTTTAAAGGTTCAAGCTCGTTATCCGCCGTGGTTCGCGCCGTTTCAGAGTTTTCCAATTTTTCTTCAGTTTCGGTCAAACGGCGAGAGGTTTCAGCCTTTTCAGAATGCGCAAGCTCCAGATCCTTTTTAAGTTGTTCCTGGCCAGAAAGCAAAGCAGTAAGTTCTTCTAACTCTTTATCTCTAAGGGCAAGAGTGGCGCAAGCTCGTACCTCTCGTTGCTCACTTCGCTCCCTATGAGAACGCGCTTCTGCTAAAGCAGCTTCTGCATCAGCTTTCTCCTTTTTTAACTTTTCTACCTCCGCATCCTGATTTTTCAGTTTTTCAACTTCAGCCTTAAGGTTATTAATGACATTATGGAGGTTTACCTTCTCAGCATTGTCTTTTTCGCAAATTCTACTCCAGTTTTTGCGTTCTTCAGAAAGGAGAGCAGCTTCAGCTTCCGCTTTCCTCTTCCAACCTGCAACGGACCACTCCTCAGTTTTACGATCAGCCTCAAACTTGGCCTGATCAGCTTCCAATTTAGCTTTTAACTAGGCAAAACGCTTCTCATCACTAGCAAACTTCTTCTGGGATACCCTAAGAGTTTCCCAGTCTTTATGCATACTATACCACTCACGCACCATGCGATGAGTGGTAGAAGCATGAGAAGCAGTCTCTTCAAGATAAGCTTGATAAGTTTGTTCATAAGACCGGCTTTCTTGAAATTTGATCTCCCCGGGCGGAAATATTCCCTGCAACCAGTCTTGGCACACACGCCAATCCGAAAAAGTGTCACCTTTTCTTAAGTTCCAGACAGGGGCACGAGGCTCGGAAGCATCTTTTTCTGAATAAGTTCTATAATAATAATCCCCCAGAGTTTCCTCTGGGCGGATTGGAGAACTTGGACCCGCATCAGAAAACGCGCTTTGCTCCTCAAAATGTTCAGGCATAGCATCAGAAGGTTTAGGGGAAGGAATAGAAGTTTTTTCAGCAGTTTGTTCTTTCCCCAGATCTTGAGCAACAGCTTCAGGGGTTTGTGGATTACCAGTACCAGCCACAATCCCTGGATCAACAACTTTTTCAGCTTCTACAGCAACATCAACAGGCTTCTCAGCCTCAACAGTCTTATCCACACCACCATCAGCAACCTCCGTAGTCTCTAACTTGTCAACAACAGAAGCACGCGGAGGGGTGGGTAGAAGCTCTTCATTAACCACAGGCTGTGACTCTAAGGGAACAGGGGAAACAGGAACCTCTGAAAAAACAACAAAATCTGTAAAGATTTAATGCGCATAAAGAAAAGAAGTAAAGACAACACTTACCAGGAAAAGGTTCCGAAATAAAAGCATCTAGATTTCCCTTTCTGGTAATTTTCTTCCTCTGGATCTTCTTAGAGGGCTGACCCTCAACATCAGTATCAGCTTGTTTCCTTTTACCAGCCTTCCTGTGCACCAAGTGTTCAGGACTAGATTCTAAATCAATGGGTTCATTTGAGTTGGATGGAGGGATATCAGCAGTATCTCTCGGTTCAGGTTTCGGCCTCCTAACAGTAACTGCAGGAGTAAGACCCTCCAAAGAGTCAGAAACCACCACATAATCACACCAGGAGTCAGAAGAACGGCGCGTACCTTTCTTCTCTCCAACACTCTTTGTCTTCAAAGATTGAGCTTTATCAGTTTCATTCTTCTTCGGCGCAGAAGTAGAAGTCACCGCGCACCTCTTCCTCTCAGGGCCTATACCCAAGTTTGACAACTCACCTACGAAAGCGTAAAGGATAATTTACTCAGAAGCGCAACAGAGAAAAGCAAAAGTATACCAATAAGCACATAAGCTTACCAGCGCCAGCAGTAGGCTGAACAGACAGATCTGCATCCCGAGGAAGAACAAAGTTTCTCACAATCCGGTGGTACCAAAGCTCCTCATCAGGTTTCTTCTTAATGGTACCCATTCTTCCGCCTTCTCTCTTGAACGCGACAACGTACAGCGACACAACTACAAGGGAAGAAAGGCAAGTTCAAAAAATAAATAAATAAATAATAATAATAAAAAAAAGGAGAAGAAGAAAGGGGAGGAAAAACCCCAAACTTACTGTGACCATCCTCCGTATACACCGGCTTGTCGTCACGGTCCATCTTCCAATTCAAGCTCATACTGGCACCAACAAGGGCTTTCTCCGGCAAGGCGATATTGGGAACGTCTTTCAGATCTTGATACCAGTTCTCGTCAACAGGGGTCTGAATTGTTTCAACAGAAACATCTTCTTTCCCCCTTAAAACCATCTTCACCGGAATCACTCCGGCTTTGATAAAGAAATTTTTTTGCTTCCAGTCATGGAAGGACTTCGGAGGATGTTGCAAAATCTTCTTTGCAGATGCTCTCTGAGCAAAAGAATAAAACCCTTGAATACAATGCATTTGGTAAAAAACCCTAAATCGAGGAACTGTCGGCTCGATATGCATCGTTCGGCACACAAACTCAAAATGTCGAACCCTAACCATGCCAATAGGGTTCAATTGGGAAATATGCAACTTATAATACTCAAGGATTTCAAGGAAAAATCTGGTCATAGGCAAACGAAAATTGCCTTGACAGAAAAAATCCCAGAAAAGGGTAATATACCCAGCCGGAGCATCCGCTGCCGTCTGTCCCTCTTCAGGGTACAGCGCACCCCAGTTCTCCAGAAATTTCAAATTCCGAACCAAACCATCAAAGGTCGCTCTGGGCCACTTCAACGGTGGAAGTTCAGTAGACATTTCTTCAGATAAATCTTCTTGGTGCTCCCCGGTTGACATAAGAGGAAGAAATAGTAAACATTTTCTTGAACGGAAAATGAAGAGAAGAACAGGAAAAGTTTCAACAAAAGCAATGATTAAATAGAAAGAGGCAACTCAAATACATTTATATACTTACCGCAATAAATAGCATCGGTAACCGCCATAGCACCTTTTCAGGACATCACAGTTACCCAAGCGACAGAGCGAGTGAAAATCAAAAGAAACGCGAGTACACGCGCGCGTGCAAATCACGGACAGTAAAGGACAACTAACAGTGACAGCCTGTCACTCAGTATTTACTGCACCAGTCCTCTCTAAAGTAAAAAATTTTCAAAATCTCCACAAAGTGAACATAAGCAATCTTCTCATAGAAGACTCTTTATTTTTCACGCCAAAAAGCATTTCCCTCTTATAAGTCTAGTGCTCCACTTAATTGCATAAGTACAACACTAGACTGGGGGACTTGAAGGGGTAAGGTCCCAAAAACATCATGATAAGTGCTTGGGACCATACCACAACCTTGCTTTTCAGCCCTTTACCTTGCGCGGCCGCGCACTGGTCTTACCAAAAGAGAGGCTTGAAATGCCAACAACAGTTAACATTTGCGCGCCAAAAGGAAATCATAAATCCTTGCGCCTGCTTCCATAAATAAAGGATGAAAATCCTAAACACTTCCGCTTAATATCCTAACTTGGATATTATTGCCCAAAATCAGGATTTGTTTAGCTGATTCCACACGATAAGGAGTCACACCAGATTGCAACAGTAATCTTCCAAAAGGAAGTTCAATCGTGCACCACCAAGACGATTATAACCGTCTGGACACGTGTCAGCTTCCCAGACGTCCCTGAAATCATAGCGATAGCATGTAATTGGAGAATAATCTCCACTTGATCACTTTACACGTGGCCAATCCCCAGCCATCGGTCTAAACAGCGATCCGTGTGCTCTCACGTCGGATCAAGGAGCTGGACGGAAGGAAATGTAACCGCTTACAGGGTTAGCATCTTCCGTCAACTTTTCACTAACGGGTTTTCCCGCCCAAAGACTCCCGGCTATAAATATGAGAAACAACTCAGGTATGAATTCAAGTTACACACACTTCTCAAATACATCTTCTTCTTCGTAACCCATACTTATTCTCACACCGGAGTCGGGTCAAGGAGAGAACCCTTTTCTCCCCTTGACGAGGCTAACGGTGCTTCTTTTTTGCAGAGTTCACCGGAGGAGAAGATCAATTGTAATCGAATCGAACGAGAGGAAACCCACCTTTTTATGCGGATTCAAACCCCCTAGATAATTGATTCCGATCGATTATACTAGTGTTTCTTCAGGGAACAATTTCTAACATTCCGGTTTAGTTTTCGATTCGTATGAACTTTAACTTTGATGTTATGATGATCCACCGAACAATGTCCGGCTAAATTTGTGGTGATCATCTTAGGTGAAGGTTTTCCTATAACTCTTGTGTGTTTTTCCTTTATTTCTAGAATGATAACTTGGTATGTTTGCTTTGTTTATCATGGTGTATGGATATTTGATTGTAGCTTGTTAATTGATGTTTCAATTCTAGTCTAAATCGTACGTTCTTGGTGTCGTTGACAATTGAGATACCACGGGAAGGGTTAGGGTTGGATATTGAATGATTGATCATCGGGAAACAACCTCGCGTTAATATAATCCGAGTACTTTGTTCCCTTTTATCACAACAATTGTTTATACACGAGTTATGTCTATGTAACTCTTTCTAGTTGGAATTTTGCACAAGTGTTAAAAGAAACCGAAACCTATGATGGTCATTGTTCTCATAATCTGAATTACAATCCAATCTTGATTAGCAATTAGTTGATAACTTAGTTTTTAAATCAAACAATCCACACTCTTGAATTTACTTTTATCGTAATTAGTTTAATCTTAGTTAACTTAGATACACTTCTAAATAACACATATTCCACAAACTCCCTATGTTCGATACCCACTTACCGCTAGCTATTAGTAGTAATTGGATTAGATTTGATTGTGACAACGACATCACGTCAGTCATCAAGGGATACGAGTGGTATAGATGTAACATCTGGTGTCACTTATTTCACAGGGGTCCAATAAAAGAGGAGTTCTTGTAGGTCCGTTTTTCTCGGAGGATCCGATACGTAACCTATCCTTGTTTATCACAAACACTATCACGGGTGCGGAATCCCCGTAAAGGTGCAAACCAAACAATGTAAAGTGGATAACACAAACAGATAATCAAATATTCACTTAGATTAACAGGATGAGAACAAACTGCAAACACATACACACAATGCTTGACGATAAACTCTCAGTTTCTCTCTATGCTCTCATGAACTAAACTGTGAAACATACCAAGTATATATACTACCCTTTGACGAAAACCCTTTGGACGAAAACATGTTGTGATGAAATCAGGGATTTTGCCACACATACATGACGAAAACCAAAAGGGTTTTCACCGAGATGATTGCTGACGAAAACACTGTTTTCGTTAAATACAAACAAGGACAGAATCTACTAAGGCATGGACTGTTAAGCATGATTACACAACCTCTAAACATAATGCACACTAGCATTAGGTTAAGATACAAATACAAAGACAAGATGTCATACCAAGTAGGATAGGAGGATATCCGACTAGGTAGACATGACAGAACGTACATACTCGATAACAAAAGACCGTTTAACATACAACGAAACAAGACAAGTTACAGACACAAAACTGCACTAACAAACTCCCCCTTGTCTGTTGCTTGGTCTTCGCTCTTTGAGTCTTCAATCTTCAGTGTTTTTCCGACCAGGTGCTTCCGGCATGAATACCACGATAAAAGCAGAAGCAAGCAATGCGTTGGAACATTATAGCTTGTTGAGCGTACTCGTCTTCATAGAAGATATCATGCCGAAACAGTTTGTTGATGTCAGCCGCAGACATGTTGACAATCCACATCGGATCTAGCAAGCGGAAGTTTTCCTGATCTTTAAATACAATCACCGCTTCATGCGTATCCGAATCGTAACACCATAACCGCATATATTCCAAGAAATTTTGTTTCATCGGCATCAGCGGAATTTTATCCATGACTTTCGGCGACTGATAGATTAGCTTGTATCGACCCGTGTTGGTCTCTGGATCTAACGTATACTTGATCTGCTGATATACCGGAAACTGCGGTTTGTATAGTTCATCTTTCCACCCGTTTTGACGATTGGACCTCAATCTCTTTCCGAACAAAGTTGCTCCAGCATAGTTTGAGCGATTGATCAGTCTCAACTTCCTTAAAGCAGCAGCGTCATAGAATGGTAGATATGTGATACTCAGAAATGAATTGAAATACTGGATGCCGTGTTCGTGCTTGATGGCCACACAGTGAATATCCTGCACGAACATCCAGCTGAGTATCTTTCCATGCGACTTTTCTTTTACGTACTGCATGTAATCAACTTGCGCTTCCGGGGGAATTGGTTTCTCGATCTTCGATAAAAAGCTTTTTCTCCATTCTTGGAAAGCGTCTGTCGGATCGTCTGAAGAATCACGTTTATTAAATTGCTCGTTGATTTCATCAAGATTCTCTTTAAGCCATTCTTCATCGAACGGATCAAACTCCGTTCCGTCAGTATGAACGTAAGTTGATTTACTCGATTCGCCTTCAAAAACTATTTCATCCAGATTCTCAGTGTCATCTGTTTCTGGTTCAATTGGCATTTGATCGATCACAGCATCATCAACTGTTTTCATCTCTTCCAAAGCTAGTTTCTGTTCATATGATAAGTCTTCCACCAACTCCCCTTCTTCTAAAAGTTCTCCAAATATAGGATGTATAACCTGTAAGGCAATATCAGAAGAGCTAATAACATTAGATGTACCAGCCAAGTCACTTTCCACGTAGGAAGTGCTTTCAAACATTTGCATTTCAGCTTGTGTACTACTCGATATTCCTTGAGAAGATTTGACTTGTGGAGGCTGGTAAGCTACAATCTGTGTAGATGTAGAGGCTGGAGGTTGTTGAGCTGCAGCTGAGGGATCTGGATTCCCCTGATCTTCAGAATCATGATCATGCTTCTTCAACACTTCCTGTTGCTTGCATCGTTCATCCCACAAAACAACAACACGTTTTCTGACGTTTTCGAGATTATGATTCATAATCTTAACTCCATCAGCGATAGTTTTATTTCGACTGTCGTACCACGCCTTGATTTCACTATACTTTGCCTTGAGCGTTTCAGCAGATTGTTAAAGAACACCACTGATTTGTCTGAAATGATTCATTTCTAACCCATGAGCAGTATCAGCCGCTTTTAGCCTTTCATTTTCAACTTTAAGTTGCTCGATCTCGGCTTGTTGGCGTCCTATAACAGTTTGTTGTTGTTCAACAGTGGACTTCAACGTATTTATTTCCACGAGTTGACTGAGTTGATCATTCTTGGTGATCCTGATGAAATCGGTTTGCCTTTGTATATGATCTGCAGCAACTTCAAGTTGAGAAAATAAGAAGTTGTTCTTATTATCTTGAGACATTTCCGAGAATAGCCTTTGACGTTCAGAACTAGGCTGAGATGTAGTCGCTCTGATTGCAGAAGCCATTGATCTTTGTGGAGCAACTTGAGGAGATACTGTTGGAGTTTCAGGAGCCGATGTAACCACAGGAGGTGGTTGAGTAGCTGTAGTTAGTGGTTTTGTAGACCTCGGAGGAGACGACACCATTGTAGAAGCTTCTTCAGCTGTGAATCCAAAGTTTGGATCAATTGCAGCTTCCTGTATAGGCTCAGAAGGAACATATTGCTGAGCAGACGAGGAAGTACCAATGTTCTTTTTAGCTTTCTTCTTGCGAAGGACAACCGTTTTCTTTTTCTGCAAACGTTCGGTCTCAGTATCCGACGGAACATAATCAGAATCTGCTTGTTCATCTCCACCAGCACTACTAGTGCCAGGTGCACTAGCTGCTGTCGCTCCAGCATCACCACCATCACCATCACCACTTTCTTCATCATCATCACTATCAGATGAATCAGATGAATCACGCTTGCGCTTGAACTTTTCTTTCTTCATCTTTTCTAACTTGGGTTCTTCATCATCTGATTGGCTGTCGTCGTGACGCCATTTGTCATTAGCAGGAGCCACGTATTCTTTGTTTTTGAGTGCACCAAACATCTTCCTTAAAGGATCAGACTCTTTATATTTCTTAACAGAGTGACCTTTGAATAAGTTAAAGGAACGATCCAACATAGTTTCAATCTTGAGAATGTTGGTGTCAGCTTTGGGAATATCAGGGTGTTGAGCATTCATGATCATTTGCATGAATCTCGGATACATCCAGAATTTGTTGCCGGTCGTCCGAGATCCAGTTCTTCGTAGGTTGTCTTTCATGTTTGCGAATAAGAACTGGGAGATGCTAAATGGCTTATTCAAAACAAGCGCGACCATCAAACCAATGAGATCGTTTCCGGCCATATCATAACCTGCACGATTTTTGCCTAAACATTGAATAACTACATGCAACAAGAACTTGTACCGCATAGGCAATGTAGCTTTGTTGATTTGCCCAGCAAAAATATCAGCAACACATTTCATCCTGAGCAGACATCCACGCGTGCACATGATTGGTACAGAGAATGGTGCATCAGCAACATCTTGAAGTTCCAAAACAGCGTTAAGAATCTCTGGAGTTACATCCACATCCAGCTTATGAACCTGCCCTCGAATCACTTCCTTTCCATCAACTTCAAGTATCTGAGCAGTTTCCCAGAATGCTTTAATCAATGTCTTATACACCGGTGTTGAGAAAGTAACGGCCTTGTTTATCCGTGATTCCCGTAGCCATTGCGTGATTTCCTTAAAATCGACAAACTTTCCTTCTGGATCAAGATGAGCAATCATATTATGTTGCGGTTCTGACATGATTTCTTCTTCGGTTTTGTTAGTTTTCTTTGTGGCGGCTTTGCATGATTTCGGAGCCATTTTGTGTTTGACAAATACGCGTAATGAGAGCGAGGTATGTGACAATTATAAAATACATATATGTATACATATTTAATGTATATTTTGGACATTAATCATGTATAAATATATATAATGTATAAGAGTTGCATATTGGACATTTGAAAATATTTCTAAGTGTTTGAGTGAATGTCCTGTGACGAAATCAAAGAATTAGCCACACCCTTATATGATGAAAACAGAGGATGACGAAAACAGGGATTTTGCCATTTTTAAACAGTTTTGGATTTCATCATAAAGGTGATTTCGGCAAAGAGTGATTTCGGCAAAATGGGATTTCGGCAAAAAAGGATTTCGGCAAAAAGGGGATTTCGGCAACAGGTGATTTCGGCAACAGTTAGGCTTTTAGACATTTGGAGGTTTTGTCAATTTCTGTTTTCGTCTTTTGGTGAAACTCAGTTGCTTAATCAACCATTTAAACCCAAAACCCAGATGATTTTTTTAATCCAGAACACTCGTCAAATAAAGTGCATCAAACAACATAGTCACCTGTACCCAGTTTTAATCAACCATTGAAACCCAAAAACCCACACCCCCTGTTTGAGTCTATTACCCATGTCAAACGAGACCACAGATGTATTCAAACCATTTTCAATCAACAACAAATAGTCCAAAGAATCCAACATATTTATTGTAAAAACATGAACATAATCCTAACACCCAAAACCCTGTCCGATCAGTTTAAAAATCCAATTCAAAACCCAAAAACATGTAACCATCATACACATATAAACTGTAACATTCGAAGATTATCAAATCATATTCAAACAAGATATCTTAGAGACAAGCAGTAATATGATGCAAGCATTAATCATCAAGTTAATGAGGGTTTCAAACAATCAACGATTAAGAACAGAGGGTTAAAAAGTGTAGATGATGATGTCGATCCATTTTAGTACCTTTGTTTGGTACAAAAACACAGAGAATCAAAGAAGTTTGAAGTCGGTTAAATGGGGGTATCCGCAGAGAAGATGATGAACAGTACAGGTTATTGGTAAAAGTGATATTGAAAGTGATGAACAACAATGCACATGGGACCCCTTTTTATACCCTGGTCCACTCGGCGAAAACTCAAAAGGCGACGAAAACACATGGGGTGAACGGAATCGCTTTGGGCTCGGTCGAAATTACTTTGTTGGGCCGACGAAGTCACTTGGGCCCGGCGAAATCACTTTGTTGGCCGACGAAATCACATGTGGTTCGACGAAAACGGTTGTGGGCCGACGAACTCACTTTGTTGGGCTTCAAACATTTAGCCCAAGGGATTTCGCCATTTTTAAACAATTTTGGGATTTCGTCGAAGACCAAAATGGGTTTTCGTTGACTAGTCAAACCAGAATGTGTTTTCGTTGACCAGTCAAACCAGTTTTTCATTTTCAAACACATTTTGAACAAATTTGAACAACATTTTGGCTTTGTTAGAATAACCAACTGCAAAAAGGACATTTTATGAAGTAGAAAGCACAAACGAGTCAGTTTCAGGCTTTTCAGCATAAAACTTCAAGTTACCAACATCGGCTAAACACAACTTACACTACAACACAATTTAAAGAGCGGTAAACTAACGAAAGACAATAACAAAAAAGAATTTGTACAAGGAACAATCTTTTTGCGAGTTTCAAGGTAAGAGAATCATTACCAGCTTACGGTCTTTGTCAAAACGGTTTCTGATTTCTGTTTAAAGCTTTAGATAAGTATTCTGCCACAATTATCGGTATTGTTGTCCACCTAAGCTCAACTTATCAGATGTAATCATAATTAGGAGATATGATTTATGGTAAGAGTTATACTTACTTGTCGGTGTACATCCACTCACGACACATTCCCGTATCAAGGTATGCACGAGGGTTCATCTTACCGGTGAGTATACTGCTTATCATCCGTTTGACCGTATAAAAGATGTGAGAAACTCAATTATTTTGATTTGAAAAACAAGCCCTATGTGATAGAATCACTTATTGATGAGGAACTTGATTTTTGATGCATGAAGGGCACAGGAGCAAGTCTGTGAACAGGTCTGTACAA
This sequence comes from Helianthus tuberosus, assembly GCA_030545235.1. Taxonomy (NCBI): domain Eukaryota; kingdom Viridiplantae; phylum Streptophyta; class Magnoliopsida; order Asterales; family Asteraceae; genus Helianthus; species Helianthus tuberosus. The sequence continues at coordinate 26,543,161 of CM060396.1, read as the reverse complement.
CGTACAGCAAAGAGACGAACTTGACTCCTGCAAGAAAGCTATGATATATTATCACTTATTTTGTTTGGACATGTGATTGTTGATCACTTATTGAGGTCGTATGCAGTATGTACATGTATGTATAGTATCATGGAAGATCTTAGACTTCGTCTCCGTTAATTTTACGGTTTGATACAACCATGATACCCAGATGATAAGACAGCATAAAGACCGAATATCTCAGAACCTTGGCAATCAATCAAACGAAATTTCGGTACCAAGACCATATGCCAATGAATGGTTCCCACCTGACTTGAAGTCTGTTAGGTTTATATCATCCTGCACATTTTAGTCTGATTGTGAGCCTACCGATACATCGTTAGTAAAGCTACTTATTATTTTTCAATTTTTCTTTTTCTTTTGACCATAATGACAGACCACACCAGTGTATATCATTACCTTCCCTTCTTTTCTCCAAGAAACTCATTTTGTATTTTCTAATGTTTTTGAATTTTTTGATTTTTCAAACTTAAAGATAGAAAGTAAATGACATATTTTTGGATTTTTGAATTTTTCACATGTTTTTGTATTTTCTGAAATTCCCCCCCCCCCCCTAAAATGCTAAAAGATAAGTAAAATGAAAACTTTTTGGATTTTTGACGCTTAAGAAAATATTTACAAAAACGATCAGCCGAAAGAAGTTTACTCTTGTTTCACCTTAATACCATTGACCAACAAAAGATAGTCAAAACGAGATTTGTCAAAAGCTTTTGTAAACAGGTCAGCACGCTGTTCATCAGTGTGTATTTTAACAACATCGATTAATCTTTTGTCAAAACAATTACGTATGAAGTGATACTTAATTTCGATGTGCTTGGTCTTGGAGTGTTGGACAAGATTTCTAGTGATAGATAAAGCAACATTATTATCAACAAAAATAGAGGTAGATAGGAATTCAAAACCGTAGTCGAGCATTTGTTGCTGAATCCACAGAACTTGAGAGCAACAACTTGAGGCAGCAATGTATTCAGCTTCACAAGTTGATGTAGCGACACAAGTTTGCTTCTTGCACTGCCACGTGACTAAACGATTTCCCAAGAATTGACATCCAGCCGTTGTGGATTTTCCATATATTTTGCATTCTCCGAAATCTGAATCACTAAAAGCAACCAAGTCAAAACTATCATCCTTAGGGTACTAGAGACCGGTGTCCGGGTATCCCTTCAGATAGCGGAAAATCCTTTTAACAGCTCCAAGATGAGATGCTTTTGGGTTGGCTTGATATCTTGCAAGCAGGCACGTTGGATACATGATGTCAGGCCTCGATGCTGTGAGGTACATGAGAGATCCGATCATAGCACGATAATAAGAAGAGTTGACACTTTCACCCTTCAAGTCCGGAGTAATCCCATGATTAGTCGGAAGTGGGGTACCAATGGGCGTTGCTTCAGACATCTGGAATCGGCTCAAGATGTCACCAACATATTTAGTCTGATGGATGAATATCCCAGGCTCAGTTTGTTGAACTTGTAAGCCCAAAAAGAAATTCATCTCTCCCATTGCGCTCATTTCGAACTTCTCCTGCATAACACGTTCAAATTGCCTGCACAAAGTATCGTTAGTAGAACCAAAAATGATATCATCAACGTATACCTGTACCAACAACAAATCACCATCCTGTTCCTTGATGAAAAGTGTACAGTCGATAAGACCCCGGCGAAAACCGTTTTCCAGCAGATAAGTAGATAAGGTTGCGTACCAAGCCCTCGGTGCTTGATGTAACCCGTAGAGAGTTTTGTTGAGCAACCAAACCCGATCGGGATGGATAGGATCTTCGAAACCTGGAGGTTGTTCGACATACACCTCTTCTTCAACAATACCATGCAAGAATGCGCTTTTGACGTCCATCTGGTAGACTTTGAATCCTTTAAAAGAAGCATAAGCTAGAAAGATCCGAATAGCCTCCAGACGAGCAACTGGTGCATAAACCTCATTGTAATCAATGCCTTCGATTTGATGAAAGCCCTGAACAACCAATCTCGCCTTGTTGCGAATGACCACTCCACGATCATCCTTTTTGCACTTGTAAACCCAACGGGTGACAATTCTCTTGTAGTTGTCGGGTTTTTCAACAAGTCTCCAAACACCCAGTTTCTGGAACTGTTGTAGTTCCTCTTGCATTGCTTCAACCCAAGAATTATCCTTTAAGGCTTCTTTCTAAGATTTCGGTTCTTCTTGTGAAACGTAACACGCGAAAGACCAATCATTTTGAAGACCAGATTCTCTGATGGCTGAATATAAACCAGCATTCTGGTTGTTTCTCAACTGATTACGTGTCTGCACCCCGCGTTGGACATCTCCTGTGATATTCTGCTGAGGATGGGTATCGTGAATCCTTATTTCAGGATTTTCAGGAACACGAGCATTAACACCCAAATTATTAATATTAAGATCAACAACCAACTCCACACCGGGAATATGAGTAGAAGTGGATGCATTCCCTTCGGCAGTATCAACATCCTGCACATGAGGAGTTTCAACAGAAGTACCCTGAACAGGAGCAACTGGAGCTGAAGTGCCTTCAGTAGCATCAAGATATTCATCATCTTCTGATGACTCATTGTACTTAGTAGCATATTCAAATACCTCATTTTGAACCGTGTTGTTAACCGAATTAGAACCTTGGGGGTTAACAATAACAGGTCTAACCAATGGTGAGCCAGCAGCGTTGTCACTATCAAATAACATTCTAGCAGCTGCAGAATCTTCGTCAAAGGTTGGCAGATTAAAGGAGTCGAATAGCCCATCGTAGTCGAACATCCAAGGATCACCCAGAGCTCTAACAGAACTTGTATACCTTTGAACCCTTACTTCACTCCATAACTCAATCTTTTTGGTAGCCAGATTCCATACGCGAAAATTTGGAGTAGCATATCCAAGGAAGAAACCCTCGATAGCTTTCGCGCCAAACTTTCCATCCGGCTCAATCATAGTGCATGGACCGCCAAAAGGTTCTAGAAAAAATAGATCCGGTTTCCTTTTTTGTAGAAGTTCGAAACAAGTCTTGCCATGTCTCTTAACTGTAAGAACTCGGTTTAATGTGTAGCAAGCAGTCGACACAGCCCCCCCCCAGAATTGAACAGGAAGCTCCGACTCTACCAACATCGTTCTTGCAGTTTCAATTATCGTTCGATTCTTCCTCTCCGCGACACCGTTTTGTTGTGGAGTGTATAGATAACTATATTCATGAAGAATGCCCTTAGAAGTACAAAACTCATCCATCACACGGTTCTTGAACTCAGTTCCATTGTCGCTTCTGATCCTCTTAACTTTCAACGTGTAGAGATTTTCCAACATTGTAAGAAGATCCTTGAGGATTCCAGGAGTATCACTCTTGTGTGCCATAAAAGCTACCCAAGAAAATCTAGAATAATCATCAGTAACCACTAAACAATAAGCATCCCCGAATGTTGTCTTGTGTCTCATAGGTCCAAAGAGGTCCATATGAAGACGTTTGAGAGGCATGCTAACCGTATTGATTTTCTTCAGAGGGTGAGACTTCTTCGTTTGTTTCCCTTTCTGGCACGAAACACAGATATCTTGTAGATGAAAACTTCTCACAGGCACACCATTCACAAGATTGTTTTTCACCAAATGGTTCATTTTTCTTAAGTGAATGTGCCCCATTCTTCTATGCCAAGATATAGACTCCTTCTCCGTGGCTTTTGAGGCAAAACAAATGATTTGCGCAGACGTTGTAATAGCTTGGCTCATATCACGAATATAAAGATCATTAACTCTTGGAGCCGATAAAAGAATCCATTCTTCTGGAATTTTGAAACCAGGTTTCAGCACATAACAACCGGCATCATCAAAATGCACGGTGAACTTCTTATCGCAAATTTGCGAAACACTGAGAAGATTATGATCAATTTGTCGAACATACTTGATCTTATCGAAACATACAACACCATTGGAGATTATTCCCTCTCCAGTGATGTATCCGCCTTTGTCTCCAGCAAACGTGACATAGCCTCCTCTAATATTTCTCACATCATATAGAAGCCGTAAGTCGCCTGTCATGTGCCTAGATGCTCCACTATCAACAATCCAATGACTATTAATAGTTCCTCCTGGAACATCCTGCACATATCATCAATGATCAGTTAAGGATGGGGACCCAAGCCTTAGTGGTCTTGGGTCGTCCCTGAGCATCACGAAAGATGATCTTGATTTCCTGATGATTTTGTAACACAACACCTCCCCCTGAATTTTCACCCGTCTTAGGTCTCCAGGTTTGATTTTGTATACCAGTTTGGTTTTTATAAAAAGATTCTGAAACTTCTGGTTTTAAAGATTGTGAAGAACTTGGTTCCCTATTAATTGATTTGACTTCCGATTTTAAAGCCTTTTCAACTGCTTTCACATTTTGACGTCGTTGTTTTGTTTCTTGTTCCTTAACAGTTCTTTTATCATGTTTTGGTGAACCGGGACGACGTTGAGGGTGAACCTTTTCAGGTGGTGCTTTCTCAACAAATTTATCATTGGGAGTGTTTGGACAATTTTTAATGATGTGTCCAAACTACCCACACTTAAAACATGTTCTCCTTTCCACAAACTTAGGAGAATCTGATAGACGAACAGATGTCGAACCCGTAGAACTCGAGGTACTTGCTTTTTCATCACACCCATTTGTATGTTGAGTGTAATTGTTGTGATTGTTGCGCTTTAAAATCGTGACTTTTTGGACAAAATCGGTGTTTGAATTGTTTTTAAAAGTCTCAATTTTATCTGTACCCTTCGATGCTACAAATTTGACATTACTGTTTTTCTTTTGATAACGAGCTCCTTTTGTTTCAAATTTAGATTGAGAAACGTTAGACTTTTGAGTTCGCTTTTCTGGTTGTTTACCCTTAGCAGCAATAGGTTGTTGCTTTGTTGGTAATTTTTGATTTCCAAATTGTTTCCTGATTTCAGCTTTTGGAATTGGGTCACTTTGAGTTACAATGACTCATGGAATTGTCTTTCCCAAAAACTTGTTTGTATTATCTTCAAAAACTTTATCAATCGAAGATGGATTGACATTATTAATTGGAAAATCATGATCTGAATAAATTTTAGAATCACCAACCAAAGTGTACAACATGTTATTACTCTTAAAGGCAGACACCGATTTCTTGTTATTCTTGACAGGATTTATCACTTGTTTGACAACTGGTTGAACAACAGGAGTAGGAGGATCACAAAGAATATGATTCTCAATTGGAATTTCTACTCCCTTCATCTTGTCAAGTGATTTATCCTGATCACTCATATTTGATTCCGATTCATCATCAGGCGACTCATAGTCCTCAATGATTGGAGGACTTTGTTTCGTAGTTGTTGAAGTTTCTGTTTGCTCAGATGATGTAATTGAAGAACTGTTCGATTTGAACCCTAGGCCAGTAGTAACTTCCTCGTAATCAAGAGGCACACTGGGCTCAAAACGTGGCATTTCTTCTTCATCGGGCATATGAGTATAATTATGTCTTAAAGGAGGCGGACACTTCTTATACCCTATGCCTTTCTTGTTACCTTTGAGTTGTTGAGCATCAATGATATGATCGAGCACATATCGGGAGTTAGAATAACTCTCCAATTTGAGCTTGATTGCATCATGTTCGCATTTGGCAATGGCTAGTTCCTTTTTGGTTTCCTCGATGATATTAATGTAATTGTTAATACCAATTTGCTTATTGAAAACAGTTTTTGTTAGCTCGGAAACACTTTTCTTTAGGGTTTCAATCATAGATTTAAAATCCTTTTCGTTTCTAGCTAAAGCCATATTTGCCTCTTTACACTTAGACAACTCAATAACCAAACTTTGGTTATGACTATGAACCTTTTCAGATTCAAGCTTTAAATCTGCACAAACATTACAAACACTAGGAGCAGGAGTTTCAGATTTTACCTAACTCGTAGAGGCTGAGACATTTGCCATAAAGGCAGTCTGATAAGAAAAAGATCCGTCTTCAGAGAAGAATTTCTCCATTTCTTTAGATGCTACAACAGCCTTCTTGATCAGAACAGATTTCTGACTCTTCAACTCCTCTGCTTCAGTCAATAAATCATCAATATTAGAACTTGCTTCTTCCTTCACATCAGACTCCGAATTATAACCACTCGAATTAGAACTTTCTTCATCAGAACTCCCGGTATAACCCGAACTGTCGTCACTTTCAGAAAATTCTTCCTTGTGAACGTGCTTGATGTGATTGATGATCTTTGCATAACAAGCTGTTCCTCCTCCTTCTTGATCACCTTCCCCGAATTGTACAGACCAATTACACCCTTCATCAGCTTGAACAACTAATGCTATGTTGGTGTTTGAAGGTCCAGACTGGTTCTGGTTCTGATTCTGATTGTTGTTCACCGCTACTATCCTTCGTTCACTATTGTCTTGATTGGCATTAGAAGTACTTGTCTGATTTCTGAACGGATTTTGATTGCCCTGTTTGCTTGGTCGGGTGCACTCACGTTTGAAGTGACCCTTTTCGCCACAATTGAAACATGTAACCGCATCTTTATCAAACCCGTACTTTGTATCCTTTTTACTTTCCAACGAAGTTCTTCCCGTTCGACTCATGAAATCCTTTGCCCTTCTAACTGCACTTGCAAACGCCCACTTTATATTCATCAACTCCATTTCATCACGGTTGATTTGTTGATAATCTTCATTGGTCATATTGATGTTTCCAATTTGACCTGCGACCAAACCGTAGTATGCACTGACCATTGTATTAATGAGTTCCATATGCTCCTTTGCTACTTCAATGCTAACTTTTGAGAGGTTCGAAGTATCAACTCTGACAGTGTTGGTGTTTTGGGGTGGAGGATTGTTGGTATAATGTGCTTGTTGTTGTTGTTGTAGTTGGGCTTGAGGTTGGGGTTGGGGTTGGGGTTGGGGTTGGGGTTGGGGTTGGGGTTGAGATTGTGGAATATAAGCACTTGGATCGAACTGTGGTTGAGTAGTGGTAACTTGAGGTGGGAGTTTAGGTGTTGGTAGCCATGCACTTGCATCGAATTGAGGTTTTGAGAAAGCATATGCACTGGCAGATGATAAGCACTCGGATCGAAAACCTGAGGTGGAGCTGATTGTGGAAACGGAAAAGAGCTTGTATTCGACATAAACGCCGTATGTAGCTTCGGTTGCTGAACTGAACTGGAACTGGAACTAGCTAAAGAGTTAAAACCTGCAAGGTACATTTCAGTATTTTGAGGAACAGGAATTCGTTTAGCTTTCCGGATTTCTTCATCATTCTTGTGCTCCAACTTCTGAATAAATTCATAAATATTGACAGTAGCTAAAGTTCCCGTATGCTTTAGAAGCTCAATGAATGCGCTCCATTTTGGAGGTAGAGCATCAGCAAACCGTGCAACCATTTCCTGTTGAGTAGCAATAACAGTATAAGTATACATTTCACTAATCAAATGATAAAAACGAGAAGTCATATCATTTAGAGTTTCATTCTCCAAGAATTGAAATGATTCAAACTCTTTCTTCAATAGATCATGGCGTGTCTTCCTAGTAGCTGCATTTCCTTCTCCTCTCGCTACCAAAGCATCCCATAAAGCTTTCGTGCTGGTACAATAGCGAATTGATGATAGATATCTTTGTGAAGAGCTTGTGTTAGAATAGCAAACGCCTTCTTCTCTAAATCATATGATTTCTTGTCGTCTTCAAGCATATTCGCCAATGTCGCCGCACTTGAACCTGCTTCTTCGAGGTTTGTATTGTATGGAGAGATGAAACACGTCCATAATTATGTGTTTTAGCCTAGAACGTAAGTATGGAAACGACCCTTCCATGATGGATAGTCGTTCATGTGATTCAACTTTGGCAGGCGATTGTTGCTACCCGTCTCACTCTCAATAAGCAATAGATTTTGAATGCTTTGATTTTGATTCGACACCAATGCCCATTGATTTGCACTTATTGACTGTTGAGGCATGACATTCCTTAACCATGCGGCTGCCGAAGTCTGATCCTGACCTGGTCGTGGGTCCGTACTCTAATCCCATGGACTCGTACTCATGATGATTGATGTTAGAACAACTGTACCAGATTAAATCACACAAATCAAACAGTTATGAATGAAATGGAAACCTTCTGTTAGAAAATATTACAAATATGCGACGAAATTGGTGTGTTTTCGTCGATGGATGTGTGACAAAATTGAGTGTTTTCGTTGACTGGGATGTGTGACGAAATCAAAGGGTTTTCGTTGACTTGGATGTGTGACGAAATCGGATTTCGTTGACAAATGTGATTTCTGACGAAAACAAGGATTTCGTCCAAGATGGTTTTCGTCCTTCCAAGTGATTTCGACTAGATGTGATTTCGTTGACAATGGTTACCAGCTATTAGATATTTTCACAACCTTATCCTCTGACATGGTGACAACAAATTCAACCAACCATGCTTTTTCTGATGTTCGAACCTTCTTTTTCTCACCAACTAATCATCACAGTACACAACTTTCAAACACTTGCAATTTAATATTAATAAACAAAATTCGTTAGAATCAACAAGGCTCAAACCAGATATAGGCAACTAACAGTTTGAAGATTTTCAAGAACACTTTCAAGAACACTTTGAAGATTTGAAGTTTCTGGAAAATGATTTTGCTTATACTTTCAACAAAAACCAAACTATAAACATGCACACATGTAATGTAATAAGGTTTTCAATAAAACTATAGCAAAAACAACACGATTAAACACAGATTTTCAACAGAATTTCCAGAAAGAAAAATAAACTTTTCAAGAACAACAATCTGAAATAACAAGAACACACTTGTTTCAAACAATCACAATGTTTGGTTTTAAACAAGGAAAAGAGCCAAGGCTCTGATACCACTTGTAGGTCCGTTTTTCTCGGAGGATCCGATATGTAACCTATCCTTGTTTATCACAAACACTATCACGGGTGCGGAATCCCCGTATAGGTGCAAACCAAACAATGTAAAGTGGATAACACAAACAGATAATCAAAGATTCACTTAGATTAACAGGATGAGAACAAACTGCAAACACATACACACAATGCTTGACGATAAACTCTCAGTTTCTCTCTATGCTCTCATGATCTAAACTGTGAAACATACCAAGTATATATACTGCCCTTTGACGAAAACCCTTTGGAAGAAAACATGTTGTGACGAAATCAGGGATTTCGCCACACATATATGACGAAAACCAAAAGGGTTTTTGCCGAGATGATTGGTGACGAAAACACTGTTTTCGTCAAATACAAACAAGGACAGAATCTACTAAGGCATGGACTGTTAAGCATGATTACACAACCTCTAAACATAATGCACACTAGCATTAGGTTAAGATACAAATACAAAGACAAGACGTCCTACCAAGTAGGATAGGAGGATATCCGACTAGGTAGACATGACGGAACGTACATACTCGATAACAAAAGACTGTTTAACATACAACGAAACAAGACAAGTTACAGACACAAAACTGCACTAACAGTTCTGACCAATAGAATTTCAATAGATCGTTTGCCATATGCAAATGAGTTTTAGAAGCAATGTCATCCGCTAGATGAACTCAAAATCAGCAAGCTCAAATGCAACAGTAACATGAGAAAGATCCGTCAACTTTTGAACAAATGAATGAATAAAATTGGTGTGTTGACACTATTGTATCGCACGAATACACTGAAATGAAATACAATCGAAGCTGGTGCACCATAGTCTTAATTCATAGTTGCACTAAGGATGTTTAAAAGACAAGTTGAGCAAAAGTATGTGTAGTTGCGTGTGAAACGGTTGACCACAATTAGCACAAGCTACAAGTTTGTAACGATACCACAAGGTGTCATAATTGTCATAATTTAATAATAGCGGTGACCGAAAAAGTTCACCGTGTTTGAAATTAAATGAAAGTGTAATGAAGCGAATCTGAAAATGTGATTCAAATGGTATCGCATAATTTTTCAAATGATTATGGAATATCAAAGAACTATTGTTTTTTATTGAAGATGAACAAGCAATAAATACCGCAAGGCATTCGATTGATGAATGAAAGAACCGTTAGGAGGTACACTGGAATGTAAAACGAATCTTATGTACCATTTTCTTGACACACAACCACGTTAAGACTACTTTAATCATGATGAAACAGAACGGATTTAGAGCAAATCAATAAGTAAACAATTAAATCCGTGTATGAGATGCGTAAATGAGATTAGCGCAAGCTTCAATCTAGTGAAAACATCACTATACGGTGTCGAAATCAACAGACGATTTAATGGAGCCATAGACCAAACAAGTCTACTGTGACTTGGAACAGATGAAACTCTCGCAACAATGAATTCGAATATGATGCTCTCAATACATCATATGGTGTTTGAATATGCGAATGGACAAGTTCAAGCAATTGAACTTGGTTTTAGCGAAATCTGACAACAAACGTATGTATTGACGAGGGACTTTCGGCATGGTTACTAAGATAAACCATGAGTGTAACTTAAAAGGAAAGAAGTTTCAAGAAAGTGTGTTGACTTGATAGCAAAGGAGCCAACAATTACAATAACGTAGGTCATTCGAATCACAAATCAATAATTAGCTTTAGCAAATAATATTTGAACTTTGACGAAGCGCTTATTCGAAACGAAACCACATGCGTAGCAAAGGGTGCATGTGTAACATATGAATTTTCAAGAAATGAAACAATGAGTATTCACTATAATGAAGAAATGATCAAGTATCAAAACAAAGGAGTGTTTGCTTTAATGAAGGAGATTGTCGTGATGCAACTACCATTAAAAGGAGTAGAGATGCAAAATCTACTCACTAGAAGCAAAAGTGGAAGTTTCAATAAAAGAAATTCGAGTACTTTACCCGTTTGGTTAACTAAAATAGCTTGCACGACGAAATGGTAGGGTTTGCCTAAGTCAATAGACGTGGTTTCCTAAGCGATAACCTTTAATGAGTTCCGACCTACACTCCTAGTAGTTGATGCACATACGAAAGCTATCGTCCTTCTTCTTGACGAGCAAAACTGGAGTTTCCCCAAGACGAGAAGCTTGGTCTGTTAACTTCCTTCTCTAGCAACTCCTGAAGCTGCGCTGACAATCCTTGCATCTCTGAAAGTGTAAGTCGATAAGGTGTCTTAGCTACAGACATGGCGCCTGGAACCAAGGTAATGCGAAATTCGACTTGGTATTGAGGGGACATTTCCGGCAAGTCTTCGGGGAAGACTTTAGGATATTCCCTTCCACAGGGATATCTTTGAGCTTTGGTCCTTCGGCTTCCTGGTCCACGACATGAGTTAAGGAGGCAATACACCTTTTACGTAAAACTCCGTGCCTTCAAACAAATGACAATCTGTAGGGGCGCACCCTGCTTATCTTCATGAATCATGATCGTCTCTTCATTTGCCATCGGGGTGCGGATAGTCTTCTCCTGGCATGCAATCTCTGCACGAGCACTTAGCAATCAATCCCTTTCAACTAGTACATCAAAGCTTCCCAACTCATCTGGTAGAGGAACTATCGCAACTCACGTTCTCCAAGCTTTGTCACACGGCTTCTAGTTATTTCGTTGGCACCTACTAGTTTCCCATTAGCTAGTCCTAGCGAGTATGGGATATATAACTTACTTACTACTAAACCAAGTATATTTCTAAACTCTAGGGATATGAAGCTATAGTTGGTACTAATATCGATCAACACAACTGCACAACGTTGACTAACAGGGGACGTACCGATAACCGTGTTTGGATCCTGGCGTGCTTCCTTAGTTCTGATGTTGAACACTCCTTCTCGTGCCTGCTTGTTGTTAGGACAATACTTCCTGAAATGCCTTTTGTCTCCGCAGTTAAAACAACCTTGAGCACGTTTTTGATCGTCGCTTGTTCTACCTTGATAGTCGTTGTTGCGGTTGCTTCCTCCATGATTCCCACTACCATCTAGGCCTCCATTTCTGCGTTCAGTACCTTGCCTACAAGTCTCCTTGGGATGCCCTCTCTTGCCACAGTTGTCGTACTTTCCATATTTACATCGCCCGACATGATGAAGTAGGCAATTGTCGCACTTAGGTAGGATACCCATGTACTCTTTTCCCTTTTTGGCCTTGTTCTTGTTATTCGCTCGATCACCTTCTTAGAAATCAATGAGCTTCCTTTTGTTCTTTCCAGATGACTCCACCTGAGTTTCCTTCTTCTCGTAAGGGGTCGAAAGTTTTTCCAATCTAAGTGCTTCCTTAGCGAGCGCCAAACTCATGATACTCACATGAATAGTTGTTGGTGGCGTTGATGCCGTCATCAAGCTCAAGGATTGAGGCACCAGTCCCCATATGAATTGCCCCATCCTTTTCAACTCTGGTTCCACCAGGTATGGAACAACTCGCGACAAATCATGAAGTCTTTGCACGTACTTCACCACCTTTGGACCTTCCATCATCAAGTTCCGAAATTCACTTTCCATCTTTTGGGTCTCCATCTGATAACAATACTCCCTACGTATCATTCTTTTCAGCTCACCCCATGTCAAAGCATACGCTACAGTCTCGCCCATTATTCGAACCCAAAGGTTCCACCATAACAGAGCCTTATCTTAAAGCAATCCAGAGATGTATGGGACTTGTTGCTCTGGTGTACAACCACTCATTCGTAAAACAGAATCTACATTTTCGACCCATTTCACAAAAGCTTTGGCACATCCAGTGTCGTTAAAGTTCAGAGGCTTGCAGTCTAAAAATTACTTGTAGGTACAACCTGTACCCAAGCAATCATCATCACAGAAAGCATTAGCAGAGCACACTTGGAATTGTCCAAACATATTGTAATGTGTCTAGGGTGACTTAAACATTACCGTTAGGTGGGTTATTCCCTGAGGTGCCTTCATTTCGTTTGTAGCGAAGAACCTTGTAGGATCGTTCTTTGACCCAAACGAGTCTATCAGAAGAGTTCTCGGTCTAATCAGAGGTGGAATTCATTTATTAGACTTTGTAACAGCTCGAATCACACTAAATTGTCTTGTATTATTGATTTAACATGATTACAGATCAGTAGACACGTCGACAGCACTTCGGTACCGGAATCATGAACCTCCCAAATGAAATGACATCTAGGGTATTTATAGGAGATCTAATTTCGCATGAACCTGTCCAAGCGAAATTAGTTACAAGCGAAATCTGATTTCGTGCGAAATCACTATGTGATTTCGTACGAAATTACCTATGAGACATTTCATGCGAAATACCTATAAACCCACTTTTCTCGTACTACGTGCCCTGATCTAACAATTCTAGTACAAGACTCGATACAAGACGAAGTCGACAGACGTAATGCACCAACAGACTCCCCCTCGGATGTTGACGAGTCTTCAGTGTCGAGTCTTCACAACCTTCAGTCTTTATCAGTCTTTGGGCTCTTTCAAAGTATCTGACAGATTAAGCATCCTATATCTTCTTTTCTTCTTCTTTCTCTCTTTTACCAGGATCTGAAACTGGCTCTTACAATTTCTTGATCAAATTCAGGATCAATCACTGGCTCTTGCAACTTCTGATTCCTCTTGATCAGATCTCTTAGCATCATCAACTCTTCTCCCCCTCGGATGTTGATCTACTAGCAGACTCCCCCTTAAATTGTTCTGGGATCAAAAACCTGGCTCACCTTCTGCTTAGGATTATATACAGAGACATGCACAAAATTCTAATCACACAATAAATTTCTCAACTTTAAAATATAACAAATTTAAACTTTGCTAACCACTTGAATTAATTTCAAAACATCAATTATTGATATAACAATTTTAATTTCTAATGACCACTTTCATGTAAATCATTTTTCTAATCACACATTCCAAAACCTGTACGTCATGTTTAGCACTCGGAATTTTGAAAATCAGCTTTTCAACATCAGATGTCTAAAATCTTTTTGAATTTTTCAAAAATTTTATGCTAAAACACTCTAAAAATCTATTTGGAATTTTTGATAATAAATGAAATGCAGTAAAGAAATATATACAGACAATATTTTTGTGAGTTTGTGTAAGTGGATCATATCAGTTTATGAGACAAATCACCAACACCGTTAAGCTTTAAACATTTTAAGTTCTAAACGATTCACTTAGATTGTCAGTATACTGATCCACATAAATTTTCACACAAAGTTCAACTGTTTCGAGATACGAATTTAGTGTTTTAAGGACTTAAACTTATTTGCGTGTCCCACCTCAGAATATACTCCCATATCCAGATCCCAATATTCAGTCTTACAGGTGAGTATACCTCGATGATATCTGTAAAGGGTTAAATGCGAGGGTCGTGAGAGCTCAGGCTATTGCTTCCGCAAAATCAGAGAGATGACGGCTTCGACTTAAGGTGTGTTCCCTTTAGAGAATGTTTTCTTCAACAGCACATGATTAGCATTTTGCAATGTTTCATCATTTTTTGTACTGGGGGTGATGCTATATTTCAAGCAAGCAGAAAGTATTATACGGGGACTAGGCCATTGCTTCCGCAAAATCAGAAGTCCCGGGATAATACCCCAGATAGCACTCAGTATAAAGACCTAGTATCTCAGAAAGAGGGACCTTTCAAACAAGATTTCGGGGGTTACCCATATATCCGAGAGATGTTCCCCATGATATAAGCAAGTTTTAAATTTAGGTTTATATCTCGTCACAATCTACTAAACGTGTAAAAACCTACTGGCACATCATCAGTGAGACCGTTTATCACATTTGACTTTCCAATTCTTTAGCATGATGTGATAGTCCACTGATGTACTATCATTTCCTCTTTTATACAACAAAACTCAATTTTTGATTTTATCATGTTTTTGACATTTTCAAATTTTCAAATGTTTTTTAATTTTCTGAAAATTTCTTACTCCCCCTAAAATGAAAAATCATTTAAAGAAATTTGAAAACAAACTATACAAGTAAAGTGACAACTGTTGTGAATTGCTTCAAATCGCCATCCACTTGGCATAAACAATCAGAACTCCCCCTAACAACAAACTATTTTCCCATTGTGATTTCAAAACACTTAAGTTTGTTTTAATCAAATGGTTTTTCCGGAAAATAAGATTTGTTGATTTTACCACTTGTAGGAATGGAGATCAATTCATCACTTTGTTTTTCAACCACTTGGAAAAAATGTAACAATTTTAAAAACAATAAAAAAATACCACTTGTAGAAAATCAAGTACAACTTAATATCCCTGATTTACCACTTGTAAGTCGAAATCACTTTCGTGAATTTCTCAAGAAAGATGCCGATACCTGCTTCACACTTACTAACCTGGAAGCTCCGGCAAGTCAGAATTTTAAGTAGAAAATACAGTCACCCAAGCCTGACCAGCCTTGAGTGATTTTGATTCATCTCTATCCCAACCTCCTTTTGATCTATAAAATTATTTTGCACTTTTCACTTTCCCATCAACCATCTTCCCGAAAATATGTTTGATTTTCCTATTGAAAGCTTTTTCAGCATCAAATTCTCCTTTATCAGAGAAGAATTGATCTGAAATCTCAAACCTACCTTTTGATTTCAAATTTTCTGCCCGTAATGGTGGAAAATTTTCATCGTTCAACTCAGGAACGGAATTCTCATTCTTTTTCTCAACAGATGACTCCTCTGATTTTATGGAATCAGATTCATTGTCAGAATTACTCTCAGATTTTACAACCCATCTCTGCTTATTCAAATCAACTTTTCTTTTGTTAAAATGTTTTTAAAACATCACCAGTTTCAAAAGTTGAATTTTCAAACACTTTAGATTTCTCAGTTGGTTATTTCTTTCCATTAACATGTATTTCTTCCAATTTTGAGTTAAAAGAAACTCCCTGTTTTGTGTTGTTAGACTGTTGGCAATTCCAAGCAATCTGTCCAATCTTGTGACATTTGAAACATGTTCTTCTCTCATCTCTTTGACCTAACTTCTTATTCCTTTCAGCAAGAAACTCCTGGTTTGATTGTCTCCGGAAAGGTTTCTTCTGTTCTTCTTCTGAACTTCCACCTGCAACAAATTTTGTTTTTGATTTATAGTTTTTCTCATTTTTATAATTTTCTGGAACAATAATTCCTAAACCTTTCTTTTTGAAATTACTGTTATGGTTTGGTTTCTTTCGATAACCTGAACCAGAACTGTAACCCTTTTTCTTGTTCAATCTCTGTTGAACTCTTGAAGTGTACTTTTTAGGTTTTTCATGAAGATTTAAATCTTTTATTTCAGAAATATTAATTTCTGTTAATTTGAAAACCTGTTTGATCATTTCAGATTTGACACTTCTTATTGGAAATTCCTCATCAGAATATAATTTGTCTAAATCATTAAAAGTATATGCCACTTTGATTGATCCGTCATTCAAATTAGATTTTGATAACAAGAATTCTTTATTGTAAACCCGTTTAACCGATGAACTCGGACTCTTTTCTGATGAACTCGAACTTTCAGATTTAGACTCCGACTTTGACTCTTCATCCATATCCAACACCTGATCGGCCACTTTCTTTAACAATTCGGACTTATGATCAGTGTCAGACGCTGTGAATGTGACATCAATGTTATCTGGTAACTCATCAATAGTTTTAGACTTTAACTTGATGTTGAGTGTGACAACCCTCATAATTACATGTATCCGTACGATTAATTAATATTAAATTTTGCTAGAAACATTGTTTAATTATTTCTTGACTAGTTACGATCCCCGTACACCGTAACACCCACTAGAAATCTACTAACTAAAACATGTAACTTTATACTTGTATTTGAATACTAAGTATTTACTTCTCCTCCTTATGTTGACTAAGTATTTACTTCTCCCACTTATGTTGACTAAGTATTTACTTCTCCTACTTATGTTGACTAAGTATTAGAATCCAAGATTATACCTCTATATTTTAGTTACTCTTGGCTTGCTCATGTTGACTAAACACTAGAAAGGATGACTATAAATATGGTGCATAACTTCACAATCTTCACACCATCTTTCTCATTCTCTATTTCTCTCTTGGCTCACTCTAAAACCACCACCACCATTCCATTGTTGAGCTTGTTTCAAGTGTTAGAAGGTGATACAAGGAACTTGAAGCTTGAAGGTCTTGAAGAATCCTTCTCATTTGCTTTCATCATCAATCTTTGTCATCTTTTTCTCTAGTGATATTCCCAAGCTTTAAGCTAGTTGTAAGACTTCTTTAAAACTCTTGTTTACTTCATGTGTTAGTAGTTAAAGATTATATTATGATGAAATAATACAAGTAGGATGTTGTTGTTGATCACCGAACATGTAACGGAACCAATATAACTCGCATTAGAATGTTAAAAGCTGAAAAAAACAAGAGGCTGTTTAGTGATTACAGCCAACTTCAGTTGGCTGTAACCAAACTTTAATAAAGCATAAAATGTATTTTTTGAACTCTAGATTTGTGTATTATGAAATACGGTTCTAATGGCACTGGAATCATAATTTTTGGACTTCGTTTACTATTTTTAAAGGATCATTTTGTAACAGCAACTCAAGCTGCATTTTTACTGCTGAAAATAAACGTCATGTTTTCCATCCTAACTTGGATTCTGTGTAGAGTCAGATCATGAAATTTGTTCAGTAGATGAGCACTGATGTATAAGTAATTCTCCCACTGGAATTTCGTCAATTGGATTTACGATGAATTTTAAATGAATTTTTCCGTGGACTGCAGTCAGAAAGAAACGAATCTGAACTGCAGTACGGTAAATGATTTTTATAAAATATTGGTAATGAATTAGATCCTGATATTTTTACACAATAATATTTCGATTGTTTAAAACATTCTGTAAAAAATTGGGAATTTTTGGAATAATTTAACTATTTTATTAAATTACCCGAAAACAGTCCAGTTTTGGATGTTTAAGCTGAAACAATATAACTAGTGATTTGCATGTCTAAATGTCGGTTATGTTATCCAATAATGATCTAACGTGTTATATGTCAATAAAAGTGTTATGTGCAATATCATATGCTTGCTCTTGAGTAGCTATAGGTGGAAAGTTTATATGGGCGTGAACTGTTAAAGTGAGTGCATGTTATGTGATAAATGCGTGTAGGAACTTCATGCTTATTTGAAGTCACTAATAAACTAAGTGGTAATCATACTAGGACGTGATTGACCGACTTTGACTGTTAGCTATTTTTGAGAGACAAACCGAGCAAACCAAGGTGAGTTCACACTCTATCCAAGGCATGGGATTCCCAAGGGTTGGGCATGGGTTAAAGAACTGAACGGTAACTACAAACTTGCGTATTCCCCATACAGCAGGATACGTACGACCATAAGACCATCACTCTATCAATTGAAGTCCCTCATTTATCGACTTAATCGCCGAGGCCTATGGCGAGCGGGTCATTAGTTAATAGCGCTATTAGGTTTAACAAGCCTCACACCGTGCCAGTCGGACGGGCGTGTACTAATGGACTATGGGCAAAGGGTCAATGCTGATAGACATTGACTTAGGGCACCTCTTACATTTTCGTAGCAGTCGATACGCGTGGTCTAGTAGGAACACATGGGAAGCCCCCACTAATCTTCGCAAACATGTCTGGGTGACTGCGATACAAAATAATGCGATACATGGTTTACAAAATGAACAACTGATTTACGAAACAATCAACTGTGAACTCGCTCAACTTTGTTGTTGATTTGCTGTTACATCCCTTGCAGGCCTTTAGGTGCATATCATTGGAACTTGCTGTCTGGGAGGCTGGAGTGGTCATGGGTCGAGATACATGAAATCGTAATACAAGACTAATGATTTTTACATGAGGTTTATAAACACTTAACTAATGAATTATGCTTCCGCTGTATGCTGTGAATTATTTGTAATGTGTAACACTGAATGTTAAATCAATGAAAGTTTTATTTAAATATATCTATGAGTTCAATGTGATTGGTGGCTAGATCCTGGTATGTCACACGCCTCGCGGGGGTTTTCCGCTTATGGTATTTTGGGGGTGTGAAATTGAGAGCCTTATTTAAACGTTCCTCATTTGGTTTTCTGGGAGAATAACGATTCCAAATCGGGGGCGGACACTTGTTATATTTGACACTTTGTTTCTTACCAGTATCCGTATCTTCTGTCTTTTGATCTTGAAACGCTTCGAGTCCTGCAACAGTTGGATAAACTCGATCAATCAAATAATCACATGTTGTATAACTCAACAACAAACGTTTGATTCTTTCACTCTCAATCTTTTCAAGTTCCAAATCCTGCTTTAGCTTTGCACAATCTTCAATATATACATTGATGACTTTCTGCTTTGTCATTAAAGTGGAACTCATCATTGTCATAGCAGCATCAACTTCTAAATTTGTCTTTTTCAGACCATCAACTGTTCTGTTCAACACGTCATAAGATTATTTTACATACTTCACATCAGACAACAAATTCTCTTTCAGCTCTTCCAGTTCACGAATCTTCTTGTCTTTCTCCTCACAATGTTTGCATGTTTCTGAACATTTCTGACAAGGTTTTGTAACTTCAACTATTTTTTCAACCTCGACATTCTTCTCAACTTCAATAATTTTTTCAACTTCAACTATTTTTTCGACCTCAACAATTTTCTCTACCACTTTCTCAACTATCTTTTCAACCAAATCTGTTTCTTCATCACATTCTATTTTTACCTCACATTCTTCATCTTCTACGTTTTTTGTTGAATTTTCTTCAGCTTTTGCTTTTTCAGCTTCTAACTTTGCCTTTTCTTCAGCAATCCTTCTTTTCTCTAACTCTCTTTTCAATCTAGCAGCCCTCTTCTCATTCAACATCTCGATTTTATCTGCAAAAAACAAATTAAAACTAAATGAGTCTAAACTTTTTCTTGCATTATTAATGTACTCTTCCTCGTCATCAGTATCATCATCACTTTCTGATGATCTAAAGATCTTTGTTCTTTTGACTCCTTGTTCTTCTAAGATTCTAGCAACAAGTCCTGAACCCGATGGAATGTATTTATCCCAGCTAAATCCCTCTGCAACATTTTCATCATCTTGGTCAATTATACCATAACAAGCTCTTTTCTCTTCAATGGTACGTGCATGTGCAGTTTGTGGTTGTTGAGCAATCTGATGAAAAATTGATTTTTGATAATAATTGTTTTTTCCAGACTGATCTTGTCTTCCATTTGCTTCTTTGTTTTTGCACTCACCTTTAAAATGACCTTTTTCTTTGCAATGAAAACAAGTGATCTTTGATTTGTCAAACCCTATCGGAGATGCACTCATTTCTCGAAAATCACCTATTCCGGTAACTTGTGTAAATTTTTCTGCTCTTCTAACTGCACTGGCTAGACACCACTTGATGTCCATCAACTCAAGTTCATCTGCATCAATTTGGTCATAATCCTCTTTGGTAAGCATCGGATTTCCAATTCTACCAGCAATCAAACTTTCATATGATTTCAGCATAGCAACGAGTGATGCCATGTGTTGCTTAGCTATTTCCGGAGAAAGATTTTGACCATTTTGAATGTTCAAGGTAACATTACACTGCAGATTTGTAGAATTCTTTTGTTGAGAAATTGGTGTTGTAAAATTTGGATCAAAGCTTGAATATGAAGACGAAGATCCACCACTTTGAGTTACAATACTTTCCTTTGTTCCAGAAGAACTATCAGCACTAAAACCAGTTTGAATTTTTGGGCTTGGAGTAACTTCAAATTTGTTTCCTCTGTAGTATAAACTCACATCTTGTTGAGCATTTTGATTAGACATGATAGCAGTTTTCTGGATATCCAACTCATGCTCTTCAATCTTCTGAATAAACTGTGCCAGGTTCATATTTTCAGTTTTTCTCATGTGTTTTAGAATCAACAAATAAGTTCCCCATTTCTGCTGTGGTAATGCATCGGCTAGTTTATCCACCCATTCATCGTCGTCTTTCTTTATTTCCATTCTTCCCATTTCCAAAACCAAATGACAATATCTATCAATGGTCTTTTTTGTTGTTTCACCTTCTAATGCTACAAACATATCAAATGATTTCTTCAGTAAAGCCCTTTTGTTCTTGATCATATCTGCACTTCCTTTAAACTTTCGAATCAATGCAGTCCAAATTGATCTTGCAGTACCCTCATGTTAGAGTAAAACAAAGATATCTTCTTTAATCGCTTGTTGAAGAATACTGATCATCATTTTTTCACTTGTATATTTCAATTTATCACTCTCTGAAAAATCACAAAATGCTTTTTCAAGCCCACGTTCATTTTTCGGTTTCTCGTAGTCTTTCTCTAATGAACACCATGCTTCAAACTTATAAGCTTGCCCCCAGTTCTCAAACCGATTCTGCCATCCCTTAAAATCTTCAATGTACATAAGCTTTGGCGGTTTCTGATAAGTTCCTGTCTCATTCTCATTGTACAAAGTTTCGGCAGCTGTAACTGGTGCAACTGGTGTAGCAAATGCATTGTAGAATTCCTCTTCCATGATTCGGTAACAAGTTTTTCAAAAACAGACACTTTCAAATGAAATTCCTCAAGCGAAATAACATGCAATACAGTTTCAAACGAAATACCAACACAAACGAAATAGTAATTTCGTTCGAACAGACCAAACAAAATATCCCTTTGGTGCGAAATACTGTTCAAACAAAATACAGCTTTCAAACGAAATTACTAATTTCGTGCGCAATTAGTCAAGCGAAATAGCAATTTCAAGCGAAGTCAATTGCTAATTTCGTGCGAAATACTGCTGACATCATCATGACCGATCTGTTTTTCAAGCGAAATAGCCAATTTTACCAGTTTTAGGTTGAATTAAGGTCCAATTCTTTCAAGGATTTATTAAAACACTGTTTCGCATACAATATGTGAAATTCAATCCATTTAACCATAAAAACTTGTGAATTTTGTAAAAGAAGGTGTAGAAGTCAGAAATTATGGCTGTTTTGGTAAGAACTCTTCTTCCTGAACTCTGATACCACTTATAGGATCGTTCTTTGACCCAAACGAGTCTATCAGAAGAGTTCTCGGTCGAATCAGAGGCATAATTCATTGATTAGACTTTGTAATAGCTCGAATCACACTAAATTGTCTTGTATTATTGATTTAACACGATTACAGATCAGTAGACACGTCGGCAGCACTTCGGTACCGGAATCATGAACCTCCCAAATGAAATGACATCTAGGGTATTTATAGGAGATCTAATTTCGCATGAACCTGTCCAAGCGAAATTAGTTACAAGCGAAATCTGATTTCGTGCGAAATCACTATGTGATTTCGTACGAAATTACCTATGAGACATTTCATGCGAAATACCTATAAACCCACTTTTCTTGTACTACGTGCCCTGATCTAACAATTCTAGTACAAGACTCGATACAAGATGAAGTCGACAGACGTAATGCACCAACAAACCTCATGCCGAGCTATGGCCTGTGAGACATGCGCTTGCCATTCTGCCTTGGTCAGCCGAATGATTTCTTGGTGAGACATCTTCTACGAAGAACTCTGATTGGTCAGGTCTCGTTTGTTCAGGGAGTGTATGTAGTTGTTTAGAGGTCATATACACATAATAAATTATCATATTAACTAATCAAGCAATAGCATAATCATAGCATAAACAAGTAAATGGGAATATGTTTAATGAGAGTATAACAGACAAACACGCACATTACAATCATAGCACAAGCTTGTATATCAACAACATGTTTAACGAGAACATTACGATTGGGCTCTCATTAATCATTGACTACAAGGTATTGTTACATGTTTTGCAAAGCGTGCCATTTCAAAAGGGAACACAGGGTCACACTACCCTTGTCCAATAAGTCTACCAATCTACCAAGGTCTTATAATCAAAAGGTGGTCTCCAAAAGGCTTCACAAGCTCAACTCAATAGTGGTGCTCTCATCCTAGGTAATGCTGTTGGTGCATACATCTGTCGACTTCGTCTTATATCGAGTCTGGGTTGCGTTGCGGATCTTATCGAGCATGATATCATTATATTGAATGATGACATCATCAAAGTGACATCATTATTGACATCATCTAATGACATCATCATTGCAATATGGACACATGAAGACAAATTAGAATTAACCGTTCCAATAAGTGACAATGTCACAAACTTTAACAAAGTCAAAGTTGAAGATTGTGATGAGAAATCTAATGATGAAAATGAAAAAATGAAGAAAAAGAATTTATTTTTGAAGTTAAAAGAAAAGTTTCAAGAAACTGTTCCACAA
The DNA here is from genome assembly GCA_030545235.1 of Helianthus tuberosus. Classification (NCBI taxonomy): domain Eukaryota; kingdom Viridiplantae; phylum Streptophyta; class Magnoliopsida; order Asterales; family Asteraceae; genus Helianthus; species Helianthus tuberosus. The sequence goes on along the minus strand of CM060396.1, from coordinate 26,519,950 downwards.
TCAACTGAAAAGGGAGAATGTTCTAAGCAAAAACCTTTGAAGAAGAAAGTGGAACAAAAACAAAAAGAGAAAATTTTGAAAAATGTTCAAAAAGAAAATAAAAGTTCACCAGATCAATCATCCAATTGCAATCAAAAATTACAAAAAGTAAAAAATGAAAATTCAAAAATTGTTGGTAATGAGTGGTGCAGGTCGGACCACAGAGCTCAAAGGCCAAATCCAGCAAACAAGAGGAGGAAAGATTATCACCAAGCCAAACAGTGCTTTGATCTAAATGTTTGGACTGAAAATGGTGACTGGTACGATAACAGAGTGTGTTACAGATGCGGCTATCAAGGACACATTGCTGTTAACTGCCAGAGTTGGAGATTTGAGTCAAGGAGATGCTTTAACTGCAACATCATTGGCCATATTGCTAGAGATTGCTCAATGAGTTCAATGAGAAGATCGAGGGCTGAATCTCAGAAGCAGGTGAAGAAACCAGTCAATGCCAAGCCCAAAGAACAGAAGGTTCAAGAACCTAAAGTTCAAGAAAAGAAAGTGAAGCTTTCACAGGGGCAAAAAGACAGACTGAGGAAGAAGAGGAAGAAAGCGAGAGAGTATCTAGAAAGGATTTTGTCCTCGGGTACAATTGGTAATTCAGATAAAAGTTCTGATGAATCGATTTGCTCAAATGATCATTCAGGCAAAACGAATTCATCAGATACAAATCTGAGGACAAAAGAGAGAGTAACGAAAGAAAAATTGACTAATCAAACTGATAAACAATCAAAGAAAGTTAATTTTTCAGACAAAACTTTTATCAAAGTTTTTGAATATAAAAGAAACTGTGAAAAGTCATTTATGTCACAAGTTGATGAATTTGGAAAACCTAAATCTAGAGTGGATTGGGTTCCAATAAAAGTCAGTGATGAATTTGTTTCTTTGAAAACAAAGGAGCCACTTTCTGGCAATGAATCTGTTTCTTCGGAAACAAAGGAGCCATATGTTGGCGATGAATCTGGCTCATCAAAGTCAAACAAGTCACATTCAGGCAATGATTCTGGTTCGTTAAAACCAGAGGAGCCATTTGTTGAGGTAAAAGTTAAGAATTCTGGTCTAACAATGGATGATGCAAATTTTCCACCATTGTTGAACAAGAATTCAAAATCACCCAAGGACCGTCAGGCTTGGGTGAATCTGTTTAAATGAAAAACCTGACTTGCCGGAGTTCCCAGGTTGGTAAGCGTGGAACATGAATCGGCATATTTCTTGAGAAATTCACGAAAGTGATTTCGATTTAACTGTGGTAAATCAGGGACATTAAATTGTACTTGATTTTCTACAAGAGATGTTTGAGGATTGATCTTAAAAATGTTAGTCTTTACAAGTGATTGAAAAACAAGGTGATGAAAGATCCCCGAATTTGTGAAAAGACACACAAAACTTATTTTCTGGAAAAACCATTTTGATTAAAACAAACTTAAGTGTTTTGAAATCACAATGGGAAAATAGTTTGTTGTCAGGGGGAGTTCTGATTGTTCAAGCCAAGTGAATGGAGAATTGAAGTGATTCTCATCATGTTGTTATATTTTTTGTACAGTTTGTTTTCAAATTTTCCCAGAAAATCAAAATTGAAATATATTTTGATTTTAGGGGGAGTAAAAATTTTATAAAAATTAGAAAATGTCAAAAACATTAAAAAATGAAAAAATGAGTTTTGTTGTGAAAAAGAGGAAATGATAGTAGATCAGTTGGACTGTCACAGCATGCTAAAGAAATGGAGAGATAAAATGTGATAAGTGGTCTCACTAAAGATGTGACGGTAGGCTCAGCTAGACTAGTAGATTTGCGATAACGATACAAACTTAAATGAAAAAGCCTAGTTCTAGTGGGAAACACGGTCAAAAGTATAGTACTTGGTTTTGTCCTTCTTGATTGTGTGCCTACTCAGTAATCGCTGATTGTCGAAAGACATAAAACTGGTTAAGTTTGTGAACTTTCACAACTTTGCTGAAAAGTCGCTGTGATTGTGTATTTCATTTTGCAAAGACTTAAACTTGTTTTATTTCTTTATTTTGTTTAAGCATCGGACATCCTCTGCGTATACGTGAGTATCGACCTGGATGTTGTTGCCTAAACGTTCTGCTTTATTTTCTTTGGTGTTTCGTTTAAGCTTTGGACCTCCTCTGCGTATACGGGAGTATCGACCTGGTGGTTAAAGCCTAAACAACTTCAACTTGTTTTATTTTTCTTATTTTGTTTAAACATTGGACTTTCTCTGCGTATACGGAAGTATCGACCTGATTGTTAATGTTTAAACATTCTGCTTTGTTTTTCGCACAAATCACAGTTGATAAAAGTTTAAAGGCATTACTTGAGTCAGTGTATTGCATGATGAGGGGATATGCTGAGATCGTGGGGTCCATAAGAATTTAGTGCTATCTTAATATACCTTAAAGTATCGGTAAGCATATTGAAAGTTTTTAGATTGAGCTTAAAAGGACAAACATATCGTCAATCTACGTGAATTGTTTAAAACTGAAAATGTTTAAAGCTTAACGGTGCTAGTGATTGGTCACATAAACTGATATGATCCTCTTACGCAAACTCACAAAAATATTGTCTGTATATATTTCTTTACTGTATTTAATTCCTTTGTTATCAAAAATCCAAAAAGATTTTAGTGTGTTTTAGCATAAATTTTGAAAAATACAAAAATATTTTCGACAACTGATGTTGAAGAGCTGATTTTCAAAATTTCAAGTGCTGAACATGATGAACTGGTTTGGGAGCGTGCGTTTAAAAGAATAAACTGATTTTGTAAAAGAGTAGTTTGATTAGTTAATCAAGATCATTAATTTGAACTTGAGGTAACTATTACTAGTAAGTTTTTCTTATTGATTTAAGTGAAAACTTATGTTTTGATGAGGAAATGTGTGCAGGAGATGAGCTGATTAGAGATAAAGCCAGGGATTGATCTCAAGGTGATAGCTAATTCCAAACAGTGATCCCATCATGATGAGAGGGGGAGTCTGACGAGGTTAGAGCCAAAGAGAAGATCCTGGTATTTGCTAAGAAAGAAAAGAGACTGATAAAGACTGAAGATGCGAAGACTCGACACTTAAGACTCGTCAACATCTGAGGGGGAGTCTGTTGGTGCATACATCTGTCGACTTCGTCTTATATCGAGTCTGGGTTGCGTTGCGGATCTTATCGAGCATGATATCATTATATTGAATGATGACATCATCAAAGTGACATCATCATTGACATCATCTAATGACATCATCATTGCAATATGGACACATGAAGACAAATTAGAATTAACCATTTGAAAGTCAAATCTTGTATACCGTTTGAAGGCATGACCGTTTGAAATTGTCATGGCCGTTTGAAGAGGTAACCGTTTGAAGGGTGGCATGTCACCTTCAAACGGTCAGGGTCTTCCCTATAAATACCCTTCAAACTTTCATCATTTGTAACATTCTAGATTCTGACGGCGAAGCCCTGTCGAAGTGTCTCTGTGCTGTAAATCCGTTCAAGATCAATAAACAAGACATTTATTAGTAAATACAAGCTAAACGAAGACCGAATCAATGAATTCCGCCTCTGATTCGGTCTGAGCACTCTTCTGATCGACTCGTTAGGTCGTTTCACGATCCTACAAATGCATCTACATAAAACCAAAATCCTACTGTACTGATGGTGGAGGAAGAGGAGGAGGAGGAAGGAAAATCAAACTGAGAACATGTGCGAGCTCCTCCTCGAGCTTGTACACATGACGAAGCAAATAATGGACCTGCTGCTCAATGGTGAGGAATCGAGCATCAAACTCTGGGAAAGGAGTAAGTGGAGTAGGTGGACGTTCAAAAGGAGGCGGTGATGAACGAGGGGGAATGGAAGCATGCTGACAAGGACATGGTAATGGACGCGGTATCGACTCAAGCTCCAAGACTCTGTGACTCATAACTTCAAGTCGAAGCTGAAGCGAATAAAGTAACTCATCCTGTGTATAACCAATAAAATGTGAGGGATGGTAGGGGTGGGGTCTGAGGTCGGCATGGAATACGACGGGGACCCTCTGAATGGCTCATCAGTTGGTGAAGAAGTAAAAGAAGCAAAAGGTGCAGACCGGGGAATGTATGGATAAGCTGCTGAAACATTGAGGTCCTGACTGGTCTGCTGGCCTGAAGTGTCTTCCCCTGGACGGGGTGCGGGTATGTTCTGCAAGAAATTGATAGGTAAATCAACACGATGGACATCAGATTCCACAACATGAGTAGGAGTAACATCGGTGGGTGCAGGTGCAGGTGGAGGAATAAATGTCTCAACAACAGGAAGATCAACGATTGCAGGAACTGGATCAGGTATGAGAGGTGCAATGTTAGGTATGCCAAAAGGAATAGGGTCATGATCAGGTAAAGGCTCGGGATTAGCGAGTGCAACATCGGGCTGATCATCAGGAACAAAATATGGCTCAAGGCCAGGCTCAAGCTCGTGTAGAGGGGATGGTGTAGCTGACATGGCCGTATCATCGTCAGAATCAGTGGCATAGCGTCGCAATACAACTGCCTTCAAGGCGGAAGAAGTCACAGTCTCAAAGGAATCTGAGGCAGGGTGTACACTAGAGTTAGAGGAAATCTCAATAACAGGATCTCAAAAAGTGGAATAGCAACAACATCCTTGTCAAGCTCTCAATCACCATGGGCATCATTAGGAGGACCATCAAACAATTCAATGTCAACATCAATCAAATCGTCAAAAGGCAAATCCTCGAAAGGAATGGCCACTAAAGGAACGGGAGCGAGGATCGGTGCCACGACAGGCTCACCATCGAGATGCCCGATGATAAGATAATCGTGAGCTGGAACAGGAGCAACAAAAGGATCCTCGTCTGGAATGCCATCAACAAGTGGTAAGTCATCTCCAAGGTCGGGCAACGCGAATGGCTGCAAGTCATCGTCGTCATCGGACATCATCTTCGGGTCACTCTCTTTGAAGTAAAGAACTCCGGCTCTGGCATAACCTCGTCGTCGGAGACTATTGCCATAGGATCATGGTTGTCGGACACTTTGCTACCAGATGAAGATATAGTGCCTGTAACAGATCAATCACAACATATGCACATATATTAACCTCTAACATTAAGTATGCAGGCAAAGTCAATGCATCATAAGATCATGTAATCGTGTATCCTTCTCAGTCCTCACAAATCCTTTCTATCCTTCATAGTCTCCCAGACTAGACCACCTAGTCTCCCAGACTAAACCACCTAGTCTCCCAGACTAACCACCCAGTCTCCCAGACTGAAACACCTAGTCTCCTAGACTGAAACACCCAGTCTCTCAGACTGAACCACGAACATAGACCTTGAAATGTGTTTCGTGTATTTTTTTTAAATGTTTGTTTCTTGGATCTGTACGTTTCATGTATGCAATGAAAAACATGTTGGAAAAATATTTTTGTGGGAGCCCTAATGATTGTAGTCTAGACTCAAGAAAGAATCCTAGTTCGCTACAATCGAAACTCTGATACCAAACTGTCACACCCTGACTTTTGCGGAAACGTGATTTGGTGTGACTTGCTTAATATCATTGCATTCAATCATAACAACAACTATATGATAAGAACCGAAGGTGATCATCCATTAATTTAGTTTAAAACATAATAACATTGTCTAAGACTTAGGGGCTGTTTGGTAGCCTCTTAATGACCATTCAGATGCTACCTCTTAATGGTTTAAAACCTCTGAATGAATAAGAGGTAACCTCAAGTCTGAATGGTTAAGAGGTAACCTCTGAATGGTAAATCATCACATGTCACATTCTTCTACCTTCTCATTGGTAAAATTCTTAATGGTTCCATTAAGAGGTAGCCTCTTAATGGCCATTCAGAGGCTACCAAACAGCCCATTAGACATCAAATTCGAGTACAAACCATGCAACTTGTTCTTTAGAGTTCACAAAGACTCGACAAAAGACATTAATTAAAAACCGGGCTTTGGGAGTTGTGCCTTATCTAGGATAAGACACACTATCCAAATCCTCAGACATAGGACGGCACCTTTTATTCTTAACTTCACTTGAAACATCCAAACGCCTGCCAGATCCATACTTAATTACCTGAAATACATGTATTTTGAAAACATCAACAAAAGTTGAGCGAGTTCATGTGATTTGTATGTGTGTACAAAAACTCCTTGGAACCATTTGTAAGTTTGTTTGTATGTATGTATGTATCTGTAAACTGGTATGAAGCGGTAAGGAACATATCAATTAATGTGTAGCTAATACATTAACATGCGTGAAACGGCGTAGGAAGGCTCAAACCTAGCAAATTTGTACCGGGCCTCCGGCTGTAAGACATAGTCACCTCATGGGCCACCCTGGTCCACACGGGTGTGGGCTCGCTACACCCAAATAGATCTATCACTCATGTCCCTCAGTCCTAAAACGAGGATTAATGGTCTTAAGAGTGCGCCTACCCTTTCACAAGATCTAACAGTATTTTCCTTAGCTAACCATACCATTTGTATTTGTCTGTAAACATTTAGTAACATGTACTTCACCCCCGAAGTTATAAAACAAAAACAATTTAAAGAAAAGGGGTACATGAACTCACAGTCTTGCGTCTTCAACAATCGTAACTCAAGCTCCTTCGGCGAACACGAATACCTACAACGTACTAACCCATTAGACGAACGGGTCATGCCTTGACTCAGTATTATTGTCTTTGAGTTACGTTTCTTTTGTGTCTTCGATATTATTCCAAATTATATAATTACTTGTTAAAATAATTAGTATTTCAACTTAAATTATATTTATAAATTTTGGAATAATATATTTTTGACTTGATACTTTTTGGGTGTTTATACATGTATTTCTTTCCCAAGGATGGGTGTATTTGTATTTGTATTCTTATACTTAATTTCACATTAATTTTCCGGAATATTATTTCTAATAAAAGTCCACCAATATATATTGTAATAAATATTATTTAGAAAAATGATTTATAATTTTTCTTTTGGCAAAAACATTTGTGTTTCCTTTATAAGTTTCAAAAAAATTATATATTTTCATGTCCAACGTAGAAAATATATATAAACTCATTTTTCTTCCAAAAATGATATGTTTCATATTTAATTGAGAAAATATATTTTTCTCCCAAAAAAAATATTGTATCTCATGTTTGTGTAAGAAAGTATATATTTCTTAAAAATAATACATCTTCTAAAATTTCAAGAAAAATATATATTTCATACTTGTCAAAAATAATATATTTTTCCTTGTAAAAAATATGATATGTTTTTGTAGTAATTGTAAAATCATACTTTTGTTTCCTTGGTATCCAAAATATTATTTACCAAAATATACTTTGTGAATAAATTCCGAAATATTTTTGTAAGTTTTATTCCATAGTTCGGTTTCTCCAATACTTTTGTGTAAATGTGTATATTTATTTCTTGGAATTTTGGTATTATTTTGGATTGTGATTCTTGGTATTTTAATGAGCTATACTATTTCATGTCCTAAAATAATATAACTAATACACGAATATACAAATAATCACACATGATGTCTTCTAAATATATATTTCCTAAATACATATTTAGTCATTTTTATTTATGAAAACCAACCTCCAATATTTGTATTTTTGTAACAAAAATTATGGCAAAGTTTTTGTAGAAAACTCATGATCAAAATACACTTGTAAATATTTGTTTAAAAATATTTTTCTAAGTGTTTATATTTTTAGAAAATTTTGCCATAGTTTCCCCTAAAAATGGAGGTTTCCATGCTTTCAAGCATATCATTTTCTTTTGTAAAAATCAACACAATTAATTCATAATCATCAACAAACAACCTTTACTTACCAATTTTGCCATAATCATGCATTTTCTACTACTTCAGAACTTGAATATTTGTGAAAATTTGTTGTAACTTACTAGTGTTCTTAGTAAGTCTTGTTACTCTTTAAAATGTGATTAGTTCTTTAAAAACTTCATTTTTAAAGAAGTTAGATGTTTACAACTTCAAATCATATTTTCTAAAAATATTTCTTTATGCATTCCTCTTGTTACACAAGCGTTTCTACACTTGTTCAACCACCAAAAATAAGATTTGTTTTTGTAAGAACCAAGATTAAATGAAACTCATGTTTTTAACTTGGTTCCTTTGAAAAACCATTCATAAATCTTTAGATCTATATGATTAATAACTTACTTTGATCATTATTTTTCAAGAAATCAAAGTATTCTTTCAAGTTCATGATTCATGTGTGGATGATCTATCATCCTACAACATTTCTACTTTCTCATCTTGCTAGATTATGTTTTTAATCATGATCTAGCAAGATCTTATGATGATCAACATCATTTCTACAAACAATCAATGATCAACCAGCATAACAACTCATATTCATCAAGATTACTTCATTAAACAAGCTTATGTTCATGTTTACTTCTTATGGTTTTTAGTGTTCTTTAAGTTCTTGATTATGATTCTTCTTTAACCACTTAAAATAGAAGTAATATAGCAAGATCAAGACCCTTACCTCTAGCACAAGGCTAGGGATGATCAAGAGGATAAATGAAGTGGATAAAAGCAAATGAGAGAGGTCATTCCACTTCCACAAGCTCCTAGCCTCTTTATATGACCTCTAGCACCTTTGTGAGTATGTAGAATGGATGGAAGTAAAGTGATGGTGGTGGTGGTCTTCGGCCGTGAGTGAGCAAGGGAGGAGGAAGAAGATGGGTGTGTTGTGAGAAATGAGATCAAGATCCTATAAGACCTTCTTATAATCCATGCTCATGGTTTAACTTTTGTGTATTACGTTTAGTAAAGCATCTACAAGATCTATTAAATTATTAAAATAAATCATCTTTGTGGGGCCCTTGTTGGCCGTAAATAGGTGGGGGGGGGGGTCTAGACTAGGTTTCGACCAAATTAGTTGGTTTATGGTTAGATTTCAAATGTTAGTTAGTGTTTTTAGTTATTAGATATTTATAGAGTGTGTTATGATGTTCGGGGACCATAACTAGCTTGGTAATGTTAAAACAATGCTTCTAGTGTAAATTTGGTGTTCCGGGTAGTGTCCGGTTGGTTACTGGTTCGTTAGAGTGCTAAACTTTGCAGTTCAGTGTGCTTTATGTTACCTTTTGTGACACTTTTGATTCCCGACACTTAGGAAAGCATTCAGGACCATTTAACCATATTTCTGCGTAAAATTAGATTGTTAAATTGCTGATTTTTGCTGAATTTTGCTAAATTCAGCACTTTGGGTGAGTTTTAGGCACTTTCCGGCACTTAAACTATCTCTAGGAAGGCAGTTTTATGATCCTTACTTTCCTACACACTATACTAGAGTCATACTTAGTTTTTGGCTCATTCTGTATCTCAATGCACTGTCTGTCTAAGTGCTGAGTCCTGTCACATTATCCTGATTTATCAGATAACTGTGCTAACTACACTTAATTCATCATTTGAGGCAATATAGCTTTCATGCAGAAATGACATGACATTAAACAATGTATGATACACACGTATGTATATGGCAATAATCAGAAAGCAGTTAATTGCAATTCAGCACAGTCATTAAGCACTTAATCATGGTTAATTAATTGTACGGATACCTGAATTTCTGACAGTTGTCACAATTAGCAACACCACAAATCAGTAATAATCATACAAGTACTTTCAATAAGCATGAGACAGAATTCACTTACACATCGAAGATACCATCTTCCAGGATTAGCCTGCGTTTCTGATTGTTTGTAAACCGTTTGCCCACCACAAGGACAGATAATGTCTGAGGTTGAGTTTTCGCCATTGTTTCCTTCGATCGAAGCACAGAGGAAGAAGAGCTAGACATTTTCAGCAACAAGGAATTAAAGAGGGATTGCATATTGGGGGGGGGGGGGGCAATTGAATAATTGGCGGAGCACGATTGAAGAAGGGTGTTGAACAGCGATTGAATTGGGGCAAAATGAGGAGCTAAGTTTCTTAAATGAGGAAGACGAAGGGCAAAATGGACATTTCAACGCGGACTAACGGTTATAATAACGTTGGCTGGACGGAGGGGGTAATATTGCGACACAACATCAACGTTGGGGGGGGGGAATTGAAATTATTTCTAGGGAGGGGGTCAGAGTGCCAATTGGCTTAAACCCCAGAGGGTAAAATTGCAGTTTACTCTATTAATTAATTAAAAAAACACTTTCAAAATGTTGATTGGTCAAAATTTTGAAACTCTTTTCCTTCACGCCGTTATCAACATAACGCCCCCAACAATTTGAAACCCCATAGCTCCCCCTGTAATGGTGTTCAGGGGCCCCATGGGGCGCTTTGCCCATTTTCTCCTTGTGATGGCGCCCCATTACGTTAGACCTAAAAATGTCGACTAACATTTTTCTCTCCTCAAAGCATTCACATCAACCCTCAAATTATGTGAGGGAGGGTTTTATTTTATGAAAAGTGGCTATAGGTGGTTGTCAGTATAAGAGATAGAAAATGTTAATGTTCATTTGTAAATTTGAGGGGACATTGTTCACCCTTTATAAAATTTTTGTATATTTTGAAAGTAGTTGTGAGTGGAAGAAAGATAAAATATAATGATAAAAGTATTATTTAATTGAAAATGAGAGAGAAAATATAGTAATATTTAGTGTAATATAGGGTAAAAATGGAGGGTTGGATGTGAGTGCTCTCACCCTCCACTATTTTTTCTCCTCACTCCGCACTCCAACCACTCAGTTTTAGGAGTTCTTAACCAATTACTTCCCTACCATCTCTCATCTTCACCTCACCCTCACTCTCCCCCACATCACGTTTCTCTTCATAAAACCCCATAATACAATTTATGGACCAATCTTTTTTTTTTTTGAACGGCAAAATCACTTTATATATATATATATATAAAAAGCCAGCAAGAAACTGGGAAACAAACAAAAAACTGGAAAAACACAACAAAACGACAACACAATTACAATAAGTCTAGAACTTGGAAGTTCATCCAATTCTCCCAGCTCGGCCTCTTGTTCTTCGCCCGGTTTCTTATCCATAAAAATGCATCTTCTTTAATAAGCTCCACCGACTTATTAACCGGTATAAAGCAGCCTTCAAAAATTTTGGCATTCCTCGCACTCCAAATTCTCCACACTGATGCTAGCACAATCATATAAATGATTTTTTTTTCCAATTACTTCCACCCGGTCTCTGCTTGACGTACTCAAAGAACTCCCGGAACGAGTTTATGTTACCTGGGAAGCTTATCCGAACCCAGACCAGCACATTCCACCATATGCTTTTTGCCCAAAGACAATTAAAGAAGATGTGATCCGTGTTCTCCACATCGAGCCCGCAGCGAGGGCAACTTACATCGACGACCGATATCCCCCTTTTAATCAGCCCTTCTCGAGAAGCGATTTTGTCCATAAGCACCCTCCATAACATTAAGTTAGCTTTGGGTGTGGCCCAACTATTCCAAACATAAGGCGTCTCGTCGGTGAAGCCGGCGAATTTAGTTTTTCGATATCAAGACGGACCTGTTTAACAGAGAAAATTGCATCGGTGTCGTTTCTCCATTTCCACGAGCCGTTTTCCACTACCAGATTGTGCCGCAAATCAATACCCAGTTTGGCTAATTCCGTGTCCACGCTGCCAATATGCTTCCAGATACCCGCGATCGACTTATTTTTAGGAATCAGCTGATTTAGATTATTATTGCAGTGAATGGAGGCGACAACCTTGGCCCATAACTGATTTGGATTCGCCTTATACCTCCACCACCATTTTGTTAGCATCGCGTAGTTGAAATCCGAAAGACATCCAACCCCCATGCCACCTTTTTTCTTCGATTTAAGCAGCAACTCCCACCGAACCCATCTGACTTTGTTCTTGCGGTCCGAAATGCCCCAAATAAAATCTCTTCGAATCTTCTCAAGTTTGATTAACACACATTTTGGGGCGGCGAACAAAGAAAGGTAATATGCAGGGAGGCTACCCAACACGGATTTTGCTAAGGTCATACGCCCGGCGAACGACAAATGTCTAGCTTTCCATTTAGATAACTTAGCATTTAGTCTATCGATAACCGGTTTCCATACTTTAGCCCGCTTCATGTTAGCTCCAATAGGGACGCCAAGGTAGTTGAAAGGAAGACGACCCACTCCACAATTGAGCTTAGACGCCAATCGAGAGACCTCCATGTCTTCCACTCCTACTCCGAAAAGCTTACATTTACGGTAGTTCACTTTCAAGCCCGTAACCAAATTTATCCACCTAAGAAGCCGGCTTAGGCTGACCACATTTTGGTCCGTCCATTTGCCTATAAACAACACGTCGTCTGCATAACAAAGGTGTGAGAGACTCGGACCTCCATTAGGAAGATCAAATCCATGAAAAAGACCTTGAACCAAAGCCCTATTCATAAATAAGTTGACGGCCTCCATAGCGATAATAAAGAGAAAAGGAGATAGCGGATCTCCCTGTCTTAGACCCCTTTTGTATCTAAATTCCGCCGTAGGAGAGCCATTCACGAGCACCGATCCCATTCCCGACTCAAGACACCCTTTTATCCAACCTATCCATTTTTCCGGGAAACCCATACCCTCCATCATCCGAAGAAGAAATTTCCAGTTTAAGGAGTCGTACGCTTTCTCAAAATCTACTTTAAAAATAAGCAACTCGGCTTTATTTTTCTTAGCCCAAGCGACGGATTCACTCATAATAAGCAGGCTATCGAGAATGTTTCTTCCCCCAACAAACGCCGATTGAGACTCAGAAATAACTTCATTGATAACGAATTTCAGCCGATTAGCCAAGACTTTGGCTAATATCTTATACACCGAGCCCACCAAAGAAATCGGTCTAAAGTTCGCTATCACTTCAGGATCTTTCTGTTTTGGTATAAGAGCCACGAACGAGGCGTTACATCCTTTGCTCAAAGTTCCATCTTTATGAAAGTCCCTCATAAACCCCATAATAAGGTGTTTTAAATCATCCCAGAAAACTTTATGGAATTTCATCGTAAACCCATCCGGACCCGGGGCTTTCCCTCCGTCACAACTTTTTAGCGCTTTAAAAACCTCCGCCTCAGAAAACTCTTCACACAGCATAGTTTCTTGATGGACCGAGATCCTAGGCAAACCCTCACCGCTGAATTTGGGCCTTCTCCTTATTGGTTCCGAGAAAATCTTTTTAAACCACTTTCTAATACCATCTTTAAGTTCTGTCGGGTCCGAGACCAACCTATCATCAAACTTTAGGCCATGGATCCTGCTGGAGGCAATTTTAACATTCAGAGTTTTGTGAAAAAAAGAACTATTTTCGTCCCCGAATTTCAACCAGTTGACCCTCGCCTTTTGCTACAAATTTTTGACCTTTACGTTTTCCAGCTCGACGACCTTAGCTTTTAGGTTCATTCTCAATCTTTTGTCAGCCTCCGTTAAAGACCCTAACTCCGCTTTTCTTTCTATATCCCCTATGGTGTTTATCATCTCATTGACTTCCAAAGATTCAGCCACATTTACCTGCTTCCTCCATTTTTTGATCTCGACTTTAATCCGTTTTAGGGTCTCAGCTAAAATACTATCAAACTTACCCCCCACTGAACCGACCGAAAGGACCTGTTTGACTATCTTAACCAGATTTTGATCCGCAACCCAAGCGTTGAAAAACTTAAACGGGATCGGGCCAAAATCAATTAAGTTACAGGACAGAGAAACAGGACAATGATCAGACAACCCCCTGGAAAGAACTTCAGCTTTTGCACAAGGCCAACGGTTCAAAAATAAATCATTGACCACGAATCTATCCAATTTACTTAATTTCACATCCGCATGGCCCGATAAGAAAGTGAACTTACCACCCGACATTGAGAATTCGAAAAGCCCAGCCCTAGAGATGAACCCGTTGAAAGCTTCCGCAGCACCTCTGTCGAACTTCGAATTAACCCGCTCGTCTTCTGATCGGACATCATTGAAATCTCCAAAAAGAACCCACATTCCTTCATATCTACCGATCACGTCCAATGTCTCATCCCACAGAACCTTCCTTTGCCTCGCATCATTGGGGGCATGAATATTCAATAAATTCACTATATCCTCAACATCCGACACTTTTCCTGAGACCAAAAGAAACCGCTGATGTTTCAGAATCATGTCGACTTTGAGCACATCCGGGTTCCACAACGTAGCTAAACCGCCCGATCTCCCTGAGGAGTCCACCGAAACGGCTTTGAGATTCGAATTACCCCAGAAGCTTCGCAACTCGAACTCCGATAACCCCGATCTGTGAGTCTCCTGCAAGCCAATCACATCGGCTTTCATCTTAACCTTCAAACTTCTGACCCAAGGACCTTTAGCCCCTGCTGCGACCCTATTGATATTGAGCGAGATAAAATTCATAAGCGACTGGTGTTCTCCATTTCCCCCCTCACTAACTTTCTCACATGATTGTCAAAACCAGTGGTTTCAATACCCAATTTCTCACTGAAATCAAGAGTGTCAGCCACCTCTGCTTCGAATTCCCCCAGGCTCTGAACAGGACTCGAAACAACACCCCTCGGTTCCCTTAGGGAATTACAGTCAAGAATCTCCTTTTCGCCCCTGTTTATTTGTTCTTCAATTCTGAAAATCTCCTCTAAATTAAAAGGGTCTGAATCCTCCTCACCTACCTCAGCCGAAATGTTCAGATCCGGGGTGTTAAACTGTTGGGCCTTTTTCTTTTTAGCAATTTTATTGGGCCTTAAAGTGATATAACTAGGGCGAGTGGGCTCAACTTCAGGCCCAACGACAGCTGCATCTGGCCCGAACACGTGCACAACTTCACCTTCGAATTCTCTCTCCTCAATAATAACTCCTCCAGAATCTCTCTCCTCATTTACTCTAAATGTCTCCAAATCCTGATCCCCATGCAAACCTACATCATGCGCGTGGGGAGAAAATCCATAATGATTATTGCCCATGCACGAGGGTGGGGAGTCCGACATGCACCTGTTCACCTTCTCCCATCCATAATCGTTGGACTTTTCATCTTCCGGAGACATCGCCGGACAACCCAGCTCCGGCGCTTCGTCACCGAACACTGAAGACTCCCCGTCCTCTTCCGACTTCGTCGAATCCAGAAAGGCTGGGTTCCACTTACCTGCTATTTCTTCGACCCACACAGTCAGATTATGACCTTTCCAAGAAAGAGATACTTCTTCAGACACCCTTCTTCCTGTCTTAACCAGAATCGCCAACCGATCTTCCGCCATATTTCCGTCATCAAACGAGGCCTCAGACTTCACGAGAAGGCGACCACACCTTTCTCCTATCTTGTTAAAAATGTGATGATCCCACAGAGAAACGGGGACACCTAGGACATTGATCCAGGCCACTCTTTCAAACAACGGGGGGATCCCTTCCCAGATATACAACCTGGAAAACCATTGTTCCCACTCCTCCACCCTAAGCCTGAGATACTCGTCCGCTTCCTTGACACTGTTGAAAGTTATGAGAACTTTGAGCCCCCCCAAGTATCTAAGAACCAACCCCTCCTCTAACAAATCTTTCAGGTTGTTAAGGATATCAATATCCTTAGATTCGCCCACTAGAGACTTAAATTCCAGTTTCTTTTGCGTCTCCGAATTCACAGGGGGTAGCTCAACCTTCAATCTATCCACCGGGTTCTCCGAGACCTTAAGATTTTGTACGACAGAGCTGTAAGTTTTACCGCCATAGGCGTTGAAGGCAGTACCTCTTTACACTTTGGATTCCCTCTGTTCTTTCCGTCCACCCTGATTATCCGGGACTACTCTCTGCAATCTATCAAAAACCGAGACTCTTTCCCCATCCGCCGGCCTAACAGTCTTCAAACCGTCCCTGTTAAATTTCGCCAAGTTTACGTTTATAACTGCCCCATCTATTCTAATCTCCTTAAGCGTCTCGATCCAATAGTCCACATCTTTAATTTTATAAAGCTTTATAAATCCAAATTTGTTACCAGCCCCATCTCTTTTCCAAGGGACAAACACATCCTCCAGTTCTTCCAGATGACCAAAGGCCTTCCAAAGAGTAGCCTTGTTACAGGAGTCCGGGAGATTCGAGATGAAGAAGGAAGTAGAATCACGAAGTCTCATCTCTTTGTTGGCAAAGATTTTCTCCCTCTTAGCTTCTTTCTTACTTATGACATAGTGCCAAGAATCATCTTTTTGGTACCGTTTACTGTTGAAATTTCAACCAATAAGAATGTTTTATTTTACTTCATTTAATTTTTGTATTGGGGTATATTAGTAAACTTAGATGTATCATTAATTGCTAGTATTCATTTTTAATAGTTAACTACATTAAATTTCTAACTTATTTAAAAAAAAACATATTTTTCGAAAAAAGAAAAAATATATAATTAAAGTGTAGCACAAATTACGAGGTGTGTAGGATGAATTACGAGCTGTGTAGGATAAATTTCAAAATGTCTATGATATATTTTGATGTGTGTAAGCAAAAATTTAAGTGTGGAGTATGATAGTGTTTATGACTAATTCAAAGATAATAATAAATGAGTTGAGAGAAAAACTATTTAATGTTTTACATCTGTACCCTTTGTTCTTTTTTTCTTAATTTAAGGCTAGAGTGTATGGTGATGGTCCTCCAAGGGAGGATGATCCGCCACATAGGCGTTACGTCATAGTCCTCCCAAAGATGGTCCATCCCACAAAACTAGAGGGTATGAGAGGATGATCCTACCCCCACCACTATGTACAAGTACCACCAGCCTAATGTACAAATCACAAACAAAGGGGGCCCACCATAATTGGTTCGTCGCTTTTGGCAAGACCTCGACGTTGAGGACGGGACGTGGGGGGGGGGGGGGCGGCGTGGATGTTGCTTCGTCGCCGGTGGAAGACAGACCAGGATGGTCCTCCATACCATGCAACCTAATTTTCTTATCAAATGAACCTTCCCCTAACATGTTATTTATTTTAAACCCATTAAATACCTAGCTAAAATTGGCCCTATAGGGTCTGTTTGTTTCTACTAGCCTTAACCCAATTTTTTTCGAGAATTATTCGGGACGACGTTGCATATGATGATATGAGGATAATACAATTTGCAATTTGGGGCACAACTATAAATACCCCCTCGTATGAGAAGCAAGTTGACAAATATATTTCTATTTCTCTATATACTTTCTCTTCTTGCATACACATATTTACTCTCATATTTGAGTTTGGTTTACAGAGAGCGTTATCTTATGTTTGTAGTGAGACTAACGGTAGTTAATTTAACAATTCAATCCTCACATCTTGTAGGCCTTGGCACTAATCCATTCTCAGTACTGTTACACGGTCTAAACATTTTGGTGGAGATTTTTTGTAACAACAATCTACATTATTATGATTGATAAATACATATATACACACACGTTGTTATTGATAAATTCCGTAGAACATTTGTTATAATTATTGAAACATAGAGGTGTGCACGGTTCGGTTCGGTTATTAGTATTATCCGTAACCGTAACCGAAGTCATCGGTTAATTGGTTAATTTGTCGGTTTTCGGTTCGGTTCGGTTATTAGTATTATCCGTAACCGTAACCGAAGTCATCGGTTAATCGGTTCGGTTAATTTTCGGTTAATAACCAATTCAAACAAGGGCTATTTTTTTTTGCTTAGAAATACATGTAATGGAGGTATAAATACATGAAATGGATGTATAAATAAATGAAATGGAGGTATAAATGCATGAATAGATGTTTAAATACATAAAATGGAGGTATAAATAAATGAAATGAATGTATAAATAAATGAAATGAAGGCATAAATAAATGAAATAAAGGTATTATTACATGAAATGAAAGTATAAAACACAGAATACATGAAATAGAGGTATAAAAACTAGAAATATATAAAAAATAAAGGATTCGGTTCGGTTCGGTTAATTTCGGTTAACCGATGGTAAAAAAATATATCCGGTAACTGACTTTCGGTTAATTCGGTTTTGGTTAATTTCGGTTCGATTTTGTCGATTTTTGGTTAAGTTTTGGTTAACGATTCGGTTATTGCACACCCCTAAACATGCAAAGTACTTAGCTATTGTAAGCAACTAACCCATGATTTCTACAATGACAAAAGTCAATGGTTGTGACCAAATTTGGTAAAGAGTCAAAACATACATATGATACAAAACTAAGAGAAAATTCCTACAAATATGAGTGACTACTAAAAAACTATATTCTTACATAAAACAAAAACACTTGTAACTTCCATTGGTAATTGTTGATTTTGATTCAAAAAAATTATGTTGCGGTCGCTAAAGACTTCAATTGATGACCCTAAGAGTACGCCTTATATGGCGACTGACGTGCCAAACTTTTTTAATCATGTAATTATACGGATGTATATGCCTAAAAGAGAAACGCTCGAGCCTATAAAATGATGATCAATTAGACGAATCGGAACAAAGATTGGAAGAAGATGACAAACTAGGTGAAGAAGACACCCTTGGAGTTTGAGGGTGGTTTTGGGGTAGTTGACTGGTTTGATGAGTTGATCTAGATTATAAAAAGTGTGTGTATTCTTTAAATATCAGGGCAATAGGCTGCCAAACATACCAAAAAGATTAATGCAACTATCCCAAATTGATCTAGTTTAGTGCATTTCTGCCAAACTTGGAAAAAACTTAGAGCCCTCGTTTCCTTTCTATCATATTCGCCCAATAATTACACTAAAAATACTATATTTTCTCTTCTTTCAATTAAATAATATTTTTTTATATCTTTATCATTATTTTTTATTTCTCCTCCACTTCTAACCACTTTCAAAATATATTAAAAAACTATAGAGAGTATTTTTTTTCTCTCTACTTTACTCACAACAACTTTTTACGTAGTATAATATAAAGAACACAATCACATAATTTGTTGGAAGGGATGTGAATGCTCACACACCGTAACACCTAGAAATTGGAGCTTGGTATGATTAAAACTAGGTTAAAAATAAATTGTATCAATAGTAAGATTTGATTCTTTTAGAAGTCTATGTAGTCTTGAAATTAGATCCTCAAATTATACCATTAAAGACAAAAAAAAAAAAAAAAACCATTAGAGATCACACTTTAAAAGTCACATAAGAGGTATATTGTTTCGATACAATAACACTACTACTATGATTATAAAACTCTAAGCATTGGCGAAGTATAGAAGGGGCCGGGGGGGGGGGGGGGTCTGACTCCCCGAATTTTTTGCTCAGTAGTGTTATATATATAGTTTTCGTATAGAAATTTTTGGGTATATATGTTTTCAACCCCCGCCTTCGGGTCAAGCTTCGCCACTGACTCTAAGAGGTGGTTTATCAACACTAATCATTTATTCTCTGGCTCATGTAACAAAAGGACATTTCTTTAACCAAATTGTGTCAATATGGTGATGGGCTATAAGAAGCAAAATGAAGATGGTAGAATAAATAGAAGTAATAACCAAAATCATAAAGACATATGGGTAGTGATTCTTTTCTTGAACAAATATGGAAATATTCCAAGGATTCAAAATGATGATACAAAAGCTAGCTAATTCTAACACAATTTACCTAACCCTATTAAAGAATGGGCAATATACAAATTGAATCAAGAACACACCTTGAAAGCATAAAACAAACATAAGAGATCTTATATAACATCACCAATCCAATGTGATGCCCCTTGCAGTGAACAAATTATCAATATACTTTATAACGGGAAGTGACGCCTTTATATACCTCCTCATTTCATTCTCAGCCGATTCATCTGTCACCGATCATAACAAAATCAAACGTTAAAATGTTGTTTATCCATGAAAAAATAAGATTTTAGAATAAAAACTGATTCGGGTTCACAAGATACTTGGATTTTATCAAGATTTCATGAGGAATAAGAGTTTTTTTTTCATGATATTACATAAAAGTAAGTTGATTAGCTCACCAGTTTCATTCAGATTGAGCAAAAGTTGATCTCTTGTTGGAAGAGCACACATTCCAGCAGAAACTGCGGTTCTGACGGCCCATGTGTGGTATGGTGCGCAAACTTGTTTATAAGCAGATGAAGCTGCTTCTTTTAAAGAGTAATCACTGGAAGAATACAAGAATGATTAACATGTAAAATATGAATAAATTGATAACTAAGTTGTTGGATCACATGATTAAAAGATGTAAAAAAGATAAAAAAGCGTACTCTGTAGACAAAAAGTTTTGAAACAGCTCTCTAATGAGATCTAGACCCTGCCTAACTCTGCGAAGCTTGCGAGTCAGGCTTTCGGCTGCTTGCACTGTGTCGGTTTTCACATCGTAATCGATTACTTTGCTCAAAGTACCGTAAACACTTGCTGCATCCGCAAGATCATTGACCTGAAAAATGATAATAAAAAAAAATAAATTCCAAATCTAAATACAGGCTCAATTCGATCTTAATCTTAAGGTTGTTCATTATTCAGTTTCAAACCGATGAAACCCAAAACCAAACAAAATCCAAACCGTTTAAAACCGAACCGAACTACATATTCAGTTTTCGGTCGAAAACGAAATGGGTATTCGGTTTTCAAAAATCTGAATCCGGTTCAAGCCAAATATCACATAATGTTTTTTTTTTAATTAGCCCACTCCAAATTTTAACTCAAATCTTATATAACCCAACCCAACCCAATCCAATCCAAGAACAAATAATGGTAAAAAGCTTAACTAAAAATTCGGTTTTCCATCGAAAAACTAAAGTCAAATTCGGTTTTTGGTTCGCTTTTCAAAAATCTGAATTCAGTTCGAGCCGAATATAAAATAATGTTTTTTTTAATTTTTAAATTTAGTCCAATCCAATTACAATTTTGACTCGACTTTATTTAGCCCAACCCAATCCAATAACAAATAATCGTAAAAAGAATAAAAATATATTCGGTTTTTCCGTCAAGCCAAAAACGGAACCAAATTCAAATTCGGTTTTCTATTCCGTTTTAAACTTCCTAATTTCGGTTCAATTCAAGTAGTTCAACAAACCTTAGATGTGTATTCCATTTCAGCGAATTTAAAAGCGATACCGAGCGAACCAAACAATATAGAGACCAAAGAACACGCCTCGCAAAACGGCTTCAAATCCAACTCAAACAAAACATCCTTCTTGTTCCCCTTCTTAATCAAATCCGCAATTTCCTCAAACGCATCCGCAATCAGAGCAAGAGCAGTTCCTTCTCCCGCATCTTCAAACTCATCATCCTCAAAACTAATCCTATAAAAAAAAAAAACACAAGTTTCATCGTTAAAAAATGTAAACGAATGATCAAACAATACGATGAGAAGTAATTGAAGTGAAAGTTAAGAAACGTACTTGTCAGATGTTGTGAAGTATGAAAAGATATCCATAGATTGATGAAGTTGAAAATTGATGTGAATAATAATAATAATTATGGAAATGGCAAATGGTGGTGAAGATGGAAAATGGGAGGGTGTGTGTATATGAAGGTGGTGGATGACTAGTTTACGCGCCGGCCTGGAATATGTGCGCTGGGGTTTGGGTAAGCGCACGTCAGAGTTGATTAATATTCTTCTCCAATTATTAGGAAGTTGCGTTGAAACTAAAAAGATCTTGTGTTTTTCAAGTCATGACATAATGACCCCTTGAGAATGTAACGGTTTTTTAGTTTTGGTACGAGTGTGAACGATTTGAGTGGAGTCGAGACGTGAGTGTCGTAACCATGCCCCAGCTGGCATCGGAGAGTGACCGGCGTCCAAAGGAAAAACCCCACAGGTGCCTCGCCACATCGAATAGGACTTGACGGAATGAGAGCCGCTACAGAGGAGAATAAACCGCCTCAAGTGGGGATCGAACCTGGGCATCATGGGTAAAACCCTGGTGCATCAACCAGTTCGACTGGCATCATTTGCTTTGTTTTACTATTATAATTATTGTATAGTTTTTATTTATATAATAACTGTTAAAAAATAAAATAATAATCTTGTAATTGTTATATAGTTTTATTCATATACTTCAAACCCACAAAATATAAATATAAATATAAATCTTTGGGTATATAGCTCGGGTAAACAGGTATGTGGTTTCGGGTTTTAATCCCATATCCGTCCCTTACCTGCAAAAAAAAAATCAAAACTAATCCCATACTCGGCCCATACCTGTCGGGCGTCAGGTTTCGGGTATACCCGTCCCATATTTTTCGATTTTCGGGTATACTTGTCGGGCTCGGTGTTTTTTTTTTTTTTTTTTTTGCCATCCCTAAGTAGAGCGTGAGGTCGTCTAATATTGAGTCGGGCTAATTTAATTTAGGAGAGCTTAATCTTGACGCATTTAGAGCTTTATTTTTGAAACTCGCGCTAAGCTTTTGAGTAGTTTTTCGTGCTCAAACTCAGTTTAGGCTTAATTCGTTTATTATTTATTAGTTATTCATCTATATTTAAAGTTTTTATATAAAACATAAATACATAAACGTATTAAAAGAGCTTCGATATAAGCCTAGTCAAACTCGATATGTAAAACTCGAGATTGTTTATTAAAAGAGCTTCAATATAAGCTTGGACCCGTTTAAGCATTGTCCGATTCAAGAGATTGTTCATTAAAAGAGCTTTAATATAAGCTTGGGCCCGTTTAAGCAGTGTCCGATTCAAGATTTTAGTACTTCGATCAAAAGCACCTCACACATAACTCGTCTCGTTTACGCTCTAATTTTTGTTACTCACAGAAAAAAAGTGCAAGGTTTATTTTTCATTTTTTGAGTAACCCAAACACACAATTATTAATGGCTTACTTTCAATGGTAGATCCATAAATTTTGTGTACCGCCATCTGTTTCGGTTTTTAATTGCTTAAGGCTGTTTTTACCTGGTTAAGTCGCTGAAGTTAAACAAAATTCTTATAACTAGATACAGAGCCGTCTCCGAGAACTCTCAAAATAATTTAGGCCTCGGGCGAAATAAAAAATTAGGCCCAAAATTGTGGTAAGAGAAAATGAGTTAGAAAAAATATGACTTTGGTGGTGGAGCCAAGCTTAGAACTTGAGACCTCTACATTGACTTGAGGTGATTTTTTCCACTCCACCACCAACACTTTTATTTACAATAAATGAATGCATATGTTAAATATATAATTTACTATATATACAAAAGCTTATAATAGCCTTTCGGGCCCTTTAAAATTTTGGGCCTTGAGCGACGGCACGGGTTGGCCGGCCCAAGAGCCGGCCCTGACTAGATACTCTTTCTACTTTACAATGATAATTATATAAAGAGTATCATCCGATTCATCCCACTTCTCTATCTTCTAGATGTATAGTGTCTTCTAGATGCATATGTTCACGTGTTTAAGAGGAGTGGGTCACGTTAACTTTGGACCACTAGCCACATAAGTCGAGTTTCAAAACATAAAGGGCTTGTATTGTATATACATATGAAACAAAGGTGTGTGATGTCTTTCTTGATGACAGGAGGGGCATTGGGTGTCAATTATAGGGACCCTCATCATTGTGGCAGGCTGTGACAGTTGTGTTAGTTGAAACTTAAGCCACAAGAACATTATTTTCTCCAAAAAAGTATCTAAACTCAATTATCTTTTTGAATTATATGTTTAATCAATTTAATAGATTTATTTAAGTAAAGATACAATTTAATCAGTGAACAGATGATCAAAATTATTGTATTCACAAATGATGCAGATTACTAAAAAAATAAATCCATAGTGGAGCTTAGACCTTTATAGTTGTACAAAAAGGAGAGACATTTCCGGTTTGGAGTGTTCTCACGATTGTTGATGTGACATTCTCGTCTTTCCGAGTCACAATGTAGTATGTAAAACCATAAATAATATGTTAAAATTTCTCGACGCTAGAGCCTGACGTACGGTCTTACCAGGGCTTTCTTCGAAAATCTCAAAAAAAAAGGGTCATGTGCGAGATAAAAAGTTTGGGCCCTATTAATTAATCAATTATGTTTGTTTATTAATTTGGGCCAAGTCATTAATTCATTACACACTAAACATTTGGGCTTTAACGTTTTTTGGTTCATAAATCGAGGCCCTTTAAGTTTTTTTCTTTATAAACATACATATTTTTTATAATGAAATCCTAGCCATCCACGTGTGTAAATCAATGGCCAAGATTTGTTCACTCAGTTCGCAAATACACTACTGTTCACTCCAGAACCCCACCCTATATATATATATATATAAATTTTTTCGGGCCCTATTTCGTTTTGGACCCAGATCGGTCGCCCATCCGACATTTGCTCTGGGCCAGCCGTGGGTCTTACACTTACACATGCATGAATTACAAATATATGAAAGAATAAGTAAAGAGTAAGAGAATATTATTAGCTCGAAGTGAAAAGAGGAAGGTAAACCCCCTTTTCTAAGGGTAACTATGTTGGGCCGTTAGCTCTAGACAGAACTATATGCGAGTATCATCTACTATGATGCATAGGTTGATTTGGTAGGTATAAATAATTTATAATGGTTTATATTGTCCTCATAGTTCCATACTTGAAATTTGATTATGTATTTAATAATGTTCATATAATGTGTATGTATGTGTGTTTGTGTCTGTGAATTTTTTTTTTTATCTTAAAATATATTTCATTCCAATAATTTGGGCAAATTACATAAGGATAGCAGGTAGACGAGCAACAAACTGTGCCGCCATCTCTTTCTGAATATAATCTACTAAAAACATCTAATAGGAATAAACAATAAACATAATAAAGAGAAAATTGGATCTAACTTTTTTTTTCGAAAGGTAAACATAATAAAGAGAAAATTGGATCTAACTAAGTTAAAAAAGGAACCCTGTAGTATAGTATACGAAAAGTTGAGTGAACAAAAGTAATTAAAATTCAAATGGGATTTGGGAATAATAGAGTAGCCAACGTCTAAGTTCGAACTCCGAGACAAACACATTTATAATTTTTTTTCAAGCTAGAGTTTGACTCATTCATAATTTTTAAAATAGAGTTTGTATATGTGTAATTTTATTTTTACATATACTTGATTATTTTGATCTCATATATAACAACACTAGGTTATAACCCCGTGTATTACACGGGTCGAATAAATGAATTTTATATACTAAATAATAACACAATATGTCTTTAAAAACCTCTTTTATTGCACGGGTTGAATAAATATAATTTTATATATATTAAATAATAAAAAGTTGAGTAAACTGTCATTTTGGTCCCTGTGGTTTGGCCAGTTTTGCCACTTTAGTCCAAATCTCAAACTTATTACATCTGGGTCCCTATGGTTTGCATTTTGTTGCCATTTTGGTCCAAAATCCAAAAACCCTCCATTTTGACTGTTGAAAACTGGTTATTTTGTCCTTTAGTGCAGGGGCATTTGGTCCATATTAATTTATTATAACATTTCAATAATTAATAACATCATCTTCAAGAACATCATCAAACATCATCACCAAAACCCAGCAAATCCAGAAAATCAAGAACATCTTCAAGAAAATAAAGAACCCAGAAAATCGTCATCTTCAAGAACATCATCAAAACCCAGACATCGTTCATCTTCAAACATCACCATCAAAACCCAGAAAAATTACAAAAATCAACAAACGATTTCTAAACAAAAACAAATAGACAAAAAATACAAGATGAATTACCATTCTCCTTCTCATTAATCTCTCCAGAAGGCCCAAAATGGGAGTTTACTCTATAATAAAAGTATGGAAATTCTTTTGTGTAGAATGTTTCCCTCTTCCCCATAAATAAAGCTAACTGAATGTACCCGCCATTCACTTTCACTTTCTCCAACTCTCTCCCTCACATGGCCACCGATCAGATTTTCATCTCCAGGAGGCCCAAGAAGAATCGCAATCGGCAGATCTGAACCACCATCACCCCCAACCACCACCCCGCACCAACAGCCCCGCACCCCCACCACACCGGCAGATCTGAACCACCATCTCTCACGGCGCACCACCACGCCAACATGTCTGAAACAAGCATCATCCACCCACCACCATTCTGCACTAGAAAGAGAGAGAGAGAACCGAACGAGAGAGAAACATGAGAGAGAGAGGAACGCAGAGATGACGATGACGATGGTGGATCTGAGTTTCGGTAGGGACGACGCCGGAGTGGTGCTCAGGTGGGACGACGCCGGATTATGTGGTGGTGCTCAGGTGGGACGACGCCGGTGGTCACAGTCTGTGTATATGTATGTGTGACTGATCGATTTGGGGATGATGATGATCGATTTATGTGGTGGTGCTCAGTTAACTGATTGATTTAGAGAGAGAGAAGGTCTCAGTTATTTGGGGATGATGATGATCGATGTCTATGTTGTTTATTTGTGTATATGTATGTGTGTATATTAATATATATATAATAGTATAGTGTTATATTTGTTATATAATGGTATATAGTGTTACATAGTGTTATATGTTATTATATGGTCTTACATATTGTTATACGGTGTTTATATGGTGTTATATAGTATTATATATAGTGTTATAATACACTTCTCACACTTTGAGCACTTTTTACGGGATCCTCTACCTATATATATATATATATATATATATATATATATATATATATATATATATATATATATATATATATTATTTTGATTTAAGAAAATGTTAAATGAAAAGCAAAATGACCAAAATGCCCCTGAACTAAAAGACAAAATAGAAGGTTCCAACAGTAAAAAAAAATAGGGTTTTTGGATTTTGGACCAAAATGGCAACAAAATGCAGACCACAGGGACCCAGATGTAATAAGTTTGAGATTTGGACTAAAGTGGCAAAACTGGCCAAACCACAGAGACCAAAATGGCAGTTTACTCTAAAAGGTTATATCTATAAGAACCATATTGTACGGGTTGAATAAATATAATTTTATATACAAAATAAAAAAGTTATATCTTTAAAACCGCTTGTTTTACACGAGTTTAATAAATGTAATATTGTTTACCAAATAATAAAATAATACATCTTTAAGAAACCATATTTATTATACGGGTTGAATAAATGTAATTTTATATACCAAATAATAAAAAAATACATCTTTAAAAATATGTGTATTACACGGTTTGAATAAATGTAATTTCCTTTACTAAATAATACAAAATATATATCCTTAAAAAAACCCCGTGTATTGTACGAATTGAATAAATCTAATTTTATAAATCAAATAATAAAAAGTTATATCTTAAAAAACCTCATCTATTACACGGGTCGAATAAATGTAATTTTGTATAGTAAATAATAAAAAAAGTATATCTATAAAAACCACGTGTATTACACGGGTTTAATAAATCTAATTTTATATACCAATTATAAAAAAGTCATATCTTTCAATATACTAATGGATAATACTCGATACGCGATGGATATAGTGATTGTAAAGATGGTTCTTGAAAAGAAGATATGTTATTCAAGAAGCAAATCAACATATATTTGAGTGATAAAATGTTGGTACCAATTCCGACAAATTGAATTATAAATTATGTAATAAAATTGATATAATAATTTTTTTAGTAATGAAAATAAAAATATTATTTGTTAACAAAGTCTCAATAAATTTAACCCTTTATTTAAAACTTGTAAATGTAACGAAGTCTCAATAAATTTAACCATTTATTTAAAACTTGTAAATGTAGAAATGATAAATAATATTAGTTAATTTTATTTTAAGTTTCGTAAAATTTATTTGATACCAAACTAAACA
Source organism: Helianthus tuberosus (assembly GCA_030545235.1). NCBI lineage: Eukaryota > Viridiplantae > Streptophyta > Magnoliopsida > Asterales > Asteraceae > Helianthus > Helianthus tuberosus. The sequence continues at coordinate 26,492,287 of CM060396.1, read as the reverse complement.
AAACGTTCAAATATATAGTTAATATCAAGAGTAAATTACGATTTTGGCCCCTGTGGTGATATCACTTTGACCCTTTTAGCCAAAAAACAAATCTTTTAACATCTGAGCCTACAACGTCTTTTTTTTCTAACCCTTTTGGCCCCTACCAAAAGGGTTAGAAAAAAAGACGTTAGAGTCCAAAAGGGTTAGAAAAAAAGACGTTGAGGCCTCATATGTTAAAAAATTCCTTTTGGGGCTAAAATGGTAAAAGTGATATAACTACAGGGGCCAAAATCGTAATTTACTCTAATATCAAATTAGATAACTAAGTTTGAATTTGAAGTAAATAGATAAATATAAAAGTAATAATTAAACTAAATAATATTTAGTAGGAGGATTATCTATAATTAATTAGACAAGTTAGATAACTAAGTTTGAATTTGAAGTAAATAGATAAATATAAAAGTAATAATTAAACTAAATAATATTTAGTAGAAAGATTATCTATAATTAATTAGAAGATATTAAAATAAAATTATAATTATCTATAAGACATGGACTAATATGATGACAAGTGTCCTCAAAGTGGTTTCTTTTATTATATGTATAGATTTTATATGTGTGTAAATATATACTATATTGAATAAAATTTGTTATTTTTAGGTTGTTCATGAAATGTGTTATAAAGTAGGGTTGAGATTAGACTCGTTTAGCACTAGTGCGTTCAAGCTTTTAAAAGTTTAATTTTAGGTAATTAAAAAAACTCATCTCATAGATACTTGAAGATGCTAAATCCGTTGAGAATTATGGGGTTTCCCTAAATCCTGATATTGCCTTGTTCAATAAGCTACCTCTGAACTATAACCGACCACAGTCCACATAAGAACGTGGGGTATATGGTGGGGCGGGGGTTTGAGGCATGGGTTGACACGTGGATATGGGCACTCAATACACAAACCCAAGTTCACATAGGGGCATGGTGGGCGTGGCTGGGCTGGCGTGGCCAAGCCACATCAAATTTTTTTAATATATATATATATATAGGGTAGGGATCCTAAGAGAAGTCCACCATATTTGAGAAACTTGAGAAGCAATCTGGATCACACATTTTACCTAAGCAAAAAATGCAAAAAAAGGTGAAAAAAATGTAATTTTTTTTTTTTTTTTTGAAAATCGCTGCTTTTTCTTTAAGTATTAAAAAAAAAAATTTTTTGGATTTATACACATGTATATATTGGTAATCTTTTAACTATACATATATGTATATTGTCAATTATACATATATGTATATACATGTTTAAAATTGAAAAAATGTGTATATTGTTAATCTTAAACCATAAACACTAAAGCTAAACCCTAAAGCTAAACCCTAAACTCTAAACCCTAAAGCTAAACCCTAAAGCTAAACCCTAATTCTAAACACTAAAGCTAAACCCAAAAGCTAAAACTAAACACTAAAGCTAAACCCTTAATGCTAAACCCTAATACAAACCCTAAAGATAAAGCTAAACCCAAAAGTTAAAGCTAAACCCAAAAGCTAAACCCTAATGCTAAACCCTAAATACTATTGCTAAACCCTAATACTAAACCCTAATGTTAAACCCTAAAGCTAAACCCTAAACCATAAAGCTAAACCCTAAACCCTAATGCTAAACCCTAAATACTAATGCTAAACCCTAAATAACACTTATTTTTCAATTTTAAACATGTATATACATATATGTATAATTGACAATATACATATATGTATAGTTAAAAGATTAACAATATACACATGTGTATAAATCCAAAAAAAATTTAAATTTTTTTTTTTTTGTTTAAATTTTTTTTTTTTTAATTCTTAAAGAAAAAGCTGCGATTTAAAAAAAAAAAAAAAAAAAAAAATTTTTTTTTTGCATTTTTTCACCTTTTTTTTGCATTTTTTTGTTTAGGGAAAATGTGTGGTCCAGAATGCTTCTCAAGTTTCTCATTTAGCCTACTACTTCTCACATGATCCTTATCCTATATATATATATATATATATATATATAGGGCAATGCTAGACAGAAAACCCTCATTTTCTTAGAAAACTCTGGAAACCCAAATCTCCCCCCATTTTTACCCAACCCCCGACATTTTTTTTTTGAAAAAAATAACACATGTAATATACATGTTTTAGAGTGTTTTGGGCCAAAAAAAACAAAAAAGCGCCGAAGGGATTTTTTTAAAAAAAATAAACAAATTTCAGCAATGTCCGGTTGCCTAACATGTGTTAGGCACAAAAGACAGAAATTGCTGAATTTTTTTTTAAATTATCCCATTCGGCGCTTTTTTGATTTTTTTGGCCCAAAACTCTTAAAAACATGTATATTACATGTGTTATTTTTTTCAAAAAAAAAAAAAAATGTCGGGAGGTTGGGTTTTCTAGGGTTTTTTATATAGATAGGGTTTTCTATATAGCCCTACCCATATATATAAACCATTAAAAACTACATAAAGATACATAATAATTACAAAAAACATAGTATCAAAATAAAAACAATCATTCTTCGTCGTCTTCGTCGGTTTCGAACCCAGGAATCGTTGAAACATGATCCACCAAATCAGATCGAAGGTTGTGATGTATATCCCTTGACTTGATCAAAAATTCATTTGACGATTTATCTTCGTCTGTAACTGTTACGTTATCTGGTTGGGGGTCATCGTCATCATAGTAGGTAACGACCGCTCTACATTAATCCTCCAAAATCATGTTGTTAAGAATGATACATGCGTGCGTCACGTTTCCAATCTGATCCTTGTCCTATAGTCGACAAGGCATTGCCAATATTCGCAACCTTTTCTTTAAAACACCGAACGCTCGCTCGACGTCTTTACGTGCAGCCATTTGGACCCTGTTAAACTTTAATCTCTTTGGATCTATGGTACCGTGTCTTGTGAACGATTTTACGAAAACCCCTCACTCCGGATAAATCCCATCAACTAGGTAGTACCCATACACGTACTCAACCCCGTTTACAAATAAACTTCCTTTGGGTCCTATACCATTTACCCGACCATTGAAAAGGGGCGAATGGTTTATGATGGTAATATCGTTATGTGAACCTGGCATACCGAAGAACGTATGCCATATCCAAAGATCTTGGGACACAACCGCTTCAAGCATGATGGCTGGCATCCCGTGAAAACCACTCGTGTGAGCGCCTTGCCATGCGGTTGGACAAAGTTCCCAAGGCCATTTCATACAATCTAAACTACCTAGCATCCCGGGTAGCCCATGATAATGTGCGTGATATTCCAATATTTATAGATTTTATATGTGTGTAAATATATACTATATTGAATAAAATTTGTTATTTTTAGGTTGTTCATGAAATGTGTTATAAAGTAGGGTTGAGATTAGACTCGTTTAGCACTAGTGCGTTCAAGCTTTTAAAAGTTTAATTTTAGGTAATTAAAAAAACTCATCTCATAGATACTTGAAGATGCTAAATCCGTTGAGAATTATGGGGTTTCCCTAAATCCTGATATTGCCTTGTTCAATAAGCTACCTCTGAACTATAACCGACCACAGTCCACATAAGAACGTGGGGTATATGGTGGGGCGGGGGTTTGAGGCATGGGTTGACACGTGGATATGGGCACTCAATACACAAACCCAAGTTCACATAGGGGCATGGTGGGCGTGGCTGGGCTGGCGTGGCCAAGCCACATCAAATTTTTTTAATATATATATATATATATAGGGTAGGGATCCTAAGAGAAGTCCACCCTATTTGAGAAACTTGAGAAGCAATCTGGATCACACATTTTACCTAAGCAAAAAATGCAAAAAAAGGTGAAAAATATGTAATTTTTTTTTTTTTTGAAAATCGCTGCTTTTTCTTTAAGTATTAAATTTTTTTTTTTTTTTTGATTTATACACATGTGTATATTGGTAATCTTTTAACTATACATATATGTATATTGTCAATTATACATATATGTATATACATGTTTAAAATTGAAAAAATGTGTATATTGTTAATCTTAAACCATAAACACTAAAGCTAAAACCTAAAGCTAAACCCTAAACTCTAAACCCTAAAGCTAAACCCTAAAGCTAAACCCTAATTCTAAACACTAAAGCTAAACCCTAATGCTAAACCCAAAAGCTAAAACTAAACACTAAAGCTAAACCCTTAATGCTAAACCCTAATACAAACCCTAAAGATAAAGCTAAACCCAAAAGTTAAAGCTAAACCCAAAAGCTAAACCCTAATGCTAAACCCTAAATACTATTGCTAAACCCTAATACTAAACCCTAATGTTAAACCCTAAAGCTAAACCCTAAACCATAAAGCTAAACCCTAAACCCTAATGCTAAACCCTAAATACTAATGCTAAACCCTAAATAACACTTATTTTTCAATTTTAAACATGTATATACATATATGTATAATTGACAATATACATATATGTATAGTTAAAAGATTAACAATATACACATGTGTATAAATCCAAAAAAAATTAAAAATTTTTTTTTTTTTTGTTTAAATTTTTTTTTTTAATTCTTAAAGAAAAAGCTGCGATTTAAAAAAAAAAAAAAAAAAAAAAAAAATTTTTTGCATTTTTTCACCTTTTTTTTGCATTTTTTTGTTTAGGGAAAATGTGTGGTCCAGAATGCTTCTCAAGTTTCTCATTTAGCCTACTACTTCTCACATGATCCTTATCCTATATATATATATATATATATATATATATATAGGGCAATGCTAGACAGAAAACCCTCATTTTCTTAGAAAACTCTGGAAACCCAAATCTCCCCCCATTTTTACCCAACCCCCGACATTTTTTTTTTGAAAAAAATAACACATGTAATATACATGTTTTAGAGTGTTTTGGGCCAAAAAAAAACAAAAAAGCGCCGAAGGGATTTTTTTAAAAAAAATAAACAAATTTCAGCAATGTCCGGTTGCCTAACATGTGTTAGGCACAAAAGACAGAAATTGCTGAATTTTTTTTTAAATTATCCCTTCGGCGCTTTTTTGATTTTTTTGGCCCAAAACTCTTAAAAACATGTATATTACATGTGTTATTTTTTTCAAAAAAAAAAAATGTCGGGAGGTTGGGTTTTCTAGGGTTTTTTTATATAGATAGGGTTTTCTATATAGCCCTACCCATATATATAAACCATTAAAAACTACATAAAGATACATAATAATTACAAAAAACATAGTATCAAAATAAAAACAATCATTCTTCGTCGTCTTCGTCGGTTTCGAACCCAGGAATCGTTGAAACATGATCCACCAAATCAGATCGAAGGTTGTGATGTATATCCCTTGACTTGATAAAAAATTCATTTGACGATTTATCTTCGTCTGTAACTGTTACGTTATCTGGTTGGGGGTCATCGTCATCATAGTAGGTAACGACCGCTCTACATTCATCCTCCAAAATCATGTTGTTAAGAATGATACATGCGTGCGTCACGTTTCCAATCTGATCCTTGTCCTATAGTCGACAAGGCATTGCCAATATTCGCAACCTTTTCTTTAAAACACCGAACGCTCGCTCGACGTCTTTACGTGCAGCCATTTGGACCCTGTTAAACTTTAATCTCTTTGGATCTATGGTACCGTGTCTTGTGAACGATTTTACGAAAACCCCTCACTCCGGGTAAATCCCATCAACTAGGTAGTACCCATACACGTACTCAACCCCGTTTACAAATAAACTTCCTTTGGGTCCTATACCATTTACCCGACCATTGAAAAGGGGCGAATGGTTTATGATGGTAATATCGTTATGTGAACCTGGCATACCGAAGAACGTATGCCATATCCAAAGATCTTGGGACACAACCGCTTCAAGCATGATGGCTGGCATCCCGTGAAAACCACTCGTGTGAGCGCCTTGCCATGCGGTTGGACAAAGTTCCCAAGGCCATTTCATACAATCTAAACTACCTAGCATCCCGGGTAGCCCATGATAATGTGCGTGATATTCCAATATTTGTTGCATGTCACTGAACGAGGGCTGTCTCAAATATCTTTTCTTATAAAGTTCTAAAATACACGAACAAAAGTTGTGAAGACTTTCTCTAGCTACACGTGCAGACATTTTTAAATAGTCATCCATAATGTCCGAACTATTGTCGTACGCTAACTGTCTAAGTGCGGCCGTGACCTTTTGCCACGTACTAAATCCTAATTGCCCGGTTACATCCGATTTTTGTTGGAAATAAACATACTTCTCCTCAAGATCTCTAGATATCCTTAAAAATAAGTTTCTACTCATACGAAAACGACGCCTAAACATTTTTTCATCATACTTAGGTTCCGCTGAGAAGTAATCGCTTACCAACAAATTGTTAGCGGTGTGCCGTTCACGAGCGATGTACCTCCTCCGTTTAGGTTGCGAAGTCTCTTCCACATCGTCTTCCACGATAGCTTTCACCACCGTCGCGATCGTTTGTAGAAATATTTCCGCACCATCGTCAGATGATGATGACGATTCACTTGAACTTGAAGAACTCATGGCAAGATTGTGTTTTATGTGTTTGATATTGTGTGAGAAAAATGTTAAATATGGTAAGGTATTTATAAAGGAAAAAATGTTTTTTTTTTTAAATAATAGTTTTGTTGGCCAATCACATCCCGCCAAGTCAGTCTCGTAGCCCCGCCCCACGCCTGGGCTGAAACCCCCGTCAATGGGGCCACGTCGAAACCCAAGCCCACCCGAGGTGGTGACTTGGGCATTTATGACCAACCCACGCCCCAACCCCGCCCCATACCCCACAGTCTAAACTCCCTTGCAAGTCTCAACGCTTTGTGAATTTTCTTTTATTCTGATCCAAGTCAACTTTTTCTCTTTGTGAATTTTCTTTTATTTTGATCAAAGTCAACTCCCTTCCATTCAACTTGTGAGAATTACAGAGCTTTCCTCAACTAGTCAACTTACATTTATTCCAGAAACATTCTAAAAGCTCACGCATTAATGTTTTAGATAAACCTTTTAGACTTACTATTGGACCATCCATATGAAATTTATTCTATATTAAATATTGTGATGTGGTGTGATTACTTTGATAACATGGACTTTGTATTTGATACGTTTAACAATTAACATATAGCAAGACTTATGTGACTTGTACTAGTCATTAGGCTACATGGTATGGTGATGGTTCTCCCTTGGAGGATGGTCCGCCACGTAAGCGCCACGTAGGATGGGCATGAGGATGCATGGGGCAAAGAGGGTGGAGGTATTGAAATGGGGGATGATCCTAAAATGTATATTATATCTTGTATGTATATATGTGTCTGTGAGGAAGTTTTGTCCTCATATGGACCGTCCTGAACGACAAGAAGAAGACGGAGAGGACGAGACCGAGGGGGGGGGGGGGGGGGGCGAGATGGAGGGAGGAACGGCGCCGGACCGGGACGGTGGAGGACGAACCTCCATACTGTCCAGCCTTACATGTTTTATCAATATGACTTGGGATAACTTTTACGAGAAATATGTGTGATTTTGATATTACATCGTTGTGCCATTAATGGCGTGACACGACCCATAGATACAGGGCCGTTTCAACGTTTTTGGAGACCTAAACGAACTACGAAGTGGAAACCCTTTTGCAAAATTATTATTTTCAATATATTTAGTAACAAAACCATCATCCTTTACCTGGGCTTGAATGTGAGATTTTTTACTAAACAATTTTTATCTGCTAGGCTTGAATGTGGGATTTTTCCTAAACAATTTTTATCTGGGCTCCTTAAATAAAAAAACCGGTTTAGTTTTGTTTTTACTTGGGCCTAATACAAATACAATATATAAAACTTACTAAAAATTGGAGGCCCTTGTTTTTTGATGGCCCTGGCCCTATGTGTGATCGGACCATGACGTCTTCCTCATAAGCGTGACAATGTTCTTTAGTTAGAGCACCCACAATTCTTGAAACCCCACTATTTTTGTTCTTCTCAATTCTTCAACATACTATATGACTTTGCGATCGTGCAAAGTTCCGATAAAATCTGTTAACGTAGAAGAAGATTTTATAACCAAATTACACGACACGCTACTCATACAAATCCTCTCACTCCTCCCTGAACCCGATACGCAAATGGAACCCGCATTTTACCAAACACGTGGAAGAACCTCTCAGCGTTTCACCCAAATCTCGCTTCATCATGCCCTATTGCTCCTCAATTCAACAAATCAACAACTTTCACTAGGGGTGCTAAACGGGTTGTGTTTGCGGGTTGGCAGGTCCAACCTGACCCGAACCCGAAAATTTTACACGAACTTGAACTAGAAAATCACGCAAACACCTGAACCGAACACGACCTGAATATTCGTGGATTGACACGATCAAGACCCGATTGACCCGCTTTTTTTTTAATTTTCTTTCGCATATTAATGTTCAAAAAATGAAATATTACAAAAATAAAAATAAAAATAAAAATAAAAATACAAAGGTATATAAAATAGTTACATTTGATTTATATAATCTTTTATGTCAAGTTCTCTTTTAAATTATAGTTATTGCATAAAATACCCGGCTAATTTAACTTATAACATAAATATACATTTTGAAAAAATAAAATATAATATAAATTGGTTAAACGGGTTAACCGAACCCGACCCGTTTAGCTAAACGGGTTTGCGGGTTCAACCTGAAACTAACCCGAACCCGATTAGACTAAACCCAAACCCACGAATTTCGTGTTAGGTTCGTGTCAGGTTTTCGGGTCGTGTCAGAAATTCACACTCCTAACTTTCACCACTCCCTCGATCAAACCGAGATGGTGTGCCCATTCAAAGCTTCTATTTTTAAGGTTGTCATTGCACGGAGTGTTAGTGGGAAATTTTAGGATAACCAGAAAGCAATAAACGAACATAAAGATTTACTTGGTTAGGTATAAACTAATTGAGGAAACAAAATACAAGTACATCTAAAGATATTTATTGGGAAAAATTTAGGTTTGGCAAACTTGCTCCCCAAATTAAACTGTAACGGCTAATTGCATTGACTTAAATCGCGTGTTTACGTTATGTTCATTTTGTTATATCATGATATCGTTGAGTTTCACCGATACATGAAACAAACAAAGAAAACGTTCAGCAGAGGTCTCATGTTCAAATCTAGCTTTCATTAGTTTTGTGTTTTTAACTCCCTTGAAGGCCACCTGTCCAGTGCAAGTTGCGTTTAACCATATCCCGTTGATTACCATGAGTTTTCTAGTAACGGGTTCATAAATTTAACAAAAACACAGTGAAACAGCCGTTTGATGTAAGGGGCTGTTTGTTTACCTCTTAATGAGGCTCTTAATGGTTCAGACCTCTTACTTGTTCAGCACTTAGGGGCTGTTTGGTAGCCTCTTAATCCATTCAGAGGCTGTCTCTTAATGAAATCATTTGTGGCCCTTATGTCTGAATGAATAAGAGGTAACCTTATGTCTGACTGGATAAGAGGTAACATCTGAATGGTAAACCATCACATGTCACATTCTTGTACATTATCTTTGTTAAACTCTTAAATGATTTCATTAAGATGTAGCCTCTTAATGTCATTCAGATGCTACCAAACAGCCCCTTAATGGTTCAGACTGTTTGTTTCACGAGCAGATGTCTGAATGATTCAGACATTTGCCTCTGAATGGTTAATATTTATACAAAGTCTGAATGGTTAAGACCTGTAATCTGAATTGGTCAGACATTTGCCTCTGAACGGTTAAGCATTATACAGGCTCTTAATGGTTCAGACCTCTTACTGTTTCAGCACTTAACCATTCAGATGTTGCCAAACAGCCCCTAAGCAATAAGTAATAGTGAATAAGTCATAATCTTTAAACTATTATGAATAAGTTACACGCATATACCCCCTATTGACTTTGGCCACTAAACATGCCTTATGGTTGCATTAACCATCTAACGAAACGTGACTGCGAATTAAACATGAGTTACTAACTCAAACTCATCATCTTGTTGACCATCTTTATGAACAACCTCAAGGGGTTTAAAAGTGTAAAACTTTGCACAAAGCAAGTAGTAAACCAGATTAAGAACTTGCAACAATGTGATTATCCAATAAAAATACTCCAACCTTCCTTTATTCAAATTATCATCAGGTAACCAGTTTGATCCATCTGCTCCTTGGCTGAACTTGTGCACCATAGTCACCAAAAGGGTACTCATGTAATTTCCAGCCGCAAAAGCCATCCAAAACAACGCAGCCGCAGTGCTCCTCATGCTCTCAGGGGCTTGATCATACAAAAACTCAAGATGCCCGACTGCCATAAACGCTTCAGCCACCCCATGAAGGCTATACTGTGGTACCAACCAGAAAACCGTCATGGGAATTGTATCATGCGGCTTATCGGTTAAACCATGGGCAAAAGCGACATTTTTACGCTTTCTTTCCATTAAACCGGCTATTAGTGAGGCTAAGATTGATATAGCAAAACCTATGCCCATCCTACTAAGGAAAGAAATTCCCCTTTCTACCCCTGTGAATCTTTTCATGATGGGAACGAACACGCGGTCATAAAAGAGAATAGTGGCCAGCATGGAGCCTAAGGTGAAGACCAACATGGAACCGGCTGGGATTTGGAACGATTTTGTGAGGTGTCGGTTCATGGTATTGGCTTGTTGAAGTGAGAAAGTGTTTTGTTGAACATATGCTGTGAATAGAAGGATACCAGAAGCCCAAATTGGACACATTCTGAGTAGTGATTTGAGTTCTTCAACTCTGTGGACTGTGTTTAGTCTCCATAGATTTGGTTTTGATTGAGAGTTTGCATAGTCTTCTTGGGTCACAATGGCAGCTTTGTCCAAGAACCTGCAGTCAAAGTTGCAATCTTTTGGTTTAAAAGGGATGTCGTTTGACTTTTGCGATCAAACATACAAATTTTAATTGGTATGCGTTTGGGTCCATTTATGTTCCGTTTATCATTTAAGATATTAGCGAACAAACATAAACAAACGCGTTTATTTTTTAACGAATAAACACGAACATGAAATTTTTTTAGTTTAAATGTTTGTGGTCAGTTTAAAGTAAAATGAAGTAACACGAAAAACCCACGTTCATATTTGTTCGGTTCATTTACAGGGCTACGCTTGACAAAAGGTGAGAGAAAAGAAAATACTTACTTCATTTGTTTGGTATGGAGAAGTCTCCCAGCAACAGAAATAGAAGCATCAAGCTCTTCATTCTCATAAAGCATCTTAGCATCCGAAACCATTGGCAAATTCCTCTTCTTATAAGCAGCCACACACACTTGCACCAACCGCGTAAATGGGCTACCCGACGGATCCATATTTCTATACAACGGGTACCCAAAAACAAATGCAACAATCGATATAGCCATAGCTATAGATGGGACGCCGAGACCCCACCCCCACCCGACATAATCCTGAATATAAACTATTACTGTCACAGCCACAAGCGTAGATGTCCCCACGCAAAAATAATACCAGTTGAAGAACTTCCATGTGTAAGCTTTCTGTTTCTCATCAGTTTCATCGAACTGGTCCGCCCCGTATGTCACCACACAGGGTCGGATCCCGCCTGACCCGATTGCGGTTAGTAAAAGGGATATGTATAATATTGCTAGTTGACCTGTATTGGCTTCTTGGCATACTTGTCCATCTTGGCATGTTGGTGGTCTTAACTTGGGTAGTATTGCTGATAGTGTCAATGATATCATACCCTTGAAATAATTTGAAGATTAAAGTTTAGTAAAATGGGCCCTTACTAAAATTGAGATTTTGGATCAAGTAAAATGGGCCCTTACTAAAACTGAAACTTATCTATATAAACAAAATCCATTAGTATGATGTTAATTGTTATAACAATAAGGGGTGGGACCCAATCATGCCACGTCATCGAACTTGGTTCCATCAGTAGTGATGGATTTTAGTGGGGGTGCCCATCACTCACCACACTCTCCAACGGTCACCAAACTAACGTTCACATTCTATCTTCACGGGTCATGGCCACAACGCGTTTTGGTCACCACGCGTGGTCGGACAACCACCACACACCACCACGGAGAGCCCCCACCCCCCCTAAACAAAACAATATTATTGTAGCAAATTGACTTATCTTACATAGTTAAATTAATCATAAGGCTTTCCTAGCATTTTGTGGAAGTAAAGTTGTTGATTAACGCTTTATAATTCATACTCTTTAATATATTGTTCTCAATGGCTAACTAAAAAATAGAATTATTGCTAGCCTTTTAATTTTCTTATATGTAATCGATATACGTTAACTAAAGCTGAATTGTTTTTTTGGCCCCCCTCTAGAATATGGGCTATGTATGGTCGCCTACCTTACAAAACTTAAAGATGTCCCGAGTTTAGTCGGGTTATATTTTGATAGTACAATTTTAAAACTTTTTGTCATATTTTGTGTTGACGAACATCTCTATCAGGTAAGGCTGGCAGTCATGACCCGTTCTTTAAAAAATGAGCGTATCTGGTAAAAGAAGTTTATTTATGGGTGTATTTAACTAAACTTAAATTATATGGGTCAACCCAAATAATTGTAAAACTTGTTAACTTAAAATAGATCCAAATGGGTCATCACCATCCGCGGCTATTGGTCATCATCGACGCTACCGGCGCCATAAGAAAACTAAAGTTGGTCAACCCATTTTGTAAAAGTTTTTTTTTTTTTTTTTTTTTCCTAAAACACTTGGTTCAACTCAAGTCCATTTTGGTCATAACCCATTTTGACCCGAACCAACTGATGTTTTTTTAGATGGTCCATATCAACCCGAAAACCTTGCCCAAACCGATCGTTTTGCCAGGCTTACTACCCGTTATTAACAAAACCTGCATTAACAAATGAAAGCTTACAATTTGATAAATAATGGAAGCAACTGTGATGGTCCAAAACCGGCCAGCGAATGAATCGGCTATAAAGGCCCCAAGCAAAGGCGTCAAACTACTGGTGCCACCAAAGTTGGTGAGCGTGTTAGCAGATTTAGTCATCGGCATATGAAGTTGTTGTGTCAAATAGCTGATCATATTCGTTTGAAAGCCGGCCATAGCCAGCCTCTCACACGACTCATTTGCTGCACAAACATCAAGTTAACCTTTAAAAATCAACACATGAAGCCTTTATGCCTTTTTTTAAAAATAAATTGTAGAAAAAAGAGTGTACCAAATATGAAGGGCATGGTGATAAGTCCCCCTTTGGGCTTTTTTCCATGATCATGGGTTGTCTGTTGTATGTCTTCCATTGTTGTGTAGTTATGCTTGTAGCTGTTAAAACTGATACTTATTTATAGAGGATGGTCAATGGTGTAAGTCAACTTTAGCATTTTGTCACCTTTTTTATTGCCATAAATCACTATGAACTGAGTGAAAATAATTTGGATTTATTTTTAATATTTTATTAGTTTATCTAGGCTTGTAAACAAACTGAGTGTTCAGTGAACTGTTTGTGAAACATTTGACTGGAAGTTTGTTTATGTTCACTTATTTGATAAACAAACAAAAAACTGTTTATTTATATGTTCACTTATTTGATAAACAAACAAAAAACTGTTTATTTAGTTAAACGAACGAATATAAACATATGTCTCGCTCGTTCATTTATGTTCTTGAACGCTCGTTTAGTCCATTCATTTATGCTCGTTAATCTCTGTTCGTTTACATTCAATTATGTTCGTTAGTTTAAGTACTTCGTTTATATATTCATTAAATCTTTAGACCCATTACTATTTAGTCTAGTTTTATAAAGTTAAATTATCACATCTTAAAAGTTAGTCTAGTTTTGTTAAATTTTTTATAGACCTAGCAGATTGATGTTCACATTTGCTCGTTAATAGGTGCTCGCTCGTTGAAATTTGCAATCTATGTTCAATTATGTTCGTTTGTTTGTGTTCATTTACGTTCGTGAACTGGTTCGTTTGTATTAATAACAAATGAGCATAACAAACACGAGCGCACTTAATTTCTTAACAAACGAAACAAACAAGAAAACCTGGCCCGTTCGTGTGTTGATTGTAGTCCAGTTTCGAGTATAAAAGTTCATAACATATACTTGATTGTAGTTCAGTTTCGATCAGTTAACTCATAAGAGTTGTTAGATTGGGGGCACGAGGACGAGATCGTTATTGTTATAAACTCAAATATTGTTAGAAATTTACTTTGATTAATTATATTTTTTTTGAACGGCCAACAAAACGCTTTATTAATTAGCAAGGAGCTACACCAAAAATACAAGCCGTCAAAAACGGCACACCAAACAACCAGAAAGCAAAGAAACAAAACAGGACACTACACCAACTAATCAAAATCGTCGAACTTTTTCCAATTTTCCAACATAACTGCAACATCCTTTGAACGACTTTTGACCCAAAGATAGCTCATAGACTTCACTTCCTCCAAAATCTTTGATACCTCCGGATAGGAACCATCAAAAATAAGTTTGTTTCTTGCAGCCCAAATACTCCAAAAAGTTCTTTTCTTTGCAGAACTTCTCACAAATAAGTGCAGGTATAAAATATCCTTTATGCCAAAAGCAAAAAACAAGGGGATTTTGCACCATTGAGTTATAAGCAATGGCGTAGCTTTGTGGGGGCGGCGGGGGCGGCCAACCCCCCGAACTTTTCGCTCGTTAGTGGAGAGTATGTAGTTTTCGTATATAAATTTTTGGGTATATACGTTTTTGACCCCCCGGTTTTATAGAAATTTTTGGTATATACGTTTTCAACCCCCGATCGGAAATCTTAAGCTTCACCACTGGTTATAAGAGCCCAAACAGTTTGTGCAAGGTGACATGATACAAACAAGTGCTCGCTCGTCTCCGCATAGTCTCCACATGGCACACCTATCCGAATTCACTTGAACATTTCTATGAGCCAATGCCATCCTCGTAGGAAGACGCTCCTTTTCAGCTCGCCAATGCCATCCTCGTGTGGAGTATTAATTAATTATATTAAAAGAGAGAGAAAATACCATAATTTTGTATAAAAATATAACTAAATTATAAGATACAAGGCAGAATCAAAGGGTCAAAAGGGGTCTTTTTATCCTGATCATTGAAATTTGTTTTTTTTTTTAATAAAATAAAAGTTTCTTTTAAAAATACATGAGTTTGACCATTTAGTTGTAGTCAATAGAGAATAGAACTACCGTCTGACCAAGACGTTTTTAGTTTCGACACTAATAAGATACATTGTTTGGTTAGAGCTAGTTATGTTTTAATGTTATAAAAGTTAAAAGAATCTTAATAAAATAGATTTTGCACAATGACATGAATGTAGTGCTTGTCAACACCTTTGTTTAGTGTATTAGAGTCGACTTAACAACTTTCAATATAAATGTTTTTTCTACAATAAATAGTTCTGTGCCATGCTAATAAACATAATATTTGATAACAACGTATAATGTATTTTAACATAACAACATGATTATTAAGATACAATAAATGACACATGTTTTCAACTCTTTAAACCATTTTTAATGGTTTAAGATGTTATTATCAAACCTCAATAAAAAAGAGGGAGAAATAAATTAATGTGCATGGTAAAAATAAGAAAGTTGTAGATGATAATATAATTTTAAAGCATTCATAATGAAATTCTCTCCTTTTATATAGTTTAATTAAAATATGTATATTTATCCCCAAAATTAGTTCTCTTAAAACAAAATCTTACATCCAATCCCCCCACCCCACCACACACACACATATATGGTGAACAATTAGAATTTGAAAACCCTTATTTAAAACAACATATTTTTTTATAATAGTTTTAGGGCATGTAATATACATGTTTTTGAGCATTTTGATAAAAAACATATATGAGAAAAACACCATGTGGATATTTAATAATATTAATTAAGTATCATATATATAACAACGTTGCTAAACATAATCTCATATTTTCCTCATAATTTAGACATAAGGACTCCATTATGAGCGTTCTAATGTCTCTAGATTATTTCAAGCATTTCACACTTAAATTGGTGTAGGGGGTGTTTGGCCTAGCTTTTATTTTTTTGGCTTATGCTTATATTTTAAAGTAGCTTATGCTTATTTTCTTTCATTTGATAAGCTATTTTTAAGTGTTTGGATTAGCTTATATTCTACAAGTTGATAATTAATAATTAATAATTAATCTTTAGTTGTTTGTTAAGTTATTTTGTATTATGGGAATGAGTATAATATCATTGTGTGTAATCAGTAAAAAACCATCTTCTTCAAATAAGCTAAAAAACCATGTTCCCATAAGCTTCTTGAAATTAGCTTATATAAGCTAATAAGCAAAAGGTTAAAAAGCTAAACCAAACACCCATTAGTGCTTATTTTGTAAAAATAAGCTAAAAAGCTTTAAGCTTAGATAAAAAAGCTAGGCCAAACACCCCCATAATATTATTGGTTAGTGGAGATGGATATGATCGGGTGATTCTGCTGGTGACATGATGATACTCCATTGGTTCGTCAGTGATCCAAATTTGTCGTTCAAAAAACAATTGTGAAAATTTGGCGTCAAAATTTTGAGCCTATTAAGTGGTTTATGAGAGCCGCTCAAGAAATGTTTTTTTAGGCCTTTTTAATCTATTTTAAGTGGTTTATTATACATTAGAATTAGAATACGGCTCTCAAGAAATGTCAGAAAAGCTATTGCTGGATGCATGAGTTTATGTTTGTTGATAGGCTGGTCTTGCATTAGAATACGGAATTAAATATTTGATTTTGCTATTTCGCTACAAATAGCTTTTATGAGGCTATGCGGTATGGGGGACGTCCCCATACCGTCGAGGTCCGGCGCCGCCATCAACACCATCCCCCCCCCCCCCCACGTCCCCGTCCTCACCGGTAAACACAAGACGTTTGCGACGGGCACTAAATGCCAAAAAAATGTGGGGACCGATGTATAATGTTACCGTTTAAAAAAAAAATTGGGGGTTTTCTTCTTCTTCTGCCATTTGTGCAGTGACCGGCCGGCTAGACCGGTGGCCGGAGCTTGAATCGGGAACCGGAGTACATGGCGTCCGGCTGGCTTTGCCATTGATGGGACGAGATGAAGGTGAAAGAGGGTAATTGGGGTTGTAGGTGTCTGTCAAGTGAAAAAGAGTTTTTTTCTTTAAATAAGATACAAAAGATTTATTAGAAGGGTGATACTATACACACCCCCCTATTTACTAATTACACCCCTCCTATAAAAAATCACATCCATCAATCCATCCATCAATCATTTGCTTTTTGTTTTTAGTTTTTTTGTTGTCTTTTTATTATATTTTAGTGTCTTTTTGTTATTATTATTATTTACTATTAGTTTTTTTATTTATTTTTTATTTTTTTTTTTGAACGGCAAATTTGGATCACTGACGGACCACTGGAGTATCATCGTGCCACCAGAGGAACCACCTGATCATATCCATCTCCACTAAGCATAACGCCACACCAATTTAGGAGGAAACCCAATAAACATGGAAAAACCCCCTTGTGGGAATCGAACCCAGGACCTATTGGTCCCAAAGTCTTATCCCACCACAAAGATGCCACTAATTATTATTATTATTATTATTATTATTATTATTATTATTATTAAAACTGAAAAAAAAACCGTGTAAAGTTGATATGCAATGATTATGTCTTATCCTCAAATTATTGGTGCATTTGAGAGAATAAATGAAAGTGGAACAAACTCAAATTATTGGTGCCTCAAAAAACCGTGCAGTTGATATGCATTCGTTTCACTTACTTCTTTTTTGAGTAGCTTCGGTAGTAGCCTTATGACCCTTTAAAAGAGGAGCTTCGGTAGTAGCCTTCGCTCTCTACAGAGGAGCATGCAACAACCACGTGTTATAGTTACGGACAGGGAGTTAGCTCTGATGAATGCATGCGAGAAAGTTTTTCCGAATGCTACCCGATTACTTTGTAGGTGGCACGTTTCTCAAAGTGTATTTAGAAACTGCAAATCATTTTTCACCACGGATCATGATTGGAAAATCTTCAATATAATGTGGAATGCACTCGTTGAATCTCAAACGTGGACATCATTCCTCCAAAATTACAAGCAACTTCAGTCATTGTTAATCCATCATCAAGGTATGTATTATTACTATAATTCTGTTAGTATTATTGTTACCATCGTTATCATCATTATTATCTTTGCAGATGTTTTGGATTACTTGAATAGTACTTGGTTAAACAAGTATAAAGAAATGTTTGTGTCCGTATGGACTAACGAATGCTTACATTTCGGAAATCAGACAACTAACAGAGCTGAAAGCCAACATGCCAAGCTAAAAAAATTCTTGAATTCAGCAAATTGTACCTTAGATAAGATTGTTCGTCACATTGATGAAGTAGTGAACTCGCAATATACAATTGTTAAAGATAGCTTCGAAAAAAGTAGAACTGTTCTAATGCATAAACACAACCTACCAATGTTGAAGCTATTACATGGCTCTGTTACCAGTATATTGTGAGGATATTACTTGTGACGTCGAGTTGGAAAGTTTTAAACAAGCCTTCGATAATCGATCCAAGCCTGGAAAGAAAAGTTTACTACAAAAGTTAAAAGCATTAACCAATCCAAGTATACCTTTTGTTGAAGAACCTGATGTTAAAAAAAATACTCGTGGACGACCAACTACAAAATCCAAACAACAAACAATACCGAACCCTGCAATTGCTAAACCGCCCCTTCAACGAAGCTACTCTCAGAAGCCTCCAAGGCACAGTCCGTTTGGGAACTCCCAAGATCATGATTACACTCAAGAGCCTGCAAGGCATAGTTCATTTACGAACTATCAAGAGCAGGATTACACTCAAGAACCTGCAAGGCATAGTTCATTTGTGAACTCCCAAGATCATGATTACACTCAAGAGCCTTGGAGACATAGTTCATTCGGGTATCTAGAGACTGATGATTATGTTGGTTACATCAGTCCAGACGTGAACTATCAAGTGCCTGGTGAAACAAGTCCGTTCATAAATCAAGATATTTACGGAAAAAAACCATTCAAGGACGATCCTGGTGAACCAAGTCCGTTCATGACACAAGATACAGATGGACAAGGTTTTTTACCAACCTTTTAAACACACCGGGATATGATTTCATGGGGTTGAACCAAGATATTGTCGGACAAAGTTCTTTCGCCACCTCTACAAGTGCGCCAGGCTATGACTTCATGGGGTTGAACCAAGATCAAGCATCACAGGTGATACACAACTATATTCATCTAATTCCAAAAATCTTCCATGCGTATGTTACACGCATACATAACGTGTTAGGTGATGGAAATTGTGGGTTTCGGGCGACAGCTTCTGCTCTCGGGTACGGTGAAGATGAATGGTTATTTATCCGGAGATCACTGATGGAAGAGCTACTCGAGTTTAGAAATAAGTACACTAAGGCTTTCTTAGGCTCATTCAAAGATGTGTTCACGTCCTTGGCTTGGTCAGGATCGGGGTTTGCACCTGAAAAACACTGGATGATTATGCCAGAGGCAGGATTCTTGATTGCGAACAAGTTTAATGTGATCGTTCATTTTTTATCTCAAGAAAAAAGAAACAGTTCTACTTGTTTTTCGCTTTGGAGAGGCCCTCACGAGTTCCCAGAAAAAAAAAATAATTACAATTGCACACGTGAATGGTAACCATTTTATAATGGTAGAATTGCAAGGAGAGTATCCAATTGCCAGCACAAACAACCTATGGAAATTAATGAGAGAAAATGATGCAGCTGGCTCCGAGAATATATTTGAATCACGTCAAAATATGTATAAGTCTTGGATAGCACAACCTGCTACATTTGGGGGGTGTATAGATTAAACCTCGGTATGTAAATTATTAAATGATAATAATTTTGTAAAAAAGTACTTATTTTTATATAGCTTTTGTTACAGCTATAAATATAAATTGATAAATTATAACAATAAAAACTAATAATAAATACTATATCATTACTACTACTAATAATAATAAATATAATAATAATAATAATAACTAATTAAATAATAAACAAATACTAAATAACTAATAATTAAATAAATGAATAAAAAAAGACAACAAAAAGACAAAACAGGCTAAAAACAAAAACTAAATGATTGATGGATGTGATGTTTTTGATAGGGGGGGGGGGGTGGGAATAGAATGAGCCTTATTGGGATATTGTTGTGGTGCATACAGCTATTAGCTATCATGTCAGATGAATCATAAAAAAGAGAGAAAAAAAAGATGATTATTTGTTTTTATCTATTTGAATATATAAAAGTCTAAAACAAGGTATGAAAATTAATGAAAATACTTTGTTAATTTATTTGTTAAATGTTAAAAAAAGTAGAAGATTAAAAAAATAAAAAACATAAAAGTGGTGGGGTAGGATCATCTAGGACCATCTTCCATACCCTCTGGTTTTGTGCGATGGACCATCCTTGGGAGAACTATGACGTGGCGCCTACGTGGCGGATCATCCTCCCTTGAAGGACCATCACCATACCCTCTAGCCTGACAATCATCAACAAACACTTGACCGAACCAAAAGAATTTGAACATGGTAAAAGAATTTGCACATTCAAAACTAAAAACATTCGATATTTGGTTACAGGATCATGTATAAGATTAGGGTTAAGAATTTTTTTGGGTTTAAGATGAGTATGATCTATTTGATAACTAATACTCATCCGATTACCCGGATTCATTTACCCTTATTAAAAAATTATATAGTCTTAAAACTTTAAAATAGTATGTTAAAATTGTAAGAAACTTAAAATATCCAAAAAGTATCAGTGTGTTAAAGTAAAGTTGGATATTTTATAATTCAAATTGACGTTTTGATTAGACGAGTTTAAGATTGAATTTTGGGTAATTGACATCCTAACGAGTAATTTTTAATCACATAAGATCATAAACAAGTATACATGATACTCGTTTATATACTAGCAAACCTGATGGATAATGTGTAACGAATACCTGATATTTAACTGAGATTAAGAAAATCCCACACCCGACCTATTATCATCCTAGTTCACTTAAGTTTTAATCAAATAAATAAATGAATATAAATATACACTTATAAATGAAAAGTTTCTATTCGCATTCATTGGTTAATAAAATAGTGTGTTTGTGCTTATTCATAGGTAAGCAAATATAAATTGGCATACACAAAGGAATATAAAATATTTAAATGTATTGGCGGTCATAAAATATAGTTGGTTATATGAACATGATATTTTTGTTTACTATATTTGTTTAGTATATGTTTGTTTGTATCCGTTTATATATTTTTGTTTACTATATTTGTTTAGTATATGGGCGTGTTTGGGATTCCTTTTCAACTTCTCCTTCTTTAAAAGTCATTTTCAATATAATAAGCAAGAAATTCTTATTAGTCAAATATATGTTTGACTAATATATTAGTCAAACATATATTTGGAAATAATTTATGTATTTATTGTAATTGTATTTGTGATTGTAATTGATTGTAATTCCTAGAATATGGCTAGGTTTGTTAGTAGGGGTGTGCAATAACCGAACCGTTAACCGAAACCGAACCGAAAACCGACAAAACCGAACCGAAATTAACCGAAACCGAATTAACCGAAAGTCGGTTAACGGATAATTTCTTTTACCATCGGTTAACCGAAATTAACCGAACCGAACCGAATCATTTATTTTTTTATATATTTCTAGCATTTATACCTCTATTTCATGTATTACATGTTTTATACTTTCATTTCATTTAATAATACCTCTATTTCATTTATTTATGCATTCATTTCATTTATTTATACATTCATTTCATTTATTTATACCTGCATTTTATGTATTTAAACATCTATTCATGTATTTATACCTCCATTTCATTTATTTATACATCCATTTCATGTATTTATACATCTATTTCATGTATTTATACCTCCATTACATGTATTTCTAAGAAAAAAATTAGCCCTTGTTTGAATTGGTTATTAACCGAAAATTAACCGAACCGAACCAAAAACCGACAAATTAACCGAATTAACCGAACCGATTAACCGATGACTTCGGTTACGGTTACGGATAACGCTAATAACCGAACCGAACCGAACCGTGCACACCTCTATTTGTTAGGGTAATATCTCTGTATATATATTCTTGTTATTTCATCAATGAAGGCATCGAATCCTTTGGAAATTACATGGTATCAGAGCTTTGCTCTATACCCTAACAAACCTAGCCATATTCTAGGAATTACAATCAATTACAATCACAAATACAATTACAATAAATACATAAATTATTTCCAAATATATGTTTGACTAATAATTCTTACTTCTCCATTTTGACTTATTGAAGGCATAATTGGAGCTAGAAGAACTTATTTCATGGTGTTTGGGGTTCCTTTTCTCTTCAAAAGGACTTCTCAGATGATGTTTGGGATTCCTTCTCCTTCTCAAAAGGACTTTTGGGGCTAAAAGGACTTTTGAAAAGGAATCCCAAACACCCACTATGTTTGTTTGTATCCGTTTATTTATCATATAATCAAAAAGATATAAAAAGAATTCGACGAATAGAATATCGCTACCAGCTAGATGATGGATTGAGGCATATCTTATCTCGTTTTAGGCTGGGTGGTGTGGCAGAAAACCCCTAGGGGCTTTAGACTGTATGGTGTGGACGTTCTTTCTTGGTGTTGTTGCCAATCAACGCCCACACTCCCACACCGTCCCCCATGTTATTCACGGCATTGTTAAGTCGGCTTGGGATTCTTCACCGACGTTGAGGGTAAACGTTGCACGACGTGGACGCGCTTTATTGGTTGATTTAAACTAGTCGTTCAACGGCTAGTTTGACCCTAAATAATTTTTTTTAAAGAACCTATATATACTAACATATTTCACACCATTTTTTACAAAACCACACACTTCATCACTTCCCAACTTCCCATTTCTCTCCTAATTTTTATCTAACTGTAAAAAAATTGGAAGGCTCCAATATTTCTTCTTATTCATCGTCGTCTGGGCTTGATGATTTAATTCTATTCTCACCAAACGACGAGGGACCGACGCTCATAATTTCAGCGGTTCAAAAGGTGGTTCAAACTATAATGGAAGACGAAGGTTGCTCCCGGAACCCAAGAGGAGAAAATACATTGTACGTGACTGAGTCATCGCACATAATTTATTGTAAGTGATTATTTCTCACCGAACCCTACTTATGATGATAGTACTTTTAGACGTCGATTTCGTATGAGCCGTGAATTATTTCTAAGAATATCGAACGATTTATCAGGTAAATACGATTTTTCGACAAAGAAAGGATGTGTCTAGTCGTCTAGGATTTAGCACGTTGCAAAAAGTCACGGCCGCGCTTAGACAATGGGATTATGGGATGGCTTCCGACATCATGGATGAATATATAAAAATGTCGGAACGGGTGGTGAGGGAAAGTCTCCATTATTTTTATGAGTGTGTTATCGAACTATATTGAACAAAAAATATTTGAGAAAACCTTCATTTGGTGACTTACAACAACTTTTGGAGGTTCATGAAGAGCGACATGGTTTCCATAGGATGATCGGTAGTTTAGATTGTATGAAATGGGAGTGGGAAATTGTCCAACATAGTTGGTGGGGCAACACAGTAGTGGATTTTACAAAAACCGGCTATGATGCTTAAAGCGGTTGCATCTCAAGATCTTTGGATTTGGCATGCATTCTTTGGTATGCCTGCTGGAAATAACGATATAAATTTTCTTAATCAATCACCCATTTTAAACGACCATATGAACGATGTTGAGCCAAAATGATCTTTTTTGTTAACGGTGAGGAGTATATATATGGTTATTATCTAACGGACGGTATATACCCGGATTGGGTTGTGTACATAAATCATTTACCCGGGGAACGACGTTAGACGAAAAACGACGTAATGTTAACGGGGCTCACACGGTGGCACGAAAGGACGTCGAACGAGCGTTTGGTGTTTTGCAATCAAGATGGCACATTTTGAAAGTGTCGTGTAGAATTATGGAAAAACCTAGAATTCGAAATGTGATGTACACGTGCGTTATTTTGCATAACATGATTTTGGAGGATGATGGACGAGCAAATTGCGAGTATTACGAGGAGACAAGTCAACCAAGCACCGAAGAATTAAGTAGTGATGAAAAAGAAGTGAACTTGAATGAAATTAAAAAAATACAACACATGAGAGCTTCGAGAGGATTTAGTTGAACACATTTGAAGCATTCCACGAGACGACCCTGACGAAGACATACGAAAATCAAAGTTTATGTATTTTTATTTTTTTTTATTTTATGTAGTTTTCTGAATTTATGTTCTTCATTTTCTAAATTTATGTAATTAAATTCAATTTATTTTATATAATTTTTAAATAGAAAATAATAATATTAAATAGGTGACACGTGTGGAATAACGCCCTCTTCCACGCCCCTTCCCACTAAATCATTGTATGCACATTTACAAGAAATAGGATTTTCACCTGCAACTTGCATAGATTCATAAGCTCGGAGGGTGTAAATGAAGGGGATAATCATGGGTGCGTTAGAGGTTGCAGGTGAACATCCACCGTCTCTCAAACACGCCACGCCACGATTACATCCTGCACATTTACAAGAAATAGGATTTTCACCTGCAACTTGCATAGATTCATAAGCTCGGAGGGTGTAAATGAAGGAGATAATCATGGCTGCGTTAGAGGTTGCAGGTGAACATCCACCGTCTCTCAAACACGCCACGCCATGATTACATCCTCAACTTGGTTTACACTTTACACCCACAAAATCATCATCGCATGATTTAGTAATCCAAACGCCAAACAATGGTTGCATAGCTTCAATGTCATTAAACAGTTCAACTAAGACCAAAAAACGGTAAGTACATCAGCATACTCCATTAAATCATTGTATGCACGTTTATAAGAAATTGGATGTTCACCTGCAACTTGCATAGATTCATAGAGAAGGGGATAACCATGGCTGCGTTGGAGGTTGCAGGTGAACATCCACCGTCTCTCAAACACGCCACGTCACGATTACATCCTCAACTCGGTTCAGTTTTTAAATAAAATAAAGTGATATTATTATGATGTAATAATGACATAAGATAAGCTGAGTTGGCGTATCTGATAGATCGACACATAAGCTTTTCCTATGTCATCAAAAACTCTCCTTTAATAGAAAGGGGAAATAGAAAACGATTCTCCATCATGAAGAATGGTTAAATGTCAACTTACTATTAGAGGAGAGTTTTCGCTGACATCAGAAAAGCTTATGTGTCGAACTCTCAGATACGCCAACTCAGCTTTTCTTATGTCATTATTACATCATAATAATAACATCACTTTATTTATTTAAAAACAAAACCGAGTTGAGGCATCATCATCACTGAGCTATTCACTTTCACTTACACTCTCATCTAAGTCTGAATATAGATCAGATAACATGTCCAGGTAAACTGTAAATAGCAATATCATATCTTTGCAAAATCAAACATGTTGTATACTTGCATATCTTTGCAAAATCAAACCCGAAAGCAACAGTAAGAAATTAATGATTTACGACCATGCATAAACATACTTGAAAAAAATATAAAAATCTAACATACCTGAAAAGTGCTTCAGCAGTTCTTGTAGGGCTGCCAAAGACATACATGGTCTTACTTCTTGTTGGGATGCCAAAGATTTAGTTAGACATAAGAGTTAGATATGCTACTAAAATCTCAGGTTAGATATAAGAGTTAGTTCTGAGAAATGGATTAACAAATGCAATGGACATTATAGTCGCCGGTTTCTACAAATACTCACTTTAAATTTAAACTCTTCAATTGAGGTTATGTCACAAATTTCTGTTACAAGAGACTCCACCTGTGGATATGGTATAAACGGAATAAGTTAAACATACACTTTGAATGAAGTAAGGTTGTTCATAAGCCACTGAAACGATCGAACCGTCCCAATGGTACATGCTGAAATCGCACAATATTATTAATATCAAAATTCAAACAAATAATAAGAGATATTGATGCGAAGAAGCTAAAAAAACAAACAATTAAATCAAAAACCCAAATTATAACCAATCCATCAAAGCTCAATCATACAATTAGTAAATAATGCAGGCTCTGTAAACTTTATTTTGATCATAATGAATAGTATACATGAGACAGAATAAACAAACGTTGTATATAGGGTTGTAAAAGGAATACCGTAGAAGCATCGAGGGGCCATAAACTTGAACAAAAACCCAATCTAAATTCTTAAATTAAGTGCACACAACCTTTCACATGGTCAAAGTTTGTAGAGGTCAATAACTGAGAGTTACGTTACCACACGTATTAATACATAGCACAATGTATTAATACACAACACATGAGGTCCAAATTTAGCTATTTTATACTAATTTTATACTTATTATATGTCAGCGGATCATTTATGATAAAGAGGATGAGCATTTTAGCCAATCATATCAATGTAGCATTGTTCACTTTCTTTGCAAATTAATAGATAGTATAATTAAAACATACTTGCATAATCTTTTCCGTACCTTCAGACCAATCCTCATTAACTTTTGGTTGAGATTTGTTACCTACAGAACATTGAAAGAAGCATCAAAAACTAACTAAAACAGGCAAATTGAACCTCTACCTATCAATAACTTCAATCACCAAATTATCTACTTTTAATTCTTGAAAGCTCAATAATCAGTTTAAAACCAACAAAACAACATTAACTCTACCAAAGCATCAATAACTTCAATAAACAATGAACAACTTACCACCTAATCATCTAACTATCAATAACTTGAATCGCCAAATTATCTACTTTTAATTCTTGAAACCCCAATAATCAGTTTAAAACCAACAAAAAACATTAACTCTACCAAAGCATCAATAATATCAATAACATCAATAATTCTTGAAAACGGTCGATGACAGATGAGCTGCATAACATTATGCGAGAGGATGAGATTAGGAATAGAATAATTAGGGTTTGTGAAAGGAAATAGAGATAGATGCGAACTGAATCAGAATCCTAGAAAGCATCAATGACAATTTAGGGCTTCACTAAATTTTAAAAAAGTAAACACAGAACCAAATTGAACGTGTCACAAACCCCAATGAATCAGTTGATGCAGTCAAAGGCAATTCAATTTACTGGTTTGCATTTTTAAATTCAGAAATCCAAAAAATAAAGATTGGAGTTGAGTGATGTTTACCTTCAGATCTGGATCAAATGAGCCCTACTCGTGACCAAATATCATCATGATCGAGTAGATTATTATGGAGGCAAAGAATGTAGGTGAGGGAGATGGAAGTTACAATAGATGATATGGAGTTCTGGAGGAGGAGGAGAGAAGATGAGTTATATGACAGTACATAACCTGCAAAATATTAACTGATCCCACATGTAAAAACCCACTTTCTATAATTTGAAATTCAAATGAAGATGTTTAAATAATTTATATGCGTTTATATAAATGTGATGATTTTTTAAATATATGAAAGTAAAGATTTATGATGTAATAATGAAGTAAGAAATGCTGAGTTGGCATAACTTAGTGTTTGACAAGTAAGCTTTTACGATGTTAGCGCAAAGTCTCATTTTAATCTATACTATCTATTAAGGGAGATTAGATGATGACCTAGATTTGCCTAAGTGTCAACTTATTAGCTATGCCACATTGGATCAGCTGATGTCATAAATCCGATATATATATATATAAATCTATAAATCTAAATAGTATAATATATAATATATAAGACATAATTCAAACTATAATTACAAAATATGGCTCCAATTTCAAATTTCAAAATATGGCTTCATTTTCAAAACTTCAAAATTCAAACCATAATTTCAATACCCCTCTCTCTCTCTTAAAACATACACCTAAAACACACACACAAACTCCGATCGCTGTTCGTTCTTCAACCGGAACACCGCCCTAACCAGAGTCAACAACAGGTACGTGCTCTCCGATCGTAAACCCTAGAGCTTCTATAAACATCATCCAGCACTCTGAAAAGTTCATCAAACAAGGTTATCTGTTAGGGCACAGTTCAATAAATTTCTACAGTCCATCTGTTTAACAGTGGCGATGAAGAGAAGCACCAGATCTTTCGTGCACATGGTTCTCCGATCACGAAAATGATTGTTTGCTGATCGATACGAGGATGAAGATAAGTGTCTCAGAATTATATCTGTTTCTTTTTTCGATACTCAAGTCAACAAGTTTAATATTTATGATCACAATTTTCAAATTAAAAGCTTTGATTTGGAGAAATCGAAGAAAATGAGTGTAAATGGAACCAATGAGGTTGTTGGAATCGAATTGGTTGATGATAATGCGAGTAGAGTTAGGTGATTTGGAATTGTTTATACGAGGAAACGGAAGCGGTGTGTGTCGGTAGATTCGGGTTTAAAATTCGACGTTTTTGATGAAAGTTGTGGTTTAGATAAGGTGTATGAGAGGAAGAAGAAGAAGGTTAGAGTTAGTTTGGAGTCTGGTTTTGGTGGAAAATGTGTGTTGAAGAAAGGGCCCGATGTGTTTGCTGTTTTATGTGGTTGTGAAAGTGATGAGAATGGTAGTGGTGTTTATTGGTTTTCGTGTTTTGTGAGCTTGGTGTTGAGGTACTTGAGGCTGGTTGAAGTTTTTTCATGGAGATAGTTTTCGTCATTTTTGGAGTTGGAACCGAATTCGAGTGTTTACTTATCGATCGGCAGTCGGTTTATGCAGGTATGCTGTGTTATTGTAACACCTCGAAAATTCATGTCCAATATTATAGCGACACGTGTCATGGACTTAAACCGTGTAAAGGATTGATTTAGAGGGACTAAAGTTGACAAACAAGGAATCTATGTGTGTAAAAGGATTCAAAGTGTCAACAATGAATAAATATATCTTTCAATAACCCTACATGATGTTTATATGCTTAAGCAAATAAATCATGGATCATGCGAAGCTAATTGTGAAAGAAAGTGAGGAATTACAAACTACAGGGGTTAAATGTGTCAACATGTTTAAAGTATATCTCTGAGTGACCTTTTAGCAAACCCGAAGCTTTGTAATGATTAATTATACTCAAGAGAATAAGTGATAAAAATTTCACAAGGTTTCGTTAAAGTATGAGAAAGTTATGACAATATTCGTATACGAGGGGTTAAAAGCGTCAACGCTGATATTTAAGGCTTTTCGGGTGACCATAAAGTTGACCGAGGACTTCACAAAGATTGGTTATGTCTTGGAGTCCTTAGGAATCAATTTAGAGGGCTCATAGTGCAAAAAGAAAGGTTGAAACAACTTTTAAAAGGACCGGGGGCTAAAATGCAAAGTTTGAAACTTGATTAACCTGGACCCAGGCCTCACACGGGCCGCGTAAGCCCAGGAAGGACCCTTACGCGGGCCGCCTGGCACTGCCAGCATCAGAAAACACAGGCAGGTGACTGTTCAGCCGGTTTAACTGACTTATGGAGCTTGTTTTCGATTCTATGGGCTTGTTTGATGGTTTATTATGGCCTAGGGACACCTGTAATGATCCCAAAACATCCATAGACCTTGTTGGAATGATCTTGGAGCTCTAAGAAACCTATATAAGGGCCATGAGTTCATTTGTTCAAGTGCTCATTCACTTGCAACTTCACAACTTCACTTCTGGAGGAGTTTGGAGCTCAAGACCCTTTCCTAGTGATCATTAGTCGTGCATAGGACCTTTGTAAGTGTCCTTAACCTTTCTTAATTCAGTTTTGCTTAGTTAATTAGCTTAAAGTCAAACCGTCGTAATTAAGATTTGACTTCATCATTAATCTTTATTTGTCTAGTCAAATTCCAAATTTAAAGTACCTATGAGTTGGTAATTATGTGGGCAATAAACCCTTAAAAGGGCACCCTCTGATTTCCACTCTAACTAGGTCAATTGTCGGGTCAAAGTTAATCTAAAAAAGTCAACATAAAGCTTATTTTCAAATTAATGCATAATTAGAAATGTAGAAGCTATGCAACCTGTTTTATCATTAATATAACTTGGTAATTAACGTAAGAACTTGTCTAAACATGTTCAACCCGACAATTTTCTTAGGCCCGGTTCGGAACCGAAAGTCGCATAATTTGACTTCTGCTTTGACTTTCAGTTCTGACCCGTTTAAGCATGTTTTAGAAATGCCTTAGAGCTTTATTAGGACCAAGTTACCTATAAGTATAACCCTCTGAGATTATACAACTTGGTTCATTAATTATCCGATTCATATGCATGTTTCCGTAATTGCTTAAATATTGACTATTATGCCCTTTTCACCTTAAAATGTGATTTTTGGAAAAGTAAAAGAATAGAAACCTTCATTACTGATTTATAAACTTGTCCCTAAAATTTGACATCAGTTTGAGGTCTAGATTAGGAGTTATGCTCATTAGCGTAAATGAGAAGCTTTTTATTAATTAAACGGCATAATTGGCATATAGCCTATGTAAACCCAATTTTTGATATCAAACTTCTTACCTACTGATATAAAATAATATTTTGGGATTTTTGAAGATTTTTATTTATTTTTATGCTGAGCATAACATAGAGTTCAAAGCTTGATTCGGTTATTGTCGATTTTGCCCTTTTGGCTATAAAATGAGTTTTACAAATCCTTTTGAGCCTAAACCTTTTTCTACTGATCCAATATGATAAATAAATTATTTTGAGCCTTCTAGAATAATAAAAACATCAGCTTCACTTTGAAAACCCGTAAATGGCTCCAAATCGCCTTATTAAGCGTTTTTAACGCATAGTATGTATTAAAACTATTTTAAACATATAAGGTTTGGTGCCTACTGATATATTCAGTAAATTTTTATATTTTAATAGTAAGTAAAATTTTTAAACTCGGATTTCCAGTTTTGACCTTTAGGCTTATGTGAAATTACCAAAATGCCCATACGGTGCATAGTATGGTTATAATTAATAAATTTCACATATATATGATACCCTACTGTTATAACTTATTAAATTAAGTATTTTTACTAATTATATCAGACCTGTAACTCAGGTTAATATTTAAACTCTTTTATAACCCTTAAAATGACCAAAATGCCCTTACGGGGCATAGTTTGAGTTTAAAATCATTTTGGGCATAATAGAAGATATCTTACTGATGTCACAAGATATTTAAGGCATATTAACTTAGGAAACTTGTATATGACTCTTATGGTTACCCGTTACGCATATTTCGCGTTCGGATCGGTTTATGTAACTAGTTTGCATAAATTGACCAAAACGGGTCAGACCTTATCATTTTTGCCTCAAAATCCAGAATGTGTTTAGTGTACCCATATTATACAAGTCTCCAAACTTTTCGGGTCTAAATCACATTCTATTCCGGTCTTCGTTTAATCATGCGTTTTGAACCGTAAACCTTTCCTTAAAACTAACCGGTCTAAGTTTCAACTTAAACAAGACCCGTTAGGAATCTAATAGGTTAATAAAACCTTCGTTCCAGATTGAGAGCCCCAGTAGAAGTACTTGTGCTTGCTGATTAGAATATACGGCTGAGTATAAATTGCATTGCTAGCTCAGGTAAATACTTTTAACTTATTTTCCTATACGGGCTTGGGATACGGTATTATAAAAAATACCGCTTGGTCGGGTGTAGAAACCTTTTAATCGGAGATGATTAAATTGCATAATCCTGTTTTAATCTGTATTGATTGATAACAAATAACATTAGGGGTTAATGACCGTGTCCTGGATATCCTTGGCTCATTTAAAAAGTGAATGGCCACAACTTAAGCACAAGGTGTAGGCATAACACCTCCTGTTGCGTATGTAAAAGATATACTCACTCGTAAGGGTGTCTTCTTGTGAGATTATATTTGTGGTGTGTCTATTAATCTTGATCGGTTTCTATAATCACCAGCCCTAAATGTTGGACAAACATGTAAATCGGATACAAGATTTTTATTAATAAAATTGTCCCAAGTTATAAAAAGTTTTGTGCCTTGTGCATTCAAATCAATTTTCTTAAACATTTTCAAAATGAGTCAGTTAATTGTATTTACCAGTGTAAACTGACGTATTTTCCAAAAAGGTTAAGTGGCAGGTACTGTACGTAATTGGCTGGGAGCTCAGGGCGTTAATAGGGAATCTTGCAAGTTCTAGATGCCTGAAGTCTGTTGAACAGTTTTCTTTTATTTGATCCGCCTGTGGATCTTTTACATACCATTTGTAATACTTTGATATTCTCATTCGGTTGTAATATATTTATCTTTTGCTTCCGCTGTGCATTTAAATTGTGTTGTTTGACTACGATGATATCAACTACGTCACGATACTCCCCCACCGGGCCCACCGGAATACGTGGAAATATCGGGGTGTGACAGGTTGGTATCAGAGCCAACATTGAGTAAATTAAACACTAGCCTTTTATGTTTAATCTCAATGACACAGTAGCATATTCCTCGACCTTCTGAGTCTAGACTTAACATAGGAATACTCTCAATCCTAATCTGGAAATTATTGCTTCCAATTTTTATATATATTGGATACGTCGACAAGCGAAGAAGCCGTATTAGAAATTCTCCACACCCGGAGCCTTGAAATGCTGAGCTTCGTACCGTGGCTAGGATGAAACGTGCATCCAGGGAGAAAACATTCAGAAATAAAGTAAAGAAGCAAACTCCTTTTGCTGAAGATCATTTCCTTAGTAGTCCTTATAAGGACATATTTATATTTCAGTCCCTCCAAGGACAACATTATACCTTTCAAGTCCCGTTTAGGGCAAACCCGTATTCTTAATTTTTTTTGTAGTGGAATGTTTAAATTTAAATTTAAATTTTCATTCTAAAATGAAATAAATGAAAAAATAACATTTCTTTTATAAGATCTACTGATGCGTGTGAAGTGTGTATATAAGTTTAAGTATATTTTAAGCCCTTTTACACTTTTTTAGCCAAGTTTTAAATTTATAAAACACGATATTTACTAACACTAAACACACATATGGGCAAGTGCACCCATCGTGAGCGTAGTATAGTGTTGGTAAGATACCGAGGTCGTCCAAGGACACAAGAGCTTTTAGTACCGGTTTATCCTCAACGTCTAATCAAATCAAAAAGTTAGAAAAATGTTTTAAACTAGAAAAATAAAAACTAACTAAAATGCTGAAAATAAAAATAAAAATAAAAACAGATAGACAAGATTAATCACTTGGTTCCGACTCGTGTTTAGTGTAACCTTTGATTATTTCCGCACTTTTGCACTTTTTAAGAGATTATCTTAGTTATTGTAGTAGGCCCCTCTTTTGGAGGTGACGTTACCCTCAACCCAGTAGTTTGAGTCAGCAAGGATACAATCCTAAAGGGTCGGATTATTGAAAGATAATTAATCAAGTTATTAATGCAAATTATGGTAGGCCCCTCTTTTGAAGGTGACGTTACCCTCGGCTAAGTAGTCTGAGTCAGCAGGGATACAGTCCTAAATAGCCGGGTTATAGTATTAATAGTAGCTTACATATGAGGGAATCAAAGAGTTTGGACCCCCGCCATCCAATACCGTTAAGTATTGAAGGAGGTCCTACTAAATTTGACCCAGGTCCTTGCAGGATCTATACACTGAACAAGGCAAGACTTTTACCAAACCGTTCCCTTAACCCCCGACCAGGTAGCCAACATACCTCCATATAGACCGTGGAGATATGAATGGTGAAAATCTTTTATTTTATATATACAATAAAATAATGCCAAGACACCACGGACAAACGATAAGGAAAAATCACCTTCAACATAAGAAACTAGTTATTAAAGTCTTTAATATAAAACCAAGTAAAAAGTGCGAAAAGATTAAAAATAAAAAGTATTACACTAGACAATTTATCTTCACCAAGTGATGTAAGAGACTTAGGCAAACATGGCCTTGATTGTCAAGAA
Organism: Helianthus tuberosus; assembly: GCA_030545235.1. Lineage (NCBI taxonomy): Eukaryota > Viridiplantae > Streptophyta > Magnoliopsida > Asterales > Asteraceae > Helianthus > Helianthus tuberosus. The sequence goes on along the minus strand of CM060396.1, from coordinate 26,458,473 downwards.
CTCTTACGATCAATCTTGGATCCCGAGACGACTCACACACTCTATGATGGACAATGGATGATGGTGGTGGATGATGGTGTTATAGTGGTGGTGGGTGAAGTGTGAGAGAGGTGGTATGCCAAGGGATGGTTTGAGCTTGAGCCAAGCACTCCTATTTATAGGCTGAACAGAAGCTCGGGCACGGCCCCGTGTCCAGTAGGCACAGCCCGTGTCCACATCCTTCTCTTTCTTCATTTATTGCAGCTTGTCTGTATTAGTTGACCACGCCCCCATGTCCGCTGAGCACGACCCCGTGTGCAGAAGCATATCTGTACTATCAAGATTTGCCTGGATTTTGCGAATCTTATAGTTGACCACGGCCCCGTGCCCGCTGAGCACGGCCCCGTGGTGGGCAATGGAAGCTTCTACCACTTTGTCTTTTCTGCTGACACTTGGGCACGCCCCCGTGCTCACTGAGCACGGGGCGTGTTCAGTCTTCTGTCTTCTTGTTTTGCTTGGGAAGATGCTGTTGTGGGGTCGGGCATGTCACGTTTGTTCCTTTTCTTGTATTTATGCTAGATTTAGCTGCCTTTTTGCTTCTTTTGTTAATTTGAGCTCATTTAATCCTGAAAATACAAAAGGAAGACAAAAACACACTTTTTCCAACATTAGTACTAAAAAAGGGTTAGTTTTATGCCACAATTGATGTAATTTATATGTTGCATTTTGCACACATCAAATACCCCCACACTTGAATCTTTGCTTGTCCTCAAGCAAAACTCTTTATAATGTGGCTTTACACTCCCAAATGGAATGGGTAGAAGAGAAAGTTTTTAGGCTTGTCATAGAGTGTCGGGATTTCCAAGATTCTTTATTAAGTTTTATTTTTATTTATTTACAATCCTATTCATCATGATTTATTTAAAACTTTTCATAAGATAAATTACTCATAGAGCATAACATGCCTCTTTAAAATTCCATTTATATACTAGTTCACATACCTCACGGGGATCACTCAACACTCGGCCGAAAATGTATTTTAGTGGATCACTCGAGAGCGGCATGGAACTTACTCCTACCATAGGCTTGCCAAGCAATCAATCCTCCTCCTTTTTAACTATATACCTTTGTAAATATCAAGAGGTCTTTTGGGTGAAGGGTTAGGCTTGGGTTAAAGGTAGGTGGTTGGGTTAGTGGTTAGTGAAAGGGCGAAAAGCGTAACAAGCGTCGGTTTTCGTAAGACTTTTTATTTTTGTAACTTTTACTTTGATGAAGCTTTTATTCAAACAAAGTTATTTTTGATGAACTTGTTTGTTTATTTTTTTCTTTTGCTTCATCATCAACATTTTTTTTTTGAAAAGTCATACGTAAAACCGAGCTAGATACTAAAACAAAGGGTTAAAAATAAAAAGGGTTTTGGTGGGTAAAAGGGTGTTTGGTTTGGGTTATGAAATGAAAAGGTTTAGGCTCAAAGGGGCTAACTAGGGGGATTTTGGGTAGGTGATAAAAAAAATAATGGTGTAGAAATAAAAAGGGTTAGTCCTAATGCCTCCATCATTTACTTACTCGGATTTAAGTTGGTAAGGACCGGGAATGTATCGTCGTGGCAAGTTCTAGAGTCGTAAGAACCAAGCGGCTATTCACACAAGAAACGAAAAATGAGCATTTAGTTTAATGATATGTATTTGTATGCTCAATAAAGGCTCAAAACTCACTTTTGTGGGAATGGGTTTTTATGTGATCAAGTATATATAATCAAATTTTAACTAAGCTTGCCATGCCTTTTCATAAATTTCTTATGTTGGTTCTTTTTATCACGACGCTATCGGTTGTAAATTTGTAAAAATATAACCTTTTTTTATAATTTGAAATTCCCAAGTTAAACCTAGACAAGTAAAAAAAATGAAAATTTTTGAAAAAAAAGTTGGGGTGATTAGCGGTTACAATAGAGTTTTGTGTAAGGCTTGTAATTAGGACTTGCAAGATTCAAGGTTTTAGCATCCCCCCCACACTTAAATTACACATTGTCCTCAATGTGTCCCAAAAATAGGTTTTTAGGTTGATTGAATGTGTAAAAAGGCGTGAAAAAGCAAAAATTTGTATTACTGGTTGCCTGGACACGACCCCGTGTCTGATGGACACGACCCTGTGTCTGTCAAAGTCTGCAGAAATAAAACAAACAGCAGGTTTGGGGGAGTGGGCACGGGGGCGTGTCGGCTGGACACGGCCCCGTATGGACAATCTGCAAGGGTGAAAAACAGGTTTCTTTCTTCGGTTTTCCTGTCCCGGCTTTAGTAGCACTAATGTTTAGTGCTCCAAGCCTCGTATGTACCTGTTTAATCAATAAACACCATACCACACCATAGCAAACATCCTAATTTACCAAGTTCAACATCCATGTCAACAAAGTTAAAAGGAAAAATAAGTGCAGAAAATTAAAAGAAAGTAAATTGTTCAACACTCGGCACGCAGGCCGCAAATTGTTCAAGATAAAAGAGGGTGGTTAACCTGTGGTGTCTCCAACCGAATGTTCCTTCCTTCACTCCTCCTAATCCATGTCCTCGTCCTCATCATCATCTCCTCCACCATGCCCTGCCATGTACTCCCGGATGTTCCCTATGTCATCCTGGATGTCGGATATGTTTCTTTCAATGGCTCCGACCCGGGCGTACGTGTTGCTCACCATGTTGTAGGTGTTCCGGGTGCACATGAGGTTTTCCTGCAATAAATCATGTAAACTTTGAAAGTTAGGAAAACTGCCTCCTTGTGAGGAGGACTGCCCCGGATCACCGTGGGGCTGGTACTGGTACTGTTGAGGGGCGTGAAGGACGAGTGCTGCTTGCAGGTTCCAGGCATGTCCCTGCATCCTTTGAAAGCTAACTGTCCCGTCTTCAGCTTCATATATTAAGTTCATGGAACGGCAGATGTGTATATCCACCCTTCCTGACCATGGGCTCCTCTCAAAGGACCTAGGTATGTTGGTGAAGTGCTTGAAAAGACGGTATATCCACCCTTCAAAGAAGATAGGGGTTGGAGGACTAGCAAGCTTGTTCAAATGCATGTTTCGGAGTAGGAGGAATGGAACATCGAGGGACCTACGGTTATGGATGCAATGGAGGACGATCAAATCCTTCAATCCTACAACACCGCCGCTGTCATGCCTTTGGCTAAGAGAGTAGCCAATGAGCCTATGGATGTATCGGTATAGCGGGTCCCTCAACTTTGTACTCTTAGTGCTGCTTGGATTATAGTGCCCTTCACCAATCTGGGCCCATGCGGCTTGGCGGGCATTTTCATCCATTTCTCGCATCCCTCCGGTATTTTCCTCGTTACCTGCATCTTCTTCCGCATACAACCCGACAATTGACCCGAATTGTGCCATAGAGATCGAATACTTAGTTCCGCCACATCGGAATGCTACCCCATCATTGTCAAATGGGTCGCATCTTGAGTTGAACGTGAAGGTGCTATAGAATTCCAAAGTGCACTCGTGGACGGAACGAAGACGAGTTGTTAAAGCGACTCTTAATGGGCCTGTGACAAGGTTGTTGAAGCGGTCGAGTTGGTTCACCAATGCTAACAAATCCATGCATGCTTGCCTTGGGTATTCCTCCGGTCTTGTTTGAAGTACTTCATATCTAGCCCTAGCATCGAGCTCATTTGCGTTAAACCTCGTGAACTTCCTAGACATCTGAAAGAATACACCAGAAGTTAGCATGAAACAGTAGAATTTTTGGACAAAACTGTGAACAGTGGGCTGGACACGACCCCGTGTTCAGCGGAAACGGCCCCGTGTCCAGGCGTCTGTTACACCAAAATTCCATTTTTCGTCCCGGTTTTGAAAACTTGAAAATTTTTGGTCCAATAGGTGCGGTTTTCCCCGAAAATGAAACCCCAAGTGCCGTTTTCCCAAAATAACCCGTTTACCCATTCAATTTTATCTTTTTCGGTTCAAAAACAAGGGTTTGGGGTTTTTATGAGAAATCGGGCGAATCTATGAACAATACAAGTGGATTTACTTCCCAAAACATTAATCTAACTAAATGCAAACAGATTTAGGCAAAAATTTGAGGTTCGATCCGGATGAGGTTCAAGAACCCTAGATTTTCCCCAAATTTGTGATGTTTAATCTACATGCAAGTGCTTAATCTAACTACTGATGGTGATAGAATCATACCTTGGTGTTGTTAGAATGATAGGAGACGTCGAAAATATGCGGAAAATCGCCTGGAACCAGAGCGTTTTTGGGGAAACGGGGCGTGTGGAATGAAGTAACTGTTATGAAAAAGGGAATATATCCCGACAGTAGTGCGGACACGGCCCCGTGTCCAACGGACACGGCCCCGTGCCGAGCAAAGTTTTGAAATATATTATATTATCTTTTTTTTAGTGCTCGTGTGAGTGCCCTTGTTTTCCCAAAACTTGGTTAGAAGACTTACCGATTTAGATGTCATCCTGTTTGTTCGTAACTTACCAGGTATGATGTTGATGTTTTCATCCTTCGACCGTTTGAAGCGAGATTTATTCCTCTTCATCCTCAATAAATCCTTGATAGAGTTTCAGCCGTTGGCCATTGACTTTGAATGGAGGTCCATTCCGAGATTTAATTTCTACTGCACCGTGTGGGAAAATATGGGTGATGGAAAAAGGTCCTGACCACCTAGACTTTAATTTACCAGGAAACAATCAAAGTCGTGAATTAAACAAAAGAAATTGATCTCCTACTCGAAATTCATTAGGTTTAATATGTTTGTCATGCAAATTTTCATTCTTTCCTTATAAATTTCGGAGTTTGAGTATGCATAATTTCTAAGTTCGTCTAATTCATTTAATTGACAAAATCGATTTTTACCAGCAAATTTTAAATCTAAGTTTACATTTTTAATTGCCCAGTAGGCTTTGTGTGCAATTTCTACTGGCAAGTGACAACTTTTTCCATAGACTAGCTTATATGGGGTTGTACCTATTGTTGTTTTATAAGCAGTTCGAAAAGCCCATAAAGCATCATCTAATTTATCTGCCCATTCCTTTTTATTTAACCCCACAGTTTTTTCAAGTATTCGTTTTAACCCTCTATTAGTCACTTCCGCTTGTCCGTTTGTTTGAGGGTGATATGCTGTTGAGACCCGGTGATAGACCCCATATCTTGTTAATTTTTTTTTCAAGTTGATGGTTGCAAAAATGGGTACCTCTATCACTTATTAATGCTTTAGGTGTGCCAAAACGAGAGAATAGTTTTTTCAGAAATCTTACCACGACTCTTCCATCATTTGTTGGAAGTGCCTCGGCCTCGGCCCATTTAGACAAGTAATCTACTGCCACAAGTATATATTTGTTTCCTTTCGACGGTGGGAAAGGTCCCATAAAGTCGAGTCCCCACACATCAAAAATTTCACAAACAAGAATGCCATTTTGTGGCATTTCGTTTTTGGAAGAAATATTACCTGTTCTTTGGCAAGCATCACATGTCTTGACAAGACTTTGGGCGTCTTTGTAAATGGTTGGCCAATAAAATCCTGAATCAAATACCTTTCGTGCGGTACTAGCGGCACCATGATGCCCTCCGTATGGACCTTCATGACAATGGCAGAGAATTCTTCGTGCTTCGCTACCATGTACGCATTGTCGGATGAGTTGGTCGGCACACGTTTTGAAAATATACGGATCTTCCCAAAAATAGTGTTTTACATTAGCAAAGAATTTCTTTCTTTGATGATGTGGCCAACCTTTTGTAACTATACCGCTAGCTAGGTAGTTAGCATAGTCGGCGTACCATGGTTCTTCCTTGTATTCCACCATTTCCAGGGATTCAGTTGGGAAATTTTCGTTTATTTGCTCGTCCCTGGTTGCCTCCAAAGCTGGGTCCTCTTTTGTCTTTGATTTCAATATCAAATTCTTGGAGGAGTAGAATCCACCGAATCAAACGTGGTTTCGCATCCTGCTTTTTGAAGAGATATCGAATGGCTGCATGATCTGTATAGACTATAGTTTTAGAAAGAACAAAATAAGAACGAAACTTATCAAAAGCAAATACCACAGTTAGTAATTCTTTTTCAGTTGTTGTGTAATTTTCTTGTGCATCGTTAAGTGTTTTACTAGCATAATAAATTGGGTGGAAATGCTTTTCTTTTCTTTGTCCCAAGACAGCTCCAACTGCAAAGTAACTAGCATCACACATGATTTCGAAAGGAAATTTCCAATCAGGCGCTATCATGATAGGTGCATTGACTAACATTTCCTTTAGGGTTAGAAATGCTTGGTTGCAATCCTTGTCAAAGATGAAAGGGGCATCTTTTTCAAGTAATTTTGTTAGAGGCCTTGAAATTTTAGAAAAGTCTTTAATAAACCGCCTATAAAATCCGGCATGCCCTAGGAAACTTCTGATAGCTCTAACGGAGGATGGGGGTGGTAATCTAGAAATGGTGTCAATTTTGGCTCTATCCACCTCCATTCCCTCGCTTGAGATTATGTGACCGAGTACTATTCCCTCTGTTACCATGAAATGACATTTTTCCCAGTTAAGGGCGAGGTTAGTTTCCTCACATCGGGATAGCATTCGTTCAAGGTTATCAAGGCATTGGTCGTATGAATCCCCAAAGATAGAAAAGTCGTCCATGAAGACTTCCATTGTCTTTTCTATCATGTCATGGAAGATGGCTACCATGCAACGTTGGAATGTTGCGGGGGCATTACATAGACCAAACGGCATGCGTCGATAAGCAAAAGTTCCATTGGGACATGTGAAAGTTGTCTTTTCTTGGTCTTCGGGTGCTATCGGGATTTGAAAGTAACCTGAAAAACCATCCAAGAAACAGTAAAATTTATGACCGGATAATCTTTCTAACATTTGATCAATGAAGGGTAAAGGAAAGTGATCTTTTCTTGTTGCTTCATTTAATCATCTATAATCTATACATACTCCTGTTTTGGTTAAAAATCAAGCCAAGATAATGCAACCAAACTTTCTGTTGTGGGGTGTGATGCTTGAATGAATGAACAATATGAAGGATCACTCAGAAATGTAATAGACAAGTGACACAATGATTTATATGAGGAAAAAGCCCTTGATCTTTAGAAGATCTCCGGCATAAAAAACCTCGGGTGATGGAAACTACCGATCACCAACTCAGATTAAACAGAAAATGTATTACAACTTCGGATGATAGCGAGCTAGTTACAAGGATCACTAGAGTGTAATGTGCAAAAAAGTGTGTAATCGCCGAGCAAACTGTCGAGAGTTGATGAAAGCTGTTACGAGTGTGTGTGTTTAGCCAAAAATAGCCAAGTGTTCTAATTTAGCTCGCTATTCCCTTTTAAATTTAGAAAATATCTAAAGTAACAAACTATCCGCCTTTCGTGCAAGTCTTCCACGACCTCCATAACGTCCATTTCAGTCTAGCACGTGCGGAATAAATAGAGAATATGCTCCAGGAATATCGCCAAGACCAAGTCCAAGCTCGTACTCCTGCAAAACAACGTCATATTCAAAGTAGACAATCGTTAGTGTAAGGATCACTATGATGATCCATGATCCTGATCCTACAATACTTTCTGAGGATCACTAATTCAAACAGAACTGGGGATCCCTAAGCCCGGCAGTAATTGAGGATCACTGATCATTGGAAAATCCTCCCCTAACAATTGCCCCCAAAATATAAGGAGTAAAATGTAAATAAACGAGTTATGTTTTCTCGTTCTTATCCGTAACGAATCAACGAATATATAGCCGTCGAATCCTGACTAGCCGTTGCTAACATGACGTCATTGAGGTGACTATCCTGCAAAATCATCATTATAAATTGAGGCTAGAGATAAGGGTTAGTAAGCATTTAAATTCGTGCGTTTCATCCTTTAAATCCCCATTCGAAGACTTGATCAGGTATTTCTCTTTCCTTTCTCTCTTCATCTTCTTATTCTGTTTCTTCTTCTTCACCGTCATTAAGCCCAAAATGATGCTGAGATCTTCACCGGCTAAGGATCACAAAAAGGACAGTCCCTTAAAGAGCCAAGGGATCATCGAAAGCTCTGCAAAAGAAAGATGCTGTTTTACTGATCCGCAGATAGACAGGATCCGCCATTGTTTTCCTGCAAACGCCGTCTTCAAAGCCTTTGATCCTACCGTCTTGAGTGATTATGTTTCAGAAACCTGGGTAGCTTTTCCAGTCACTCCATTTACGATAGGATACTCGTATCCTTTCCCCGATTTCACCCAATCTTTCTTCTCTCTAATCGGCATCTCCTACATCCAAGCAATGCCAATGATATGGAGGGTCTTGTATACCCTTGAAAGAATCATTGTGCAAGAAGGTATTGATCTCGGAATCTCGGAGTTAGCAGAAATGTACGACCTCGTGAGCCATGGATCTCATCGGTATCTATTCAAACATAAACCTGGTGAAGAACACCCCATCTTCAAAGCCACTAAGAACGACACCAACTGGAAACGGCGATTCTTCTTTGTTAGAAGGGATTCAATCCCTGATGGAAAGGATTTGCCTAGAAAATGGACCACTCATGGTAGGATAGAGGATCCTGAGAAGGATCACAGGATAACCTTGTTTCTGCTGAGGATCACTAACATCCTTTTGTTTCTATTTTGCAGCTATTACTGTTTCACACCTTATTACAACACCTGCAACGAAGGAAAGGCTTGCTGCTTTCCGGAGGCTTGATCCTGCAATAAGATCATTTCAACCAAATACCTTGGATTCTCAAGAAGTATCCTCAGGCTCTGTTACAATGTCAAGTAAGTATCCCATTTTGTGCATAATTAAATGTTTAAATTAAAATGAAATAAGGATACTTATCTGTTTTGGATGTGTAGGTGCTGGAAAATCATCGAAGTCTGCTACTCGTTTCAGTGTCACCGATCTCACCACTATTGGTCCCAGGTCTAGGAAGAAGAAGGCTGCTGCTAGCCCAAGTACCGCCATCCCTAAGCCTACTGCTTCCAAGGGAAAGAAGAGGAAAGCCTCTGAGGCTGACAATCTAGAAGGCTTGCCTCTAATCCGCCACCAGTTCCTTGAATACTTTGCTGGTGTAAGGATCACTGACTTAGCTTAATTATCCTGCCCACTTGAGGATCACGTGATCCTAAACTTCACATTGTCTTTTTGCAGAAATTTGCCGAAATCGAGGACTACGTAGGCAGTGTTGAAGAGGTTGAGCAAAAGTGTGTGGACCTCCAAAGGATCATGCTGGCCAAGGATAAGAAGATTGCCTCCCTTGAAAACGACGTCAATCTGGTGAAGAGGGAACTTGTCCTGGCTCATATCACTGCTGATCAGGAGAAGGCTGAAATCACCAATGATGCCAAAGTCTCCGCTGCCATTTCTATGTACAAAACCCAGTTACAGATGGCCCAAGAAGCTCTGGATCCTGACTTCGACAAGAGCAACTGGGACGTAGAGGGCTGGAAGGCTAGATTGGCTGAGCTGGATGATGAAGAAGAGGCTGGTGAGGTCTTAGCAATTGAGGCTGGTGGCAGCGGCAAGGATTAGGCCGGTGGTGATGATGCTGAAGCTGGAGGTGATGCAGCAATGGTGTAGGCTGCAGGAATGGGCGATGATGGATATTTCTAGACGTGGCCGGAGCCCATTTTTTATAGTTTGGTAGGGGGTTTTTGGTCATGGTGTTTTTCTGGACAATGCTGGTTTGTAATAACTTAGACAATAGTTTCTAGGATTATGGATCATGGATCCTTAGACAATAGGTAGGATAATAGGTGGTGGATGGATCCTCTGTTTGGGGGATGAAGCCACTTGTTATCCTGCCATCTTTAATTTCCTGCACTTCAAAGACCTATGAACAATGGACACCCTTTACCTACCCCAGCGGACGGGGCCACGTATTGCTGGTAGATGCTTGGGGTAGGTAATTTTGACAACCTTGAAGGGTTTAACGTTTGGTAAATAAAATCTTAACTTTTTGGCTACTTCCTGTGTTGTTATCCTTGTGAGTACTTTCCTTTTCAATTGTTGTGATATACATTTTGTCTAAATTTATTAAGTATAGAAAAAAAAATTAATACATATCCTCAAAAAGTTCAGGATATGATCAAGGATCACATATCCTCTAGTCAACAGGTTTTGAAAAGTAGTGTAGTTTAAGGATCATAAGTTCAGTTGTCAAAGGATAAGGGCCATTTAGATTAATAATAAATAAAATCAAATTGATCAAGGATCATACCTGAGAATCCAAGTTAGGATCCTAACCTTTAACACTTATAATCAGGATAACCAGAAGACAAACCTTAGTAGAAGGTAAGGATCAAGGATCCTTGGTCGTTTTGCTTCAAAAACCTGAAATAGGATACAACTTGGGACTAAGCCAATATAAGATAAAAGTTAGTAACTGGGGACAAGCCCAACAATTCTGGGGACAAGCCCAATATACTGGGGACGAGCCCAAAGGATAACTGGGGACAAGCCCAAGGATAACTGGGGACAAGCCCAAAGATAACTGGGGACAAGCCCAAGGATAACTGGGGACAAGCCCAAGGATCGTGTGTAAACTGGAGTATGGCCCTCACTGGCGACTATCCAAACTTAGTGGCATGAAAATGCCAAAACCTTAGCTAACGTGAAAACGTTAGAAACCTTAGGAACGGATGTATGGTACGTCTACCATTATACGTAGGATCCCGGATACAGCCAGTACAATGAAATTGTCAGCCCCTAAAGCGAGAACTGGCCCCATTGCCATGAACTGTACCAGGATCATCGTGCGCTGCTGGCGATACTGGGGACAGGCCCAAAGACTGGGGACTAGCCCAAAATAACTAGGGTCAAGCCCAAATAACTAGGGTCAAGCCCAAAATAACTGGATACTTCTGTGGATACTCAATCCTTTGTTAAGGATACCTAAACCTTCAAAACTCAGAATCAAGTTAAAGGAGGATAAAGGATGCAGGATCCTTATCCTTATATAAGATAATTAAAGAATGAAATAATTTGAGATTAGAATATTACCAAAATGAGGATCCTCTGTCCGGTAAGGATCCTTCAAGGATACTTGTTAGGTAAGGATCATGGATCCTTATTACATGAAGTATTTCTTCAAGTGGACATGATTCCAGGCTCTTGGTAGCAATTCACCTTCCATTGTTAGCAATCGATATGCCCCCTTTCCTGCTTCAGCTTCAATCAAATAGGGGCCTTCCCACTTTGGTGCCAGTTTTCCATCAGCAGGATTGGTGGTATTCTGAAATGCTTTCCTCAACACCATATCACCAACTTGGAATTTCCTGATCCTGACATTTTTGTTGTAAGCTCCAGCCATCCTTTGTTGATAACTGGCTATCCTTATCCTTGCCAAATCCCTGAGTTCTTCTATAGTATCCAAATCTTGAACCAAGTTTTTAGCATTTTGTTCAGGATCACGAATGCTTGTTCTTGCAGTAGGAACCACCATCTCTGTAGGGATCACTTATTCTGGCCCAAATACCAAAGAAAATGGAGTTTGGCCGGTGGCATTCTTGGGAGTTGTCCTATCAGCCCATAGTACATAATGCCCTGCCCCCAGTGTGGTTTCCACAATCTCCTTCATGAAAGTCCTTCAGGACTTCTTGGATTTCAGGATCCTCAATGCATCTAAGATATAGTCCTGCAAGAGATCGTTTATACAACATATTATTCAATACTGTAAATTGAGATACCTTGATTTTGAAAGCCCTAGGGTTTTCTCCTGTAGGAATCTCTCCGTGTTGTATGTATCTCATGATTGGAAGGATCCATGATCCTGAATGAGATTGAGTATCATCACTAGGGATGATTGCAGAATCCTCTCCTATCTCCATGGCTACATGATCCTCAATAGCAGGAGTCAGGATATGGATAATAGGGATCTTAATATCCTCCGGGATCTTCAAGGATGATCCTAGATTAGCTAATGCATCAGCCTCTGGATTTTCTTCCCTTGGTACCTGTGTTAAACTAAAAGAAACAAAAGAGAGTGCCAATTCTTTGACTATCTCTAAATATTTGATTAGCTTTTCACCTTTAACAGCATAGGATCTGTTATGGGTGGAATTTCGAGCTTATATCCTGAAGGCATATCCTGATATTATATGCTTGATGCTGCGGCCAGGATACTGAACCAGGATATTGGTAACATCCTCTAGGGGTATCCTGGTTGCAGCTAATGATTTTCTTTGGTTGCAAGGTACCAACGTTAAAGGACTTGATCTACCTGAAGATTCGCTCAAGGTGGTTGAAAAATGGACGTTGATGGTGGAAGAATGGGTCTTGTAACGGTCAGAATAGAAGAAAGGCATATTCCGCAAGAATTTTGGATGTTGGTCAATGTTATTAACGTTGTAACGGTTATGTGAGCTGAAGACCCGGTTTTATAGTCAATAAGCATGTGCAAAACAAGTTAAAAGAGTCCCCCAACGTTCAGAATGGAATATTCTCAGCATCCCGGGATAATAGGAGGGTTAGTTTGTTATTTGTAACTATAAATAGGAGGCCATATCGATAGGAACACACACTTTACTCTCTACTCTCGAACTCACTCTTCTTTTTTCTTTCTATCACGCACAAACACTCAACACTTGTAATCGTTGTACCACTTAGCATTGATCTGCGCCATATCCTGCACTGTATCCTGATATTTGAAGTAATAGAAGAACAAGGCAGCTGCGATTGTCAGCTCCCGAGGTTTTGTGCCGGCGATCTAGATTGATCAAGGGCTTCCTCATACAACTCGTGTCACCCTTTACATTTTTGCTCATTGTTTGATCACAGATACAACTCTATATCCTGAGCCGTATCCTGAAACTGTTTTTGCAAGTAATTTGATTAACATATTTTCGACACTCGTTTCTAGCACACTACCTCACTTAACTAATTTGATCACTTAATTGCTTCGGTAATTTTTGACCAAAACAATTTGGCGCCCACCGTGGGGCAAGTGGTGCTATTTTTGCTAAAAACTTTAGTAAAATCATTACTCGGTTTTCTATTGTCGAAACTTTTTTCTAAATTGTTTTCAATGGCCTCGAGATCAAACATGAGCTCTTCCACCATGTCTGCTACAACCTCTGCAACAATTGGTTCGGTGCTTCCACCTCCTCCTCCAAGAATGCAAGCTTCATTACACGGAGCTGAAAGTCATGTAGCTCGGGATGTTATCCCCGCTCCCAGTACCCAGGGATCCGGTCCTGTTTTGGCATCTAATGTTGAAATTCTGAATTTGTTTGGTAGTGTACAGGAACAGATGAGGCAGCAGCAGGAAACTAACCGGATGCTGATGAGGGAAATACAACTCTTGAAATCTGGCCCAAGTAGACCTGCTGAAGAAACTGTCACTCCTATACAGCCTAAGGCTTTGAACTTCAGTTCTGTAGTTTACACTGAGGATAACAGGGGGAATATCGTCCCAAGCCATTCTCAGAATCATACCCCTGAGATACCCTCCTCGGTCAGGATGTCAACTGTGAGGAGTTCAGGATATGCTTCAGGATATGGCCAGAATCCTCAGACCGGTAATGTGTCAAATAATAATATTCTTGCTACTAACAACAATGGGTCAGGATGCAGGTATGACGTCAACATTTACTAGGGAGCTTCAGAAATTCAAGGACATGATATCTAGTGTACCTGGAGTGGTCCAGCCAATTTCGAAAGTATCTCAAGACAGCCACAGGATATCCCGCTTTGCATATCCTATCTGTGATGCTGAAATCCCAAAAAGATTTCAGACCCCCAACATGAAACTGTATGATGGGACTACGGATCCTGAAGAGCATATTGCCCAGTATAGAGAAAGAATGGAGATTAACCCTATCCATCCGGAACTCAAGGAAGCATGCTTATGCAAGGGTTTCGGTTCTACCTTGACGGGATCAGCCTTAAAATGGCTGTTAAATGTTCCTCCTCACTCAATTACTTCGTTTGCTCATTTGGTTAATTTATTTAATAGTCAGTTTTCTTGCAGTCGGAGTTTTGAGAAACTAACCAGTGATCTTTACAGGATAACTCAAGGACCTCAGGAATCCTTGAGGGATTATGTGAACAAGTTTAGTCAAGAATCCTTGGATATCCCACATCTTGATGTTGCAACAGCTGTGCAGGCTTTTAAGATGGGGTTACAAAAGGATTCTCAATTTTATCAGGATCTTGTAATGAATCCTTACAGGAATCTCGACGAAGCTCGTAATAGGGCTTTGAGATATATCCGCTTGGAAGATGACAAAAAGATGCAAGAAAGGATGAATTCTACCTCAACCTACGAATCGACCAACAGGAAATCAGAATCCTCGTATAAACCGTATCGCTCCAAGCCATATGGTAGAAATGACAACAAGAAAGTGAATGTTGTTGAAGACGAGGATCCTGAAGAATATCCTGAATTATCTGAATACTGCTTTTCTGTTAATATACCCGAGTTAATGTATGCTATGCAGGGTTTAGGAGACAAAGCCAGGTGGCCTCGAAAGAATCAACAGAAAGCTGATTGGAAGGATAAATCCAAATGGTGTGCATTCCATGAAGATTTCGGACATGTGACCGAGGATTGCATTGCTCTAAGGAAAGAAATAAGCTACCTGTTAAGCAAGGGGTATCTGAAGGATTTGCTGGGAAGAAAGAAGAATAAAGGGCAGGATCCTGAGAAGGATCCTAAACGAGCAGCATCACCCCCAGCAGATGCCAAAATAATTAACTTTATTTCAGGAGGATCCGACATTTGTGGGACTTCGTATTCTGCGGCCAAGAGACATGCAAAAGAAGCTAAGACTAAAAGGGGGGACAAACCAGCTAGGATGACTACCCTTACAACCGATAAAGTGATCACTTTTGATAGTGATGACAGGGATACTGTCCAGAATCCTCACCATGACGCCCTTGTAATAACATTATATGTTGCTAACCATTTTGTACGCAGGATATTGGTGGACAATGGTAGCTCTGTCAACATAATTCAGTTGGAAACGTTAAAAAGGATGAATGTATCTCCGATGGATATTACTTCAAAGTCCACTGTGCTCGTTGGTTTCAGTGGAGAAGCTAGGAACACCGTAGGAGAGATAAAGTTACCAGTATATGTTGAAGGGGTCAACTCGATACAACGCTTCTGTGTCATGGACTCCTTATCCTGCTACAATATCATATTGGGTTGGCCATAGATCCATGATATGAAAGCTGTGCCATCAACCTATCATCAGTGTATCAAGATTCCTACTCCTTGGGGGGTTGTCAAGGTGGAAAGTGATCAACAGGAGGCAAAGGAATGTTACTCATCCTCGATGAAATCCTCAACCAAGCTTAATGCAGCATAGCAATTAAAGATGCGGGCCCAGGATATCGTGGAGGCTTCAGAGCAGGATGTAAAGAAAATTATTATGGATCAGGATAATCCAGATATCTTGGTGCTCGTAGGAGCCAATATCCCTTAGGATATTGAAAATCAGTTAACTAACTTTTTGAAATGCAGGATGTCAACATTCGCATGGAAGCATGAGGATATGACAGGTATTTCTAAGGATATTATAACTCACAAGCTTGAAATTGACAGGTCTTTCAAGCCTATCCGGCAAAAGAGAAGGAAGTTTGCTCCAGAACGAAACATAATTAATCAAGAAGAGGTTGAAAGACTATTGAAGTCCAAGATGATCAGGGAAGTCAAATTTCCCAAGTGGCTAGCAAATGTGGTCGTGATTCAAAAGAAGAATGGGAAATGGAGAGTTTGTGTAGATTACACAGACTTGAACAAAGCATGTCCTAAAGACCCATTCCCTCTGCCTCATATAGACTCGATGGTGGATGCCACTGCTGGTCATGAGATGTTAACCTTCATGGATGCATCCTCAGGATTCCAGCAGATCCAAATGGAACCTTCAGACCAGGAGGATACTGCTTTCATGACACCAACAGGTATTTACTGTTATACTGCTATGCCTTTTGGTTTGAAAAATGCAGGTGCAACGTACCAGAGATTGGTGAACATGATGTTTAAAGACAAACTGGGGGACACCATGGAGGTGTACATTGATGATATGGTAGTCAAATCCAAGAAGGCCGAGGATCATCTCCAGGATATTAAAGGAGCATTTGATATCCTGGACCAGTATAATATGAAACTAAATCCTGCCAAGTGCCATTTTGGAGTGGGGGCAGGAAAATTTTTAGGATACATGGTGACTGAAAGGGATATAGAGGCAAGCCCGGAGCAGATTAAAGCTATATTGGATATCAAATCACCTTCCAACATGAAAGATGTACAAAGACTGATGGGGCGAGTAGCGGCATTAAACAGATTTATCTCAAGATCCTTAGAAAAATGTAAAGAATTCTACGATATCCTGAAGAAGAATAAGAGGTTTGAGTGGGGAGAAAAGCATGAAACAGCCTTACAGGAATTAAAGCAATATCTTTCAACCGCACCTCTGATGATGAAGCCCGAGGATGGTGAACCATTATCCCTGTATCTTGCAGTATCAGGGAATGCAGTAAGTGCTATTTTGGTTAAGGATCACGAAGGTCAGTGGTATCTTGTTTATTATGTTAGTAAAAGTTTATTACATGCTGAAACTAGGTATTCCCACTTAGAGAAAATGATATTAGCCCTAGTTATGGCATCAACGAAACTTAGACATTATTTTGAAACACATAGGATTTATGTTAAAACCAACTATCCTGTTAAAAATGTGCTTAGGAAACCCGAGATGTCAGGTAGGATGGCTAAGTGGTCAGTAAAATTAAGTGCTTATGATCTAGTATATGAACCTAGAAATGCAATAAAGTCTCAGGCTTTAGCTGACTTTGTGGCTGATTTCAATAGTGATATTCAAAACGAAGTAGACCTAGAAGTGCAACAGCTAGCAGGAAACTTAGAATCTTGGACATTATATACTGACGGTGCATCTAATGTAAGAGGTATAGGTTTAGGTATACTACTAAAATCGCCACTGGGGGACATATTACCCCAGGCTATTAAATGTGAATTTTCTGCTACCAATAATGAAGCTGAGTATGAAGCTCTGATAGCAGGATTAGAATTGGCTAAAAATATGAATATTAGATGTTTACAAGTATATGTTTATTCCCTGTTGATTACTAACCATTTCAATGGATCTTATGCAGTAAAAGGTGAAAAGTTAGCTGAATATCTTGAAATTGTTAAAAAATTAGCAGGATATTTCGAAATTTTTACACTTGAACAGGTACCAAGAGAAAAGAATGCTGAAGCTGACGCTCTAGCAAACTTAGGATCTACTGTCAGGATACCGGAGGGAACTCAGATACCAATAGTGTACATCTTGTATCCTGCAATGGAACATTTCAAATCTCAGGATAAAGAAGTAGCATGTATCCATGATCCTGGTGATGGATATCCTGAGAAGGATCCTGAATCCTGGATGACTCCAATTGTGAAGTATCTTCAAGAAGGAGATATCCCAAAGGATGCAAATCCTAAGGCTTTTAGGATGAAGGTATCTCGTTTTACTATTATAAATAATATTTTGTATAAGAAATCCCTTGCAGGTCCGTACCTAAGGTGCTTGGAAGATCCTGAAACCAAGGAGGTACTTCAGGATATACACGAAGGAGACTGTAGCAACCATACTGGGGGCATATCTCTGTTCTCGAAGGTGTTGATAACAGGATATTACTGGCCGACCATGAGAAAGGATGCCGCGGAGTATGCGCAGAAATGCGATGCATGTCAAAGACACGGCAACATCCCGCATCAGCCTGCAGAACCATTATATCCTATCGTATCCCCTTGGCCGTTTATGAAATGGGGAATGGACATAGTGGGAAAACTTCCAAAGGCTCCAGGAGGAAAGGTTTTTATGCTGGCGATGACATATTATTTCTCCAAGTGGGTCGAAGCCGAGTCCTTTGTTCAAGACAGGGATCAAGAAGTGGTATCCTTCATAAAGAGGAATATCCTGACCAGATTTGGGGTACCAGCTGAGATAGTTTGTGACAATGGTTGTCAATTCATCAGCAAAAGAACTACTGACTTTTGCAAGAGTTGGGGAATTAAGATGATTACGTCAACACCAGTGCATCCTCAAGCAAATGGACAAGCAGAATTCTCGAACAAAATAATCGTCAACAATTTAAAGAAGAAGTTAGGTGCCAAAAAAGGAAAATGGGCAGAGGAACTACCATTTGTCCTATGGGCTGATAGAACAACTGTGAAGAATGCTACTAGGCAAACCCCATTTTCTTTGGTATTTGGGGCAGAAGCAGTGATCCTGACAGAAATGGTGATACCGACAGCTAGATCAAGCCTACGGGATCCTGAATCAAATCCTGAAATCTTATGTCAAGAACTGTATACTATTGATGAGACAAGAGATGCAGCAAAGCTAAGGATGGCGGCATATCAACAGAGGATATCCAGAGCATATAACAAGAATATAAGGACTAGAAGGTTCCAAGTCGGAGATTGGGTGTTGAGGAAAGCATTCCAGAATACAACAAACCCTGCCGATGGAAAATTAGCTCCAAAATGGGAAGGACCCTATGAGGTTGAATCAGAATCTGTGAAAGGAGCATACCGACTCAAGAATATGGAAGGGGATATGCTACCAAGATCTTGGAATGTTGTACACCTAAAGCTCTATTTCAAGTGAGTATGGAATTTAAATTCTAACTCAGGATGGTATGGATTCTGTCTCTTTTGTTAAATTTTAATATTATTTGCTGTTTTGAACCTATTACTGACTTAAGCATCGGAGGGGTGTTAGCCAGGCTAACACCCACCTTAGTTTACAGTTGTTTTGCAGTATATGCTTTGGGATATAGCTCCAGGATACACACTCAGGATACTTCGAAAGATTAGAGGATTGCCCCCTCTCTCACGTTTAAGGGATCCTGATCCCTTCACAGGTTTAAAGGTATTCACCTTTCTCACGAATTGGGTTTAAATACCCCGCCTGGAGCGCAAGTTATCCAGGGATAGTTCAAGGTAGCGGGACCAGTTCATGTAAAAGTGGCTGACAATTTCGTTACTGTTGGCTATACCCTGGATCTTAAAGGTATATGAGGATTGATCACCCTCTCTCACGAAAGGGTATTTTCATACTCTCTAAGGTTTAAAGGTTTTCACCTTTCTAAGTCTTGGAGTTTATACACTCCCGCCTGTAGCGCACGAAAATTCGGGATTTTCCCCAGAATACTTATGGGTTTATCCCTAGTACATTAAGGATTTATCTCCAGTATATTTTAGGGTTTATCCCCTGTAATATAAGAATTATTCAAACGGTTGCAGCTAATGTCTAGAAAATTTCTAAGTATTCGAAGACATTATGCACAGGGGACATTCCTACTGAGGCAATTGTGTAAAGCTCAAAGGATCAAGCTCGGACCTAGTACACTAAGTGTCTCAGACTGGGGACATCTTCGTTGGAAAAGTTGCAAATGGATTGAAGTTTGAGAATAGGGTTACACTCTATTCCTGGTATGATCTTTCCTCTATAAACGTTATTTAAATCATTTGAGTTTTTGAAACTATGTTTGACAAAAGCTTAAGCATCCTGATTAGGATATATTCTCAGGATATATTCTCAAAATGTATTTTCAAAATATGTTTCAGGATATTTGATTGGAATATTTGGGACATGATACTTGGATTAAAAAATGAAACTGTGTTCTAGTCAAACAAGTGTTCTCAAAACCAACTTTGTAAAATAAAAATGAAACTGTCCTCTTTCTCTGAAAACTTTATCTGAATTGCTTGAGTTATAAAAACCCTATTTGACGGAAGTCTTAATAGGATATTTGCGAGTATACTGATCAAGATATTTTCATAAAAAGTAATAATTGCACTAAGTTTGGAACATTGGAATTCAGACTAAGCAAGGCATAACAAATAACAACATGTAAGGTTAAAAGGTTAGTTTATTATTAATTGTATTCTTGGTTTCATCTCAAAAAGAGACCCATCCACCAAGAACACAATTAAGTTTTTAAAGCATATTTACATAAACAGTTGAAGGCTTCGTCCTGAAAACACGAGATCCCTCCACCTCCAACTGTTAAATTTTTCTAAAGCTTGCAGGAAATTAAAATTGTTCTAAGTACAGGACGACCAGATGATTCAGACCCTACAAAGCAAAATACAGGTATCGTTAAAGGCGAACTAACCAAGATACAGGTTCAGTATATGTGTACGGGATACAGGATTTGGATATTTACCTTATTAAGGAAGGAGGTCATGGGCTCGATGGATTCCATGAAGCCAAGGTCATCATAAAAGAAACCTTCGGTAGCAACAGTGGAGGGCTTAGAGCAGGTGGCAACAGATGATTCTTTTTTTACCAGGACAGGCTTGGAGTAACTGTCAAGCTCCTCAAGATCAAAGACAACAGGGACCTTAGCAGAGTCTACAGAAAAGGGAGTAGTTTCAATCTTATCATATTATGTGCTGATTAACCAAACAAATGCAGGAATGTTCAAAATAGATATCCTTACCAGACGTGCCAGAAGACTACCTAGTTATGAGAAAGTATAACCTTGGAAGTTGCGCGAAGTCACATCAACATCTACATCCCATTACGTGCATCGAGCAACACAACGAAAAATATACCCGTTCGGATATCAGGATCCTAACAGATATATTTTTGGGGACAATTGTTATGGGTGGAATTTCGAGCTTATATCCTGAAGGCATATCCTGATATTATATGCTTGATGCTGCGGCCAGGATACTGAACCAGGATATTGGTAACATCCTCTAGGGGTATCCTGGTTGCAGCTAACGATTTTCTTTGGTTGTAAGGTACCAACGTTAAAGGACTTGATCTACCTGAAGATTCGCTCAAGGTGGTTGAAAAATGGACGTTGATGGTGGAAGAATGGGTCTTGTAACGGTCAGAATAGAAGAAAGGCATATTCCGCAAGAATTTCGGATGTTGGTCAATGTTATTAACGTTGTAACGGTTATGTGAGCTGAAGACCCGGTTTTATAGTCAATAAGCACGTGCAAAACAAGTTAAAAGAGTCCCCCAACGTTCAGAATGGAATATTCTCAGCATCCCGGGATAATAGGAGAGTTAGTTTGTTATTTGTAACTATAAATAGGAGGCCAGATCGATAGGAACACACACTTTACTCTCTACTCTCGAACTCACTCTTCTTTTTTCTTTCTATCACGCACAAACACTCAACACTTGTAATCGTTGTACCACTTAGCATTGATCTGCGCCATATCCTGCACTGTATCCTGATATTTGAAGTAATAGAAGAACAAGGCAGCTGCGATTGTCAGCTCCCGAGGTTTTGTGCCGGCGATCTAGATTGATCAAGGGCTTTCCTCGTACATCTCGTGTCACCCTTTACATTTTTGCTCATTATTTGATCACAGATACAGCTCTATATCCTGAGCTGTATCCTGAAACTGTTTTTGCAAGTAATTTGATTAACATATTTTCGACACTCGTTTCTAGCACACTACCTCACTTAACTAATTTGATCACTTAATTGCTTCGGTAATTTTTGACCAAAACAGGATCCATTAAAGTGATTAGTAATTAATAATGAATCTACATGTACCTCAAGATACCTGATCCTCATATGCTTAGCAATTTGCAAACCAGCTACCAAGGCTTCATATTCAGCCTCATTGTTGGTAGTTTGAAATTCACAAGCTATGGAGTGGGGTATTATGTCCCCCTGTGGCGATTTTAGTAGTATTCCAAGCCCTGTTCCTTTGACATTAGAAGCACCATCAGTGAAGAGTATCCAAGGATCCTTAGTTTCTTCTAGCTGTTGGACCTCTAACTCAGCTTCCTTTTGCAAGTCACTACTAAAATCTGCCACAAAGTCCGCTAAGGCTTGGGATTTGATGGCAGTCCTTGGTTCATATCTTATATCATAAGCACTAAGCTTCACTGCCCACTTAGCCATCCTTCCTGACATTTCAGGTTTCCTGAGAACATTCTTAATTGGAAAATTAGTCTTAACAATAATGGCATGAGTCTCAAAATAATGTCTTAATTTAGTAGATGCCATAATTAATGCAAGGATAAGTTTCTCTAAGTGTGAATACCTGGATTCAGCATCAAGTAAACTCTTACTTACATAATAAACAGGATGTTTTGTACCTTGGTGATCCTTAACAAGGACTGCACTTACTACTTTTGAGGATACTGCTAGGTATAAGGACAATATATCCCCCTTTTCCGGTTTCATCAAGGCGGGGGCTGAGGATAGGTAATCCTTGAGAGCTTTGAGGGCACTTTCATGCTTCTCAGTCCATTCAAATTTCTTGTTCTTCCTCAGTGTTAGGGCATGAATTTTATGCTGAGGATCATCTATGCTGAGTCTGGGCATGGATCACGGGTCCTTAATGGATGATGCGGATAGTCTGAGGATCCAGAGTCTGAGGATCACGCGTCTCAGGATCACGAGTCTGAGGATCAGGATCCTTTATGTTTTGCACGTTTTTAATGTGTAAATGCAGGTAATGGACGTAGTGGACCACTTCTTTGCTGGAATCTCGTGGAATATGCTTTTAGGCACGTGCATATTGAAGAAATAACCGTTAGTGGTGGTCATGGGTGACTTCCACCTTTTTCGGGAAGTTAGTTAGTTGTTTTTTCTTATCTTTTTAAGGGGAAACAAGCTCAAAAAAGGCATAAGTCGTGCACACCACACAAACAACACACAACACTCGAATTCTCTGCAAACACTTAGCAAAAAAAACACACACTTACACTAGAAATTCATTGTATCGAGCTTATTTTCTTCCGAAGTTGTACAAGGATCACTATTGTTTCAGCAATATATTTGGTGATCGGTAGTTTCCATCACCCGAGGTTTTTTATGCCGGAGATCTTCTAAAGATCAAGGCTTTTTCCTCGTATAAATCTTGGTGTTCATCGTTGATTTCATATACTTGTCGTTCATACAATTAACCAAGCATCATACCCCATAACAGAGAGTTTGGTTGCATTATCCTCGTCTGATTTTTGACCAAAACAGTTTGGCGCCCACCGTGGGGCAATTGGTGCTTCAATTCTGAGAAATTTTGTTCATTTCATTCATTTCGGTTCATTACCTTCAACCACATGGCTTCTCAGGGAAAACTACTCCAAGTTCTATGTCGACGGTCACTTTTTCACAGGGCATTCCGCCTTTGCATCATCTCCCCCTTGCATTCCAGAAGAATGCTGAGAATTCTCCGAAGAAGACAACCCCTGTTTTCACAAAACCAACTGTTGTTTCTTCCTCTACACTTACTAACAGTGATTTTTATGCTTTGATTGTGCAAATGAAGGATCACATGCAGCAGGTAAAAAATAATGGCAGGATCCTTCGCGAAATTGATAAAATCAGCAGAGGATCACAACCCTTTGATGTCGAGGTCGCTGAATTTCGACACTCCGGTCATAACTTCCCAGCACTTTGCAGCTCCACATGTCCAATACCAGGGTGGATCAACATGAATACGTTCTGGATCATCGGCATTGTCTCAGGTTCAAGGATCCTCTCAGGTTCAAGGATCCTCGCAGGTTTAAGGATCCTCTCAGGTTCAAGGATCCTCTCAGGTTCAAGGATCCTCTCAGATTCAAGGATCCTCGCAGGTTCAAGGATCCTCTCAGGTTCAAGGATCCTCGCAGGTTTAAGGATCCTCTCAGGTTCAAGGATCCTCGCAGGTTCAAGGATCCTCTCAGGTTCAAGGATCCTCGCAGGTTCAAGGATCCTCTCAGGTTCAAGGATCCTCTCAGGTTCAAGGCTCCTCTCAGGTTCAAGGATCCTCGCAGGTTCAAGGATCCTCTCGGGTTCAAGGCTCCTCTCAGGTTCAAGGATCCTCTCAGGTTCAAGGATTCTCTCAGGTTCAAGGATCCTCTCAGGTTCAAGGATCCTCTCGGGTTCAAGGATCCTCTCAGGTTCAAGGATCCTCTCAGGTTCAAGGATTCTCTCAGGTTCAGGGATCCTCCTCCCAGGTTCAAGGATCCTCTCAGGTTCAAGGTTCCTCCTTCCAGGTTCAAGGATCTTCATCTCAGGTTTCCGGATCCATGGATTATCCTCCAAGACCTACATTCACAGCACTTCAAGGATCCAACATCTTCCAGGATTAAGGATACTTAAGGAGTGTGCAACCCAGAAGTTTAGATGTTTATCTAGGAGACTTCATACCAATGCAGACCATTGCTTCCTCTGGTCCCTCGGTTATGCCAGAATCCCGCCAACATGGATTCACATCTGGAATTCCAAACTGGAATCATTCAGGAGAGATACCGAAGAGGTTTCAGACACAAAATCTGGTTGCTTGTGCAAGGGCTTTGGATCCACACTTACCGGATCAACATTAAAATGGCTGCTAAGTCTTCCTCCTTACTCTATTACTTCATTTGCTAATCTAGTTAATTTGTTTAATAGCCAATTTTCATGTAGTAGAAAATTTGAACGATTAACTAGTGATCTATTTAGGGTAACACAAGGTCAAAATGAATCACTTAGAGATTACATCACTAAGTTTAGTAAAGAATCCTTAGATATCCCTAACTTGGATATAGCTACGACTGTAGAAGCCTTTAAAATGGGTTTACTTAGGGATTCAATGTTCTATGATGATCTTGTCATGACCCCTTGCAGGAACTTAAATGAGGAAAGAAACAGGGCCCTTAGGTTCATCCGTTTAGAGGATGACAAAAGGATCCACGAGAGATTGTCAGGATCCTCAAAGCAAGACAAATAAGGATCCTATCTCAAGGATAACTGATCTAAGCAATACTCCAAGCGTGACAACCAAAAGTTTAGGTGACAAGATTAGGTGGCCAAGGAAGAATGACAAACCGCCTACCACCAAAGACGAATCGAAATGGTGTGCTTACCATGGGGATTCTGGTCATCTCACAGATGAGTGCATAGCATTAAGGAAGGAGATAGGTTATCTTTTGAGTAAAGGATACTTGAAGGAATTGCTCGGAAGGAAAAAGTCAAGGATCAAGTATCCTGAGAAAGTTCCTGAAAAAGCTCCTCCTCCACCATCCGATGCTCAAATCATCCATTTCATCTCCGGAGGTTCTCAGCAGCTAAGAGACGTGCAAAGGAAACAAAGATGGAGAATGGGGGCAAACCTGTTCGGACCTCCATCCTTACCCAGCAGAAAGTGATATCATATGATGAGGATAACTGTGCGGACATTCAGGATCCTCATCACGACGGTGTAGTTATTACATTATTTATATCTAACCATTTTGTTCGCAGGATTCTCATTGATGGGAAAAGCTCAGTGAACATAATCCAGTTGGATGTCCTCAATAGAATGGACATCCTTGAATCCGATATTGTCCAAAGATCATCTGTCCTTGTGGGATTCAGTGGAGAGACAAAGATTACATTGGGGGACACCAAACTTCCTATCTACATAGAGGGAGTGAATTATGTTAAAAAAAATTCTATGTTATTGATTGCTTATCATGCTGTAATATTATCTTTGGCAGGCCATGGATACACGATATGAAGGCAATCCCTCTCAACATATCATCAATGTGTCAAGGTCCCAACTCTATGAGATATGGTGAAAATAGAAAGTGATCAGCAGGAGGCAAAGAACTGTTACACTTCTTCAATGAAGCCAGCCTCCAAGGAGCAAGACATCATGGAGGCAAGAGAGCAAGACGTCAAGGATATTACGTTGAACCCAGAGGATCCTGAATCCAAAATTTTTATAGGATCTGGGATCCTAGACAGTATTGAGCAGGATTTAGTATCCTTCTTGGAAAGAAGAAAATCTACCTTCGCTTGGAAACATGAAGATATGACAGGAGAAAGTTTGCACTTGAAAGGAATGCCATTATCCAAGAAGAGTCTACCACAGGTACCCAGGGAAGAAAATGCAGAAGCTGACGCTTTAACTAACCTTGGATCATTCCTAAAGATGCCAGAAGATGTGAAAAATACTCATCACCCATGTTTTAACTCCTGCAATTGAGGATTACGTAGCCATGGAGATAGTGGAGGATTCTGCAATCATACCTGGTGATCCTGCACAATCGAATTCAGGATCCTGGATCCTTCCAATCCTAAGATATATACAACATGGAGAGATCCCTACAGGACAAAATCCTAAAGCTTTCAAAGTCAAGGAGACTGTGGAAACCACACTGGGGGCAGAGCACTATTCTCAAGGATCCTTAGAACAGGATACTATTGGCCTACCATGAAGATGTATGCTGTGGAATACACAAAGAAATGTGATGCTTGTCAAAGACACAGTAATATTCTACACCAACCAACATAACATCTGCATCCTAAGAAGAAGCTTTTGCTCAAAGTCAGAAAAAAGGAAATGGCCAGTTATCAACAAAGAATGGCTGGAGCATACAACAAGAATGTCAGGATTAGAAGATTTCAAGTTGGTGATTTTGCGCTAAGAAAAGCATTCCAGAACACTACAAATCCTTCTGATGGCAAGCTAGCACCAAAGTGGGAAGACCCCTATCTAATTGAAGCTGAATCAGGAAAGGGGGCATATCATTTGTTAACAATGGATGGTGATCTCCTACCAAGAGCTTGGAATGCTGTTCATCTCAAAAAATACTTTAAGTAAGAAGGATCAGGGATCCTCAGCGATACCGGTATTCTGATTAAGGATCCAGGATCCTCAAAGGATATATGATTCTACATTTGGTAACACATTACTTTCATTTTCATTCATTTTATACTTATTACTTATCATAAGTTAAAGATGTTAATCAGTTAACATCTATTTTCACAAAGTTTAAGCTTTTGCAGAGTTGTTATCATTTTACAGAAGATCAAAGTGGTTGGCCAACTCTCCAAAGTTTATGGGCTTGTCCCCAGTTTGGGCCTGTCCCCAGTTTCGCCAGTAGCGCACGATGATCCTGGTGCAGTTCAAGGCAGTGCGACCAGTACTCGTTTTAGGGGCTGACAATTTCATTGTACTGGCTGTACCCAGGATCCTACGTATAATGGTAGACGTACCATACATTCGTTCCTAAGGTTTCTAACGTTTTCACGTTAGCTAAGGTTTCGGCATTTTGATGTCGCTCAAGTTTGGATAGTCGCCAGTGAGGGCCATACTCCAGTTTACATCCGTTTATATGGGCTTGACCCCAGTTTACATCCGTTTATTTGGGCTTGCCCCCAGTTTATTTGGGCTTGTCCCCAGTTTGTTGGGCTTGTCCCCAGTTACTAACTCTTATCTTATATTGGCTTAGTCCCAAGTTGTATCCTATTTCAGGTTTTTGGAGACAAACGACCAAGGATCCTTGATCCTTACCTTCCATTAAGGTTTGTCTTATGGTTATCCTATTTATAATGATAAAGGTTAGGATCCTAACTTGGATTCTCTGGTATGTTATATTCTAACTTTTTCTAAGCTGTAAGTTGTCTCTTATCCTTTTTGGTTAAGGATCATTGGTCCACATTTGTTCGAACACTTCAAGTTTTCTGTTAAAAGTTTAACATTATCATCAGATTTCCAATAACTTTCCAGTTGTTTGGCGATGATATCTTTGAAAATAGAAAGCATACATAAAAAAAAACAACAACAGTTGTAGCTAAAAATGTTTAATGTCATTACCCATTCATTATGTATCAAATCATCTGGCCTGGATTTCACCAGCAAAACCGTGGACCATCCACCCAGGCCGGATAAGGCTATCTAACAGTTAAAGTGTCTATGCAGAAATTAAAGTGCAGGAAGGTTAATAGCAAACTGTGTAGAAGGATTCATTCTCCACGAACAGAAGGATCTTCTGATCTGTAAAGGCACTTGAGGAGTTATCTCTAACTCTGTATTCTGCAATGATGATTATAGCAGGCCTTATCAGTGACGACAGGCAGTTTAACAACTAGTTACCAGCAACAACGGCTAGTCCGCTTCTGACGGAAATATGACAGCTGTGAATCCTTATCACAACTGCCATATTGGGGGCAATTGTTAGGGCATGAATTTTATGCTGAGGATCATCTATCCTGAGTCTGGGCATGGATCACGGGTCCTTAATGGATGATGCGGATAGTCTGAGGATCCAGAGTCTGAGGATCACGCGTCTGAGGATCACGAGTCTGAGGATCAGGATCCTTTATGTTTTGCACGTTTTTAATGTGTAAATGCAGGTAATGGACGTAGTGGACCACTTCTTTGCTGGAATCTCGTGGAATATGCTTTTAGGCACGTGCATATTGAAGAAATAACCGTTAGTGGTGGTCATGGGTGACTTCCACCTTTTTCGGGAAGTTAGTTAGTTGTTTTTTCTTATCTTTTTAAGGGGAAACAAGCTCAAAAAAGGCATAAGTCGTGCACACCACACAAACAACACACAACACTCGAATTCTCTGCAAACACTTAGCAAAAAAAACACACACTTACACTAGAAATTCATTGTATCGAGCTTGTTTTCTTCCGAAGTTGTACAAGGATCACTATTGTTTCAGCAATATATTTGGTGATCGGTAGTTTCCATCACCCGAGGTTTTTTATGTCGGAGATCTTCTAAAGATCAAGGGCTTTTTCCTTGTATAAATCTCGGTGTTCATCGTTGATTTCATATACTTGTCGTTCATACAATTAACCAAGCATCATACCCCATAACAGAGAGTTTGGTTGCATTATCCTCGTCTGATTTTTTACCAAAACACTCAGGATGTCATAGAATTCCTTGCACTTTTCTGAGGATTTGGATATGAACCTGTTCAAGGCTGCGATCCTGCCTATCAATCTTTGCACATCCTTGGCGTTGGCAGGAGATTTGATATTTACAATAGCCTCAATATGCTCTGGACTTGCTTCAATGCCCCTCTTTGTTACCATATAGCCTAAGAATTTACATGCTTTAACACCAAAATGACACTTGGAAGGATTTAGTTTCATATTAAATTTATCAAGGATATTGAATGCTTCCTCCAAATCTTTAAGGTGATCCTCAGCTTTCTTGGACTTAACCACCATGTCGTCTATATAGACTTCCATAGTGTGTCCAATTTGTTCCTTGAACATCATATTGACTAGCCTTTGATAAGTAGCACCTGCATTTCTTAGTCCAAATGGCATAGCAATATAACAATATATACCAGTTGAGGCTGTATCCTCTTGATCAGATGGTTCCATCTGAATTTGTTGAAATCCAGATGAAGCATCCATAAAAGTCAACAATTCATGACCCGCGGTAGCATCCACCATGGAGTCAATGTGGGGTAATGGGAAAGGATCCTTGGGACATGCCTTGTTTAAATCAGTAAAATCGACACATACCCTCCACTTTCCATTTTTCTTTTGAACAACAACCACATTGGCTAACCACCTTGGATACTTAACCTCTCTTATCATACCTGCTCGAAGTAGTTTATCTACCTCCTCCTGGATAATAGCATTCCTTTCAGGTGCGAACTTCCTTCTTTTTTGATGAATAGGTTTGAATGACCTGTCAATGCCAAGGTTATGAGTAATTATATCTTTAGATATACCTGTCATATCCTCATGCTTCCAGGCAAAGGTAGATTTCCTTCTTTTAAGGAAGGATACTAAATCCTGTTCGATGTCGCTAAGGATCCCTGATCCTATGAAGATCTTGGATTCAGGATCATGAGGATCCATGAGGATTTCTTTTACATCCTGCTCTCTTGCCTCCAAGACATCTCTTGAAGGATACTTTAATTATTATTGCTCCCTTGGTCTTGAGGCTGGCTTCATTGATGAGGTATAGCAATTCTTAGCTTCTTGTTGATCACTCTCAATTTTCACCACTCCCCATGGACTAGGAAGCTTTACGCATTGATGATATGTGGATGGGACTGCCTTCATGTCATGTATCCATGGCCTGCCAAGGATAACATTACAACAAGATAAGCAATCTATAACACAAAACTTTTGATAAGAATGGAGTCCTTCAATATAGATGGGGAGTTTGATGTCCCCCAATGTATTTTTGGTTTCCCCGCTAAATCCCACAAGCACTGAGGATCTTGGGACAATGTCTGATTCAGGGATATTCATCTTCTTGAGGACATCAAGCTGGATGATGTTTACTGAGCTTCCTCCATCTATCAGGATCCTGCGAACAAAATGGTTAGAAATAAATAAGGTGATAACAAGACCATCATGATGAGGATCCTGGACATCAACAGGATCATCCTCATCAAAGGTTATGACTTTATCCTGGGTAACAATGGAGGTCCGGATGGGTCTGTCTCCATTATCCATCTTGGTTTCCTTGGCATGTCTTTTGGCTGCTGAAAAGGAAGTACCACAAATGTCTGATCCACAGGATATGAAGTTTATAACTTGTGCATCTGCTGGAGGAGCAGGAGCCTTTTCCAGGATCCTTTCAGGATCCTGGATCCTTGATTTCTTTCGTCCCAGAAGTTCCTTCAAGTGCCCCTTGCTTAACAAGTAACCGATTTCTTTTCTAAGTGCAATACATTCTTCAGTGAGATGCCTAAAATCCTCATGATATGCACACCACTTGGACTTGTCCTTTGTAGCAGCTGGTTTATCACTTTTTCTCGGCCACCTAGCTTTCTCACCTAAATTCTGCATTGCAAGAATTAGTTCATTGTTATCAACAGAAAAATAGTATTCAGAAATGGGAGGATAATCCTCATCATCCTCTTCCTGTTCCACTGCATGCACGTTCTGGTTGTCAGATTTGTTGTAGGACTTGAACTTGTTATTCTTGAAGTAGGATCCTTGCTTATCCTGCTTTGAGGATCCTGTCAGTCTTTCCTGGATCCTTTTATCATCCTCTAATCGGATGAATCTAAGGGCCCTGGTTCTTACTTCATCAAGATTCCTGCAAGGGGTCATGACAAGATCATCATAGAATAATGAATCCCTAAGCAAACCCATTTTAAAGGCTTCTACAACCGTAGCTATATCCAGATTAGGGATATCTAAGGATTCTTTACTAAACTTAGTTATGTAATCTCTAAGTGATTCATTTTGACCTTGTGTTACCCTATAAAGATCACTAGTTAAACGTTCAAATTTTTTACTACAAGAGAATTGACTATTAAATAGATTAACTAGATTAGCAAATGAAGTAATAGAGTAAGGGGGAAGACTTAGCAGCCATATAAGAGCAGATCCTGTCAGTGTGGATCCAAATCCCTTGCATAGACATGCTTCTTTTAACCTCTCAGGAATTGGATTGATCTCCATCCTCTCCCTGTATTGAGCTACATGCTCCTATGGATCCGTTGAACCATCATACGGCTTCATGGATGGTATCTGGAATCTTTTGGGTATCTCAGCATCACACAAAGGTGGTGCAAAACGAGATATCCTATGGCTACCGTCTGCGATCTCAGGAATGGGCGTGACCACTCCTGGAACACTGGATATCATATCCTTAAGCTTCTGTAGTTCCCTAGTCGTAGCTTGATTGATACCTGTATCCTGCATGGAGCCATGGTTAGTGTTATAAGTATTATTGAAAGTGTTACCTCCCAGAGGATTCATTTTTGGAATTCCAGATATGAGTCCTTATTGGTGGGACTCCGGTATGATCGAAGGACTAGATGAAGCAATGGTCTGCATTGGTATGAAGTCTCCTTGATGAACATCCGAACTTGGAGGCTGCATACTCCTTAAGGATCCTCGATCCTGAAAGATGTTGGATCCATGATGCTGAGAGGATCCTTGAACCTGGAAGGATCCTTGAGGCTGAGATGAGGATCCTTGAACCATAGAGGATCCTTGAGGCTGAGATGAGGATCCTTCAACCATGGAGGATCCTTGGACCTGAGAGGATCCTGGAACCATGGAGGATCCCTGGACCAAGTGCATTCCCAAATATCCTCCTGAGCTGACGAAGGATCCCTGATGCTGGACAAAGGCTCCGTAAGGTTGAAAGTAAGATCCTAGAGCCTGAGTCATTGGTGTTGTTCCATAACGTCTTCCTAGTAATTCACCCAAGTATTGCACGTCCGGAGCTACTGAATACTGGGAAGTTATGGCCGGAGTGTCGAAATTCAGCGACCTGGGCATCAATGGGGAATGATCCTCCACCGATTTCTTCTGTTTCTTGATATCACCTATCTCCCTGATGATCATTTCGTTGGTTTTATCCTGCTCTTGCATACGATCTCTCATCTGCAAAATCAGAGTAAAAAGATCATTAGTAGTAGGATTAGAGGAAACATAAGAAGTTGGTGGTTTCGGGAAAATGGGGGTTTGTCTCTTCGCAGCATTTTCAGCATTCTTCTGGGATCCAGAAGGTGGTGGAGGCAAAGGTGGAACGCCTTGTGAAGAACTAATTGCCGGCATTGAACTTGAAGTGTTCTTCGCTGAGGAAGCCATCTGCTTGGTTGTAACGAACCGAAATGACCACAAAAATATAAATCTTCTTAGGAATGAAGCACCAATTGCCCCACGGTGGGCGCCAAACTGTTTTGGTAAAAAATCAAGCCAAGCTAATGCAACCAAACTTTCTGTTGTGGGGTGTGATGCTTGAATCAATGAACAATATGAAGGATCACTCAGAAATGTAATAGACAAGTGACACAATGATTTATACGAGGAAAAAGCCCTTGATCTTTAGAAGATCTCCGGCATAAAAAACCTCGGGTGATGGAAACTACCGATCACCAACTCAAATTAAACAGAAAATGTATTACAACTTCGGATGATAGCGAGCTAGTTACAAGGATCACTAGAGTGTAATGTGCAAAAAAGTGTGTAATCGCCGAGCAAACTGTCGAGAGTTGATGAAAGCTGTTACGAGTGTGTGTGTTTAGCCAAAAATAGCCAAGTGTTCTAATTTAGCTCGCTATCCCCTTTTAAATTTAGAAAATATCTAAAGTAACAAACTATCCGCCTTTCGTGCAAGTCTTCCACGACCTCTATAACGTCCATTTCAGTCTAGCACGTGCGGAATATGTTTTGGTCAAAAATCAGACGAGGATAATGCAACCAAACTCTCTGTTACGGGGTATGATGCTTGAATTGGTAAACAACAATGAGGATCACTATCAAATGAATTGCACAGGAGACACAAAGATTTATACGAGGAAAAAGCCCTTGATCAATGAATGATCTCCGCCATAAAAAACCTCGGGTGATGGAAACTACCAATCACCAACTCAAATTAAACAATAATTCTTTTACAACTTCGGATGATAGCGAGCTAAATACAAGGATCACTACAGTGTATCGTGTAGAAATGTACGAAAAATGCTAAGTGTTTTGCCGAGAGCTGGTGAGTGCAGTTGTACGAGTGTGTAGCCAAAAAATAGCCAAGTGTTGTCTAATTAGCTTGCTACCCCTTTTAAATTTTGTAAAATATCTAAATAACTAACTGTTTTGGTCAAAAAATCTGATGAGGATAATGCAACCAAACTCTTAGTTATGGGGAATGATGCTTTAAGTGTGGAACAATGATAAGGATCACTTCAATGTAAATTGTATAAACGACACAAGGATTTATACGGGGGAAAAGCCCTTGATCAATAGTTGATCTCCGGCACAAAAAACCCCGGGTGATGGAAACTACCGATCACCAAGCTCAAATAAATCAATAAATGTTTACAACTTCGGATAGTAACGAGCTAGGTACAAGGATCACTATGGTGAAATGTGTAAAAGTGAGCGAAAACTGTTAAGTGTTTGTCGAGAGCTTCAAGAGTGTAATTGTACGAGAGTGTGTGTAGCTGAAAATGGCTAAGTGTTCTAATTACTAGCTCGTCACCCCTTTAAAAATAAAAGATAACTATGCTAACAAACCATCCGACTTTTGTGCCAAGCTCCCACGTTCTCCACAACGTCCATTTCCAGTCAAACGTATGCGAAATACCCGCGGAATATTCCATAGTAACGTTGCCAAGACCAAGTCAAGCTTGTTACTCCTGCAAAATAATACGAAACACAAACACACAATCGTTAGTATAAGGATCCTCAAGGTAATCCATGATCCTGATCCTGAAACTCTTCTGAGGATCACTATCTGTCACAGAAGTAAGGATCATTAATTAGGATAACAAGTAAGGATCACTAATTGTTAGAAAATCCTCCCCTAACAATTGCCCCCAAAATATAAGGAGTAATATGTAAGATGAATGAATTATATTTTCTTGATCTTATCCGTAACTAACTATCGTAAATATAGCCGTTGTTGTAGAACTATCCGTTGCAACTGTGACGTCACAGAAGTGACAACCCTGCACAATCATGATTATAAATAGGAGATATAGATAGGATCGATTGCATTTAAATTTCAGAGATACTCCCTTTATAACTGCATCCGAAGATAAACAGGTATTCTCTCTTCATCTTCTTCCTTCTTTTGCTCTGTTTTCCATCTCTTTCCATCATTCTATCAAAAATGCTGCTCCGGAACTCCCCAGCTAAGGATCACCCGAAGAACAGCCCACTGAAGAGCCAGGGAATCATTGAAGATTCCATAAAAGAACGCTGCTGTTTCAACGATGCGCAGATTGATAGGATCCGCCACTGCTTCCCGGCAGACACCGTGTTTAAGTCTTTCAATCCCAATGCCCTGAGTGATCATATGTCCGACACCTGGGTTGCTTTTCCTGTCACTCCGTTCACCATAGGCTATACATATCCTTTTCCAGCCTTCACCCAATCTTTCTTTTCCCTAACCGGCATCTCTTATATCCAAGCCATGCCGATGATTTGGAGGGTTTTGTATACCCTTGAGAGGATCATCGAGCAGGAAGTGATAGACTTAGGAATGTCAGAGCTGGGAGAGTTGTATGATCTTACTACCTTTGGTTCTCATCGTTATCTGTTTAAACGTAAACCTGGTGAGGAACACCCGATCTTCAAAGCTACCAAGAATGACACTAACTGGAAGCGACGTTTCTTTTTCGTCAAAAGAGATTCTATCGCTGACGGGAAGGATCTACCCAAGGAATGGGCTACCCATGGTAGGGTGGAGGATCCTGAGAAGGATCACCAGAGAACCTTCTTTTGATATAAGGATCACTTATATACTCTTGCTTTCTTGTTATGCAGCTATCACCGTTTCACGCCTCAGTCTGTCTCCTGCTGCCAAAGAGAGACTCGCCGCTTTCAAGAGGCTTGATCCTGAAACAAGAACTTTCAAGACAACCACCCAGGATTCTCAGGAGGTATCCTCAGGCTCAGTCACGATGTCAAGTAAGTATCTTTGTTTAAAAATTTAAATAAGTAGTGAAATATAAATGAAGTAAAGATACTTATCTTGTTTTGGTTGTTTAGGTGCTGGAAAATCTTCCAAGCCTGCCTCCCAATTCAACACGGCTGACCTTGATGTTGTTCGATCCCGGAAGAAGAGGTCCACTACCAGTCCTAGCATCTCCATTCCCAAGGCACCCACTAAAGGAAAGGGAATCAAGAAGAGAAAGGCCTCCGAGGCTGAGGATTTGCAGGGTCTGCCTCTGATCTGCCACCAATTCCTCGAGTACTTCAATGACGTGAGGATCATCAATTCTGCCTAGGTATCCTACTCATTTGAGGATCACCTGATCTTGAACTGCTTTGTCTTTTTCTTTGCAGAAATTTGCTGAGATTGAAGATTATGTGGGAAGCGTCGAGGAGCTGGATAAGAAGATTGCTGACCTCCAACAAGTTGCAGTGCTTAAGGACCTTAAGATTGCTGATCTTGAAAAAGCCCTTCAAGATGCCAAGACTAAGACGGCTAAAATCCTGATCGACACTGACTATGAAAAGCATGATCTCATAGAAGGTGCAAAGGTCTCTGCTGCCATCACAATGTATCAGACAAAACTAAAGATGGCCCAGGAAGCTCAAGATCCTAACTTCGACAGAAGCAGCTGGGATGTTGAGGGCTGGAAAGCAAGGTTGGCTGATCTTGAAGATAATGAAGAGGCCGAGGAGGTTTTGGCTATTGAGGCTGGAGGCAGTGGGAAGGATCAGGCTAAGGATACCGAAGCTGGAGGGGATGAGGACGCAGCGAAGGTGTAGGCTGCACAATTGGGCGATGATGGAAACTTCTAGACATAGCCGGAGCCCAATTTTTTTAGTTTAATGGTTGTTTTGTTGAACAATTTGATGGTTTGTACTGAACAATAGTTTTTAGGATTAAGGATCATGTATGATCCTTTGGACAATAGGTAGGATTGCAAATGGTGGAGGGATCCTCTGTTTGGGGGATGAAGCCATTGTGATCCTGCCGCCTTTATATTCCTGCACTACTTTTGAACCTATTATCATGGACACCCTTTACCTACCCCAGCGGACGGGCCACGTATTGCTGGTAGATGCTCGGGGTAAGTAATTTTGATAACCTTTTAAGGGTTAATCTTTTGTTAATAAAATCTTAATCTTTTGTCGCTTATCTTGTATTGTTATCCTTTTTGCCTCTTTAATTCTCAATCATTTTAATGTACACTTATTGAATAAGCAATTTTGAATAAGTCAGATTGAAAATGTTTAGGATATGATCCATGATCAAATATCTTATAGTTGAAGAATCCCAAAAAGTAATATATTTTAAGGATCACAAGTTTAGTTGTCAAATTTTAAGGGTTATTCAAATAAACAATGAATAGAATTAAAAATAGTTAAGGATCATACCTGAGGATCCAAGTTAGGATCCTAACCGTAATCAGGATAACTATAAGATCAATCTTAGAAAGAAATAAGGATCAAGGATCCCTAGTTGCTTATCTTCAAGGACCTGAAATAGAGCATGACTTGGGACTAAGCCAATATAAGATAAGAGTTAGCAACTGGGGACAAGCCCAAGGATAACTGGGGACAAGCCCAAGGATAACTGGGGACAAGCCCAAGGATCGTATGTAAACTGGAGTATGGCCCTAACTGGCGACTATCCAAACTTAGTGACATGAAAATGTCAAAACCTTAGCTAACGTGAAAACGTAAGAAACCTTAGGAACGGATCTATGGTACGTCTACCATTATACGTAGGATCCTAGGTATAGCCAGTACAATGGAATTATCAGCCCCTAAAGCGAGTACTGGTCCCACTGCCTTGAACTATACCAGGATCATCGTGCGCTACAGGCGGAACTGGGGTCAAGCCCAAATAACTGGGGTTAAACCCAAGGAACGAATTTCTTCTACAGATAACCAACACTTTGCTAAGGATACCTGGACTTTCAAAACTTAAAATCACGTGAGAGGTGGATAAAGGACACATGATCCTTATCCTTATATGAGAAAATAAGGAAATGAAACAGTTCAAGATTAGGACATTACCAAAGTAAGGATCACTGATACTCTAAGGATCCTTCAAGGATACCCCTTACATAAGGATCATTTGTGCCATGAGGATCCAGCTCACATGAAATATTTCTTCAAGTGGACAGCATTCCAAGCTCTTGGTAGCAAATCACCTTCCATGGTTAGCAATCTATATGCCCCCTTTCCTGCTTCAGCTTCAATCAAATAAGGGCCTTCCCATTTTGGAGCCAATTTTCCATCGGCAGGATTGGTGGTATTCTGAAATGCTTTCCTCAATACCATATCTCCAACTTGAAACTTCCTGATCCTGACATTTTTGTTGTAAGCACCAGCCATTCGTTGTTGATAACTGGCCATCCTTATCCTAGCCAGATCCCTGATTTCTTCAATAGTATCCAGGTCTTGAGCCAAGTTCTCATCATTTTCCTCAGGATCACGGGTACTTGTTCTAGCAGTTGGAACCACCATTTCTGTTGGGATCACTAATTCTGCCCCAAATACCAAAGAGAATGGCGTTTGACCGGTAGCATTCTTAGGGGTTGTCCTATCAGCCCAGAGCACATAAGGTAGTTCTTCTGCCCATTTCCCTTTCTTGGATCCTAGCTTCTTCTTCAAATTGTTGATGATGATCTTGTTGGATGATTCTGCTTGACCATTGGCTTGTGGGTGGACTGGTGTTGATGTTATCATCTTAATCCCCCAGCTGTCACAAAAGTTAGTGGTTCTGCCCCCAATGAATTGGGAACCATTATCACATATAATTTCAGAAGGAATGCCAAATCTAGTTATAATATTTCTTTTAATGAAGGATATAACTTCCTTTTCTCTGACTTGGGCAAAAGCTTCAGCTTCTATCCACTTGGAGAAGTAATCAGTCATAGCTAGCACGAACACTTTTCCACCAGGTGCCTTAGGGAGCTTACCAACTGTATCCATACCCCATCTGATAAATGGCCAAGAGGAGGATATAGGATGCAAAAATTCAGCTGGTTGATGAAGGATATTGCTGTGTCTTTGACAAGGATCACATCTCTTAGCATACTCCACAGCATCTCTTTTCATGGTTGGCCAGTAGTATCCTGTCCTCAGGATCCTTGAGAACAATGCCCTGCCCCCAGTGTGGTTTCCACAATCTCCTTCATGGAAGTCTTTTAAAACTTCTTGAATTTCAGGATCCTCTATGCATCTTAAGTATGGTCCTACAAGAGATCGCTTATATAACATATTATTTAAGATTGTGAATTGGGATACCTTAATTTTGAAAGCCCTAGGATTTTCTCCTGTAGGAATCTCTCCATGTTGTAAGTATCTCATGATTGGTGAGATCCATGATCCTGATCCTGAATGGGATTGAGTATCCTCACTAGGGATAATTGCAGAATTCTTTCCTATCTCCATAGCCACACGATCCTCAATAGCCGGGGTCAGGATATGGATAATAGGGATCTTGATATCCTCCGGGATCTTCAAAGATGATCCTAGGTTAGCCAATGCAACAGCTTCTGTATTTTCTTCCCTTGGTACCTGTGTCAAACTGAAGGAAACAAAGGAGAGTGCCAATTCTTTGACTATCTCTAAATATTTGGTTAGCTTTTCACCTTTAACAGCATAGGATCCATTAAAGTGGTTTGTAATTAACAATGAATCTACATGTACCTCAAGATACCTGATCCCCATATGCTTAGCAATTTGCAAACCAGCAATTAAGGCTTCATATTCAGCCTCATTGTTAGTGGTTTGGAACTCACAAGCTATAGAGTGGGGTATTATGTCCCCCTGTGGCGATTTTAGTAGTATTCCAAGCCATGTGCCTTTTACATTTGAGGATCCATCAGTATGGAGTATCCAAGGATCCTTGGTCTCTTCTAGCTGCTGGACTTCTAACTCAGCTTCTTTTTGTAAATCACTACTGAAATCAGCCACAAAGTCGGCTAATGCTTGGGATTTGATGGCTGTCCTAGGCTCATATCGTATATCATAGGCACTAAGCTTCACTGCCCACTTAGCCATCCTTCCTGACATCTCTGGTTTCCTGAGGACATTCTTAATTGGAAAATTAGTTTTAACAACAATAACATGAGTTTCAAAATAATGTCTCAACTTAGTAGATGCCATAATTAATGCAAGAATAAGCTTTTCAAGGTGTGAATACCTGGATTCAGCATCAAGTAAACTTTTACTTACATAATAGACAGGATGTTGTGTACCTTCGTGATCCTTAACAAGGACGACACTTACTGCTTTTGAGGATACCGCAAGATATAAGGATAGCACATCGCCTTTTTCTGGTTTCATCAAGGCCGGGGCTGAGGATAGGTAATCTTTGAGAGCTCTTAAGGCATTTTCATGCTTCTCAGTCCACTCAAATTTCTTGTTCTTCCTTAGGATATCATAGAATTCTTTGCACTTCTCTGAGGATTTGGATATAAATCTGTTAAAAGCTGCTATCCTGCCTGTTAGCCTTTGAACATCCTTTGCATTGGAAGGGGACTTGATGTTTATTATTGCTTTGATTTGTTCTGGACTGGATTCAATGCCTCTGTTTGTCACCATATATCCTAAGAATTTACCTGCTTTAACACCAAAGTGACATTTTGAAGGATTAAGTTTCATTTTATATTTGTCAAGGATATTGAATGCTTCCTCCAAGTCTCTTAGGTGATCCTCAACCTTTTTTGATTTTACCACCATATCGTCTATGTAAACCTCCATAGTTTGTCCAATCTGATCCTTGAACATCATATTCACTAGCCTTTGATAAGTTGCACCTGCATTTCTTAGTCCAAATGGCATAGCAATATAACAGTATATACCAGTTGGAGTCATAAAGGCTGTATCCTCTTGATCGGATGGTTCCATCTGAATTTGTTGAAATCCAGATGAAGCATCCATAAAAGTTAACAGTTCATGACCCGCAGTTGCATCCACCATGGAGTCAATGTGGGGTAATGGGAAAGGATCCTTGGGACATGCCTTATTTAAATCAGTGAAATCGACACATACCCTCCACTTTCCGTTTTTCTTTTGAACAACAACCACATTGGCCAACCATCTTGGATACTTGACCTCTCTAATCATACCTGCCCGGAGTAATTTCTCTACTTCTTCCTGGATAATGGCATTTCTTTCTGGTGCAAATTTTCTTCTCCTTTGATGGATTGGTTTGAAGGACCTATCAATGCCAAGTTTGTGAGTGATTACCTCTTTAGATATACCTGTCATGTCTTCGTGTTTCCATGCAAAGGTAGTCTTTCTCCTTTTGAGGAAGGATATGAGGTCTTCCTTCATATCGCCAAGGATCCCTAATCCGATATAGATTTTGGATTCAGGATCATGAGGATCCATGAGGATTTCTACCACATCCTGCTCTCTTGCCTCCAAGACATCCCTTGGAGGATACTTTGATTGCTATTGCTCCCTTGACTTCGAGGCTGGTTTCATCGATGAAGTATAGCAATTCTTAGCCTCCTGCTGATCACTATCAATCTTGACTATTCCCCAAGGACTAGGGAGCTTCACACATTGATGGTAAGTAGATGGGACTGCCTTCATATCGTGTATCCAGGGCCTGCCAAGGATAACATTACAACAAGATAAACAGTCAATAACCCAAAATTTTTGATAAGAATGTAGGCCTTCGATGTATATTGGGAGCTTAATGTCCCCCAGGGTATTCTTAGTTTCGCCACTGAATCCCACGAGCACGGAGGATCTTAGTATGATATCTGATTCAGGAATACCCATCTTCTTTAGAACATCAAGCTGGATAATGTTCACTGAGCTTCCTCCATCTATAAGGATCCTGCGGCCAAAACGGTTAGAAATGAAAAGAGTAATAACTAAACCATCGTGATGAGGATCCTGGATATCAACACGATCATCCTCATCAAATGTTATGACTTTTCCTTCGGAGACACTTGATGTTCGAACGGGTCTTTCTCCACTATCCATTTTAGTTTCCTTTGCATGCCTTTTAGCTGCTGAGAAGGATGTGCCACAAATGTCTGATCCTCCAGAAATAAAGTTTATTACTTGTGCATCCGCTGGAGGGGCCGGAGCTTTCTCAGGGATCCTTTCAGGATCCTGAGTCCTTGACTTTTTTCTACCCAACAATTCTTTTAGATGCCCCTTGCTCAACAAGTATCCAATTTCCTTTCTTAGTGCAATGCATTCTTCTGTGAGATGCCCAAAATCTTCATGGTATGCACACCACTTTGATTTATCTTTGATTACAGCGGGTCTGTCATTTTTTCTGGGCCATCTGGCTTTATCACCTAGATTCTGCATCGCAAGGATTAGTTCATTGTTATCAACAGAAAAACAATATTAAGAGATTGGAGGATAATCCTCATCATCCTCCTCTTGTTCAACAACATGCACATTCTGGTTATCAGATCTATTATAGGATCTGAACTTGTTCTTGAATGAGGATCCTTGCTTCTCTTGCTTTGAGGATCCTGCTAACCTCTCCTGGATCCTTTTGTCATCCTCTAGCCGGATGAACCTAAGGGCCCGGGTTCTTACCTCATCTAGGTTCCTGCATGGTGTCATAACAAGATCATCATAGAACAATGAATCCCTAAGCAATCCCATTTTGAAGGCCTCAACAGCCGTGGCTATATCCAAGTTGGGAATGTCTAAGGATTCTTTACTAAATTTAGTGATATAATCCCTTAATGATTCATTATGACCCTGGGTTATCCTATATAAATCACTAGTTAATCGTTCAAATTTTCTACTACAAGAAAACTGATTATTAAATAGGTTAACTAGGTTAGCAAATGAGGTAATAGAGTAGGGAGGAAGACTTAGCAGCCATTTGAGAGCTGATCCAGTAAGAGTGGATCCGAATCCCTTGCATAGGCATGCTTCTTTTAACCTTTCTGGGATTGGATTGATCTCCATTCTTTCCCTGTATTGAGCTATGTGTTCCTCAGGATCCGTTGAACCATCATACAGCTTCATGGTTGGCACATGGAACCTTTTGGGTATCTCAGCATCACAAATTGGTGGTGCAAAACGAGATATCTTATGGCTTCCATCTGCAATCTCTGGGATAGGTTTGACCACTCCTGGAACACTTGATATCATATCCTTCAACTTTTGCAACTCTCTGGCCATGGCATGGTTGATACCTGGATCCTGCATAAGGCCATGGTTAGTAGTATAAGGATTATTAAAAGTGTTACCTCCCATTGGATTCAAATTAGGAAGAATGGATGTTAATCCGTATTGCTGGGGCTCTGGAATGATCGATGGACCAGTTGAAGCAATGGTCTGCATCGGAATAAAATCTCCCTGATGGACATCTGAACTTCCTGTTTGCAAACTCCTCAAGGATCCTGGCATCTGGAAGGATCCCTGAAACTGGGACGATCCTGGAACAAAGGAGGATCCTTGAACCTGGGATGATCCTGGAACAAAGGAAGATCCTTGAACCTGGGATGATCCTGGAACAAAGGAGGATCCTTGAACCTGGGATGATCCTAGAACAAAGGAGGATCCTTGAACCTGGGATGATCCTGGAACAAAGGAGGATCCTTGAATCTGCTGCGCTCCTGAGTATCCTCCTGAATTCATGAAGGGTCCCATAAGCTGAGGGTAGGATCCTGCTGGCTGGAAATATGAACCTGATGCCTGGGTCACTGTTGTTGCTCCGTAGTGCACTCCTTTTGGTCCACCCACATATTGAACATCTGGAACCACTGATGGCTGAGAAGTAATCACCGGAGTATCAAAATTCAAAGATCTGGGCATCAGTGGGGAATGATCCTCTGCCGTTTTCTTTTGTTTCTTGAGATCTCCGATTTCTTTGAGAATCCTTTCATTGGTCTTATCCTGTTGTTGTATATGATCCCTCATCTGCAAAATCAAAGTAAACGTGTCACTAGTAGTGGGAGTGTAAGAAGCAGAAGAAGTTGGTTTCTTCTCAGCATTTTTCTGAGATCCAGCAGGTGGTGGAGGCAAAGGTGGAATGCCCTGAGATGAATTGACCGCAGACATTGCAGTAGAGGTATTCTTCAAAGATGAAGCCATGTATTTGTATGCAATGAACCGGAATGATCACCAACAGAAAAACTTCTTAGGAATGAAGCACCAATTGCCCCACGGTGGGCGCCAAACTGTTTTGGTCAAAAAATCTGATGAGGATAATGCAACCAAACTCTTAGTTATGGGGAATGATGCTTTAAGTGTGGAACAATGATAAGGATCACTTCAATGTAAATTGTATAAACGACACAAGGATTTATACGGGGAAAAAGCCCTTGATCAATAGTTGATCTCCGGCACAAAAAACCCCGGGTGATGGAAACTACCGATCACCAAGCTCAAATAAATCAATAAATGTTTACAACTTCGGATAGTAACGAGCTAGGTACAAGGATCACTATGGTGAAATGTGTAAAAGTGAGCGAAAACTGTTAAGTGTTTGTCGAGAGCTTCAAGAGTGTAATTGTACGAGAGTGTGTGTAGCTGAAAATGGCTAAGTGTTCTAATTACTAGCTCGTCACCCCTTTAAAAATAAAAGATAACTATGCTAACAAACCATCCGACTTTTGTGCCAAGCTCCCACGTTCTCCACAACGTCCATTTCCAGTCAAACGTGTGCGAAATACCCGCGGAATATTCCATAGTAACGTTGCCAAGACCAAGTCAAGCTTGTTACTCCTGCAAAATAATACGAAACATAAACACACAATCGTTAGTATAAGGATCCTCAAGGTGATCCATGATCCTGATCCTGAAACTCTTCTGAGGATCACTATCTGTCACAGAAGTAAGGATCATTAATTAGGATAACAAGTAAGGATCACTAATTGTTAGAAAATCCTCCCCTAACACTAACTATCCGCAATTCATGCCTTCTCCCCACGATCTCCATAACGTTCACCATGGTCAAGCACGTGCGGAATAAACGTGGAATATTCTTCAGGAACATTACCAAGACTAAGTCCAAGCTGGTATTCCTGCAAAACAATATCGAAATCATAGCAAACAATCATTAGTATAAGGATCCTTAGGATGATCCATGATCCTGATCCTGAAGCACTTCTGAGGATCACTAACTAACACAGAAGTAAGGATCACCAAGCAGGATAACAATTGAGGATCACGGGTCATTAAGAAGTCCTCCCCTAACAATTACCCCCAAAATATAAGGAGTAATATTGTAAATAAACGAGTTGTATTTTGTTGATCTTATCCGTAACAGACTAACGGATAACTAGCCGTTGAAGACGGACTAGCCGTTGCAAACCTGACGTCACTGAAGTGACAATCCTGCAAATCATCATTATAAATAGGAGTTAGAGATAGGATCAATATGCATTTAAATCCAAGAGAAACTCCCTTTAAATTCTCAGCCGAAGATCAATCAGGTATCTCTTTTCCTATTTCTCATTCTCTTACTCTGTTTTTCTTTCTTTACCATCATCACGTTAAGAATGATGCTCCGGTCCTCCCCCGCCAAGGATCACCAGAAGGATAGCCCCTTGAAGAGTCAAGGGATCATCAAAGACTCAGCGAATGAGAGGTGTTGCTTTACCGATCCACAAGTAGATAAGATCCGGCACTGCTTTCCGGCGAACACCTTTTTCAGACCCTTCGATCCCACTGTTCTGAGCGACTATATTTCTGAGACATGGGTTGCCTTTCCGGTTACCCCATTCACCATAGGATACACCTATCCTTTTCCAGCTTTTACCCAATCCTTTTT
This sequence comes from Helianthus tuberosus, assembly GCA_030545235.1. Classification (NCBI taxonomy): domain Eukaryota; kingdom Viridiplantae; phylum Streptophyta; class Magnoliopsida; order Asterales; family Asteraceae; genus Helianthus; species Helianthus tuberosus. The sequence goes on along the minus strand of CM060396.1, from coordinate 26,413,676 downwards.
CTCCCTTACCGGCATCTCCAACATCCAAGCTATGCCAATGATCTGGAGGGTCTTATATACCTTGAAAGGATCATAGAGCAGGAAGGGATTGATTTAGGAATGTCGGAACTGGCAGAGATGTATGATCTCACGACGTTTGGATCCCACCGATATCTGTTTAAGCGAAAACCCGGCGAAGAACATCCCATTTTTAAAGCCACCAAGAACGATACAAACTGGAAACGACGCTTTTTCTTTGTCAGAAGGGATACCATTCCAAATGGAAAGGATCTACCAAGGAAGTGGTCCACCCATGGTAGGACAGAGGAACCTGAGAAGGATCACCAAGTAATCTTGCTCTTGTGATAGGATCACTAACTCCCTTCTGTTTTATGTTATGCAGCTATCACTGTTTCACGCCTCATACCGTCTCCTGATACTAAGGAAAGGCTTGCTGTTTTTAGAAGACTCGGTCCTGAAACAAGATCATTCAAGACAATCACCCAGGATTCTCAAGAGGTATCCTCAGGCTCAGTCACCATGTCAAGTGAGTATCCTGCTTTTTATATAGTTAAAGATTTAAATAAATAGTTAAATAGAAATAGGATAAGGATACTTATCTTGCTTTGAATGTATAGGTGCCGGAAAAGCTTCCAAGCCTGCCTCCCAGTTCAACATGGCCGACCTTGACACTGTTCGATCCAGAAAGAAGAAGGCCATTGCCAGCCCTAGTGTCTCCATCCCCAAGGCACCCACTAAAGGAAGGGGTGGCAAGAAGAGGAAAAACTCTGAGATAGAGGATCTACAAGGCCTGCCACTGATCCGCCACCAGTTCCTTGAATACTTCAATGACGTGAGGATCACCAATTCTGCCTAGGTATCCTACTTATTTGAGGATCACCTGATCTTGAACTGCTTTGTCTTTTTTGCAGAAATTTGCTGAGATTGAAGACTACGTGGGGAGCGTTGAGGAGCTGGATAAGAAGATTGTTGACCTCCAACAAGTTGCAGTGCTCAAGGATCTTAAGATTGCTGATCTCGAAAAAGCCCTTCAAGACGCCAAGACTAAGACAGCTAAGATCTTGATCGACATTGACTACGAGAAGCAAGATCTCATAGAAGGTGCAAAGGTCTCCGCTGCCATCACAATGTACAAGACAAAACTGAAGATGGCCCAGGAGGCTCAAGATCCTGACTTCGACAGAAGCAGCTGGGATGTTGAGGGTTGGAAGGCGAGGTTAGCTGATCTGGAAGATGATGAGGAGGCTGAGGAGGTTTTGGCGATCGAGGCTGGAAGCAGTGGAAAGGATCAGGTGAAGGATACCGAAGCTGGAGGGGATGAAGATGCAGCGAAGGTGTAGGCTGCATGATTGGGCGATGATGGACATTCCTAGACGTAGCCGGAGCCCAATTTTTTAAATTCGGTAGTAGTTTGTTTTGTGGTTGTGCTGTTTTAAAACAATGATGGTCTGTATTTGAACAATAGTTTTAGGATTAAGGATCTAGGATCCTTTGGACAATAGGTAGGATTACAAATGGTAGAGGGATCCTCTGTTTGGGGGATGAAGCCATTGTGATCCTGCCGCCTTTTGATTTCCTGCACTTGCTATAACCGCATAAACAATGGACACCCGTTGCCAACCCATGTGGACCGGCCACGTTTTGCTGGTAGAAACGTGGGTTGGCAATTTTGACAACCTTCGACGGTTAAACCTTTGTTAATAAAATAACTTTAATCTTTTTTGGCTTATCTTATGTTGTTATCCTTGTTTATCCTTTTAATTTTCATTCGTTTTGATGTACACTTGTCTGAGTAAGAAAAGTTGAACAACTTAGATAAAAAATTTAGGATATGATCCAGGATCAAATATCCTATAGTTGAAAAATTCCAAAAGGTGGTATATTTTAAGGATCATGAGTTCAGTTGTCAAAGTATTAGGGTTATTCAAATAATCAATGAATAAAATCAAAATAGTTAAGGATCATACCTGAGGACCCAAGTTAGGATCCTAACCCTTAATACTATAACCAGGATAACCATAGGACAAACCTTAGTAAGAGGTAAGGATCAAGGATCCTTGGTTGTTTAACTTCGAAGACCTGAAATAGAACATAACTTGGGACTAAGCCATTATAAGATAAAAGTTAGCAACTGGGGACAAGCCCAAAGGATAAATGGGGACAAGCCCAAGGATAACTGGGGACAAGCCCAAGGATAACTGGGGACAAGCCCAAGGATCGTGTGTGAACTGGAGTATGGCCCTAACTGGCGACTATCCAAACTTAGTGGCATGAAAATGCCAAAACCTTAGCTAACGTGAAAACGTTAGAAACCTTAAGAACGGATGTATGGTACGTCTACCATTATACGTAGGATCCTAGGTATAGCCAGTACAATGGAATTATCAGCCCCTAAAACGAGTACTGGTCCCACTGCCATGAACTATACTAGGATCATCGTGCGCTACTGGCGGAACTGGGGTCAAGCCCAAATAACTGGGGTCAAACCCAAGTAACTGGTTGCTTTTGTGGATAATCATCCTTTTGCTAAGAGTACCTGAACCTTCAAAACTCAAAATCACGTGAAAGGGGGATAAAGGATGCAGGATCCTTATCCTTATGTGAGAAAGTAAGGAAATGAAATAGTTTAAAAGTAGAATGTTACCAAAATGAGGATCATCTGTGCTTTAAGGATCCTTTAAGGATATTTATCATGTGAGGATCATGGATCCTTATCACATGAAATATTTCTTCAAATGGACAGCATTCCAGGCTCTAGGTAGCAAATCACCTTCCATTGTTAGCAATCGATATGCCCCCTTTCCTGCCTCAACTTCAATCAAGTAAGGTCCTTCCCATTTTGGTGCCAACTTTCCATCAGCAGGATTGGTGGTATTCTGAAATGCTTTCCTTAGTACCATATCACCAACTTGGAATTTCCTGATCCTGACATTTTTGTTGTAGGCTCCAGCCATTCTTTGCTGATAACTGGCCATCCTTATCCTTGCCAAATCTCTGATTTCTTCTATAGTATCCAGGTCTTGAACCAAGCTCTCATCATTTTCCTCAGGATCACGAATACTTGTTCTAGCAGTTGGAACCACCTTTTCTGTAGGGATCACTGATTCTGCCCCAAATACCAAAGAGAATGGAGTTTGGCCTGTAGCATTCTTAGGAGTTGTCCTATCAGCCCAAAGCACATAAGGTAGTTCTTCTGCCCAGTTCCCTTTCTTGGATCCAAGCTTCTTCTTCAAATTGTTGATGATGATCTTATTGGAGGATTCTGCCTGACCATTAGCTTGTGGGTGGACTGGTGTTGATGTTATCATCTTAATCCCCCAGCTGTCACAAAAGTTAGTAGTTCTGCCCCCAATGAATTGGGAACCATTATCACATATAATTTCAGAAGGAATACCAAATCTAGTTATAATATTTCTTTTAATGAAGGATATAACTTCTTTTTCTCTGACTTGGGCAAAAGCTTCAGCCTCTATCCATTTGGAGAAGTAATCAGTCATAGCAAGCATGAACACTTTTCCACCAGGTGCCTTAGGGAGTTTACCAACTATATCCATGCCCCATCTCATGAATGGCCACGTGGAGGATATAGGATGCAATAATTCAGCTGGTTGATGAAGGATATTGTTGTGTCTCTGACAAGGATCACACTTCTTAGCATACTCCACAGCATCTCTCTTCATAGTTGGCCAATAGTATCCTGTCCTCAGGATCCTTGAGAATAATGCCCTGCCCCTAGTGTGGTTTCCACAATCTCCTTCATGAAAGTCTTCTAAAACTTCTTGGATTTCAGGATCCTCAATGCATCTTAAATATGGTCCTGCAAGAGATCGTTTATACAACATATTATTTAAAATTGTGAATTGAGATACCTTAATTTTGAAAGCCCTAGGGTTCTCTCCTGTAGGAATCTCTCCATGTTGTATGTATCTCATGATTGGAAGGATCCATGATCCTGAATGAGATTGATTATCATCACTAGGGATGATTGCAGAATCCTCTCCTATCTCCATAGCCACATGATCCTCGATAGCCGGGGTCAGGATATGGATAATAGGGATCTTGATATCCTCCGGGATCTTCAAGGATGATCCTAAATTGGCTAATGCATCTGCCTCTGCATTCTCTTCCCTTGGTACCTGTGTCAAACTAAAGGATACGAAAGAGAGTGCCAATTCTATGACTATCTCCAAATATTTGATTAGCTTTTCACCTTTAACAGCATAGGATCCATTAAAGTGATTAGTGATTAACAAAGAATCTACATGTACCTCAAGATACCTGATCCTCATATGCTTAGCAATTTGCAAGCCAGCTATCAAGGCTTCATATTCAGCCTCATTGTTAGTGGTTTGGAACTCACAAGCTATAGAGTGGGGTATTATATCCCCCTGTGGCGATTTTAGTAGTATTCCAAGCCCTGTTCCTTTGATATTTGAGGATCCGTCAGTATAGAGTATCCAAGGATCCTTGGTCTCCTCTAGCTGCTGAACTTCTAACTCAGCTTCCTTTTGCAAATCACTACTGAAATCTGCCACAAAGTCGGCTAATGCTTGGGATTTAATGGCTGTCATGGGTTCATATCTTATATCATATGCACTAAGCTTCACTGCCCACTTAGCCATTCTTCCTGACATTTCAGGTTTACTGAGGACATTCTTAATTGGAAAATTAATTTTGACGATAATAGCATGAGTTTCAAAATAATGTCTCAATTTAGTAGATGCCATAATTAATGCGAGGATAAGTTTTTCTAAGTGTGAATACCTGGATTCAGCATCAAGTAAACTCTTACTTACATAATAGACAGGATGTTGTGTACCTTCGTGATCCTTAACAAGGACGACACTTACTGCTTTTGAGGATACCGCGAGATATAAGGATAACACATCTCCTTTTTCTGGTTTCATCAAAGCCGGGGCCGAGGATAGGTAATCCTTAAGAGCTCTTAAGGCACTTTCATGCTTCTCAGTCCACTCGAATTTCTTGTTCTTCCTTAGGATATCATAGAATTCCTTGCACTTCTCTGAGGATTTGGATATGAATCTGTTTAAAGCTGCAATCCTGCCTGTTAACCTCTGAATATCCTTAGCATTGGCAGGGGACTTGATGTTCACTATAGCTTTGATTTGTTCTGGACTGGCTTCAATGCCTCTCTTTGTCACCATATATCCTAAGAATTTACCTGCTTTAACACCAAAGTGACATTTTGAAGGATTAAGTTTCATTTTATATTTGTCAAGGATATTGAATGCTTCCTCCAAGTCTCTTAGGTGATCCTCAGCCTTTTTTGATTTTACCACCATATCGTCTATGTAAACCTCCATAGTTTGTCCAATCTGATCCTTGAACATCATATTCACTAGCCTTTGATAAGTTGCACCTGCATTTCTTAGTCCAAATGGCATAGCAATATAACAGTATATACCAGTTGGAGTCATAAAGGCTGTATCCTCTTGATCGGATGGTTCCATCTGAATTTGTTGAAATCCAGATGAAGCATCCATAAAAGTTAACAGTTCATGACCCGCAGTTGCATCCACCATGGAGTCAATGTGGGGTAATGGGAAAGGATCCTTGGGACATGCCTTATTTAAATCAGTGAAATCGACACATACCCTCCACTTTCCGTTTTTCTTTTGAACAACAACCACATTGGCCAACCATCTTGGATACTTGACCTCTCTAATCATACCTGCTCGGAGTAATTTCTCTACCTCCTCCTGGATAATAGCATTTCTTTCTGGTGCAAATTTCCTCCTCTTTTGATGGATTGGTTTGAAGGACCTATCAATGCCAAGTTTGTGAGTGATTATATCTTTAGATATACCTGTCATGTCTTCGTGTTTCCATGCAAAGGTAGTCTTTCTCCTTTTGAGGAAGGATATGAGGTCTTCCTTTATTTCGCCAAGGATCCCTGATCCTATATATACTTTAGATTCAGGATCATCAGGATCCATAAGGATTTCTACTACATCCTGTTCTCTTGCCTCCAAGACATCCCTTGGAGGACGCTTTAATTGCTATTGCTCCCTTGACTTTGATGCTGGTTTCATTGATGAGGTGTAGCAGTTCTTAGCCTCTTGCTGATCACTATCAATCTTCACTATTCCCCAAGGACTAGGAAGCTTCACACATTGATGATAAGTGGATGGGACTGCCTTCATGTCATGTATCCAAGGCCTGCCAAGGATAACATTACAACAAGATAAACAGTCAATAACACAAAACTTTTGGTAAGAATGTAGGCCTTCGATATAGATTGGGAGTTTAATGTCCCCCAGAGTATTTTTAGTCTCGCCACTGAATCCCACGAGCACAGAGGATCTTGGTATGATATCGGATTCAGGAATATTCATCTTCTTGAGGACATCAAGCTGGATAATGTTCACAGAGCTTCCTCCGTCTATAAGGATCCTGCGAACAAAATGGTTAGAAATAAAAAGAGTGATAACCAAACCATCATGATGAGGATCCTGAATGTCAACACGATCATCCTCATCAAAAGTTATAACTTTTCCTTCGGAGACACTGGATGTTCGAATGGGTCTATCTCCATTATCCATCTTGGTTTCCTTTGCATGTCTTTTAGCTGCAGAGAAGGATGTTCCACAAATGTCTGATCCTCCAGAAATAAAGTTTATAACTTGTGCATCTGCTGGAGGGGCTGGAGCTTTCTCTGGGATCCTTTCAGGATCCTGAGTCCTTGACTTCTTTCTCCCCAATAATTCTTTCAAGTGCCCCTTGCTCAACAAGTATCCAATTTCTTTTCTCAGTGCGATGCATTCTTCTGTGAGATGCCCAAAATCTTCATGATATGCGCACCACTTTGACTTGTCTTTAGTTGCAGCTGGTCTGTCATTTTTCCTAGGCCATCTAGCTTTATCACCTAAATTCTGCATCGCAAGGATTAGTTCATTGTTATCAACAGAAAAGCAATATTCGGAAATTGGAGGATAATCCTCATCATCCTCTTCTTGTTCAACAGCATGCACATTCTGGTTATCAGATTTGTTATAGGATCTGAACTTGTTGTTCTTGAATGAGGATCCTTGCTTCTCTTGCTTTGAGGATCCTGCTAACCCCTCCTGGATCCTTTTGTCATCTTCTAGCCGGATGAACCTAAGGGCCCGGGTTCTTACCTCGTCTAGATTCCTGCATGGTGTCATAACAAGATCATCATAGAATAATGAATCCCTAAGCAATACCATTTTAAAGGCTTCAACAGCCGTAGCTATATCCAGGTTAGGGATATCTAAGGATTCTTTACTAAATTTAGTGATATAATCCCTTAATGATTCATTATGACCTTGGGTTATCCTATACAGATCACTAGTTAAACGCTCAAATTTTCTACTACAAGAAAACTGGTTATTAAATAGGTTAACTAGATTAGCAAACGAGGTAATAGAGTAAGGGGGAAGACTTAGCAGCCATTTAAGAGCCGGTCCAGTAAGAGTGGATCCAAATCCCTTGCACAGACATGGTTCCTTTAACCTTTCTGGGATGGGATTAATCTCCATCCTTTCCCTGTATTGTGCTATGTGTTCTTCAGGATCTGTTGAACCATCATACAACTTCATGGTAGGCACATGGAACCTCTTGGGTATCTCAGCATCACAGATTGGTGGTGCAAAACGAGATATCTTGTGGCTCCCATCTGCAATCTCCGGGATAGGCTTGACCACTCCTGGGACACTTGATATCATATCCTTTAACTTTTGCAATTCTCTAGCCATGGCATGATTGATACCTGTATCCTGCATAAGGCCATGGTTAGTGGTATAAGAATTATTGAAAGTGTTACCTCCCATTGGATTCAAATTAGGAAGAGCGGATGTGAATCCATATTGTTGAGGCTCTGGAATGACCGATGGACCAGTAGAAGCAATGGTCTGCAATGGAATGAAATCTCCCTGATGGATATCGGAGCTCCCTGATTGCAAACTCCTTAAGGATCCCGGAATCTGGAAGGATCCCTGAAACTGAGAGGATCCTTGGACCTGGGAGGATCCTGGGACGTAGGAAGATCCTTGAACCTGGGAGGATCCTTGAAACTGAGAGGATCCTTGAACCTGGGAGGATCCTTGAACCTGGGAGGATCCTTGAAACTGAGAGGATCCTAGAACCTGGGAGGATCCTTGAAACTGAGAGGATCCTAGAACCTGGGAGGATCCTTGAAACTGGGAGGATCCTTGAAACTGATAGGATCCTAGAACCTGGGAGGATCCTTGAAACGGCCAGAATCCTTGAATCTGCTGCGCTCCTGAGTATCCTCCTGAGCTTACGAAGGATCCTATATGCTGAGGATGGGATCTTGCTGGTTGGAAGTATGACCCTGAAGCCTGAGTCATTGCTGATGATCCGTAATGCACTCCTTTTGGCCCTCCCACATATTGAACATCTGGAACCGCTGAAGGCTGAGAAGTTATAACCGGAGTATCGAAATTCAAAGATCTGGGCATCAGTGGGGAATGATCCTCTGCCGATCTCTTCTGTTTCTTGATGTCTCCAATTTCTCTAAGAATCCTTTCATTGGTCTTATCCTGCTGCTGTATATGTTCCTTCATCTGCAAAATCAGAGTAAACAAGTCACTAGTAGTAGGAGTATAAGAAGCAGAAGAAGTTGGAGGTTTTGAGAAAATGGGAGTTGGTTTCTTCTCGGCATTTTTCTGAGGTCCAGAAGGTGGTGGAGGCAAAGGTGGAATGCCCTGGGATGAATTGACTGCAGACATAGCACTGGAGGTGTTCTTTGATGATGAAGCCATCTGCTTGGATGTAACGAACCGAAATGATCACAAGAATGAGAATTTCTTAGGAATGAAGCACCAATTGCCCCACGGTGGGCGCCAAACTGTTTTGGTCAAAAATCAGATGAGGATAATGCAACCAAACTCTCTGTTACGGGGTATGATGCTTGAATTGGTAAACAACAATGAGGATCACTATGAAATGAATTGCACAGGAGACACAAATATTTATACGAGGAAAAAGCCCTTGATCAATGAATGATCTCCGGCATAAAAAACCTCGGGTGATGGAAACTACCAATCACCAACTCAAATTAAACAATAATTCTTTTACAACTTCGGATGATAGCGAGCTAAATACAAGGATCGCTACAGTGTATCGTGTAGAAATGTATGAAAAATGCTAAGTGTTTTGCCGAGAGCTGGTGAGTGCAGTTGTACGAGTGTGTGTAGCCAAAAAATAGCCAAGTGTTGTCTAATTAGCTCGCTACCCCTTTTAAATTTAGTAAAATATCTAAATAACTAACTATCCGCAATTCATGCCTTCTCCCCACGATCTCCATAACGTTCACCATGGTCAAGCACGTGCGGAATAAACGTGGAATATTCTTCAGGAACGTTACCAAGACTAAGTCCAAGCTGGTATTCCTGCAAAACAATATCGAAATCATAGCAAACAATCATTAGTATAAGGATCCTTAGGATGATCCATAATCCTGATCCTGAAGCACTTCTGAGGATCACTAACTAACACAGAAGTAAGGATCACCAAGCAGGATAACAATTGAGGATCACGGGTCATTAAGAAGTCCTCCCCTAACAGAATAAATAGAGAATATGCTCCAGGAATATCGCCAAGACCAAGCTCGTACTCCTGCAAAACAACATCATATTCAAAGTAGACAATCGTTAGTGTAAGGATCACTATGATGATCCATGATCCTGATCCTACAATACTTTCTGAGGATCCCTAAGCCCAGCAGTAATTGAGGATCACTGATCATTGGAAAATCCTCCCCTAACACTCTCCATCCTGTGACGGTTCTTGTTGGTATTAATTCATTTCTTTCGTTAGTTATCACCGTCATACCTCCTTTCTTTGGAACTACTTGGACGGGACTTACCCAAGGGCTATCGGAGATAGGGTAGCTAAGTCCGGCGTCAAGTAATTTGATGACTTCGTTTTTAACCACTTCTTGAACATTTGGATTTACTCGACGTTGTGGTTGTATTACCGATTTGTAGTCATCATTCATTAAAATTTTGTGCGTGCACATGGAAGGACTTATCCCTTTAATATCTACAAGCGATCGCGTTTTTGTATTTTTTCAAAAGGCTAATTAATTTTTCTTTTTTTAAGCTATCTAATTTAGATGAAATAATTACAGGTAATTTACCATCTTTGTCTAGAAAAGCATATTCCAAACCTTTTGGAAGTTCTTTGAGCTCAAGTGGTGGGTCTTTAGGAGACTCCTTATTTGGTTGCTCATTTTGATCAAGAACTTTAAAAGTTTGTTCTATGGCGACCTCTTCTTTAACAAAGTGGTCGATCTTTTCACTTGTATCGGGTGGTTCATCTTCATCTTCAATTAGGGGGTCATTATTGCCGAATGGATATTGCATTGACCGCTCGAGATCGACACTCTTTTTAAATGCCCCTAATTGAAGAGGTAGATTGTTGTACTTCCAGTTTTTCAAAGCTTCGTGAGTTTTTACAAATGGTCGTCCCAACATTAGAGGAGCGTCATTGAGGATGACAAAGTCGGTTGGGATTACCATTTGATTTGTTTGAACCAAGACATCCTCAACTACACCGATTGATTTTATTACTTTCCGATTGGATAGAAAAATGGGTATTTGAAGTGGAGAAAAATCACTAATACTTAATTTTTCGAAAATGTAGTTAGGCATTATGTTAACACAAAGATCTTTATCATTGTGACATTACTAATAAACGAATTTTGAAAGAAACATGGAACCGGTGTAATGTTAATTTCAAATGGGTCTTCTTTTATTAGTGAGGTTTGATCATTAGTTAACTTAACACTTACCGTTTCATCAATTTTAGCGTTAGTGTTTAACTCTTTTAAAACTTAGCATGAGTGGGTACTAAACAATGATTATCAAAAGAAGGTGACAAGAGATTAATTTCTTCAAAATTAGAGTCTTCTTGAATTTTAACGTTGTCGGACTCACCTTTTTCGTTGTTTGACTCATGTGTCGGTTTTTCACTTATTTGTTCTTCCATTTTTACACTTTCAGTTATCTCTTCTTTATTTAATTGTTCTCTTGCGCGGGACTCCTCTTCCCTTGCGCGAGATTCTTTTATATAACGATCGATAACTCTAAGGTGTTCTAATATCCTATCGGTCACTTCGGTTATAGAAAAAGGATCGGGATTTTCAAAGCTTGAATCCGGTTGTTCGATCCTTTGTTCCTCATAATACCCATATGAAGTAGATGGTTCACACCATTGTTCTTCATTGTAAGCATATGATGGATAAGGGTCGTAATTTTGTTCTTCATAGTACTCATATGAGGTGGGTTGTTCACGCCATGACTCCTCATAGTAAGCATACGAAGGTGGTGGCTCATATCTTGGTTCCTCAAAGTATGAGTATGGAGGCTCATACCTTGGTTCATCAAAATACGAGTATAAGGGAGGAGGTTCATACCTTTGGTCTTCATAGGATGTGTATGAAGTTGATGGATCATACCTGGGCTCCTCATAGTAGGTATATGAAGTGGATGGTTGATATGAGTTACAATATTGAACCGAGTGCGGGTTACTACAATTAGTGCAATAGTTACTTCTATAATCATCCTCCTCATAGGTGTAGTTGTAACCTCCTGAGTATTGATCCACGAGAATCACTCAGCAGACCACAACCAAGTCTCGAGATCAGAAAACAAAAATAAAAACTGAAACAGAGGCTGGACACGGCCCCGTGTTCAGTGGACACGGCCCCGTGTACAGAATCTGTATCTGGGCGTTTGAATTAAACTTACTGATCTAGTTGAGCATGAGGCGTGTTCAGTGAGCACGGCCCGTGTTCAGGCAACTGTATCTGGGTGTTTATGAAAAATATGCAGCACGGACCCGTGTTCAACCTACTGTAAATGCAAAACTAAACTAAAATGCAGAAAAATGTGCGCGCGTTTTGAAAAAGTTTTGAAAAACTGATTAGGCCGCCAATTTTAAGCTTTTTTAAAATCCTTGTGTCCCCGGCAGCGGTGCCAAAAACTTGATGCGTGTGAAGTGTGTATATAAGTTTAAGTATATTTTAAGCCCTTTTACACTTTTTTAGCCAAGTTTTAAATTTATAAAACACGATATTTACTAACACTAAACACACATATGGGCAAGTGCACCCATCGTGAGCGTAGTATAGTGTTGGTAAGATACCGAGGTCGTCCAAGGACACAAGAGCTTTTAGTACCGGTTTATCCTCAACGTCTAATCAAATCAAAAAGTTAGAAAAAGGTTTTAAACTAGAAAAATAAAAACTAACTAAAATGCTGAAAATAAAAATAAAAATAAAAACAGATAGACAAGATGAATCACTTGGTTCTGACTCGTGTTTAGTGTAACCTTTGATTATTTCCGCACTTTTGCACTTTTTAAGAGATTATCTTAGTTATTGTAGTAGGCCCCTCTTTTGGAGGTGACGTTACCCTCAACCCAGTAGTTTGAGTCAGCAAGGATACAATCCTAAAGGGTCGGATTATCGAAAGATAATTAATCAAGTTATTAATGCAAATTATGGTAGGCCCCTCTTTTGAAGGTGACGTTACCCTCGGCTAAGTAGTCTGAGTCAGCAGAGATACAGTCCTAAATAGCCGGGTTATAGTATTAATAGTAGCTTACATATGAGGTAATCAAAGAGTTTGGACCCCCGCCATCCAATACCGTTAAGTATTGAAGGAGGTCCTACTAAATTTGACCCAGGTCCTTGCAGGATCTATACACTGAACAAGGCAAGACTTTTACCAAACCGTTCTCTTAACCCCCGACCAGGTAGCCAACATACCTCCATATAGACCGTGGAGATATGAATGGTGAAAATCTTTTATTTTATATAGATAGTAAAATAATGCCAAGACACCACGGACAAACGATAAGGAAAAATCACCTTCAACATAAGAAACTAGTTATTAAAGCCATTAATACAAAACCAAGTAAAAAGTGCGAAAGATTAAAAATAAAAAGTATTACACTAGACACTTTGTTTTCACCAAGTGATGTAAGAGACTTAGGCAAACATGGCCTTGATTGTCAAGAACTCTTACGATCAATCTTGGATCCCGAGATGACTCACACACTCTATGATGGACAATGGATGATGGTGGTGGATGATGGTGTTATGGTGGTGGTGGGTGGTGGGTGGTGGGTGGTGGGTGAAGTGTGAGAGAGGTGGTGTGCCAAGGGATGGTTTGAGCTTGAGCCAAGCACTCCTATTTATAGGCTGAACAGAAGCTCGGGCACAGCCCCGTGTCCAGTAGGCACGGCCCCGTGTCCACATCCTTCTATTTCTTCATTTATTGCAGCTTGTCTGTATTAGTTGACCACGCCCCCGTGTCCGCTGAGCACGACCCCGTATGCAGAAGCATATCTGTACTATCAAGATTTGCCTGGATTTTGCGAATCTTATAGTTGACCACGGCCCCGTGCCCGCTGAGCATGGCCCCGTGGTGGGCAATGGAAGCTTCTACCACTTTGTCTTTTCTGCTGACACTTGGGCACGCCCCCGTGCTCACTGAGCACGGGGCGTGTTCAGTCTTCTGTCTTCTTGTTTTGCTTGGGAAGATGCTGTTGTGGGGTCGGGCATGTCACGTTTGTTCCTTTTCTTGTATTTATGCTAGATTTAGCTGCCTTTTTTGCTTCTTTTGTTAATTTGAGCTCATTTAATCCTAAAAATACAAAAGGAAGACAAAAGCACACTTTTTCCAACATTAGTACTAAAAAAGGGTTAGTTTTATGCCACAATTGATGTAATTTATATGTTGCATTTTGCACACATCATCTACCATTATAATAAAATGGCAAAATCTAAAAAGGATAAGACCTAGCCACGTGTCATTCTAAGACAGGGCCAAGATGGTAGTTCCTCAATTTGATTCGGATCCTTATTAACATCTCAATTTAGGATTGTTCTGCGCTTAATATTAAAAAGAATCTTAAAGGTGAAACCTAGCCTACATGTCATTTCAGACATGGCCAAGATGGTGAAACCTATTCAAGAGATTCAGATCCTTGTTAACACCTAAGAACGTGTTAGCACTCTTGACAAATGTGATTCGAGAAAATCACAACAGTCATTCTTATATTGGATTCTTCCAGTTTTCTTATCTAGCCTAGTGATTTAGAAATCATGGCTTAAATCATCAAATAAAGATGATCATATTGTTAACACCTAAGAACGTGTTAGCATTCTTGACAAAAGTGATTCAAGAAAATCACAATAGTCATCCCTATATTGGAATTTTTCAAATTTCCTAATTTGGCCTAATGATCCAAAAATCATGGCTTATATCATCCTATAAGATGATCATATTACAAACATCCGTTAGTGATGAAGTGCCTACGGGCTAAACTTGTTGTCCGATAAGACAATGACAGTGGTGGTCTTTGACCCTTGTCTAAAGATGTTGGACTATGTCCAAGCATAGTAGTCGGTAGGATCTATACGATCTCGACTAATAGCATCTGAAAAGATGATCATACCATAAACATCCCTTAGAAGGGAAATGCCTACGGGCTATATCTATTGTCCTAAAAGACAAAAGACAGTTGTAGTCTTCGACTCTCTGTCAAGAAAAGTAACCAACTATGCTCAAACCATAAATGCCTCAATCCCATACGATCGTGGCTTATAAATTCAAAAGTGTCCTCGTGACAAGGCCTGTTGTGCCACTTTAAATATCCTTAATGATTTATATACTAGGATAGATTATAATGAAAATACTAATATAATTAACAAATTAACCCATATGGTTTATATCACCAGGGTTAATGAATCATCAAAAATGATAATTCCATAATACCCTTTGAATAAATCATTGTCAATATTTATGTAGCAATCAAGCTACATGACTGGATTAGATGAGGTTAACAGCCACCCGAAGGAGAACAATGATACTACCAGAATTAATATAACTGGTGCAGAACTACATGCATTAATAGATAATGCTGTTACTCGAGCTCTTGACAGACAGTATAATGAATCAAATGATACCCACTCTAAGACTATATATGTGGCTCGTAGTAAGCCCCCTTCTAAAACACATGAGTCAAGGGAGGATGATGTTCATCACTCATCAAATCAGAGGAGTGTTCTGTCTAGATAGGTTGTGCTTCATCAAGAGACACCAGTTAAGACCTGCTCATATAAATATTTTGTCTCCTGAAAGCCCAGAGACTTTACAGGAGAGAAAGGAGCCATCGATTGCATGACATGGCTCGATGAGATGGACACTGTTGTTGACATCAACGGTTGTGCAGAACAGGATGTTGTGAAATTTGTTTCATAATCATTCAAAGGAGAAGCGTTGGCATGGTGGAGATCATTACTCCAAGCCACGGGGAAGACCCTACTTTACAACTTATCTTGGGATCAATTTGTCGCATTAATCAAGGAAAACTTTTGTCCTCAGCATGAGATTGAAAAGATAGAAATAGACTTCTTGACTCTGGTCATGAAGGATTTAGATTGCCAGGCATACGTGACAAGTTTCAACACTATGTCTTGCCTAGTTCCCTATTTAGTCACCCCTGAACCTAAACGCATAGCGCGTTTTATTGGAGGCCTAGCACCAGAGATTAAGGGAAATGTCAAGGCATCAAGGCCAACCACATATAGGTCCGTGGTGGACTTATCCTTATCTCTCACCTTAGATACAATTAGAAATAAGTATGTTAAGGCTTCTAGCGAGGGAAAAAGGGAAAGAGAGGAGGAGAACTCTCACCGATCTGACAAGAAGAAAAAGGGAAGTTTTAAGCGCAAGAAAGATTCCGGGTTTAGGAAAAACTCGAGTCAGTCTAATAACAGACCCAAATGCGGTAACTGTAGAAAGCAACATTCTGGAAAATGTATGATTGACCCACGTAATAAACTGTGTGGAATTTGCAAGACCAAGGGTCACAAGACATTAGATTGCAAGGAGTTGAAGAACGCGACATGTTACAATTGTAACGAGGAGGGGCACATCAAAACCAACTGCCCAAAACTTATAAAGAAGCATGGAGAGGCCAGGGAAACAAATGCGTGAGTCTTCCAGAGGAACGCCCAGGAGATGGTGTAGAATGACGACAATATAGCAGGTACCTTTCCTTACCAAGAAGTTTATGCAGAATTTTATATGATTCTATAATGAACGATAAATGTTGAGAACTGTTGTCTCCGCCTGATTAGGACTCCGGTCATTTAACGCGAGATAGAAATTGGCCGATGATACTTTAGAAAATGCTCCAACAAATCTTAGATGGATATTTTATATCTATTAGGAATCACTCTTTTCTGATATCCCTATGGCAAGCTTTCAAGCTACCTAAATTCTTCAATATAATAAAGACAGATATGACATTTTGATCCTCTGTCAGAAAAGAGATGGACTAGGTCCAAACCTTAAATGCCATTGATGGTCTTTTGCGACCTAGGATAAGTAATATTGATATATATTTTTAAATAACATTCATTAAGAATGTTAGTACTATATTGGCCTGTATGGTTTAATGATACCATGGTTAGTATATGTTAAGGCCATCAGGGTGATGAATAGCAGTTGTTGGATTGCAACTAAGTAAATGATTCATTTGGTGAAAGGAACCAAATCTTGAATATGACAAACTCGGATAAGACAACAGTCAATCGCGCCATTGATGATGCGACGCATGCTAAAGATGCTACAATTGTAAACCTTAGAATTTCCAATGATGTTCTTCAAACTATGATAGACGCAGCTGTTGGAAAAGCTGTGAAGAAGGCCGTGAAAAAGTTCAAGGAGTCCAATGCTACTTGCTCCAAATCTCATCCAAGGCCACACTTCCTTACTCACAAGAAGGATCTCGTTCATGCCTCTAATGCAAAGGATGAACTAAAAAGGAAAAGGGAGGAAGATAACTCCCAGAATTCTAAGAAAAAGAACAAACTAAAGTCCAACCAGAAATCTGTATGCAAGACTTGCAAGAAGCACCATTACGGGAAATGCAGATTTGAGCCTCAACCTCTACATTGTGGGATCTGCAAGTCTAAGGGACATAAAACGTTGGACTGCAAGGACATGAAGAATGCAGTCTGCTTCGTCTGTAATGAGAAAGGCCACATCAAGACTATGTGCCCTAAATCTGTCAAAGGAAATGCGGCTAAGGAAGGAAAGCCTAAGAATGAAAGCGCCTAAAATGCCTGAGCTAGTTCATAAATAATGGCATCAGGTACATTCCTTGACATTTATCAGTGCTATAAATGCTAAGAGTTTTTATTTTGGTTCGGATACCAATAAATCCTTCATAAACTATAAGGTAAAACTTACAGGCGAAATCATAAGAACCATTTCTTCTGTTCCTGTCAGAAACCTTCAGTCGTAAAATTCAAGAAGTACCCTCTCTCTAGAGAAAGTGCATCAGCATACATAGTTGATATCTCTTTGATCTCTATCGATTGCGAATACCAGACGGTATGATAAAAGCGCCATATGAGGATTGGTGTATCTTAATATGTTCCACAGATTGCTTCCATGCCTGATCAGTATGGAGGTTTAATGCATGGGACCACAAAGATATTCCGATGGTCATATGGTACTAAAGTCAGCTAATGGTATTCAAAGAAGATATCCAGAAAGGAATTGTCCAAGTAAAGGTCTTCGATCAAGGAATTCGTGGACTCGTGACGTAAATGTGTCACTTATTTGACACAAGCAATGATGGATGAATTGGAGCCTGAGATTTGGAAAATCTCTGTAACCTCCTTGTATCTTGATTATCAGCTCCTAAGATTACCCTGTTTACCTCCTGAGAGGCAAGTAGAGTTAAGTTTAATATCCCATTTGGGGCTGTATTATTATAAAATCTCCAAGACGGCTAGTGCCATCGTTGGAAGAATCGAAACCCTGATTAAATAAGTTTTAAAATAGAGGATTTATATAGCCTAACTCATATTCTGAGAATTCGGTATAGTTAATTAAGAAAGACGGTTCATCTTGCTTATGCATTGATTACCGCAACCCTATTTAGGCAACAATTAAGAATTTGCCATCAGCTGCCCAGGATCGTCGATTTGTTTGACTAACGGCAAGGATTAGCTATTCCCTAAAATTAGTTTTAAGCAGTGGTTGGAATAACCATCTCACCTTAAAAATAAGCTTTTCTATAATGGTTGTTATATAAGTATCAAGGTTGCTTCCTTGGAGACCTTGCATAGATGGAATGTTAAACAATTATCGTTAGACAAAAGACTGGTAAGTCCCATTTATCAGGATCTGAAAGTTACCTTAGAATCAACGAATAAGATAATACAAATTCATAATCATCTGAAAGTTGCCAGCAATTGGCAGAAAAATCAAGGACCAATCAAAGTAGCAACCCTCCTAAGATCTTGTTAAGGAATAAGGTTCAACAAGGAATATCACCCAGGAAGGGTGTGCCAATTTGTTAATTATCAGGCTAGTTAAGCTCTGAATATATAGGATCATTCGAAGGAATCAAATGTATCAAGATCAAATAGCTTATAAACTAAAACCTATCTAAGGAGCTTGGTAGAGCTCGCAATGCATTACACACTAATGATTTAAGAATATGTTTCACCAATAAGTCGAGAAGCATTATCACATAATGATATGAAAATTTATGATATGATGAGAAACCTGCATCGATTGAGGATCGACAGGTTAAGAAGCTCCAAAAAGGGTACATGTACATATTATAGAGGTCAGCTTGGGAGCTTGGACATACTCCAGATATGCTATAGAAGTTAAGTCCATTATGCGACAAAAAGAACTTCCAGCATTTTAGCAAATCTCGAGGTCGAGATTTCTTTTAAGGGGGTGAGGATGTAACACCTCGAAAATTCATGTCCAATATTATATCGACACGTGTCATGGACTTAAACCGTGTAAAGGATTGATTTAGAGGGACTAAAGTTGACAAACAAGGAATCTATGTGTGTAAAAGGATTCAAAGTGTCAACAATGAATAAATATATCTTTCAATAACCCTACATGATGTTTATACCCTTAAACGAATAAATCATGGATCATACGAAGCTAATTCTGAAAGAAAGTGAGGAATTACAAACTACAGGGGTTAAATGTGTCAACATGTTTAAAGTATACATCCGAGTGACCTTTTAGCAAACCTGAAGCTTTGTAATGATTAATTATACTCAAGAGAATAAGTGATAAAAATTTCACAAGGTTTCGTTAAAGTATGAGAAAGTTATGACAACATTCGTATACGAGGGGTTAAAAGCGTCAACGTTGATATTTTACGCTTTTCGGGTGACCATAAAGTTGACCGAGGACTTCACAAAGATTGGTTATGTCTTGGAGTCCTTAGGAATCAATTTAGAGGGCTCATAGTGCAAAAAGAAAGGTTGAAACAACTTTTAAAATGACCGGGAGCTAAAATGCAATGTTTGAAACTTGATTAACCTGGACCCAGGCCTCACACGGGCCGCGTAAGCCCAGGCAGGACCCTTACACGGGCCGCCTGGCACTGCCAGCATCAGAAAACACAGGCAGGTGCCTGTTTAGCCGGTTTAACCGACTTATGGAGCTTGTTTTCAATTCTATGGGCTTGTTTGATGGTTTATTATGGCCTAGGGACACCTGTAACGATCCCATAACATCCATAGACCTTGTTGGAATGATCTTGGAGCTCTAAGAAACCTATATAAAGGCCATGAGTTCATTTGTTCAAGTGCTCATTCACTTGCAACTTCACAACTTCACTTCTGGAGGAGTTTGGAGCTCAAGACCCTTTCCTAGTGATCACTAGTCGTGCATAGGACCTTTGTAAGTGTCCTTAACCTTTCTTAATTCAGTTTTGCTTAGTTAATTAGCTTAAAGTCAAACCGTCGTAATTAAGATTTGACTTCGTCATTAATCTTAATTTGTCCAGTCAAATTCCAAATTTAAAGTACCTATGAGTTAGTAATTATGTGGGCAATAAACCCTTAAAAGGGCACCCTCTGATTTCCACTCTAACTAGGTCAATTGTCGGGTCAAAGTTAATCTAAAAAAGTCAACATAAAGCTTATTTTCAAATTAATGCATAATTAGCAATGTAGAAGCTATGCAACCTGTTTTATCATTAATATAACTTGGTAATTAACGTAAGAACATGTCTAAACATGTTCAACACGACAATTTTCAGTTTAGGCCCGGTTCGGAACCGAAAGTCGCATAATTTGACTTCTGCTTTGACTTTCAGTTCTGACCCATTTAAGCATGTTTTAGAAATGCCTTAGAGCTTTATTAGGACCAAGTTACCTATAAGTATAACCCTTTGAGATTATACAACTTGGTTCATTAATTATCCGATTCATATGCATGTTTCCGTAATTGCTTAAATATTGACTATTATGCCCTTTTCACCTTAAAATGTGATTTTTGGAAAAGTAAAAGAACAGAAACCTTCATTACTGATTTATAAACTTGTCCCTAAAATTTGACATCAGTTTGAGGTCTAGATTAGGAGTTATGCTCATTAGCGTAAATGAGAAGCTTTTTATTAATTAAACGGCGTAATTGGCATATAGCCTATGTAAACCCAATTTTTGATATCAAACTTCTTACCTACTGATATAAAATAATATTTTTGGATTTTTGAAGATTTTTATTTATTTTTAGGCTGAGCATAACATAGAGTTCTAAGCTTGATTTGGTTATTGTCGGTTTTGCCCTTTTGGCTATAAAATGAGTTTTACAAATCCTTTTGACCCAAAACCTTTTTCTACTGATCCAATATGATAAATAAATTATTTTGAGCCTTCTGGAATAATAAAAACATCAGCTTTCCTTTGAAAACCCGGAAATGGCTCCAAATCGCCTTATTAAGCGTTTTTAACGCATAGTATGTATTAAAACTATTTTAAACATATAAGGTTTGGTGCCTACTGATATATTCAGTAAATTTTTATATTTTAACAGTAAGCAAAAGTTTTAAACTCAGATTTCCAGTTTTGACCTTTAGGCTTATGTGAAATTACCAAAATGCCCCTACGGTGCATAGTATGGTTATAATTAATAAATTTCACATATATATGATACCCTACTGTTATAACTTATTAAATTAAGTATTTTTACTGATTATATCAGACCTGTAACTCAGGTTAATATTTAAACTCTTTTATAACCCTTAAAATGACCAAAATGCCCTTACGGGGCATAGTTTGAGTTTAAAATCATTTTGGGCATAATAGAAGATATCTTACTGATGTCACAACATATTTAAGGCATATTAACTTAGGAAACTTGTATATGACTCTTATGGTTACCCGTTACGCATATTTCGCGTTCGGATCGGTTTATGTAGCCAGTTTGCATAAATTGACCAAAACGGGTCAGACCTTATCATTTTTGCCTCAAAATCCAGAATGTGTTTAGTGTACCCATATTATATAAGTCTCCAAACTTGTCGGGTCTAAATGACATTCTATTCCGGTCTTCGCTTAATCATGCGTTTTGAACCGTAAACCTTTCCTTAAAACTAACCGGTCTAAGTTTCAACTTAAACAAGACCCGTTAGGAATCTAATAGGTTAATAAAACCTTCGTTCTAGATTGAGAGCCCCAGTAGAAGTACTTGTGCTTGCTGATTAGAATATACGGCTGAGTATAAATTGCATTGCTAGCTCAGGTAAATATTTTTAACTTATTTTCCTATACGGGCTTGGGATACAGTATTATAAAAAATACCGCTTGGTCGGGTGTAGAAACCTTTTAATCGGAGATGATTAAATTGCATAATCTCGTTTTAATCTGTATTGATTGATAACAAATAACATTAGGGGTTAATGACCGTGTCCTGGATATCCTTGGCTCATTTAAAAAGTGAATGGCCACAACTTAAGCACAAGGTGTAGGCATAACACCTCATGTTGCGTATGTAAAAGATATACTCACTCGTAAGGGTGTCTTCTTGTGAGATTATATTTGTGGTGTGTCTATTAATCTTGATCGGTTTCTATAATCACCGGCCCTAAATGTTGGACAAACATGTAAATCGGATACAAGATTTTTATTAATAAAATTGTCCCAAGTTATAAAAAGTTTTGTGCCTTGTGCATTCAAATCAATTTTCTTAAACATTTTCAAAATGAGTCAGTTAATTGTATTTACCAGTGTAAACTGACGTATTTTCCAAAAAGGTTAGGTGGCAGGTACTGTACGTAATTGGCTGGGAGCTCAGGGCGTTAATAGGGAATCTTGCAAATTCTAGATGCCTGAAGTCTCTTGAACAGATTTCTTTTATTTGATCCGCCTGTGGATCTTTTACATACCGTTTGTAATACTTTGATATTCTCATTCGGTTGTAATATATTTATCTTTTGCTTCCGCTGTGCATTTAAATTGTGTTGTTTGACTATGATGATATCAACTACGTCACGATACTCCCCCACCGGGCCCACCGGAATACGTGGAAATATCGGGGTGTGACAGTTATTTATACATTTATGCTTAAGTTAATAGTTTATTATAGATGCATTTAGAAGAATGATTTGCTGATGATGTTTATTGCATAGAAGTTATGGTATTTGATGTCAAATGATTATATTGAGTTGCAATTTGTACGTGTGTTAGAAACATATGTTTAGTTAAGATGTCAGTTACAGTTAGCTATTGATTTTGTGCAAAAAGGCAAAACTTGTATCATGTTACAGAAAATACCCTGTGTAAAATCATAAGTGGTTAGAGAGTTTGAATCATGTATTGAAGGGTTTATATGTTATCTTAGTGATCATATATGTGTGTATTTATATATGTATATGTATCTGGTGTGTTCTTCGATCTAAACAAGTATTTACTTAATCGTTCTCTCTTGGTTTCTTAAACGTTGAGCTCTTCTTTCCATTTGCTCCATGATCATTGGCTAAACTCTTAACATGGTGCAGATTGGATTTAAAGTTGTGAGGGATGCTACCACTACTACAAAATTTGGCAATTGCTACCAAAATTTGCTATCGAAAAATAATGTAGCAAATTAGCAAAGGGAATACGATGATGTTGTGGTGCAAAGTATTAAAAACACGTGTTTGGTAGCTAAGTGGTAGCTAACTTGTTAAACCTATTATAAATTATAACCCGAATATAATAATTTGAGTGGCTCCTTAATTCTTATTCAGTGAAACCCTAACTTTTGTGCAACGCTCAATCACTCAATCGGAACTTCCTCATTCAATCGCTCAGTCGGAACTTCCTCATTCAATCGGATCTTCCTCGCTCAATCGGAACGGAATCAGATCTGTAACGTCCTAATTCGAATTTCATTCAATCGCTGATTGTTTTGAATTTCATTCAGTTTTTCATCCAATCGCTGATTTGTTTTGAATTCACTCTGTTTTGCGTTCAGGTGGATTCAAATCTACATATGATCGAGGAACTGAAGAACGATTATCGCTGAAGAACTCTAATCGAGGAACTGAAGAAGGATTTTTCATTCAACTACTAAAGAACTCTGTTATACATATCTCTTATACGTAATTCAACTAGTAATCGATTCATGTTTGAACGTAATTTAATCATTCAATCGCTGAAGAACTCTATTATACATATTTGTTATAGGTAATTCAAGAGGTACTCGATGGATGCAGACATTTTTTCATTCAATGGAGGAACTGAAGAACGATTTTTCATTCAACTGCTGAAGAACTCTTTTATACATATCTCTTATACGTAATTCAACTGGTACTCGATTTATGTTTGAACGTAATTTAATCATTCAATCGCTGAAGAACTCTATTAAACATATCTGTTATACGTAATTCACCAGGTACTCGATGGATGCGAACAGTTTTTCATTCAAATTAGTCAAACAGGTACTCAATTCATGTTTCATGTTCATCTGCTGATTCATTTATGCTGAATTGCAAATATTCATGTTTTGTGTATGACTTGTATCAATGGTTGTTTATGTATGTTCTATTATTCGAGCCAGATCTGAACAAGTTCCTTTCTAAAACTTATTTATTTTAAGTTTAGGAGTTGTATTGAGATATTCATATACACCTAATATTGTAAACCAAAAACCTTAATTTGAATCAAGAAACTGTGGATTAGCTATTGGTTTCATGTATGATACTGATATGAATAACACTTTAAATCAATGTATGCAGCCCTAGTGACTAGAGATACATAGAATCGGAGCTCAAAAGGTGGTTAGGGCGGCACTTTTTGATATTCAGTATGACTTTTATACTCATTTTTTTCATTATGGTCACCACTTGTTTCTATATTTACATGTTAATTGATTACATTCTCGTCTTTGGAAGAGCTACACAATGTCATCAAACATTCGAAAATTGATATTTATGCAATTTTAATGGGTGACATGGCTAGATGTTTCTGTTTTAGATGTTTCTGTTAGTTTTGCATCGTCATTGCACCTCGTACCGGATTATGTGCTTTAAGTGTTTGATATATTAACTGAGTGATTCCGTCACTTATAGCCTTATGCTAGCTACTACTAGAGTTCAAGAGTAGGAATATTAACTGAGTGATTCAGAATAAAACCACTAGGGGCACAACGGTACCGATAGTGACTGGATAAAACAAGAACACTAGCTATGACGGATTGTTTTGGTTGTTGACTTGTTGGGGCTTGCGTCTGATATTATTCTGATGAAAGATTGTTGTTACTCGATTCGCTTTTTAGGTCAATTTATATGAACATAATTTGTTATGTCTGCATTGATACTCTTTGTTGTTTGTATCCTCATATCTCTAGATCTTGAGAATGTATACTATATGGGTACAGGCAACTGGCTGGCTATGCAAGGCAGAACACAGGATAATTATATTTGACATTCAACAACGTGTGGTTCTGGGTAACCTACAAGCGTACATTCATGTTTTGAAGAGGTTCTTACCGGCATACTCTTAATTCTTAACTAAACTTTGTTCTTTTGCCCAAACAATAAACTAACATAAATTTCTTGGCTTGTTAAATGCCAGTGGTTTAATGATTGCAGCGATGACATTAAAACCTGTTGTCGATAATCTTCATAAATCGGTACGGATGGCATGTACTCATAGCAAACCATCTTTTACAAAGTACAACAAGTGAGAATACTGTAAGTCATTCTCTCACCTTAAACACACCAAACTAGATACTTATTCATAGAGTTGGGAAAAATAGTAGGTTGGGTAATGGGTCAGAACAGACACTCTATATACGGGTCAAACTTCGAAGAGCTTTTCAAAATTTTGACTTATTCAAACTACTTTGGCAAATAAGAATACCTAGAGTATAGTATTTCTGTAAAAATGAAATCTAATTTATATAACAAGTGAAAAGGTTTTGTCTAGAAAAGAAAATTCGTAACTTTTGACCCATTTGACGTGTTCCTATAAAGTGCAGAATTTGGGTTGTGTTTGGCTATTATGTTGTGTATAAGAATTGACTTCCATATCTAATAGAGGTGCTTGGGTTGTGTTTGGCTATTATGGGTCAAATATGTCCTATTTTTCCTTTTTGTGTTTATCTTATTTTAGGTATAAATCTTAGGTTATATATGTCTTTGTTTTAGTAATTTTTTTAATTTTTTTTGTGCAGGCTATTTATAAGGAAGATGCAAAACAGGGTGTTTGGTGGCAGAAAGAAGATTCCTCCAACAATTGTTGAATTGCTGAAACATATGAACACAGTAAACCTTTGAAGAAAATCTTAGATATTGTTGTACTAGCTTGTTGAAACATATGTACAGAAATAATATATCTATTTTGGATTATTTAATGTTTTGATTTGGATGTCATTGTGTATGTATGTTATGATTTTGAAATTTCATAAACGGTTACATTTTAAAGCTTCGCAAAGAACATAAATGGCTAAGAAATGGTAGCATATTAGCAAAATGGCAGACCGTAGCAAAATGTGGCAAAAAAGCGATAGCAAAATAGTGACAAAAGGCGGTAGCAAAATGGTGAAAAAGCGGTAGCAAAATGGTGACAAAAGATGGTAGTAGCAAAATGGTGACAAAAGGCGGTAGCAAAACGGTGGCAAAATGACGGTAGCAAAAACGGTAGCAAAAAATAAAACGGTAGCAAATAGGTGACAATAGGGCAATTGCTACGTATGTATTTCTCACCGAATTTTTGGTAGCAAAACGGTGGCAAAAGGGCAATTGCCACCGTTTTGCGACCGGAAACGTGGTGGCAAAAACCCAATTTTCTAGTAGTGTACGTCGGTAAGATGAATTGCCATGAAATATTACTTCAAACTTGCGGACAAGGTTAGGTGAGGGATTAGTGCTATAATGTATGTTAAGAAATTTGTAAGGCTTACAGGTGAATTAATTTTTTTTTGTTTATGGTGAACATGGCCAATTCTTCGTTGCACTACGTCGGTATGATCAAAGGTGAAGCATTTATGGTGCTTCTACCATCTCAGATGGCGGGATCGGGTGGTGATTGGGCAGGCTATTAATATGGCTTGACACGATTGCTTTTATAGGCTGACATGGAGGACACACTCAATCCACTATCTGAGATAACGGAGCTGAGTGAAGCATCTTTGTAGATTGCAGCCTTGTGTAAACCGGTTTAATCATCTATTCCTTCATTGTTATTCTTCATAATAAAGTTATATTGACTAATTTTTTAAATCTGTTTATTAGGATAAAGATGTATATGAGGAACCAATAGTGGACATTGATGATGTTGACAAGAATTATCACCTTGCAGTGGTGGAAGAGATGTTTCTCATCCTGTAAACATTGATCAACCAACCTCCATGCAGTCTGAATAATCTCACTAAACCAGTAGGTGTAGGCTATGAAATTTAACATGAATCGGGCGCGATAGGTTGAGAACCAGTTCTCTTTTACACCATTCTACTTTTGGTGCAATGTTTTTTTGATGCTTAACACGTGCCTTTGGTCTTTAGAGCTCATGTGTTCAGTTTTTGTTGTTTATGTTTTTAGGTTTGTGGCATTGTTGACTTAATTTTTCACTGTTCTTTAGGTGATGCGGGTGATTTGTGGATTGTTAATATAGGTACACGTTGTCACAAGCTTAAGGTTAGTTGATTGCATTTTCCGATTACCTGTCAAAGATTAAGAATGGCTATGGTTTTAATATTAATGTGCATCAATTTGTTGAGGTTTCACATGCTGGTATCAAAAGGTCTTTAATTCACCTGTTATAATACTTCTAATACTCTTGAGCTTATGTGTTGGATTTTGGTTTTGAATTTCCTTTTGTAACGATGTATATAGCCTAATTTGTTAGTTGTTTGTGAGTGATTAAATTTGGAGTTAATCTACCTTACTTTTTTCATATGTGTTTGTGTGCTTGACGGTTAAGTTTTTACAGTCTATGGTTTTCGTAAGGTTAAATTTGATTTACATGATTAAATTATTTTTTGTTTTTTATTTGTGTTTGGAATTATTAGTTTTTTCATAGTCCTCGGAGAAAATTGTATGCGGGTTCATATTGGCAAAAGAATAAATATAATAAATAAATATACAAGTCGTGTTCGGATATAAGGTAGATTAATACACAGTACAAAAGCTCCAATATTGTATATATATTTTAAAGCTTTTCTTACATGCAGGTGACAAGACTGGTGCATCGAAGAACTCGATGGGTTGATTATCGTTTTTAGCTATTCTTGATTGGTAATCTATGAGATTCCATTTGCAATGATGAATATGCATAACTTTGATAGGTTAAATGTTGTTGAGTAGGATGCATCTTTTAACAAATTAATAGTTTAATTTTTCTTATATATTGTTACACAAGCATTTTAGTTAGTAACTTACTCTTTGATGTACATTTTCAAAATGAACTGGTAGATCCTTATTCAAGTATTGTGCCATATAACGAGTCAGCTTCGGATGTTAGTCCTAATGAGTACTCCCCAACCCTTGATGGTAACAGTTACTTTTCATGAACCAACTTATGTATTTTGTATATGTGAAATGCTCTAATGTATTCAGCAGATCAAGTATTGGTTTATTAGGCATCAATAATATGGATCTGCTGGGAGGAAAAGTCAAACTTTGTCAAGACTTATGTATGTGCAGAACTGAGAGGTCTTTATCACAGCAGGTTAGTCGTTTAGATTAGATACAAATCTCCATACTAAGATCTTAAATCATGCATCATGTGGTGGTGTTGATAGCCGAAAGACAAGGTGGTACATGCACTAATTGGTCTTTGTCCCGGTTGTTGAGTGTTATGTATCTTATGTCCAAGGTTTGATGCAAAACTACTATCGAGCTGGGGGTTTCACCGGAAGCAGTCTCTCTATCCCTACGGGGTACAGGTAAGATTGTCTTCATCTTACACTCCCTCTTCAGACCCTACCTTAACTTTGCTGTTGGTGATATTTACTGAGTATGATGATGATATGCTAAGTATGATTTGTTAAATATGATTAAAAAAGTTATATACTGATGATATGGTTGATGAGAATTAGTTTAAAATGCATTTTATAATTTTCACATGTTGCATCTTATAATTCCATCATTTGCTTTTCCAGGTATTGTCGTATCAATTCGGCACTTGGTTCTTTAAGGTGCTCCTTGATCCAACTTCTTCTCAAGTGGTACTAATATTCTTTTATATGTTTTTACCATTATTTTCAGTTAATTTTAAGAATTGTTGTAATACTAATTTTTTTTTGCAGCCAGTGCCTCATAATGTCGTATTAATTATCAGTTCTTCAAAGGGTATTTTGAGATTTATTTTACGTACATATAATGAGGGACATCTATGATAAGAATACAACTAAGGAAGACGAGGAAGACGAGGAAGATGAACTTGTTGCATTGGGGGCAGACATGGCTTTATAAATAGGTCAGTTTTCGGCAAATAACTTAAGTTGTGACTCAGATCCTGCTATGCTCTGCGCGTAATCGTTGTTTGAATCGGATGAGTTTCGGTGAAAACGAATCGAACTTCGGTGGATTTTTTATTGTTTTAAGTGATTTACAGTTTGATTCGATTGAAATTTTGAACATTTTAATCAAAATCTGTTGACTTTCAGTTGATTTTGATGACTTTTGATTGAAGTTTCATAGTTTTTTCAGACAATCAGTGAGTTTAAGTGAAAAAAATAGAACTTTTCAAACATATTTCGGTAAATTTCAGTCATGTTTTGAACTTTCTAATTGTTTACTATTCAAAGTGTTATTAACTGAATCTGATTAACGATTCAAAGTGAGTTCAGGTTTGTTGTTTGAACGAATCAAAGGTCTGAACTTGGGTTGATTTAGTTGTGATTACAGGTTGTTTCGGATCATTTCAAAGTTATACAAACTGTTTTCTGGTTGATCTTGGACATGTTTTCATCAATTTTAGATATTTTGATCGGCTGAAACTGAACGAAAATCAACATATTGTTCATAACTTCATTTCATAATTGTCGTATACGAACACTAAAAAAGTAGGGAACCGGGGAACACTCTTAAAAATTTAGCTTAACATGTTAAAAATCATTTTTTTTTAAATTCGGCGCTTTTCCTTATAAAAATGGGTAGAAACCGCTCTAATCGATTATGTTGATAGATGGTGTAGAATTAGGTTATAATTGTATCATAAGCAACTCCTATATTCAATTCGGTTGATAGATTATGTGGAAATTAGGTTATGATTGTATGATTGTCTCATAAGGAACAACTTTAATCAATTCAGTTGATAGATGATGTAAAATTTAGGTTATGATTGTATCATAAGCAGCCGCTCTAATCGATTCAGTTGATAGGGGATGTAGAAATTAGGTTATCATTGTATGATTGTTGTTGCAGGCGCTTCGTAAAGAGAATTTATGTTGCTGGTAAGTTAAGTAGTGAGAGGGTTGCTTCAAAGTTATGATTACATTAAAAGAAACAGCTGGAATTGATCTATTTGATAAATGATTGAATTCAACTATTTTAGAGATCATCTGGTCTGATGACAGACGAGCTAAGTTCTGGAATTTGGCAAGTTGATCTTTGGTCTGTTCATAACTTCATATGCTTCTGGTCATGTAAATTATATATTTCTGGCTCATTATGCCGTAAATTATATATTTTAGGCTCATTATGCCGTTTACTGATGACACGAAAATATTAACTTTTACTCATGTCTTTCTATGTTACGATTTTAGATTGCAAATACCTAGGTTGGTTTTGGTTGTTTCATGTAAATGTACAGGTGGGGATATTAAACTTGGCTACAATGAAATGTGTCGAAAGTCGCTCTTAAGTGTATTCAAAATTAACTTTCATGAATCGTTCTTATATTGCATTAGATATATTATTGAAAAATAAGAACTCTATTATTAAAGGAAATTTTTTTGTTATATCAGTTTTAAAAGCATGCATATATCTTCGATGAAACAAGAAAACAAATTCTTGGTAACGGTTTTCCTTAATACATCTCGAAACTTAGGTTGTTATATATGATTTTTCAATGTGGTTTTGTAACTTACGGGATAGTAATTGTCAATTTCAGGTAGGTTGGATATTGAGATCAAGAAATTCAGCGCTGCTTGCAGATATGATTTCAAGGTCAATAATTGGCTTGAAACAGAGACAGAGGACCTTTGTTTCTGAATGTTTTGTACCTTCACTTATGACTTATGCATAATGTTGTTGTCAATTCATAACTATAATGCGAATGTGAATTCATTAAATAATTTCACATCATATTTTACATATAGATGTAGACAAAAACTTTGCACATTATAAACTACTTAGTTTATTTCTATATCAAACATGTACACTAACACATACTGTCTTTAACATTGTTTTATAAAGATACGTAACTAAACGCAAAGAATTTAAATGATATATTATAATATGTTTTTTAGTATTTGATTTCGATCGTTATTAAACATACCCGTGTATTCACACGGGTCTTACAACTAGTAGTAATTAAAGATTATCTCAAGACATTGAAAGCCATCAACCAATACAAAAGTTAAACAAATTTTATTAATTAAGAGTGGACTGGATAATATATTTCACAAAAAATAAATGTTTTTTTTTAAATAGAGCGACAGTGTACCTCAACCCCCTTTGACCATATGTGATCAATCATTCGTATGCACTTTTATTTAACACAATATATTTAACATTTAAACAAAACAATACATTTCATGATAGACGAGAAAACGATATAAACTAAATAACCTTGAAACTAATCATTGATATCAATAATAGCACTAATCATAGGATTCCAAAATCATGAGTATGAAACGCTAACGTGGGACTCACTTGATATATTATAATTTGTTTGATGTAGTTTAGGATTATGTAAGCTTTGTCATTAAAAAATGAGTATTAAATAGATCATGTTCACAAGACAATTAGGGTTGTCCAAAAAGCTCGCGGCTCGGATTTAGCTCGGAAAAAGATCGCTCGATGTGGCTCGGTTTGAAAGTGAGCCGAGCTGGCTCGGCTCGGTTCGGTTAGAAAGCGAGTCTAGCTCGGCTCGGCTCGTAACGAGCCGGATTGGCTCGCATGCCAGCTCGACTCGGCTTAGCTCGGATTGTTTTACTTTTAATATATTTTATTTTATATACACCAGTTTAGAACCCCGTGTTTACACGGGTTGCATAAATTTAATTTTATATAATAAACAATATAGTTATATTTTTAAAATACCTAGCATATTGCACGAGTTAAATAAATATAATGTAACTGATTATCACATACGGTCGTCAAGATATGTATTTAAATGATAAATTCGATGTATTATTTACTGATTAAAATTTTAGTTTTTTATTTATTTATTATTATATTAGAAACATGTGTATTACATGTGGTAGAACGAATGAAGTATTAGATGATTATTAATAGACGGGAAAATAAAAGAAATAATAAACAAAGAGTTAAATGCCCGGATAGTCCCCGTGGTTTGGTCTTTTTCACCTTTATTCCCTAACTTTCTAAAATTACAGCTATAGTCCGCAACTTTTTCAATTCCGTTCCTAGATAGTCCATGGCGTGGATGGGGGTTAGTTTTCTCAGTTAAGTTGGTGAAATGATCAAAATACCCTTATTATTAAAAACCCCAAAAGACATTTTATCTTCTTCTTCACCAGCACAACTCCACCCGTCGCTACCCTCTCACCACCCAACACCAGCCTCTCCTCCTCTCCTCCAGCGTTGCCACAAACCACCATGAGATCCAACGAGGAGGTGGACGGATCTCCATAGCTGCCACCAACCACCAAGACACCACCCTCTCCTCTCTTCCCCTCCTCCACCAACCACCCTCTCCTCTCTCCTCCTCTACATCGACGCCCCTTCACCAGTTCACCCTCAATAAATGGTGTTGGTTTCCGTTGCTGTAGAAGGTGGAGTTTGTTTTGCAGTAACCACTTCTTCTGTCGATTTCTAGCATGGTGCTAACATGCGCTGTGATGTACAGTTTACAGTTAACGGGTGTGTATGTTATGTGACTAATCACCGCTTGATATTTATGAGTGTTGGAAGTGAAGAGTCAAACAGTCACCATTAGATCTTTGACTAGTTTACTGGTTAATTGTATTTAACAATGTTGTCGCAACCCCCGATCCATAATCCCCGGGAACGGGCGACCGCGAGCCAGTTTTGGTGGTATCGCATATTTGTCTAATTTGGCAGCGTAATTTTCATCAGGACCGTAGTTAGGAAATATTGAATCAGAGTAAAATACCACATTTTCATAGTATTAAACACATGGGATAAAACCCAAGTTTGCAATACACACAATCTCATAGGAATAAATCCTATTTTATTTTAGGTAACTTTATTGCCACTTTTCCAAGACTTCAGTGCTGTCCAGCTGACTTCTATTTGGCTTTCACAGTTTGTTACCTGAAACGCGTTTTAAAAACATTTGTCAGTGGTAAATACTGGTGAGTGAATCCCAGTTTAATCAAGTTTAAATAAAAACCATTGTACAGTATTGAGGGAGATCTCACAATTACATTTGTTTCCAAGTTATATCAATTAACATCCATGGTACTGTCAGACCCGACTTGTGAAAATGTTACTCCTTGACCAGGTGGTAACAAATTTTGTATACAAAACCCCAACATACTCATGATAATTGTATTCTTACAAATACCCAATAACTGTTTAATATGCATTTAACTGTATGAGATTTTGTAAAAACAGTTAACAAAAAGTTTACAAAAAGCAGATCAACTCACATTGCTGTATTAGATTATCCTTTAGGGTTTCCTGAAAATTATCTATAATTTACACAAAAGCACACGTGTTAGTATAATAACCCATTTTAACATTAGTAATACCCTCCCCGAGACGACATTCCAACGACTACGTCGGGCAGAACCACGACAGCCGTTACGGAACCCTAGATCAATCGGGCAGCGTATCTAATACGTATCCAGGGGTTATGATACTTACAACGGAGCAGAACTTTGCTATTTAGGGGGGTATTATGCCCGTGTATAATGCCTACACTTTAGAATTGAGAGAAATAAATGAATTCTGAACGACGTAAACTGAAATCCTGAGGCCTCCTTATATAGGGCCTGATTTTGGTCCTCTCGCGGCCCGCGTAAAGTGTAACCCATAGGTTACGCGGCCCGCGTCAAAGCTGGTCAACAGCGTAGCTGATCCGGGTCATCGCCTAGCCTCGCCATGATGATGACACGTGTCATCACCGGGTGTTGCCGCGTTCTTGATCTCTCGCGGCCCGCGTAAGGGTTAAGGGGTGCCTTACGCGGCCCCGCCTAAAACCCAAAATTTTAGTTTTTAATTATTTTTAATAATATTTAAGGTATTCGGGGTCCGTTTTCGCGTATGGGGCGTATTTTAGGAAGTGTAGGGTGTCAGGGGTGTTTTAGGAGGGTTGTTATATTTTGGGTATAACTCCTAGGTTATTTAATAAAATATATAGTGCACTCACATTAAGTATAGTAACCCAATTCTACTTTATCCCTACGTCACGAGACAGAACCCCAACGAATTTAGGCAGAGCCTTGACATACGTTACGGGGCCCTACGTCAATCGGACAGGGCATCAGTGATCAGGGGTTACAATACTTAAAACGGGATAAGGCTTTTAAAGTATGAAATAAAAATAATAATAATGGATGTATATTTAGAGGGTAGACATGGCGACACAGTGGGGCAAAAGAGTAAGAAGGTGAGCAGTGGAATATGAGGAAAGATGTCTATAATTATACTGAAATTGAGGCTTTGCGTGAAAGGTAAGCTAGGCCACGTACACCATATTAATTCAAATCTCTATTGTTGTATTACATGCATACATGCACACGTAATTTTGTTCAAATTGACATATTCATTTATGTTTAAGTTTTAATATTATTTTATTAATTTATATATTATAATTAATTTAACTGCTTCACTTATTTGGCGCTTATAACTTCTAAAATATGACGTTTTATAAAACAATGAATATGTCATTAGAACAAGAATATTTTTGTCTACATTTTGACCCAAGTTTCATTAAAAACAGAGTAAATTAAAAAATAATGTATTTTTATAATTTAATTAATAAATGGTTCATAGGCCCCTCTAGGTACTTCATATTTGTAACAATCCTCAATGAAACCAACATTCTTAAAATATTTCCGACACCCTAGTATATTTTAAATTGTCCCAATATGTCTTTAAATATACCCCGTATGTAAAAACCAAGCCCGAAATACAATATAGTATTAAAAATAATTAAAAACAAGAAAAAGTAAGTTGAGGCGGGCCGCGTAGACCCACCTCAATCCTTACGCGGGCGGTATCAGGGTTGGAACCTGAATTCGTTGATTTTCTTAAGTTTAGGCGGGCCGCGTAAGCTCACCTTAACACTTACGCGAGCCGCGTAAGATCAAAATAGTGGCGCAGCCCGGTGATGACATGTGTCATCATCGTGTCAAGTCTAGTTGGTGATCCGGACAAGCTACGCTTTGACCGGGGTTTGACGCGGGCCGCGTAGCCCTAAGGCTACTCTTACGCGGGCCGCGTGAGAGTCAGTTTCTGCAACTATATAAAGGAGCCATTGGGTTCAACCAGAAATCGTTCATTTTTCGTTTCTCAATCTCAAATTCTGAATATTAGGCATAGTGAGCAAGTATTATACCACCTAATTAGCGAGGTTCTGCTCCGTTGTAAGTATTATAACCCCAGTTTCGTAAATAGATACGCTGCCCGATTGATTTAGGATTCCGTAACAACTGTCGTGGTTCTGCCCGACGTAGTTGTTGGAATACCGTCTCGGGGAGGGTATCGTTAATATTTTCAAGGGGTTATTATACTAACCAATGTACATTTGTGTAAATTATAGATTAATCCCAGGAAACCCTTACGCGAAGTCTAAGATAGCAATGTGAGTTTATCCAATTTTTGTTAACCTTTTTGTAATATTTTACAAAACCTTAAATGTTTTTCAATGTGATTAAGCGGTGATTGAGTCTTTGTAGTTCTTCAATTACTGCCGGTATGTTGGGGTTTTGTATACAAAATTTACTACACTGTGAGTAGTAAGTCGGGACGACAATACGTTGCCATTGGACAACGAGTTAGCCAATGTGTAATATGACCCACCGGTCAGGATTGACAGTACTGAATGAGTAAATGTGTAGAAATAAACAATGTGATCGCTCTCAATAATGTTTTAATTGATAAAATGTTTCTTGATTAAACTGGGATTCACTCACCAGTATTTCCCACTGACAAATATTTTTAAAACGCGTTTCAGGTAACACAATGTGACAGCCAATTAGTAAAATGCCAGCTGGAGAGCACTAAAGGCTTGGGAAAAATGTGGCTATAAAAGTTACCTAAAAGACGATATTTTAAATTCAAATAAAATAGGGTTTATCCCTATAAATGCATTGTAATAAGAAACTTGGGTTTTACCCATGTGATTATTAATATCAAATATGGTGGTTTTACTCTGATAAACATTTCCTAACTACGGTCCTGATGCAATTTCCGCTGCCAAATTAACAAGCTGATACCACCGAAATTCTGAGTTCGCGTCCGCCCGTTCCCCGGACAGATAAGGGATCGGGGGTTGCGACAGAAGGTGGTATCAGAGCCTAGCCACTGGTCTAAGCCAAAGAAGTGTTCTGCTGACACTTAAAATCTAAAATTTTATGTTAGGAAATAATTTATGTGATTATGTGTTTTGTGTTATTTGACTATTTGTTAGTTTTCAGTATGAGTGATCAAGGACCCTCAGACGTATATCGTCAGTTGTCTGAATCACCTAGGAGTGAAGGTACCTCTTCACAGTCTGCCCTTTTCTGGGTATACTGCTGATCAGGAAGAAGGGATGTTTGCCTTTAAAGCTCAGTCGGAAGAGCCATTCCCTCATAAAAAGAGATGATGGTTCAGTAAGGAAGCGTTTGCGCGTAGGAAAAGAATGCGAAAGTTGAAATAGCAAAGAGTTCTAGCGGCTGCTAAGCGAGAGTCAGATGCCCATACACAGGATATGCTTAATAGAAGCCTAGCCAATTTCCATATCCTAGCTACAACTGCTGCTGACCCAAGTCTGGAACAACTAGTAGCCCCACAACCCTTACCTTTGATTCCCAATCAACCGATGGAGATAGAAAACCCTGAAAACCAAGTAGAGATGCATGACTTCAATCCAGAAGAAATCCCTAGGGTACCAGCACCAAACCCCCTAGACCCAAATTATGACCCCTGGTGGGACGACAATAGGGACTTTGTGCAACGTTACCCTATCCATGAAGACACACCCATGCAGAACATAGGAGCCTACCCAGGTATGGACCCTTTAGATCCCTATTATCATGATGAATATATTAGGGAGATCTTAGAAGATCCTTACCGATTCCAGGCACTTTCACCCCCATATCAGGAACCCGCACCCCAGATTCCGAACCCAGTCCTAGAACCTGCACCCCCAATGAGTGCAGAAAACGTTCAAGAACTTAGGACATTTGGTGAGGAAATTTTAGAAAGCAGTGAGAGAATGCGACAGGTGGGAGAGCGACTCGTATGGAAATACAATGAGCGCAATATGGATTTTTGGATGAATCCATATCCGTGAATGTGAGAAGGGAGGAAACGGTAGTAGTAATAATAATAATAAAATAATAAAATAAAATATGTGTGTATGGATTCCTATTAATACTAGTGTAATTTTCTTTCTGTTGGTATTGTAATCTTTATTTCAGTACTAGTGTGTAATAGACGCATAGTATATGAATAGAGTATAGTCGCAATGAACGACGCTTTTGGCAAAGATGTGTGTCATGTGATTGACGATATTAATTACTACCTCCGTCCCATTAAAAGTGTCCTATTTTGAATTTTCAAAGTCTTTATTTATAAACTTTGACTTTAATTATATATTTTTGTGTTATATAAAACTTGATGAAAATTAACCCGATAAAAACACTTGTAAAACACACTCAAATCATATAACTTTATCAAGTATTATCTAACACAAACAAAATTATTTAAGGTCAAAGTTTATAAATAAAGACTTTGAAAATTCAAAATAAGACACTTTTAATGGGACGGAGGGAGTATTATTTTATGATATTAATACGGGGTGAATGTTTAACATTCAGATGGCCGATGAAGGAAATCAAGGAAATCTGAATAACGATAACCAGAGTAACATTAACGTGGTTAATGAGAATCCAAGCATCAATAACAATGGAAACCAAGTGGATAATGGTGTTATCCAACATATAGTGGCACAAGGAATTATAGATGAAATGCCATTTATTCTTCAAACAGTGCAAGAAGCGAATAATAAAAGTAAGCATAACAGTAAACGATCAATCGAACCCGAAAACAGCGTGAACAATGGACCTGTACTTCAATTGCCCATTCCCAAAAGGAGAAGAACCGTGTCTTACGGTTGTTCTTATAAAGAATTTTGGTCTTGTAAACCAATGGAATTCTCGGGCAACGAAGGGGCCATTGCAACCCTACGCTGGATAGAGAAGACTGAGGCAGTCTTAAGAATAAGTAAGTGTGCTGAAGAAGATAAGATAATGTTTGCTTCTAATCTATTTAAGAATTCAGCACTAGAATGGTGGAACACTATCCTCCAATCAAGAGGAAGTGATAGAACTTACAATATGGAATGGGAAGAATTTAAGAACAAGGTAGAAAGGAAATTTTGCCCACCCAATGAAAAGGAACAGATAGCAAACAAATTCCTAAACCTTAGGATGACTGGTGTAGATAGTAAGGGATACACTAAATTATTCTTTGAATATGCTAGAATAGTGCTAACTCTTGCTTCACCTGAACCAGTATTAATCTCCCGTTATATCTGGGGATTAATTGGGGAGATAAGACACGTAGTCAAGGCAGCTAGACCTCAAACCATAGAAGAAGCTGTAGAACTAGCAAATACCTTGACAGATGAATTAGTTCGTACCCGAGAAGAGGATCAGAGAAGGAACCTAACCCAAAAGCTTACATAAGAATTTCGTTCTGGAAATTTTAGTCGTGGGAGAAATGTAGGTTCTACTTCTACACCCTACTGTAAGAATTGCAAAAGGAAACATTCAGGAAGATGCTCCATATACTGTAACTTTTGCAAAATATCAGGACACAAGGAAGAAGACTGCAGGAAGAAAGCTAACAACAGGATATGTTACAACTGTGGAGAACAAGGTCATATCAAGCCTAATTGCCCGAAATTAGCTCCAGCTACAAACAACAAGAATGCTAAAAATGCTAGAGCATTTGTTCTGACTGCAGATGAAGCCAAAATGATTCCAGATGTCATAGCTGGTACGTTTTAGTTAATGATATCTTTGCTAAAGTATTATTTGACTCTGGTGCAAACCAAAGTTTTATTAATACATCATTTTGCAAATTTCTAAATCAGTCATTAACTAAACTACCACAAGAATGCTAAGTAGAGACAGCTAATGGAGAAACCGTTAGGATTTCTGAAATCTTGCAGGGAGCAAGCATAGAAATTTTAAATCAGAAATTTATTGCAAATCTTTATCCCATGAATCTGGCAGGATTTGATATTGTT
Source organism: Helianthus tuberosus (assembly GCA_030545235.1). Classification (NCBI taxonomy): domain Eukaryota; kingdom Viridiplantae; phylum Streptophyta; class Magnoliopsida; order Asterales; family Asteraceae; genus Helianthus; species Helianthus tuberosus. Next base: position 26,374,774 of record CM060396.1, on the reverse strand, counting down.
CTAGGAATGGATTAGTTAATAGCCAATAAAGCCAGTATTTTATGTGATCAAAAGTCAATTCAAGTAAATTCACCAAAAGGTAAAACGATCACAATTAAAGGAGATAAACCATTTAGATCCACAAAATTCATCTCTGTGATGAAAACTGCAAGTTATATAAGAAAAGGTTCTATAGTGTATTTGATTTCCATAATCACTAACACTAAAGGAAAGGATTTAAAAGATATTCCAGTAGTATCTCAGTTTTCAGATGTATTTCTAGAAGAATTGCCAGGGCAACCTCCAGATAGAGAAGTTGAATTCAGAATCCATTTAATACCAGGAACAGCACCGATTGCCAAAGCACCTTACCGTTTGGCACCTGCAAAAATGCAAGAATTGAAGAAACAATTAGACGAATTGCTAGAAAAAGGATTTATACAGCCAAGTTCGTCGCCATGGGGAGCGCCGATACTGTTTGTTAAAAAGAAAGACGGCTCGATGTGTATGTGCATTGACTACCGTGAATTAAACAAAGTCACGATTAAGAACCGGTACCCATTGCCAAGAATCGATGATCTATTCGATCAACTACAAGGAGCTCAATTTTTCTCTAAAATCGATTTAAGGTCAGGATATCATCAATTAAAGGTACATGAAGAGGATATTCCTAAAACCGCTTTCAGAACAAGGTATGGCCATTATGAATTTATTGTCATGCCATTTGGTTTAACTAATGCCCCAGCTGCATTTATGGACATGATGAACCGGATATGTAAGCCATATTTGGATAAATTCATAATTGTTTTTATAGATGATATTCCCATTTACTCTAAGAATAAAGAGGATCATGCAAAGCATTTGCACGCACTTTTAAGTTTATTAAGAAAGGAAAAGTTTTACGCTAAATTTTCCAAGTGCGAATTTTGGTTAGAACAGGTACAATTTCTTGGACACCTAGTCAATCATGAAGGAATTCATGTAGATCCAACAAAAATCGAGGCGATTACTAAATGGAAAACCCCTGAATCACCAACCGAGGTTAGAAGTTTCTTAGGATTAGCTGGTTATTATAGAAGCTTTATTCAAGATTTTTCTAGAACAGCTATTCCCTTAACTAAGCTAACCTGTAAATCTGTTAAGTTTGAATGAGGATTAAAACAAGAAGAAGCCTTTAGAATCCTTAAGCAAAGATTAACCCATACACCCATACTAGCATTACCATAAGGAACTGAAGACTTTGTAGTCTATTGTGACGCTTCCAAATTAGGTTATGGATGTGTATTAATGCAACGACAAAAGGTTATAGTTTATGCATCTAGACAACTTAAGAATCATGAAGAGAATTATTCAACCCATGATCTAGAATTAGGAGCTATAATTTTTGCCCTTAAGATTTGGAGACATTACCTTTATGGTAGTAAGTTTACCATATTCACTGATCATAAGAGTTTAAGGTATATTTTCAAGCAAAAGGAGTTAAATATGAGACAAAGACGCTGGATGGAAATGCTTAGTGATTATGATTGTGATATCCAGTATCATGAAGGAAAAGCAAATGTAGTGGCAGATGCGTTAAGCCGAAAGTATCATGAAAAGCCAAAAAGGGTACGTTCTCTTAAATTAAATCTACAAGTAGATTTAAATAATCAGATAAGAGAGGCACAAGAATCAGTAATCAAGGATGATACTGAAAATTTAAAAGGTATGCTAAAAGAATTAGAACAAGGAACAGATGGAATTTGGAGATTTCATAAAAAGAGAATATGGATACCTAAATTAGGAAACCTACGTCATCGTATATTAGAAGAAGCCCATAAGTCTAAGTATACAATGCATCCAGGAAATGATAAAATGTACCAGGATTTAAGGAAAAAATTCTGGTGGATAGGAATGAAAAAGGACATAGCAGCCTATATTTCTAAATGTTTAACTTGTTCGCAAGTAAAAGCTGAACATCAGAAACCCTCAGGTTTGTTACATCAATTAGAAATACCAGTGTGGAAATGGGAATTAATAACAATGGATTTTGTTACCAAATTACCCAAAACAAAGAAAGGAAATGATACAATCTGGGTGATTGTAGATAGGTTAACCAAGTCAGCTCATTTTCTACCAATGAAGGAAACTTTTAGTATGGAACAACTAGCTAAATTATTTGTAAATGAAATTGTTTCTTTACATGGAATTCCTTTATCAATTGTTTCTAATAGAGATAGCCGTTTTACCTCTCATTTTTGATCAAGTTTCCAAAAAGCCATGGGAACCAAGTTAAAACTAAGCACAACTTATCATCCTCAAACGGACGGACAAAGTGAAAGGACGATTCAGACAATGGAGGACATGCTTAGAGCTTGTGCGATTGATTTCAGAGGTAATTAGGATGATCACTTACCTTTAATAGAATTTTCATATAATAATAGTTATCACACAAGTATCAATGCTGCACCATTTGAAGCACTTTATGGACGAAAGTTCCGAACCCTAGTCTGTTGGGCAGAAATTGGGGAGAAGCAACTATCTGGACCAGAGATAGTACAGGAAACAACTGACAAGATTATCCAAGTCAAGGAACGACTAAAAGCAGCACGTGATCGACAGAAGAGCTATGCTGATAATCGACGCAAACCTTTGGAATTTCAAGCAGGAGATAAAGTATTGTTGAAAGTCTCTCCTTGGAAAGGAGTAGTAAGATTCATAAAAAAAGGGAAAGCTAAGTCCCAGATATATTGGACCTTTTGAGATTATTAGAAAAATAGGACCTGTAGCTTATCAGCTACAACTGCCAGAGAAAATGGCAGGAATACATGATGTGTTTCATTTATCTAATCTCAAGAAATGTCTAGCTGATGAATCGCTAATGATACCTCTTAAGGATATAGAGGTAAATGAACAACTCAAGTTTGTAGAAAGACCTCTACATACTGAAGATAGGAAAGTCAAGAATCTCAAGCATAAGAGATTAGTTCTGGTCAAAGTAAAGTGGGACTCCAAAAGTGGACCTGAGTACACATGGGAGCTTGAATCAGAGATGCAAAGGAAATATCCGCACTTGTTCCAGTAGATCTCGAGGACGAGCTCTAAAACAAGGTGGGGAGAATGTAACAATCCTCAATGAAACCAACACTCTCAAAATATTTCCGACACCCTAGTATATTTTAAATTGTCCCAATATGTCTTTAAATATACCCCATATGTAAAAACCGAGCCCGAAATACAGTATAGTATTAAAAATAATTAAAAACAAGAAAAAGTAAGTTGAGGCGGGCCGCGTAGACCCACCTCAATCCTTACGCAGGCGGTATAAGGGTTGGAACCTGAATTCGTTGATTTTCTTAAGTTTAGGCGGGCCGCGTAAGCTCACCTTAACACTTACGCGGGCCGCGTAAGATCAAAATAGTGGCGCAGCCCGGTGATGACACGTGTCATCATCGTGTCAAGTCTAGTTGGTGATCCGGAAAAGCTACGCTTTGACCGGGGTTTGACGCGGCCGCGTAGCCCTAAGGCTACTCTTACGCGGGCCGCGTGAGAGTCAGTTTCAGCAACTATATAAAGGAGCCATCGGGTTCAACCAGAAATCGTTCATTTTTCGTTTCTCAATCTCAAATTCTGAATATTAGGCATAGTGAGCAAGTATTATACCCCTAATTAGCGAGGTTCTGCTCCGTTGTAAGTATTATAACCCCAGTTTCGTAAATAGATACGCTGCCCGATTGATTTAGGATTCCGTAACAACTGTCGTGGTTCTGCCCGACGTAGTTGTTGGAATACCGTCTCGGGGAGGGTATCATTAATATTTTCAAAGGGTAATTATACTAACCTATGTACATTTGTGTAAATTATAGATTAATCCCAGGAAACCCTTACGCGAAGTCTAAGATAGCAATGTGAGTTTATCCAATTTTTGTTAACCTTTTTGTAATATTTTACAAAACCTTAAATGTTTTACAATGTGATTAAGCGGTGATTGAGTCTTTATAGTTCTTCAATTACTGCAGGTATGTTGGGGTTTTGTATACAAAATTTACTACACTGTGAGTAGTAAGTCGGGACGACAATACGTTACCATTGGACAACGAGTTAGCCAATGTGTAATATGACCCACCAGTCAGGATTGACAGTACTGAATGAGTAATTGTGTAGAAATAAACAATGTGATCGCTGTCAATACTGTTTTAATTGATAAAATGTTTCTTGATTAAACTGGGATTCACTCACCAGTATTTCCCACCGACAAATATTTTTAAAACGCGTTTCAGGTAACACAATGTGACAGTCAATTAGTAAAAAGCCAGCTGGAGAGCACTGAAGGCTTGGGAAAAATGTGGCTATAAAAGTTACCTAAAAGACGAAGTTTTAAATTCAAATAAAATAGGGTTTATCCCTATAAATGTATTGTAATAAGAAACTTGAGTTTTACCCATGTAATTATTAATATCAAATATGGTGGTTTTACTCTGATAAACATTTCCTAACTACGGTCCTGATGTAATTTCCGCTGCCAAATTAACAAGCTGATACCACCGAAATTCTGAGTTCGCGTCTGCCCGTTCCCGGGACAGATAAGGGATCGGGGGTTGCGACAATATTTTTAACAGTCAACTTACCCGAAATTTATTCGTTTAATAATATGAGTTTCTATATAGTTTTTTATAAATTTTAGAAATGTTACAAATGTCTTGGTGTGATGGACCCACGCGCCACTTGTTTTAGCAGTGGGAAAGATGAAGTGGGTGAGGCGGTGATGGTTGTGGCGGAGGGTGGTTGTGGCAGTGGTGATGATGGCGGCGGTGGTGGTTGTGGCAGTGGTGGCTGAGTGAAATTGTGCCGGTGAAGAAGAAGATAAAATGTCTTTTGGGGTTTTTAAAAATAAGGGTATTTTGATCATTTCACACCAACTTAACTGAGAAAACTAACCCTCATCCACGCCAGGGACTATTTGGGAACGGAATTGAAAAAGTTGGGAACTATAGTTGTAATTTTAGAAAGTTATGGACTAAAGGTGAAAAAAGGCGAAACACAGAGACTATCCGAGCATTTAACTAATAAATAAATAAATAAGAGAGATCCATGAAGCTACAAAGAAAACAAAAGAAAACTTATTCTATATCCTACACAGAAGAAGAAAATATAAATTATATTTATAATTACTAATTCAAAATTTGATAAAAAGTTATTATCCTATCTAGTTTATATTTAGTTAAACTATTGTTTAATAGGAGAAAGAAATTGAAAAATAAGATAAGGAGATTATTAATCTAAAGTTGAAAAATAAAGATAAATAGATTAAGTTTGATAAACAAATTATTATCTTTATCTAAATTATATTTAGTTAAACTATTATTTAATAGGAAAAGGAAATTGGAAAAGAAAGATAAGGATGCTCCGAAGATTGAAACGTGTCAGAAAAAGATTTTCATTTATTAGTATATGAAGATGAAGATTATAATATATCATAAAAACTGATTATTATTTACATGTGATTAGGAGTATAATTTGATATCTATACCACATTTAAAAGTTGATTACCATGCTAATGAACTTATATTGTATTTCGTTGAAATTAAGAACGTATTTTGTGTTGTTAAACTTTATTTTGGCTTGTAATGTATTAGGTTGAACATATTTTGAATATGTTTTTTTCAATTATTGAATAATATTTTAAATTACTGAATTTTGACAGTCATGTATTAATTTTTCTTTTCAAAATCGAGCCAAACCAAGCCGAGCCGAGCCAGCTCGGTTTAAAACCAATCCGAGCCAGAGCTTAGATTTCCAGCTCAGTTTCAAATCCGAGCCGCACCGAGCCAGCTCGGTTTATAATCGAGCCGAGCCCGAGTTATGCCCTAGCTGGGCTAGGTTCGGCTCGTGAACAGCCCTAAAGACAATGGATTGAAGTAAAAAAAGAGAATTGACCTGTAATAATCACAACTAGAGGTCATTGGCCATTGACAGTCCCACCTTTAAATATTCCCCCCACCAGTCCCACCTTTCACCTATTTTTTCTACACCGGTCCCCCGTTAAAAAAAACTTAACAGAGTTATGTTTTTTTTTCCAAATTATAAACAGTTTTTACGGCTTTTGATCAGAACGACGATACGAGTCCATTGATGTTAATAAAAAACTATACAAAGATGAATAAAAACACTAACTCTATAATCATGTTAAACACACGAACGTAAATAAGATTCTTGTAATGGACGTTACGCGTGTAATTCAAAAGTTTTCAGCAATTAAGACAAAGGCCAATTAGTGCATGTACTCCCTTGTCTTTTGGCTATCAACGATACCACATGATTCATGATTAACCATCCCCCTCTTTTAATGTTATTTTAACGAAATTAGTAAAATAACGTTAAAATTAGTGCACTTTCACTTTTGCCCACCCACACATACAGTAGAAACTCTATAAAATAATACACTTAGGACCACCAAAATTTATTAATTAAAAGAGTTATTAATTAATCGATAAATTAATAATTATTAATTTATATATTAATTAATATTTTATTAATTTATAGTAGAATACTTAGTTTACAAACACCTTTCAAGCTTCCACTTAATTGTTGACTGATGAAGAAATTATTGAAAGCGTTATTGGAATTAGTAAAGATGATATCGATGAAGAAGATGATGGAAGTTCTACAATGGGACCCCCTTAGCGAAACGAAGCTATTAAAGCGGCAATCACATTGAACAATTTCTTGTTGAGCTATGAGAAAACAACACCAGAAGTTCTTACCATGCTAAGGAAAATTAGAGACGAGATTCAAGAGGAAATTGATTTCAACAAAAAACAAAAGACAATTGAGTCATTTTTCAAGAAACCTTCATAAATCATTCATGTAATATGCTATATATAAGGAATTATTAATTTATATTTTATATGGGGTCTAAAGAAATTATAAAAAAAATGTATTATCTTATAATTTTAGCGAATTATTAATTTAGCACCCTATCCCCGAGTCGGGACCGGCAAAAAACTGTATGTACATTATATGCGCGCATACCGCAAACGGGACATATTTTATACATTAAATTATGGACCGCTTAAATCATAGTTAATAGTCAATAGTTTGGTCCCATGACCCACTTTCATGTGCAAACTAAATCTTGGCAGTAGCCAATCAATAAACGTTTCCTTTAATAAGTCAAAATGACTCAATCATTTCCACAAATAAATAAAAATTATAATATTTTTTATTATTACTTTTTACTTGATTATGATCATTAGTATTATTATTTTCTTTAACTATGGATTGATCCAAAAACGTTGATGTCTAACGGGGCCATTTTGTCTAAATTGGTTGGATAACCATTAATTAAGGTTCAAATTTATAGTCTTCGGATTACCATTAATTAAGGTTTTCTAAAGCTTTATGGTGTGGAATAAAGCCATTTATAATGCCACATAGGCGACAACTCAGCAAGGGGTTTTATTGTTAAATGACATGCAATGCACTGTGATGAAGCCCCATAATCTATTGTGTATTGTTGATTTTGTGAGTTTGTGATGCATATGGTGTTGTATTGTATGTTGTTTGCTTTTTTTTTTATGAATGGTTGTGTTGTACTCTTGGCTTTATGCATTAGGGTGTTGTAAATGGTTATTGTTTTGTTGTAAAATTTGTTGGGTTTCTGTTTATAAAACGTGACAAGTTCTATGACGTTAATTTGTAAGTTCTATATGCATTGGGGTGTTGTGCATGATGGTGTTCAATTCTTTTGAGTTTAATGGTATTGTACTTTAGTATTATTTTGTTGTACCTTGGTTGGGTATATAGGCGTAGACCAGTCAATTGTGCCACTTTCTTTGTGTCGAGCATCAGATTTTTGGTTATTATTGTTGTTGACCTAAGTTTTAGGCTGTATTGGCGATGATGATGTTGTTCTTGGGCTTGGCAACTGAGACGACTTCGAAGAGGCAACTGGTTGCAGGTAAGTTATGAGCCTTACTACTAGTATTTGCTTTGTTGTTTTGTTGTTTTATATTTGAATTCAGATTTGTAAATGAAGGGTGATGATGAATGAGATTGGTTGTGGTGGCTAAGGCAACATGAAATAAGCTTCTAGTTGCACTAATATGTATGAACCTACAAAATTATCACGATAAGTTTGCTTTATATAAAGTTATTCATTGACTTAGTATCCTATTTAAATGAATTTTGTACCAATCAGGATGTCAACTTCACATCACATGACATCATGGGAGGGCTTAGATGGTATGCGGGGAGAACTTCCGTATAGGACCCGTGATTTCGCAGGGCATATGGTTTAAAAAAAAATCCGATATATATATATATAGGGTAGGGATCCTAAGAGAAGTCCACCCTATTTGAGAAACTTGAGAAGCAATCTGGACCACACATTTTACCTAAGCAAAAAATACAAAAAAAATGTGAAAAAAATGCAAATTTTTTTTTTTTTTTTTTTTTTTTTTTTTTTGAAAAATCGCTACTTTTTCTTTAAGTATTAAAAAAAAAAAAATTAAAAAAAATTTTTTTTTTTGGATTTATACACATGTGTATATTGTTAATCTTTTAACTATACATGTATATATATTGTCAATTATACATATATGTATATACCTGTTTAAAATTGAAAAAATGTGTATATTGTTAATCTTAAACCATAAACACTAAAGCTATACCCTAAAGTTAAACCCTAAACTCTAAACCCTAAAGCTAAACCCTAATGCTAAACCCTAATTCTAAACCCTAAAGATAAAGCTAAACCCAAAAGCTAAACCCTAATGCTAAACCCAAAAGCTATTGCTAAACCCTAATGTTAAACCCTAAAGCTAAACCCTAAGCCATAAAGCTAAACCCTAAATACTAATGTTAAACCCTAAATAACACTTATTTTTCAATTTTAAACATGTATATACATATATGTATAATTGACAATATACATATATGTATAGTTAAAAGATTAACAATATACACATGTGTATAAATCCAAAAAAAAAAAAAATTAAAATTTTTTTTTTAATTCTTAAAGAAAAAGCTGCGATTTTTCCAAAAAAAAAAAAAAAAATTTTTGCATTTTTTCACTTTTTTTTTGCATTTTTTTGCTTAGGGAAAATGTGTGGTCCAGAATGCTTCTTAAGTTTCTCATTTAGCCTACTACTTCTCACATGATCCTTATCCTATATATATATATATATATATATATATATATATATATATAGTAGAGTGCGGTTAACATACTTCACGGCTTATCATACTTCACGTAGGCGACAATGGGAACCGTCGGATCAGGGTATAATCACGCATGGAACATATAATCACGCATGGGATCAGTTTTTTTTTTTATAATCACGCATGGGATCCAAAATCACGCACTTTATTTTGATCAAAATTGTAATTACGCATGTTATACACTTGGTCGCGTACGTTAATGTACGATAAGGCCTTTTGTACATTATACTTTCTCTCTCTCTCTCTCTCTCTCTCTATATATATATATATATAGGGTTGAGTTCTTTTCAGAACTCTAAATAACTACAGAAGTTTCAGAACTCCTAATAAACGATCATTTTATATATAAGTTTTTGTATTTAGGATCTTTTTATCATCTATTATATGTATTTCTTTGATTACATACATGTTAAAAGTAGTTTACATATGTTTAATTGCCAAAATTATATATATGTGTCATAACTAATTACATATATGTAAAAAACTAGCTTACATATGTGTAATTATAAAATTACATATAAAAATGATAAAATTACTATTAACATGTATGTAATCGTAAAAATACACATAATAAATGAGAAAAATATCTTAAACATAAAAATGTATAAATAAAAAGATTATTTATTCGGAGTTCTGAGAGTTCTGTAAATATTTATGGTTCTGAAATGATCATGGCCCTATATATATATATATATATGTGTGTGTGTGTGTGTGTGTTATTTTTTTAAATAGTAAACTCATACCAATTTCAAGTAAGGCTCATTTACAAATCATTTTTTTATGGTTTAGACTTCAGAATTTAGCCCATTAGGTTAATTGAGTCCATTACTAATTGAAAACGAAGTCTTAGATAATATAAATTGTGAAGAGTTGATCCACCAATTTGCTATGAAGAATGCAAGGAGGGCTGCACGAATCATTGTTAACTATTAGTTTATTAGTTATTATGGTATGTAATGTAACTCATTTGAATACTATAATTTTCTCATTTTTCGAAATTGCATTGTTTATCGAATACTACGATTTTGTCATTTTTCGTAATTACATTGTTTATCGTTAAGGCATAAGGGCACATTTTTGGAGTTCAAACTGTGTACATGAATTCTCAGAGACGCCACTGCATGACATGAGGATCAACAGGTTTTTGAACGTCTTTGAAAGGTGTTGGAAGATGTTATAGTGTCAGATCATCGTATCACTGAGAAGCGGAACAAATTGACTGAAAGGGTGGCTAGTATTAAGAAGAAACAAGTGGCGGGGGGCTTAATACTAGTTGTTAAAATTTCTAATGAGGAACTTCTTGCTAAAAGCATCCTAAGCCATGTATATTGATTCAAGGGAATCCTGCAGTTTTTTCGAGGATACAACATACTGATAGAAATCAACGAGGGGGTTAGACATATCATTTGGAATATGGCCACAACAGATTTAATCAGTGTTCTCACATTTCATTATTCTCATTGTTTGTTCCAAAGGTTCATCATCCACTGCTTTAGGTAGGGGTGAGAATAAAACCGAAATAACCAAACCGTAACTGAAATAACCAAAAAATCCAAACCGAAGTAACCGAACCGAAACAAAAACTGACTGTTCCGTTTTTGGATTTTGAGTAACTGAAAATTTAGGTTCGGTTTTCGGATAACCATTTTCAAAAACCGAACCGATAAGTAACAATAGTAGGCCCAATCCTTATATATTTATGTTTAACTTATGTTACTAAGAAATATTAACTTTATTCTTGATTGTTAAGTATTTATAATAAGAACATTAACATTTTTATTTATCATTAAAATGATTTATCCGTTGTCTATAAGATATAACAAAATTTCACATAAAAATTAAGTGATTTTTAAAGTATTATAAAAGAAATTGTCTTTATAAAAACTTTGGAGAAACATTAAAATAGATTAGAAGGTTAAGTTTATGTGAACAATATTAATAAAAAAAACTAATATACTAACTTAAATGTGAACATCTAAGAAAGATTATTAAACTTTGAATTATACTTTTCTATTTTTGAATCTTATGTAATTTGTTTCAAAACAGAAAAAACTGAAACCAGACGGTTTTTGAAAATCGAACCATGCACACTCCTAGCTTTAGGCATGGATGTACTCAGAACATGCACAGCTTTCAAACTCGTGAGAAGAACATACATTTTCTCCTTCTATCACCTACTCTTTAAACGTCTCCTAATTCCTGAATTCGCTGGTTATATCATGATCACAAACGCACATAATACTTTAATCTTTGTAGGTTTTCTGAAATCCGTAAATGACTTGGATACTATTTCAATCACATAATCTCGTTTTCAAATTAAAGTACTTCGTGGGTATACATAATCCTTAATCATATAAAAGACAGAAAGTTCCATCTAAGAACGATATGTTCTATTCTATGAAGTGAAACTCGATGCTTAAATAAAATCATATGAATCCTTTATTCCTTTATATATGGAGTCGAATCACCATTTCAAACATGGTGAAAAGTCACAAACTTTTGTTGTAACCGTTGTACTTAGAGTGTAACCATTAGTAGCGAATTCAATATTGTCAATACTAAAGTTCTAAGTTACTAATTTGGTACAACAATTACAAAATTGCTACTACTGTACAAGTTTGATACCGATACACAAATTTGATACCGATGTACAACAACTTTAACGCCTATGTACTTTTTAATACTGCAATACAAAATTCCATACAACATTTCTTTATTCTATACAAATCTAATGTGTTTCCAATGAAGCATTATCATCCAGGGGTGTTGCACCATGGACTCCATATAGGGACTGCGTCCCTTACAATCTTAGAGCTTCTTCGATACCGAAGTCATATTTAAACATTATAAATAAACAACAAGTTTTAACTTAGTTGGTTGTACTTTTAACTTTGGGTGATTCTCAAAAAAAAATTGAATTATGTGATTTTAAATGTTTATAAATTAGAAAATGAAGTGCATTCTTAATAAACTAAAATATATATAATCTATTATTTCTCTAATATTTGTTAGATCCAAATTTGTAATTAATAATAAATAAAATGTAAAACAAAGAATTATAAAATTCAACATATAACTTTATGTTTTAGAAAATATTTATGTAATTATAATTAAATAAAATATGTCTACTTAATTGTAATTACCAAATAAATATTGCCAATAAGTGGAGTGGTTGGAGAAAGAATTGGTGTTCTTTGTGACTCAGGTTCGATTCCCCATCTCCCCATTATTTTTTGCGGCATCCAAGTGAAGAGCAAATACGGGTGGCGTCGGTTCGACTTGGATGAGAGGCGAGATTTTACCGATTATGTCACTATCGTGCCTTCGGGCAGGTGGAGGTCGGGTTTCCGCGCATCTAGGGAGAGCCAAGGGGCTGGCGGTAGTCGAGTAGTCCACCTTGGCCACAACGCCCGGTGTCACGGAAGAAATAAAAGATGAGAGGAGCAGGACATTGTCATGTGCAACTGTGAGCTCTGTGTGTCACCACTCTGCTCACCTCCGCATCATTGTCTGATCTTGATAATGGGATCAAGACAGGACACTTGTCGTTCTACAATGGGAGCTCACACTATGACACGGCCCAGTACAACGAAGACATGATCAAATTCAGAAAAATGGCTTTGGGCACACAAGACTAGGCCAACAATAAGTACAACCGGCCTAGGAGTGAATACATATTGCACCCACCTGGGTTAAGTAGTGAAGGGCCGAATACTCGCAAAATGGAGACGGTTAGGTTGCGGAATGACAATCGTGGCTCGAGCGAGGGGGTTCTAATGATAATTGTACAATAAGTATGCTATTTTTTTTGTTTATTATTAAATTCGATTTAATGAGTTCGTGTACGACTATTGAAGTTGAAAGATTCAAAGGGTTTTGGTTAAATTGATGAGATTTATGGTTTGACAATTGGTTTGAAGGTTATTTTAAAGGTTTGACAAAATAACGTGTGTACACAATGGATTTGTTATAATCGGCACCACATTGGCACCAGGTTTGACAAAATAGTTGTCGTTTGGCATGTTTGCTGTCACTGACACCACATTTTTCGGCTTCTAGATGATATGTAGAATATGATGCCACGAATAGTTATTCTTATTAACATTGTTATAATCCGCGCTAAATAAAAGCTGAGAGACGCAACGACTTGGCTCGATTTAGTGTGACGTCCGCGCACGCTTAACGTGATGTCCGCGGCGCAACGCCCGCGGGGTATCATCCTAGTTAATATTAATATTGAATGACCCCACACCTCCTAACTCGTATCATTGACTTCTTATTTGTTCACCAAGAAAATCCAATAACCCTAAATAGCTTGATGACACTAAAATACCACCAAAACAAAACATAAATACGGTGACACTAGATTTTAAATATAAAAATAATAGTTTATTTGATTTGGAGTTTGAATTAATATGCGAAGTACACAAATTATTTCATGTTTGTTGCAATGAGCACTCAGATGGATTGTGAATTTGGGCCGACTGTTGAAAAAGAAGAATAGCATACAACCTACAAGAATTAAAAGAGGTTAAAAGAAACGTAGTTCAGCCCATTACACAAAACTAGGAAATATAATAATATAATAATATAATAAACGTGTTTTTCATTGTGTTTCATGTTGTTTTAATTCCATTGCAAAGTTGTTTTAACTTTAGTTTAATTTTGTCTTAAATCAAAGAATTTTATTTGCGTGGTGTAATCAAACAATACATGTCATATTAGTTACATGTTACTCATGGATACGATACACTTTTTTATTGTAGCTATTTTAGTTATTAAAGTATTTGCATGACTACTCGACGACGGTTATCATAGGCCAGCTACATATGTACTCTACAAAAATGTTCCTTTTGTGCTCAATGGATACTTTAGTATGATGTGTTAAGTGTCTGGATCCCTTTGCCTTTCCTATGTTGTACATTCCAACATCTTGAATTCTGACACTTATATTTATGATTTCAAACCACTAATAAGAGATATGATGTTTGTCCGTTATTTGTTAAAGATAATATAACAAAAATATTTTAAATTTACGTAAACATTCACATTTATTTTATAACGAGTTTTGATGAGCATATCACAACTTTATTTTTTGTTTACACGGAGCCGTCACATGTGCGATTATATCTAATAATGTTGTAAAATAACTTCTTTTTAGTATACATTTTCCCGCGTGGGTGAAACTCCCTAGTTATACAATATACATCCATGTTTAAATTGATATATCAATGTATCATATACTATAATCATTTATCAAAAGCAATATTTAAACTAACTATAAAGTATTGTGAATAAGTTACATATATTTTCATTGCCTTTGACCACTACACATACCTTATGGTTACTATAAGCATCTAACCAAAAGTGACTTCAAATCAAACATGGGTTCCTAACTCAAGCTCATGACCTTGTTGACCATCTCTATGAGCAACCTCAAGGGGTTTAAAAGTGTAAAACTTCGCACAAAACAAGTAGTAAACCAGATTAAGAACTTGCAACAATGTGATCATCCAGTAAAAGTATTCCAACCTTCCTTTATTCAAATTATCATCAGGCAGCCAGTTTGACCCATCTGCCCCTTGGCTAAACTCATGCACCATAGTCACCAAAAGGGTACTCATGTAGTTTCCACCCGCAATCGCCATCCAAAACAATGCAGCCGCAGTGCTCCTCATGCTCTCGGGAGCTTGATCATACAAAAACTCAAGATGACCGACTGCCATAAACGCTTCAGCCACCCCATGAAGGCTATACTGTGGTACCAACCAGAAAACCATTATGGGAATCGTTTCATGCGGCTTATCAACCAAACCATGGGCAAAAGCGACATTTTTACGCTTTATTTCCATAAAACCAGCTATTAATGTGGCTAGGATTGATATAGTAAAGCCTATGGCCATCCTACTAAGAAAAGAAACTCCCCTTTCTACCCCTGTGAATCTTTTCATGATGGGCACAAACACGCGGTCATAAAAGACAATGGTGGCTAGCATGGAGGTTAAGGTGAAGACCGACATGGAACCGGCTGGGATTTGGAAAGATTTCGTGAGGTGTCGGTTCATGGTCTTTGCTTGTTGAAGTGAGAAGGTGTTTTGTTGAACATATGCTGTGAATAGAAGGATACCAGAAGCCCATATTGGTCCCATTCTGAGTAGTGATTTGAGTTCTTCAACTCTGTGGACTGTGTTTAGTCTCCATAGATTCGGTTTTGATTGGGATTTTGCATAATCTTCTTGGGTCACAATGGCAGCTTTGTCCAAGAACCTGCAATTGAAGTTTGCAATTTTTTGGTTTAAAAGTGATACTATTTGACTTTAGTGATCAAACACACTAAATTTAAAATTAAAAAAATCTAGACGTTATATAAACCGAATGTTCATCAAAGTAAACCGTTCATGAACCATTAGGCAAGAAGTTCACGACTATGAACAAAAAGTGTTGCTCATTAATTAAACAAACAAAAAACGTTCATTTTTATGGAACCAACACGACCAAGAAAATCTGCTCATTTAAATGTTCTTTTTTAGTTAAAGTTCAAACGAACGAACACGAACAAGCTCCCTGGCTTAAAAAATGGCATGACAAAAGGTGATATAAAAGAATATACTTACTTCATTTGTTTAGTATGGAGAAGTCTCCCAGCAACAGAAATAGAAGCATCAAGCTCTTCATTCTCATAAAGCATCTTAGCATCCGAAACCATTGGCAAATTCCTCTTCTTATAAGCAGCCACACACACTTGCACCAACCGCGTAAATGGGCTACCCGACGGATCCATATTTCTATACAACGGGTACCCAAACACAAACGCAACAATCGATATAGCCATAGCTATAGATGGGACGCCGAGACCCCACCCCCAACCCACATAATCCTGAATATATACGATCACTGTCACCGCCACAAGCATAGATACCCCCATGCAAAAATAATACCAGTTGAAGAACTTCCATGTGCTAGCTTTCTGTTTTTCATCGGTTTCATCAAACTGGTCCGCCCCGAATGCCACTACACAGGGTCGGATCCCACCCGACCCGATTGCGGTTAGCAAAAGGGATATGTATAAGACTGCTAGTTGACCATTATCAGCTTCTTGGCATACTTGTCCATTTTGGCATGGTGGTGGTCTTAACTTTGGTAGTACTGCTGATAGTGTTAGTGATACCATACCCTAGGAAATAAATTAAGATAAAAGTTGAGTTGACTAATGATACAAATAATTATAAAACTTTGTAACTTAAAACAGGCAACTGTTATAAACTAACAGGTCCAAAATGGATTAGCACTACTCACGACCATTGTTCGTCACCGCCTCCGCCATCTCCACCCATTTTTTATAAAGCTTTATAACTTAAAACTGATCCAAAATGGGTCAGTACTTCCCACAACCATTATTTCTTTCCGCCACCACCGCAGGAATAAAAGATAGCCGGTGAACCTATTTTGATATTTTTTGGTTTATTTTTATTTTTTTCTAGGCGAGCCCATTTTGGCCAGAACCTGTTTCTGGCTGGACCAAATTGATACTTTTAAAAAATAGGTTGTTTTGACCCGAACCCAGTTTACCGAAACATGTTATGACTCGTTACCCAACCTGGCCCATCAGTGGCGGATCCAAGGGTGTGTTGGGATTCCCGGGAACCCCCTTAAGGTTTTTTTTTTTTTTTTTTTTTTGAGAGAAATTAGCATTTTTATTTCATTCCAATCATTAGGGCAAATTACATAAGGATAGCAGGTAGACGAGCAACAAACTGCGCCGCCATCCCTTTCTGAATAGTGGAAATTTTGTATAATTTATAAAAAATAATGAGAATTAGTGAAAATCTACCAAAAGGAACCCGGTAGGAAAAATTCTTGGATCCGCTAGGCCCAGACGTACTACCAATTACGACGAAAAGTTGCATGAAGGAAGGAAAGCTTACAATTTGATAAATTATGGAAGCAACTGTGATGGTCCAAAACCGGCCTGCAAAAGAATCGGCTATAAAGGCCCCGAGCAAAGGTGTCAAACTTGCGGTGCCACCGAAGTTGGTGAGCGTGTTAGCGGCTTCAGTCATCGGCATATGAAGTTGTTGTGTCAAGTAACTGATCATATTTGTCTGAAAGCCTACCACAGCCAGCTTCTCACACACCTCATTTGCTGCACCAACATCAAGTTAAGTTAACCTTAGAGAACCTTTTTGCATTTAAAAAAAATAAAAAATAAAAAATAAATAAATTGAAGAAGAAGAAAGAGATTACCAAATATGAATGGCATGGTGATGAGTCCACCTTTGGGCCTTTTTCCATGATCATGGGCTTTTTGTTGTATGTCTTCCATTGTTGTGTAGTTATGGAGCTACCTCCTAAAATACATATTTATAGGGGATGATAAACCAGTGTGAATGAATTTTAGTGGCTCCAGTGAATCTGTGATAAGGTACAAGAAGTTGATATTATCATTGTGACTTCCAAATATTTTTATTCTTATTGTCTTATATAAAGTAACAAGATGTAACCATATGACTTCCACGAAATATTATACACCAGAAAAAAGAATATGTAAAGGTTTTTAACATAAGGATGAATAAATATTTTATTACTTTATCAATACATTATAGCAAATTACTCTTTTTATACTTTATGGTGTCTTTATAAAAATTATGTATATTGACATACCATTAAAATGGTATTTTGGTGATTTGTTTTACTATGACTACTTTTGAGCCTATTATATTTTTTTTCACTTATAGTTTTTATAGTTTTTAAGATACAATGTTTTATAAATTGTCGTGTATGTTGTTGTAACGTAGTTATTTTTATCTACGTCAAAATATAAATTTTACTTAAAACTAAGTTGTGAATAATAACGTACAAATGAATGAAGCATAAATATACTTGTTATCAAAGCTACACCACACTTTAGTTTTTTTATTTTATAAACTGACGTGTTTACCCTTTTTGTTATTTTAGCAATATAATATAACGTCTTAAATTTCTAATATACCGTTGTGACAATGCTTATTTTTATTTACGGTAAGGGTAATAATTAAATATAATAATTGTTTTTTTGTTCATCGAGAGAAACGAACCAATACCGTCCGAAGAACATTAGCACATGTACCATATTTGTTTCTTATGGTTTATAGACTTAGTAATATAATATAACGTCTATAATTTCGGATATACCGATGTGACGTGTTTATTTTATGTACGTATAAAAAATTAAAATTGATTGGTTGATAGTGGTTTTTTTTTTCGGTTTCCTCATAAATTTGTAGTTTTCACACGATCCCTCCTCTATTCACTTAGGGGTTGTTTGTTTACCTCTTAATGAGACTCTTAATGGTTCAGACCTCTAATCTGAATTGGTGAGACATTTGTCTCTGAACGGTTAAGCATTATACAAGCTCTTAATGGTTCAGACCTCTTACTGGTTCAGCACTTAGTGGTTCAGACATCTTAATGATTCAGCACTTAACCATTCAGATGTTGCCAAACAGCCCCTTAATCTCAAATCTTGTTGGTTATTCACGTTGTTTAATCATGTTAAGGCATTCAGAAAAAAATAATATAAAGGATTTATTTAGAAGAAGATATGTTCTTCAATTATAAATAAGTTTATTTATTTAGTATAGGGATGAGCAATTCGTTCTCGGTACCGGTACCGGTACCGAATTTACCGAACCGGGTACTTTTTCGGTACCGACTTTTAGCATTTTCGGTACCGGTCCGGTCCGGTACCAGTATTTACCAGTTTTTACCCTTAAATACCGGTAACGAACCGTACCGAACCGGGTATATTCGGTACCGGTACCGCTACCCACTTTTGAGGATTTTCAGTACCGGTTCTTTCAGTACCGGTACCGGTACCGAGCTCATCCCTAATTTAGTATACAAGAAAATAATAAGATATTGAGGTGGAAACTAGGGGTTAAAAGAATACAAGAAAATAATAAGATATCGAGGTGGAAACCAGTGGTGGCTTTGATGGTGTGCGGGGAGGACCTTCGCACAAGGCCTGTGATTTCGAGGGGCACGCGATTTAAAAAAATTCCGATATATATATGTTATTTTTTTAGATAGTAAACACATACCAATTCCAATATAGGCCCATTTACAAATATTTTTTTATGGTTTAGAATTTAGCTCACTTGCCATTAGGTTTATTAAGCCCAATACTAATTTGGTCTTTTTTAATAATAATAAAACATTACGGAAGTGCATATCTTTTCAAGCTCAAACAAAGTACGTGAATTCTCAAAGACGCATCTTGTTGAAACTAGGGGGTTAAAAAGGCTTACCGCAAATCTCGACCACTAGACTTGTCGAGTTCATTTATATAAAATAAAAGTAAATAAATAGTCGTAGTCGATAGAGAATGCATGAGTTTAACCATTAAAATAAAATCATCAGTCGACCAAGACGTTTTAATTTCGTCACTAAAAAGATACAGTTTTTAGCTAAAGCTAGTTATATTTTAACACTAAAAATATTTAAACATCTTATCAATTTAGATTTTGAATCGTAACGAGAGAATAGTGCTTGTCAACACCTTTGAATAGAGCATGAGAGTCGACATATGTCACATATGTACATAACAACTTTTCAACATATATGTTTTTTAACAAGTAAAAAGTTCTGGTGTCATACCAATAAACAAGATATATGATAACAACTTATAAATAATTTATTTTAATCCTTTATAACATCATTATTAATTAAAAAAAATAGTGATAAATGACACATGTTTTAACTTTCAAAAGAGAAAAGTGTCCAGATAGTCTATGTGGTTTGTCTAGATTTCACCAATAGTTTTAACACTTCTAAAATTACAGTTATAGTTCCCAATTTTTGCAAATTCGTTCTCGGATAGTCCCTAGCATGGATAAGGGTTAGTTTTTTGTGTTAAGTGGGTATGAAATGACTAAAATACCCTTACTAATAAATCAAACACAAAAATATAATTTATCATTAAAATTCAAAGTAGCCCCACCTTTATTATATTATATTAAGAGTAAACTGCAATTTTACCCCCTGAGGTTAGGGGTCATTGGCATGTCTACCCCCCTAAGGAAATAATTGCAATTTTACCCCCTACTGTTTGCTCTTATGTCGCAACCTTACCCCCTGCGTCAAAGTCAATGTTATCTTTAAACGGTCAAAGGGCATAAAGGTAATTTAACCCTTTGGATCTTTATAAACCCCCTGTACTTCTCTTACACCTTCACCCTTACCCCCTAAGTTTCACTCCACTCCTTCTTCTTCACCCTCCGACGACTGCACCTCCACCCCCGGCGACTGCATGTAACACCCCGTGTTTTCACGAGTGAAAGTCAAAGTCAAGGTCAAAGTCAACGACCGATTTCGCGCGACGTGACTCGTAGAATTGTTTGTATGATATTTAGATTATGTGGAGTAAATGTTGTACATTGCAATAATCGAACCATGCTAACCGTACCTCAGTCGACCTACGACTGCGAACGATAGGAAGTAACAATGCGATAAAGTTAATCAAGCTATGCTAATCAAATCGACATCAAATCGTAACTCGAGCTATGTATTTTTACTTGTCGTTATACGTGTGTGTGTGCCTTACGTGTTACTTGTGCATGTTTATTTTATGTTATTTTATGTTGGGATAATCAAGCGAACTCAATCGAACTCGAAGTCTAACTCGAATATAAACGAACCCGAACCCGAATTCCGAGTCAAACCCTACAAGAAGTAGTTGGGACTGAAAGTAATTTGATTAGGAAACCCTTTCGAATCGCTCGCGAATCGAAACCGAATCAACATCACACCGAACTCACCAAAGGAGGTGGCATCCGCACGGATGGCCAATCCGCACGGATTACCAATCCGCACGGATTGCCAATCCGCACGGATGACCAGTCCGCGCGGATAACCTACCCGGGTGCGTGCCATGCGCACGGCTCACCCTTTCCCTTTTTGGCATCCTATAAATACACGGGTCACTCTCCACTTTTTCCACTTTTGGCAAGTGACGTCCGAACCACACGCATTCTTCACCTTTTCTCAGATTTCTCTTAATCCAGGTAAGATCTTGCACTAATTCTTGTACATCTTTGATCACTACACAATTCTACACATTTCTATCTTTCGAATCTTCGATTTTAACCATGAAATCATCCGGATTTGAGGTATTCACGGGTGACGTCATCATGAAGTTCATAAGAACTTCATGCTTGGCTTCATTCCACCAAGAATATCTCAGATCCAAACGATTTCTACAAGTTTTTACAATAACTTCACCTAGATCTAAACTTTGCTAAGGATAGAAGAGTTAAAAGAAATAAACCTAAGTTCTCTCCTTCTTTTACCCTTAAAACCGGTACGAATCCGATCAGTCCTAGTGTTCTACTCGTCAATAGTGATGCCCTAGTTCTAGATCTGGAGTTCTACCCATAGACAACTGATTTCGGGGTTAACCGGGACGACCGTTCTGAGTCGCCGACAGGCCGAGTTAGGGTGGTTCCTGACCGGTCTAGTCACGCGGGTAAGAACACAACTCCAAGTGGTTGCCACGTAATCAGAACGTCTCGATAAACGACAACAGAAACCAAGTGTAGACGAACGGAACAACCAGACCAGTTGTCCGCACGGGCAAGCTGTTCGCACGGACTAGCTGTCCGCACGGACGAGCCGTACGCACGTATAGGTCATACACACGGGTTGTCACCCGCACAGACTACCCTTGGGACCCACTTTCCAAACAAGGTTTGAGTATCGACGAACGAGCAAACCGGACGGACGACCTCTGAATGGATTACTCTTCGGATCATGAGATACTAAGGCCTAAGAATGAAAATCAAACAATCTCCATCCGCACGGCCAAGCCGTACGCACGGACAGGCTATCCGGACGGATTGTCTCTGCCCGCGCGCACAGGCTGCCCGCACGGACTACCATACGCACGGACTGCCGTCCGCGCGACCGGCTTGAAAGGTAGAAACACTTAGGTGTTTTCTAAATGCTACAACGAAAACTCCAAAGCACAAGCCATCATACACAAACACATCTTAGGAAGAAACAATCCACTTGAACACTTATCCACACAAGCCATCTAACCGTACGGATAAGTCGTCCGCACGTACAACTAGTCCGCACGGGTTGCCACCCGCACGGACAGTCACACGCACGGATAACCTATCCGGATGGAACACCATCCGCACGCATCACCATCCGCATGGATAGGTCATGCGCACGGATGACTTCTACTCACGGATAGCTGATCCGCACGATCAGCCATCCTACCCACTCTCACTTGTACTGATTTACGCGTCACTTATCGTTACGTTATCGAATCTATTCAGGCTCACCGTACTCGCTGTAAAGCGCTCCCTTCAATCCATATCGCTGTGAGTATACTCGAACCCTTTTTGCTTTTAGCACTTTTGGGTGTTACATACGTTACAACTATTCAAACTACAACTATCACACTACTCAAGCTATTTTAACGCTTAACCATTAATGCATGTTATACGTGGCTTATGAATGCTTGTTTGTTATGTTTACACATGGAATACTGTCAACCTGCCTTAGCAACAATAGTACTATAGTTTGGACTCAGCACCCGTTCACACGGGGGTTGTTAAGGATCTTTTACTTGCATGGATTACAGTGGTAATCGTGTATTGCGAACTGCCTCGGGCAGTCAACCCGCAGTCATTGGTATCGATGGATCTATGTCGATAACTAACGTGCTTCATTTCTCTATGTGTACGTGCTGGTTATGCGTAAACGAATTCGAACTCTATATGCTATTATCAAACTTGTATGCTCACCCTTACATTTTATGTATTGACATTATTTTAACGTATGTGACAGGTGCCTAGGTTGTTTATATGCTTCTCGGGCTGTGATGAAATCGAAGCTAGGAACTGGAGTCCTAGAAACCAACAAATAAATTGTTATGTTTAAATCTGAGTCGTCGGAACAGAATATTTGTTTAGTTTTTGTCTGTAATAACTTGTTTTGCTATTTGAGACATGGTATGGGACATGTTAACTTAAATTGAATGGTAATGATAGTTGTTATGGAAACTTCTGGACAATCTGTTTCGCTCAGTGCCGCGCCCCGATGATTCCGCCATCGGTTGGGGTGTGACACTGCACCTCCACCTCCACCTCCGGCGACTGCACTTCCAGCTTCCACCTCCAGCTCCGGCGAACACAACGTCAACACCCACCGGCTTCCACTTCACAATGAGTGAATCCCAGAACCCCATTCTTCCACCTCCACCTCCGACGACCACAACGGCGACCACACCTCCGCCGATGCACCTGGCTGCCGGCGACAACCACCGATCCTCCCTGTTGTCTCTGATTTCAGGTATAAACATCGATCTTTCTGAACAAGTAAAAAACAGGGGGTTATTGAAACATCGATCTTTTTGTGTTTGCAGTGGACATGAGGATTCGTTTTTCAGTCCGATCGATTGTGGTTTCCGTGGTTGTGAAAATGCGGGGCCGCCCTTTCCTGCACTTCCAGTTTCCCCCGCAGCAGGAAATGGTTGTGTAGTTGATGTTTAATATATTAGGATCTTTTGGTTTAATATATGAGGATCTTTTGGTTTAATACTGATCTAATTGTATATATATTAGGATCTTTTGATTTAATATAATGTGCCTAGTTATGACCAATGTTTACAGGTAATGTGTTCTTGATAATGTTAGGATCAAAATGTGCCTAGTTATGACAGTTACATGATCATAGTTGATGACAGTTACATGTGCAGTTGTGATGTTTGATGTTTTAATAAGTTGATCATACAGGTTAGGATCAAAATGTGCCTAGTTATGACAGTTACATGATCTTACATGATCAAAATGTGCCTAGTTTGATTAGGATATACATTTTGTGCATTTGATCAACAACCTGTTTAAAGTCTTTCAACTCAAAATGTGCAGCAGTGAGTGTGCTTAATCAGTGAATGTGATAACAGATTCTAGTGTGCTTAATAGTCATAACAGATTCTAGAACACATTGTTAGTGCAGCAGTGAATGTGAGTGTGCTTAATCAGATTCTAGAACACATTGTCTGAATGTGTTACAATGTCTGAATGTGAGTTACAATGTCTGAATGTGTTACAATGTGTGAATGTGAGTGTGCTTAATCAGATTCTAGAACACATTGTTAGTGCAGCAGTGGTTTGATACATTGTTAGTGCAGCAGTGGTTTGATACATGGTCAGAACAGCAGTGGTTTGATACATGATCATATACATTGAATGAAATTGTTAGTGCAGCAGGTATGCTTTATTTTTTTAGTATAGAACACATTGCAGCAGGTATGCTTTATATTTTGAGTATACAACACATTGCAGCAGGTATGCTTGATTTTGAACAGGTATGCTTGTTAGGTTTCAGATTTTTGAACTGGTTTCAGATTTTTGAACAGATAATCCAATTTTGATTCTATAATAAAAAATCTTAGGGGGGTAGACATGATTCAGAAATCTTAATTAGGTTAGATGATTTAAGAAATAAAACAAAATCACAGTGAATTGATTCAGAATTAGGTGTTTATATGATCAAAATCAGATTACGTGTTCAAAAATCAGAATTAGGTTTCAGATCATAGAACAGGTTCAGATTTTTTATTATAGAATCATAGATCAGGTTTTTGATTTTGGCGGGAGAAGTTGCAGGGGGTAATGTTGTGTATTAACACAAAGTACAGGGGGTAATAACAAAGGACAAATTAGTAATTTACCAGTGGGGGGTAATTGTGCGACTTAACAGGAATGTTGGGGGGTAAAATGGAAGGGTAATATAGTCATTTCAACTTAGAGTTAACAGATCTGTTATTGACTTTGACTCCGGGGGGTAAGGTTGCGACATAAGAGCAAACAGTGGGGGGTAAAATCGCAATTATTTCCTTAGGGGGGTAGACATGCCAATTACCCCTAACCTCAGGGGGTAAAATTGCAGTTTACTCTTATATTAATTATTAAAAACCTACCCTGCCCCACCCTCTCTTCTTCACAGAACCATCGACACAACACTGGAGCATCGACAGCCGGCGAACAAGAAGCGACCAAGGAGCATCATAGCCGACGACCCAAGGAGCATCGACACCGGCCACCGGAGCTCAATCGAGTAAGGAGCATCGACATCGGTAATGATACCATCATCATTCGTCACATCCTCATTGCCCGGCGAATCGATTTGAAATCTTCTCCATCTAATCGTTTATATTATCTTATAATGGGTCAACATTAGTAGGGGAGAAGCAAATCCCGAACATTTCGGACATTTGATGCGTCCACTGTTAAACTAAGATGACGGATTTTGTCACACCCCGATATTTCCACATATTACCGGTGGGGAGTATCGTGACGTAGTTGATATCATCATAGTCAATATACACAATATATTAGCACAGCGGAAGGCTTGGTAGATAAATACTATTACAAACCATAATGTCCGAGTGTCCAAATAAAAGAATATACAGACTGGTTGTAATAGAGATCCACATGCGGATCATAAAAACAAAATACAAGAAAACTGAAATAACAGACTTCAGGCATCTAAGGATTTGCAAGATCCTCTTATTTGACACCAAGTAGCTCCAGCCTAATTTCGAGAGATACCTGTCACTTTGTCTTTGGAAAATAAGTCAGTTTTCACTAGTAAATACAATTAACCGACTCATTTTGAAAAGAGTTTATGAAAATTGATTTAAGTGCACAAGGCACAAACCATTTGTAACTTGGGACAATTTTTAATAAAATCTTGTATACAGTTTTACATGTTTGTCATACATACGGGGCCGGTTTAGAAGCCGGTCATGATCAACCGACTCACCACTATAGAACCCACAAAGGAGTTATCCCCAACATATGGGTTATTAGCATTTGCATCTGTCAGGTGTATGCCTATACCCCGTGCATAGGTCGTGGACATTTTCAAATGAAATGAGCCGAGGATATCCAGGACATGGTCGTATTAATCCCCAATGTTTATGTTATCAAACAAAACAGATTAAAACGGGTTATGCATATTTATTAATCACAATCCGATTAAATGATTCCATACCCGACCAAGTGGTATTATTATAATACCGTATCCCAAGCCCGTATAAGGGAAAATAAGTTAAAAGTATTTACCTGAGCTAGATGTGAAAGATGTTACTCAGCCGTATGTTTCCTAAAGCCTTATGTAAATACCTTCTACCAAAGCTACTCAATCTGTATGGAAGGTTTATTAACCTGTTAGGATACTAACGGGTCTTTATTTAAGTCAGAGACTTAGACCGGTTAGTTTAAAAGATACTTAACGGTTCGAAACGCTAGATTAAGCGGAGACCGGAATAGAATGTGATTTAGACTTGTATAATATGGGTAAACTAAACACATTCTGGATTTTAAAGAGTTAATGATAAGGTTAAACCCATTTCGGCTAATTTATGTAAACTAGTTACATAAACCGAACCAAACGCATAAATGCATGACGGGCAACCAAATGAACCATAAACAAGTCTCATATGTTATTATGCTTAAAATATGTTAATACATCAGTAGGATGTTAACATATATGCCCAAAAAGTATTTAAAACCAAATTAAGTCCCGTAGGGGCATTTTGGTCATTTTAATATTTATAAAAATGGTTTTAACGTAAAGTGACATTCTGGTATAAATCCTTCAGTAAAAATATTCATTTTATTGATGTTAAAACAGTAGGATATCATACATATGTGTGGTTTACTATTTATGGCCAAACTATGCCCTGAAAGGGTATTTTGGTCATTTTACATATGCTTTTAAGGACATATTTGGAAGTCTGCGTTCATGACTTATACATACTGTAATAATATTAAAATTTATTTATAAAATTAGTAGATATCAAGTCTTAGGTGTTAATTATGGTTTTAAACCATACTATGCACCTAATTAGCGCAAAAGTCGATAATTGACGATATTTGGAATGTTTATGTGATTCTGAGATTTTGATCAGCCTTGAGTGTTTAAAATATTTTATTTTTTTATAACAAATTAGTAGAAAAAGGTTTGGCATGTTAATCATATGTAAATCATATTTTATTAGCTAAAATGGCATTATCGTCAATTAAGGATTTATACAAGAACTCAATGATATGGTCAGTTTATAATCTAACCCAATATTCCAAAAATTCCTAAAAATGATATCATAACAGTAGGTAATGAGTTTTGGGTGAAAGTCTATGTTTAAACATGTATTATGCATAATATCGTAATTTAAATAATAAAAGGTTCAATTTTACGATATCTAGCATAATATCATTTTGAGACCAGAGAATCATGTCAAATAAATTTCGACATGCTTATATATCAGTACTTAACCTAGTTGTATGCTCATATTATCAAAAATCTCATTTTTGGCTAAAATGGCATAATGGTCAATTATAAGCATAATAGCGGAAACTAACATATAATCCAAATTATTGATGACCAGGTAATATAACTCCAGAGGGTTATATTACAATATAAGATGGTCCAAATGGAAGCTTAAAACAAAGAAGAATTAAGCTCAATCAGGTCAGAACTGAAAGTCAAAGCAAAAGTCAAGCTTTTGCGACTTTCGGTTGCGAACCGACCCTAAACTCAGAATTGTCGGGTTGAACATGCTTAGACATGTTCTAATAATAATTACCAAGTTATTAAAGTGATAAAATAAGGTTTATACCTTCTACATTATCAGATTATGTTTTTTTTTAACTTGACTAGTTTGACTTTTTACTTAACCACTTTGACCCGACAATTAACTAAGTAAACGTGGTAATTAGGACGTGCCCTTTTAAGGGATTAACACACACCTAATTACGATCACGTAGCCATATTCGCCTCGAACAATGGCTGGATCGTTTAGGTCTAAACCGAGAGTCAAAGCCATTATGCGTAAATTTGACTTTTCGGTTTTTAAATAACAAAACTGAACTAAAGAGGGGGCTAAGACACTTACAAAGGGTCCGAGCAATCTTTTCAACTTAGAATGAGCTTCCTTATGATCAGGAATCCCAGAAATTAAGAGAAGGAATGATTTGAATGATATGAGCAATGAACTAGTGCAACATAAGTGCCTATTTATAGTTGAGGAGCAAGATCAAGGATCATCACAGGTGTAATGGGAGTGTTTAGGATCATCCCAGGTGTCCTAGTGGTAATCTAAAACCATTAACAAGCTCCAGGTTTCGAGTTTCAGGTGTGTAAGGCGGTGCAACAGGCTGCAACAAGCAGATGTCCTTCTTTTTCTGATATGGGAACTCTCTCGCGGGCCGCGTAGAAGTTAAGGGGAGCCTACGCGCCCCGCGACAACCTTAAGTTCAGGTGAAAATTGTTTTAAGTTTGGCAGTTTCAGTCCCTGGTCCTTTATAACTTTTATAACTATCATTTTAGGCACAAACTTGTAGTTGGTTTGTAGAGGATCATAGGAGTGTGATCAAACTTCGTTAGGCCTGGTTTCGTTCAACGATCACCGAAATCACAAGTTTCTGTATGTTGACGCTTTTAACCCTTATTCTTGGAAACTTATGTAAATAATACATAACGATCTCGAAACCTCATGAAATTGATATCACTTATTCTTGAGAGTATATTTGAACATCTCGAAGCATCGGATTCGTTAAAAGGTCACTCAGAGGTAAAAATTAACATGTTGACACGTTTAACCCCCAATAACTTGTAAACTTTTGTTTACTTTCACAAACGGCTTCTTAAAT
Organism: Helianthus tuberosus; assembly: GCA_030545235.1. Lineage (NCBI taxonomy): Eukaryota > Viridiplantae > Streptophyta > Magnoliopsida > Asterales > Asteraceae > Helianthus > Helianthus tuberosus. The sequence goes on along the minus strand of CM060396.1, from coordinate 26,345,888 downwards.
TCGAATAATTACTCATTTAAGAATATATTCTTCGTGCGTGGTCATTCAGAGGCACAAGTTTAGTATGTTGACACTTTTAGTCCCTTCGCATACATATTTTTTATCGTTTGCCAACTTTAGTCCTTCAAACCCAAACTTTTACATGTTTAGAGTTTAGGACACGTGTTTTTACATAATTGGGCACGTTTTTACAAGGTGTTACATCCTCACCCCTTAAAAGAAATCTCGGCCTTGAGATTTATTGAAAAAAGTGAGGGTACTTTTGTCGCATAATGGACTCAACCTCCCACGTATATTCAGGGCCTCTACGGGCATCCCATTTAACTTTCACTATAGGTACGTGTTTTCTTTGGAGCTTTTTAACCTGTCGATCCTCGATCGATATGGGTCTTTCAACAAACCTCAGGCTTTCATCAATCTATACGTCTTTGTGAGACATTGCTAGCGATTCATCAGCTAGGCATTTCTTTAAATTATAGATGTGGAACACATTATGAATTCCACTAAGCTCTTCAGGCAAGTTTAGCTTATAAGCTACACTGCTGACACATTCGATGATCTCGAATGTTCCAATATACCTTGGGCTTAGCTTGCCCTTCTTACCAAAACGCATCACACCTTTCCAGGGTGATACTTTTAGCAAGACTTTGTCACTTACCTCAAACTTTCGAGGTTTTCGCCTCTTATCTGCATAACTTTTCTGCCTATGTCTGGGAGCTTTTAGGCGATCACGAATTTGGACAATCTTGTCCGTTGTTTCAAGAACTATATCAGGTCCTGATAACTGAGTTTCTCCTACTTCTGCCCAACAAACAGGCGTTCTGCATTTCCTCCCATACAATGCCTCAAAAGGGGCAGCCTGAATGCTAGTATGGTAACTATTATTATAGGAGAACTCGATTAATGGTAAGTGGTCATCCCAACTACCACCCAAATCAATAACGCATGCACGAAGCATGTCTTCCAAAGTTTGAATTGTACGCTCACTTTGTCCATCCGTTTGAGGATAGTAAGCAGTGCTAAAATTCAAATGAGTGCCTAATGATTGTTGGAAGCTTTTCCAAAAATGAGAGGTGTATCTAGTATCTCTATCGGATATAATAGATACTGGCACTCCGTGAAGAGATACAATCTCATCCACATATAGCTGAGCTAACTTGTCGGAGCTATGAGTCTCCTTGATGGGTAAGAAATGTGCTGACTTAGTCAGTCTGTCAACTATAACCCATATAGTATCATTTCCATGCCTTGTTTTAGGTAACTTGGTTATAAAATCCATGGTTACCATTTCCCACTTCCATGTGGAAAGTTCTGGCTGTTGTAGCAACCCTGATGGCTTTTGATGTTCAGCTTTAATCTGAGCTCATGTCAGACATTTAGCTACATGTGTGGCTATAGATTTCTTCAAACCTATCCACCAATAATTGGCTTTCAAATCTTGATACATTTTGTCACTTCCAGGGTGAACTGAGTATCTAGAATTGTGAGCTTCCTGGAGGATTATCTCTAAGTCCTCCGTGGATAGGAACCCAAATTCTACCATTCAATATGAGGATTCTATCCTTGTCGGGTGTTAACTGTTCAGCAGTTACACCTAACTTTTCACTTGGAAGGTTAGCTTCCAAAACAGCTTCCTTCTAAGCATCTAACAGTCTTTCATTCAAGTTATTCTTAAGTTCAATACTCTTGGCATTAATCCATATAGGTTTAATCCTTTCTTTTATGCTCAATGCATCTGCGACTACATTCGCTTTACCAGGATGGTAGCGAATTTCACAATCGTAGTCATTTAGGGTCTCCATCAAATGGCGTTGCCTCATATTAAGATCCTTTTGATTGAATAAGTGTTGGAGACTTTTGTGATCCGAATATATCACACATTTAGTCCCATATAAGCAATGTCTCCACAACTTAAGTGCAAATACAACGGCACCCAGCTCCAGATCGTGGGTGGTGTAATTCTTTTCATGCACCTTTAGTTGTCGTGATTCATAGGCAATCACCTTGCCTCTCTGCATAAGCACACAACCCATACCGGTGTGTGAAGCATCACAATACACTACAAATTCTTCTATCCCTTTAGGCAATGTCAATACAGGAGCATTGCTCAATTTCTGCTTAAGAATCTCAAAAGACTCTTGTTGTTTAGGACCCCAATCAAACTTTAAATTTTTGCGGGTTAGAGTAGTTAATGGTGCAGCTATTCTTGAGAAGTTCTCAATGAATCTTCTATAATAACCAGCTAATCCCAGAAAGCTGCGAATCTCTGTAGGTGTCTTAGGTGCTTCCCAGTTCATGATTGCCTCTATTTTAGCGGGATTTACTTGGAGACCACGCTCGTTCACAACATGTCCAAGAAATCGGACTTCGCGAAGCCAGAACTCACACTTGGAGAATTTAGCATACAACTTCTCCCATCGTAGCAATCCTAAGATACATCGAAGATGTTTTTCGTGATCAACTTGATTACGAGAGTAAATAAGTATGTCATCTATAAAGACAATGACAAACTTATCTAAGTATGGCTTGCAGACTCGATTCATAAGATCCATGAATGCAGCAGGTGCATTAGTGAGTCCGAAAGGCATCACTAAGAACTCATAATGTCCATATCTTGTTCTGAATGTTGTCTTAGGTACATCTTATGTTCTAACTTTGAGTTGATGATACCCAGATCTCTAATCAATCTTCGAGAAAAAGCTTGCCCCTTGGAGTTGGTCGAACAAATCGTCGATCTTGGGCAATGGATAACGATTCTTGATCGTTACCTTGTTCAGTTCACGATAATCAATGCATAGGCGCATTGAACCATCCTTCTTCTTCACAAACAATATAGGTGCTCCCCAAGGCGAAGAGCTGGGTAGTATGAAACCCTTTTCCAATAAGTCATCCAATTGAGTCCTAAGCTCTTTCATTTCTGTAGGCGCTAGACGGTAAGGAGCTCGTGCAACAGGTGCTGATCCTGGCAAAATGTCTATCCTGAATTCGAGTTGCCTCTCAGGAGGTAATCCAGGTAATTCATCAGGAAAGACATCGGGGTATTCAGAAATGATTGGAATATCTTCAATCTTGGGTTTCAGATCATCTACTGTTACTTGTGCCATGTAGATGACACATCCGCTCTTCAGACACTTTGATGCTTTGAGTATAGACACATTATCGGGCAATCCATAATGTGAATCGCCATGAATGGTGACTAATTCACCAGATGGGGCTTTGATGTTAACTAGTTTCTTATCGCAGGAAATTTGGGCTAAGTTATGTGATAACCAATCCATGCCTAAAACTACATCAAACCCTGCCAATTTCATTGGTAGCAGAGATAGCGGGATAGAATGATTCTTAATGGATATAGAGCATCCATCAAGAAGAGTTGAAGCGGTTTCTAAGGTACCATCTGCGATCTCTACCTCATATTTTATGTCTAGAGTTTTAATAGGCAGATTCAGTAATTTACTAAACTTATGGTCTACAAAAGACTTATCAGCACCTGAATCAAATAAAACTCTAGCATAAATATCATTAATGAGGAAGGTACCTGTTATGACATTATCGTCATTTACCGCCTCCCTGGCATTCATCTGAAAAACTCTAGCATTGGTTTTCTTCGCCTCATCAGGCTTCTTAGCATTTTTAGGGCAATTGGTCTTGATGTGCCCTTTTTCATTGCAACCATAGCAGGTTGCATCCTTGATGTTTCGGCACTCCACAGTTTTGTGCCCTTTCTTTTTTGCAGATTCCACAAGGCTTAGCTTGTGGATCCTGGTTGCACTTCCCAAAGTGCCTCTTATCACAAGTTTTACACCTGGGCTTGTCACCCGACTGCCCTTTGTTGAAACCAAAGTTTCTTTTCTTCTTTTTATTAGACTGGTGGAACTGGTCATCCTCCCTCTTCCTCTTCCCTTCCTCGGTGGTTTTCTTTGACTTACTCCTTATGACATCGAGAATAAGTAACAATGATAGATCCAGAACCGATCTATATGTATTAGGTTTAGAAGCCTTAACATTTCCCTTAATCTCAGGGGCTAAACCACCTATAAAACGCGCAATAATTTTGGGTTTTGGGGTGACCAGATACGGGACGAGTCGAGACATTGAGTTAAAACTAGTCACATAAGACCTGCAATCCAAATATTTCATCACCAGAGTGAGGAAGTCAGTCTCCACCCTTTCCACCTCATGTTGGGGACAGTAAGTTAAGGTGTCACCCTTGAAGGACTAAGCCACAAACTTAACAATGTCCTCCTTGGCACACCCGCTGATATCAATCACGGTTTCCATCTCGTCTAACCACTTCATACAGTCAATAGCTCCCTTTTCTCACATGAAATCTCTTGGTTTACAAGAGACGAAATATTTGTAAGTACAACCCTTGTTGTACCTGGGAGCCTGATTAACGACAAGTTGCCTCTGAGGTTCGCTCTTTTGATTGGATGAATGTTGAGAATCATCCTTTTTCAATGTATGCGAATGCGATGGGGACTTTGTATGAGTTTTAGACCGAACATTACTCGGTTCTTTAAACATTTTGTCCACAGCTTGAGCAACAGCTGTGTCTATCATTGCTTGTAATTCAGCACCAGTAACATTTATCCTGGTATCATTGTTGTTTCCTTCCACAGGATGACTATTAGCTTCATCGGAGCCAGCCATGATTTGAATACTAAAATCAAACAATAATGGTTTGTTTAGATTATATAATGAATCATCGCATCTGATGATTAGATGGCCATGGTGTTAGTAAACCATATAGACCATTTTGGATAATAAGTCAAAATTTATTTGGTTATGATTTGCCTAGGCTACAAATGAACCATTATTGGCAATCAAGTAGGATTTAATCCTTTACATTTATCAGACAGGGGACATAAGTCACTGCTGTCTATGTCTTAAAGACATTTTCATATAGCATAAAGGCTCGTCTCGAAGGACATTTAGATGGCACAAAAGTCCTTGTCCCTAAGACAATTCAATTATCATCCATGATTTTTTATATCAATGATTTCAAGGGTCGAACATAATTCATCGCCTTCCTGACAAGAAGTTACTAAAATGAACTATTCTTGTCAGAGTTATACATTAGCCCATAAGTAGAACACCACAAATGGATGTTTTAAAAGAGACATTATATTTGATGTTAGTAGCCATGATTCACATTGATCATATAGGCCATGAGGGTGGCTTGGGAAAAATCCAAGTACTTTTGGAAGCTAGTGTGGTCTCTCAAGTCACTCAGCCAGGAATGTTAACATGTTTTAAGATGTTAACAGAGAATCATTGTCCTTAAAAGGTTATACCATCATAGCCATTAATATTTTGGCTAGGTTATACCTTTAAGAACTTCTTTTGAAATTTCTTTGGCAGATCAATTTAAAATTGAAATGATATCTGCAAGATGATGTAATAAAGTACACATATAAAAACCTCAAAAGAAATTTCATTAAAATACTAAATGATTACAAGAAATGTCCTAATCGGGTCTTGAAATAAACAAATTATCCACGCAGGGACTAAAGGAAAGAAAAGAAATGTCCACACAGGGACTTAATTAGAATTACAATACAAAGTAAAATAAAATAAACTTTTACTTCTTCTCGCCCTATATGAAGTTCGCGAGACCTTTAAGAAATTTGTTGTGCTTTTTATCACGTTCCTCCGCTTTTTGTTCAACCTGATCCAACCTCTGCAGGATTTGTTGCGTTTGTAGTTGTGGAGGTGGGGGTTGCTGTTGATAAGGAGGGTATTGATACCCTTGCACGGGATACCCAGTCGGGTATGCTGGAGGAAATGGTGAGGGATAAAGAGCATTAAATTGAGCTGCCTCAAGATATGGATCTTGGGCAGGGGCTTGATATTCAAACGGGTTATACCCAGACGAACCTGGGTAAGTAGGTATTGGGTTTTCATAACCCATTGGCGGTGGCGGTGGCGCAAAAGTAACTGGCGGGGGATCATCTTCCGGCACCGCGTGAGAAGGTCCACCCATTTGTGGATCTTCGAGGATAGGTGGGTAAGTGCTTGAAGCTTGTGGGGAACTGAATCTCGGTCCCCCTCGCACGGGCATCCATGCATTCCTCCTCCGCCTTGGTGGCTCGGGAGGTGGTTGAGGTAGTTGTTGAGGTGGTTCCTCAACGGGCAATGGCGGTGGAGTAACTGCCTGAAGATACAGTTCCTCCAATGGAGGTTGTGGAGGAGAGTTGTGAAAAGATGGGGTAAATTCCCACTTATATGTGTTCCATCGTTCGACCCATGAGTCGGGGCCTTGATATGGCGATCCTGCATAGGAAGAACCGCTGGAGATACTGATGGGATGTGTTGGCGTCCCAGTTGGTGGCATCTCTGGATCTGGATCATCGTCCATCTCCATATCTTGCGGGAAGTGTTCCTCGGGTCCTAGAGGGTTATATCCTGGTGGTTCATTAATATAATCATTTGGGTTAAATTGACTCGTGGAATAGGAATGATGAGAATCAGAATGGTGAAAAGAATGAGAATGTAGAGAATGATATGAATGACGTGAGTGGTGATAATGTTGAGAATGGTGTGAATGAGGAAGGGTGATATGAGGGTGATGTACTTAGCGAGACGGGTCGCCTCACGGGTTGTAAAGACTGCCTCCAATCATCATTCGATTCAGAGGTGCTAAAGGACACAGATGGAGTGCGTCTATGTGAGGGTCCAGTTTGGCTAGATGGTCCTCCCCTCATAGGACCTTTTCCTTTTCCTCCACTACCTCTAAATCTTGGCGGCATACTGATTAGTAAACCTGTCAAAACAAGTAAAACAAAATATAAACGACAAAAAAGAAGATTAAGAATAATCCTAGGTCATTTTCCTAGACTCGGAAGTCTAAGGAATGTGCTTATTGTGTCATTGAGATTAAACACAAAAGGCTAGCGTTTAATTCACTCAATGTTAGCTCTGATACCAACCTGTCACACCCCGATATTTCCACATATTACCGGTGGGGAGTATCGTGACGTAGTTGATATCATTATAGTCAATATACACAATATATTAGCACAGCGGAAGGCTTGGTAGATAAATACTATTACAAACCATAATGTCCGAGTGTCCAAATAAAAGAATATACAGACTGGTTGTAATAGAGATCCACATGCGGATCATAAAAACAAAATACAAGAAAACTGAAATAACAGACTTCAGGCATCTAAGGATTTGCAAGATCCTCTTATTTGACACCAAGTAGTTCCAGCCTAATTTCGAGAGGTACCTGTCACTTAGTCTTTGGAAAATATGTCAGTTTTCACTGGTAAATACAATTAACCGACTCATTTTGAAAAGAGTTTATGAAAATTGATTTAAGTGCACAAGGCACAAACCATTTGTAACTTGGGACAATTTTTAATAAAATCTTGTATACAGTTTTACATGTTTGTCGTACATATGGGGCCGGTTTGGAAGCCGGTCATGATCAACCGACTCACCACTATAGAACTCACAAAGGAGTTATCCCCAACATGTGGGTTATTAGCATTTGCATCTGTCAGGTGTATGCCTACACCCCGTGCATAGGTCGTTGCCATTTTCAAATGAAATTAGCCGAGGATATCCAGGACATGGTCGTATTAATCCCCAATGTTTATGCTATCAAACAAAACATATTAAAACGGTTTATGCAAATTTATTAATCACAATCCGATTAAATGATTCCATACCCGAGCAAGCGGTATTATTATAATACCGTATCCCAAGCCAGTATAAGGGAAAATAAGTTAAAAGTATTTACCTGAGCTAGATGTGAAAGACGTTACTCAGCCGTATGTTTCCTAAAGCCTTATGTAAATACCTTCTACCGAAGCTACTCAATCTGTATTGAAGGTTTATTAACCTATTAGGATACTAACGGGTCTTTATTTAAGTCAGAGACTTAGACCGGTTAGTTTGAAATATACTTAACGGTTCGAAACGCTAGATTAAGCGGAGACCGGAATAGAATGTGATTTAGACCTGACAAGTTTGGATACTTGTATAATATGGGTAAACTAAATACATTCTGGATTTTGAAGAGTTAATGATAAGGTTAAACCCATTTCGGCTAATTTATGTAAACTAGTTACATAAACCGAACCGAACGCATAAATGCATGACGAGCAACCAAATGAACCATATACAAGTATCATATGTTATTATGCTTAAAATATGTTAATACATCAGTAGGATGTTAACATATATGCCCAAAACGTATTTAAAACCAAAATAAGTCCCGTAGGGGCATTTTGGTCATTTTAATATTTATAAAAGAGGTTTTAAAGTAAACTGACATTCTGGTCTAAATCCTTCAGTAAAAATATTCATTTTATTGATGTTAAAATAGTAGGATATCATACATATGTGTGGTTTACTATTTATGGCCAAACTATGCCCTGAAAGGGTATTTTGGTCATTTCACATATGCTTTTAAGGACATTTTTGGAAGTCTGAGTTCATGACTTAGACCTACTGTAATAATATTAAAATTTATTTATAAAATCAGTAGATATCAAGTCTTTGGTGTTAAATATGGTTTTAAACCATACTATGCACCTAATTAGCGTAAAAGTCGATAATTGACGATATTTAGAATGTTTATGTGATTCTGATATTTTGATCAGCCTTGAGTGTTTAAAATATTTTATTTTTTATAAAAAATTAGTAGAAAAAGGTTTGGCATGTTAATCATATGTAAATCACATTTTATTAGCAAAAATGGCATTATCGTCAATTAAGGAATTTATATAAGAACTCAATGATATGGTCAGTTTATAATCTGACCCAATATTCCAAAAATTCCTAAAAATGATATCATAACAGTAGGTAATGAGTTTTGGGTGAAAGTCTATGTTTAAACATGTATTATGCATAATATCGTAATTTAAATATCATAACAGTAGGTAATGAGTTTTGGTTGAAAGTCTATGTTTAAACATGTATTATGCATAATATCGTAATTGAAATAATAAAAAGTTCAATTTTACGATATCTAGCATAATATCATTTTGAGACCAGAGAATCATGTCAAATAAATTTAGACATGCGACTTTCGGTTGCGAACCGACCCTAAACTCAGAATTGTCGGGTTGAACATGCTTAGACATGTTCTAATAATAATTACCAAGTTATTAAAGTGATAAAATATGGTTTATACCTTCTACATTATCAGAGTATGTTTTTTTTTTAAACTTGACTAGTTTGACTTTTTACTTAACCACTTTGACCCGACAATTAACTAAGTAAACGTGGTAATTAGGATGTGCCCTTTTAAGGGATTAACACACACCTAATTACGATCACGTAGCCTTATTCGCCTCGAACAATGGCTGGACCGTTTAGGTTTAAACCGAGAGTCAAAGCCATTATGCGTAAATTTGACTTTTCGGTTTTTAAATAACATAACTGAACTAAAGAGGGGGCTAAGACACTTACAAAGGGTCCTAGCAATCTTTTCAACTTAGAATGAGCTTCCTTATGATCAGGAATTCCAGAAATTGAGAGAATGAATGATTTGAATGATATGATCAATGAACTAGTGCAACATAAGTGCCTATTTATAGTTGAGGAGCAAGATCAAGGATCATCACAGGTGTAATGGGAGTGTTTAGGATCATCCCAGGTGTCCTAATGGTAATCTAAAACCATTAACAAGCTCCAGGTTTCGAGTTTCAGGTGTGTAAGGCGGTGCAACAGGCTGCAACAAGCAGATATCCTTCTTTTTCTTAGCTGGGCACTCTCTCGCGAGCCGCTTAGAAGTTAAGGGGAGCCTACGCGCCCCGCGACAACCTTAAGTTCAGGTGAAAATTCTTTTAAGTTTGGAAGTTTCAGTCCCTGGTCCTTTATAACTTTTATAACTATCATTTTAGGCACAATTGGCCCTTGTAGTTAGTTTGTAGAGGATCATGGGAGTGTGATCAAACTTCGTTAGGCCCGGTTTCGTTCAAAGATCACCGAAATCACAAGTTTCTGTATGTTGACTCTTTTAACCCTTATTCTTAGAAACTTATGTAAATAATACATAACGATCTCGAAACCTCGTGAAATTGATATCACTTATTCTTGAGAGTATATTTGAACATCTCGAAGCACCGGATTGGTTAAAAGGTCACTCAGAGGTAAAAATTAACATGTTGACACGTTTAACCCCCGGTAACTTGTAAACTTTTGTTTACTTTCACAAACGGCTTCTTAAATTCGAATAATTACTCGTTTAAGAATATATTCTTCGTGCGTGGTCATTCAGAGGCACAAGTTTGGCATGTTGACACTTTTAGTCCCTTCGCATACATATTTTTATCGTTTGCCAACTTTAGTCCTTCAAACCCAAACTTTTACATGTTTAGAGTTTAGGACACGTGTCTTTACATAATTAGGCACGTTTTTACGAGGTGTTACAGATTTCGATGGCCGGTGGTGGTGGGTTTCGATGGGGAAAGGGATTTGGTTGTATGTTGCCGGAAATATTTGTCGACCGGAGATATGTTTTTCAGACGCTATAAAGGTTTTAGGTTGGATTGCTAATTTTCAGACGCGATCCAGGTTTTATTCTCCTCCCTTACCGATGAATCCCCCATGGTTAAGCAAGCATCTATGGCGTCTCTCAAAGCTCCACTGTAAGTATTTATATGTTGGACTTGATTGATTCTATGGTTGCATTTGTTAAGATATGGTTAATCGTTTTTAAAGGATCTTAGTTGTGATCGACACAGGGACTATCCGAGAATGAACTTGTAAAAGTTAGGGACTATAGCTGTAATTTTTGAAGTGTAGGGACTATAGGTGAAATCTTGACAACCCATAGGGACTATCCAAGCACTTTTCTCCTTTCAAATCCACTTATGTGACGTTATCAAATCCTAATAAATTAATAATAAATATATTGCGGGATGGAACGGAAACAGCTTAAAAAGCTAAGACTATCATTGATCATATTCAAACGACTTGAAGCGAAAGGTTTCAAATATTAAACCTAAAGCTTACAATTGTCTATCAAAATATAAAAAAAGTTTATTTTTAAGAGGTAAAATGTCTGCAGTCTGCGGACCACATCTGTAGAAAAAGAAGTGGACCAAACCTCTACAGTCTGCAAGAAGAATACTATTTGTTTTTTTAACATATGTAGACTTATAAAATAAACTGGTGGTGGTGTACGGACGATGGTGGTGGACAGTGGTGGTGGGAGGTGGACGTGGAGGATGGGTGGTGGTGGTGGGTGGTGGTGTTTAACCCTCTGCAGACCTTAGAAAATCTTAAAAGTGGCTGGTCCAAATCTGCACCAAGATGAGCTCGCGCAAATGTTTTTTTAATGAAACGTCTTCGAAAAAACAAACACTCTGCAGATGGCAAGGTCTGCACGTGGTCTGCACAGCACAGACAGAAGAGATTACGCAGATCTTTTCTAGAAAAACAAACACCACCCAAGTAAGCAATATCGAACCCTAATATTTATACTAGAATTTAAGAAATAAACTAGGAAAGTAAATAATAGTTAAAGCCGCATAAAAGATAAAAATAGAATTAAAATCTTGATCTTCATCCTTGCTGCTCCAATGCCAACTCGTAGCAAAGCTAACCAGAATTTCTTCATTCTCAAGTCCAATGCCAACTTTAGGAGCTCAGCGTGTGACTAAGTAAATTCCTAGACCAAACTGTCCACTAAACCTAACTTCACATGTTGGCCCATGGATGATCCTGCATCATGCCTCCAGGTTCGAAAAAGACTTGTCCTCGAGTCTTATAGATGACCCAATTTACAACCCTTTTGGTTTTCAACCCACCACCACCTACTCTAGGCCCGATAGTATTAAACCAACCCAAACCATACCTAACAAACATGGTCTGGAAAAAGAATGGTACGACCTCATCTAACAGTCGTGACAAAAAATGTAGCTCACCCAAGCTTGGTAATGATCTTCAGAAGAACATTAGTCAAATGTTGATCATTAACTTGCATGGGTGCCATGCATTGTCTAACAATCCCTAGTTCTGCGAGATACGTTTTCTTCCAAGGACAAAGAGTGCTCATCGGAATTTCATGCAACGGAAACAACCCGGTTCCAATCCATATAAACAAGGATAAATAGCCTCGTCTTTCGACCCAAAATATGAACACAACCAATACAACCCAAAATATGTAACCCACAGACCACTGATGTACCTAGAGTGGAACAACATATGTCCTTTTGTTAAAGTTCATTGTCATGATTCTAACATTTTCCCGCCTATTCCAACCATGACCATCAAACAAATCAACTCGATCCGAACACCCCAAGGAATGAAGATCGGGCATCACCCGATCACATCCGAACATTCGATCACTCCTTAGCCCTTGCGATAGTTTCATCGGCACTGTCGCGCTCACTAGATCAGAGTTGACGAGCACGAAACCCTAACATACCCACACCGACCCTTTGAAATGAGAATGGCAAACGAAAAAGAATACCTTTTGATGACCGTATCATAACCCTTTCTTCCACCTACAAAACCCTTAACCTCGACTCTAGCATATAACCATTATGCCCATCAGAAAAGGCATGAGATCACCCTAATTTGACGATGTGCTAATTGCTACACTTCACGATGAACAAAATCTTCGGTGAAACCACTGTAGAAAACCCTACCTGTCGTGACTGCTTTTAGAAAGGATTATGGCGTCCCTTTCTGATGCACTCTAAACCATTACCACTTGTATGTTAGTTGAAAACATAAACGAATAGGTAAAGAGCTCAGGTTTTAAAAGCCTGAAACTTATGATTTTTGAACTAACGTGGAGTGTGTCTCAAGGAGACCCCAACCTCCTTTTGCTTCGGTACAGTTACACCTCACTCACCCAAAGCATGTGCCCCAACAGAGCCAGTTTCTTTTTTAGGTCTCTTTAGCTTAATTGACATGCCTAAAAAGGCCACCTTCCTTTCCTATGTTGGGTCAAAGCAACATTGCCTAGTCTTCTTGTCACCCTCACAAACTCCATGCGGCCCCCAACTATGTTCGTTGGTGCCTTCATGTGTCGTATTAGACCTTGTTAAAACTTCCAAGCCTACTATTGCATTGGCACTCAATAGAACTTGGCATTACCATTGAAAACCTTCTTTGATAAGTTCTCTCCTTTGCAAGCTCGAATTCTCTCTTGCAAGCTAAGAAAGTCCCAACCCGTTACAAACTCGGTGACTTTCCCAACCCTGATTTCCCATGGCTGTCATGCAAACCCCTAGAATCACCCTAGTAGCCATACACGTAGTCCTCGTTTCACCTAAACCTGTGGACCCTTTTCCAAGACATTGAACCCACTAAGCGTGACTCTAACCAAATCTACAAACCATAGCACTTCCTTTCAACGGATGACCCTTACGAGGTTCAACCCGGTCTTAAGGCCTTTATAACCCACCTCCATTCTTCTATACACCTCTTTATCCAAGTAAAAATCGAAACATGATGGTATAAGTAATGAACTTAACGGAACCAATACCGACCGAATCCTTTCGGGATATCACGACTTTATTTTTTGGGATTTCTCTTTTGGTTGCTATTATACGTGGTGAACCGAACCAATACCGATCGAATTGTCATGGCGAATTGTGATAGAAACCCACTAGTTTATTTAATTTTTCTTATCTCAATACAATGTGGGTTGTTCAAAAAATCTCATGACAATGAGAGCTAGTAGGCGGCAACCATTAGAAAATCTTTTTAATTTGGTCTATAAAGTTTTAGTGTCGACCAAAATCTTTTTAATATTTTAGTGTCGACCGATGAGATTTAAGTTCGGTCTATAAAGTATAAAGTGTCAGTTCTCTCATTTTATCTTTTTTTTGGAAGGAGACTTTCTGTACAAGACCGATTGGTCTCCGGGGACATGTCTAAGACATTCCCCGTCAACCCCGCATCTCCGGACGCGATGTTCGATCGGGCCCCGGCCGGCGCGTGAGCTGACTTCCGCCCGGAAACCATGCTGCCCCCACACGTGTTGCTGGGGTAACAGTTGGGTAAAACCGGGTTGCCCTCAAGACCGCTCCATACCTCGGAAGGAAACGATCTATCATTGGGACGTCCCCCAAATGCAGCAGGTGGGGATCGAACCCGGATCTCCAAGGAAACCCAAAATTCTTTCAACCACACCACCACAAGTGGGGGATCATCAATTAAAAATGGATTGATAATATATTTTACGAAAATATAAGTGTTTTCTGTTAGAGCAAAACCATATCCGCATAATCAATCATCCATATAAATCTTTTTTTTCTATACTAATAAATGAAAATCTTTTTGACACGTGTCAATCTCTGGTGTCCTCTTATCTTATTTTTCAATTTCTTTTTCCTATTAAACAATAGTTTAATTAAATATAATTTAGATAAGGATAATAATTTTTATCAAACTTTGAATTAATAATCTTCTTATCTTATTTTTCAATTCTTTTTCCTATTAAACAATAGGTTAACTAAATATAATTTAGATAAGAATAATAATTTTTTTTTATAAAACTTTGAATTAATAATAATATATAATTTGTCTTTTCTAATTCCCCGTAGGAGATAAAAGAAGTTTTCTTTTCATTTTTCTTTGTAGAACAAGGAAAATATATAAATTTGTATTCTCATTAAAATTAGATTAAGTTAAATTATTTTTTAATACTATCATTATTTAATATTAAATCACAAACTTCATGGATCTCTCTTATATATTTATAATTTGTTTTATTTTTTCCGCTTATTAATAATCATCTAATATTCCATTGGTTCTACCACATGTAATACACATGTTTCTAACCTAATAATATATAAAAAACAAATTAAAATTTAAATAAGTAAATAGTACATCGAATTTATCATTAAATACATATCTTGACGACCGTATGTTAATCAATTTCATTGTATTCATTTAACTCGTCCAATATTCGAGGTATTTTATGCAACCCGTGTGTAACACGAGGTTCCAAGCTAGTTATTTATATAATACAATAATTAACTTTTATAGCAAAACATCATTTCACGATAGATGAGAAAACGATCTAAACTAAAAGACCTTGACATTAATCATTAATTTCCCTATATATTAAAAAGAGAATGAAAAGAACAGTAATATTAAATAAATATTAATAATCTCCTATATATTAAAAAGAGAACGAAATGAACACTAATATTAAATAAATATTAAAAAGAGTATTGAATGAAAAGTAATAAAAATAGAAATAAATGAATGGTATCGGGTACCAGTACCGGTATCAAATTTACCAAGCTGAGTGTATTTTTGGTATCCGTTCGACATCGGTATTCATCGGGTTTTACCCTCAAATACCGGTGCCGTACCAGTACCGACCGTATCAAGCCGTACTGTACCAGGTATATTCGGTACCGATACCCATTTTTGAGGATTTCGGTAACGGTATTTTCGGTACCGGTTGGTACCGAGCTCATCAAATCCTGTAGCAACGTAGCAATACAAGTAATTGCACAGTTTAGATTACTTTTCATACACACAGTAAGTAAACTGTATTTCGTTTGAATGATGTTTTATATACACAACAACTTATTTTGCTTTATTTTTTGTCTTTTTACGTAATGAATAAATTGTAGCATGTAAAATTAACTTGGATATTTAGATTATTGATGAGCAAATCGTATCAAATCCTGTAATCAAACCGGTATCGTATCGGTACCAAATTTACTATACCAAATCATTTTCGGTACCAATTTGGTACCAACCTTTTGACGTTTTCAGAATCGTTACTTTCGGTTCGACACCGGTCTAGCACCATACCTATATTTATTGATTTTTACCTTCAAATACCATACCGTATTGTACCGAACATTTTCGGTGCCGGTACCTAATTTCGATGATTTTTCGGATCGGTACTTTCGATGCCATTACAGGTACCGAGCTCATCCATATTTTAACGTGTTAGCACCGTAATAACTGTACTGAAAACAACCGAATTTCCAACGTGTAGGACGTGCGGGTCCTATTATTATATATTAGGTTATTTTAAATCATTTTTTTAGGACGGATTGACTATCCTTTTCACGACATTTTTATTTATATTTTGATATTCGGTATCTGATTGCCGTTACTGACACGCGTTTTGCAGTCATTGGGTCCCCGCAGCAATGCGCGGGCGGAAATTTAACTACTTAATATTTATAATAGCAGTGCATTAGGTCATGTTTCTTCACATGGATTCCAAACAAAAGAAAAACATAAGGGGGAGGGGTGGTTATCACTTGCAAAAATTTCATCACTCACAACATCCAATCAAGTTTCTCCGTGTCATCAACCATTATTCCATCACTCACAACTTTTTTTAGTAGCAATGCTCATCACTCACCACCAAACCCAACAATTTCCTCCCAACCAACAATTTCCCTCACAACATAAAAACTATCACGCGTTAAAAAAAATCACGGGCTATGCATCATCACGCGTTATAGATGATGGTGGCGTTGGCCTTGTTCAGTTCTCCACGCGTTGTAAATGTTTATCACGGGAAGAATTCTTCCCACCCCGCCTCCCCTAAGGAGTGTTAAACGGACCATATTCACAAAACAGTAGATTGAATTGAAACACGAACATAAACAGAGCTTAAAACATGTCAAAACACCAAACCCGCATATGATTCTCATAGCAGACATAACCTAATACTACTTTAAGGATTATGATGAAATACAAAGGAAAAATAAATAAGAAGGATAAGAAGGATTTTGGTCCATTGATCTAAGATTGTAGGGTTGAAATTAGTTTTAAAAAAAAAGAAGATAATGGAAGGGTATAAAAGGAATCTTACATTTATTTACTTTCTTTATTCACATACAAGGCACATGTCAATTCCCCCCCCCCCCCCCCCCTAAAAAAAACTTATAATACAATTTATGATACGATAAAGATGATGTTATATTTGAGTATACATTGTGTTATTGATTACGATTATTGTGCTTTAATATGTTGCCATTGTGTGTGTGTGTTTTTTTTTCATTGTGTTTTATTAGGTTGTTCATTATGGTTTTAGGCTGATGTTCATTTTGTTGTATTATGTTATTTATTGTGTTTTTTTGTTGTTGTTCATTGTGTTTTAATCTGATGTCTATTGTGTCTTTTATCTAATTGTCTATTGTGTCTTTTATCTACTATTATCAATTGTGTTTTTAGTCTACTTTCATTGTTTTTTTAGTTTGATACTCATTGTATTTTACATTAAGTCCATTGTGTTTTAGTTTGTTGTCCATTGTGTCTTTTATCTGTTGTCATCGATTGTATCTTTGGTTTACTTTTCATTGTGTTTTTAGTTTAATGCTCATTTTGTTTTACGTTAAGTCCATTGTGTAATACGTAACTGGATTTTCAATATTTTTTTTTTTGAAAAACTATAACAATAGGGTACTCATGTTAAAGATAAAAAGACGTTCGATTTTATGATATAATTTTTTTTTAAAACAGACGATGTATAAAAAAGTTACGGACATTTAAAAAATGATGGGAAAATAACATGTGACTTACATGTGCATATTATTTTTGTTCTTTTGTACAAAATTACTCTTTCCACTTGATTCATCTTTGGACACTTGTCACTCTATGGTGTCTTCTTACCCTTCTTATTTTTAAATCATTTGTATTATAACTCAACCCACTACTTTAAACTGTATGTAGAATTACACTTAGGGGTTGTTTGTTTGCCTCTTAATGAGTGATGCGGGCCCAAGTGTGGAGGAACAGGCTATTTTGTATTTGGAGGCCCAAGACCGCGTAACAAAAGGGCCTTCACTAAAATGGCTCTAACTTGGGCTACGGAGGTCCGTTTTGGGCGTGCGACCAGGCGAAACGAACGTGAGAAAAGGCTCCATCTTGCTGCAAACGCCTATGGCGGTTTGGGTCGTCATCCGGGCCAAAAAACGCTTATTTCTATTACTTATTTGCATTTTTATGATTTTTGGACTATTTTGGGCATTTTCTTTTAGGCCGTGTGTTTGGCCCGTTATCTTTTTTAGGCCCATTTCGAATTTCGGTTTCTATTTATATGTCCCTCTAGTAATATGAATGATCAGAATTGATTTTTGAAATTATTGAATTTTTCACTTCAAATTCCGTGGCCTTTGGGTTGCAATTTGGGGGTTGGGGAAGAACACACGGGTATTCTTAGAATCAACGTGTTTGATCTTCGTTTCCGTATCACGCGCTACATCAATGAGGCTCTTAATAATTCAGACCTCTTACTGGCAGTGGCGGATCTTGCCCGTTGAACGTGTCAGGGCCGAAAGACACGGGCACTAAAAAAAGTCCGGGCAAGCCCGGGCCAAACATAGTTTATATAAAAAAATTCGATCGAAATGCGAAAAATTAGCACTACGGCCAAAAAACTTGCCCGGGCCGTGGCCCTGCCAGTGGGCTTCTAAGAACCGCCCATGCTTACTGGTTCAACACTTAATAATTCAGACTGTTTGTTTCGCTAGCAAATGTCTGAATGATTCAGACATTTGCCTCTGAATGGTTAAGCATTATACTGAGTCTGAATGGTTAAGGCCTCTAATCTGAATTGGTCAGAGATCTGCCTCTGAACGGTTAAGCATTATACTAGCTCTTAATAGTTCAGACCTCTTACTGGTTCAGCACTTAATGGTTCAGATCTCTTACTGATTCAACACTTAATCATTCAGACGTTGTCAAACAGCCCCTTAGACTATATAACTGACACTAACTTATCTTTTATTATGACATTTTGACATAAATGACCCAATAGTTTAAACTTCAACATAAAACACCTTTATAAAACTTATTGAGTTAACATGTCAACTCATATGGTTGTGTGATAACGATCAATTTATCTAACATGACTGTAGATTGGGTACGAAAATTCATGAATTTTATTTTAGTTACATGTCATGTCAAAAATTCACTATGTAACAAACTAGTTTTTGCCCCGCCCGCGTTGCGGGGCAATAAGGCAAATATTTCTCTCTCATAACATGTATGTCTGTACAGAGGGCAAAATCGGAATTATATTTTGAACAGGAGGCGAAATCATTATTTTAAACTGAGAGCAAAATCATAATTTTGAGCTAGGGGGAAAACATAATTTTATTTTGAACTGTGGGAAAAAACGTAACTTTGAGCTGAGGGCAGAATCGTAATTTTGAGCTAGAGGAAAAAACAACATTTTATTTTTAACTGGGGGCAAAAACGTAGTTTTAAACGGAGAGTGAAACCGTAATTATAACTGGGAACAAAATTAAAAAAAAAAGTTTTTGAACCGAGGGCAAAAGCGTATTTTGAGCTAGGGCAAAATTATAATTTTATTTTGAGCTGGGGGCAAAAACGTAATTTTAAACGAAGGACGAAAGCATAATTTTAAACTGGGAATAAAATGAAAGAAAAATTGAGTTGGTCCAATAGGGAAGTGACAGGCAGCTAATAATTTTGAGCTAGGGGGAAAACATAATTTTATTTTAAACTGGAGGCAAAAACGTAATTTTGAGCTGATGGCAGAATCGTAATTTTGAGCTAGGGGAAAAACATCATTTTATTTTGAACTGGGGGCAAAAACGTAATTTTAAACGGAGGGCGAACCCGTAATCTTAAACTGGGAACAAAATTAAAAATGAGTTTTTGAATCGAGGACAAAAGCGTAATTTTGAGCTAAGGGCAAAATTATAATTTTATTTTGAGCTGGGGGCGAAAACGTAATTTTAGCTAGGGGCAAAATTATAATTTTATTTTTTAGCTGGGGCAAAACCGTAATTTTAAACGAAGGACGAAAGCGTAATTTTAAACTTTGAATAAAATTAAATTAAAATTGGGTTGGTCCAATAGGGGAGTGTCAGGCAGCTGCCTGGCACTATTCCCCCAAGCTTGTAAATGTATATGTGAACTAGGGGCAAAAACGTAATTTTAAACGGAGGGCGAAACCGTAATCTTAAACTGGGAACAAAATTAAAAATGAGTTTTTGAATGGAGGGCAAAAACGTAATTTTGAGCTAAGGGCAAAATTATAATTTTATTTTGAGCTGAGGGCGAAAACGTAATTTTAGCTTAGGGCAAAATTATAATTTTATTTTTTAATTGGGGCAAAACCGTAATTTTAAACAAAGAACGAAAGCGTAATTTTAGACTGTGAATAAAATTAAATTAAAAATTGGTTGGTCCAATAGGGGAGTGCCAGGCAGCTGCCTGACACTATTCCCCAAGCTTGTAAATGTATATGTTGGAAATATATAATAGTCCATGGCTTTATAGCTTAGTGGCATCTTGGGGGTGGAATAAGACTTTGGGACCAATAGGTTCTGGATTCGATTCCCACAAGGGGGTTTTTCCCATATATATTGGGTTTACTCCTGAATTGGTGTTTAGGCATTATGCCTAGTGGAGATGGATATGATCGGGTGGTTCCGCTGATGACACGATAATACTCTAATGGTCAATCAGTGATCCAAATTTACCGTTCAAAGAAAAAACAAATATATAATAAAATCTATACACTAAATTATGGACTGTTTAAACCATGGCAAAATTGTCAATAGTTTGATCCCATTACCCATGTTTCTTGGGCAAACTAAACAAATCCCAGCATAAGCCAATCAATTAACGTTTCCTTCAATAAGCCAAATTTCCATCAATCATCATCATCATTATAAATATATAAAAACTACAATATGAATTATTAAAGAAAGAAGAGCCAAAGGACCTTAATTATGGATAGATCCAAAAATGTTGGTGTCTAGAGGAGTCATTATGTCAAAATTGGCTGGACTGCCATTAGTCATTGATGTTAAAGTTATAGATTAATAATGATGGGTTAGAATCAAATACAAAGGATAAAATAAATAAGAAGGGTAAGAAAGATTCTAGTCCATTGATCTTAGATTTGGATGGTTGAGATTAGTTGTAGAGAAAAGAAAATAATAGAAGGGCATAAAGGGAATCCTATATTTATGGATTTTCTCTCTCCACATGCAAGACACATGCCAATTCCCCAATCGATTTAAAACGTCCATAACTTTTTCATACGATATTTTTTTTTTAAATTTCACCATAATAACGAGCGTTTTTTTATCTTTAATATGAGTACCATATTATCATATAAAAATAAAATAAAAAAATTTATTTTTACTGGGTTTTTTTGCATTGTGTTAAAGTTTTCAGGTCATTGTGTCTTTTAACTGGGTTTTGGTCAGTAAAATTTCTATACATTGTGTTATTATCAAAACCTATAACACAATGTTAATTTGGGTTCTATCCATTGCGTTTTTATAAGAACCTATAACACAATATATGACACAGTGAAGATGGTGTTATATCTGGGTTTTCTATAAATTGTGTTATTAGTTCAGGTCATTGTGTTTTAATATGTTGTCCATTGTGTTTTAATAATTTGTTCAATTTTTTATTATCTTTGTTCATTGTGTTTTAGTTTGTTGTGTATTATGTTTTTAGTTTGTTTTTCATTGTGTCTTTTATCTGTTGTCATTAATTGTGTTTTTATTTAGTCTGATACTTATTGTGTTATATGTTATCGCCATTGTGTTATACGTTATGGTCATTGTGTTTTACTATGTTGTCCATTGTGTCTTTATCTGTTGTCATTGATTGTGTTTTTGATCTACTTTACGTTGTTTTTTTACATCATGCCCATTGTGTTATTATCAAAACCTATAACACAATGTTAATTTGGGTTCTATCCATTGCGTTTTTATAAGAACCTATAACACAATATATTACACAATGAAGATGATGTTATATTTGGGTTTTCTATAAATTGTGTTATTACTTCAGGTCATTGTGTTTAATATGTTATTCATTGTGTTTTAATATGTTGTCCATTGTGTTTTAATAATTTGTTCAATTTTTTTATTATATTTGTTCATTCTGTTTTAGTTTGTTGTGTGTTGTGTTTTTAGTTTGTTTTCCATTGTGTCTTCATCTGCTCTCTATTGTGTCTTTTATCTGTTGTCATTAATTGTGTCTTTTATCTGTTATCATCAATTGTGTTTTTATTTAGTCTGATACTTATTGTGTTATACGTTATGGTCATTGTGTTTTAGTATGTTGTCCATTGTGTCTTTATCTGTTGTTATTGATTGTATTTTTTTATCTACTTTACATTGTGTTTTACATCATGTCCATTGTGTAATATGCAACTGGGTTTTTGAATTTTTTTTTTTGAAAAATATAACAATATGGTACTCATATTAAAGATAAAAAACGCTCGATTTTATAGTATATATTTTTTTAAAAACAAATGATGTATAAAAAAGTTACGGACGTTTAAAAATTGTGTGGGGGGGGGGGGGGGGGAATAACATGTGAGTTGCATGTGCATATTCCCTTTCCTCTTGTAAACAAAATTACCCTTTCCATTTAATTCCTCCTAGTACACTTGTCAT
This sequence comes from Helianthus tuberosus, assembly GCA_030545235.1. Classification (NCBI taxonomy): domain Eukaryota; kingdom Viridiplantae; phylum Streptophyta; class Magnoliopsida; order Asterales; family Asteraceae; genus Helianthus; species Helianthus tuberosus. The sequence continues at coordinate 26,323,530 of CM060396.1, read as the reverse complement.
TCTCTGGTGGCTTCTTAGACCACTTGTAGTGGTTAAGAAAAATAATGCCCCCACCATGAGGCATTATCCAACACGTGTCATCCCAGTCAGCATGGTGCGTTATTGGAAAAGTGGCGTAGTGGGAATAATGCCTAATAATGCCCTTTCCAATCATTAAACAAAAAAAAAGCAAACTAAGCTCATTGCTAGTCAAACCTTAGACCCACTCCTATTGGCCACATGCTCAAAAGTTGTCAGACCATTTAAAACAAAAGTGGGGGTTCTCAAAAGTTGTCAGGCAATGCTCAAAAGTGATTGGTTAAGCAAATATGTGCATAGCGTTTTAATTAAAACGCCAAACCCTTTTTTTCAAAAAACACGCCCAATAACGCCCCATGTAATGGGGGTCCGGCGTTTTGGGGCGTTTTTTTTTTGGATTTTTTTGAAAAACAACGCCCCAATACGGGTGGTCTTACCCTTCTTATTTTTAAATACTTTGTATTATAACTCAACACTAATAACGATATATGTATTATATCAAAAGTTGTACAAAAAAAGTTTAAACCTTAATTGTCCTATATATTAAAAATCGAATGTTTTGAACAGTACAAAACTAGAAAATATTAAAATAATATATATATATATGGTTTTTTTAGATTATGGGTTATAGGGCGGGGGTTGGGGCGTGGGTTGGAGAGAAACGCCCAAGTCACCACCCCGGGTGAGTTTGGGTTTGGGCGTGACCCCTTGGGCGGGAGTTTAAGGCCGGGCGTGGGGCATGCTAGCGATCCTATGTAGTCGGCTCTTATTGGCTTGTTGGCTAGGGCATAGCGGGCCATGTTTAACTTTTAAAATAGCCACGCCCCAAACCCCCCGCCCCACCATACCGTCTTCAATGTGGGTCAGCCCAGCGAAGCCCACCCAAGCCACGTGTCAACCCATGCCCCAAACCCCCGCCCCACCATTCCCCACGGTCTTAATAGTTTTATTATCTTTACTTTTTAAGTTAGATAAGCTTTTGTCAACCGGTACTGGTATCAAAAATACCAGTACGGTTATCGGTACATAAAGATAAAAATCGACACCAGCCTGGTACAGAAAATATCAAAAGTCGGTATCGAATTGACCTATTTATTAAAAACAGAAGGGATTGAACAGTAACAATAAATAAATATTAAAAAGAGTCTTTAATGAAAAGTAATAAAAATAGAAAATAATGAATAGTATTGGGTACCGGTATCAAATTTACTAAACTGAGTGTATTTTCGGTATTCGTTCGGCACCGGTATTCATCGGGTTTTACCCTCAAATACCGGTGTCGTACCAGTACCGACCTTATAAAGCCGTACTGTACCAGGTATATTCGGTACCGGTACCAATTTTTGGGGATTTCGGTAACGGTATTTTCGGTACCGGTTGGTGCCGAGCTCATCAAATCATGTAGCAACGTAGCAATGCAAGTAATTGCACAGTTTAGATTACTTTTCATACACACAGTAAGTAAACTGTATTTCGTTTGAATTAGGTTTTATATACACAACAACTTATTTTGCTTTATTTTTTGTCTTTTTACGTAATGAATGAACTGTAGCATGTAAAATTAAGTTGGATATTTAGATTATTGATGAGAAAATCGTATCAAATCCTGTAATCAAACCGGTATCGTATCGGTATCAAATTTACTATACCAAATCATTTTCGGTACCAATTTGGTACCCACCTTTTGGCGTTTTCGGAATCGTTACTGTCGGTTCGACACCGGTCTAGCACCATACCTATATTTATTGATTTTTACCTTCAAATACCATACCGTATTGTACCGAGCATTTTCGGTGCCGGTACCTAATTTCGATGATTTTCTGGATCGGTACTTTCGGTGCCGTTACAGGTACCGAGCTCATCCATATTTTAACGAGTTAGCACCGTAATAACTGAACTGAAAACAACCGAATTTCCAACGTGTAGGACGTGTGGGTCCTATTATTATATATTAGGTTATTTAAAATCGTTTTTTTAGGACGGATTGACTATCCTTTTCACGACATTTTTATTTATGTTTTGATATTCGGTATCCGCTTGCCGTTACTAACACGCGTTTTGCAGTCATTGGGTCTCCGCCGCAACGCGCGAGCGGAAATTTAACTAGTATAGTAAATATACAAAATCATTTGAATACAGTATGCGAACATGTAAATCTAACGATAGACAAATATTAGAAATTGAGTGTTTAATTAAGTAACAAGTTCATCAAAGGCAGACATTACGTATTTAATTGAATTTAAAAGTCTGTTTTTTCTTAACAAGAAAGCGTCTAGACAGTTAGATTGATAATGGTTCACTTATAGGTTAATTTTTGTAGTCCAGTTACAGGCCGATTGCAGAACCACTCACCACATATGTTCAATTAGCGGGTTTTCCCACGTGTACCCAGGGGCGGACCCAAGCCCACCCCAAGGTGGGCGGGCGCACCCCTGGGAAAAAAAAATTAGGGCTAAATTCCGTCGAAAATCCTGTCCGCACCCCTTGGAATTTTTCGTCCGCACCCCTTGGAATTTTCGACCGCACCATTTAAAATTTTTCGTCCGCACCCCTTAGGTAAAAAGTGTTATCAATTTATATTTTAATTTTTTTTTGTAAACTCTTATTTTAAAAAAAAAATATACTACCTAAATCATATAACTTTTAATACCTAACCAACTAAACCCAAATACCCATACCTTTACCCACTTATAATTCCTAACTAGCTAGCCCACTAAATCTTAGCCCATTAACCAAACCCAACAATATTTCAAACTATAATAAAATAATTAAAGCCCCAAAACCTTAAGAAATTCTATCCCGCTCTCTCTCTCTCTTGCGTCCCTACACTGCCAACGAATAACATCAACAGCGACAACAATCCAGCAGCCGGCGACCACCGTAATCAGCCACCATACCACCGTCGTTCGACACCAAATCTAACCGGAATCCGAACACGGGTAAGTTTCTTTGTTATATTGATGATTTTGGTTGATATTATAGGAGAAAAAAGGGTAATAAAGTTGTTAAATAGGTTTGAAATTTTGTGTGTTCTTGACGTTGTTTATGGTTGTTTAGATGATTTTTAGGGTGATTATGTTGCTTATATATTTTTAGGGTGATTACAACTTACGTTATGATTTCTAGAGCTTGAATAGTTGAAAATTAAAATTGAAACATTATGTTATGGAGCGATGAACTTATGTTATATAGAGAAAGAATTACTTAAGAAATTAGCTTTAGATGATGTTTTGGATAGATTTCAAAAAATGAAAACCCGTAGGGCGTCGATGTTTTAATTATGTTTGTAACAAGGTTTGACATGTTTTTGATGATTATATAAATTTAGTTTGATGTTCGTTTGTTTTACATGACCCGACCCGACCCGATACGAACCGATTATTTTACTTATATACCTAGGGGCCTAAATTTTTTAAAAATGTTCCGCACCCCCATGGAAAAATTCATGGGTCCGCCACTTGCGTGTACCTGGCATACTTGTTGATAATCTTGAAGACTCTAAACTTGAATTGGGGAGGTAAGGATTATGATGGGTTATAGATAATTCTTGATGAATTATTTATTGAGTTTTTTTATATTTTATTTAGCGATAATTATTAGTTTAAACTAACTAATAATAAGGTTTATCTAGAAGTCTATTTATTAAATAGAGTTGAAGTCGTGTTAGGACTAGAATAAATTTTAGTATAAATAGATGGTTATGGTTATTATATTGGTAATGGTTATTCTCACCCTTATTTTTTATTTATCTCTTTTATTAAATAATAATAATAATAATAATAATAATAATAATAATAATAATAATAATAATAATATTAAACATCAATTTAACTTAATCTATTTATCTCTTTTGTTTTCATAATCTGAAATTTATTTCTTTTTTACCTCTAAAGTTTCAATCTTTGGTATTTTAACTCTTTGATTAATTTGATTTTTCACTTCTAATTCAAAAGTTTTTATCTTTTGCAATTTAATCCCTTTATTTTTTTTTACTTTCAACCCAAAGCTTTTCATTTTTCGCAATTTAATCTCAACACTTTTTTTACTTTCAACTTTAGTCTCTTATATACTTTTCATATTTCATAAGTTCCCGATTTAAGGTGTCGTTCTGAATTTTCGAGTTAACACGCCGCAACGTGCGTGTGGGGTTCAACGTTTTTTCATCTATTTTTTTCCAGTTTAACATGTCCGTCACAGCGCGTCTATTTTTTCGGTTTGATAGGTCTGTCGCAACGTGCCAGACAGAGATCGACTTAGTTATTTTTTTCTCGGTTTTACACATAGGCTCGTGGTCATATGAGAAACATTTGCCTTTCATCCCACATGATATATAACTAATGAATCCCCCACCGCATTGCGGCGGGTGGTAATTCTAGTCTATATCTATACTATATAATAAAAGAAACCATATTAGGGACACTTGTCATCATATTAGGTTTTCTCTTATAGATAATTTATCATCATATTAGGTTTTCTCTTATAAATAATTATTATTTTAGTCTAATCTCTTTTAATTAATAATTAGTTATAGATAATCCTTCTATTAAATATTATTTAGTTAATATCTTATGGATAATTTATCTATATATTAAATTAATATTAGTTTAATCTCTTCTAATATCATATATCATACAGACACGTGGAATTCTAAACACATAAGAGCACTACCATTACCATGTCTATTCTAACTACATGCGACTAATGCTTAAATTTGAGGATTACAAATTATTAGTGATTTTAATATTATAATAATATATAGTTTTTTAATACTTTTATTATTTTAAAATATTATAATTATAATAAAAGTTATTTTCTTTTTTTAATAACATATAAACGGGTCTTGTGGTTCTTTTCTTAGAACGGTCAAGTCAGAACCAACCTGACCTGGAACCGTTATTTAATATAAATCTAGAACCAGAAATTGGCTTATATATACAAAAAGGTTATGTTACATGGTTTTTAAGGGTCGGGTCTAAGGTTCTCGAGGGTCGGAACCGCGAATTGCTCACCCCTACTATGTGATTATATTCACCACCCTTTATTGCGTGAACCGCGAGAACCAGTGTGAACACAACTAAAAATACTTGAAAAAAATCTAAAAAACACACAAAAAAATTAATATTTTTTTTATAAAAATCGCTACTTTTCGTTAATAATTTTTTTTGGGAGGGGGGGTTAGGTTTTTTTAGGTTTTTGGTACTGTAGTGGGTTTATTTTATTGGTTCTCGCAATAAAGATGGTTCTCGCATGAACCCTACCATATATATATATATTATATGGTAGTTTTACAAAACATTAGACTGTCAAAATAAGGTGATAAATTTTATAAAATTTAAACCGTCAAATTAACTTAAGGTGGATTACAACCAGTCCTACAAACTCCCTATATAACTTCATTTGTTATATTTTTTACATGAACAAATGATAAAGGAATACATTCTCCATTATTGCAAATCTTTGCATTAGGGATTTTATATTCTACTCCCATATCTTGCCTATTAGCTGCTTTAAGAATATGAGTAGTTTTTTCAAAATATTTTGTAGGAATTAATCCTTCTCTTAAACAATTTAAATCTGCTCCTGAATCTATAAGAGCAACAAAATTCTTTTTAAAAGTATTTTGAATTAAAAGGGTTACTTTAACTAACCATTTTTGAGAAATAAATTTTTCTATTTTATTAATAAATTATTCTCCTTTATTTTTAATAATCAAAGGAGGAAATTTCTTATCATAACTCTTAGTAGGACTAGTAATAGGAGAAGGAATTTTATAAGATGTTTCTCCTATTTCATGAGTAGAAGATTTATAAAAAGATTCATCAACTATGATTTTCTCTTCAAGATTTATTATTCTTTTTTCAAAACTAGAATTTTTATTTTTTAAATAAATAATTTCTTGTTTTAAATTACTAATTTCTTTATTTAAATCCTCTGTTGTAGAAGAAATATGTTTTCTATTATTTAATATGCTATGAACATGTTTCATGGAATAAGGACCTTCAGGTTCCTCTATTCCTTTTTGAACTTCTTTTTTATGAAGTTCTTCATTTTGGTATAACATTTGAAGAATTTTTAACTTTTCTTCTGAACTTTTGATTTTATTTAAAACATTTTCTAAAACATTACTATCTATAACATTGATCTCATTATCATTAATATTATTATCTTGGAATTGTGACATGACTTTATAAATCATTTCATTATCAGAGTTAATTTTATTACAACAATTTTCTTGACAATTACCCGAACAAGAACTTTCCTCAATACTATAATCTGAGGATTCTTTAGAATCAAAAATCTTATATAATTCATTTTTGACATCTTCTATATCTAAACTGTTTATTTTCTTTTTAAAAATTTTTCTTTGGCTACATTCATTAGCCTTATGACCTTTTTTCTTGCATATATAGCAAGTAGGAACCCATTTTTCTCTTTTTTGGGTTTTTCTCCTTTCTCTTTTTTCTCTACGTTTCTGGAAATATTTTCCCCTTTTTTCCCTTCTATATTTTTTATAATATTTTTCATTATCAAAACTTTTTTCTTTGGTACAATCCATACCAAATTGTTCACAAAATTCTCCTAACTGTCTTTTTTCTGTTAGGCTTTGTTTTTTAATTTGCTGATTTAATTTTAACTCATTACATAGAGCTAAACCTTCTTGAACACAGACCCCTATAAGTCTGCCATAAGTATAACTATCATAAGGGATTTGAATATTATTTCCCCTAAGGACTTTCCTAACTCTTTCAGCAAATAAGGAGGGAAGACCATCAATGAACTTGGACTTCCAATGAGAACTATTATTTTCTGGGAGTTCATAAACTCTACTTAAAAAAACATCTTTATACCATCTAAATGAGGTTAAAGTATGACATTTAAGTCTATTTAACAAGGTTCTAATGGTTTCAGAATTATCAGACCATCTACCTGTAAAATGTTCTATAATAGTTATAATTAAAGTGTAAACAGCATCAGCAATTCTATTATCACCTTCTTGCCTAAAATGTTTATAAATTTGATCTTGTTTATCACTTATATAATTATCCCACCATCCTTTTAACTGACCTGTAAAGCCTGCAGTTATCATTTGACAGACTACTTCATCATTGTTTTTATTATTTTTAGCTATGGTGGCATACATCAACATTCTATGCGTCATAATATAAACTTGCCTATCAGTATAACCATCTAAATTCCATTCATAAATGGCTTTTCCATTATAAGAATTATGTATTTCTAATTCTTGTTCCTCATGTAAAACATCTTGAGGAGTAGGCCTAGGATAATAATATAATCTTTGTCTAGGTCTATCAGAATATTTATTATTATAATTATCATAACTCTTATGTTTTCCAAATTTATTTATAGAATCGGTAACATAAGCTTCATGTGTCTCATTATCCATGTTTTCCATATCACTTAAAACATTAAGTTGGACATTAGAAAAATTTTGCTTTTATAATTTCTATTAAGTCATCCATAGACTTAAGCCCTTCTTCAGGTTTTATTTTATAATTATCTATTTTAGGAGGAGGTTGAATCGTGGCTTTAGCTAATATAATAGACTCAGATTCAGGTTTAGAAGCCTTACTATTACTAGACTCTCCTATTTCCTTTTCTTGATTAATTAAAACCTTTTCAATTTTATTATTTATTTCCTGAAGATTTTCGGATAAATTCTTTAGGCATAAATTTGTATAATTATTCTGTTGTATAATATGATTAACATGAGCAATAGTAGCAGTCATTAATCCACTACCTAAAGCTTTTTTAAAAGCAGCAAAATGAATTATATCATTTTCTTTTGTCATTTCAAAATCATTTTGAGGAGGAAAGAGAGATTTTGTTATTTCTTTTGTCATATATATATATATCTAGGGAGGAGCTCATGGGAGAACCACCCTTATTGCGAGAACCAATGTGAACACAACCTAAAATAGCTAAAAAAAACCTAAAAAAAAACCTAACCCCCACCCCCCCCCCCCCCCCAAAAAAAAACCTAACCCCCCCCCCCCCCCAAAAAAAAAAAACCTAAACCCCCCTCCCCCACCCCCCCAAAAACCTAAACCCCCCCCCCCCCCCCAAGCTAAAATGCTAAAAACTAAACCCCCAAAAAACCTTAAAAAATCTAAAAAAAAAATCTAAATTTTTTTTTTAAATATTTTTTATGCTCAAATCGCTACTTTTAGTGGCAAAAAAAAAATTTAAAATTTTTTTTTATTTTAAAAAAAAAAAATTAGATTTTTTTTTGCTTCGAAAAGTAGCGATTTTTATATAAAAAAATATAAAAAAAAAATTTGTGTGATTTTTAGCTATTTTTAGGCATTTTTGGTTGTGTTCACATTGGTTCTCGCGGTTCTCGCAATAAGAGGTGGTTCTCGCATGATCTTCTCCCTATATATATATATACACACACACAACCGGTGTTATAAATATTATTTAGTAATAAAACTAATTAAGTTATATCTTCATCAAACAAATATATATATATATATATATATTTCAAACTTTGTGGTTTTATATTATTTTCAAAAGTTATTTTAATAATTTATTATAAAAAACACAAATTAACCTTGTTAGTTATTACTAAGGATGTTCACAATTCGATTTAAAACCGATCAAAATGGTCATCGGTTTCATTTCACGGTCGGGTTTGTTATTAACTTTCAATTTATGTATTACGTTTACTAATATACTAGGTTAGTTCCCCGTGTGTTACACGGGTTGAACAATTTAAACTATATAATAAATATTTTTTGTAAATGCAAACCAAAGATGGAGACATTTATATACTAAATTGACATAAATGAGTTAATATAAAGAGAATGTATATATGTTACTATTATAAAAGTCATCAAAGAAACATGTAACTAAATTGTCGTTGAAAATAATACAAAAATAAATATACAATATTATATAATACTTATTATTGTATTTACGTGTTACATTATATTTAATGAGGAATAGAAAGTTACAATTATAATTCACACATTACGGAAAATTATTTGAATCCAAAAAATATTCATATAATTATTAGATTTTTAGCTTGATTGAGTAAAGTATATGGATGATCCTTGTGATTTATCAAAATTTTGAATTTAATCCCTAATTTTCCAAAAATAAACGAACACTATAGGTGGTTAGTAATGACAATCAAGTTATATATTTAGTTATTATAATAATATGACAGACAAATTAAGGACTTAAGTACGAATAATCAAGTTATATATTTAATTTAATTTAATAATAATAATATAACAAAACAAATATAGAACTTAACTATATACACAATTTCTTAAAATAAACTAATATACAATAATAAAAATCCACATAATAAATAAATGAGATATTTGAGCTTTCATCAAACGAAATTTTAAAGTTATCATTTAGATATTTTAATAAACGAAATTTTAAAAGTTATCGAATGTTTCGATAATAAATAATTATGAATTTTTTTCTAGAAGAGATTAAATTAAAATTAAACTAAATAATATAAATAATATTTAATAGGAGGGTTATCTATAATTAATTAGAAAAAATTAAATACGTTTACTAATATATTACTTTCGGATTCAAATTTAAAACTTTAATAAAAAAAACAATAATATCTTATCACAAAAACCGTTTGTAGTTATCAAGTATGTTTATTTTATTCAACCCATGTAATACACGGGGTTCTAACCTAGCATTATATATTTAAAAATTATATTCGATTATGATGTAGATATGAGAATGGTTTAAAAAAATTATACCAATATCACATGATAATACCGTGCCAAATGTTTTGGAATTTAGGTATTTGTAGCTACAAAATTTTGCTGTCATCCTCATCTCAAACAAACAAACAAAAACGCAAATGTTGATACGTGTGAAGTGTGAACGACGACAGTCAAGTCTTCCATTACTGGTATGTAGTAAAGTTGTTTGGAACTACGTTTGTGACACGAGTGACAGCCATTAACAATGGATGCACACTAACTGTTTGTGTTTATGTCTAAAAGAAAAAAAATAATTAAAAAAAAAAAGACTTAGTGGGGTGGGCTAACCGGCTAAGATAGTGGTCCGGTGCATGTGGATTTCGAGACAGCTGTTGTATTCATCGGCTCACTGCAAAAACAGTGTTCAAATCTGATTCAAAGTCTTTCTTTCTAGTTCAATCATAAAAGATTATTATATAATATGTTTAAGATAAGATCATAAGGGTGTTCGGAGTGAAGTCGGCAAAGGGTGCGGCAAAGGGTGTTGCCGCGCGGCAAACACCGCCGCCAACCTTTTGCCGACGCGGTTTGATGAATGGATCGGGGAGACAATGCCGACGCGGGGACTTGTGTCAAACGGCTATAATGCCGTTGGGGGTTTAATAAAAAAAAATCTTTTTTACCTTTATAAATTAAACAATTTCAAATACATTTTCACCAAACATTTCACTCTCATCCATTTTTACTACATTTCACTCTCATTTTTTCAAATCTTTTCAAAAAAAAATGGAAGGCTCAAACAAAGGTGAAGGCAAGAAAAAAATGGTAGGGTCCGGTTCGAAGTCGAGGGCTCAAGATAAACGTGGTTCGGGTGGTTCTAGTGTCCCGCTTCATCCCCACCTTGGGTTTGCGAATCAAACCCAACCTCCATTTTATTTTAACCAACCCATGCATCAACCTTTCGGTTATGATACCCAACCCATCCAAAATTGGATGCAACACGGTCCGACGATGACTCGACCCAGTTATTATGATTACTCCCAAGAAGCCCAAAATGCGTTTGACCCGTTTGCTTTTCAAACCCCAAGCTCACAATCACCGAGACCTTTACAAACCCCAAGGTCACAATCACCGAGAGACGTACAAGATGACTCCGATGAAGAGTTCGTGCCGGAAACCCAAGAACAAGATTTAGATGAGGATGAAGATGTTGCGGTTGAAGAAAATCCCGTGAACGAAAATGAAGCCGCACCGGAAAGAAAAGGAAAAGCGAAACGGGAAACTTGGACGCCTAGACAAGAAGAGGCGTTGGCAAAGGCTTTTGTTCATTGCACTTTGAATAAAAAGAAAGGCAATCAACAAAAGGCGGATGGGTTTTGGAAGAAATTTCTAAACCACTTCAATCAAACGGTCGGAGGAAGTAACCGAACCCACCACCAAGTTCGATCAAAATGGATCACGATGCAAACAAAATTGAACACATTCAACGGTCTATATCATCAAGCGGTATACTTTATTTTTTTTATACGGTTTATTTTTTAACGAAATATTTGGATTAAGTTGTTGATAATTTATTATTTTAGGATCGTTTACGTCCTAGCGGGAGTGACGATGCTTTTGTAATGAAGCAAGCGCTAAAGGATTACAAAAGCAAAGAAAAAATGATTTTGTTCATATTGCGGCTTGGGAGATTGTTAGAACAAATCAAAAGTGGTCGCCGGTACCTTTGTTGGGTGAAGAAAGCTCCGGCTCGAGTCAAAAAAGAAAGTCTTCGGATTCGGGAAATTATAGAGCGGATACACCAAATGTCGAAGTCTCGAGCGGATTCGGTATTCCCGACATAAACGAGGATCCCTCGCCAAGACGACAAACGAGAAAGGAGAAAAAGGACAAAGGGCCGTCTTCAAGAAACAAAGATCCAAGAGATATAACACACAAATTCGAAGAGTACAAGGCCATGAAAAAAGAGATAATGGAAATTAAACGTATACGAGAAGAAAAATACTTGACCTTGGCGGATGAGCAACGAGAGGCGTTGTGTCGCAACCCCCGTCCCCTAACTACCCGGGAACGGGCGGCCGCAGCCAGTTTCAGTCGTATCGGTGTTTATCAGTTTGGCAGCGGAATTTACATCAGGACCGTAGTTAGGAAATATTTTATCAGTGTAAAATACCACGCTTTTATAATATTAAACACATGAAAAAATTCCAAGTTTCAAGTACACACATTTTAATAGGGATAAACCCTATTTTATTTAAATAAAACATCTCTTTATTTTAGGTAACTTTATAGCCACTTTTCCAAGACTTCAGTGCTGTCCAGCTGGCTTCTATTTGGCTTTCACATTTTGTTACATGAAACGCGTTTAAAAACATTTTGTCAGTGGGAAATACTGGTGAGTGAATCCCAGTTTAATCAAGACAAGTAAAACCATTTTACAGTATTGAGGGCGGTCGCGCAATTACATTTGTTTCCATCTACTTTAATTACCAACCACGGTACTGTCACCCCGACTTGTGGTCATGTTACTACTCACAGTGTAGTAACAACTTTTGTATACAAAACCCCAACATACCGACAATAATTGTAGAATACAAATACTCAATCACTGTTAATTATAATGTAAAACAATTGAGGTTTTGTAAAAACAGTTTACAAAAAGGAGATTACTCACATTGCTGTCTTAGGGTTTTCCTTTATGATTTCCTGGTGATTATCTATTAATTACACAATGCACACGTGTTAGTATAATAACCCAATATTTACATTAGTAATACCCTTCCCTAGAAAAAATTCCAACGACTACGTCGGGCAGAACCACGATAGCCGTTACGGAACCTTAGATCAATCAGGCAGCGTATCTAATACGTAACCGGGGGTTAAAATACTTACAACGGGGCAAAACTTCGTTATTTAGGGGGGTATTATGCCCGATACTATTCTAAATATTCATAATATTGAGAGAGAGATCGAATGTCTGAGCGAGTTGGGACTGAATGCTCGACCTCTCTATATATAGGGCTGTTCAGAGGGTCTGTCGCGCCCCGCGAAGACCACACCAAGGTCTTACACGGCCCGCGACATAGGGTTGTAGGGCCTAGCTATGACCAATCAGCACTCATAGACTCGACACACAGCCCGGCACGTGGCAGCACCGGATGCAACCTGATCACCTATTTGTCGCGCCCCGCGTAAGAGACCCTAAAGGTCTACGCGGCCCGCGAGCGCCACTAATTTCTTGTTTTTATTTTATTCTTAAATGTATAAGGTATTTTGGGCTCGGTTTTCGTGTACGGGGTGTATTTTGAGACGTCTAGGGACATTATAATTATATTAGGGGTGTCGAAAATATTTTTGGAGGTTTGTTATATCCTCCCCACCTTGTTTTAGAACTCGTCCTCGAGGTCTACTGGAATAAGTGTGGATATTTTCCTTTGCATCTCTGATTCAAACTCCTATGTGTACTTTGGTCCTCTTTTAGAATCCCACTTTACTTTGACTAAAACCAATCTCTTGTGTTTGAGATTCTTGACTTTCCTGTCTTCGATTTGTAAAGGCCTCTCTACAAACTTTAGCTTTTCATTTACCTCTATATCTTTAAGAGGTATTATTAACGATTCATCGGCTAAACACTTTTTGAGATTGCATACATGAAATACATCATGTATTCCTGCCATTCCTTCTGGCAGTTGTAGCTGATAAGCTACAGGTCCTATTCTTCTGGTAATCTCAAAAGGTCCAATATACATGGGGCTTAGCTTTCCTCTTTTGATGAATCTGACAACTCCCTTCCAAGGTGAGACTTTTAACAACACCTTGTCTCCTACCTGAAATTCCAATTGCTTTCGCCTGTTATTAGCATAGCTCTTTTGTCGATCACGTGCTGCTTTTAGTCTTTCTTTGACTTGGACAATCTTGTCGGTTGTTTCTTGTACTATCTCAGGTCCAGATAGTTGCTTTTCTCCAATTTCTGCCCAACAGACTGGGGTTCGGCACTTTCGTCCATAAAGTGCTTCAAATGGTGCAGCATTGATACTTGTATGATAACTGTTATTGTAAGAAAATTCTATTAATGGTAAGTGGTCATCCCAATTACCTCTGAAGTCAATTACACAAGCTCTAAGCATATCTTCCATTGTCTGAATTGTCCTTTCGCTTTGTCCGTCCGTTTAAGGATGATAAGCGGTGCTTAGATTTAGCTTGGTTCCCATAGCTTTTTAGAAACTTGTCCAAAAATGTGAGGTAAAACGGCTATCTCTATCGGATACAATTGATAAAGGAATACCGTGTAATGAAACTATTTCATTTACATATAATTTGGCTAACTGTTCCATACCGAAAGTTTCTTTCATTGGTAGGAAATGAGCTGACTTAGTTAACCTATCTATAATTACCCAGATTGTATCATTACCTTTTCGTCTCTTGGGTAATTTGGTAACAAAATCCATCGTTATCAATTTTCATTTCCAAACTGGCATTTCTAACTGTTGCAATAAACCGGAGGGTTTCTGATGTTCAGCTTTAACCTGTGAACAGGTTAGACACTTGGCAACATAAGCCGCTATATCCTTCTTCATTCCTATCCACCAATTTTTTTTTCTCAAGTCCTGGTACATCTTATCACTTCCAGGATGCATCGTATACTTAGACTTATAGGCTTCTTCTAATATACGATGACGTAGGTTTCCTAATTTGGGTATCCACATTCTTTTCTTATGAAATCTCCAAATTCCATCTGTTCCTTGTTCTAATTCCTTAATCATTCCTTTCAGTTTCTCAGTATCGTCCATGATTACTGATTCTCATGATATTTTCGACTTAAAGCATCGGCTACTACATTTGCCTTTCCTGCATGATACTAGATATTACAATCATAATCGCTAAGAAATTCCATCCAGCGTCTTTGTCTCATATTCAACTCCTTTTGTCCGAAAACATACCTTAAACTCTTATGATCTGTGAAAATGGTAAACTTACTACCGTAAAGGTAATGTCTCCAAATTTTCAGGCAAAAATTATAGCTCCTAATTCTAAATCATGGGTTGAATAATTCTCTTCATGATTCTTAAGTTGTCTAGAGGCGTAAGCTATAACCTTTTGGTGTTGCATCAACACACATCCATACCCTAATTTGGATGCGTCACAATAGACTACAAAGTCTTCTGTTCCTTCTGGTAACGCGAGTATGGGTGCGTTGGTTAATCTTTGCTTAAGAATTCTAAAGACTTCTTCTTGTTTTGGTCCCCAATCAAACTTAACAGCTTTACAGGTTAACTTGGTTAAGGGAATGACTATTTTAGAAAAATATTGAAAAAATCTTCTATAATAACCGGCCAATCCTAAGAAACTTCTAACCTCTGTTGGTGACTCAGGGGTTTTCCATTTAGTAATTGCCTCAATCTTTATGGAATCCACATGAATTCCTTCATGATTGACTAAATGCCCAAGAAACTGTACTTGTTCTAGCCAAAACTCGCACTTCGAAAACTTTGCATAAAGCTTTTCTTTTCTCAATAAACTTAGAAGTGCATGCAGATGTGCTGCATGTTCCTTTTTATTCTTAGAGTAAATGAGAATATCATCTATAAAGACAATTATGAATTTATCCAAATATGGCTTACATATTCGGTTCATCATGCCCTTAAATGCAGCTGGGGCATTGGTTAAACTAAATGGCATGACAGTAAATTCATAATGGCCATACCTCGTTCTGAATGCGGTCTTAGGAATGTCCTCTTCCTGTACCTTTAATTGATGATATCCTGAACATAAATCGATTTTAGAAAAGAATCGAGCTCCTTGTAATTGATTAAACAAATCATCATTCTCGGTAATGGGTACCGATTTTTAATCGTGACTTTATTCAATTCACGGTAATCAATGCACATTCGCATTGACCCGTGTTTCTTTTTGACAAATAAGATTGGTGTTCCCCATGGCGATGAACTTGGCTGTACAAATCCTTTTTCTAGCAGTTCGTCTAACTGTTTCTTTAACTCTTGCATTTCTGCTGGTGTCACACCCCCACCGCGTAAAACAACAAACCGCGGCGGAAACGTCGGGGAGTGATGCGACAGAATTATTGTTTCAACAACCATGGTAATTAAAGTTTTGTATTATTAGAAATAAAGTTTACATTGTCTTGGAATTTAAATAAAACATAACATAATAATTTTGTTTTAAGTCACTAAGGCCCAAGTCCGCCTAAGTGTAGCACAAGCATTATCATGCATTAGCACCTGAAACACATGCGAAAATAGGTACGTCAGCATAAAAATGCTTGTTAGATACATAGGTTTTGTATATGCATAATTCATGACTTGTAGTTTAAAGAAGGGTTTAACAAAAAGTAGTCATGAACCTTGTAAAATGTTTTCTTTTATAAAATTACGTGAAAACCAATATGAAAATCAAATGATAATAAAAGAAATCTGCATGGTTAAATAAATAACCAAGTAAAAGTGAATTTGTATAAAATATGTAATTTGTAAAACAACGTCGTGTTCTTGTAAAAATGTATCATGTCTTCGCCCAAGTGACTTAGATAACGCAACAATGTATAATACAATAAAAGCACTTATATATAGGAAGTACCAGCGGCGTATCCACCATGCTTTTATCATATAACACATAGCCCCGTTACATAAGTCACTTATTAATAACCAACCAAAATGTCTTGTTCAATGTCAAAATGTTTATGTGGAAACCATGTTCAATGTCATGTGTGAAATGTATCATGTATAACCAAATGTAATGAATAGCAAGTAGAAAGTATCTACTCAAACTATGTGATAATGTTAATGTGAAAACAAATGTCATGTATGGTGAATAACTAGTAATTACTCATTCCCATAAGAAATGTACAAAACAAATTTTTTTTGAATAAACCTAAGTTTAAATCAAATGTTATGTTTTGCAGAAAACAATGCTTTATGATTACAAACATTTATGCAGTAATGTTAATCGCATACATTCAAGCCTTGCGACTGTGGCGACAAACCCTTAAACAAATTAAAGGTTTATCTAAGTTATGTATATCGGATTTTGTCATTCCCAACTTCCAAACAAACCTAGGAAGTCGGAAACGGGAGTTGTCAAGTCCTATGGTACCATTACATACTACCGGGCGGCGTAGCTAATGTTAATGAATGTATTATTGTCCCGATTAAACATACCAAATGTCATAACCAATGTAGCATGTGAAAACCATGTACTAAGTATGCTAAGTAAACATACATAGTAGAAATGTTCATGAAATCAATGTGCTAGTATGCTAAGTAAACATACA
This sequence comes from Helianthus tuberosus, assembly GCA_030545235.1. Taxonomy (NCBI): domain Eukaryota; kingdom Viridiplantae; phylum Streptophyta; class Magnoliopsida; order Asterales; family Asteraceae; genus Helianthus; species Helianthus tuberosus. The sequence goes on along the minus strand of CM060396.1, from coordinate 26,306,526 downwards.
TAGCAAAGATGTTTATGAAATCAATGTGCTAGCATGCTAAGTAAACATACATAGCAAAGATGTTTATGAAATCAATGTGCTAGCATGCTAAGTAAACATACATAGAAAAACATAATTGAAAGCATGTACTATATGTGTACTAGATGAAACTAGCATGATTATGCCATAAAAGCAATGAAAGCATGAAAGTAACATGTAAGCACAAGTGTTTCACCCCAAAATATTTGAAAGCGGTAAAGGAGGGGAACTATGTACTCACTTGGGATTGCCTAATAGTCTTGAGATTAAGACCAAATAAGGCTCCAAGGATCACGAATCAATCGGCAGTTGGTGTTCAAAGGCTAGAAGGATGATCTTAGAACTCAGGTGGGTGGTCCCTTTGCAGGTGTTCCTCCACTTAGAGTTCCAAAATTGAAATGAGCAAAGAACATGGAAGAAGTAGGAGGGTATTTATAGTTGTGGTGAGGCTCTAGGATCATTCCAAGTGGTCTGTGTGGCCACCAAGCAAGAAGTCCTAGCCATACATGTGTAAATGACAGCTATCCTTTGCTTGGAGAGGTGTTAACTTGGCTACCACACAAAGAAATTGCAAGAATGGCCCCTGAATTATCAATCTAATGCTGGCGTGGCACGAGAGGGAGGCCATAGGGCCGTCACGCGACGCGAGGATGTAGCTGGAACTTTCAGAAATTGACAAGAATGGTCCCTGCACGTGTTTAAGCTTGTTTTCGACGTTTTTAACCTCCGTAAAGTCATTTTCAAGGCTCTACAAATTCGTCAAAGTGTAGGGGACCTGAAATATGCTCGGAAATATTACGGATGTCGGTTCGTTTGGTCGTACGATCACGTTGTTCGGTTATTTATGACGAAACTCGAACGGACGCGAAAACGAACCAAATTAAGCGACGAATGGTATTTTTGCATTCCGATCACTAAAATAAAAAAAATTTAGTGTCTACAAAAATTTTGGATGTCCAGATGTGGTCAGAACGTAAGATATGCGCGTAAATGCAAACTTACGTCGTTTTTGACACTTTTAGTCCGTGTAAGATCAAATAAGCATGTTTTCGCACAACGAACCTATCAAAGCTTATTTCTAAGATATGTTTAGGTTGTATATGGTATGTTTAGCTTATGATCAAGTTCCGGACTATACGTTGCCCTACGAAACGGCAGACTTTTGCAGTTTGACGCAAATAGTCCCTGTGAGCGAATAAACTTGTTTTTGCCATACCAAACCCTTTAAAACTTATTTATAAAACACAGCTGTTCCAGAGTGTTTGTCGCGTTAAACTGATTATATTTACATATCAGTTTGCGTATAACTTTCCAGAAAGCGATATAGAGTTCAAAATCGATCAAAAATCAAAATGCGCAAAGTATCAAACATAAATAACAAACATTGGGATCAAAATACATTGTTTTATTAATATTGGATTGTTCAGAGTTTGTACAATGATTATACAAACACAGATGTCACAGTCTCCCCTACTTTAGGAAATTTCGTCCTGAAATTTATTTAGAGGAAACTTGTGAGAATAGATGAGGATATTTCGCTTTCATCTGATCTTCACGTTCCCAAGTAAATTCTGGGCCACATTTAGATTCCCAGCGAACTTTGGCAATAGGTATGCGCTTGTGTTTGAGCTTTTTGACTTCACGGTCCATGATTTCCACAGGTTTCTCAACGAAGTGCATCATGTTATCAACACGAATTTCATCAAGTGGTATGTGGAGGTTCTCATCAGCTAAACACTTTTTGAGATTGGACACGTGGAAAGTTGGATGAACATTTCCAAGTTCAGGAGGTAGCTCCAGTCTGTAGGCTACTTTTCCGATTCTTTCAACGATCTTGAATGGTCCAACATATCGTGGTGCAAGTTTTCCTTTCTTTCCAAATCTAATCACACCTTTCCAAGGGGATACCTTGAGTAGGACGTGATCACCGACTTGAAATTCTAAGGGCTTGCGTCATCGATTCGCGTAACTCTTTTGACGGCTTCTAGCTGTCTGAAGGTTATCACGAATCTTCTTGACTTTGTCTGTAGTCTCTAGAATGAGTTCAGGTCCAGTAAGCTGAGCTTTGCCTATCTCATTCCAGCAGACCAGTGAACGACATTTTCGACCGTATAAAGCTTCGAAAGGAGATATGTTAATGCTAGAGTGATAACTATTGTTGTAGGAAAATTCGATCAACGGTAGATGCGAATCCCAACTACCACCAAAATCAATCACACACGCTCTAAGCATATCCTCCAGTGTCTGGATTGTTCTCTCAGATTGACCATCCGTTTGCGGATGATATGTTGTGCTCAAATTAAGTTGGGTACCCATGGCAGATTGCATGGTTCTCCAAAAGCGAGACGAGAATCGAGCATCTCTGTCATATATAATGTTCAAAGGAACACCATGTCGAGATACAATCTCATCAACATATATCTTGGCAAGCTTGTCAGCAGATAGATCCTCACGGATCGGCAAGAAATGTGCTGACTTTGTAAGACGATCAACAACAACCCAAATGGCGTCATGACCTCTTTTAGTGCTTGGCAGCTTGGTAATGAGATCCATTGCAATGTTTTCCCATTTCCAAACCGGTATCTCTGGTTGCTCCAATAATCCAGAGGGATATTGATGTTCTGCCTTAACCTTAAGACAAGTAAGGCATTTGGAAACATATAAGGCAATGTCTTTCTTCATACCCGGCCACCAATACTGGGTTCGAAGATCCTTATACATTTTGTCTGCACCAGGATGAATAGAATAACGAGACTTGTGAGCTTCATCCATTAACAAGGTGCGAAGATTGTCTATACTTGGGACCCACAAACGGCCCATGAAATAGAATATCCCAAAGTCTTTCAGTTCAAGTTCAGGCTTAATATGACACGGTAATTCTTTACCCATCAAGCCTTGTGTAACACAAGTATGTTGAGCCTGAGAAATGCGGGTTTGAATATCAGATCGAAACTGAACACAGTGAAGCTTGACACGTTCCTTACGACTCAATGCGTCAGCCACGACATTCGCCTTACCAGGATGGTAGCGAATTTCGCAATCGTAATCGTTTAGGAGTTCAACCCAACGTCGTTGCCTCATGTTTAGTTCTTTCTGATTGAAGATATGCTGGAGACTCTTGTGGTCAGTAAACACTACGCACTTTGTACCGTACAGGTAGTGTCTCCAGATTTTGAGAGCAAAAACTACTGCACCCAACTCAAGATCATGAGTAGTGTAATTTTTCTCGTGTACCTTCAGCTGTCTTGATGCATAAGCTATGACTTTGTTTCTTTGCATAAGAACGCAGCCAAGGCCTAAGTTAGATGCATCATAGTACACAACAAAATCGTCGTTACCCTCGAGCAAAGATAGAATAGGGGCATCACAGAGTTTCTGTTTCAAGGTCTGAAAAGCTTCTTCCTGTTTGGATCCCCACTCAAAAGGTTTATTCTTCTGAGTTAAAGCAGTGAGAGGAACCACAATTTTGGAGAAGTTTTCAATGAAACGGCGGTAATAACCCGCTAGACCAAGAAATGAACGAACTTCGGTAGGAGTAGTAGGTGTATCCCAATCCTTAATCGCACTGATTTTGGCGGGATCTACCTGAATACCTTGTTCGTTGACTATGTGCCCCAAAAATTGAACTTCCTTAAGCCAGAATTCGCACTTGGAGAATTTGGCGAAAAATTGTTCTTTCTTTAGGAGTTCCATTGTAAGACGGAGATGTTGCTCATGATCAGCTCGTGTCTTAGAATAGATCAGTATGTCATCAATGAAAACGATGATGAACTTGTCCAAATAAGGCTTACAAACCCTATTCATTAAGTCCATGAAAACAGCAGGAGCATTTGTTAAACTGAAAGGCATAACAGTGAACTCATAATGACCATATCGCGTACGAAAAGCTGTCTTGGGAATATCCTCTTCAAGAACTTGAAGTTAATGATACCCAGAACGCAGATCAATCTTTGAAAAGCAAGTAGCGCCTTGTAGCTGATCAAAGAGATCATCAATGCGAGGTAGGGGATATCGATTCTTGATGGTAAGCTTGTTGAGCTCACGGTAATCGATACACATCCTGAAAGATCCGTCTTTCTTTTTCACAAATAGGACGGGAGCACCCCAGGGCGAAATGCTCGGGCGGACGAATCCTTTGTCAGATAGCCCCTGAAGTTGTTTAGATAACTCTTGCATCTCAGATGGTGCAAGACGATAAGGTGATTTGGCAATAGGATTCGCACCAGGTATGAGATCGATGCGAAACTCAACTTGGCGTGCTGGGGGTAAACCAGGTAATTCTCCAGGAAATACCTCTGGATAATCCCGAACAATAGGGATATCTTGGATAGTCTTACCCTTTCCTTTAACCTCTACGACATGTGCTAAGAAAGCAACATATTTCTTTCGTAGGTATTTTTGGGCTTGGGTACAAGACATGAGTTTAAGGCTACTAGCAGGTTTCTCCCCACGAACTTCTAAGATCTCACCAGTCGAGAGCGGTATGCGGACAATCTTCTCAAAGCAAACCACCTCAGCATGGTACTTGGCTAACCAATCCATTTCCACTATAATATCGAAGCTCCCGAGTTGCATCGGTGTGAGGTCAATAGGGAAAAGATGGTTATTAAGGTTCAACTGGCAATTTCGAAGAACAGAGTCGAGTACAACAGGTTCACCACTAGCTACTTCTACTATCAAGGGCTTTCCTAGTTTTGTTCTAGTCATCGAAAGCAAAGGCTCAAATGCTAAGGACACAAAAATCTTATCGGCACCCGAATCAAATAGAACAGAAGCAGGATGGTTGTTAACAAGGAACGTACCGTTCACCACTTCGTTATCCGCACGCGCCTCATTAGCATTCAGATTGAAATTTCTACCACGAGCCGGTGCTTGATTCACATTTGCCAACCTCGGGCAGTTGTTCCTGTAGTGGGTCAGATCCCCACAGTTGAAACATGAACCAGGCGGATAGTGAGGTCGTGCAAGCTGTTGAGGAGGGTTTTGTACATGGTTTTGTACCGCCTGGTTTTGGTTAGGAGCAAAGCGGCAGGTATTTGCAAGATGACCAGACTTGCCACAATTTGTGCAGATGCGACATTGTACCTGTGGCTGGTGATGACTGTTACATCTGTTGCACAAAGGTGCGTTACCAGCATACTGCTTTTTGGCAGCGGGTTGTGCAGGCTGATTAGGAGCAGCCTGATTAGTCTGAGCAGTAACAACGAAGTTCTTGGAAGCCTTACGCTTCCTCGATTTCTTTGAAGACTCAGCAGCCTTCTTACCCTTCTGCTCTTTGGTGCTATCAGTTTTTTTCTGCTTCTTGTCACCTTTTCTGTGGAGTTTACCCTTTTTGACTTGTGACTCAGTAAGGGTAGCAGCTAGCTCAATGGCCTGTCGGACGGTAGTAGGGTTGCTGCCAGTGACAATATCCTGAACAGGATCTGGCAAACCGTCTATGTACTTCTCAATAGCCTTATCCAAAGGTGTGACCATTGTAGGACAGAGCAAGCTTAACTCCTCGTATCTGTCAGTCTAAGCCCGGTGTTCACCACTGTCTTGCTTCAAGTCATGGAACTCATTTTCAAGTGCCCTCTGCTCGTGACGAGGGCATAACTCTCTCATCATGGGAGGTCTAAGTTCCTCCCATGTCTAACACAAAGCAACATCAGCACCTCGGTCTCTCATTATCCCATTCCACCATGTGAGAGCCCTCTTTTGGAATACACTCGAAGCAAACTCGACCTTACGATTGTTAGGACACTGAACATGGTGACAGGTGCTCTCAAGACTCTCAAACCACTGCAGAAGCCCTGTTGCTCCTTCAGAACCACTAAACTTGAGTGGTTTAGCCGAGTTAAAGCTTTTGAAATTGCACGGAGCAGGTGCATTATTGTTATTGTTGGCTTGGTTTATTTGAGTGATGAGATTTGGTAGCGTAGCAGCCATCTGCTGTGCTATAATAGCTGCCAGTTCGGCATCAGGTTGTTGAACGTTACATCGAGGAGGCATTCTAAAAGAGGAAACATGAGAGAAAACGAGTGAGATGATGTGATGAAAGAAATGAGATGTTAATAAAAATCGACAAAATATAAAGATGGTGGTCATTCGTTTGTTACCACAAAGCAAATAAATGACACACAGTGACAAATCAAAGTAAATAGGTCACAATAATGTATCGCTGAAGACATGCTCGCTTATAAGTGAACACTCACCCCAAGAGTTCCCAGGTAAGAGTGATTGGTCCGATAATGCGGATTTGTACGAACACTCTAGCCTTAGACAGAAAACTCAGGGTACATGCATTCACTCTTCCAGTTTGCACGTGTTCACATTATTTAGACCCAAACTTTGACGAGATTTTGAAAAATTTGGAAGGCATTAAGCCAAAATAAGTCATCTAAGGATAGATGATTGATTTCAAAATCATTTTGGAAATTGTGTTCATGTTTTTGGTAATCACCTAAGGATAGGTGACGTGTATTGTTTTAAGATCTAAACACAAGTAAACTTGTGTTAGGGTCCTAGAAAGTTATAGTCTAGGTCAAAGCATTACTAATAACCTAATTCCATATAACCATTGGCTCTGATACCAACTCTTATGTCACACCCCGACCGCGTAAAACAACAAACCGCGGCGGAAACGTCGGGGAGTGATGCGACAGAATTATTGTTTCAACAACCATGGTAATTAAAGTTTTGTATTATTAGAATTAAAGTTTACATTGTCTTGGAATTTAAATAAAACATAACATAATAATTGTCTTTTAAGTCACTAAGGCCCAAGTCCGCCTAAGTGTAGCACAAGCATTATCATGCATTAGCACCTCAAACACATGCGAAAATAGGTACGTTAGCATAAAAATGCCTGTGAGATACATAGGTTTTGTATATGCATAATTCATGACTTGTAGTTTAAAGAAGGGTTTAACAAAAAGTAGTCATGAACCTTGTAAAATGTTTTCTTTTATAAAATCACGTGAAAATCAATATGAAAATCAAATGATAATAAAAGAAATCTGCATGGTTAAATAAATAACCAAGTAAAAGTGAATTTGTATAAAATATGTAATTTGTAAAACAACGACGTGTTCTTGTAAAAATGTATCATGTCCTCGCCCAAGTGACTTAGATAACGCAACAATGTATAATACAATAAAAGCACTTATATATAGGAAGTACCAACTGCGTATCCACCATGCTTTTATCATATAACACATAACCCCGTTACATAAGTCACTTATTAATAACCAACCAAAATGTCTTGTTCAATGTCAAAATGTTTATGTGTAAACCATGTTCAATGTCATGTGTGAAATGTATCATGTATAACCAAATGTAATGCATAGCAAGTAGAAAGTATCTACTCAAACTATGTGATAATGTTAATGTGAAAACAAATGTCATGTATGGTGAATAACTAGTAATTACTCATTCCCATAAGAAATGTACAAAACAAAGTTTTTTTTGAATAAACCTAAGTTTAAATCAAATGTTATGTTTTGCAGAAAACAATGCTTTATGATTACAAACATTTATGCAGTAATGTTAATCGCATACATTCAAGCCTTGCGACTGTGGCGACAAACCCTTAAACAAATTAAAGGTTTATCTAAGTTATGTATATCGGATTCTGTCATTCCCAACTTCCAAACAAACCTAGGAAGTCGGAAACGAGAGTTGTCAAGTCCTATGGTACCATTACATACTACCGGGCGGCGTAGCTAATGTTAATGAATGTATTATTGTCCCGATTAAACATACCAAATGTCATAACCAATGTAGCATGTGAAAACCATGTTCTAAGTATGCTAAGTAAACATACATAGTAGAAATGTTCATGAAATCAATGTGCTAGTATGCTAAGTAAACATACATAGCAAAGATGTTTATGAAATCAGTGTGCTAGCATGCTAAGTAAACATACATAGCAAAGATGTTTATGAAATCAATGTGCTAGCATGCTAAGTAAACATACATAGCAAAACATAATTGAAAGCATGTACTATATGTGTACTAGATGAAACTAGCATGATTATGTCATAAAAGCAATGAAAGCATGAAAGTAACATGTAAGCACAAGTGTTTCACCCCAAAATATTTGAAAGCGGTAAAGGAGGGGAACTATGTACTAACTTGGGATTGCCTAATAGTCTTGAGATTAAGAACAAATAAGGCTCCAAGGATCACGAATCAACCGGCACTTGGTGTTCAAAGGCTAGAAGGATGATCTTAGAACTGAGGTAGGTGGTCCCTTTGCAGGTGTTCCTCCACTTAGAGTTCCAAAATTGAAATAAGAAAAGAACATGGAAGAAGTAGGAGGGTATTTATAGTTGTGGTGAAGCTCTAGGATCATTCCAAGTGGTTTGTGTGGCCACCAAGCAAGAAATCCTAGCCATACATGTGTAAATGACAGCTATCCTTTGCTTGGAGAGGTGTTAACTTGGCTACCACACAAAGAAATTGCAAGAATGGCCCCTGAATTATCAACCTGATGCTGAAAACAACAGTTCTTTCCAGATCTGATGCTGAAGTGGCGCGACAAGGAGGCCATAGGGCCGTCGCGCGACGCGAGGATGTAGCTGGAACTTTCAGAAACTGACAGGAATGGTCCCTGCACGTGTTTAAGCTTGTTTTCGACGTTTTTAACCTCCGTAAAGTCATTTTCAAGGCTCTACAAAGTCGTCAAAGTGTAGGGGACCTGAAATATGCTCGGAAATATTACGGATGTCAGTTTGTTTGGTCGTACGGTCACGTTGTTTGGTTATTTACGACGTAACTCGAACGGACGCGAAAACGAACCAAATTAAGCGACGAATGGTATTTTTGCATTCCGATCACTAAAATAAAAATATTTTAGTGTCTACAAAAATTTTGGATGTCCAGATGTGGTCAGAACGTAAGATATGCGTGTAAATGCAAACTTACATCGTTTTTGACACTTTTAGTCCCTGTAAGATCAAATAAACATGTTTTCGCACACCGAACCTATCAAAGCTTATTTCTAAGCTATGTTTAGGTTGTATATGGTATGTTTAGATTATGATCAAGTTCCGGACTATACGTTGCCCTAAGAAACGGCAGACTTTTGCAGTTTGACGCAAATAGTCCCTGTGAGCGAATAAACTTGTTTTTGCCATACCAAACCCTTTAAAACTTATTTATAAGTTATGTAAAGGTTATTTAAGGTATGTTAAGCTTATGTTGCTGTTCCGGAGTGTTTCTCGCGTTAAACTGATTACGTTTACGTATCAGTTTGGGTATAACTTTCCAGAAAGCGATATAGAGTTCAAAATCGATAAAAAATCAAAATGCGCAAAGTATCAAATATATATAACAAACATTGGGATCAAAATAAATTGTTTTATTAATATTGGATTGTTCAGAGTTTGTACAATGATTACACAAACACAGATGTCACAGCTGGTGCCAAGCGGTAGGGTGCTTTGGCAATTGGTGCTGTTCCTGGTAGCAGATGAATTCTGAATTCAACTTCCCTGTCTGGTGGTAGCCCTGGTAATTCTTCTGGGAATACATCTAAAAATTGAGATACTACAGGGATATCTTTTAATTTTTTCCCTTTAGTGTTAATGATTATAGAAATCATATACACTATTGATCCTTTCCTAGCATAACTTGTTGTTTTCATCACAGAGATGAATTTTGTGGATCTAGTTGGCTTGTCTCCTTTAATTGTGATCTTTTCACCTTTTGGTGAATTTACTTGTATTAACTTTTGATCACATAAAATACTGGCTTTGTTGGCTATTAACCAATCCATTCCTAATACAACATCAAATCCTGCCAGATTTATTGGGAAAGATTTGCAATAAACTTTTGATTTAAAAATTTTATTCTTGATCCCTGCAAGATTTCGGTAATCTTAATGGTCTCTTCATTTGTTGTCTCTACTAGACATTCTTATGGGAGTTTAGTTAATTGTTGATTGAGAAGTTTGCAAAATGAAGTATTAATAAAACTGTGGTTTGCACCAGAGTCAAATAATACTTTAGCAAAAACATCAACAACTAAAAACGTACCGGCTATCACGTCCGGAATTATCTTGGCTTCTTCTGCAGTCAGAACAAATGCTCTAGCATTTTTAGTAGTCTTGTTGTTTGTAGCTGGAGCCAGTTTTGGACAGTTCGTCCTGATATGTCCTTTTTCTCCACAATTGAAGCATACTCCATTACTGGGTTTCTTCCTGCAGTTTTCTTCCTTGTGTCCCGGTATCTTGCAAAAGTCGCAGTAGGTGGAGCATCTTCCTGAATGTTTCTTCTTACAGGCTTTGTAGTAAGGTGTAGAGGTAGAACCTATATTTTTTCCTAGATTGGAGGATAGTGTTCCACCATTCTAAAGCCGAGTTCTTAAACAAATTGGAGGCAAACATTATCTTATCCTCTTCTGCGCATTTGCTTATTTTTAAGACTGCCTGAGTCTTTTCTATCCAGCGTAGAGCTGCAACGGCCCCTTCATTGCCCGATAATTCCATTGGTTTACAAGACCAGAATTCTTTATAAGAACAACCATAAGACATGGTTCTTCTTCTTTTGGGAATGGGCACTTGAAGTATGGGTCCATTGTTTACGCTGTTTTCTGGTTCAGTAGGTCGTTTACTGCCATGGTTACTTTTATTATCAGCTTCCCTAACCGTTTGGGTAATATATGGCATCGCGTCTATAATTCCTTGTGCCACTATGTGTTGGATGGCACTGTTATCCACTTGGTTTCCATTATTATTGTTATTCTGGTTTTCCTGGTTCACTTCGTTGTCCATCTGAATTTTAAACATTTACCACATCTTAATATCAAAAAATAGTATTTAATGCAAACGATCACGTAACAAGCATATTGATCAAAATCGTCGAACATTGCGACTTACTCTTTTTTATATTATGCGTCTAATACAAACTGGAACTGAAATTTAAAATTACAATACTATTAGGCATCCGTAGCTATTGTCTAGATTTTTTTTTCAAACATACACACATATTATATATATATTATTATTTTATTATTATTATTACTATTACTGGTATGGGTTTATCCAGAACTCCATATTACGCTCGTCATACTTCCAGACAAGTCGTTCTCCTATCTGCCTCATCCTCTCACTTCCTTCTAAAATCTCCTCACCAAAGGTTTGGAGCTCTTGCACATTTTCAGCGTTCATTGGTGGTGCAGGGGCTGGTACTGGGTTTGGGAACTAGGGCATAGGTTCTTGGTAAGGATAAGGGTTCTCTAGAATTTCCCTGATGTATTGGTCATTATCATAGTAGGGATCTAGAGGGTTCAGGTCTGGGTAAGCTGCTAGGTTTGGCATGGGTTCGTCTTCTGGTATTGGGTAGGGTTGCTGGTAATCCCTATGGTCGTCAAACCACGAGTCATAGTCTGGGTCTGAAGGATGGGGTGCTGGTATCCTAGGTATCTCAGCTGGGTCAAAGTCAGGCATTGGGATTTGGTTTTCTAGGTCGGCTTCAATTTCCATTGGCTGTGTGGGAAACAGTGGTAATGGCTGGGGTGCTACGAGTTGCTCTAGATTAGGGTTTGCGGCTGTAGTTGCTAGGATATGAAAATTTGCTACACTCCTATTGAGCATATCCTGAGTGTGCGCATCTGTTTCTCTTTTAACGGCTGCTAAAGCTCGCTGCTGTTGTAACTTTTTCATCTTTTTTCTACGTTCATGCGCTCCTCTGCTGAACCATCCTCTCTTCTTGGGAGGGAATGGCTCTTCAGATTGGGCCTTGAACACGAATATCCCATCTTCGTTGTCAGCCGAATACCCTGAAAGGGATGGCTGTGAAGAGGTGCCTTCGTCCCTAGGTGAGTTGGACAACTGACGGTAAGCGTCTGAAGGTCCTTGGTCACTCATACTGTAAACTAACAAACTGTCAAATAACACACAACAATAATATACAGATATGCACTAGTTTCGTAATAATTTCCTAACATATTGAATAATATTTTGGTGTCAGCAGAACACTTCTGTGGCTGAATCAGTGGCTTAGCTCTGATACCACCTTCTGTCGCAACCCCCGTCCCCTAACTGCCCGGGAACGGGCGGCCGCGGCCAGTTTCAGTGGTATCGGTGTTTATCAGTTTGGCAGCGGAATTTACATCAGGACCGTAGTTAGGAAATATTTTATCAGAGTAAAATACCACGCTTTTATAATATTAAACACATGGGAAAATCCCAAGTTTCAAGTACACACATTTTAATAGGGATAAACCCTATTTTATTTAAATAAAACATCTCTTTATTTTAGGTAACTTTATAGCCACTTTTCCAAGCATTCAGTGCTGTCCAGCTGGCTTCTATTTGGCTTTCACATTTTGATACCTGAAACGCGTTTAAAAACATTTTATCAATGGGAAATACTGGTGAGTGAATCCCAGTTTAATCAAGACAGGTAAAACCGTTTTACAGTATTGAGGGCGGTCGCGCAATTACATTTGTTTCCATCTACTTTAATTACCACCCACAGTACTGTCACCCCGACTTGTGGTCATATTACTACTCAGAGTGTAGTAACAAATTTTGTATACAAAACCCCAACATACCGACAATAATTGTAGAATACAAATACTCAATCACTGTTAATGATAATGTAAAACAATTGAGGTTTTGTAAAAACAGTTTACAAAAAGGTTTACAAAAAGGAGATTACTCACATTGCTGTCTTAGGGTTTTCCTTTAGGATTTCCTGATGATTATCTATTAATTACACAATGCACACGTGTTAGTATAATAACCAAATATTTACATTAGTAATACCCTCCCCGAGACAAAATTCCAACGACTACGTCGGGCAGAACCACGACAGCCGTTACGGAACCTTAGATCAATCGGGCAGCGTATCTAATACGTAACCGGGGGTTAAAATGCTTACAACGGGGCAGAACTTCGTTATTTAGGGGGTATTATGCCCGATACTATTCTAAATATTCAGAATATTGAGAGAGATCGAATGTCTGAGCGAGTTGGGACTGAATGCTCGACCTCTCTATATATAGGGCTGTTCAGAGGGTCTGTCGCGCACCGCAAAGACCACACCAAGGTCTTACGCGGCCCGCGACATAGGGTTATAGGGCCTAGCTATGACCAATCAGCACTCATAGACTCGACACACAGCCCGGCACGTGGCAGCACAGGGTGCAACCTGATCACCTATCTGTCGCGCCCCGCGTAAGAGACCCTAAAGGTCTACGCTGCCCGCGAGCGCCACTAATTTCTTGTTTTTATTTTATTTTTAAGTGTATAAGGTATTTTGTGCTCGGTTTTCGTGTACGGTGTGTATTTTGAGACGTCTAGGGACATTATAATTATATTAGGGGTGTCAAAAATATTTTTGGAGGGTTGTTATACGTTGCGACAAACAATGTACGACAAGGACTTGAAGACGTTTAATCGGCCTACTGACAATGTTCACTTTGCAATGTTGAAAATCACACTCGCTAGAAAACGTGAGATCGCAAAAAATATGGATGGCCTTGTGATTTTTAGTTTTTTTTTTAAACTTAGATTCTATTTAAAATGTAATGCTTTATTTTTATTTATAAAAGTTTGATGTTTTTTTCCATTTTATCTTAAATTAAAAAAAAAAACAGAAAATGAAAAAAAAGTTTACCACTTCAGCAAGTGTTTAAATCATTGCCAACACTTTTCAGCAAAGTTTAAACACTTTTGACTGATTGACATGGCGCACTCTGATTGGTTATTTTTTTGGTTTGCCACTCTAAGGTGTTTAAGCACTCCTTACACCCTAAAACATTTGGGCATGAGTGACATGCTACAAGATAAGGGGTGATGAACACATCCAAATGTATACGTTAGGGACAAATTAGTGTTGCAGGTTGGTCGTGGTTTGGATGTATATGCACAAACCCAACAAAAAAAATGTTTTTTTTTTTAATTTATTTATTTCATCTTAGTTAAATTTTAAAATTGATATGAAGGTGACCTAACTGTTTCAAATATCATCTTAATTTGTTTGGTGCTAAATATTTGAGATTTCGAAGAAAAAATATTGGGTCATGTTATTAGTTTTTTTTTTTTTTACCTGCTAATTCTTTTAATTCTTGTCGTCTGTCGGACTTAAACCTTGACCTTTCACTCCCAAACCCAAGTGTTTAAAGTTTTTGCATTTGCCAATAAACATGTCAAGTCGGGATGTTTAAAAAGCTCGCAGATCGTGGCTCGCTCGGAAAAAGCTCGAAAAAAACTCGGCTTGAAAAAAGCTCGGTTGTAAACGAGCTAGCTCGGCTCGATTTGTAAATGAGTCGAGCTCGAGCTAGGTCTGGCTCGGCTCGTTAGCTCGTGAACCGGCTCGAATTATTTTATTTTATATAGATTAATTATAATTTTAAGTCTATTAAAATAAAGGAAAAATTACAAGTTTTGTCCTTTATCTTTATACCACTTTTCAGGCGGTGTCCTTTTTAACGAATGTTGACAGACGGTGTCCTTTACTAGGTATTTTGTTGCAAGTTTAGTCCTTTACACCCAACCCAGTTAAAAAAACCCTGTTAATTGTTGTCAGGAGGTATTTTTTGCAAGTTTAGTCCTTTACACCAACAATTAACAGGGTTTTTTAACTGGGTTGGGTGTAAATGACTAAACTTGCAACAAAATGCCTAGTAAAGGACACCGCCTGTCAACATTCGTTAAAAATGACACCACCTAAAAAGTGGTATAAAGATAAAGGACAAAACTTATAATTTTTCCTAAAATAAAAAAAAAATGTAGAAGGGTGTTGAGTGCTATACTTTAAGTTTAATTAACCGAATAACATATAAAAATGTGAGAAAATAAGCAACAATTAGTCAATTATACATATAATACTTTTATTGAGCTTTTTTATTTTTAAATATTAGAAAAACATATAGATATGTGTAGTTTTTTTTTCTTGTTTTTTTTTTTATTTTATCAACTTTTGCAAAAGAAATTAAAAAAATAAACGAGCCGGCTCGATTTTGCTCGAACATTATACGAGCCGAGCTCAAGCTCGACATTTCAGCTTGATAAAATAAATGAACCGAGTCGAGCCGAGTGGCTCGTTTAAGTTCAAGCTCGAGCTCAACCTAGATCAGCTCGACTCGGCTCAATTACAACCCTAACGTCAAGTTCAAGTACGATTATATCACTAGTTTTAGATTATTTTCGCCTTTTGGGAACGTTTTGAATACGCCTTGATCACCCGTATCAAGATCTACAAATCAAGGATCATATATGGTTAGAAGTGATACTTTCCTAAACTCGGTATTTCCACAAGTATATGCACTCAACAAATGAAGAAAAAATAAAACCTAGGTTTAGCATGAAGGGGGAATGATTTTATCGTTTGTATATATTGGTAAAAAAAGTATTATTATTATCAACTTTATTCAATCCGGAAAAAATACTCCACGTATATATAAAGTTTCATCGTAGTCATTTTTTCTTCATGTAATTCTCGGTTGAAAAAAGTGATCACAACGGGTCCACGACCGCTATCATAAGCAGAGGTGCACAACCTGGAATCAGTTTTTTTAATACCCGAGTATTTTATACCGAAACCTACCCTACCTGTAGGGGTGTATACATTTTGATCTCAATACCTGGAATTAGAACTAAAACCAATCATGCCCGATTAATACTCGAAATCGTACAAGAACCGGAACCGGAACCGATTATACCCGGTTAAACCCGATACATGATTCTAATATCTATCTTTTAAATTTATGTTAGTGCATTTATTTTAATTTTTTTACATTATACAATGCATATAATAAGAATAAACAAAAAGACAAGAAAATAGGGTAATAAAAACACAATAGAGTATTTAAAAACTTGAAAACAGGGTACTAAAAAAACTCTAAAATAGGGTATAAAACCCAGAAAATAGGGTATACTAATTTTCGGTTTCTGAAGAACCGAACCCTACCTAGAACTGTGCACATAGGATATGGTATTTTTGTCAAATAAACAGAACTGAACCGGTTATATCAATAATTGGTTCCAACCCTTAAAACAAGAAAACATAACCGATTTCATAACCGAAACCGGTTATTAAAACTACCTGGTTTGTACGACTCTGGTCATAACTTCATAAATTATAACTCATCTAATCATAAGTTCATAAATCATAACTCATAAGCCAGTGGACTATTTAAAAATTCAAGATTTCGAAATACAAGGCCATATTTGTTTTGGACCTATTTCAATAAGTTTTTCGCGATTCAAAGGCCAGTTGTTTGGGCCTAGAAACTAAAAAGATTATTTAAAAGCCCAAATCATAAAGTTAGATGGTTAATGGTCCAAATCAAAAGTTAATATAACAGACATCAACAGTTCAAATATCAGCAAAACAAATATTTATAGCTTTTTTTTTTTTAAATAGTATACTAGTTTAAGATCCCGTGAATTTCACAGGTTTGTAAAAGAAAATATCTTCATTATCACCGTTGACATAATTTTTTTTTGAACGGCTTCTTTTTTGAACGGCCATCGTTGACATAAATATTATGAGTTTATACACGTTAAAAATCAAATGAATATGTTAGAGTACAGCGACAAATTGAAATACATGAATATGTAATGATCACAATTCGTTGAAAATCTCTTTATAAACCACATTAAAGCTGCTAGTCGCGCATGTCGATTGCCGACCTTCAAGATATCCACCCTAACTTGCTTGACCGAAAAATCCATACCGTTCTCTTCAGATAATGAGATCCATTTATCAGCACCGCCTTTAATCTCTTCACTCTTAAGCATGCCTTCCAACTGCACCGCTTCATCCTTTTCCACATCAAACGATGGTACCCGTCTGTAGTTATCTTTCACATAGGCTTCTTTATCCTTAGCGATTGAAGTAGAGATGAGGGAATTGGTTCATAAGAACACCTCCCTTCCCCCACGATTCAGACCAGAATCTCATAGAATCGCCAGAAACCCACCTTACACTCAAACGTTAATTTGGTCCAGGTCCAAACCCATCTTCAGGAACTCGACATTGACGACCCAATAACTTTCTAGACCCCGGGGGTAGACTTTTTGCAAGGAATAAGAGCTTGATTCCTATTACTTCCTAGAGGTGTCAGTTTGTTATCCCGTGAACACTATATCAAAACATAATCATTAAATCATAATTCCAAATGTTCGGATGAAATAGAGATCTAATAAATTTGTGAAATTACCTTGAGGGGTCTGACATAGAGATAACAGGTGTTTTCTAACTGTATAGCAAGAGCTAACTTAACATGTGAGTTTTATATTATGAAATCAAAACCTTCGTTTCCTTGAAGTCGAACATCTTCTCTAACACCGGCACCAAGAACATGAAAATGACAATGATGATCAGGGGCGGTTCTTAGTGGAGAGGTGGCAGGGCCACGGCCCTGGCAAGTTTTTCGGCCGTAGTGCTAATTTTTCGCATTTCGATCGAAATTTTGTATATATACTATGTTCGGCCCTGGCAAGTTTTTCGGCCGTAGTGCTAATTTTAGTGCCCGTGTCTTTCGGCCCTGGCAGGTTCAACGGGCAAGATCCGCCACTGATGATGATAATCTATAATATAATGTTGTTTAGTTAGCAATTTAAAACACATGTCAATAAAAGGTAAAAAAAAAAATACAAAATTAATAAAATAGAAATAAAGTTTCACTCAAACTTTACTTAAGATGTTGTACCATTTAAAATTCATTTTTGTATTAAAAATTGAACTACAACATGTATTAGCTAATATGACTACATATATATGTTGACCAAGCAGAGCAATTATGTGAAATAACTATTGTGGCATCACAGTTGTATAAAGTTAATGATTTGGTATCCCGTCAACTGTTTGTCACAATGAGCATTTACATCATCAATTTTACATAATTGTGTACCATGTTAGCTATTTCCGCAACTGGGATGCCATAAGGATATGCCATATCGTATATAAATTGACGATGTTGTATCTTGACGTTTATTGATATTTGCTGAATTCTTTTTACGTTCATTACTTCATTTATATTTGTTCGCTAAACTTTCTTTACCAAATGTTTTCTGCACCAAAATCGTGAGGGTTTGAGTTCGACAAAGTAACAATAGGTGGATTTTATGAATAGATTTTAGGTGTGTGTTTGTATCTGTGTCTAAATGTTTGTTGTTAAAAAAATGGTGTACCAAGGAACCACCACCTCTTTCCCCATTTAAACCGTCAAACATTTAAATTTTTCACCACAACTTACTTATCCACTATCACATTATTTCTCATCCAACTAACATTTTAATTCTTTTTACCACATATCCACCAAGCTATAGATAAATGAAAAGCAAATAAATAACGGTTCAAGTGGTTGAACAAATCCAACCCATGAAACGTAACCCTCACCATCTTTGCAACAACTCGAGCAATACACGCAACAACATCTACAACAATATATGCAACAACTCGCAAACCCCCCCCCCCCCTCACACACACACACACACACAAAAACTCCAAGTCTACCCGTATACGAAAATCCTTATTGTTAAAACTACTTTTAGCACATCAGTCTTTATTGGTTTAATTAATATAAATGTCTTTTTTTATTCATTTGTTTTTTCTAAGAAAAATTAAAAGAAAATGAGATAACCCTGAAAACTCCCCCTTCCACCCCTTGCTTTTTGGGGCTTGAAGATACATGTCCGAAGCCGGACATGATCCCTAGGACGAACAAGACTCTACTTGGGCGTACATCCGAATAATGTCCGTCCAACATCGAGGACCTCCGAAGACGAACCTCCATTCAAGTGCGTCTGGACGGATGATGTCATCTAAGTTGACTACTATAAATACCCCATCAAGTACAAAGCCAAGTACGATTTTCTGAACCTTCGTCCTTACTTTCTCTCTCAACCAATACTTATCCTCACGCCGGAGGGTGGTCGCAGAGGGGCCCTCCCATCTCTGCGGCGAGCCTAACGGTTTTCTGTTTTGCAGGACTGTTTCTCAAGTCTTCCTACAAGATCCAAACCCTCGTTTACAGGCTCCGGCCTAGATACGATTCTTTGGTTCTTCAATTGGCGTCATCCGATCTCAAAGCTCTTAGTCCTTCACTCTGGTGAATTTCTTGAGCAAAAAACTGACAAATGGCGGCCTCAGGTTCTGTGAATCTGGGATCTACAACTGTTAGTACACACACTACAGCACCAGCAAGTACTGTTTCCATAACCTCTGCTGCTCTAAGCTCAGGGCCGGGAACAACCTTGCCTTTTGTTCTAATTCCTACTTCGCAAACATCTGAGTTTGATGCGGAGTTTCTCTCCAAAAATGCAAGTCTTCTGCGACGATTAAAAGCACAGCAGGCTAGAGATGAACAAATCCTCGGTTTACGAACCAGGTTGTTTCAAGAAGAAACTCCGATAAGGACCATGGGTCCCACAATGTTTACCCCTCCTACTTTTTCCACAGTTGTTACCTCGGAAATTTACACTGCGTATGTCCAGGGTTCGTCCGGACCTTCGCCAGCAATGGCAATACGAAATGAAGCACAGATGGGCGTAGGTAACGATCCGGAACTCACCAAGCCGTATCACCCAGTTTCCATGACTGCCAAGTCAAAGTTCAGCGCTCGCATCACACATGCCAAGCTTCCTCCGAAGCTCAAAATGCCAACTACAGTAAAAAAGTATGATGGTACAACTGATCCAGATGATCATATGTTCGATTTTGACGGAGCCGCACGAGTTGAACAGTGGCTGATGCCAGCGTGGTGTTTTATGTTCGCGCAAACACTAACTGGAGCTGCTCGAGTGTGGTTCGATGCACTGAATGAAGGTGAGATCAACGATTTTGAAGAGTTCCGAAGATTATTTCTCCAAAATTTTAGCCAGCAAAGACACTACTCCAAAGAAATCACCGAAGTTCACAACATTCGGAGAAGGGACGGAGAATCTTTGGATAGCTTCATTGACCGGTTTAACCGGGAGAGTATGCAGATTAGTGGAGTAGTTGATCAGCTGAGGATCTCCGGATTCTGTAACGGAGTCCGGAACAATCAGTTGGTCGAAAAATTACATGAAAATCTCCCAAAGACAATGGAGGTACTCATGGAGCGAGCCAGAGCCTTTACTCGAGGCAAAAACGCATGCAATCCAGCTCCGGAGTCAGATCACAAGATGTCTTCCTGGAAGAAAAACGGTGGGTCCGTATTCGATAAAGCTCCGTCCAGTAATAGAGGGCGGCCACACCCATACAGCAGGAATGACAGACCTCCACGAGGAAGAAGTTCTAGATCAAGGTTTTACAACTTATCAGATCTTTCCAAAACTCCCAGTGAAATTCTCAGTGCGGAAGGGTCAAACTTCCCTGCCCCACCGAAACTCCGAAACCCGGGTGATAAGAATTCCAAGAAATATTGTGACTATCATCATGCTCGAGGTCACAATACAGATGATTGCTGGTCCCTGAAGCAAGAAATAGAAAAAGCAGTGCGATCCGGAAAGCTATCGCATCTAGTGAAAGAAATGAAGGAAGGAAAGTCTTCAGGTAATTCGGTAGATAATCCGAACAACCAACCGGTAATAGGCATGATCAGAGAAGCGGGTAGCCAAGGCATCAAGCGATCCAGCCACCATATGGCCGCTTGGATGCAACAACCCATTGCTTTTCCTCCTATCAATCCTGAAGAAATCAAGGACGGACCAATCATAGTGTCTGCAATCATAGCAGGTCACAAGGTTCGGAGGATTTATGTTGACAGCGGAAGCGCCACCGAAATCATGTATAAGCAGTGTTTTCAACAGCTTGCTCCACAGACCAAGGCAAAGTTGATCCAAGTCTCAATGCCGTTGGTAAGTTTTTCCGGAGAAGTGGTGCAGCCTATGGGGCAGATTACTTTACCAACAACATTGGGAGAAGGAAGTTTGATCCGAACCGTAAACCTGACGTATCTAGTGGTAGAAGCAAGATCCGTACATAATGTTATATTAGGAAGGCCCGGCATGTGTGCCTTCGGCATCATCAGCTCTACCATTCACGGATCGTTGAAATTCCCCACCGAAGCAGGAGTAGCAACTCTGCACTCCGAATCCACAATTTGCGTGGCTGAAGTACGACAAAGCAAGGGTACTGACAAACCTCCGAACCTCCTCACAGAAGAATGGGCCATTCATCCGCACTTCCCAGAGCAAAAAATTACAGTCAGAGCTCAACTTCCAGAGCGCACTAAAAAGAAGTTGTGGAAGCTTTTATCTAATTCTCTTAATGTGTTTGCCTGGCAAACTTCCGATATGGTTGGAGTTCCTCGATGTTTGGCCGAACATAAGCTGAAGGTGTCGCATTCTGCGAAACCTGTAGCTCAAAGAAAAAGGAACATGGCTCCAGCTCGAAACAAAGCAATATCCGAGGACGTACGAAAGTTGTTGAGTGCCGGAATCATTCGGGAAGTACGTTACCAGACCTGGGTTTCCAACCCAGTAATGGTCACCAAGAAAGATAAAACTTGGAGAATGTGTGTAGACTTCTCCGATTTAAACAACGCATGTCCGAAGGATTGTTATCCCTTGCCGGAGATCGATCTCAAGATTGACTCTCTTTCTAGCTTTCGCCTCAAATGCTTCTTAGACGCATACAAAGGCTATCATCAGATACAGATGGCTGTAGAGGACGAAGATAAGACCGCATTTGTAACCAATGAAGGGCTTTATTGTTATACCAAAATGCCGTTTGGATTAAAAAACGCCGGAGCCACGTATCAGAGGTTGATGGATAAGGCATTTAAGGACCAGATCGGAAGGAATTTGGAAATTTATGTGGACGATCTGGTCATAAAAAGTCAGGCCGAAGATAACATGATCGATGACATACTCGAAACCTTCACCAGGCTTCGGAGTGTCAATCTTAAGCTTAATCCCAAAAAATGCTCTTTCGGTTTAGAAGAAGGAAAGTTTCTCGGTGTATGGATAACCCAGTCCGGAATCAAGGCACATCCGGATAAAATCAAAGCAGTAGTCTCCATGCAACCTCCCAAAACTGTCAAAGAAATTCAGTCATTAAACGGAAAGCTCGTTGCTCTTCATCGTTTTGTTTCAAAGGCTGCCGATCGCTCTATTCCTTTCATGAATGTGTTGAAAAAACGAACGGGGAAAGGCCAAATAGAATGGACACCGGAAGCCGATTCGGCATTTCAGGAGCTAAAAATTTGTCTTGGATCCTTGCCTACCTTAACCGCTCCAATCACCGGAGAAACTGTCATGGTATATCTCTCCGCTTCTCATTTTGCCATAAGTACAGTGCTCGTAGTGCATCGGAATCAAGCGCAAATCCCGGTCTACTACGTAAGCCGTATCTTAAAAGATTATGAAACCCGGTACCCGATGATCGAAAAGTTGGCACTTGCTTTGGTACACGCCTCTAGACGCCTCCGAAGGTACTTCCAAGCTTTCAATATAGAAGTACAGACTGACCTCCAGATCCAACAAATTCTTAGAAAGCCAGAGGTCTCCGGACGTCTCACGAAATGGGCGATTGAACTCAGCGCTTTCGACATCACCTATCGTACCAGAGGACCGGTGAAAGGTCAGGCGGTGGCAGATTTCCTTACGGAGGTTCCGACCGGAGAAAGCACCCAAGAAAAATCTGCCCTACCAAGGGTATGGAACTTATATACGGATGGAGCCTCCAGTAAAGAAGGATCGGGGGCAGGGCTAATCCTTATAGATCCAGAAGGAATAGAGTACACTTATGCCTTACGATTCGAATTTAAAACTTCAAACAATGAAGCAGAATACGAGGCTCTCCTTGCAGGTCTCCAAACCGCAGCCAAAGCCGGAGCAACCTCCATGTTAGCACATGTTGATTCATTGTTGGTAGCAAATCAAGTCAGTGGAGAATACGAGGCCCGAGAGGATAACATGATTCGGTATCTCCATCAAGTAAATAGTTTAATCTCCTCTTTTGATTCTTGCAAGATAGTACACATTCCGCGGAGTAAAAACAAAAAGGCCGATGCCTTGAGTAAGCTCGCATCCGTAGCATTTTGTCATGTGTCAAAAGAAGTCTTAGTTGAAACCTTGCAAGCCCCGGCCATCCAGCAGGCGGAGTCAGTCATGTCAGTTTCTGTAATTGAAGAATCTTGGATGACTCCGATCGTGGATTACTTGAAAGAAGGAAAACTCCCAGAAGACAAAGCTCAGGCTCGGAAGTTAAAAGTCAAAGCGCTGCAATATCAGATCCATAACGGGCAACTTTACCGAAAGACCTTTTTAGGTCCGCTCTTAAAATGCTTAACGCCGGAAGAAGCCAGCTACGTCATAAGAGAAATCCACTGGGGAATATGCGGCATTCACGCTGGACCAAGGATGGTTATAGCCAAAGTAATGAATGCTGGATATTTTTGGCCGGGTATGCACCAGAGTGCAGTGAACGAACTACAATCATGTGAAGACTGCCAACGGCACGCTCCCATTAGCCATCGAGCCAAGAACAACCTTGTTCCGGTTACATCGGCATGGCCTTTCCAGAAATGGGAGATTGATATTGTGGGTCATTTCCCCGTTTCCACCGGAGGGGTGAGGTTCCTATTGGTTGCCATTGATTATTTCACAAAATGGGTTGAGGCCAAACCACTCTGGACCATCACAGGGGAGCAAGTGCTAAGGTTTGTCTGGGAAAACATAGTGTGCAATACGGAATGCCGATGTGCATAGTTAGTGATAACGGAAAACAGTTCGCCGAGAAACCATTCAAAGCATGGTGTGAAAGAATGTGTATTGAGCAAAGTTTTGCTTCGGTTTCCCATCCCCAAGCCAACGGGCAAGTAGAAAGAGCCAACCGCAGCATCGTGGAAGGCATTAAGAAACGCTTGGGGAGGGAAGGTGTCTCATGGGCGGATGAACTCCCACACGTCCTATGGGCCCACCGAACGATGCCAAAGACGAGCAACAGGGAGACTCCCTTCAGCTTAACATATGGTACCGAAGCAGTTATTCCCGCTGAAGTAGGAATACCAACTCCCCGCATGCAGCTGAATCAGGAAGAAAATGAACAGGAACTCCTTTTGAACTTGGATTTAGCCGAAGAAAGGAGAGAGCTCGCGGCAATCCGAGAGGCGAAATACAAACAAGAGTTGGAAAAACATTACAACTCAAAGATAAAGGAGGTCCGGTTCAAAGTTGGGGACTACGTCATGCGGAGTAATGAAGCGAGTTTAGCTGAAGGAACTGGAAAAATGGCACCAAAGTGGGAAGGCCCTTACCTGATTAACACCGCAGGAAGGGACGGTGCATATACATTCAAGAAAGTAGACGGAACCATCATACCACGCACGTGGAATGGAGTTCACTTAAAAAAGTGTTTTCTTTAAAAGTTTCTTATCTTAAAATAAGACTGTAACACGGAAGCTACGGCTTCCGTCACTTTTCTATTTTCCTGTAATGCGGATGGTTATGCCCGCACCAGATATACTATAAATTCAAAAGACCGTGGAGGGTATTACCCACGGATTGCATAAAATGTTTTTACCATGACAAATCGGAGAAGCATAACTCCGGATAAGAAAATAGAATAAATTTTTCTATCTTTAACAACGTTGCAACGCAAGTATAATATTTGGCCGAATTAGGGATGCTAACCCTAAAAAGTAAGGACGAACTGGTCTCGTTCGTACTTTGCTTTCATTCAAAAAAATTATCCTAAGTAACATAAATCGGATACGTGCCTTTAAAATGAACGTTCAAGAAACAAAAGAAAATGTAAAACAAAACATGGACGCATGTATAGACAAGTGATTACATCAAAAATTACCGGATTAATATAAACCGGAAACTACATAGTCATTTACAAAGGATAATTGTTCAAACATCGGTAAAAAACATCAATACATTCATCTGAAACAAGGTGCATGCCCCAAGCTACCGAACATGTCCACCTTACAAAAATTAAACCAATTTCAAATTTCCAAGGTGCATACCCCAAAGAGCCGGGCATGTCCACCTTCTCCAAAAAAGTCATTCACTTGCAAAATGAAGGGCTTTCTTGATTTCAGAAAGAGGCGCGTTGGCAAGCTTCGGCAGATCTTCTATCACAGGAAATGTGAGAGTATCAAAACAAGCAACCGCTGTTTTTAATTCCTCCGTAGCATTACAGTTTAACAATGGCACTTCTTTGTAGGGGGTCTTCTTCTGCAAAGCATGCATATAACCAGCGTGTAGACCTGAGTTCATACCCACAGCACTCATCGCATTGTTAACCACAGCCACGGCTGCAGTCATTTCCTTCCCTTTATGAATATTTTTCGCCAGAAGCTTCGCCCCCTCCGAAAGCATCCAAACCATCGTTTCTTGAAGATCCTCTCCTTTAGCTTTCAGGGAAGCATTCTCCGCCTCGATTTCCTCAATCCGCTCCTTTAAATCAGCCTCCCCTGATTTCAGCGCGTCCCGCTCTGGAAAAAGTGTTAGAAAAAACAGGAGCAATAAAAAGCAAGTAATTCAGGAGAAGGACGTACCGGCCAACATGCTCTCATAAGCGAGACGAGCCTTATTAAGAGAGTCTTCCATCTTCGACAAAACTATCTTGTGCTCTTCGTCCTTCCGCCTCATTGATTCAGAAAAGGCCGTGAACTCCGAAGAAATCTTATCTCTGTCCTCCGCAGCAGCAGCAGCAGCTGCTTGGGACGATTGATTCTGAGCAATCAAAGAGTTAACCTTCTCCTGCTGAGACTGAAGATCTTGGGTCAACTGAGCTATTTTCTTCACCGCCTTCGGACTCCTCTGAACTTTACGCTTCAGAGAGCGAGTTTCCTTTTCCAAATTCTCCCTTACCGACTCCGCTTCCACCCACCGACGATATAGCTCCGTTACAAAGATGTTTGATTGGGCTTGATTGGTCAAAACCGCAGCCCCTAAATCTGGGTTCTTCATCTTCCGACTCCTTGCATGATCTATCGGAGTGTTGATATTGAAAAGCATAGTTCTGGCAACCAAAGTATCCATCACCGAATCTTTGTTCCGGATGTCCTAGTCAGGAACGAACTTTTCTTCGGCAGTTGCTGGGTCAATATCCATGTCATCCGAAAACAAATCTGCATATCGAAAAAAGGACATCAACTCAGGTCCGAACCAAGACGAAGGAAGAGAAGACACTTGATCTTCCTCATCATCTGCAAAACAGTCCGGACCCAAGGATGAGCCCAAATGCGTACCTGAAAAAGTCACCACCTTTGGCTCACCATGACCTTTTTCCTTATCCGTAACCACCGGATTCTCAACCTCCATGCTTTCCACTTCACTATCAGGAACAAAACCTGAATACGCAGGAGTTGGTTTAGAACGAGCCAAAGCAGCCTCTTCCCTAGAAAACTTACCTCCGGTAATGTGTTCGTTCAGCTCTTCTATTACGTTACCTTCGGAGTGAGAATCCTTTTTTGCTTTCTTTGACCTTGGCAATGGAAGTGGGTCGGTAGCACGAATTTGAACCGGTTCCTTTTTTCTCTTATGAGAGCTGGCCTTCAGAACAACACCTGATAAATCCACACCCGACATAACACCCTGGCTTTTTGAAGAAGGTCGATATTGTAAAGTCTCATCCAGATCGCGGAACTCC
Organism: Helianthus tuberosus; assembly: GCA_030545235.1. Classification (NCBI taxonomy): domain Eukaryota; kingdom Viridiplantae; phylum Streptophyta; class Magnoliopsida; order Asterales; family Asteraceae; genus Helianthus; species Helianthus tuberosus. Next base: position 26,279,977 of record CM060396.1, on the reverse strand, counting down.
GGATCACAATCAACGTCATCAAGGGCAGACTTCTTACCAGTTCGTGATCCGGACGAACCCTCAACATCCTTTAACGATAATGGGATGGAAGAAGTAGCCTCTGCAGCAACTTGTTCAGGTACATCCTGGGGAATAGAAGAAGTTGCTTCTGCAGCAGAAGGCTCCGTCACGTTTTGAGTCACCTCTGGACGAATTGGTTGAGCCGAAGATGCTACTTGTTTCATAAAAGGAACATCCTCCTCGCCTTGTTCCCCAAAATCAAAATCCAAAACATTCGTGTTTGGAACCTTTAAGGCATCAAGAAGAGACATTGCAACACCTACATCCCCAAAACAAAAAGAAAGTCAGCAAAATAAACAAGTAATGGTGCCGAAGGGGACAAAAAGGACCGAAACTTACGATCACGTTTTTGGCGAATAATCGGCCAATCCTTATCCCCTTGGGCCCAGGAAAAACTAACACGACCTAACCAAAGGAAATGCTCAGGAAGGGGACGAATGGGGGATTTATGATCAATCAGGGCACAGACAAGATTTTCATCATAAACAAAATCTTCATCAAAGGACATCGTCTGATCCTTGAAACGCCACCGCATATCCTCCGGTAGGCAGCGGTCATCCAACCAGAAAAAATTATCTTTCCAATTCTTCAGGCTAGACCGCTCGCTAGAGGATGGGGACGGGACATTCTTTCGGTGTGCAAATGTATACCAATCTCCGGCCGTTATAAACTCATAAAAATAACGAAAAACATTCAGGTCCGGTTTCCGATCCAAGGCTCGGCAAGAAATTTCAAAATGGTTAATACGGCTAAGGCCGAAGGGGTTAACTTGACAAATATGGACCCTAAAATATTGTAAAACCCTAATCAAGAAACGAGAAAAAGGAACCCTATAATTCGCGAAATTACAGACGCGAGTATAAAAGGGAAACTTCCCTTGACGGAACGGATATATTGCCTCCCTTTCGGAGGGAAGGACCGGATAAAGATCCAGGGGAATCCTATAATCTCTAACAAACTTATCCAACTGACGCTGGGTAAGCACACTCACACTCTCCGCGAGATTCTCCTTACCAGGAGCCATTTCATAAAATAAGAAACTTAAGTAAAAGAAATGGACGCACCTTGAGGAAGAAGAAGAGACTCAAAATGAAGAGGGTAACAGCAGAGAAGGAAAAAAGATAAGAGAAAAGAAGGGTGAAAATGAAATGGTGAAAAGTGATTTTATAAGGGTTTTAAGTCGGTCACGGGGCAGTCACATCCAACCGTCACCTCCCACGAATTCCAACGCGAGGAATTACTAAAGTCACAGGTAGGTGACCGACCGTCAAATCGCAAAAATCACCCACACCGCGTCATCACCATTCAAATCATACCACGTCATCGACTCAGACCACTCCCGTAGCGACACGTCATCCGAATAGGACAAAGAAAAACTTGAAATAATAGTTTGCTAAGTTTTTACAAAGACTTACCAAACTGGGGGACTTGAAGATACATGTCCGAAGCCGGACATGATCCCTAGGACGAACAAGACTCTACTTGGGCGTACATCCGAATAATGTCCGTCCAACATCGAGGACCTCCGAAGACGAACCTCCATTCAAGTGCGTCTGGACGGATGATGTCATCTAAGTTGACTACTATAAATACCCCATCAAGTACAAAGCCAAGTACGATTTTCTGAACCTTCGTCCTTACTTTCTCTCTCAACCAATACTTATCCTCACGCCGTAGGGTGGTCGCAGAGGGGCCCTCCCATCTCTGCGGCGAGCCTAACGGTTTTCTGTTTTGCAGGACTGTTTCTCAAGTCTTCCTACAAGATCCAAACCCTCGTTTACAGGCTCCGGCCTAGATACGATTCTTTAGTTCTTCAGGGCTTGAAGAGGAAAGCCTCTTCTACTGACGTGACAGCTACGTGTTGCTTCAAGCCCCCTTCAAGCTCCTTTCACTCCGAGTAATCTAATTACCTCTTTGTTTTTGTCCGATTTATTTACAAAACCGGAGATATTTATGCTACCAAGACAAAATGAAAAGGGTGAAGGTGATACATGTGAAGATGATCAATGAGTTATTTACTGTGATTAAAAAAATCACGTTTTTTGCTTGAACAAATTTGATAATATCCAAAGAAATTAATCAATATTTATAGGGTATTTCCATTCCTCTATCTTGTATTTAATTATTAAAAATTAACGTCACACGTTTTATTTAAAATATCATGCCTTGTTCTACACGGCATGTGCACTTTCTAAATGCACCCGAAATGAAAACATTACAATAATGAGCATGGACCCGTGCATTAAACCTCCCTTCAATTTCTTCGAAATGGATAGATGATGCAACCAGTAGAGCAATTGATTTGACTCCTTTTACTAGAGCAATTGATTTGACTCCTTTTACTGTATTTGCATAAGACTGCGGGGTATGGGGCGGGAGTTTGGGCGTGGGTAGGGGGTAGGGGGAAAACGCCCAAGCCACCACCCCGGGTGGGCATGGGTTTCGGCGTGGCCCTTGGGGCATGGGTTTCAAGCCGGGCGTGAGGCGGTTTGGCCATCCTAGTTGGCTGAATATCATTGGCTCACCCGCCACGTCATAGCGGGCCATTCCAAAAGTTTTGAATTTTTAAATTCAAACCGTTGGCTTGGCCAAGCGGTCACCCAAACCCCAACATCCTCTATAAATACCCCCAAACCCCAACCGGGTGGTCCATCCCAACCCCCACCGTGGTCCCAAAAATTCGACAAAACCCACCCGCTGCCCCAGCCGGTCACCACAAACCCAACATCCCACGAACCCGCTATGGCATCCTGGACACACGACGAAGAACTTGCCCTAGTCACAAGCGTCGTTGACGCTATGAAGGGGCGGCCACCGGGCCAAACCAAATATTGGCCGGAAGCTTTCGCGGCCTACCGACTAAACGTCGGTAACGACCGCCACAACATGAACGCGTGCCAACATAAATGGCGCGAGCTACGTCCCAAGCTCGAGCGTTTCAAGGCTTACTACGAAGCCGTTCCCGGGGGCGAGTTAAGCCACGAGGACCGGGTGGCGGTGGCGAACATAGAGTTTCGCGGCAAGGAAAAAAAGGCGTTCGACAAGATCGACCTTTTTGAAATTTATTTAACGCTTTAGGTTTCTTATTTTGTAATTTTTAGGTTTATGTAATTTTATAAATATTAATGAAGTTGTATGTTTTTTTTTTATAAATGTTTGTGTGATTTTTTTAAATTTTGTATATTTTTTTTTATAAACTACCCTGCCACGCGGTGCACCCAACCCACGCCCCACCATACCCCGCGGACACGTACCAGGCAGTGGGGGGGCTCCCATTCCACGTGTCATCACCCGCCCCAACCCAAGCCCCACCATACCCCGCAGTCTAATATGGGGGCGTCAACCCCTTCCACCTTAGAAAAAAATCATCAACAGCACCCCCCCTCGTTCCAGGGGCGCCATTGATGCCCAACGATTACAATAACGAGCAATAACGGATGGAATTGTGGGGTCGCTTCACTTTAAACCTTAAAACCAAATATATATATATATATATATATATATAGGGGACCGCTAAAATGAGAACCACCTCCAAGTGTAAGAACCATGAGAACCACACCGTACGGGGCGAGTTGGACCAATTGTTTTTCATAAACGTAGATGCATGTATTATAAACACATTTGTAAAAAAAAAATAAAAATTTAAAAATGTCGTGTGTGTAGTTTTGAGCACACCAAGTTTGTGTTTACGGGTACCGTAAAATTTAAAATTTACGGTACCCGTAAACCCAAACTTGTGGTGCTCAAAACTACACACACGACATTTTTTTTTTGATTTTTTTTTACAAATGTATTTATAATACATGCATCTACGTTTATGGAAAAAAAAATTTGGTCCAACTCGCCCCGGATCAAAAAGTTCTCACGGTTCTTACAACTGTAGGTGGTTCTCATTTTAGCGGTCCCCTATATATATATATAGGACAAATATCCGTTAGGAACCACCCTTTATTGCGAGAACCAATGTGAACACAACCAAAAATGCCTAAAAATAGCTAAAAAACACTCATAAATTTTTTTTTTTTCATATTTTTTATAAAAATTCGCTACTTTTAGTAGACCAAAAAAAATTTTAATTTTTTTTTTGCTACTAAAAGTAGCGATTTTAACATAAAAAATATTAAAAAAAATTAGATTTTTTTTTTATTTTTTTTATGTTTTTTTAGGGTTTAGTTTTTAGCATTTTAGCTTGTGGGGGGGGGGGGGGGTTAGGTTTTTTGGGGGGTTTTAGTTTTTAGCATTTAGCTTGGGGGAGGGGGTTAGGTTTTTTTAGGTTTTTTTTAGGTTCTTTTAGCTATTTTAGGTTGTGTTCACATTGGTTCTCGCGGTTCTCGCAATAAAGGTGGTTCTCGCATGAACCTTACCTATATATATATATATATAGGGAGGAGATCATTCGAGAACCACCCTTATTGCAAGAATCGCGAGAACCAATGTGAACACAACCTAAAATAGCTAAAAAAACCTAACCCCCCCCCCCACCCCCAAGCTAAATGCTAAAAACTAAAACCCCCAAAAAACCTAACCCCCCCCCCCCCCCCTCTCCCAGCTAAAATGTTAAAAACTAAACCCCCAAAAAAATCTAAAAAAATATTAAAAAAATCTAAAAAAAAACTATTTTTTTTTATATTTTTTATGCTCAAATCGCTACTTTTAGTGGAATTTTTTTTTTTAATTTTAATTTTTTAATTTTTTTTTTGCTTCGAAAAGTAGCGATTTTTATATAAAAAATATTAAAAAAAATTGTGTGATTTTTAGGCATTTTTGGTTGTGTTCACATTGGTTCTCTCGGTTCTCGCAATAAGAGGTGGTTCTCGCATGATCTTCTCCCTATATATATATATATACGGGGCACTGTTGGAGGGCTTTAACCCATACCCTAGGCTTTATTCGTAAAAGGCAATGAAGCCCCTTGTCTTATGTGACAACTATGTGTCGATGATGTATTACAATGGAGCCCTTATAAGGCTCCAACCATACCTCGAAGACTTAAAACAGTTTTCTTCCAAATTCTAATTACAATCACACAGCCACCCAATTTCAACTCACTTTCTTTAATATTTTCTTAGTATAAACTAACAATTCAAATTCTTTTTCATAGTAAACAGTTTGAGACCTTTTCAAGATCAGCTCGTCAGTTGCCAAAAACTCAAATGGGATCACAGCTTACATAAACTCAAGTCTGAGGTCGAGCTTAGACCGGAGCTAATTTAAAATTTGAATTGAAGTTTGAGCTTTATATGCCGAGTTTGAGTAAGTTCGTAAGTTTTTAATAGAGTAAAACGCACGGATAGTCCCTGTGGTTTTGCAAAGTTTCAGCTATAGTCCCCAGATTTTGAAAATTACACTCATAGTCCCTGTGGTTTGACAGTTTGTTACGCGGATAGTCCCTGGAGTGGATGGGGGTTAGTTTTCTCAGTTAAGTTGGTGTGAAATGACTATAATACCCTTAATATAAAATAAAATAAACAACCCCATACCCTGCCATCTCCCTTTTACCATCGTTCTAGGGTTTCCCTTTTCACTTCCAGTCTTCCACCCAATCATGGATCTACTGCAGGCATGCGACGGCGACACCACCGGATATCCGGTCAATCATCACCTGATTCCTCTCCTACACGCCTCTCAATCGCCCCTAAATTCCCTGCCCCAAAAGTCGCCGAAACTTCAAAGGAATCCTTTGGCTTCCGCTGCTCCAAAAGTCGCCCCAGTCACTGTTTCCAGATGTAATCGCAAACAAAACCTTAACCAAAACCTTGGACCCCACACAACACTACGATTGATTACATTGGTGATTTGTACTATTGGAACCGAACTGACATTATTTCAGTGCATAATATTCCACAGGATGAGCAAAAAAAGAAAGACGATGAACAAGATTGGGGATAAAGATACATGTGATGCGGATTGGTGATTGTGGTTTGATTCGACGAGAATTTGGTTCAATCGGTATCAGGTATTTCTTTTTGGAAATAACGTTGGTTGTTTGATGATTTTGGAATTTGATGGCTGGAGAAGAAAGGTGGAAGTGCTGGTTATGGTGATGGTGTGGTTGCAGGTGGTGGTTTGGAGGCGGTATGGTTCAAGGTGGTGGTTATGGTGAAGGTCAGGTTTCAGGTGGTGGTTTTGTGGCGATATGATTCCAGGTGGTGGTTATGGTAACAGGTGGTGGTTATGATGACGGTGTGGTGGTTATAATGACGATGTTGTTGCAGATGGTGGTGTGGTGGCAATATGATTCTTGGTGGTAGACTGGTAGTGGTATATTTCTTTTGTTGTGTTAATTGTTATTTTTTAATAATAAGGGTATTATAGTCATTTCACACCAACTTAACTGAGAAAACTAACCCCCATCCACTCCAGGGACTATCCGCGTAACAAACTGTCAAACCACAGGGACTATGAGTGTAATTTCCAAAATCTGGGGACTATAGCTGAAACTTTGCAAAACCACAGGGACTATCCGGGCATTTTACTCCTTTTAATATATAATACATATAGTTTTGTAAAATTTTTATTATACAAATAATATAAAATAAGTAGATTTCCATATATTGATTGCTTTAATTTCCGAAAATATATACCTTTTAAATAGATATACTTTAGGGGAAACTATACCAAACATAACAACAGGTTTGGTGCACCCAACCTTGGTTTCTTTTCAAGATTTAATTTAGATCTAGAAAAGCCATCATTTTAAGACTTTAAAATAAACAAGAATAAAAAAAGTTAATCAACGTCTTTTGTGTATGAAGTTTCAAATGAAAACCACTTTTATTTTGAAAACTCGAAAACTAACTAAAAAAACCCTAAAAACACACCAAATTTTTTTTTTGACAATTTTTTTTATTAAAAATCGCTATTTTTTATATATAAAAAAAACTTTTTTTTCAAAAAAAAAAATTGTAGTACACATGTGTAATAATAATAATAAAAACAAATGAAGTAGCAAGACCATGAAAAAACATCACCCAAAAGCATGCTATTCGGATGCTCTTAGAGCATTCATATCAGATCCTTCGTATCTATGTAACCGGAACCTCTATATATTATACATAGTTGTTATTGTTGGTGATTGTAAGCGAAGAACAGAGAGAAAATGTTACTACTATTTGTAAGGATTATGATCAAATACAAATGTTCTTTAAAATTAAAAGTATATAAATGCTCCTAAAAAAACCCAATAAAAAAAAAAAAAAAAAAAACCTAAACATCCCACTTTCTTTTTCCCCGGGGGAGGGGAGGTTTTTGAGTGGTGGTGGGGTGAGCCGGTGAGGTAGTGGGTTTATGTTTTAAGTACCCCTACACTTTATACTAATTCCAACAATGGCCCCTAGGATTTTGAAACTTTATACTAATTCCAACAATGGTCCCGCAGATTTTGAAACATTTCTTCCAAAAACCCAATAGAAAGCCAAAGTAATTTTCGAACTTCAAACACCGTAAATATTCGCATAAATATTGATTAATAATTTGATATCCTTCCTTGGTCTATAAACGCCGTTAGTCGCGCGTTAATCTACGTGTATACCATTCCTTTTGGAACATAATTAAAAAAAAAAAAAAACCTTTACAATAACGTCATAAAAAGTAACAGTTTATCACTGTGCCGGTAAGGTTTCCGGCCGCCACGTCAGATCGGACGATCCAAACCCTACATCCGTATGATCAAAAAGTCCATCTAACGTCACATATTCACCGTTGTTAATATCATCACCGTCATAAACAAACTCTGACTCGAACGAGTCATAACTCAAAAACTGTTCATCTAACCCCCACAACTCACTGAGTTCAACCGACTCAGCCAAAACTCGTGTATTCGTTTCCGTCGGAGGTAGACCCAGTTCATCATCCGACGCTTCAAAGAGAAACCCCAGCTCCGACCGCTCACCGGAATTTATTCCGGCTACCTCCGTCGCCGGGGCCGGAGAAATTTCGTCTTGGAACGTTTTAATGAACGAGTCAAGGTCGTGACTCGGGGTGGACACGGCCGAGTCGTCCAGGATGTCGAGGAGTATTCTTTTGGCTTCGACTGAATCAAGTCCTGACTCATCCGAGTTACGGACTCGTTTTTTGGAACTCAGTGAGTCCATTAATACACAAAGGGTATTTTGGGAATAAAGAAATGTTAAGGGAGACAAAGGGTGTTTGTGAAGTGGGAAAGGAGACGATGAGGGGTTTTATAGGAGGAACAAAGTTTTATTTTATTTTTTATTTTTTTATTTTTTATTATTATTTTGTGTGTCTATCACGAGACACGAAAGACAGGGGCGCGTGGGGGCAGAACCTAGGTGGTCATCATGTATTATTTTTTTTTGAACGGCTAATAATATTAATCCCGATCATTATCGGGCACCCACAGGACAAACAGAGTACTCCAAAAGCAACTCGAGTCCACCACCAATTTCGTGGAAAACCCAGTAACCCACCTGCTCGTAGACACGACGGTGAAATTACATGTAAAACCCGTTTGGCTGAAGGATTCAACTCAGGTTTTCCTAGGTCTCCTATCATTGCCAACAGTGCTTCACTCTACACCAAGTGAGAGTCGAACCTGCATCTCTCAAGAGAAATGCAAGTTTTCCACCACTTGATCTGATCATTGGTGTCACTAGAGGTGTACAAATCGGTTGTTTTTGAAAACCGGTTACGGTTAATAACCGGTCCGGTTATAATCTGCAAAAAAACGGTTATTTAAAAATCGGTTTCGATTAATAACCGGTTTTAACAGGATGAAATTGTAACTGGTCGTAACCGGTTATTTAAAAAAACCGGTTTTTTGTAATCGAATAATAACCGAGATTTCAAACCGGTTAACAAAAACCGGAAAAAAACCGGTTCTGCAGAAACATGCAGAAAGTTCACAGAATATTTTTTTTTTCATTTTTTCAGCCTTTTGGGCTGTTTTCTTCACAATTCAGCTAGTTTTGTTATTTTTTGAAGTGTAAATGCATTTTTTTATACAAAAACTTAACAATAAACTCATAAAAAGTTAAAAACATAATAATATCATTAAGTCTTGGAACAAACGGTTGTACATAACAATGAAATACGAACGATAAACGTAACAAACAAAATGCGTAAACTTAAACTATTAATCCGCAAGAACGTCCACTAATATATATATATATATATATATATTTAGTGGAACTACAATAGTAAAATATATCTTGAGAAGCCTCGTTTAATCTTCTTCGCGCGAACCCGAACTCGAACTATTGCGTAGGAATTCATCTAATTCGGCTTCTTCGTCGGTCATTGGGGTTGTCAATTCGGCTTGGACCTCGTCCTCGTAAACTTCACCTTCGTAATCTAATTCTCCCTCGAGTGAGCGTGTGTCTTGACATCTCTCCGCCGCATCCAAGTAATCTTTCAAGCAAATCGACATCTCAACCACCTTTGGTGTTAGTCGAGTCCTCCTTATCGAAATCACCCTACCACTAACAGGAAAAACACTTTCCGAAGCTACCGTGGAAGCTTGGACTCTTAGTAAATCTCAGGCCATTGTGCCTAGGATCGGAAATTGATCTTCCTTACTTTTCCACCAAGCCAACAAATCAAAATTTTTAAAGTCTTGTGAACTCATCATTTGTAGAAAGTTCGACCCACCATACCGACCGAGTTCACTACTACTAGTGTTACCACGATGCATTTGACATGACTCATCATACAATTGGTTATAAACATACAAATCTTGATCTTCCATACTTGAACCTTCACCGAAAGCGGCGTTTCTCATTGACTCGTGAATGTGTGACGAGGTTGTACCATATTTTGTTACATAAACATCAAACAATTTTGAAAGTTGATCGTTGAAACGACATTTTGCGGCTTCACCAAAGTTTGGTTCTTGAGGGGTTTTTAAATTCAATTGGTGTGCAATTTTTTCAATCAAAGACCCGGTTCCAAAAATATTAAAACAAGGTTTTAGAGCGGCGGCACAAGTGAAAACCGCCGGTAGTTCTTTAAAATATTTTCTTAATTTTTCCTTCATTGTATCCGCCATGTCACAATATGGTCTACCTCTAACCGACAACTCGTTTAATTTCAAACACATTTTAAACAAATTGTGAAGTACCAATGAACTTGTTGGATAATAAACCCCCGATAAAGTCTTTGTTGATGTTTTTAAAACGTGAAGCAATTGTGTAACCGTTTCAATAGTATCCCAACCCGATGGGTGGTAAGGCGAACACTTTCTACCACTAGCCAAAAGGTTATGAAATTCTATTAAACTTTCCTTTTGCAAAATAGGTTTTTCAAACATAGTGCAAGTCGAGTTCCACCTATGAGCAACGTCCAAATTAGGTCCTAAGCATATTCGACCCGCTTCCTTAGAAGTTTTAATATATTTTGCATGTCTTTGCGTGTTACTAAATATACTTCGTAACATTCTTTTGAAAGCTTCTTTTTGTGGTTCAATAACTCTTAAACCGTTTTGAACGGCCAAATTTATGATGTTTGCAACACATCGACTATGGAAAAAAAATACCCTCACAAATCGGATTGTATTTTAATTTTAAACGCATTACCGTGCTGTATTGTTTGACCACTAACATGTTGTTGTTTCAACGCCTTGCAAAACGGTTTTTCAATGTGTTGTTTCAAGGTGGAGTTTGCGGTTTCGGCGTAAAAGCCTTGACAATGATGACAACGCGCTTTTCTTTTACCGTTGGCCATCTCCCACAAATCAAAATGTGACCAAACCTCGGGGTTGCGCTTCGTTGGAACAACACGAATCACCGTGTCGGTTGTAGACTCGCCAACATTGACCGAATCATGGGCACTAGAGGTTGCCATAGCGTTTTGAGTGTTATCGACAAGAATAAGAGAGTTTTTTTAGAGTTTTTGAAGATTCTCAAGTGTTGTGATTGAACCTAAACACCCACAAACCTTTTATACTAGTTGGAGATGATTTTTAGGCACAAAAAAAAACAAAAAAAAAACCCGGCTACTTTGGGTCCCAAACGGTCATATGACCGTTAATACATGCTGGGCGTAATTAACCGGTTAAAACCGGTTTTTTTAACCGGTTTTTTTATAGTCGTTATCGGTTAACCGATTAATAACCGGTTTTTTTTTGTGTAATCGATTAATAACCGGTTTAAAAAAAAACCCGGTTTTATAACCGAACCGGCCAAGAAAAAGTATAACTGATCGTTAACCGGCCAAACCGGTTACAAAAAAAAAACGTTTTTAAAAAAAAAACGGTTTCGGTTTTTTTTTTCCGGTTTCGGTTGCGTAATCAATTTTTTTTTACATCTCTAGGTGTCACGCATGTATTATTATGCTTTTTTTTTTTAATTTTTAACTTTAGGATATATGGAAAATAATGTTTTGTTCATAACTTATTTGGAATTATTTTATTCATTATTTAAATAGTCTATTTGTGTATGGACATTGGACAATAATGATTGGATGGTTTTCGGTTTATGAGATTTTTTTTTTCCAGAAGGTGTATTAGAAATTGATTGTTGTTCAAAAATGTATTTAATTATATTTATTAAAGGTTGACAAGTGATTTTTTTTTATTTAGTATACAAGATATTACAATTTTCTTTTGAGATAAGTTGAAACTGAATGCGGTGACTAGTATCGTGTTCACGTGAATTACTTTATAGATCACATGCAGTTTGAATTAAAAAAAAAAAAAATCAAATCAGTATTCGTGATATATGGATCTACTTTTTATTTACATAAATATAGTTATCAAGTATCGAAGATATTCATACTCATACAAACTATGTTTAGTATATTCCTAAACTAGGTTAGAACTCCGTGTATTACACGGGTTGAATAAATATAATTTTATATACTAAATAAAAAAGACAATAATAAAAAGTTATATCTTTAAGAACCTGGTTTATTGTGCGGGTTGAATAAATGTAATTTTATATACCAAACAATAAAAAAGTTATATTTAAAAAAAAAACTCTATGTATTCACGGGTGAAAGAAATGTAATTTTATATACTAAATATTAAAAAAAGTTATATTTAAAAAAAAACTCCGTGTATCGTACGGATTGAATAAATCTAATTTTATATAATAAAAAATGTTATATCTTTAAAAACACTGTGCATTACACGGGTTTATCTATTGTTAAAAATATCTTTCTAAATCAAAATGGATTTTTTTATTTCTTTTAAATTAGGTTAATCCTATTTTAAATTTTTGGTTTGATTAATAAGTTTTTTAATATAATTTCTTATAGTTAACAATAATAACATTAACAATAAATAATATGCATGTTTATCCACTGTTAAGTGAAACAATGCTTTTGAGTTTAGATAGATCAGAAGATCCAAGTTCGATCCCAAATGTAAGGGCTGTTGAATTTCGGGGGGAAATCGGAGATCATGGGCTGTAGAGGGGGGCAACACCCAACTGTTCCCACTGCTGCCTCCTCACTTCTCTCGCGTTGGTGACTGTTGGTGGTGGTGATTGTGGTGTTTTGTGATGAGTTAAGGGTTGTAGGGGTTAGGTTTAGGTGGTGGAGGTGTAGGTGGAGCTAGAGGTGGAGGTGGGTGGCTATGGTGCCGGTTGTTTTGTAGAAAACAAAAGAGTTTGTTGGCCCCACACTTTTAATATAATAATATGAGTGTGTGTAATATTTGTTTTTTTTTTATTTTTTTAAAGAGAGAGGTAAATAAGTAATTTCATATGGAGTTAACGGTGGAAACTAACAGAGTTAAATTTATGCCAATAATTTAGAGTTGAAAAGATTTATATTAATTTAATTAATATTTAATAATTTAAATTAAATAATAATTATCTACAATTAAGAATGGTATAAAATAATGACAAATGCCCTTACATTGGTTTCTTTTATTATATAATAAATATAAATCATCAATTTCAATTAATTCTAATCGGTTAGGAGAAAGATAAGGGTGAGGGGGGCACTCCCCTCTTAGGGGAGTCCCCTCTCTTACGCACACCCAATCAGGTTATGCCACGTCAACTCCCCTCTTAAACTCCCCTCGCACCCCAATTTGATGGCGGCACTCCCCTCTTAGGGGAATTGTTTTTTTATTCAAAAAAAAAAAAAGATAAGTTTTCATTGGTTGAAAATGAGGGTGGCCCCACCTTCTCTCTCCTACCCTCTTCGGTATCTCCCCCCCGAAATGGCTCCCCTCTTTGTTGGCAGCACCCTTCCCGCTCGGCAACCCACTCCCCGATTCCCCTTCACGCATGCACCCCGGATACCCTAAGGACGGTTGATGGTTTCGTCGGCATCGCAGGTGAAGAGGCGAGAATATCAACTGCTTTTAATTCTTATATAAATCAATAAGTACTAGTCACTTACCCGCGCGATGCGGCGGGAGTGGCAATTTACAATAGTATAATTGTTTACTGTTAGTTTATCCGTCGTCTCATGAAATATTGTATAGTACTTAAGTTAGTTTTCTTATTCGTGATACAATGGCACTGGTTTTTCTGTTAGTTTATCGATTATTTGGTGATCTTCTACAAGAATAGTACAAAACAAGGAAGTAGATGTAATTAAAAACAAGAAGAGTTCAAAACAGTCAAGTAGCTGGACAAAACAATAAAAACACCATGCGGGGAGTCTCTTGTATCTCTTCCTGTTTTACCAATACATCCGTTCGCTTATGACTTTCTTGTACCTTCTCCTCTACTGTACCAGATTTCGACACATAAAAAAATGTTAGACACCTACAGGTGGTTTAAAATAGTAATTAAAAGGTAATTTCTGGAAGCAAATAAGGCACAAAATCTACTAACTTACCTTCTTTTTTATTCGGATGCGATTAATTAATCACGCAACACTTCCTGGTAGACAACATTTGATGTGTAAACTCCGCTTTGTTTGAATTGTTTGGCGAGATGTACCAACACCTTCGTACTTTGTCTTGAAATCCCTCTTGATAACGCGACATAAAGTTGTCCATGTGAAAATACAGAATCCGGAAGATAAATACCAACGTTCGGAATTGTTTGACCTTGAGCTTTATTAATCGTCATGGAAAAGCTAAGTCGAATTGGAAATTGTTTTCTTTTCAGCTTGAATGGGAACATGTCATCTTCAGAAAGGGTTAGAGGGATTCTTGGCAAAAAAAACTCTTTTGCCGGCATGTTGACCGACTGCAATTTCCGCATCAATAACATTTCGCATGAAACCCTTACATATCAATCGCGTGCCATTACACAGGCCATGTGATGGATCGATATTACGTAACAATATTATTGGGCATCCAATTTTTAAACGAAGCTTATGAGGCGGCAAACCACTAACATTTAGCGAGTTTAAGAACTCGACCGGATAGAAGTTGCGCTGATCGTCTTCAGCTTCATCAAAACTGTAATAAACTTTTTCCTCCCCTTGAAAAATTTCAATCATTTGATTATTAATCTCGTCAACACTATCATTTTTAGTGGACAATATTGCTCTAGAGATTATATAATCTGAAGAATATACATTATCTTCAATTGATGGAAAGATGGCATGGATCAATTCTTTTATAGCGTTTTCTCTGTTGTTGCACTGAATTGTCATGTCATCGGGTATGCGGATATAGTTTCCTTCGATTGGTTCTTCAGTTCCATCGCCGACTCTTAAAAGAAATTTAGAAAACCATGGATCTTTTAGCGCTCTCATATTTATGGTCAACCGCATCTTCTTAGTCAAAGACCAAAGAGGTGACATTCGTACGCTGGAGTCTACAATCTGTGCTCGAGTGCCACGTTTAATAACCGGCAACACTTGTCTGAAGTCACCTCCCATAACCATTATCTTTCCACCAAATGGGAGACTAACACCTATAATGTCTTGGAATGTACGATCCACTGCCTCTATCGCCTGTCGTTTAGCCATCGACGCTTCATCCCATATGATTATTTTGGCAGACCGAATCAGTTTAGCGGCCCCACTCTGTTTTTTGATATTGCACATTGAATTATTTTCAAGATTAAGAGGAATCTTGAATCTCGAGTGAGCTGTTCTACCTCCTGGCATATTATTAGCCGCTGCACCTGATGAAGCTGTTGCGAGGGCAATAAGACCACGTGACCGAATTTCAGTTAGCAAGGCAATGTACAAAAATGTTTTTCCAGTTCCACCTGGACCATCAATAAAGAACACGCCTGGAAGATCATTATCAACATGCATCATGATCTCATCAAACACGTTTTTTTGGTCCGGATTAAGTGAATCTTTGGCACTCAAGTGTTCAGGTTCCAAAACAATCCCATACTCTTCTTGTAACTCACGATAACCTGCATCTTGTAAGTTAACATCGTCTGTTATCTTAGGAAGGTCGAACTCATTGAAATTTTTACCCATGGATTGTACCAAGACACTAATTTCGGTAAGAACCATATTTTGAACTCGTTCTATACTTTGACAGTGTAACCGATGATCTTCAGACAGTGAATCAAAGTGGTCATTCCATAACTTTCGAATATCTCCAAGTTGGCAAAAAATCATTATGGTCGCAAATAACCTTCTAAGAGCATTGGGAAACTGAAACGTAGAGGCTTCTTCGAGACATTGTGATAGATATTCATCGTCTTCTATTAAGCCTAACTCAAGAGCTGCTTTCCGAAATGTCACACACTGTTGACCATTAACTGTGCAAAGATGTTCAAAAGAAGTAGGCCCTCTGACATTTGACAAAAGTAGGCGTAAGTAGTACCTTTCTCCTTCGGCTGGATTAGCGGAAACGATATGACCTCTTTGTTTTTTACCGAAACGACGACTCCAACGGCGTGTGCTTCCATTCCACGTAAAGTGTTTTGGAAAATCTTTATACAAATGTACCCTTGCTGTTTCATCGTTTCTATTTATCTCAAAAAATGTTGTTAGCATGGTTCTCTTATCCCTTTCCCTATCAACAATATTAGGCATCAACTCATCATCTCTAAATCTAACCATCTGATTATTTGGGAGATGAAGTTGTAAGGCTAGAACAACAGGAAAGATTTGAGAAAGAGAGAAGGAAAAAATGCGCCACATAGCCTCTGGGGGCGATATGTAGCGTGCATCTTGAAATCTTTTTATCTCATTAATAACAACCCCTGGCTCACTTTGATCGACTTGAATAACCTGTTTGTCATGTCCTTTATAAACATATTTGAAAAGATATTTCACAGATTTTATACTTGAGCAAACTTCAACATTCATGTGGCAGTTAAACATCATCAAAAGCCTTGGGTTATATGGGACCACCCATCTATTATCAAGTGTTTGTCCTCGTAGGTCCACTTCTATCCCGGTGTCTCTCCTTCGATACAACGGATACGAATCTTCTCCTTGTGTCGTCTGTTCGTTAAATTGTCTAGGATAGTGAAAACGAAAAATTTTAGGATCACCCTGCATACAAGGACTGCTTGATCGTAAATTGCCGCAAGGACCGTGAATCATGTGCTTGACAACCATCTCATGCAATCTGGGATGTGTTAGTTTGTTAGGAATTTCAGCACACACAACCTTATCATAATGGTCCGCGTTATTGATCTTGTGTTGCGGGTACATGATTAGGAGAAAATGTGCGTGCGGCAAACCCCGCTTTTGAAATTCAATGACATAGACGTATGCCTTAACTTCCCCGAGGATATGTTTCTTGAAGAGTTGATCCTTAAGATCTTCTAATTTAGCCCGGAACACTCTTGAAACAAGGTCTGGACGATCTGTAGCAGTTTGACCAACATGTAAGTTATCACATATCTCAGGCCACTTAGGATTACATGTCATTGTAAGGAATACATCAGGCTTGCCGTCATCTTGAACTAACGTCATCGCGTCTAGAAACCGACGTCGCATGTCGCGAGGCCCCCCAATGAAAGATGCAGGCAACACAATTCTTTTCCCGACTCTGTTTGCATGAACCTCACCAGTATTGACGCAATCCACAATACCTTGGTACAATTCGGCCCAAATCTTAGCCTGGTTTCTCTCACAAAATTCTAAGCGTGACGTCTCAATTTTGATGTAAACATCAACCACAAACTGCTGTAGCAGCCTACCACCGAACAAAAGCACATTATCGGTAGATCGAATCTGGAACTTGTAACAGTAGTACTCTCGCATAGCCACGGTTGTTCTACCACTTCGTGTGTTTGCCTCTGAACGATGAAGATGTATTAAAAACAAACAGTTAATAAAAATAAAACGCATTACGCTATTTTTATGATATTCACTTAAAAAAGGATAACAAATTGTTGGTACCTTCCATTTCTCCTTCGATGTTGTCATTGTTGCGAACCTCATTGATTGATACTCCGTGACGTGGTATGTTACCATGCCAACCCGACTCACCATTAGGAAAAAATAGAGGATACGACAATGGATCGTAAGAGCTGAAGTACGGCTGAATAGTTTGACTATATTCAGACCTACCGTAGACAACAATACTTCGTTTATACGAAGTGATATTGTCATTACCTTCAACCCAAATACCAGCAACCTATATAATTGTGAACTATAAGTAAGTAAAATAAGCAATACAATTAAATAATTGCAATTAATATAATATTATATATACCTCCGATGTCGTTGGTCGGTTGTACACCCTTTGGTCAAGTTCAACCGAAGTATTCAAAGTGACTCTATAGTTGTCCAGAGGTCCTAGTTCCGCAAATCTTCTAAATGTATCGACATATGGGTTTGTAGAAAGAACACGTGTTAAAATCTGAGTAATACGCCGATCAAGATTTGGCCATCGGAGTCTGTGATCTAACTCAGTATCAGGATCGTAAAAATACAACTGCAAGTACCTAGGGGTCCCATCCCTCGGAACTAATTGGTCGATTCTGTGATATATTCCTTTATGTGCACGAAAAGTATATACGCCGTCTCTCATATTGTTCAATGTATCATCCAATGTCACACCCATTGAGGCAAAAGAAAAATTGGTGTTATAAGCACGGATGTTTTGCCTAAACATATCTCCAATTTCATCTTGAGACGTGAAAAGTCGGTACAATTCCTCTGGAATTTCTAAGTTTGCTAACACAGTTTTCCCACTCATACAACAAAAGGTATTCATACTGAAATCGTTTTGCTCCACAATTAGGACATGCACCTCGTTCCTTTAAAACACGATGCTCTCCAGGTACACCATTGTAAACAAAATTATAAGGATCATCTTGCACGCTCCCATCTTGGAAGGAAGGTTGATCAATTACTTCAGCAAATTGGGGTAATAAAGTACGCGGATGAATTCGAATACCTAAAAAATTGGTGTATTAAGTAATGAAGGTTGTAAAAGATGTCGAGTTCGAAAAAAAAGAAATCATTGTTAAATAAATAGAAACCTCGTGATGTTCTATGCCTGACTACGTCAATTACAGATGGGAATGTGGTTGTCGGCGTAACATCATCTATCGGGGTTTGGTTGACTTGACTGCCATTTGAAATACGCATTCCATTATCGTTTCGTGTATTAGAACATCCTTTATTGTACTCCTTGCGTTTTATAGTAGAAACACTTGAGGCGTTCTCATTTGTTGTTTGTGTAAATTGAGTAATATTAGTTTGTAAACTTCTTAACGGCGTCCTTTCTGTTGACCTATTACTTATTAAAGATATTGATGAAGCACTTTGGGAGGCATCACCACTCCCAAATTTAGATACTTTGTTATTTTCTTTGCGTGCAGCATAGTATCTTTTGTGATACTCCCTAACACCACTATCAATTGTTCTCTTACAACCGAACAGCACGTCCCCACAGACGCTATTTGTGGGCATATCCGCCATTGTTCTCTTACAACCGAAAGAAACTCATATCTTGATAACATTCACAGACATATCTTGATCCTCAGACGCAAATCCTGAACCAAAATAAACAAATACTTTATAAAGTTTCACACTTGCACAATCGAATCGAATTCTTGAAACCGTTTAACCGAACTTACTCTTGAGATTAGCAAACAGATTCTCGTTAACGAATCTTGACGTCTCCGGTCCACCATGTCCCTCATAGATAACATTCAAATAAATATAAATATTAATAAAAAATTTAAATAACATTCAAATAATTTTTTCAAAGTCACACGAATTGTTTTTTAATTGAACTATAAATTTTCCTTTAACTCATGGTAAATAACATATTTTTGAAAAGAAATTATTTTATCCAAAAAGATTAGGAGTGAGAAAAAATTAGTTTAAAAAAAACCCATTTTGATAAATAATTTTCTAAGTACCCATTTAGGTAAATAATTTTTCCAACTACACCATTTTAGGAAAAAACTCAGCACCAATGCCCCAAACCCAAAACAGATACGTAATTTTAAATAATTTATTGGCGCCCTTATACATTCCCATGATCTCGTAACCGACTCGTGTGGACCCAGTTGACCAGACTCTTACCGATTTTGCACCGTCCATTGCCACCTTGAGAGCCGCCACGTTTACCAAATTTGCCAAATCAGCACCTGCAAATACGATAAACAGATCGTAAACTGAACTGACATAAAGAATTATGTAAATATAAACTGTTGCTGACCTTGAACAACATCAACCTTTCGAGTAATGTATTGTACTTACATTTTGAATTTCGGTAACCTTCGGCTTCTGGCTTTTTAACCGTTCACCGCCTGCATTCACCGTTGCACTAAACTAAACCATGGGGCTAATTGTACCCAATAGATAGTGTGGAACTCCTACAAATACATAAAACGAATAACAATTCATTAATACAACAATCAAACCTTTCTGATCATGAATCACTACAATATTTGAATGTCTTTTCAACCACAGAATAGTTAAATCATTTCTAAACCTAACCACAAGATCTTTTATGCATGTCTTTTCAACAACTAAACCAGTAACCCTAGTTTGGACTTATCCAACTAAAAAACATTTTTAATGAACTCCCTAACAATCACAGACAAAATATCCAAACCAGTAACCAAAAAATTTAAACCACAGTAAAAAAAAATAAACCCTCGTTAATAAACAAAAAAAATAAACCCTCGTTAACCACAGTCAAATTCTATAAATTTAAACAAAAAATCAAGAAATCTTGTAAATAAACCCTAGACTTGTAAATAAAACCGAGAAATCTACTTACAAAGAACAGATCTACTACAAATAAACCATAGATCTTGCCAGATCTTCCACCCACAAGCACCATCGTTGACGAACCCACAACCAAAAGGAATATCTGAAACATTACCCATTGAAGATTCAAATAACAAAAAAATAAATAAATAAATAAGATATGGTAACAAGAAAGGTACCCTACAGTCAAACCAGTAGATCTGGTGTCGGATCTACTGAAATAGTGTCGGATCTACTGAGATAGTGTCGGATCTTGAAGCCACCGGGAAAGAAGCCATAGAAATCGATGTTGTGTCGGATCTGGTGTCGTCAACGATGGAGGAGCCGTGGAGGAGCGGTGGAGGAGCGGTGGAGGAGCGGTGGATGAAATGAAGGTTAGGGTTAGGGTTTGGGTTTGTAGAGAAAGGTGGAGTGTCTGGATGGATGAAACGAATTTTGTGGTTAGATAGAGTGAATGAAACATTATATTGGATCCATCAAACTAAAAACGGGTCAAGTTAACCCGGCTAAGATCCGCGTGGGTATCAGGTGTTGAAAACAAGTTTTCAACACTTTGTGCTTAACAGGTTTGTACAATGGGCTTTAAATACTTGTAAAGTGGCAAAAGACCATTCTATCCTTCCTATATGCTTTATAAAGTAGTATAGATATAGATAGATTCACTCCATCATTTACACATTAATCTAAATACCTATTTTTTAAATAAACCCTATGTTTCTAAATAAACGAACATTTTATCAATATATATTTTACCTTTATAAATCTTTATCTATTTTCTTCCATTTTAACAAAAAAAGAAGAAGATATCTTTAAACCTTTTTCAAATAACAAACGTTTTAAATTTATTTTTTTTCAAATAATTTTTAATGTTTACTTTAATAATTATCTACAATTAGGATGGTCTAAAATAATGACAAGTGTCCCTCCATTGGTTTCTTTTATTATATAGTATAGATGTTGGGCTATGGGGTATGGGATAGTAGATTGGATCATAGATTAATCTTCCTATATAATAAAGGAAACTGCAATCTGTAATTTTACCCCTTGGGGTTTAGGCCAATTGGCACTCTTAACCTCCTCTAACGAAATTATTGCAATTTTACCCCCAACGTTTGGTGTTATGTCGCAAGTTTACCCCCCGGCGTCAAACTCTGTCAAGTCAACGTTTGTTTGACTGTTAATAACGTGTGAAAAGTCATTTTTGCTCCTATCTTATTAAAATTAAATAAAAAATCAATAATATTACATGAAGTTGTTCATCATCATCATCATCAGTTCAAGAACAAATCTGACTATCCACTATTTTCTTGTCCATATATCACAGCCAACTCCATTCTCATGGGAGTTAAACGCCAAACAATCACAAGAATTCAAGCATCCCACCATACAATCACTAAAGCTTAGGCTTGAATTATCATCAGGTGTAAACAGACGCACACCAGTATTAAATTCCCCAGTTAGTAGAGTAAATTTGTCATCTCTACTCCAACACAGACGCATATCAGAATCTGCAGCACACCCATCACCTGAATCGAACCCATAACAAAACTCAGATCTCCACAAATAACGCCTATCAGCTTGACCCTCTTCAACTTGGCCATTTGCATTCAAAAGCCACAATCTGGTACAACCATTAGCCTTACAACTTTCTACCATAATTGTTCAGCATCAGTTTAACACATAATACTAAACATTAATCCAACAAAAATGACATGAATTTCTAAGTTTGACTCATGATTTCATAATCAATCTAGAATACCCAAAAACTAGGGTTTTAAAGAAGAAGAAGAAGAATCAGCAACTAGGGTTTTAAAGATGAAGAATCAGCAACGGCGACGAGTGTCCAGCAACGGCGGCGAGTGTCCAGATGATGAGGTTCTTGTGGATCTTCAGATATGTTACTGTGAAGATGATGGGGTTCATATCTGATTGCCGACGGAGGTTCTTGTGGATCTTCAGATCTATTACTGTTATAGATATATGCGTGAGGTGCAGAGAAGATGATGAGGTTCAGATCTGTTCTTGTGGGTTGAAGGAAGAAGGGGGTGGGTGGTTGCGGTGGGGGAGGAGCGGCGGCTAGTGGTGAAGGAGCGGTAAAACGCCGATGGAGACCTGTTACTTGAAGATGATGATAATTTGAAGATGATGATGATGGATTGTGAGTTATTTGAAGATGATGATGATGATAATTTGATTTTATAAATAATAATAATAATAATAATAATAAATATAGGGTAAGATTACCAAAATACCCTTACCTATAAGGGTCAAACTACCGTTGACTGACGCCGGGGGTAAACTTGCGACATAACACCAAACGTTGGGGGGTAAAATGTAACACCCCGAAAAAATATAAAACTTTATATTAGAATTATAAAGTATAATAAATGAGAATTTACTAACAAAGAATTTTAACCTAGTTAGTTAATTCTCTAGAAATAGCTTATAATAGGGTTAAAAGCAACTAAACTATAAGTTGAACAAAGTGGAAGGGCCAAAGTTGTAAGAATTGAAACTATATTGTTAATTTTAATAAAAATCAAAAACCAAACACCCATTTAGAGGGCCTGGTCGCGCAGGAGAAGATCAGGGGCGATCCCCACTCTCCAAAACCCTAAAACTTCACTAAACTAGCAAATTGAAGGCTCAATCCAAGTCGAAATCGAAATTAAAGCTTAGAATCGTGATCCTCATCGCAAGAGGATTATAAGGTATGTAAAATCTGATGAAATCTCTAAACTTAAAATTCTCATGATTTTGGAAAATCCAAAATTTGATGTTGCATGTGTGTTATTTGGTTAGATTAGGGATGCTATAGTGTCTAGAAGTGAAACCTAGACAACTACATGTGAAATCATGTTCAAATTCAGGAAATTCCATGAACACCTTGAAGGTGGGTTGTGGGTTTTACAAGATAATGATGAACATTAGGGTTTAGAATGATTAACCTAGTGTAATTTGATTATAGAAAGTGATTTCAGAAAGGTATGATGTTTAAATGCTATATGAGGGCTTTATTGATGTTAAGTTAGCTAATTAGCAAGCTATGAACTTGAATACGACAGATATAAAAAAATTCTGCCTTTATAGTGTTTGTTAAAATGCCTCAAAGAAGGCTTGAAACTGAATTGTTAAGTTAAAAACACATAATTATGATGTATGACAAAATGTGCGTTATGTATGTGAAACCAAGAGTTCTAAACATAAGGTGATTGAACTCTATAGGAAAGGAGGCCGGGGCATCTAGCGGGCAAACCGGTGTGGACGCACGTTTGAAGGGGTTGCTTTGAAAGTATGTAACTTGATTAGTTACAATTGAGTAAATTTTGATATGTAGTATATATGTATTGATTTGTGAATAAAAGTTGAGTTGGAATTAAGCGATAATGTTCGCTAGTTCGAATAATAGGCCAAGAAATTGGTTAGACCTTATTGGTAGTCATCAAAATGGAGGATTCCTTAGATGAGCTAAACGGGTCAAATAACCAAACAAGGCACGGTAAAGCTTTGTAGTTTGGTTACTCGGTCTTCGTTAACATTTAAAAGAAGATCTATTGAAATATGAAAAATCAGTATGTTGGTAGGTTAGAATAAGAAATCCGAGAAATGGGTTTGGGCAAAACAAGCACAAAGGCAAAACGTAATATTACAGAGTCTACCATAAGTTACGGTATCACCGTAACTTACGGTAGACATCAGGAGGTTTACGGTGGATGTCTACTGGTTTACGGTAGACCATATGTTTCAAATGTCTACCGTAACTTATGGTAGATACCGTAAGTTACGGTAGTGAGCTGAGACGTCTGTTGATGTTAGCATATAATAGTTAAATCGAATCTGTTTTTAAACGTGGTTTCGATTACGTATTCCCATCAAGTACTTTAATATTAATGTTTAATGTAAACATTTCAGCTTTAGGTATTCAAGGATCACGGATGACGGTCAAGCTAACTTTTGAAGAACCGAACACTACTTACAAGCTTCCGCAATGTTTTAAATCTTTACTAGACTTGGGTTATGGGTTGTACATGATTGTTAAATAACTTTTGAAATGTTTTAATTTAGTCGTGTTTGACTAAAGTCTATGTTATTCATGAACTTCTTGTATGAATTCTATGCTAATTAAGCAACTTTTATTTACAATGGTATAATCTATTATTAAAATCAAGTAAAAATTAGACGGGTGTTACAAGTTGGTATCAGAGCTTAAGGTTGTCAACAAAGTGTTCGGTTCAAGCTTGATCGATCGTCCGGTAAGAATTAACTTATTATGTTAGTAGATTATGTCTTATGTAAGGAATGAGAAATGAATTGTTATGCATGGGAAGAGCGTGTTAACACACTCAAACCCGGAAAGTGCATTAAATGTGAACGGTTAAAGCAAGTTAGGAACTTGGCTAAACCGAAACAAACAAAGCAATGTCATGAATGAAATGTTTATTGTTTGATGTAAACATTTCAGTTTCAAGATGTCGAAAGGGAGCAATAATGATCCGGTGCCGACAAGCACCGAACAAATGAAAGAAATAATTGCCGAGGAAGTAGGAAAGGCAATTGAAGGCAGTCTATCCGGGTTTATAGACAAGATTCAAAGCACGGTGTTGTCGCTCGTAGAAGAACGAGTTAAAAGGTTGGAGGATACTGTCAACCTTATGAAAGACAAAACTGGAGAACGTAAAGGGTGCTCATATAAGGAATTCATGGCGTGTAAACCGCCAATCTATAATGGAGAAGTCGACCCGATAATTTGCCAAAGATGGTTGGGCGACATTGAAGGGATGTTTGAAAGGACCCATTGCGATGAAAGCGATTTCATTGCTTACGGAACAGGTCAGTTAAGAGGACAAGCCAAGGATTGGTGGGATAACAAAAAGAATGAAATAGGGGCCGAAGCGGCAAGGGCCATGACATGGGAAGAGTTTAAGACACTATTTCTTAAACATCATAGTCCCAAAGCGGTCATTAACAAAATCAAAGAAGAGTTCATGCAACTTAGGCATAAGGGTGAAACTATAGACAAGATCACGGCGATGTTTATGGATAAAATGAAGTTTAGTAGTGAATTGGTGACGAACGAAGAACAGGAAATATACTACTACTACAATATGTTGAGCGCTGAATATATGGAGTTTTTGACTCCTTCAAAATACGAGACCCTTACCGAAATCATAAACGTTGCTCGGAAACGGGAAATCGAGTTGAAGAAACAAGTCGAAAGAGGTGAACGAAGGGCAAATGATGTGAATCCAAGCCCTACAAAGAAAGCCCGAACTGGAGAATCGGGAAAGAAGGTGGATGCTAAAGGTGGGTCGCCAAGTTGTAAAGTGTGCGGGAAGGGACACAAGGGGGAATGTCGGTTCAAAGACAAGCCATGCCCCATATGTAATAAGATGGGGCACACGGCCTCGCTATGCCCGGGAAAAGTCTCAGTTTGCTACAATTGCTATCAACCCGGCCACAAAAAGTCCGAATGCCCGGAATTAGTTGGAAAGAGAGACGCTAAGGAGTCTCCAGCAGAAGCCCCCAAAGCAAAGGCTAGGTCCTTCCAACTTACCGCAGCTGAAGCGAAAACAGAACCCGATGTGGTTTCAGGTATATTCACAATTAATTCAATTCCAGCACGTGTATTGTTTGATACGGGTGCGAATAAATCCTTCATTTCGCATGGATTTATTCGACATCCTTCATTTGTATTGACGAAGTTATCTGTGCCCTTAGAAGTAGAAATAGGGGACAACAAAAGTTTTATAGTTTGTGACGTTTGTCGAGGCTGCGAATTAAACATAGACGATGAAGAATACTTGATAGATCTAATCTCGATGTCAATGGGAGAATTTCAAGTAGTCGTTGGGATGGATTGGCTATCTCAGCACCATGCAAAGGTCGTGTGTTTTCGTAAAGAGATAAAACTAACATCTCCGAGCGGAAACACGTCACCATCTTTGGAGAAAAAGGAGGCAATCCCATAGTATGCTCAATGTTGAAAGCCCACAAGCTTATGAAGCGAGGATGCAAGGCATTCATGATATACGCAAATGAGCCCGAGAAAGAATCATGAAAGATTGAAGACGTACCAGTAGTACGAGATTATGAAGATGTGTTTCCGGAGGATTTACCGGGGATACCGCCTGAACGGGAAGTAGAGTTCGGGATCGAATTGATTCCGGGCGCAAAACCCATAGCGAAAGCTCCGTACCGACTCGCACCGTCGGAATTACAAGAGTTGATGTCCCAAATTCAAGACCTGCTTGACAAGGGATTCATAAGGCCGAGTGTGTCTCCTTGGGGCGCACCGGTATTGTTCGTGAGGAAGAAAGACGGAAGCATGCGCATGTGTATCGATTACCGGGAGTTAAACAAACTCACGGTAAAGAACCGATACCAGCTTCCGAGGATAGATGATTTATTCGACCAATTACAAGGTGCGAATTGGTTTTCAAAAATTGACCTTAGATCGGGGTATCACCAACTAAAGGTCAAGGAAGAAGATGTGCCGAAGACGGCTTTCTGCACAAGATACGGACATTACGAATTCCTCGTGATGTCATTTGGGCTAACAAATGCACCCGCGGCTTTCATGGACCTCATGAACCGGGTTTGCGAGCCAATGTTGGATAAGTCGGTCATCGTGTTTATCGATGATATCCTGGTGTATTCGAAAAGTGAAGCTGAACACGCACACCACTTACAAGAAGTGTTAGAGACACTTAGACGAGAAAGGCTGTATGCGAAATTCTCTAAGTGTGCCTTTTGGTTACGAGATGTACAATTTCTTGGCCACGTCATAAGTGCCGACGGAGTATTGGTGGATCCGTCCAAGATCGAGGCTGTGTCAAAATGGAATCCCCCGAAGAACCCTTCGGAAATTAGAAGCTTTTTGGGGCTTGCGGGATACTACAGGAGATTCATTCAAGATTTCTCCAAGATTGCGTCACCGTTAACAAAGTTAACCCGAAAGAAAAATTCGTTTGGGGTGTCGATCAAGAAAGAGCGTTTCAAACGCTAAAAGAGAAGTTAACACAAGCTCCGGTACTGACATTGTCGGACGGAGTCGAAGACATGGTGGTTTATTCGAATGCTTCACTATTGGGGCTAGGATGCGTTTTGATGCAACGAGGCAAAGTTATAGCTTATGCCTCGAGGCAATTGAAGATACACGAGAAGAAATATCCCACGCACGATCTCGAGTTGGCTGCGGTGGTATTCACATTAAAAATATGGAGGCACTACTTGTATGGGGTAAAGTGCACCATATTCACCGACCACAAGAGCTTGAAATACTTCTTCGATCAGAAGGAGTTAAATATGCGACAAAGGCGATGGCTAGAAACGGTGAAAGATTTTGATTGTGAAATACACTACCACCCCGGAAAGGCAAATGTGGTGGCGGATGCTCTGAGCAGGAAAACGGACTATGACCCAATACGTGTAAGATCGATGCAGCTCGTGGTGACCTCGGGTATACTTGAACGTATTCGAGAGGCGCAATTAGAAGCAGTGAAAGAGGAGAATTGGAAGAAAGAAAGAATAATCGGTCAGTTGAAGGATTTGTCAGATGGGAATAACGGGTTGAAGACTCGATCCAGAAGGATATGGGTTCCAAATACTTGTGGGGTGAAGGCGCTTCTACTTGATGAAGCTCATAAATCCCGATATTCAATTCATCCGGGAGCGACCAAAATCTACAACGATTTAAAGCAGAACTATTGGTGGCCCGGGATGAAAAGAGATGTGGTGAAGAACGTAGAAAAATGCTTGACATGTTTACAAGTCAAGGTGGAGCACCAAAAACCATATGGTAAACTTCAACCGTTGGAAATTCCGGTTTGGAAATGGGAACAAATCACCATGGATTTGTTGACCAAATTGCCCAAAACTAACCACAGGTTTGATGCTATATGGGTAGTTGTAGATAGATTGACGAAAAGCGCTCACTTCATTCCAATTCGTGAGACTTATACATCCGAGAAGATGTCGGAAGTGTACACCAATGAAATTATAGCACGGCATGGGGTACCGATATCCATTGTGTCAGACAGAGATACTTGGTTTACTTCGAAATTTTGGCGTGAATTCCAAGAACAAATGGGAACTAAATTGTTCATTAGCACTACTTACCATCCACAAACGGATGGGCAGAGTGAAAGAACAATACAAACGTTGGGAGATATGCTGCGGGCTTGCTTTTTTGATTTCGGGGGTAGTTGGGATGTCCATTTACCCTTGGTCGAATTTTC
Source organism: Helianthus tuberosus (assembly GCA_030545235.1). Classification (NCBI taxonomy): domain Eukaryota; kingdom Viridiplantae; phylum Streptophyta; class Magnoliopsida; order Asterales; family Asteraceae; genus Helianthus; species Helianthus tuberosus. The sequence goes on along the minus strand of CM060396.1, from coordinate 26,251,655 downwards.
ATATAACAGTAGCTATAATGCGAGCATTAAGATGGCCCCGTATGAAATGTTATATGGCAGAAAATGTCGAACTCCGGTATGTTGGGGAGAAGTGGGTCCACGAGGGCTAGCACCTACTGATATAATCCGAACTACAAATGAGAAAATCGACATGGTTCGGGCACACTTGAAAGCGGCCCAAGATAGACAAAAGGCGTATGCTGACAAAAGGAACAGGCCAATCGAATTTCTGGTTGGCGACAAAGTTATGTTGAAAGTATCGCTGTGGAAGGGAATAATACGATTCAGAAAAAGAGGAAAGTTGAGCCCAAGATTTATTGGGCCATTCAGAATCATCGAACGGGTGGGTAAGGTAGCTTATCGTCTCGAATTACCCGAGGAGTTGAGTGGGATTCATAGCACATTTCACGTGTCACATCTCCGAAAATGTTTGGCAGACGAAACTGCTCGTATCCACTACTATGATATCGAGGTGGATAACAGCCTCAACTATGCAGTAAAACCAATTGCGATTTTAGATCGTAAAGAGAAGAGTTTGAGGAACAAAGTGATTAATCAAGTCAAGGTTAAATTGGAGCATAGAAAAGGTTCGGACACTACTTGGGAGTCCGAAGAGGAGATGCGACGTCTCCACCTTACATTATTTGGTACGTATTTCGGTTTCGGGGACGAAACCCCTTTTAAGGGGGGTGGACTTGTAACACCCCGAAAAAATATAAAACTTTATATTAGAATTATAAAGTATAATAAATGAGAATTTACTAACAAAGAATTTTAACCTAGTTAGTTAATTCTCTAGAAATAGCTTATAATAGGGTTAAAAGCAACTAAACTATAAGTTGAACAAAGTGGAAGGGCCAAAGTTGTAAGAATTGAAACTATATTGTTAATTTTAATAAAAATAAAAAATCAAACACCCATTTAGAGGGCATGGTCGCGCAGGAGAAGATCAGGGGCGATCCCCACTCTCCAAAACCCTAAAACTTCACTAAACTAGCAAATTGAAGGCTCAATACAAGTCGAAATCGAAATTAAAGCTTAGAATCGTGATCCTCATCACAAGAGGATTATAAGGTATGTAAAATATGATGAAATCTCTAAACTTAAAATTCTCATGATTTTGGAAAATCCGAAATTTGATGTTGCATGTGTGTTATTTGGTTAGATTAGGGATGATATAGTGTCTAGAAGTGAAACCTAGACAACTACATGTGAAATCATGTTCAAATTCAGGAAATTCCATGAACACCTTGAAGGTGGGTTGTGGGTTTTACAAGATAATGATGAACATTAGGGTTTAGAATGATTAACCTAGTGTAATTTGATTATAGAAAGTGATTTCAGAAAGGTATGATGTTTAAATGCTATATGAGGGCTTTATTGATGTTAAGTTAGCTAATTAGCAAGCTATGAACTTGAATACGAAAGATATAAAAAAATTCTGCCTTTATAGTGTTTGTTGAAATGCCTCAAAGAAGGCTTGAAACTGAATTGTTAAGTTAAAAATGCATAATTATGATGTATGACAAAATGTGCGTTATGTATGTGAAACCTAGAGTTCTAAACAAAAGGTGATTGAACTCTATAGGAAAGGAGGTCGGGGCATCTAGCAGGCAAACCGGTGTGGACGCACGTTTGAAGGGGTTGCTTTGAAGGTATGTAACTTGATTAGTTACAATTGAGTAAATTCTGATATGTAGTATATATGTATTGATTCGAATAATAGGCCAAGAAATTGGTTAGACCTTATTGGTAGTCATCAAAATGGAGGATTCCTTAGATGAGCTAAACGGGTCAAATAACCAAACAAGGCACGGTAAAGCTTTGTAGTTTGGTTACTCGGTCTTCGTTAACATTTAAAAGAAGATCTATTGAAATATGAAAAATCAGTATGTTGGTAGGTTAGAATAAGAAATCCGAGAAATGGGTTTGGGCAAAACAAGCACAAAGGCAAAACGTAATATTACAGAGTCTACCGTAAGTTACGGTATCACCGTAACTTACGGTAGACATCAGGAGGTTTACGGTGGATGTCTACTGGTTTACGGTAGACCATAAGTTTCAAATGTCTATCGTAACTTACGGTAGATACCGTAAGTTACGGTAGAGAGCTGAGACGTCTGTTGATGTTAGCATACAATAGTTAAATCGAATCCGTTTTTAAACGTGGTTTCGATTACGTATTCCCATCAAGTACTTTAATATTAATGTTTAATGTAAACATTTCAGTTTTAGGTATTCAAGGATCACGGATGACGGTCAAGCTAACTTTTGAAGAACCGAACACTACTTACAAGCTTCCACAATGTTTTAAATCTTTACTAGACTTGGGTTATGGGTTGTACATGATTGTTAAATAACTTTTGAAATGTTTTAATTTAGTGTTTTTTGACTAAAGTCTATGTTATTCATGAACTTCTTGTATGAATTCTATGCTAATTAAGCAAATTTTATTTACAATGGTATAATCTATTATTAAAATCAAGTAAAAATTAGACGGGTGTTACAAGTTGGTATCAGAGCTTAAGGTTGTCAACAAAGTGTTCGGTTCAAGCTTGATCGATCGTCCGGTAAGAATTAACTTATTATGTTAGTAGATTATGTCTTATGTAAGGAATGAGAAATGAATTGTTATGCATGGGAAGAGCGTGTTAACACACTCAAACCCGGAAAGTGCATTAAATGTGAACGGTTAAAGCAAGTTAGGAATTTGGCTAAACCGAAACAAACAAAGCAATGTCATGAATGCAATGTTTAATGTTTGATGTAAACATTTCAGTTTCAAGATGTCGAAAGGGAGCAATAATGATCCGGTGCCGACAAGCACCGAACAAATGAAAGAAATAATTGCCGAGGAAGTAGGAAAGGCAATTGAAGGCAGTCTATCCGGGTTTATAGACAAGATTCAAAGCACGGTGTTGTCGCTCGTAGAAGAACGAGTTAAAAGGTTGGAGGATACTGTCAACCTTATGAAAGACAAAACTGGAGAACGTAAAGGGTGCTCATATAAGGAATTCATGGCGTGTAAACCGTCAATCTATAACGGAGAAGTCGACCCGCTAATTTGCCAAAGATGGTTGGGCGACATTGAAGGGGTGTTTGAAAGGACCCATTGCGATGAAAGCGATTTCGTTGCTTATGGAACAGGTCAGTTACGAGGACAAGCCAAGGATTGGTGGGATAACAAAAAGAATGAAATAGGGGCCGAAGCGGATTTTCTATCTCCATGGGTTGATCTGGGTTTTGTGGTTGTGGGGCTACTAGTTGTTCCAGACTCGGGTCAGCAGCAGTTGTAGCTAAGATATGGAAATTAGCTAGGCTTCTATTAAGCATATCATGTGTATGGGCATCTGTTCTACGCTTAGCGGCTGCTAAAACTCTTTGCTGTTGCAACTTTCGCATTCTCTTCCTACGAGCAAAGGCTTCCTTACCGAACCATCCTCGTTTCTTATGAGGGAATGGCTCTTCTGACTGAGCTCTAAAAGCAAACACTCCTTCTTCCTGATCAGCAGAATACCCAGAAAGGGCAGGTTGTGAGGAAGTACCTTCACTCTTAGGTGATTCAGACAACTGACAATTCATGTCTGATGGTCCTTGATCACTTATACTGTAAACTAACAAATAGTCAAATAACACATAACAAATAAGTACAGTTATGCACTTATCTTCATAGTTTATTTCCTAAAACAAAATTTAGAATTTAAGTGTCAGCAGAACACTTCTTTGGCTCAGACCAGTGGCTAGGCTCTGATACCACTTTCTGTCGCAACCCTTGATCCCTTATCTGTCCCGGAAACGGGCGGACGCGAGCTCATAGTTTTGGTGGTATTAGCTTATTAAAATCTTGCAGCGGAATTTACATCAGGACCGTAGTTAGGAAATGTTTATCAGAGTAAAACCACCATATTTGATATTAATAATAACATGGGCAAAACCCAAGTTTCTTATGACAATACATTTATAGGGACAAACCCTATTTTATTGAATTTAAAACATCGTTTATTAGGTAACTTTTATAGCCACATTTTTCCCAAGCCTTCAGTGCTCTCCAGCTGGCTTTTCACTAATTGGCTGTTCACATTGTGTTACCTGTAACGCGTTTTAAAAACATTTGTCAGTCGGAAATACTGGTGAGTGAATCCCAGTTTAATCAAGAAACATTTTATTAATTAAAACAGTATTGAGAGCGATGACATTGTTTCTTTCTACACAATTACTCATTCAGTATTTGCCACTCGACCGGATCTATGGCTATGGTCAAATTACCCATTGGCTAACTCGTTGTCCAATGGTAATGTACTGTCGTTCCCGACTTACTACTACTCGTAGTAATAAATTTTGTACACAAAACCCCATAATACCGGCAGTAATTGAAGAACTACAAAGACTCAATCACCGCTTAATCACATTGTAAAACAATTAAGGTTTTGTAAAACATTCCAAAAAGATTAACAAAAAGAGGATAAACTCACATTGCTATCTTAGATTTCTTGTAAGGGTTTCCTGGATATAATCTTACAAATGTACATTGGTTAGTATCATAACCCTTTGAAAATATTAATGATACCCTCCCCGAGACGGCATTCCAACAACTACGTCGGGCAGAACCACGACAGTTGAGAATGAGCGACGGAAAACGAAAACCCGTTGCTTTCTTATATAGGGCTGATATTGGACTCTCACGCGGCCCGCGTAAGAGTAGCCTTAAGGCTACGCGGCCCGCGTCAAACCGAGGGTCAACTTGTAGCTCGTCCGGATCACCACTAGGCTTGACACGATGATGACACGTGTCATCACCAGGTTGCGCCACCATTTGGGACACTCGCGGCCCGGGTGAACTTAAACGGGGTCTTACGCGACCCGCTTTAACTAATGGAATCAACGATATCAGGTTTAAACCCTGATACCGCCCGCGTAAGCTTGAGGTGAGGTCCTACGCGGCCCGCCTCAGCTTAATATCTATTGTTTTTGATTTATTATAACATATTTCGGGCTCGGTTTTCACATAAGGGGTGTATTATAAGACATATTGGTTATAATAGGGTGTCGGAAATATTATGAGGGCGTTGGTTTTACCGAGGGTTGTTACATTCTCCCCACCTTGTTTTAGAGCTCGTCCTCGAGATCTACTGGAATAAGTGCGGATACTTTCTTTTCATTTCAGATTCAAGTTCCCATGTGTACTCAGGTCCTCTTTTGGAGTCCCACTTCACTTTGACTAGAACTAGTCTTTTGTGTTTGAGATTCTTGACTTTCCTGTCTTCAATCTGTAGAGGCCTTTCTACAAACTTGAGTTGTTTATTTACCTCTATTTCCTTAAGAGGTACTATCAGTGATTCATCAGCTAAACACTTTTTGAGATTTGATACATGAAACACATCATGTATTCCTGCCATTTCCTCTGGCAGTTGTAGCTGATAGGCTACAGGTCCTATTCTTCTAATAATATCAAAAGGTCCAACATACCTGGGACTTAGTTTTCCCCATTTGATGAATCTTACCACTCCTTTCCAAGGAGAGACCTTTAACAATACTTTATCTCCTACTTGAAACTCCAATGGCTTGCGTCGGTTATTGGCATAACTTTTCTGTCGATCACGTGCTGCTTTTAGTCGTTCCTTGACTTGAATAATTTTATCAGTTGTTTCTAGCAGTATCTCAGGTCCAGATAGTTGTTTTTCCCCAATTTCTTCCCAACAGACTGGGGTTCTGCACTTTCGTCCATAAAGTGCTTCGAATGGTGCAACATTGATACTTGTGTGATAACTATTATTATAAGAAAATTCTATTAAAGGTAAGTGATCGTCCCAATTACCTCCAAAATCAATTACACAAGCTCTAAGCATGTCTTCAATTGTCTGAATTGTCCTTTCGCTTTGTCCGTCCGTTTGAGGATGATAAGTTATACTTAATTTTAACTTGGTTCCCATTGCCATTTGGAAACTTGACCAAAAATGAGAGGTAAATCGACTATCCCTATTAGAAACAATTGATAAAGGAATACCATGTAAAGAAACAATTTCATTTACATATAGTTTAGCTAACTGTTCCATACTGAAAGTTTCTTTCATTGGTAGGAAATGAGCTGACTTGGTTAGTCTATCTACAATCACCCAGATTGTATCATTACCTTTCCTTGTTTTGGGTAATTTAGTAACAAAATCCATTGTTATCAATTCCCATTTCCACACCGGCATTTCTAATTGCTGTAACAAACCTAAGGGTTTCTGGTGTTCAGCTTTGACTTGTGAACAAGTTAAACATTTAGAAACATAGACTGCTATGTCCTTTTTCATTCTTATCCACCAGAAATTTTTCCTTAAATCCTGGTACATTTTATCACTTCCTGGATGCCTCGTATACTTAGACTTATGGGCTTCTTCTAATATACGATGACGTAGGTTTCCTATTTTAGGTATCCACATTCTCTTTTTATGGAACTTCCAAATTCCATCTATTCCTTGTTCCAATTCTTTTAACATACCTTTTTATTTTTCAGAATCATCCTTGATTACTAATTCTTGTGCTTCTCTTATCTGATCATTTAAATCTACTTGCAGATTTAATTTAAGAGAACGTACCCTTTTTGGCTTTTCATGATACTTTCGACTTAAAGCATCTGCCACTACATTTGCTTTTCCTTCATGATACTGGATATTACAATCATAGTCACTAAGCATCTCCATCCAGCGTCTTTGTCTCATATTCAACTCTTTTTGCTTGAAGATATACCTTAAACTCTTATGATCAGTGAATATGGTAAACTTACTACCATAAAGGTAATGTCTCCAAATTTTAAGAGCAAAAATTATGGCTCCTAATTCTAAATCATGGGTTGAATAATTCTCTTCATGATTCTTAAGTTGTCTTGATGCGTAAGCTATAACCTTTTGTCGTTGCATTAATACACACCCATAACCTAATTTGGAAGCATCACAATAGACTACAAAGTCTTCAGTTCCTTCTGGTAATGCTAATATGGGTGTATGGGTTAATCTTTGCTTAAGAATTCTAAAGGCTTCTTCTTGTTTTACTCCCCATTCAAACTTAATAGATTTACAGGTTAGCTTAGTTAAGGGAATGGCTATTCTAGAGAAATCTCGAATAAATCTTTTATAATAACCGGCCAATCCTAAGAAACTTCTAACCTCGGTTGGTGACTCAGGAGTTTTCCATTTAGTAATTGCCTCGATTTTTGTTGGATCTACATGAATTCCTTCATGGTTACCTAAATGTCCAAGGAATTGTACCTGTTCTAACCAAAATTCGCATTTAGTGAATTTAGCATAAAGCTTTTCCTTTCTTAACAAACTTAAAAGTGCGTGAAAATGCTTTGCGTGATCCTCTTTATTCTTAGAATAAATTAGAATATCATCTATGAAAACAATTATGAATTTATCCAAATATGGCTTACATATTCAGTTCATCATGTCCATAAATGCAGCTGGGGCATTGGTTATACCAAATGGCATGACAGTAAATTCAATATGGCCATACCTTGTTCTAAAAGCGGTCTTAGGAATGTCCTCTTCCTGTACCTTTAATTGATGATATCCTGACCTTAAATCGATTTCAGAGAAAAATCGAGCTCCTTGCAGTTGATCAAACAGATCATCGATTCTCGGGAATGGATACCGATTCTTAATCATAACCTTGTTTAATTCACGGTAGTCAATGCACATACGCATTGATCCGTCCTTCTTTTTAACAAACAGTATCGACGCTCCCCATGGCGACGAACTTGGTTGTATAAATCCTTTCTCTAACAATTCGTCTAATTGTTTCTTCAATTCTTGCATTTCTGCAGGTGCCAACCGATAAGGTGCTTTGGCAATCGGTGATGTTCCTGGTATTAAATGGATTCTGAATTCAACTTCTCTGTCTGGAGGTTGCCCTGGCAATTCTTCTGGAAAGACATCTGAAAACTGAGATACTACTGGAATATCTTTTAAATCTTTTACTTTAGTGTTAGTGATTATGGAATCAAATACACTATAGAACATTTTCTTATATAACTTGCAGTTTTCATCACAGAGATAAATTTAGTGGACCTAGAGATTTTATCTCCTTTAATTGTGATCGTTTTACCTTTTGGTGAATTTACTTGGATTGACTTTTGATCACATAAAATATTTGCTTTATTGGCTATTAACCAATCCATTCCTAAAACAACATCGAATCCTGCCAGATTCATTGGATAAAGATTTGCAATAAACTTTTGATTTAAAATTTCTATACTTGCTCCCTGCAAGATTTCAGTAATTCTAACGGTTTCTCCATTGGCTGTCTCTACTAAGCATTCTAGAGGTAGTTTAGTTAATGACTGATTTAGAATTTTGCAAAATGATGTATTAATAAAACTTTGGTTTGCACCAGAGTCAAATAATACTTTAGCAAAGACATCATTAACTAAAAACGTACCAGCTATGACATCTGGAATTATCTTGGCTTCATCTGCAGTCAGAACAAATGCTCTAGCATTTTTAGTATTCTTGTTGTCTGGAGCTGGAGCTAATTTTGGACAATTTAGCTTGATATGACATTGTTCTCCGCAATTGTAACATACCCGGCTATTAGCTTTCTTCCTGCAATTTTCTTCCTTGTGTCCCGATATTTTGCAAAAGTTAAAATATATGGAGCATCTTCCGGAATGCTTTCTTTTGCAATACCTACAGTAGGGTGCAGAGGTAGAACCTATATTTTTCCCATGGTTAGAATTTCCAGAACGAAATTCTTGTGTCAACTTCTGGGTTAGGTTCCTCCTTTGATCCTTTTCTCGGGTACGGACTAATTCATCTGTCAAGGTATTTGCTAGTTCTACAGCTTCTTCTATGGTTTGAGGTCTAGCTGCCTTGACTACGTGTCTTATCTCTCCAATTAATCCCCAAATATAACGGGAGATTAACACTGGTTCTGGTGAAGCAAGGGTTGGCACTATTCTGGCATATTCAAAGAATATTTTAGTGTATCCCTTACTATCCACACCAGTCATCCTAAGGTTTAGGAATTTGTTTGCTATTTGTTCCTTTTCATTAGGTGGGCAGAATTTCCATTCTACCTTGTCCTTAAATTCTTCTCATTCCATATTGTAGGTTCTATCACTTCCTTTTGTTTGGAGAATAGTATTCCACCATTCTAGTGCTGAATTCTTAAATAGATTAGAAGCAAACAGTATCTTATCTTCTTCAGCACACTTACTTATCCTTAAGACTGCCTCAGTCTTTTCTATCCAGCGTAGGGTTGCAATAGCCCCTTCGTTGCCCGAGAATTCCATTGGTTTACAAGACCAGAATTCTTTATAAGAACAACCATAAGGCATGGTTCTTCTTCTTTTGGGAATGGGCATTTGAAGTACAGGTCCATTATTCACGTTGTTTTCTGGTTCGCTTGGTCGCTTACTGCTATGTTTACTTTTATTATCAGCATCCTTAACAGTTTGAAGAATAAATGGCATAGCATCTATAATTCCATGTGCTACTATATGTTGGATAGCACTATTATCCACTTGATTGTTATTGTTATTGATGCTTGGATTCTCATTAACCACGTTAATGTTACTCTAGTTATCATTATTCAGATTTCCTTGATTTCCTTCGTCGGCCATCTGAATTTTAAACATTTATCCCATATTAATATCACAAGATAATAGATAATATCATAATTCACATGACACACAATCTAGCAAAAAAAGGTCGATCATTGCGACTTGTACTCTATTTTCATATACTATGCGTCTATTACACCCTAGTACTGAAATAAAGATTACAATACCAACAGAAAGAAAATTACACTAATAATACTATGCATCCGTACACACATATTTTATTTTATTTTTATTATATTATTATTACTACCATTTTCCTCCATTCGTACATTCACAGATATGGATTTATCCAAAAATCCATATTACGTTTATCGTATTTCCATACGAGACGTTCTCCCACCTGACGCATTCTCTCACTGCTTTCTAAAATTTCCTCCCCAAAAGTCCTAAGTTCTTGCACGTTTTCTGCACTCATTGGGGGTGTAGGTTCTCGGACTAGGTTTGGAATCTGGGGTGCGGGTTCCTGATATGGGGGTGAAAGTTCCTGAAATTGGTAAGGATCCTTTAAGATTTCCCTAATGTAGTTATCATGGTAATAAGGATCTAAAGGGTCCATACCTGGGTAGGCTTCTATGTTCTGTATGGGTGGGCATTCCTGAATAGGGTAACGTTGCACAAAGTCCCTATTATCGTCCCACCAGGGGTCACAATTTGGGTCTAGGGGTTTTGGTGCAGGTACCCTAGGGATTTCTTCTGGGTTAAAGTCATGCATCTCCACTTGGTTTTCAGGATTTTCTATCTCCATGGGTTGATCTGGGTTTTGTGGTTGTGGGGCTACTAGTTGTTCCAGACTCGGGTTAGCAGCAGTTGTAGCTAAGATATGGAAATTAGCTAGGCTTCTATTAAGCATATCATGTGTATGGGCATCTGTTCTACGCTTAGCGACTGCTAAAACTCTTTGCTGTTGCAACTTTCGCATTCTCTTCCTACGAGCAAAGGCTTCCTTACTGAACCATCCTCGTTTCTTATGAGGGAATGGCTCTTCTGACTGAGCTCTAAAAGCAAACACTCCTTCTTCCTGATCAGCAGAATACCCAGAAAGGGCAGGTTGTGAGGAAGTACCTTCACTCTTAGGTGATTCAGACAACTGACAATTCATGTCTGATGGTCCTTGATCACTCATACTGTAAACTAACAAATAGTCAAATAACACATAACAAATAAATACATTATGCACTTATCTTCATAGTTTATGTCCTAACACAAAATTTAGAATTTAAGTGTCAGCAGAACACTTCTTTGGCTCAGACCAGTGGCTAGGCTCTGATACCACCTTCTGTCGCAACCCCTGATCCCTTATCTGTCCCGGAAACGGGCGGACGCGAGCTCATAGTTTTGGTGGTATCAGCTTATTAAAATCTTGCAGCGGAATTTACATCAGGACCGTAGTTAGGAAATGTTTATCAGAGTAAAACCACCATATTTGATATTAATAATAACATGGGCAAAACCCAAGTTTCTTATTACAATACATTTATAGGGACAAACCCTATTTTATTGAATTTAAAACATCGTTTATTAGGTAACTTTTATAGCCTCATTTTTCCCAAGCCTTCAGTGCTCTCCAGCTGGCTTTTCACTAATTGGCTGTTCACATTGTGTTACCTATAACGCGTTTTAAAAACATTTGTCAGTCGGAAATACTGGTGAGTGAATCCCAGTTTAATCAAGAAACATTTTATTAATTAAAACAGTATTAAGAGCGATGACATTGTTTCTTTCTACACAATTACTCATTCAGTATTTGCCACTCGACTGGATCTATGGCTATGGTCAAATTACCCATTGGCTAACTCGTTGTCCAATGGTAATGTACTGTCGTTCCCGACTTACTACTACTCGTAGTAATAAATTTTGTATACAAAACCCCATAATACCGGCAGTAATTGAAGAACTACAAAGACTCAATCACCGCTTAATCACATTGTAAAACAATTAAGGTTTTGTAAAACATTCCAAAAAGATTAACAAAAAGAGGATAAACTTAGATTGCTATCTTAGATTTCTTGTAAGGGTTTCCTGGATATAATCTATAATTTATACAAATGTACATTGGTTAGTATCATAACCCTTTGAAAATATTAATGATACCCTCCCCTAGACGGCTTTCCAACAACTACGTCGGGCAGAACCACGACAGTTGTTACGGAACCCTAAATCAATCGGGCAGCGTAACTATTACGAAACTGGGGTTATAATACTTACAACAGAGCAGAACCTCGCTAATTAGGGGTATAATACCCGACTATAACTTCTACTACTTCAGAAATTATGATTTGAGAACTGAGAATGAGCGACGGAAAACGATAACCCGTTGCTTTCTTATATAGGGCTGATATTGGACTCTCACGCGGCCCGCGTAAGAGTAGCCTTAAGGCTACGCGGCCCGCGTCAAACCGAGGGTCAACTTGTAGCTCGTCCGGATCACCACTAGGCTTGACACGTGTCATCACCAGGTTGCGCCACCATTTGGGACACTCGCGGCCCGCGTGAACTTAAACGGGGTCTTACGCGGTCTGCTTTAACTAATGGAATCAACGATATCAGGTTTAAACCCTGATACCGCCCGCGTAAGCTTGAGGTGAGGTCCTACGCGGCCCGCCTCAGCTTAATATCTATTGTTTTTTATTTATTATAACATATTTCGGGCTCGGTTTTCACATAAGGGGTGTATTATAAGACATATTGGTTATAAAGCGTATATTGACGGATATAAGTTAAGTAGCCGAATGTCTCGTTTAGGTGACTTCCAATGCTTTTTTGAATAAGATTTAAAAGGATATGTTTTAATGAGTTAATTAACTAAAGATTGTGTGAAAAAGTTGGGTAACAATACTGGTTTAAAGGATATGTACCAGAGATGAAGTTTACATCATATTTTCATTCTTGGCTGCTAGGAGTATGTTTTCTTAATTGTGTGATAATTGTTTTTGAGGGATTAGAACGGAGTGCTAGGAGTACGTTTCCTGATCTGGTTAACTTTGGAGTTGCAAAGTTGAATGGATTTAGGCGTGTGTTTGCTCATGTTGCTCTGATTTTCTTCGAGCGTGGGATCGCCAAGCCTGAGACAAAGGTACTGAGTGCATGATTATGCGTACTGACTTAATTGTAACGGTAATGAAGACAGAGTCCTTCATATCCTAGGATGAGATAATCATTTTGTAACTGTTCAGGAAATTTCAAGCTTGAGTGTGGAGCCGTGCGAAGGTGAATCACTTATAATTACTGTTTTTGAGATTAAGATGTCACACCCCAACCGATGACGGAAACATCGGGGCATGGAATTGAGCGAAACAGATTGTCAAGAGAAATTCCATAACAACTAGATTACCAGATAGTTAATATTATGTCCCATACCATAACCTACCAAGCAATCAAATTATTACATACATAGATATCCTCAAAACAAAACATGTTTCGACAACTCATATTTAATTAAATAAATTGTCTTTCTTTCTAGACTATCCTACTCGGTTCCATCAAATAGCAAGCAAAGCACAGCATCCAAAGCACCTGTCACATACGTTAAAATAGAGATCAATACACATAGTGTAAAGGTGAGCATACAAGTTTGATATAATAATAGAGTTCGAAAGCGTTTACGCGTAACCAGCATGTAACATGTATAATGCGAAGCTAGTAAGTTATCGACAATGAAATATGCACAGACTAGACTGCGAGTTGTAGAATGCGCAACACATATCACCACTATGACATGTGAGAGGTAACCTTAACAACCCCCGTCCACGACAAGTGATGAGTCCAAACAAATAGTACCAACATTGCTAAGGCGTCAGGCAACAATCACTGTGTTAACATAACATACAAGCATTCATCGAGTAACACATAACATGAAATAATGGTCAGCGTATAAATAGTGTTTGCGTTGTGTGATAGATGTGATTCAGAATAAGTAACGTATGTAACACCCAAAAGTGCATAAAGCAAAAAGGGATCGAGTATACTCACAAATTGTGCTTAACAAGTAAACACTCTCTAGGATTGAAGGGAGCGCTGAGAGATTAGCCTGAACAGTTAACGATAGCATAAGCGAAGAGCGGTGTGTAAAACGATGCAAAAGTACCAAGTGTCGATTGGTAATCCGATCGGATGGCCATTCGATAGGATTGACATTCGTTTGGTAAGGATGTGTTTTTGTATGATGGCTTTGAAGTTTTGGTTGTAGCATTTTGAAAACAGAGAAGTATCTCTACCCTTCAGGTCGATCGATCGAACGGTTGTTCGATCGGATAGCGATCCGATTGGCAGGACACTTAGTGAGAACAAGTTCACAGCAGGATTGTCACTCGATCGGATTGCAATCCGATCGGTTGGTAATCCGTTAGTTACTGATGATCTTTGAAAATTATAAAAATGGCTAAGTGTCGAAGTTCCAAACGTCACATGGTCGGATGGTCGTTCGATTGGATGGCTATCCAATCGGACGGCGATCCGTTCGACGTTCAGATCTTTGAAAGTTGAAAATAAAAGTTTAAGAGTGCAACCAAGTGCAAGCCGATCGGATGGTTGTTCGATCGGATGGTGATGTGTGCAAAATGCAACATATAAATTACATCAATTGTGGCATAAAACTAACCCTTTTTAGTACAAATGTTGGAAAAAGTGTGCTTTTGTCTTCCTTTTGTATTTTCAGGATTAAATGAGCTCAAATTGACAAAAGAAGCAAAAAGGCAGCTAAATCTAACATAAATACAAGAAAAGGAACAAACGTGGCATGCCCGACCTCCCCGAAAGCATCTTCCCAAGCAAAACAAGAGAACAGAAGGCTGAACACGCCCCGTGCTCAGTGAACACGGGGGCGTGCCCAAGTGTCAGCATAAAAGACAAAGCTGTAGAAGCTTCCATCGCCCACCACAGGGTTGTGCTCAGCGGACACGGGGCCTTGGTCAACTATAAGATTCGCAGAATCCAGGCAAATCTTGATAGTACAGATATGCTTCTGCACACGGGATCGTGCCCAGCGGACACGGGGCCGTGGTCAACTAATGCAGACAAGAGCAATTAATGAAGACAGAGAAGGATGATGGACATGGGGCCGTGCCCACTGGACACGGGGTCGTGCCCGAGCTACTGTTCAGGCTATAAATAGGGGTGCTTGGCTCATTTGCAAACGATCCCTTGGCACACCACCTATCTCACACTTCACCCACCACCCACCACCATCACAACACCATCATCCACCACCATCATCCATTGTCCATCATAGAGTGTGTGAGTCGTCTCGGGATCCAAGATTGATCGTAAGAGTTCTTGACAATCAAAGGCCATGTTTGCCTAAGTCTCTTACATCACTTGGTGAAGACAAGTGTCTAGTGTAATACTTTTTATTTTTAATCTTTTCGCACTTTTTACTTGGTTATGTATTAATGACTTTAATAACTAGTTTCTTATGTTAAAGGTGATTTTTCCTTATCGTTTGTCCGTGGTGTCTTGGCATTATTTTACTGTCTATATAAAATAAAAGATTTTCACCATTCATATCTCCACGGTCTATATGGAGGTAAGTTGGCTACCTGGTCGGGGGTTAAGAGAACGGTTTGGTAAGAGTCTTGCCTTGTTCAGTGTATAGATCCTGCAAGGACCGGGGTCAAATTTAGTAGGACCTCCTTCAATACCCACCGGTATTGGATGGCGGGGGTCCAAACTCTTTGATCCCCTCATATGTAAGCTACTATTAATACTTTAACCCGGCTACTTAGGACTGTATCCCTGCTGACTCAGACTACTTAGCCGAGGGTAACGTCACCTTCAAAAGAGGGGCCTACCATAATATGCATTAATAACTTAATTAATTATCTTTCAATAATCCGACCCTTTAGGATTGTATCCTTGCTGACTCAAACTACAGGGTTGAGGGTAACGTCACCTTCAAAAGAGGGGTCTACTATAATAACTAAGATAATCTCTTAAATAGTGCAAAAGTGCAGAAATAATCAAAGGTTACACTAAACACGAGTCGGAGCCAAGTGATTCATCTTGTCTATCTGTTTTTTCTTTTATTTTATTTTTCAGCATTTTAGTTAGTTTTATTTTTCTTGTTTAAAACCTTTTTCTACACTTTTGATTTGATTAGACATTGAGGATAAACCGGTACTAAAAGCTCTTGTGTCCTTGGACGACCTCGGTATCTTGCCAACACTATACTACGCTCACGATGGGTGCACTTGCCCATATGTGTGTTTGGTGTTAGTAAAATATCGTGTTTTATAAATTTAAAACTTGACTAACGTGTAAAAAGGGCTTAAAATATACTTAAATTTATATACCACCACACACGCATCAGATGGCAATCCGATCGGATGGCAATCCGATCGGACGGCAATCCGTCCCAACGCCCTGATCGTCTTGGCATTTGATTATTTTGAAGGTTTTGCAGTTTTGATCGAGACGGTATGATAACGTGCTTAAACAACAAAAACCCCATCTTGACCCAAGTGATCCAATCGAACAGGAATCACCCTAGTCCGATCAGTTAACTGTTTGAGATGGTTGTTCTTGTTTAACCCGAAATCAGTTGTCCCTTGGATAGAATTAAGATCTTGGACCAACACATCACTAAGACAGAGTAGAAGGTCAGAACGAGCTCCGATTCTATCGGTTTCGAGTGCATTGAGTGTAAAAGTGTTGAAAGAAAGTTAGAAAATCATCTTTCAGTCCTTTTAACCATGAATCTGTGTAGATCTATGCGAAAACATTGTTTATTCATGTGGAAATCCTTCAGATCTAAGTCGTTCTTGGTGGAATGAAGCCAACCCTTGAACACCTTAAATCTGGTGATTTCACGGTTAAAAGTTAAGATTCAAAGGTGAAAAAGATGAAGGAGTGTGTGTAGATCATAAAAGTACAAGATTTGAGTTGAAAACTTACAAGAATCGCGAGAAATCGAGAGAAAAGGGAGCTTGAGTGCGGCTGGTCGAGCGAGGAGCTGTCACATCACAAATGATGTGACAAGAGGGTATCTATAGGGTTTCCAAAAGAGGAAAGTGTTCAAGGGTCGGATTGGTCACCGATCGGATGGCAATCCGATCGGTTGGCCACTCGATCGGTTGGCCACTCGATCCAGGTGTCTGGTATGTTGAGTTTTGTCGTTTCGATTCACGTATTGAGCGTTGCGATGCGGTTCGAGCGAGCGATGCAATAGTATTACCCATTAGTTACACAAATAACCTAACTACTATATCTAACATACAATCACTATAAATAACTTGCGTTTAGCGTTTTCGATTAGATTACGATTGCGATAGAATTGCGATTGCGATTAAACACCTCAACATAAACATAACATGCATAAGTAACACATAATGGCACACACACGTAAAACAATATCCAAAACACATAATCCAAGTTGCGATGCGATAGCGTTAAGTTGATTAGCGACAAACATGTGATTAAACCTTGATTATTAATAGATACTCCACATAATACAACTAAAGCGATTAGATAAAAAGATTCGATTACAAGCCATTAACGTACAATCAATAGTTGAGCAAGGAGTGACAGATCGCAATTAGCAATCTTTTCTTCCTTTGACTTTGACTTGTACTTTGACTTCCCAAAAAGCGGGTTGTTACATAAGAAGTCAGAGGTATGTTATACACTTATTGGAATTTGTTAGACGTTATCCTTTTGATACAAAAATTTATCAAAGAATAGACAAGTGAAGTAATAGAACACATTGTTATGGTGATCAGGTTCCATCCTACATTGAGAGGGAGCACGAATTCTGTTTTTTGGCTGTAAATTTTTAAATTACTTTTGCAGAGGAGTTCAATGTTAGTTTCCAGATGTGTACATTGTTCTAACAATGAGTTGGTTTGCTAGTTTTAAAGGTCCAAGCTGAAACATTAGAAGGCATCCAATATATTACCCCTGATGTGAGTGACACTCGACCCAACATATCTACTAAATATAATTTTTTTACAAGTTTACATATCTTCAACCTGCTCATAAGACTGGTCATGTTTTTAATTATTGATTCAGGTGCTCTGTACCCGCTATATTGATAAGGAATATTTCTAGAATAGATGCAAAGGTACTCCACCTGTGAACCAAACTAAATAATTGTTATATTTGATAAGCA
The DNA here is from genome assembly GCA_030545235.1 of Helianthus tuberosus. NCBI lineage: Eukaryota > Viridiplantae > Streptophyta > Magnoliopsida > Asterales > Asteraceae > Helianthus > Helianthus tuberosus. The sequence goes on along the minus strand of CM060396.1, from coordinate 26,233,950 downwards.
TTTTTAGCCACAAAAAAATGATTGTTTAACATAATTCAGGATCTTGAATGTGGACGTTTTCACCGATATTTTCTATTATTCTATTGTAAAACCTAACCTGTGTGCCAATTATTTGGCAAGAAGCCAGGAGATATACCATGAGCGGTATGGACTATTTGGTATTGACAAGATTTGGAGAGACGATGTCTTGCCATGTCGTGTTTATTGTCGGCATTGGTAAGTGTTTAGTGTCACCACATCATATTTATTTTCAAACTAACGTTTCTATTGTGTGAGCACCTTATTGTCTTGGCGTCTTGGAATGGGTCCTGTTTTCATAACCCATTTATTCAATATTAAAAACATGCATATGACTGAAGGTGAATGGTTAACTATTCGACCTTCTGTGACAAAGTTACAATCCAAATACAATATGATATGTGGCAAAAAAAAATGTCATTTGCATTACACATTTTGTCATTTTGAGAAACTCTAATATGAAATACATATAATTGTTTTGTGCAGCGTGTTGGCAACAAAGAATCTTATGAATGAGGTGTATGATAACTTCTTGGATCATACATATCTTGCGGACCGTAAAACAACACTCACAAAATAGAAAATGAATTTGCAACTTCATCAAACAGAAAATCAATCGATATATTTTCATATACTTCACACGCCCCCGTGCTCAACGAAATCAGTAAATTTAATTAAAACGCCCAGATACAGATTCTGTACACGGGGCCGTGTCCAGCCTCTGTTTCCGTTTTTATTTTTGTTTTCTGATCTCGAGACTTTGTTGTGGTCTGCTGAGTGATTCTTATGGATCAATACTCAGGAGGTTACAATCACACCTATGAGGAGGATGATTATAGGAGTAACTATTGCACTAATTGTGGTGACCCGCACTCGGTTCAATATTCTAACTTGTATCGACCGTCCACTTCATACACCTACTATGAGGAGCCCAGGTACGAGCCATCAACTTCATACACATCCTATGAAGACCAACGGTATGAACCTTCTCCCTCATACTCATATTTTGATGAACCAAGGTATGAGCCTTCTTACTCATACTTTGAGGAACCAAGATATGAGCCACCACCTTCATATGCTTACTATGAGGAACCATGGCGTGAACAACCCACCTCATATGAGTATTATGAAGAACAAAATTACGACCCTTATCCATCATATGCTTACAATGAAGAACAATGGTGTGAACAATCTTCTTCATATGGGTATTATGAGGAACAAAGGATCGAACAACCGCATTCAAGCTTTGAAAATCCAGATCTTTTTTCTATAACCGAAGTGACCGATAGGATATTAGAACACCTTAAAGTAATCGAGCGCTATATAAAAGAATCTCGCGCAAGGGAAGAGGAGTCTCGCGCAAGAGAAGAATTAATTAAAGAATAGATATCTGAAAGTGTAAAAGTAGAAGAACAAACAAGTGAAAAACCGACACATGAGTTAAACAACAAAAAAGGTGAGTCCGTCAACGTTAAAATTCAAGAAGAGTCTAATTTTGAAGAAATTAATCTCTTATCACCTTCTTTTGAAAATCATTGTTTAGTTCCAACTCATGCTAAGTTTTTAAAAGAATTAAACACTAACACTAAAATTGACAAAATGGTAAGCATTAAGTTAACTAATGATCAAACCTCGCTAATAAAAGAAGACCCATTTGAAATCAACATTACACCGGTTCCATGTTTTTTTTCAAAATTCATTTATTAGTAATGTCACAATTGATAAAAATCTTTGCGTTAACATAATGCCCAACCACATTTTCGAAAAATTAAGTATTAGTGATTTTTCTCCACTTCAAATACCCATTTTTCTATCTAATCGGGAAATAAAAAAACCAATCGGTGTAGTTGAGGATGTCTTGGTTCAAATAAATCAAATGGTAATCCCAACCGACTTTGTCATCCTTGATGACGCTCCTCTAGTGTTGGGACGACCCTTTGTAAAAACTCACGAAGCTTTGAAAAACCGGAAGTTCAACAATCTACCTCTTCAATTGGGGGCATTTAAAAAGAGTGTCGATCTTGAGCGGTCAATGAAATAACCATTCAGAAATAATGACCCTCTAATTGAGGATGAAGAGGAAGAAATCTCGCTTCAAACGGTCGAAGAATAAAAGCATCAACATCATACCTGGTAAGTTACGAATCAACGGGATGACATCTTAATCGGTAAGTCATCTAACCAAGTTTTTAGGAAGCAAAGGGCACTCACACGAACACAAAAAAAAAACTTTTGCTCGGCACGAGGCTGTGTCCGCTGGACACAGGGCAGTGTCCGCGCGACTGTCGGGATAAAACCCCTTTTTCATAACAGTAACTTCATTCCACACGCCCCGTTTCCCCGAAAAATGCTCTGGTTCAAGGCGATTTTCCGTAAATTTTCGACGTCTCCTCGAATTCTAACAACATCAAGGTATGATTCTATCACTATTAGTAGTTAGATTAAGCATTTGCATGTAGTTAAAACTTCAAAATTTTGGGGAAAAATCTAGGGTTCTTGAAGTTCATCCGGATCAAACCTCAAATTTTTGCCTAAATCTGTTAGCATTAGTTTAAAGTAGTGTTATAGGAAGTAAATTAACTTGTATTGTTCAAAGATTCGCCCGATTTCTCACAAAAACCTCAAACCCTTGTTTTTGAACTGAAAAAGATAAAATTGAATGGGTAAACGGTTTGTTTTGGGAAAAACGGCACTTGGGGTTTCGTTTTCGGGGAAAACCGCACCTAGTGGGCCAAAAATTTTCAAGTTTTCAAAACCGGGTCGAAAAATGAAATTTTTGAGTAACAGATGCCTGGACACAGGGTCGTGTCCGCTGAACGCGGGGCCGTGTCCAGCTCGCTGTTTGCAGTTTTGTCCGAAAATTCCACTGTTTCATGCTAAATTATGGTGTATTCTTTCAGATGTCAAGGAAATTCACGAGGTTCAACACAAATGAGCTCGATGCTAGGGCTAGATACGAAGTAATTCAAACAAGACCGGAAGAATACCCAAGACAAGCATGCATGGATTTGTTAGCATTGGTGAACCAACTTGACCGCTTCAACAACCTAGTCACCAGACCACTAAGAGTCACTCTGACCACTCGACTTCGCTCAGTCCACGAGTGCACTATGGAATTCTATAGCACATTCATGTTCAATTCAAGGTGCGACCCATTTGACAATGATGGGGTAGCATTCCGATGTGGTGGAACTGGGTACTCGATTTCAATGGCACAATTTGGTTCGATAATTGGGTTGTATGCGGAGGAAGACGCGGGTAATGAAGAAAACACCGGAGGGGTGCGAGAGTTGGATGAGAACGAACGCCAAGCCGCATGGGCTCAGATTGGTGAAGGGCACTACAACCCGAGCAGCACTAAGAGCACTAAGCTGAGGGGCCCGCTTTACCGTTACATTCATAGAGTCCTCGCTTACTCCCTTAGCCAAAGGCATGATAGCAGTGGCGTTGTGGGGTTGAGAGATTTGGTGGTCCTTCATTGCATTCATACCCGCAGACACCTAGATGTTCCGTACCTCCTGCTCCGTAACATGCATCTGAACCGACTTGCTACTTCATCAACCCCTATCTTCTTCGGGGGGGTGGATATACCGTCTCTTCAAGCACTTCACGAACATACCTAGGTCCTTCGAAAGGAGTCCATGGTCGGGAAGAGTGGATGTACACATCTGCCGCTCCATGAATTTAATTTATGAGGCTGAAGACGGGTCAGTTAGCTTCCAAAGGATGCAGGGGCATGCATGGAACCCGCAAGAGGCACTCGTCCTTCACGCTCCACAACATCATCAGTACCAGTACCAGCCCCATGGTGATCCGGGCCAATCCTCCTCACAAGGAGGTGGTTTACCTAACTTCCAAAGTTTACATGATTTATTGCAGGAAAACCTCATGTGCACCAGGAACACCTATAACATGGTGAGCAACACGTACAACCGGGTTGGAGCAATCGAGAGAAACATATCCGATATCCAAGATGATATTGGAAATATACGGGAGTACATTGCGGGGCACGGTGAAGGAGATGATGATGAGGACGAGGACATGGACTAGGCGGGAGAAGCGGAGGCAGAAGCGGTTATTTGGTGATGCTACAGGTTAACCCCCTTTTATCTTGAACAATTTCCGACCTGCGTGTCGTGTGTTGAACAATTTACTTTCCTTTAACTCTTTTTATTTTCTGCATTTGTTTTTCTTTCTAACTTTATGATGTGGATGTTGAGCGTTGGTAGTTTAGGATGTTTGCTATGTTTTGGTGTAGTGTTTATTGCTAAAACAGGTACATAAGAGGCTTAGAGCACTAAACATTAGTGTTACTAAAGCCGGGACAGGAAAACCAGAGCCAGAAACCTATTTTTTTCACCTTTGTAGATTGTCTACACGGGGTCGTGTCCAGCCGACACGCCCCCGTGCTCACTCCCCCAGACCTGCTGTTTGTCTAAATCTGCAGACTTTTGCCAGACACGGGGTCGTTCCCAGTGGACACGCCCCCGTGTCCACCTTCTGTAAGTTTTCGTTACTGGCACCTGAACACGGGGTCGTGTCCATCGAACACGGGGCCGTGTCCAGAAGCCCAGTAACATAAAATTTTGCTTTTTCACACCTTTTACATGTTCAATCAATCTAAAAACTTATTTTTGGGACACATTGAGGACAATGTGTAATTTAAGTGTGGGAGGGTGCTAAAACTTTGAATCTTGCAAGTCCTAATTACAAGCCTTACACAAAACTCTATTGGAACCGCTAACCACCCAAAATTTTTTCAAAAATTTTTATTTTTTTACTTGTCTAGGTTTAACTTGGGAATTTCAAATTCTAAAAAGGTTATATTTTTACAAATTTACAACCGATAGCGTCGTGATAAAAAGAACCAACATAAGAAAATTATGAAAAGGCATGACAAGCTTAGTTAAAATTTAATTATATATACTTGATCACATAAAACCCATTCCCACAAAAGTGAGTTTTGAGCCTTTATTGAGCATACAAATACATATCTTTAAACTAAATGCTCATTTTTCGTTTCTTAAAACCCATTCCCACAAAAGTGAGTTTTGAGCCTTTATTGAGCATACAAATACATATCTTTAAACTAAATGCTCATTTTTCGTTTCTTGTGTGAATAGCCGCTTGGTTCTTACAACTCTAGAACTTTCCACGACGATACATTCCCGGTCCTTACCAACTTAAACCCGAGTAAGTAAATGATGGAGGCACTAAGACTAACCATTTTTATTTCTACACCATTATTTTTCTTTTCTTTTACAACCTACCCAAAATCCCCTTAGTTAACCCCTTTGAGCCTAAACCTTTTCATTTCTTAACCCAAACCAAACACCCTTTCACCCACCAAAACCTTTTTTATTTTTAACCCTTAGTTTTAGTAACAAGCTCGGTTTTTCGTTTGACTTTCAAAAAAAAAAATTGTTGATGATGAAGCAAAAGAAATAAACAAGCAAGTTCATCAAAAATAACTTTGTTTGAATCATGGCTTCATCAAAATAAAAATTTCAAAAATAAAAAGTCTTACAAAAACCGACGCTTTTTACGCTTTTCGCCCTTTTCTACTAACCCAACCACCTACCTTTAACCCTAGCCTAACCCTTCACCCAAAAGTCCTCTTGATATTTACAAAGGTATATAGTTAAAAAGGAAGAGGATTGATTGCTTGGCAAGCCTATGGTAGGAGTAAGTTTCATGCCGCTCTCGAGTGATTCACTAAAATACATCTTCGGCCGAGTGTTGAGTGATCCCCCGTGAGGTATGTGAACTTGTATATAAATAGAATTTTAAAGAAGGCATGTTATGCCCTAATAAGTAATTTATCTTATGAAAAGTTTTAAATAAATCATGACGAATAGGATTGTAAATAAATAAAAATAAAACTTAATAAAGAATCTTGGAAATCCCGACACTCTATGACAAGCCCAAAAACCTTCTCTTCTACCCATTCCATTTGGGAGTGTAAAGCCACATTATAAAGAGTTTTGCTTGAGGACAAGCAAAGATTCAAGTGTGGGGGTATTTGATGTGTGCAAAATGCAACATATAAATTACATCAATTGTGGCATAAAACTAACCCTTTTTTAGTACTAATGTTGGAAAAAGTGTACTTTTGTCTTCCTTTTGTATTTTCAGGATTAAATGAGCCCAAATTAATAAAAGAAGCAAAAAGGCGGCTAAATCTAACATAAATACAAGAAAAGGAACAAACGTGGCATGCCCGACCTCCCCGAAAGCATCTTCCCAAGCAAAACAAGAGAACAGAAGGCTGAACATGCCCCGTGCTCAGTGAACACGGGGGCGTGCCCAAGTGTCAGCATAAAAGACAAAGCTGTAGAAGCTTCCATCGCCCACCACGGGGCCATGCTCAGCGGACACGGGACCGTGGTCAACTATAAGATTCGCAAAATCCAGGCAAATCTTGATAGTACAGATATGCTTCTGCACACGGGGTCGTGCCCAGCGGACACGGGGCCGTGGTCAACTAATGCAGACAAGAGCAATTAATGAAGACAGAGAATGAGGATGGACACGGGGCCGTGCCCACTGGACACGGGGCCGTGCCCGAGCTACTGTTCAGGCTATAAAAAGGGGTGCTTGGCTCATTTGCAAACGATCCCTTGGCACACCACCTCTCTCACACTTCACCCACCACCATCACAACATGTCATGACCCCCGACCCACCCTGGACGGAATCGGGAGTCGCGAACAGCCTAGTGGTACCGGTGATTATTTTGAAAAATATTGCAGCGGAAATTTCATCAGGACCGTGAGTTAGGAAAAATATCAGAGTTTAGAAACACCGGATTTTTATTTATTAAATAGATGGAATAAATCCATGTTTTACAAAGGTATCTTTAATAAGGAATAAACCCAATTACATAAAAAAGTATTTCTTAATTTGATTTAATTAATAAAATAAGCCACTTCTTGAAGTCTTTCAGTGCTGTATCCATCTCTGTATCCATCTCTTACTCAAATCTACTATAATTACCTGAAACGCGTTTTAAAAAGGTTTTGTCAGCAGGAAATACTGGTGAGTTCATTCATTTTACTAAAACGACCCGTTTGTTATAATTTACAGTATTAAGGGAGATTACAATGTTTCAGATATCAACCAACTACCCACAGTATTTGTCACTCGACCGGATCTGTGACTATGGTCATATCACAATTGGCCACCCGTTTGTCCAATGGCAAAGATTATCAAGTAATGTATACAAAACCCCACATACTGGCTGTAATTTGGTGATTACATAAACTTAATCCCTGTAATTATAACCTTGAAAATAAACATGCTTTTTGAAAGTAATTTGATAAAAAGAGAATGACTCACTTTATAAGCATGCAGATTCATACGGCAAAAGTTTAGTCTACAGATAAGCCTTGATATATTGCAGATTTATACAAGCAGAGCTTAGCCTATTGATTTAGCCTTGTAACCTAGTGCACACGAACTAGGTAGGTAACTTAATACAACAATTACGATAACTCACGAGATTAAAACCCTCACAACGAATGACAGAGTATTCCCCGAGTTCGGGTGGTACTAAACATCCTGTCGGAATCACAACTAATGACAAAGGATATCACTTAAACATCCTGTCGGATAGTTTCAATCGATCGGACATTGAATCGTAGCAGCGATCGAGTTAATACCCTGTTTTGCGGCATCAATTAGTGATCCGTGTGTGTTTTAAAAGTAATTCTACGATATCTCAACGTATATTTTGAGTTTTTACGTCAAACTGAAGCCATGAATCAAGTCCCAATCTCTACTATTTATACACAAAATTGACCTCGCTTACGGACCGTAAGCCTTATCCCTTACGGTCTGTAAGGGACACGAAAGGGTCATAGGGTAGCCCCGTGTGTGTGTAGGCTTCCTGAGTAGACAGTTTCGTAAAATTCAATTTTGACAACGTTTTATGTGGATAATCGTAACTAGGGTTTTACCCCCCCCCCCCTGAGTTTTAGGGGCCCTGATCCTGATTCTGATAATTCTGAAAATTTTAGGGTTTGTGCAGAATCACTTGGGTGTCTTAATTAGGGTTTCCTATTGAACTAAATATAATAATAATTGAGACTTTTTGATAGGAGTTGTTACATTCTCCCCACCTTAATAAAAATCTCGTCCTCGAGATTTACTAGAATAATTGAGGATACTTTTGCTTCATTTCTGATTCCAGTTCCCAAGTTTATTTGGGTCCTCTCTTTGAATCCGACTTTACTTTAACTAGCACTAGTCGTTTGTGCTTGAGAAACTTCACTTTTCTGTCTTCTATCTGAAGAGGTTTCTCTACAAATTTTAATTTTTATACCTCTATATCATGGAGAGGTACTACCAAAGATTCGTATGATTGACATTTCTTGAGATTGGATACATGAAATACATCATGTACTCCAGCTAACTCTTCTGGTAGTTGTAAACGATAAGCAACTGGTCCTATACGTTGGATCACTAGAAATGGTCCTACGTATTTGGGACTTAGCTTTCCTTTCTTACCGAATCTAACAACTCCTTTCCAAGGAGAAACTTTCAATAGTACTTTGTCTCCAACTTGAAACTCGAGTGGCTTGCGTCTATTGTCTGCATAGCTCTTTTGACGATCTCAAGCTGTCTTTAGTCTTTCCTTGATTTGAGTAATCTTGTCGGTCGTTTCTTGCACTATTTCAGGTCCTGACAATTGACTCTCCTATTTCTGCCCAACAAACTGGAGTTCTGCACTTTCTTCCATACAATGCTTTAAATGGGGCAGTTTCAATGCTCGAATGATAACTATTGTTATAGGAGAATTCAATTAAAGGTAAATGGTCGTCCCAATTTCCACCAAAATCTATCACACATGCTCGGAGCATGTCTTCTAGAGTTTGGATCGTCCTTTCACTTTGTCCGTCTGTTTGTGGATGATATGCAGTACTCAGATTTAGTCGAGTTCCCATTACTTGTTGGAAACTCGTCCAAAAGTGAAAAGTGAAATGACTATCCCTATCTGATACAAATGGAGAGTGGAACTCCATGTAAGGATACGACTTCATCTACATACAACTTTGCCAATCTTTCCATGCTAAAGGTTTCTTTCATAGGTAGAAAATGAGCTGATTTGGTTAATCGATCCACAATTACCCAAATCGCATCATTACCTTTTCTGGTTTTGGGTAACTTAGTAACAAAATCCATTGTTATGAGTTCCCATTTCCATACAGGCATTTCTAATTGTTGTAGTAGACCTGAAGGTTTCTGATGTTCTGCCTTAACTTGTGAACAAGTAAGACACTTAGAAACATATCTAGCTATATCCTTCTTCATGCCTATCCACCAGAAATTATTTCTTAAATCTTGGTACATCTTATTGTTTCCCGGGTGCATAGTATACCTAGACTTATGAGCTTCCTCTAAAATCTTATTTCTTAATTCTCCCTGCTTCGGTACCCAAATCCTTTTCTTATGGAATCTCCAAATTCCATCAGTTCCTTGTTCTAACTCTTTTATTCTTCCTTCATTCCTTCAGCATCATCCTTGATTGCTGTTTCCTGAACACTCTTTATTTGTTCCATTAAATCTATCTGTAGATTTAATCTGAGAGCACGAACTCGCTTTTACTTTTCATGATATTTACGACTTAAGGCATCTGCAACTACATTTGCCTTTCCTTCATGATATTGAATATCACAGTCGTAGTCACTTAGGATTTCCATCCATTTCCTTTGCCTCATATTTAACTCTTTTTGCCCAAATATATATCTTAAACTTTTATGATCTGTATAGACAGTAAATTTACTTTCGTACAGATAATGCCTCCAAATCTTAAGGGCAAAAATTACGGCTCTTAATTCTAAATCATGAGTCGTATAATTTTCTTCGTGATTTTTCAATTGTCTTGAAGCATACGTAATTACCTTCTTGCGTTGCATTAGCACACATCCTAATCCTAGTTTTGAAGCATCACAGTATACTTCAAAATCTTCAGTCCCTTCTGGCAAAGCTAAGATTGGAGCATTGGTTAGTTTCTGCTTCAAGATTCTAAAGGCTTCTTCTTGTTTAGGTCCCCATTCAAACTTAACGGCTTTACAGGTTAGCTTAGTTAATGGTACAACTATTTTGGAAAAATCCCTAAATAAACCGTCTATAATATCCAGCTAAACCTATAAAACTTCTAATTTCCATTGCGGTTTGCGGAACCCTCCATTTATTAATGGCGTCTATCTTAGCAGGATCTACATGAATACCTTCATGATTTACCATGTGACCTAGAAATTGTACTTCCTTTAGCCAAAATTCATACTTCGAGAATTTGGCATAAAGCTTTTCTTTTCTTAACAAAGTTAAGAGTGCATGCAAGTGCTCACAATGTTCTGTCTGACTTTTGGAATAAATAAGTATATCGTCTATAAAAACAATTACAAATTTATCCAAATACGGTTTACAGATTCTATTCATCATGTCCATGAATGCAGCAGGAGCATTCGTTAACCCAAAGGGCATGACTGTAAACTCGTAATGACCATACCTAGTCCTGAAAGCAGTTTTAGGTATGTCTTCCTTTTGTACTTTCAATTGATGATATCCGGAACGTAAGTCAATCTTAGAAAAATATCTAGCTCCTTGTAGTTGATCGAAAAGATCATCAATCCTAGGTAATGGGTATCGATTCTTAATTGTAACCTTATTTTCATTTTGAAATCATATAACGTTGTGAATGTATTTACAAATGTTGTAAATAAGTGAAAATGGGGACTATTCTTATATATTACAATGTTCCCATAACCCAACGTAGTTGATGACTACCATATTATTCTTATATGGTCATTTTCTTGCCAGAGCGTTACGGTACATAGTTACCACAAAACATGTGATAGACTATTATTTATATAATTTTATTCGTCCTTCTTATTCTTGTATTGTTTTATGAAAATATGTCTTTTCCTTACAGTACAAAGTATATATATTTTTATATAAATTAACTAGTCAATATCATGGTTGGATATTGGTTAGTGCTGCCTTGTTTAAGCATAGGTGATCAGTCCATGCCTAACTAAGGCTAGGCTACTCAATACCTGCCCTTGACAATAACCCTAGTATTAAAAATAATACTAACACTACTATTATTAATATATTATTACTAATAATAAAACTAATATTAATGATCAATAATAAATAACTTAAACATAAATTTAAATGAGAGTATACCTCAAACATAATTTTATACCTATATATAAAATTATAAATTCTTCACCTCAAAGGTTTAACAAAATTTATTGACTCGATATCAAAGAGTCATCGTTTTTCAATAATGCGGTTTATAATGCAAAAAGCGGAATGATATTTGAGTTTGGATAAAACAACAATTTAGAATGAAGTCCTCCATTGGTCTTCATAAATCAAATGAACCACATGCGCAACAAGCAGTGCATGTGTAACGTGTGGATTTACCAAGAAATGAAATAGATCAATATTCACTATTATGAAAGAAATCCTCATGGTATGATGACCATTAAAGGAAGTAGAAACACGAAAGTCAACTCATTATATGCAGAAGTCAAAATTTCAATGAAGAAATATAAGAACTTTATCTGGAATTTCGTGTGATAACCGTTGTTAAGTGATATTACCGGGGAATGTGAATAAAATGAAATAGGGGATTTGCAAAGGTATGTGACTCCTTTTGCAGTGATACTAATTATGACTCTGATTAGACCGTGCACTGATGGTTGTGAAATTTTGTTCCAACGTACCTCAGCGAGATTCATGTTGCTTATAGGATCGCGTGGCAAAGTGCTTCTTTTTGATTAATAGTTCTTCTACTGACGGAATTAGCATTGGTGTCATTGTGCCCAATTTATATTTTCCAAAGGTCTTGCCTTGGAAGTCGTGTGTGATATACTTTGACGTCTGTAGACGTATAATTTAAGCTTTCTTGTGCACTAGCACAACTTTACATGTTTTCCACTTGTGTTAATAGTTTATGGTAAGACATTAGAAATTCTTATACTTTTGATGGTGTCCCAACTTAATGGGTTTCCATTGTTTATTATTGTCGCTTGAGACAAATGATCAAACGAAATAATTTTTGATATCGGAAAAGAGATTCCTGATAAAGAAATCTAGACACATATGCTTGTGCTTTATTCCTAATTGTCTTTTGGAATTTCTTATAGATATACATATCTATATAATCATATATTTCACATGCTGTAATATACATACCCTCTATAAGGTTAATGTATTTAACAGATTCTTATTTCCAAAAACAAGTCAGATATCAGGTCATGATACTATTTAGGGAAATCTTGTCACTTGTTTGACATATTATATACCCCGTCTTATCCGGTTCTCGCCGGAGCGGTAACTTCAGTATATCCGGACAAGCTGGAGAGTCTGCTACACCATACCCAGTCTTGCCGAAGAAAATTTTCTATTTCCCATAAATAGTATCTTTTTAAAAGTGGCTCTTTCATTAGGGCTTTTATCCAGAATCAAGGAAATTTGTATTCCCGTAACATATCTTATTCTAGACCAAGTAATATCAATAAGCAAGAATTAATAACAATTAAGAGCTATTGCCTGCAATGTTCTAATCGTTATTTTTATGGCATACCAAAATCCATTATAATTTATTTTACAAAAATACTTAGCTTATCTCGAAGCTTATACTAAGGCATATTTTCTTAAGTTCAAGTCTAAATGCTATCATGTGTGCTACCAGTTAATAGCAATCTCCTAACTCTTTTATTTAAGCTTAGGTATTATTATCACAACACTTATAGGCTTAAAGCAGTGGCTCTGATACCACCTTCTGTCACGACCCCCCGACCCACACTGGACGGAAACGGGAGTCGCGAACAGCCCAGTGGTACCGGTGATTATTTTGAAAAATATTGCAGCGGAAATTTCATCAGGACCGTGAGTTAGGAAAAATATCAGAGTTTAGAAACACCAGATTTTTATTTATTAAATAGATGGAATAAATCCATGTTTTACAAAGGTAGCTTTAATAAGGAATAAACCCAATTACATAAAACATTATTTCTTAATTTGATTTAATTAATAAAATAAGCCACTTCTTGAAGTCTTTCAGTGCTGTATCCATCTCTTACTCCAATCTACTGTAATTACCTGAAACGCGTTTTAAAAAGTTTTTTTCAGCAGGAAATACTGGTGAGTTCATTCGTTTTACTAAAATGACCCGTTTGTTATAATTTACAGTATTAAGGGAGATTACAATGTTTCAGATATCAACCAACTACCCACAGTATTTGTCACTCGACCGGATCTGTGACTATGGTCATATCACCATTGGCCACCCGTTTGTCCAATGGCAAAGATTATCAAGTAATGTATACAAAACCCCACATACTGGCTGTAATTTGGTGATTACATAAACTTAATCCCTGTAATTATAACCTTGAAAATAAACATGCTTTTTGAAAGTAATTTGATAAAAAGAGAATGACTCACTTTATAAGCATGCAGATTCATACGGCCAAAGTTTAGTCTACAGATAAGCCTTGATATATTGCAGATTTATACAGGCAGAGCTTAGCCTATTGATTTAGCCTTGTAACCTAGTGCACACGAACTAGGTTGGTAACTTAATATAGCAATTACGATAACTCACGAGATTAAAACCCTCACAACGAATGACAAAATGCAATCACTTAAACATCCATCGGATTCACAACGAATGACAGAGTATTCCCCGAGTTCGGGTGGTACTCAAACATCTTGTCGGAATCACAACTAATGACAAAGGATAGCACTTAAACATCCTGTCGGATAGTATCAATCGATCGGACATTGAATCGTAGCAGCGATCGAGTTAATACCCTATTTTGCGGCAGCAATTAGTGATCCGTGTGTGTTTTAAAAGTAATTCTACGATATCTCAACGTATATTTTGAGTTTTTACGTCAAACTGAAGCCAGGAATCAAGTCCCAATCTCTACTATTTATACACAAAATTGACCTCACTTACGGACCGTAAGCCTTATCCCTTACGGTCCGTAAGGGACACGAAAGGGTCATAGGGTAGCCCCGTGTGTGTGTAGGCTTGCTGAGTCAACAGTTTCGTAAAATTCAATTTTAACAACGTTTTATGTGGATAATCGTAACTAGGGTTTTACCCCCCTGAGTTTTAGGGGCCCTGATCATGATTCTGATAATTCTGAAAATTTTAGGGTTTGTGCAGAATCACTTGGGTGTCTTAATTAGGGTTTCCTATTGAACTAAATATAATAGTAATTAATACTTTTTATAGGAGTTGTTACACAACACCATCATCCACCACCATCATCCAATGTCCATCATAGAGTGTGTGAGTCGTCTCGGGATCCAAGATTGATCGTAAGAGTTCTTGACAATCAAAGACCATGTTTGCCTAAGTCTCTTACATCACTTGGTGAAGAAAAGTGTCTAGTGTAATACTTTTTATTTTTAATCTTTTCGCACTTTTTACTTGGTTATGTATTAATGACTTTAATAACTTGTTTCTTAGGCCACTCGGGGCGGTACGTGATGGAGCTCGATAACGCGTTAAACTATCACGCTACACCGCCGCCGCTTGTTTTATAACGCGTGAAGTTTGTAACGCGTTGAATGTTTCACGCGTTGAACTTTTGAAAATTTCGAACGTTTGATTTTTTCGACCGTTTTAAAACGGTAAACAATCTTAAAAAAAAACCCTTTCAACCATTTATCTATTTATATATATCCATTTTATACAATTTTACACACACCAATCTACATCTTTTAAACCCATTTCACACAATTTTCAAATCTTTCTCAAATGGAATTCCCTACCGATTCGACGTTTCCGATGTCTAGCGACAGCGATACCGAGTCGTCCCGCCCAAAGAAGAAGATGGTCGACCGTGATCGTATACGTGCCAACGAAGTTTTGATGAACGATTATTTTGTGGAAAACCCGCTATACAATGCCGAAACGTTTAGAGATCGGTTTCGTTTACCCAAAGAATTATTTTTAAAGATTGTTGGAGACATCGAAGCAAGCGAGGAATGGTTTCAAGAAGGTTACGATGCGAGGGGCAAACCAAGTTTCACGACGATACAAAAATGCACGTCCGCCATTCGCCAACTAGCGACAGGTAACCCACCCGATCAATATGATGAATACCTAGCTATGTCTGAAAAAACTTCACGTGAATGTTTGCAATTTTTTTGCAACGCGGTCATTAAGTTGTATACTAACAAGTTTTTACGTAAACCGACGAGCCACGACATCTCACGTATTTACGCCGCACACGAGGCTAGATGGCATTTTCCCGGGATGCTCGGTAGCATCGATTGTACACATATCGAGTGGAAAAATTGTCCAAGAGAGTTGCGAGGGGCGTATGTGAGGGGAGACATCAAAAAACCAACCATCATACTAGAAGCGGTGGCGTCGAATGATTTATGGATTTGCCATTCGTATTTCGGTGTTCCAGGTTCAAACAACGACATCAATGTGTTGCACACGTCGCCGTTGTTCCAAAGCGTAACGGATGGTACCGCACCTTCCTCTCCTTTCTATGTTAATGGTCGACATTACAGACGAGGCTTTTATCTTGTGGATGGTATCTACCCGTCTTGGTCTGTTTTTGTGAAAGCTCCCTCATTTCCTATCGAGGCTAAAGAAAAGGCGTTCAAAAAATTGCAAGAATCGGCAAGAAAAGATGTTGAGAGGGCATTTGGTGTTTTAAAGGGTAGATGGGGTATACTACACCGACCGGTTCGTTCGATGACCAAGAAATCAATTCATAGCATAGTGTATGCATGTATCATATTGCACAATATGCTGATCAAACACGACGGGCGTGCAATATCCCCGGATTGGGTGCCGGATCCTCCTACGCAAGTTCAAGTTCCACAAGATATCCATTTACAATTGCGTAACGAAGAAACTCACTTTCGTTTGAGATTCGATTTAATCGAACTAGTAGGTTCTCTAGGTTTGGAGTTTCCGGATTCGGACGAGGAGTAGGTTTTTTTTTTTTTTTAAATTGTATGTTTCTAGTATGTTAAATTGAAGTAGTATGTTTTAAATTTAATGAAATTTTTAATTTTAGTGCTTTATTGTTAATTTCTTAATTTTAAAATGAAAATTAAAAATAAATGGGAGTGATAGAATTCCATCACTAGTGATTCCACCCCTCCTACATTTCAATCACTAGTGATGGAAATTTGGTTGATGACATGGCATAATTTTATTGGACATTGAGAGTGATAGATTCTATCACAAGTGAACCACCCCTAGTCCCCTTATGTTGAAGGTGATTCTTCCTTATCGTTTGTCCGTGGTGTCTTGGCATTATTTTACTGTCTATATAAAATTAAAGATTTTCACCATTCATATCTCCACGGTCTATATGGATGTATGTTGGCTACCTGGTCGGGGGTTAAGGGAACGGTTTGGTAAGAGTCTTGCCTTGTTCAGTGTATAGATCCTGCAAGGACCTGGGTCAAATTTAGTAGGACCTCCTTCAATACCCACCGGTATTGGATGGCGGGGGTCCAAACTCTTTGATCCCCTCATATGTAAGCTACTATTAATACTTTAACCCGACTACTTAGGACTGTATCCCTGCTGACTCAGACTACTTAGCCGAGGGTAACGTCACCTTCAAAAGAGGGGCCTACCATAATATGCATTAATAACTTAATTAATTATCTTTCAATAATCCGACCCTTTAGGATTGTATCCTTGCTGACTCAAACTACTGGGTTGAGGGTAACGTCACCTTCAAAAGAGGGGCCTGCTACAATAGCGAATATAATCTCTTAAATAGTGCAAAAGTGCGGAAATAATCAAAGGTTACACTAAACACGAGTCGGAGCCAAGTGATTCATCTTGTCTATCAGTTTTTTCTTTTATTTTATTTTTCAGCAATTTAGTTAGTTTTATTTTTCTTGTTTAAAACCTTTTTCTAAACTTTTGATTTGATTAGACGTTGAGGATAAACCGGTACTAAAAGTTCTTGTGTCCTTGGACGACCTCGGTATCTTGCCAACACTATAATACGCTCACGATGGGTGCACTTGCCCATATGTGTGTTTGGTGTTAGTAAAATATCGTGTTTTATAAATTTAAAACTTGACTAACGTGTAAAAAGGGCTTAAAATACACTTAAATTTATATACCACCACACACGCATCAGATGGCAATCCGATCGGATGGCAATCCGATCGAACGACAATCCGTCCCAACGGCCTGATCGTCTTGGCACTTGATTATTTTGAAGGTTTTGCAGTTTTGATCGAGACGGTATGATAACATGCTTAAACAACAGAAACCCCATCTTGACCCAAGTGATCCAATCGAACAGGAATCAGCCTAGTCCGATCAGTTAACTGTTTGAGATGGTTATTCTTGTTTAACCCGAAATCAGTTGTCCCTTGGATAGAATTCAGATCTTGGACCAACACATCACTAAGACAGAGTAGAAGGTCGGAACGAGCTCCGATTCTATCGGTTTCGAGTGCATTGAGTGTAAAAGAGTTGAAAGAAAGTTAGAAAACCATCTTTCAATCCTTTTAACCATGAATCTGTGTAGATCTATGCGAAAACATTGTTTATTCATGTGGAAATCCTTCAGATCTAAGTCGTTCTTGGCGGAATGAAGCCAACCCTTGAAGTTCATAAGAACTCCATGATGACATGACCCTAGAACACCTTAAATCCGGTGATTTCACAGTTAAAAGTTAAGATTCCAAGGTGAAAAAGATGAAGGAGTGTGTGTAGATCATAGAAGTACAAGATTTGAGTTGAAAACTTACAAGAATCGCGAGAAATCGAGAGAAAAGGGAGCTTGAGTGCGGCTGGTCGAGTGAGGAGCTGTCACATCACAAATGATGTGACAAGAGGGTATTTATAGGGTTTCCAAAAGAGGAAAGTGTTCAAGGGTCGGATTGGTCACCGATCGGATGGCAATCCGATCGGTTGGCCACTCGATCGGTTGGCCACTCGATCCAGGTGTCCGGTATGTTGAGTTTTGTCGTTTCGATTCACGTGTTGAGCGTTGCGATGCGGTTCGAGCAAGCGATGCATTAGTATTACCCATTAGTTACACAAATAACCTAACTACTATATCTAACATACAATCACTATAAATAACTTGCGTTTAGCGTTTGCTATTAGATTGCGATTAAACACCTCAACATAAACATAACATGCATAAGTAACACATAATGGCACATACACGTAAAACAATATCCAAAACACATAATCCGAGCTGCGATGCGATAGCTTTAAGTTGATTAGCGACAAACATGCGATTAAACCTCGATTATTAATAGATACTCCACATAATACAACTAAAGCGATTAGATAAAAAGATTCGATTACAAGCCATTAACGTACAATCAATAGTTGAGCAAGGAGTGACATATCGCAATTAGCAATCTTTTCTTCCTTTGACTTTGACTTTGACTTGTACTTTGACTTCCCAAAAAGCGGGTTGTTACATAAGAAGTTAGAGGTATGTTATACACTTATTGGAATTTGTTAGACGTTATCCTTTTGATACAAAAATTTATCAAAGAATAGACAAGTCAAGTAATAGAACACATTGTTATGGTGATCAGGTTCCATCCTACATTGAGAGGGAGCACGAATTCTGTTTTTTGGCTGTAAATTTTTAAATTACTTTTGCAGAGGAGTTCAATGTTAGTTTCCAGATGTGTACATTGTTCTAACAATGAGTTGGTTTGCTGGTTTTAAAGGTCCAAGATGAAACATTAGAAGGCATCCAATATATTACCCATAATGTGAGTGACACTCGACCCAACATATCTACTAAATATATTTTTTAACAAGTTTACATATCTTCAACCTGCTCATAAAACTGATCATGTTTTTAATTATTGATTCAGGTGCTCTGTACCCGCTATATTGATAAGGAATATTTCTAGAACAGTAGAATAGATGCAAAGGTACACCACCTGTGAACCAAACTAAATAATTGTTATATTTGATACGCATTTTTAGCCACAAAAAACTGATTGTTTAACATAATTCAGGATCTTGAATGTGGACATTTTCACCAATATTTTCTATTATTCTATTGTAAAACCTAACCTGTGTGCCAATTATTTGGCAAGAAGCCAGGAGATATACCATGAGCGGTATGGACGATTTGGTATTGACAAGATTTGGAGAGACGATGTCTTGCCATGTCGTGTTTATTGTCGGCATTGGTAAGTGTTTAGTGTCACCACATCATATTTATTTTCAAACTAACGTTTCTATTGTGTGAGCACCTTATTGTCTTGGCGTCTTGGAATGGGTCCTGTTTTCATAACCCATTTGTTCAATATTAAAAACATGCATATGACTGAAGGTGAATGGTTAACTATTCGACCTTCTGTGACAAAGTTACAGTCCAAATACAATATGATATGTGGCAAAAAATGTCATTTGCATTACACATTTTGTCATTTTGAGAAACTCTAATATGAAATACATATAATTGTTTTGTGCAGCGTGTTGGCAACAAATAATCTTATGAATGAGGTGTATGATAACTTCTTGGATCATACATATCTTGTGGACCGTAAAACAACACCCACAAAATAGAAAATGAATTTTCAACTTCATCAAACAGAAAATCAATCGATATATTTTCATATACTTCAAACGCTCCCGTGCTCAACGAAATCAGTAACTTTAATTAAAATGCCTAGATACAGATTCTGTACACGGGGCCGTGTCCACTGAACACGGGGCCGTGTCCAACCTCTGTTTCCGTTTTTATTTTTGTTTTCTGATCTCGAGACTTTGTTGTGGTCTGCTGAGTGATTCTTATGGATCAATACTCAGGAGGTTACAATTACACCTATGAGGAGGATGATTATAGGAGTAACTATTGCACGAATTGTGGTGACCCGCACTCGGTTCAATATTGTAACTTGTATCAACCGTCCACTTCATACACCTACTATGAGGAGCCCAGGTACGAGCCATCAACTTCATACACATCCTATGAAGACCAACGGTATGAACCTTCTCCCTCATACTCATATTTTGATGAACCAAGGTATGAGCCTTCTTACTCATACTTTGAGGAACCAAGATATGAGCCACCACCTTCATATGCTTACTATGAGGAACCATGGCGTGAACAACCCACCTCATATGAGTATTATGAAGAACAAAATTACGACCCTTATCCATCATATGCTTACAATGAAGAACAATGGTGTGAACCATCTACTTCATATGGGTATTATGAGGAACAAAGGATCGAACAACCGGATTCAAGCTTTGAAAATCCAGATCTTTTTTCTATAACCGAAGTGACCGATAGGATATTAGAACACCTTAAAGTTATCGAGCGCTATATAAAAGAATCTCGCGCAAGGGAAGAGGAGTCCCGCGCAAGAGAAGAATTAATTAAAGAAGAGATATCTGAAAGTGTAATAATGGAAGAACAAACAAGTGAAAAACCGACACATGAGTTAAACAACAAAAAAGGTGAGTCCGTCAACGTTAAAATTCAAGAAGAGTCTAATTTTGAAGAAATTAATCTCTTATCACCTTCTTTTGAAAATCATTGTTTAGTTCCAATTCATGCTAAGTTTTTAAAAGAATTAAAACTAACACTAAAATTGACAAAATGGTAAGCGTTAAGTTAACTAATGATCAAACCTCGCTAATAAAAGAAGACCCATTTGAAATCAACATTACACCGGTTCCATGTTTTTTTTTTCAAAATTCATTTATTAGTAATGTCACAATTGATAAAAATCTTTGCGTTCACATAATGCCCAACCACATTTTCGAAAAATTAAGTATTAGTGATTTTTCTCCACTTCAAATACCCATTTTTCTATCTCATCGGAAAATAAAAAAATCAATCGGTGTAGTTGAGGATGTCTTAGTTCAAACAAATCAAATGGTAATCCCAACCGACTTTGTCATCCTTGATGACGCTCCTCTAGTGTTGGGACGACCCTTTGTAAAAACTCACGAAGCTTTGAAAAACCGGAAGTTCAACAATCTACCTCTTCAATTGGGGGCATTTAAAAAGAGTGTCGATCTTGAGCGGTCAATGAAATATCCATTCGGCAATAATGACCCCCTAATTGGGGATGAAGATGAACCACCCGATACAAGTGAAAAGTTTGACCACTTTGTTGAAGAAGAGGTCGCCATAGAACAAACTTTTAAAGTTCTTGATCAAAATGAGCAACCAAATAAGGAGTCTCCTAAAGACCCACTTCTTGAGCTCGAAGAACTTCCAAAAGGTTTGGAATATGCTTTTCTAGACAAAGATGGTAAATCACCTGTAATTATTTCATCTAAGTTAGATAGTTTAGAAAAAGAAAAATTAATTAACCTTTTGAAAAAACACAAAAATGTGATTGCTTGGAAGCTTGTAGATATTAAAGGAATAAGTCCTTCCATGTGCACGCACAAAATTTTAATGAATGATGACTACAAATCGGTAATACAACCACAACGTCGAGTAAATCCAAATGTTCAAGAAGTGGTTAAAAACGAAGTCATCAAATTACTTGACGCCAGACTTATTTATCCTATCTCCGATAGTCCTTGGGTAAGTCCCGTCCAAGTTGTTCCAAAGAAAGGAGGTATGACGGTAATAACTAATGAAAAGAATGAATTAATACCAATGCGGACCGTCACAGGATGGAGAGTATGTATAGATTATAGACGATTAAATGAAGCAACAAGGAAAGATCACTTTCCTTTGCCCTTCATTGATCAAATGTTAGAGAGATTATCCGGTCATAAATTTTACTGTTTCTTGGATGGTTTTTCAGGTTACTTTCAAATCCCGATAGCACCCGAATACCAAGAAAAGACAACTTTCACATGTCCCTAAGGAACTTTTGCTTATCGACGCATGCCATTTGGTCTATCTAATGCCCCCGCAACATTCCAACGTTGCATGGTAGCTATCTTCCATGACATGATAGAAAAGACAATGGAAGTCTTTATGGACGACTTTTCTATCTTTGGGGATTCATACGACCAATGCCTCGATAACCTTGAATGAATGCTATCCCGATGTGAGGAAACTAACCTCGCCCTTAACTGGGAAAAATACCATTTCATGGTAACTGAGGGAATAGTACTCGGTCACAAAATCTCAAGCGAAGGAATGGAAGTTGATCGAGCTAAAATAGACACTATTTCTCGATTACCACTTCCATCCTCGGTTAGAGCTATCAGAAGTTTTCTAGGGCATGCCGGATTTTATAGGCGGTTTATCAAAAACTTTTCTAAAATTTCAAGGCCTCTAACAAAATTACTTGAAAAAGATGCCCCTTTCATCTTTGACAAGTATTGCAATCAAGCATTTCTAACCCTAAAGGAAATGCTAGTCAATGCACCTATCAGGATAGCACCTGATTGGAAATTTCCTTTCGAAATCATGTGTGATGCTAGTGACTTTGCAGTTGGAGCTGTCTTGGGACAAAGAAAAGAAAAGCATTTTCACCCATTTTATTATGCTAGTAAAACACTTAACGATGCATAAGAAAATTACACAACAACTGAAAAAGAATTACTAGCTGTGGTATTTGCTTTTGATAAATTTCGTTCCTATCTTGTTCTTTCTAAAACTATAGTCTATACAGATCATGCAGCCATTCGATATCTCTTCAAAAAGCAGGATGCAAAACCACGTTTGATTCGGTGGATTTTACTCCTCCAATAATTTGATATTGAAATCAAAGACAAAAGAGGAGCTGAAAACACCGCAGCAGATCATCTTTCACGCTTAGAAGACCCAGCTTTGGAGGCAACCAGGGACGAGCAAATCAACGAAAAATTTCCAACAGAGTCCCTAGAAATGGTGGAATACAAAGAAGAACCATGGTATGCCGACTATGCTAACTACTTAGCTAGCGGTATAGTCGCTAAGGGTTGGCCACATAATCAAAGAAAAAAAAATTCTTTGCTAATGTGAAGCATTAATTTTGGGAAGACCCTTATCTTTTCAAAATGTGTGCCGACCAACTCGTCCGACGATGCGTACATGGTAGCGAAGCAAGAAGAATTCTCCGCCATTGTCATGAAGGTCCATACGGTCATCATGGTGCCGCTAGTACCGCACGAAAGGTATTTGATTCAGGATTTTATTGGCCAACCATTTACAAAGACGCCCAAAATCTTGTCAAGACATGTGATGCTTGCCAAAGAACAGGTAATATTTCTTCCAAAAACGAAATGCCATAAAACGGCATTCTTTTGTGAAATTTTTGATGTGTGGGGACTCGACTTTATGGGACCTTTCCCACCGTCAAAAGGAAACAAATATATACTTGTGGCAGTAGATGACTTGTCTAAATGGGCTGAGGCCGAAGCACTTCCAACAAATGATGGAAGAGTCGTGGTAAGATTTCTGAAAAAATTATTCTCTCGTTTTGGAACACCTAAAGCATTAATAAGTGATAGAGGTACCCATTTTTGCAACCATCAACTTTAAAATTTTTTAACAAGATATGGGGTCTATCACCAGGTCTCAACAGCATATCACCCTCAAACAAACGGACAAGCCGAAGTGACTAATAGAGGTTTAAAACGTATACTTGAAAAAACCGTAGGGCTAAATAGAAAAGAACGGGCAGATAAATTAGATGATGCTTTATGGGCTTTTCGAACTGCTTATAAAACAACAATAGGTACAACCCCATATAAGCTAGTCTATGGGAAAAACTGTCATTTTCCAGTAGAAATTGCACACAAAGCCTACTGGGCAATTAAAAATGTAAACTTAGATTTAGATTTTGCCGGTAGAAATCGATTTTGTCAATTAAATGAATTAGACGAACTTAGGAATTATGCATACTCAAACTCAGAAATTTATAAGGAAAGAATGAAAAACTTGCATGACAAACATATTAAACCTAATGAATTTCGAGTAGGAGATCAAGTTCTTTTGTTTAATTCACGACTTCGACTATTTCCTGGTAAATCAAAGTCTAGGTGGTCAGGGCCTTTTTCCATCACCCATATTTTCCCACACGGTCCAGTAGAAATTAAATCTCGGAATGGAATTCCATTCAAAGTCATTGGCCAACGGCTAAAACTATATCAAGGATTTATTGAGGATGAAGAGGAAGACATCTCGCTTCAAACGGTCGAAGAATAAAAGCATCAACATCATACCTGGTAAGTTACGAATCAACGGGATGACATCTTAATCGGTAAGTCTTCTAACCAAGTTTTTAGGAAGCAAAGGGCACTCACACGAACACAAAAAAAACTTTTGCTCGGCACGAGGCCGTGTCCGCTGGACACGGGGCCGTGTCCACGCGACTGTCGGGATAAAACTCCTTTTTCATAACAGTTACTTCATTCCACACGCCCCGTTTCCCCGAAAAATGCTCTGGTTCAAGGCGATTTTCCGCAAATTTTCGACGTCTCCTCGAATTCTAACAACATTAAGGTATGATTCTATCACTATTAGTAGTTAGATTAAGCATTTGCATGTAGTTAAAACTTCAAAATTTTGGGGAAAATCTAGGGTTCTTGAAGTTCATCCGGATCAAACCTCAAATTTTTGCCTAAATCTATTAGCATTAGTTTAGAGTAGTGTTATAGGAAGTAAATTAACTTGTATTGTTCAAAGATTCGCCCGATTTCTCACAAAAACCTCAAACCCTTGTTTTTGAACCGAAAAAGATAAAATTGAATGGGTAAACGGTTTGTTTTGGGAAAAACGGAACTTGGGGTTTCATTTTCGGGAAAACCGCACCTAGTGGACCAAAAATTTTCAAGTTTTCGAAACCGGGTCGAAAAATGAAATTTTTGAGTAACAGATGCCTGGACACGGGGCCGTGTCCAGCTCGCTGTTTGCAGTTTTGTCCGGAAATTACACTGTTTCATGCTAACTTTTGGTGTATTCTTTCAGATATCAAGGAAATTCACGAGGTTCAACGCAAATGAGCTCGATGCTAGGGCTAGATACGAAGTAATTTAAACAAGACCGGAAGAATACCCAAGACAAGCATGCATGGATTTGTTAGCATTGGGGAACCAACTTGACCGCTTCTACAACCTAGTCACCAGACCACTAAGAGTCACCCTGACCACTCGACTTCGCTCAGTCCACGAGTGCACTATGGAATTCTATAGCACCTTCACGTTCAATTCAAGGTGCGACCCATTTGACAATGATGGGGTAGCATTCCGATGTGGTGGAACTAGGTACTCGATTTCAATGGCACAATTTGGTTCGATAATTGGGTTGTATGCGGAGGAAGACGCGGGTAATGAAGAAAACACCGGAGAGGTGCGAGAGTTGGATGAGAACGAACGCCAAGCCGCATAGGCTCAGATTGGTGAAGGGCACTACAACCCGAGCAGCACTAAGAGCACTAAGCTGAGGGACCCGCTTTACCGTTACATTCATAGAGTCCTCGCTTACTCTCTTAGCCAAAGGCATGATAGAAGTGGCGTTGTGGGGTTGAGAGATTTGGTGGTCCTTCATTGCATTCATACCTGTAGACACCTAGATGTTCCGTACCTCCTGCTCCGTAACATGCATCTGAACCGACTTGCTACTTCATCAACCCCTATCTTCTTCGGGGGGTGGATATACCGTCTCTTCAAGCACTTCACGAACATACCTAGGTCCTTCGAAAGGAGTCCATGGTCGGGAAAAATGGATGTACACATCTGCCGCTCCATGAACTTAATTTATGAGGCTGAAGACGGGTCGGTTAGCTTCCAAAGGATGCAGGGGCTTGCATGGAACCCACAAGAGGCACTCGTCCTTCACGCTCCACAACATCATCAGTACCAGTACCAGCCCCATGGTGATCCGGGCCAGTCCTCCTCACAAGGAGGTGGTTTTCCTAACTTCCAAAGTTTACATGATTTATTGCAGGAAAACCTCATGTGCACCAGGAACACCTATAACATGGCGAGCAACATGTAAAACCGGGTTGGAGCAATCGAGAGAAACATATCCGATATCCAAGATGATATTGGAAATATCCGGGAGTACATTGCGGGGCACGGTGAAGGAGATGATGATGATGAGGACGAGGACATGGACTAGGCGGGAGAAGCGGAGGCAGAAGTGGTTGTTTGGTGATGCCACAGGTTAACCCCCTTTTATCTTAAACAATTTCCGGCCTGTGTGTCGTGTGTTGAACAATTTACTTTCCTTTAACTCTTTTTATTTTCTGCATTTGTTTTTCTTTCTAACTTTGTGATGTGGATGTTGAACGTTGGTAGTTTAGGATGTTTGCTATGTTTTGCTGTAGTGTTTATTGCTAAAACATGTACATAAGAGGCTTAGAGCACTAAACATTAGTGTTACTAAAGCCGGGATAGGAAAACCAGAGCCAGAAACCTATTTTTTTCACCTTTGCAGATTGTCTACACGGGGCCGTGTCCAGCCGGCACGCCCCCATGCTCACTCCCCCAGACCTGCTGTTTGTCTAAATCTGCAGACTTTTGCCAGACACGGGGTCGTGCCCAATGGACACGCCCCCGTGTCCACCTTCTGTAAGTTTTCGTTACTGGCACCTGAACACGGGGTCGTGTCCATCGAACACGGGGCCATGTCCAGATGCCCAGTAACATAAAATTTTGCTTTTTCACACCTTTTACATATTCAATCAACCTAAAAACTTATTTTTGGGACACATTGAGGACAATGTGTAATTTAAGTGGGGGGGGTGGGTGCTAAAACTTTGAATCTTGCAAGTCCTAATTACAAGCCTTACACAAAACTCTATTGGAACCGCTAATCACCCCAAATTTTTTCAAAAATTTTTATTTTTTTTACTTGTCTAGGTTTAACTTGGGAATTTCAAATTCTAAAAAGGTTATATTTTTACAAATTTACAACCGATAGCGTCGTGATAAACAGAACCAACATAAGAAAATAATGAAAAGGCATGACAAGCTTAGTTAAAATTTAATTATATATACTTGATCACATAAAAAACCCATTCCCACAAAAGTGAGCTTTGAGCCTTTATTGAGCATACAAATACATATCTTTAAACTAAATGCTCATTTTTCGTTTCTTGTGTGAATAGCCGCTTGGTTCTTACAACTCTAGAACTTGCCACGACGATACATTCCTGGTCCTTACCAACTTAAACCCGAGTAAGTAAATGATGGAGGCACTAGGACTAACCCTTTTTATTTCTACACCATTATTTTTCTTTTCTTTTACCACCTACCCAAAATCATCTTAGTTAACCCCTTTGAGCCTAAACCTTTTCATTTCTTAACCCAAACCAAACACCCTTTCACCCACCAAAACCTTTTTTATTTTTAACCATTTGTTTTAGTAACAAGCTCGGTTTTTCGTATGACTTTCAAAAAAAAAATTTGTTGATGATGAAGCAAAAGAAATAAACAAGCAAGTTCATCAAAAATAACTTTGTTTGAATCATGGCTTCATCAAAATAAAATTTTCAAAAATAAAAAGTCTTACGAAAACCGACGCTTTTTACGCTTTTCGCCCTTTTTCTACTAACCACTAACCCAACCACCTACCTTTAAGCCAAGCCTAACCCTTCACCCAAAAGTCCTCTTGATATTTACAAAGGTATATAGTTAAAAAGGAGGAGGATTGATTGCTTGGCAAGCCTATGGTAGGAGTAAGTTTCATGCCGCTCTCGAGTGATTCACTAAAATACATCTTCGGCCGAGTGTTGAGTGATCCCCCGTGAGGTATGTGAACTTGTATATAAATAGAATTTTAAAGAAGGCATGTTATGCCCTAATAAGTAATTTATCTTATGAAAATTTTTAAATAAATCATGACGAATAGGATTGTAAATAAATAAAACTTAATAAAGAATCTTGGAAATCCCGACACTCTATGACAAGCCCAAAAACCTTCTCTTCTACCCATTACATTTGGGAGTGTAAAGCCACATTATAAAGAGTTTTTTTTAGGACAAGCAAAGATTTAAGTGTGGGGGTATTTGATGTGTGCAAAATGCAACATATAAATTACATCAATTGTGGCATAAAACTAACCCTTTTTTAGTACTAATGTTGGAAAAAGTGTGCTTTTGTCTTCCTTTTGTATTTTCAGGATTAAATGAGCTGAAATTAACAAAAGAAGCAAAAAGGCAGCTAAATCTAACATAAATACAAGAAAAGGAACAAACGTGGCATGCCCGACCTCCCCGAAAGCATCTTCCCAAGCAAAGCAAAACAAGAGAACAGAAGGCTGAACACGCCCTGTGCTCAGTGAACACGGGGGCGTGCCCAAGTGTCAGCATAAAAGACAAAGCTGTAGAAGCTTCCATCGCCCACCACGGGGCCGTGCTCAGCGGACACGGGGCCGTGGTCAACTATAAGATTCGCAGAATCCAGGCAAATCTTGATAGTACAGATATGCTTCTGCACACGGGGTCGTGCCCAGCGGACACGGGGCCGTGGTCAACTAATGCAGAAAAGAGCAATTAATGAAGACATAGAAGGAGGATGGACACGGGGCCGGGCCCACTGGACACGGGGCCGTGCCCGAGCTACTGTTCAGGCTATAAATAGGGGTGCTTGGCTCATTTGCAAACGATCCCTTGGCACACCACCTCTCTCACACTTCACCCACCACCCACCACCATCACAACACCATCATCCACCACCATCATCCATTGTCCATCATAGAGTGTGTGAGTCGTCTCGGGATCCAAGATTGATCGTAAGAGTTCTTGACAATCAAAGGCCATGTTTGCCTAAGTCTCTTACATCACTTGGTGAAGACAAGTGTCTAGTGTAATACTTTTTATTTTTAATCTTTTCGCACTTTTTACTTGGTTATGTATTAATGACTTTAATAACTAGTTTCTTATGTTGAAGGTGATTCTTCCTTATCGTTTGTCCGTGGTGTCTTGGCATTATTTTACTGTCTATATAAAATAAAAGATTTTCACCATTCATATCTCCACGGTCTATATGGAGGTATGTTGGCTACCTGGTCGGGGGTTAAGGGAATGGTTTGGTAAGAGTCTTGCCTTGTTAAGTGTATAGATCCTACAAGGACCTGGGTCAAATTTAGTAGGACCTCCTTCAATACCCACCGGTATTGGATGGCGGGGGTCCAAACTCTTTGATCCCCTCATATGTAAGCTACTATTAATACTTTAACCCGGCTACTTAGGACTGTATCCCTGCTGACTCAGACTACTTAGCCGAGGGTAACGTCACCTTCAAAAGAGGGGCCTACCATAATATGCATTAATAACTTAATTAATTATCTTTCAATAATCCGACCCTTTAGGATTGTATCCTTGCTGACTCAAACTACTGGGTTGAGGGTAACGTCACCTTCAAAAGAGGGGCCTACTACAATACTAAGATAATCTCTTAAATAGTGCAAAAGTGCGGAAATAATCAAAGGTTACACTAAACACTAGGGATGAGCAAAAACCGAACCGAAAACCGAAACCGCACCAAAAACCGTAAAAACCGAAACCGCAAAACCGCAACCGACACAAAAACCGCAAAAACCGAAACCGCAAAAACCGAAACCGCAAAGGTATGGTGCGGTTCGGTTTTAGCTTTAAAAACCGCACCAAAAAACCGAAACCGCACCGCAAAATTATTATATATATATATATATATATATTATATATATAATATACTTAAAGATTTAAATATAAAATTCCCTATATGAGATGGATATTGATCTGGAGCTAGAGTTTGACAAACTTGATGATGGAGGTCAAGACATCAAGAGTGAGGTGGAGATCTATCTAACGGATTTAAGGGAAAAAAGGGACCAAAAGTTTGATCTTTTGGGATGGTGGAAAGCAAATTCAACCAAATTTCCTATACTATCCAAAATAGCTAGACATGTTTTGGCAATGCCGATCTCGACAGTTGCATCAGAATCGGCGTTTAGTACGAGTGGTAGAGTTATCGACAAGTATAGAAGTTCACTTAACACCGAAACTGCGGAAGCTTTGATTTGTGCACAAGATTGGATAAGGTGTACAAGGGTTGATCTTGAGCTCGGATGTTCTATGAAGAATAAAGACATAGATGAATTTAATAAGAGGATGGCGGGTTTAAAAATTGGTAAGGTTTTCTTTACATGTGTGAGTTTATATTTCAAATACCTACTAACATATATTTTTTGTTTTTTTTTTCTATCTAGGAAACACTAATGGCAAATGATAGTTGGAAACATTGAAAGTTGGAAAGATTGAAAGTTGGAAACAAGAATGAGTTGGAAACAATATTACGTTTTTATTTGGATACGACTATGTGATTAAGCTTTCACCGTTTCACATAGCAACTATTATTCTAGACATGTTTCTAGTACAAACTCTTGTTTTGATTGATGTCCTCTAGCCCATACATATGCTCTTCACATTGCTCTTGCAAAAATTATATTCTAATTACCATCAAGTATTAGATGTATTCCAGTATTAAAACCGAGAGTTTTTTTTTTGATGTATTCAAGTATTGCTGAGAGTTTTTTTTAGATGTATTCAACTATTAAAACCGAAACCGCACCGAAACCGAACCGCAACCGCAAATAAACCGCAAAAACCGTACCGCAAAAAAACCGCAACATGTGGTTTTAAAAAAATAAAAACCGCACCTCGCGGTATGAGTTGCGGTTTTATGCTAAAACCGCACCAAACCGCACCATGCTCACCCCTACTAAACACGAGTCGGAGCCAAGTGATTCATCTTGTCTATCTGTTTTTTCTTTTATTTTATTTTTCAGCATTTTAGTTAGTTTTATTTTTCTTGTTTAAAACCTTTTTCTAAACTTTTGATTTGATTAGACGTTGAGGATAAACCGGTACTAAAAGCCCTTGTGTCCTTGGACGACATCGGTATCTTGCCAACACTACACTACGCTCACGATGGGTGCACTTGCCCATATGTGTGTTTGGTGTTAGTAAAATATCGTGTTTTATAAATTTAAAACTTGACTAACGTGTTAAAAGGGCTTAAAATATACTTAAATTTATATACCACCAAACACGCATCAGATGGCAATCCGATCGAACGGCAATCCGTCCCAACGGCCTGATCGTCTTGGCACTTGATTATTTTGAAGGTTTCGCAGTTTTGATCGAGACGGTATGATAACGTGCTTAAACAACAGAAACCCCATCTTGACCCAAGTGATCCAATCAAACAAGAATCACCCTAGTCTGATCAGTTAACTGTTTAAGATGGTTGTTCTTGTTTAACCCGAAATCAGTTGTCCCTTGGATATAATTCAGATCTTGGACCAACACATCACTAAGACAGAGTAGAAGGTCGGAACGAGCTCCGATTCTATCGGTTTCGAGTGCATTGAGTGTAAAAGAGTTGAAAGAAAGTTAGAAAACCATCTTTCAATCCTTTTAACCATGAATCTGTGTAGATCTATGCGAAAACATTGTTTATTCATTTGGAAATCCTTCAGATCTAAAGTCGTTCTTGGTGGAATGAAGCCAACCCTTGAAGTTCATAAGAACTCCATGATGACATGACCCTAGAACACCTTAAATCCGGTGATTTCACGGTTAAAAGTTAAGATTCAAAGGTGAAAAAGATGAAGGAGTGTGTGTAGATCATAGAAGTACAAGATTTGAGTTGAAAACTTACAAGAATCGTGAGAAATCGAGAGAAAAGGGAGCTTGAGTGCGGCTGGTCGAGTGAGGAGCTGTCACATCACAAATGATGTGACAAGAGGGTATTTATAAGGTTTCCAAAAGAGGAAAGTGTTCAAGGGTCGGATTGGTCACCGATCGGATGGCAATCCGATCGGTTGGCCACTTGATCGGTTGGCCACTCGATCCAGGTGTCCGGTATGTTGAGTTTTGTCGTTTCGATTCACGTGTTGAGCGTTGTGATGCGGTTCGAGCGAGCGATGCAATAGTATTACCCATTAGTTACACAAATAACCTAACTACTATATCTAACATACAATCACTATAAATAACTTGCATTTAGCGTTTGCGATTAGATTGCGATTGCGATAGAATTGCGATTGCGATTAAACACCTCAACATAAACATAACATGCATAAGTAACACATAATGGCACACACACATAAAACAATATCCAAAACACATAATCCGAGTTGCGATGCGATAGCGTTAAGTTGATTAGCGACAAACATGCGATTAAACCTCGATTATTAATAGATACTCCACATAATACAACTAAAGCGATTAGATAAAAAGATTCGATTACAAGCCATTAACGTACAATCAATAGTTGAGCAAGGAGTGACAGATCACAATTAGCAATCTTTTCTTCCTTTGACTTTGACTTGTACTTTGACTTCCCAAAAAGCGGGTTGTTACATAAGAAGTCAGAGGTATGTTATACACGTATTGGAATTTGTTAGACGTTATCCTTTTGATACAAAAATTTATCAAAGAATAGACAAGTGAAGTAATAGAACACATTGTTATGGTGATCAGGTTCCATCCTACATCGAGAGGGAGTACGAATTCTGTTTTTTGGCTGTAAATTTTTAAATTACTTTTGCAGAGGAGTTCAATGTTAGTTTCCAGATGTGTACATTGTTCTAACAATGAGTTGGTTTGCTGGTTTTAAAGGTCCAAGCTGAAACATTAGAAGGCATCCAATATATTACCCCTGATGTGAGTGACACTAGACCCAACATATCTACTAAATATATTTTTTTAACAAGTTTACATATCTTCAACCTGCTCATAAGACGGATCATGTTTTTAATTATTGATTCAGGTGCTCTGTACCCGCTATATTGATAAGGAATATTTCTAGAATAGATGCAAAGGTACTCCACCTCTGAACCAAACTAAATAATTGTTATATTTGATAAGCAATTTTAGCCACAAAAAATGACTGTTTAACATAATTCAGGATCTTGAATGTGGACGTTTTCACCGATATTTTCTATTATTCTATTGTAAAACCTAACCTGTGTGCCAATTATTTGGCAAGAAGCCAGGAGATATACCATGAGCGGTATGGACGATTTGCTATTGACAAGATTTGGAGAGACGATGTCTTGCCATGTCGTGTTTATTGTCGGCATTGGTAAGTGTTTAGTGTCACCACATCATATTTATTTTCAAACTAACGTTTCTATTGTGTGAGCACCTTATTGTCTTGGCGTCTTGGAATGGGTCCTGTTTTCATAATCCATTTGTTCAATATTAAAAACATGCATATGACTGAAGGCGCATGGTTAACTCTTTGACCTTCTGTGACAAAGTTACAGTCCAAATACAATATGATATGTGGCAAAAAAAAATGTCATTTGCATTACACATTTTGTCATTTTGAGAAACTCTAATATGAAACACATATAATTGTTTTGTGCAGCGTGTTGGCAACAAAGAATCTTATGAATGAGGTATATGTATGATAACTTCTTGGATCGTACATATCTTGCGGACCGTAAAACAACACTCACAAAATAGAAAATGAATTTGCAACTTCATCAAACAGAAAATCAATCGATATATTTTCATATACTTCACATCTGACAAGTAAGTCATTTTAATTTTCAATTCAATCTGATTGTTTTGTTTAAAAATGGTGATTTGGAACCTCGTGATTGATAGGATGAATTTTACTATTTGAATTAAAAGATTTTGAATTGTATATGTGCGGTTTCCAATCTGCAAGACAAGTGAAGATAGGGTTGAAGAGAAGAAGGGAAATAAGACGTGGCAGTTGTTTGTACAAGGCAAAAAAAAATACCGTCATTCTAAGGGTCAAGGGTGTTGGCTTGCAAATTTTATCCTTTATCTTTGGGATTTCCAGCGCTGCTAATTTGTAATCGTGACACACCTCAGATATGACATGTATCTCAGGTAAATTTTTACTCTTTTTTTATGCTAATTGTTGAAAGTTATTAGTGTATCGATTAGTTGTATTTGCAGTTTGAATGTTACCAAATATTTAAACATTTATATATTAGTTTTTATCTTAGTGATTATTGGGTTTTATGTGCAGTAACATAGCAAGGATAGAAAAAAGTGTAAAAAAAGCAAAATTAGGCACATAAGATGCTGGATGGTATGAGAACTGGTATGGACTTTCTCCTTTTTTAAAGGTTGTTCTTTTTGTGGTGGTTATTTCGACCCGTTTATAGGTTAAGAGGGTCAAACGAGTTAAAAGTCGTTAAAAATGTATTCCAAAGCAAAAGAAAAAACCTCAATTAAGATTATACCTGATCCGACATACATATATTGCAATAAATATGATGTTTAGGTTATATTTTCATCTCACCAGAGACCAATCTCAATTAAGGCATGTGATTGGTGATTGTGAAGCATAGTAACCAACCATATGTATAGCCATGGTTGAGTGTTGCGTGCACACTAGGCTGGTGGTAATATGTCTTAATAGTTTCCGTTCAGAATAATTAAATAACATAACGATGTATTCATTGGTTTGAGGTGGGCGGGTTGGATAAAGAGTCAAAAAACAAGACGTAGGTGGCTTGGGTAAAGGGTCAAAACCTTCAATTTTGTCTAATTGTTGGGTAGTCTATTTCTAAATGATTTATTCTTTTTTTTTTCTATTGAAACAGATTGATCCTCGAAATGGCTGTAGTCAAAATCTTCAATTTTGTTATGCACTTATGCCAAATGGATTCACTGTGAGAGTAGACAACCTTTTTCCATTGGTAAGATTCAACACCTACTTTAAAAAATTGCTCTGAAGTAAATACATATCGCGTTATAGAATCCCAGACTTGACATAAATAGAATAGTTATTTTCATTTTTTCTACTTAGTTATAGTTTTTAAAGTTTTTTTATATGATTTGATACTATCCATGTTTTTTCATGTGGAATGATCAATACAACCTCTGAAAAAAAACTCATCATCTGTTATTTTGACTTTTTAAGCTTATGCACTAGTGGTTTTAGCTCTGGCTTAATAATTTGACTTTTTACATAGTATTGTTAATTTTGCTTTATTGTGAGTTTGAGTTAGAACACTATAGTTTTGATTAAGAATTATTTAGAGATGCCTCATGAAGTAATGCGCATCTGTTCACTAATAACACCTTCATTTTTTTATTTATTAAGAGAAATAACTTATTTGTTTGACATTTGTGTTTCTGAAATTGCTGTTCATGCATTCAGGTTCTGAAAGAGCGGGGAGTCGATGATGTTGCTGTTAATCATGACCTTATCCAGTCTCCTAATATGTACGTATTTATCTATTAAAGTACGTCCTCGTTATCATCGTTAAATAAGTTAATGATGTTAACTTCAGCTATACTGTAATTTGTTTATTATATTAGGGTGAAAAAGGACATTACTAGGGCCGATAACCAACCCATGCACCAAATGATTACTTCCTGCCAAAAAGGTAAACCCGACCTGTTCGACCATCATAGAACCGGGAAGACAATTGAGAAACGAGATTCAGAAAAATCAGATGCTCAACGAAGAAGCAACTGGAGAAATGATAACCGCAAGAGCAGTAGAGACCTTCAGCAGCAAGTAAGAACCATAGGGTGATGTTACAATTCTTTTTTTCTTGGTGAATGTTGGTTAATATATTGGTTTTTTTCCCTTCTAATAGGTCTATGTTCCATTGTCATGTGCAACTGTTGCAATGGGTCAAGCTAATTGATGCTGCTGAAACAAGTGTGTTGTCCGGCTCACCTATACCCACCTTTTTATACTTTAATTTTCTTTAAGTAAATGATCGTCTTTTTCATCTTTTAATCCTGAATATTTACTTTTACATTGTTGCCACGTGTATGTGTGTTTGTAGGATGTGGTCAAATGGGTTAACTACATGCTTGAATGGTAAAGCGGTTTGGGATTGGCAATGGAAGCGCATGCCCACATTGGAAAATGAGAAGATGGAATCTAATCAGCTTATGAATATGTTAATCCAACAGTAAATAAAGGACAAAGAAGATAGGTTGTTATGGGATGGAGGTGGACGTGCAACAGAGTTCTCATAAGGTTTTGCCCAGCTGATGCAAAAGTCTCATCTCCTTTGTTGAATTGGTATCCTAATCTCTTTTCGACATAACAGTAGATGCATAAATATGGTTATATGTATAGCTTTACTTGGTTTTGTATTTTTGTTCTCTAAGGCTTGTGGATGTTTCTTGCAGTCAGTAGTAACTTGGAAACGATGGTTCATGAACGAGTAAAATTGAGT
This sequence comes from Helianthus tuberosus, assembly GCA_030545235.1. Taxonomy (NCBI): domain Eukaryota; kingdom Viridiplantae; phylum Streptophyta; class Magnoliopsida; order Asterales; family Asteraceae; genus Helianthus; species Helianthus tuberosus. The sequence goes on along the minus strand of CM060396.1, from coordinate 26,197,841 downwards.
AAAGAAAAGTTGCTAAGGTTGGAGACTAGTCATCGAAAAAAAATCATGTTATCAAGTTATCAGTTATTTACCGTTAACAGTAATATATCACTTCGTTTGTATTTATTTTATTTATAAACTTATAATTAATGTAAATCAAATTTTCCTACCCGGGAATTTCCCGGGTGATAACCTAGTTGTTTATATGGAAGATGGTTTCGTGGTCCCCCCCCCCCCCCCCCCTTTCAAATCATGGTGATTTATATGGTTTAATTAATGGCAACCATGACCCTTTTTCAATTACTTAGGGGATTTTGATTGGTGTGGGAGAATAATTGATGATAGCGGGGTCATGGTCACAGAATATAGGGTGGTGGATAACAGTAAGATAACATGGTACTAACGTGAAGGGTGATGGTCATTTGGGTTATGACACGAGCCATACAAGACTACTTTACCGAAATATACAAACACGTACACACATAAACATGCAAGCATAATAACATATTTAAGAAAACTTGTATATGGGTTCAGTAGTATTTGTTACCTGGTAAGAACGTGAGTAGTGGTTTGGCAAACCACGTGCTCTTTTACGACACATGGATTCCATGTCATTTTAACAAAACCACTTGGTGAAAAGGTGGAGTCCATGTCATTTTAACAAAACCACTTGGTTCAGGATTGTAAAAAATAAAATATAAAAAAATAATGGGTTAAATTAATACTCGCACGTCATTGGCTCCTTTTTATAGTTTTCTTTGAATTTGGCAACCACATAACCTTGACGAATTTAACAAACAACTTGAAATGGGGATGGTGTTCATCTCGTGGTTGGCCAAACCACGCACCACTACGCATGGTCTAAAGAAAAAAAGGTTATTTACAGAAAATATACACACATATATATGTAACACGCCGAATCATAAAATTAACAAGTTGTTCTAAATCTGTTTAGGTGTTTGTTTTGCATACCTAATCATAAAATTATCCAAGTTGTTTTGGTTCTGTTTAGGTGTTTGTTTTGCATAAACTCAAAAAGGACTTTTAGGTGTATGTGTTGTGTGCATATTTAAGATCTATAGTTAGTAATAACAAGATATGGTTATTTCTATTTTTACCATTCATGTACTAATCAAATTTTAGTGTGTGTGAGAATAACAGGAAATTTTTATATGATTATTTTTGCATCTTGACATATAAAAAAGGAAGTACCTATGAAGGTTTTTATTAATGATGAGTTTTAATGGAGTCACTAAAGTGGGAAAAGTAGGTGAGAAACAATAAACTTTTAAAACTAAATATGATTATATTCTCATTATTTTTTTTACAAAGTTCTTACTATTTTTTTCTAAACCGAGTGGGTTTATGTGAACCCACAAAACAGGGTTGGATCCGCCACTGACCATAACCGATGGTTGGTTAACTGTTGTTCGACTAAACTGTCGGTAATGGGCCGATTTCGATTAAGTCTAGTTAATTATTCAATGTATTTTTTTAAGATAAATTACACTTTTCGTCCTTTATGTTTGTAACTAGTTGCAATGGATGACTTTTACCTTTAATAATTACAGCCACAGTCCTTTATTTGAAAAATTCGTTACATCGTAGGTCCTTTAGCACTAACTAGGTTAAAATTTTCAATTAAGTTGGAACATGTGACTTACACATGAGGGTAAATCAGTAATTTCACTCATTTATCTAAAATATATTTAACAAAAAGATAAAAATAATTTACAACAATAAAAAAAATACATATAAATATAATAATCATTCCTCTTTAAACCTTGTCTCTTAAACTTCAGAAAACCCCCAACTTTCACCTTCATCTTCATCGCACAGCCTTATTCCGCCGCACCTCCATCTTCATCGCACAACCCTATTCCACCGGAGATCTAGTTCTTCATCGCATGCCAACCCTTCTCGTCGTTTAGAGTTCGTTTTTGTGGCTGGAGATTTGTTCTTCATCGCACACCGCTATGGTGGTATGGCGAAGACGAGCGGGACGACGGCGGAAGGAACGGCGGAAGGAGTGGGCTTCTGTTTTGGTCGGAGATCTTGTTGATTCGGGTCTCAACATCGGTAACGATAACAATAGAAAGGTCTAAACCCTAGCAATGGTTGCGGTTCCAGAACAGATCCGATGAGCAGGTATGGTTCGACCCTTAGACGGTGGTGATGGTTGTTAGTTTGGTGACAGTGGGTGGTTTTCTGTGAATGGTTAACTCTCTTAAGTGATTTGTTTGAAAATCCTATATACTCTGTTTTAGATAGTTAATTATTTGTTGTTTAATGTGGAAAAAGATAATTTGTAAAAAGTAATATGGAAAATTTTGTTATTATCATTGTTTTGGTGGCCACAATGAGACTGTATCCAATTTTGTAAGCTTGTCTGGATCCACCATGCCCAATTACTAATGAAGTGGTGTTATGAGTTTAGGGAGAAAGAGAGAGTGGTGGACCAGGCGGTTGTTGTGTTATGAGTTTAGAGAGAAAGAGAGAGTGGCAGTGGTGGTGTTATGAGTTTAGAGAGACAGAGTGGCGGTGGAGTAGCTCCGATGATGGTGGTGGTCATGTCTTAGGCGGTGGCAGTGGTTGACTGGTTTTATTTGAGAAAAAGAGAAAGAGAGAATGAAACAAGCAGCATTATATTTATATACATGTTATTTTTTTGGTTTTATTTATTAAATACCATTTAAATAAAATACGAAATGACCAGAACACCCTTATGTAATTAGATTTGACTTAAAATTTTAACCTGGTTAGTGCTAAAGGACCTACGGTGTAACGAGTTTTTCAAATAAAGGACTGTGACTGTAATTATTGAAGTTAAAGATTATCCATTGTAATCTGATACAAACATAAAGGACGAAAACTGTAATTTATCCATTTTTTTATTATCTTTTTTGCTTTGTTTCAGCTAAAATAGTTTGAATAGACTTACGTATTGCACGGAAACTAAATTAATAATGAAAAAAAAAAAAAAAAATAATGAAAACAAAATACTGAAACAATGATAAACATACATAACAACATTATTATTTTCATTTAGTATAAACTCATGCTCAATTTATGAAAGCGACCTAACATTTCCACAAGTTGGCTATCAAACTTCTACTTTCTATTGTGGATTTTGAGAGGACCTTTGATCGTGTAAATCAGAACTTTTATGAAGATATTATTGACCAAATGGGATTCGGTTCGAGATGGAAAAAAGTGGGTTGCTTTGCTTCTTGTGGGATTCTAATAAAATACAACCTTGTGTTCAGAAAAAACCGTAACCAAATAAAAACTGTAAACCGAACCGTAACCGTAACCAAATAAACCGATCCGAATAACAAATTCGGTTTTTGGTTTGGTTTCTAACCGAAACCGAATTGTGAATATGGTTTTGGTTCGGTTTATGGATCCGCATTTTATTTTATTTGGTTTATTCGGTTTATTTGGATAACCGAATAAACCATTTAACTTAATTAATTATTAAATAAAAATAATAATATTTTATAAATCATATACAATTTATTAGCTCAAAATATCAAATATAAATCTAAAAGCCCAACTCAAACATCTATTGGTTTTCTTGTTTCTTGTAGACATTAAGGGTTATGCGTGATTGGGGGAAAGGGTTATGTATGCAGGCTCACTCGAGTTGGAGAAAGATTCATGTTTGAAGATTATTTATATTTTGTGCCATTAGACTTGTTAACTATTTATAGTATCTATGATCTATGTTTTGAAGCTTTAACTTTGTGGTTGTGTCTACGACTACTTTATGGATGTGTTTGTTTTATTTCGTAATGAAACTTTCTTGTATTCATATATTATTAGGTGTAAATTAGTTGTGATGTTCGGAAATTGGAACACAAACATAAATATAAATTAGGAAAAGAGTAAATTACAAATCTCGTCCTTTATGTTGACACCATATTGCAAAGTGTGTCCTTTGTCTTCAAAAATTACAAAAAAACGTACTTGATGTTTGCAAACCCTTCCACATTATGTCCTTTAGAACTAACTATGTTATTTTTCATGGTTAAATCAGATCAAATGTACCCCACATGAGGGTATTTTGGTCATTTTACCATTTATTATATAAAACAATTCACTCTCTCACTATAAACAGTTAAACACAAACACAATTCAGTCTCTTTATATTCTCCGGCCACAAGACTCCTGTCACCACTACCACCTAGCTCCGACATCCAAGAACCACCCACCTGCCACCACCTCCACACACCATCTTCCACAACCACCACTGTACCAAGCACGACAGTGGAACGACGACGGCAGATCTGAATCTATGGTTCTGAAGACGGCAACGCTGCACCCACAACCACCACCGTACCAAGCACGGCAGTGGAACGGCGACGACGGATCTGAAACTATGGTTCTGAAGACGGCAGCGCTGCACCCACAACCACCACCATACCAAGCACGGAAGTGGAACGGCGACGACGGATCTGAATCTTTGGTTCTGAAGACGGCAGTGCTGTTATGGTGCAATGGCATCAGATCATCGACGGTAGGTAACCTTTGCTCCCACACTGAAACTCGAACGTCCTCGTCGTCGTTGCTCACTTCTTCACCCATCGATTGCAGATCGAAATTATGATCACATATTCACAATAACTGAAATGAAATGCGATGAATTTGATTTCGAATTTTGTAGATTTATTAAAGGAATTTGGTGTTTGATTTGGAGTGAAGAAATTAGGAGATCAGGTGTGAAATTGGTGGGAGATATTTCAGGAGTGAGGAGCCGGTAGCCGGTGGGTGGTGATGTGATGTGATGGCGGTGGTGCTATGGCAGCAGTGTTGGTGCTACAGGCGGTGGTGGCTCCTGATTGTAGAGAGAGAGAGAGAGAGAGTTGAGGGAATGAGAGAGAGTTTTGAAAGAGATGGAAAGATGGGTTTTTATTATTTATTTATTTTTTAGGGTAAAATGACCAAAATACCCTCATGTGGGGTACACTTGGTCTGATTTAACCGTGAAAAATAACAGAGTTAAGGATAAAGGACATAGTGTGCAAGGGTTTGCAAACATCTAGAATGTTTTATGTAATTTTTGAAGACAAAGGACACACTTTGCAATATGGTGTCAGTATAAAGGACGAGATTTGTAATTTACTCTTAGGAAAAAAGTATTTAGGTACAATTTTGATTTGGTTTATTTGGTTTATAACCGAAACCAAACCGAATTGAATTTGTTTTGGTTTGGATCGATTTGCATATTCCTTATTTGGTTTGGGGTATAAAATTTTGAAAACCGAATAAACGAAATAAACCATAAACCGAACCGATGAATACCCCTACCTTAAATTGACTTTGGTGAAACCCAAAAAATGCCGTATCACCTAAGGAATTAGTGGGGCTTGAAGTGGGAGCAATAGAGGAGAAAATATGGCCCTTCTTTAATTGCAATAGGGGGGCTTTAACCGATTTCAACCTATAACAATTTCAATAGGGAATTTAGAATTGCATAAATGGCAATGGTTCCTATACTATCGGGTTAACTAAATTCATTGTCTTATTACTGGCCATGTTACTGTCACATAAGAACATGATCATTAACTAAATACTCGTTAACAATATGTTATAAATTAACTAAATATCAAATACAAATAAAACTGAAAAAATAATAATAAATAAAGAAAGACACGTGATTGGTTTAGATTGGGGTAGGCCCCATCATCATTACCTTTTCTTTCCATTAACATAGTTAAACCATTAACAAAATCTTCATTCACTATCATAGTTAACTGACGGGCGCGATGTAGCGGCCGTTAACGGCCTACGTGGCACCGTTAACGGAGTCTTAGCTAGCCCAAAACAACTAGCCTTAGTTCTTACTTCATAGACCCAAGCGGAAATTTCTTGATAAAATTACCTTTACAATTTGTTTGTTATGTTATCTTTTTAACTGGGAGTGACATAGTGGTAAGAGTTTGAGTCCTTCTGATAGATGTCTCGGGTTTGACTCCAACTTTTATACATTGTCGACTTTTAACACTTTAGAAGGTAACATACACAGCGCAAGCAACATTTTTCCCAATCAAATAGGTTAATAAGATATTGGTGGGTCACTTGAGTTTTTTTGTTAACACGTTCTTACCGTTAACAAAAATATATCATATGTACTCGTGTTTTCTACTTAGGTTGGTTGCGGCGGTGCACCCCACCCAACCTGCACCCCCACACATAATTCGATGGCTTTCCAAGTAACCCACCGCTTCCACCCTCATAAGTTGGTGTCAGGTTTCAAGGCCTTAACGAATTAGGTGTCTAGTATAGATTGAAATAAAAGTACTGTTTAACTAAGGGGCTGTTTAGCAACTTTTGAATAGTTAAGTGCTGAATTAGTAAGATGTCTGAACCATTAAATGTTGAACCAGTAAGAGGACTGAACCATTAAGAGCCAGTATAATGGTTAACCGTTCCGAGGCAAATGTCTGCAAATTCAAATTAGAGGTCTTAACTATTCAGACTTAGTATAATGCTTAACCAAGCAGAGACAAATGTCTGAACCATTAAATGTTGAACCAGTAAGATGTCTAAACTACAAAAAGCCTTGTTTCTCTCCAAATATATCTTACATACACAAAATCGTAAGTGCTTTGTACGTTTTAATATTTTTCTAAAATAGACTAAAATAAAAGTATTGTTTGTCTCTCAAATAATTAATATTTTTACATAATATCTAAAATAATAGAAGTTTATAAGTCTATCACGATTCACTACTAAGGACTTTTCTTTGGGTTTATCTCTGAGCCAAACGAGTTTTATCAGTAATTTTACCGTTGTGCTTACGGATGGATGGGTTATCAGGTTTTCCCTGGATTTGATGGTAGCCCCGGGTTACTCTCGGAGTACTTCGTTTAGTCCAGTGGATACTGTAAGAGTACTCAATATTGATTATGTTGACCATTAAAAAAAAACTTTTTCTTCGTAAAGAAAAAACAAAAATCTTTAAAGTTTAGACTGCGGGGTATGGGGCGTGAGTTTGGGCGTGGGTAGGGGGAAAACGCCCAAGCCACCACCCCGGGTGGGCATGGGTTTCGGCGTGGCCCTTGGGGCATGGGTTTCAAGCCGGGCGTGGGGCGGTTTGGCCATCCTAGTTGGCTGAATATCATTGGCTCACCCGCCACGTCATAGCGGGCCATCCCAACCGGTCACCCAAACCCAAATATCCCCTATAAATACCCCCAAACCCCAACCGGGTGGTCCATCCCAACCCCCACCGTGGTCCCAAACATTCGATATCCCCACCCGTTCCCGGGGGCGAGTTAAGCCACGAGCACCGGGTGGCGGTGGCGAACATAGAGTTTTGCGGCAAGGAAAAAAAGGCGTTCGACAAGATCGACCTTTTTTAAATTTATTTAACGCTTTAGGTTTCTTATTTTGTAATTTTTAGGTTTATGTAATTTTATAAATATTAATGAAGTTGTAAGTTTTTTTTATAAATGTTTGTGTGATTTTTTTAAATTTTGTATATTTTTTTTAAACTACCCTACCACGCGGTGCACCCAACCCAAGCCCCACTATACCACGCGGACACGTACCAGACGGTGGGGGGGGCTCCCATTCCACGTGTCAGCACCCACCCCAACTCACGCCCAACCCAAGCCCCACCATACCCCCCCAGTCTTAAAATAATAAAATTTTGGATCTTGTCCAACTTGACACAAGAAAACAGGATATTGACTGGATTAAAACGTGTCGGTTGTGTTTGGGAAAGATTGAAGTGGATTGAAACGTGGGATTGACGTCCGGAACCGGAAGGTGGTGTACCGTACGTGACTAAAGAACCTTTCAATAAAATATAAAAATAGTATCAATTATTTATCAGAACCTCTTTTTAAAATAATAAAATAAAATATAAAATAGTATCAATTATTTATCAGCTATTTAAAACTTACTGCATAGTCATTTCTTTCCTTTTCTTATAATAAATAAATAGCCTTTAAATTAAAAAATTATATATTCTCAATATTAAGACATAATGATCTAAACAAAAGTTCTTAAATCTACAAGCTAAAAATCCGAAAACGAAAACTTAAAATATAATATTGTAGAGTTCGACGATACGGTTTTAATGTTCAATATTGCTAAAATAAGTTCAATTGGAGTCCATTTGAAATCTTTACTATAACTTCATATTTTTAGGAGACTCTTTATTTGAACCTTTTCATATTCTAAACATGATTCTTTGTAAATCCGGAATTTTATTTAATAACATTGATTTTGTAGACGTGTCTTATTTTATGTAATTATGTTGATTGTGTCTTGGTCTAGTGGCATAAGGTCTTCTATATAAAAATGGTGGGGGTTCAAATTCTACAATGGATAACAAGGGAAGTTTAGGAGTAGATTTTAAAGGGTGTATGTTTTACCCTTTAAAGTAGTTGTGTTTCACATGGCACTTAGGCGACCGAGCTCGGTATAACGCTACCGGCGGACGGTGTTGAGGTTGCAGGGCGATGCGATGCGCTGGTGTATAGGCAGGCGTGAGGCGATGGTGGTGATGAAAAAGAAAGGGGGCGTAAATATAAAAGCTTCATTATCTACGTGACACAAATATTTTTATTCACCTTTCACGTGGACCACAACAAATATTCTTAACATAGCTAACAACGGGTTTGCATAAAATACAATTCTTTTATGTAGTTAAATATTTAACACCCAATTGATTTTTAAAAACATACAAGGTTAATTTTAAAAAATTAATTTGTAACGATATTGAGAAAATTAATATGGACCATTGTAGCAGCCTAGACGAATTCCACAATGGACGTAACAAGGAGAAATTTTTGGTTCATAACAAACGCTCTACCTCTTAAATCACCAACTGTAAGACTCTATTCACGATTTGACCCAAAACGACGCAGCAGAAAATGAACCGTAAAATTTCTTTCTTTTAACTACTCTAACCTACTTAAATACCGTTTAGGTCAACCCTTCTAACACAAATACATTATTCATCATTTATTTAATGTAACTATGTTAACAAATGATTACAAACAACGTGACCGCTTTCCCTTACAATCCATGATCTTCAACTTGATCCTCGTTCACTTGTCCATCATGAATATCTGACTAACATGTGGTCACCATATATAACCAACACGTTAGTACATGGTAACATCATATATAATTTAATACATATACTTAAAAGGCTATATCACATTCTAACTACGCAAGGTATTCCATTGAAACATCCTCTCTATTTTATTTACTCGAGTCCGACATCAATTCCTCGAGAGTCCGGCGTTCCCATACATACACTCCATTTATTTCATTCTCAATAGTAACATGGTTAGGAGTACGTAATCTCAAACATATTGAAAACCCACATCTTCACATATACGTATACCAGTGATCTACAATCATTAGATTACAACACGTGTATACACTTTCATATATCTAAGTACATTCATACGTATCCCATTCATATGTACGTACATACAAGTTCACACTACTTACACACGCCACAATTCCATATCTACATACATACATACAAGTCACATTCACTTATTTGTAAGTTGAGCCTTATCTACAAACATATCAACACAAATCAATACAATTACAAACAAACATAACCGACTAACTTCCAACAAACATGATGAACATTCCATTAACATGATGAACATTTCAGTAGCATGATGAACATTTCAGTAGCATGATGAACATTCCAGTAACATGATAAACATTCCATTAACACGATGAACATTCAACAACATAATGAACATTCCATTAACGATGAACATTCAACAACATAATGAACATTCCATTAACACGATGAACATTCAGCAACATAATGAACATTCAATTAACACGATGAACATTCAGCAACGTAATGAACATTCCATTAACACGATGAACATTCCATTAACACGATGAACATTCAGCAACATAATGAACATTCCATTAACACGATGAGACTATCATCTTAATTTACATTAAAGATAGACGAAGTTCATATGAACTTACCTTGGTACTTACCCTTACCCGTAAATTCTTACATGGTTCCCTATATACAACATATCAAACTTCATTTATAAATAAGAAGTGATTCCGGAAATCACTTACCTTAAGTGTCCGTTTCGTACTTGCTTCCCCGCATCCTTCTCGTTAGCCTTCCCCGTTTCCACCCACCTTGACATGATCATATACTTTCATGTCATTATGGTTACCGCATTATTAGCATACACGCACATTCTAAATTACATTTATTCTACAGAATTCGTTATATCGTCACATATAACATTTATTGATATAGCATGTGCCTTGCGATTTCCCTACCATCACATTTGTGGCCAAATGTCTTACTATGCTATTTATGCACATTTGACTTTTAGAAAGTCAACTGTCCATCATATGAATTATCAACTTAAGCTCATATATTCTCAACATTAATAGTTTATACTACGGACATCATACACATTTCATACTCATATAGCAATACACATAATGTGCATCATATGACCCAAGCATAGAGTACAACTTCTAATGCACAGTGTTTACCAAATCATATAATTAACCAAAATCCTACATGTATTCCATTCAAAACATATTTCTCATGATTAATTATCACCGAATTACATCACCTCCACACATTATACACTTTCATCCATCATTTTCATACCATTTCATCTATTAATCTCACCTAGGCATTTCAACAAACACTTGGTATGCGTACTACTTTCTAAGCACACTGTACAAGCATCTTATGCTCATCTTCATACTTCTTGCCTTCATCAATCAAATACAACTAAAATCAACCTAATTCCATACCATACTCAACCTATCTAACAAGTATTCATCACATACAACATACTACATCAAATTTTGAACAAGGATTGGACATGGGTGTTATACCCATGTCGCCATTTTCACTAACCCAAGTGGGTTTCACCTTCAAACATCAAATTACTTGATATCATACATAAAACAAGTTCTATTTGGTCATTCTAACACATATACATGCTCAATTTCAACAAATTTCAGGATTGATTACAAACCCATTTCATACAAGATCACCAAATCACAAATTACAACTTACCACATGTTTATCTTGTCTAGATGATTCAGAATCTAAGCTCATGCTTCTGATTTAGCTCCAATCTCCATCTTAATTTGATCAATTGGGCCATTCTTGAGTTGAAGAGGGGTTTTTCCTCCTCCTCTCTCTCTCTGATCGAACACACATACACACACTTAGGTGTTTTATAAAACTTTCATTTTTTTTCCAAGTTTAACCCCTCGTGTTTGCCATTCTTTCTTTTTGTCACAAAACTTTATTCATTACTACTTAACCTACATATCCTAACTAAGTTAAAAGACTTAGTTATTTTATTTCTTTACATTACCCAAGGAACATACTGACGAAATAAAACTTCTGGTTTTTGGGGTGTTACACCAACGCTTTTTGGGCTTCCTTGGCTGTGGCTGTGGAGCACATGAAAACTCCACAGTCAAACGTGCTCAGGTGGGAGTACTACTTGGATGGGTGACCTGTTGGGAAGTTTCTACTAAGGCAACAAAAAAACAAATCTGTAAATTCCTGCATGAACAACCCATCAGAGGCAATACGAACAATACTGATGGTAGGAGAGGCCGAAAGTTACGTAATTGATCAAATTTTATACAACATTTATATAATATAAATTTGTAACATTTCTTAGCATATAGTTTTGTACATTTAGCTTAGTTCATTTTTCATGCTTTAATTAATTGTACCCTTAGTTTAGAAGGTTGTAGCTTTTGGTTTTTTTATGGTTTTTATATTGTAGTATTTTTTTATTTTATTGTTTTTTAGTTAAAATGGTTTATATGGTCTTCAAGTTTTGTGTTTTTTTCGTTATGTTAAAGCTTTTTCGTTATAAATTCGAGTTTATCTATATTTTATGCCAACTTGCAATATAACTTTATGTTTATATTTGTCTACGTTTTACGTCATATGACGATATAAATTCACATTTTTGTTTTACAAATTATACCCTACGTTTTACGTCACGTGGCAGTATAAATTAATGTTTTTTGTTTTTCAATTTTTTGGCGTCGTTTGCTTACTACTTAACACAGTTTTACGACTTACGTGCCCGCAACGCGGGTGTTAAGGACTCGTTTGATTGAATTTTATACAACAACAGGAGCAACAACACCAATGATAATAAAATACTTCTTGTTGTTTTAGAAAAAAGATAAAAGAAAATTTTTAACTACAAATGTTACTTATACACGATTTTACCCAAACAAATCTAATGTAGCCCATTGTCAAGGTTTGAATCTGATATGAGGTATGTGCCTCTAACAGGGTTATCTTCGAGAATCTAAAAAAAAAAAAAATTAGCCCCGAGTGAGTAATAAAAATTGAGTCTTAAAACGGGCCCTAAAATATAAAATAAAATTCAAAAAATTTTATATAAACTATTTTTTTTTTCTAAAACAAGCCCTAAATATATATAAAAACTTAAAATGTATTAAAAAGCCTAAAACATATAATAAAATTTTATTTATTTGAATTGTGTTTATTTGGTATTTAATCGTTTAATTTATTCAATGTTAAAAAAATTACTAGGATACTTTAGGGTTGATACCGCTAGTGTTTAACGATTTTAGGTAGTTTAGAGTGTAGATGTCGCCATGGTTATATTTAAAGGGGACATGTTTGGATTGTCTCAAACTCTCAAGTCAATAATGAGCTTTAAAAAGCAATGACATTATAGCCTAATGACATTTTGGCTGAAAAAGGTTTAGGGACCACTAAGTTTTGGGTTTGACTCTCACAAGCGGTTTTCTTAGATTTATTGGGTTTACACCTGAATTGGTGTATACACATTATTGCTTGGTGGAGATGAATATGATCGGGTGGTTCCGCTGGTGGCACGATGATACTCTAGTCGTCTGTTAGCGACCAAAATTTTTCGTTAAAAAAATAATGCACTTTAGAAAAATGAAAATAAATACAGTCGGTTGGGTGACGATGTATGATTGTAATATATGAAAAGTTAGGGGTTGTTTGTTTACCTCTTAATAAGGCTCTTAATGGTTCAAACCTCTTACTGGTTCAGCACTTAATGGTTCAGACTGTTTGTTTCGCGAGCAGATGTCTGAATGGTTCAGACATTTGCCTTTAAATAGGTAAACAATATACTGAGTCTGAATGATTAAGACATTTGATCTGAATTTGTTAGACATTTGTCACTCAACAGTTAACCATTATGCTTGCTATTAATGGTTCTGATCTCACCTCTTACTAATTCAGCACTTAACCATTCAAAAGTTGTTAAATTGTCTCTTAGTTTCTCTTACTATTATCAGAAGGATTAATTTCATATTATAAATATCTTAAGTGCAATAAAAAATAATTTTTAAGTTTTGGTTTTAGCTATAAATATATTTTTTTTACTTATTTTGTCTACATAAATGAGTACATTGAGATATTCCAATAGATAGAAAATGTTCACTTGCCAGGAAGTGGAAAAAAGTCTATAAAACCGAACCGAAATTAATCAAAACCAAATTAATAGAAAGTCGGTTAACGGATAATTTTTTTTTACCATCGGTTAACCGAAATTAACTGAACCGAACCGAACCGAATCATTTATTTCTTTATGTATATTGATGTGTGCGGTGTGTTATATATTTTTATGTATATTTTAGCCCTTTTTTAACACTTTAGTTAAGTTTTAAATTTATAAAACACGATATTCTACTAACACTAAACACACATATGGGCAAGTGCACCCATCGTGAGCGTAGTATAGCGTTGGTAAGATACCGAGGTCGTCCAAGGACACAAGAGTTTTTAATACCGGTTTATCCTCAACGTCTAATCAAATCAAAATTTTGGAAAAAAGGGTTTAAACATGAAAATAAAAACTAAAAATGCTGGAAAAAAAACAGATAGACAAGATGAATCACTTGGATCCGACTCGCCTTTAGTGTAACCTTTGATGTTTTCCGCACTTTTGCACTTTTTAAGAGATTATCTTAGTTATAGTAGTAGGCCCCTCTTTTGAAGGTGACGTTACCCTCAACCCAGTAGTTTGAGTCAGCAAGGATACAATCCTAAGGTTTGGATTATTGAAAGATAATTAATTAAGTTATTAATGCGTAATGTGGTAGGCCCCTCTTTTGAAGGTGACGTTACCCTCGGCTAAGTGGTTTGAGTCAGTAGGGATACAATCCCAAGTAGCCGGGTTAATGTATTAATAGTAGTTTACATATGAGGGGATCAAGCCATTCGCACCCCCGCCATCCAATACCAGTGGGTATTGAAGGAGGTCCTAGTAAGCTTGACCCAAGTCCTTGCAGGATCTATACACTGAACAAGGCAAGAACCTTACCAAACCATTCCCTTAACCCCCGACCAGGTAGCCAACATATCTCCATATAGACCGTGGAGATATGAATGGTGTAAATCTTTTATTTTATATAGACAGTAAAATAACGCCAAGACACCACGGACAAATGATAAGGAAGTTTCACCTTCAACATAAGAAACTAGTTATTAAAGTCATTAATACAAAACCAAATAAAAAGTGCGAAAAGATTAAAAAAACAAAAGTATTACACTAAATGCTAGAGGCTTCTACAACTTTGTCTTTTTTGCAGACACCTGAGCACGCCCCCGTGTCCGCTGGGCACGGGGCGTGTTCAGCCTTCTGATCTCTTGCTTTTGCTTAGGAAGATGCTGCCGAGGGGTCGGGCATGCCACGTTTATTCCTTTTCTTGTAATTATGTTAGATTTCGCTACATATTTGCTTCTTTTGTTCGTTTACGCTCATTTAATCCTAAAAATACAAAAGGAAGACAAAAGCACACTTTTTCCAACATTAGTACTAAAAAGGGTTAGTTTTATGCCTTTTTTATGTAATTTATATGTTGCATTTTACACATATCAAATACCCCCACACTTGAATCTTTGCTTGTCCTCAAGCAAAACTCTTTTCAATGTGGCTTACACACCCAAATGGAATGGGTAGAAGAGAAGTTTTTGGGCTTGTCTTTGAGTGTCGGGAATCCAAGATCTTAATTAGGCTTTTATTTTTATGCTATTTACAATCCTATTCGTTATGATTTGTTTAGAACGTTTCATAAGAGAAATTACTTTTTTGGGCATAACATGCCTCTTTAAAATTCCATTTATATACAAGTTCACATACATCACGGGAGATCACTCAACACTCGGCTGAAGTTGTATTTTTGTGAAACACTCGAGACCGGCATGCAACTTACTTCTACTATATGCTTGCCAAGCAATCAATCATCCTCCTTTTTAACTAGAAACCTTTGTAAATATCAAGAGGACTTGGGGAAGGGTTAGGCTTGGGTTAAAGGTAGATGGTTTTGGGTTAGTGGTTAGTAGAAAAGGGCGAAAGGCGTAAAAAAAATCGGTTTTCGTAAAACTTTTTATATTTTTTTGACTTTTTATATAGACAAAACATTTTCAAACAAAGTTTCTTTTGGGAACTTTTTTGTTTATTGCTATACTTCATATATATATATATATATATAGAGTAAACTGCCATTTTGGTCCCTGTGGTTTGGCCAGTTTTGCCACTTTAGTCCAAATCTCAAACTTATTACATCCAGGGCCCTGTGGTTTGCATTTTGTTGCCATTTTAGTCCAAAACTCAAATTTGACCAGATTTCCCACTTTTGACCCCCCCTGTTTTGTCCTTATCCTCAGGGGTATTTTGGGTATTTTGTAATATTATATCTCAAATTTAATAAATATAATGCCTGATTATCATCATCTTCAACATATCATCATCTTCAACAGACATCTCTCTCTCTCTCTCCACTGTTCATCATCTTCAACACCATCATCTCATCTTCCTTCATCATCAACATCACCGTCCCCGCCATCTTCATCACCATCATCATCACCATCATCTCACCACCGTCGCCGCCAACACCACCGTCGCCAACAACACCGTCGCCTCCATCTTCATCACCATCATCTCATCTTCATCACCATGGCAGTTTCATATCTGAATCGAAATCAGGGGTTTGAGCTTTGAGTTTCAGCTTTGAGTTTTGAGTTTGAGTTTCAGATCTGAATCGAAATTAGATGTGTTTGATTGTTTCTGATTGATTCGGTATTCTGATGTTGTTTGATTGTTTGATTTTCAGATCTGGTTGATTCGGTATTCTGATTGATTCGGTTTCTGATTGATTCGGTATTCTGATGTTGTTTCAGATCTGAATCGAAATTAGATGTGTTTGACTGTTTGATAGTTTGAGTTTCAGATCTGAATCGGTATTTTGATAGGAGAGAGAAGCAGATCTGGTTGATTCGGTATTCTGATGTTGTTTGATTGTTTCTGATGTTTTCATTTCAAATTAGGCTTGTTCACCATGAGGCTGTGATGATTTCACCTAATCCGAGCTTGGCGTGGCAGAATCGGAGGAGGGCAAGTGCGCTTGCAACCTCTGTTTGCAGCCATGGCGGTTTTACAGATCTGAGCCTCGTTTTTTCTTGAAGATGTTCTTGATTTTCTGGGTTTTAAGGATGAACTTTGAAGATGTTCTTGATTTTCTGGGTTTTGTTGTTGTTGAAGAAGATGTTCTTGATTTTCTGGGTTTTGTTGTTGTTGTTGTTGTTTTGATGATGATGTTTGATGATGTTCTTGAAGATACAGATCTGAGCCTCGTTTTTTCTTGAAGATGTTCTTGATTTTCTGGGTTTTGATGATGAACTTTGAAGATGTTCTTGATTTTCTGGGTTTTGTTGTTGTTGTTGTTGAATTGCTTTAAATAAAACATAAATGACCAAAATACCCCTGCACTAAAGGACAAAATAGGCAGCTCTCAACAGTTAAAAAGGGGGTTTTTTGGATTTTGGACTAAAATGGCAACAAAATGCAAACCACAGGGCCCTGGATGTAATAAGTTTGAGATTTGGACTAAAGTGGCAAAACTGGCCAAACCACAGGGACCAAAATGGCAGTTTACTCATATATATATGATAAGAAAAGTCACATGAAAACCTAGCTTTTTACTAAAATAAAGGGTTTAAAATAAAAAGGGTTTTTGGTGGGTAAAGGGTGTTTGTTTTGTGGGTTTAGAAATGAAAAGGTTTAGGCTCAAAGGAGTTAACTAGGGGGATTTTGGGTAGGTGGTAAAAAAAATAATAGTGTTGAAAAGAAACAGGGTTAGTCCTAATGCCACCATCATGTACTTACTTGGATTTAACTTGGTAAGGACCGGGAATGTATCATCATGGCAAGTTCTAGAGTCGTAAAAACCAAGCGGCTATTCATAAATTGTCGAACGATGTTAAAAGTTATGACTTTACGAAATGGTTATGTGTAGTTATGCATTGTCGTTGATAGTTATTGGCACCTAAGTTACGGTACACTAAATCCGCTAATCGTATGCAATTGAGTTGAATCTAAAAACTTGTAGAAACCCTAGGTTGGCAATTACCGAAACCGGGTGTGAACCCTTTTTATTATTATTGTTTAGTAATCAAGTTTTCTTTCAATTGTTAATCATTAGGCTTTATTCAATTAAACCAATTCACATCTTTCAACAAAACAAAAATACAAGAATATCATAGCAAGCTTCATAATTTGTGACACTTTTTGATAATTCAATCAAATCCATTCGCAAACCACATACTCTTCGTGGTTCGACCCCTTTCTACCACTAACTATTTGTTAAGGGTAATTTGGGCATATAGATATTATCTTTGACCGGAGCGCGGCATTCCGATCAAATTTTGGCGCCGTTGCCGGAGAGTGCGTCCGCTTTGTGTTTGGATTATTGTTTGAATTTTCGTGATTAACTGTTTAATTTGCATAGTTCTTTTCTTGTACTTTGTCTTTTTCCTTGTTACGCGGGGTGTGTTACTTGTGAAGATTACAGGTAGTGCATGCATATGTGGAACTCCGGGAGGACTTCACCGTTAGTCTACGAACCGGAAATCGAAAGAGTTGCAAGAAGGAATTTAGCAAGCCGGTTGGAAGCAACTCTTGCTTCTAATCAAACCAATCAAACACCACAACTCACACCATGCATTGAAACCGATTCAATGGCAAATCAAAACTCAAACCAAAACCTCAACCAAAACCAAAACCCGAACCAATTTCAATACCGAGGAGCCTTTCACCCCGCTCAAAACGTTCAACCTATACCTCAAGAGCAACCTGGAGGCAATAACAACTCTCGACCACCTACACCACCTTTCCGAAATCAAAATCCCAATAACACCCAACGAACACCCTAACAACAAAACCTTCACCTACAAAACCCCTTACCCCTTCACCTTGATGATCGGAATGTCAATTCCGACCGTAGAGGCAATCGAGATCGTGGCAATCCCGCGAATGAAGACCCGTTCTTTAACATAGATGATTTGAGAAGCGCCATCCCCGATGATGAACCGTATAATGTTCCCGGTTATCAATCGCCGGAACATGTGAGTGTTCATACGGAATATTCGGATGATGGGGGATACTATGATGATCGGGCTAATGATGACGAAGATTGGGGGTATGTGAATCAAGGTAACATCTACAATGCAAGAGGGTTTGAAGATGATGAGTTTGGCTACCAAAACGCCAACTTTGTGGGGAACGATGACTACGGGTACGGGGATAGGAGAAATGACGGTTACGAAAATAACCGCCAACCACGAAACAATAACCAAAGGAACCGGAATGAAGGGTTTTACAACAACAATAACAACAATGTTAACCCTAACCGAATTCCTCGTTTCATGGGAGGAGGAAATCAATGGGGTAACCAAGGTGGAAACCGAAGAGGTGATAGGGGAGGTGATAGAAGGGACAATCGAAGACCGGTCGATCAAGAGGTTAACGGTCCACAACATCGTCAACAACCTCCACGGGGAGTGAATGACCGTTTTCGACCGGTGGTTACCGATAATGACTCTCCAATAGTGTGTGAAAGGAGAATGTTCGACTGTAAGCCTAATTACATCAATGTACTTCCACACTTCAATGGGAGGTCTAATGATGAACCGTACACGCATTTGGCGGAGTTTTCCTCCATTTGTAACACTATCGGGGGGCACAACTTTGCATTGGAGGAGGTCAAGCTTTGATTATTCCAGTTTTCATTAAAAGACAAGGCGAAGCAATGGTTCCTTACACTTCCGGCGAATAATATCCGGACATGGGGTGAAATGCAACAAGTCTTCCTGGATGAATACTATTCAATGGCGAAGACCGATGATGCACGGGATGAAATAAGGTCGTTTCGGCAACTATCGAGTGAACTGTTGCATGAAGCATTCACTCGATACAAAGAATTGATTCGGAAATGCCCACATCACCAAATAGAAAAGTGGGAATTGGTAAAGTGTTTTGTACGTGGTTTGGATGATGCGACGTGGAATCGCCTCGAGTCAACGAGCAATGGAACTCTATTGAGCAATCATGAAGATGATGATTGGGAATTCCTCGAGCGGATGAGCAAGCGGTCGAAGGAAAAGGAATCGGCCGATAGAGCTAAGAAACATCCCGTCTCCTGATCACTTCCCGATCTTGATTCTAAGGATCGAATTTCTACTTTAGAACGGGAAATGGCTCGTATAAAAAAGGAGGTGAATGCGGTACAATTCGCAGTGTGTGGAGATTGTGGGGATATCGGCCATAGGACCGATCAATGTCCAACGGGACCGGGTGATTACACCGAGGAGGTAAACCAAGTGTATGGGGAGCGAAAGAAATAGATATGAATTCCAACACTTACCATCCGGGCTTGAGAAATCACCCTAACTTCCGGTATGGTAACGCCTCGAATAAAATGAACCCGAATTTTCAGTCGGGTAATCAAGGTGGTCAAGGTGGTTACTCTTATAACAACCGTCAAGGTGGTAACCAAGGGGGCTACCAAAGGAATTACAATCAAGGGGGTAACCAAGGGTATCAAAATCGTGAAGGTAATTATCAACGTGGTTACAACCAAAGTGGAAATGGGGGTGGTGCTTCAAACTCTCAAGGTGATGACTCAATAAATTCGAAATTTGATGCTATTATGAATGCTATCAATCATTCAAATCAAGAGATGAAGAAAGAGTTTGAGGTACGAGATAAACCCCATAAGGCGTTGGAGAAGCAAGTGGGCCAACTCGCGGAGGAGATGGCTCAAATGAGAGGAAGCACGGAAAAGCTTCCAAGTGACACCGCGGTGAACCCTAAGCATCAAGGGTCAAGCTCAAGGAACACACGTGAGGTACCGATTAATAAAATTACTTTACGTAGTGGTCGAGTCGTAGATAATGGTGTCAAAACACCATCACCCCAGTTTGTTGAAGGGGTGGTGGAAGATGCTAGTGAGGATGAAGATGATGATGGTCAAACGGTTCAAAATAAAAATGATTTAAAAAAGAATAACAACACGCCCGTTGTGACCATACCCGTCCCTAAGGCTAAGGAAAAGGGTGTGGAGGCTAATACCGCCCCTTATCCCGAAGCATTGAAGGGACCCGTAAAAAAGGTTGTAAACAAAAGAGGTCCACAACAAGAAGAGTTGTTGGAAATTTTCAAACAAGTAAAAATTAATTTACCTCTTTTGGATGCAATCAAACAAGTACCGTCTTATGCTAAGTACTTGAAAGAATTGTGTACCCAGAAACGAACTCATAAATTTCCTAAAAAATTAGATTTAACCGAGAATGTGAGTTTGATTCTTTCGGGTGCACTTCCACCTAAGCTCCAAGATTCGGGTGCGCCTATCATTTCAATTCAAGTAGGCGATTTTAAAATCAAGCGGGCACTTATAGATCTTGGTGCTAGCGTGAGCATTCTACCGGGTAGTTTGTATGACCAATACGAGTTTGGTCCACTTCAGTCATCAAACACCACCGTGGTGTTAGCCGATTTGACACCCAAACTACCCCGTGGAATTGTCTCGGATGTGATAGTAAAAATCGAGGATTTTTATTATCCGGTGGACTTTTTGGTACTTGATTATGTGGCCAAGGACCCAACCAAGCAACCTACGGTGATTTTGGGTCGACCGTTCTTAGCAACCGCAAATTCTCAAATTGATTGCAAAACAGGAACGGTTGACATGACATTTGGAAACCGAAGGTTGAGGTTGCATGTTTTTTCCGGACTTATGAACCCTCCAGTTGATGATGAATGCTATATGGCGGACATTGTTGACATGTGTATACCTCTTTGCGACACAGTCGTGGATGGGGAAAACACAATGGAGGATTGTTATATGTTTGACAGGTCACAGGTGGAGATGGAAAAGAGCATAGACGAGGAGGTGAAAAGTTTGGAGGTGCTTGCGGTTAGAGAGGGAAAACCGACATGGACGCACCAAGTTGAGAGTTTACCGGAGAGCATTGACACTAAATTGAAGCCGTCATTAGTAGAGCCTCCGGAGGTTGAATTGAAAGCATTGCCGAAGCATCTCAAGTATGCTTATGTTGGTGAAGGCAATACACTCCCGGTTATCATTGCATCAAACTTAACCGAGGAGCAAGAAGAAAAATTGATGGGTGTTTTGGTCACTAATCGGGCGGCGATTAGATGGACCATTGCTGATTTGAAGGGTTTAAGTCCCTCGGTGGTGATGCATAAAATCATCACGGAAGAAAGTGTGACCCCCGTTCGAGATGCACAACGGAGATTGAATCCAAATATGCGGGAGGTGGTGAAAAAGGAAGTGTTGAAATGGCTTGATGCGGGTATTATTTACCCAATCTCGGATAGCCAATGGGTGAGCCCAACACAGACAGTTCCAAAGAAAGCAGGTATACAAGTCGTCAAAAATGACGCAGGTGAAGAGGTAGCCACTTGGCTGGTAACCGGGTGGCGAATTTGTATTGATTATAGGAAGTTGAATACCGCAACTTCCAAAGATCATTTTCCTTTTACCGTTTATTGATCAAATTATTGAGAAATTATCAGGGCAACAATTTTATTGCTTTTTAGATGGTTATTCTGGTTATAATCAAATTGCCATCCATCCAGAAGATCAAACAAAGACAACGTTTACTTGTCCCTACGGCACATTCGTATTTAGGCGAATGCAGTTTGGACTATGTACCGCCCCGCCACCTTCCAAAGGTGTATGATGAGTATCATTTCGGATAGGGTGGGGAAGTCTTTGGAAATATTCATGGATGATTTCTCAATTTTTGGGTCGTCATTCGAGGCTTGTTTGGACCAATTGGATAAAGTACTAAAAAGGTGTGTCGAAACTAGTTTGGTCCTAAGTTGGGAAAAGAGCCATTTTATGGTTCAAGAGGGAATCGTGTTGGGACACGTGGTGACGAGTCGTGGGATAGATGTTGATCGTGCAAAGGTGCAAGTTATATCCACTTTGCCGTATCCCACGAGTGTTAAAGGTGTTAGGTCATTCTTAGGTCATGCAGATTTTTATCGACGGTTTATTAAGGGTTTTAGTGATATAACCAAGCCTTTGTGTAACTTGTTGTTAAAAGATCAACCGTTTGATTTTAATGAGAATTGTCAAAACGCGTTTAACAAATTAAAAGAAAAGTTAGGTGAGGCCCCAATCTTGCAATCGCCAAATTGGTCTTTGCCCTTTGAAATTATGTGCGATGCAAGTGATTATGCAGTGGGGGCGTGTTGGGCCAACGGGTTGAAAAGAAACCAGTTGCCATATACTACGCGAGTAAGACTCTTTCGGATGCACAATTGAATTACACTACCACCGAAAAAGAGCTACTCGCGGTGGGATATGCATTGGATAAATTTCGGTCATATATATGGGGTAGTAAAGTGATTATTTATTCTGATCACACTGCTGTTAGGTACCTCATGGAGAAAAAAGATGCCAAACCGAGATTGATCCGATGGGTGTTATTGCTCCAAGAGTTTGATTTGGAGATCCGGGACAAAAGGGGTACGGAGAATGTGGTAGCGGACCACTTGTCCCAGTTGATGGTTGAAGAAGATCCTAAAACTTTAGAGATCAATGAGTCGTTTCCCGATGAGCATATTATGAAATTAGATAAGTTACCATGGTATGCTAACATTGTGAATTACCTTGTTACAGGTGACTTACCGCCACATTGGGATAGACGAAGGAGGCAACATTTCATGTCTCAAATCAAGTATTACCGGTTGGAAGAACCACACTTGTGGAAAGAGTGTGCGGATCAAGTGATTAGAAGATGCATAGACGATGAGGAAATTCCAAGCGTGTTGCAGCATCTACATTCGTTTGCGTGTGGTGGCCATTTTAGTGGCCACAAAACTGGTCATAAAGTATTGAATAGTGGTCTTTATTGGCCAACTATTTTTAAAGATGCAAATGAGTTTTCCAAGAATTGTGTAGAGTGCCAGAAATTAGGGGGTATTTCAAAAAGGGATGAGATGCCCATGCAACCAATCCTCGTAGTCGATATTTTCGATGTGTGGGGTATTGATTTCATGGGCCCATTCCCCAATTCTTATGGCAATTTGTATATCTTGGTGGCCATTGACTACGTGTCAAAGTGGGTCGAAGCAATAGCCACCAAGACGAACGACCATTCCGTAGTTTGTAATTTTGTTCAAACCAATATTTTCTTAAGGTTTGGGATTCCTCGTGTCATCATAAGTGATGGAGGATCTCATTTTAAAATTTTTCGGTTTGGGAAACTTTTAAAACGGTTTGGTGGTGACCATAGAATTGCTACCCCCTATCACCCGCAAACAAGCGGGCAAGTTGAGGTGTCTAATCGGCAAATCAAAGAGATTTTGCAAAAGACCGTGCGAGCGAACCGTAAGGATTGGTCAATCAAGTTGAACGATGCTTTATGGGCCTACCGTACGGCACATAAGACACCTATTGGCACTACACCTTACCGGTTGGTTTACGGTAAAAATTGTCATTTACCGGTTGAACTCGTGCATAAATCATTATGGGCTATTAAAGAAGTCAATACTAAATATGACGATGCAGGTAAGGAACGGAAGCTTAAGCCTTGCGAGTTGGAGGAGCTAAGGGAAATGGCATATGAATGTGCGTCCAAGTACAAAGATGGGATGAAGAAGGCGCATGATGCCAAGTTGAGGAAGAAAGAGTTCGAGATTGGGCAAAAGGTGTGGCTCTACAATTCGAAGCTCAAATTCTTTCCCGGAAAGCTCCGAAGCAAATGGATGGGACCCTATGTGATCACCTGGGTTGGACAATTGGGTGATGTTACAATCGAGGATCCAAATGATGGGTCACGGCAAACGGTTAATGGTCATCGGCTAAAACCATTCCTCGATGGTAATGAGAAGGTGGATGAAAACAAGGAATCGGTGAGCTTCGTGGTAAGCATTCCGGTTTATGAGGTCGACTAAAAAAGGACCGGTAATATTTTGTGTAGAGTTATGTATAATTTTTAATTGTTTGTGTGCTTTGGATATAATCGTTTTCGTTTCATACTAACCCCGTTTGATTGTGTGAAGTCCGGATATTCCGAACGGGTCTTGAAGATGTAAGGTATGTTTTTAGACTTTGTTATGTGCATTGAGGACAATACACGACTTTTTTTTGGGAGGGGGGGTGGTAGGGCCGTTAACGGTTGTCGCATTTTCAAATTTTAACTTATAAAAATTTACAAAAAGATTTTTAATAATTTTTAGGATTTTTGTTTGTATATAGTCCATTTATAAAAAGTCAATAATTTTCCTCCTAAAAAAAATTCGAAGTGGAAAATGGGGAACCCGTCGGCGACGGGGGTGTACCCGTCCCGGACGGGCTCTAAAAACCACCCGTCGGCACCAAATCCCCGTATACAGACGTTTAGGCCGTCTGCCATATTTTGAAAAATTCAAGCCCGTCGGCGACGGGGTGGGACCCGCCGGCGACAGGTTGCTGTTTTGGCTCTGCTGCTGGTTCGATTCTAGGCACATAAACTCGAACCCAAACCTTATTTTACCCGATAAAACTCAACTAAAACCCAATTTTGGTCACATACAAGAACCGAGGTGCCTGTCACATTGTCCATAACTTCAATACACTTCCACAATCAGATTAAAACTCTCTCTACCTCTCTCATCTCACCTCATCTTCCCCATTACTCCTCCAAGAACCCTAAAATCTTCAACTCTTCATAACTTCTTCAAACATCAAAGGTATGGATTTTTGGCTCCATCTTGCGTAATTTTTTGAGAGGAACAAAACCCCTATCACGGTTTTCATCAATTCTTGCTAGTTTGCAAGATTTTTGAGAGTGAAATTTCAGGTTTTTGAAAGGGTGTTCATCAAGTTACCTTCTTTATACCTCTTTCTTAGTTCCTCTTGTCTATAACATCAAAGGTATGGATTTTACTTAAATTTAAGCTTGATTATCATATGTTAGTTGTTTTTCTTCCTAAATTTTAAGCTTGCTAGTTTAAGAGTAGGTTGTTTAACAATGTATGTTGTTCTAGCATGAATTTAAATATGATTGGTTGTTTTGGATGGGATTTGAACATGTTATAACCATAGTGAAGTGATTACACTTGTTATGTACATGATTGAACATGAGCTTGATGTTGAGACTTTGTGAACTTATAAGAAATTGCGAGTTAACAAGTAAAAATTGATAGGTATATGATAAAATGAGCGACTTTGGAAGTTTAAAAAGGCGATTTTGCATTTACTTGTTAATTAAAATTTCAACATCACACATCATGTTCAAAGTTTGAAAGTTTATTGAAGGTTGGGTTTATGTTGATGCTTTGTTTGTTTTGTGATTGTAGGATGGCTGGAGGGAGGAAAAAGCAGAAAATTACAGGGCAAGGCTCATCATCTGGAGTGGGATCTTCTTCCGGTTTAATACCGAAGAAGTGGGAGCAATTAAGCTCCGTAGAAGAGGGTGATGCGAGACTCTATAGGCAGGATTGGACGTGGGAGAAATTCAGGGATAGTAGAAGCGCTCAAGTATGGGATGATGAGAAGAACAAACCTTTATCAACGTATCAAGATAGGAAGTTGGAGGCCAAACTTTGGAAGTGGAAGATGGTCAACGGTGTGACCATTTCAGTGCCGGAAAGGGTGGTATGTGAAAGGGTTGTGAATATGGAAGAGTTTAGACAAATTGGGATCGTGCAAATGTTTGAGCGTCAAGGATGGGAGAGAGTTCTTGACTGGTGTGAAGACAACACCTCTCGGGTGTATTTGGCGGATGTGTGTGAATGGTTGGCAACATTGAGGTTCATGAACAAGGATGGTCCTCCCGCTCAGTGGAAATTGGTTGGTAAGAAAAGCCGAGGGGCGTTGACAATGTCCTTCGAAACGATTAATTGCATTGCGTGCTTTGACTCTTTGGGGTGCAAGCATATGATTATCCAGCCACTGAACAATTTTTGGATAATCATATGAACGGTGGTGATCCGGAACAAATGACAGCGGCTATCTTACCGTATAATGACGGGGGAGCGGCCTTAAGGACCCAAATGACGATTGAGGGGAGAATTCTTCAAGGAATTTCCCTAGAGAATGTGTTGGTGAGATTTGGTGATAGAGGAGGAATGCGAGCAAGTAATTGTAGGGTCATTCATTCTTTGTTATACGGGACACCCACTTTGTCATGGAGGCATATCATTATGATGAATACATGGTTCACCCGGGAGGCATCTCAAAGGCGTTTTATTCCATATGTATGCCTCATCAGTGCTATGATCGTCCAACATAATTATTTGCCTCCGGAATCACTTTGGGTATCCAAACCTCTGGAAGAATTCAACATAGCAACAATGAAGAAAAATTGGAAGATAGATGTGAAGCTCTCAGGAAACAAATATGTGCTGATCGACAAAATGGGTCACATGTATCATTTTGTTAATCTAGAAGCACAACAAGGAGCTGGGGGAGATGAGGAAATGATTGATGAAGAAGACGAGACTGAGCCTCCTGGTCCACGGGGACCAAAACAGAGGTACATGAGGCCACACAGGGAGATTAATGCAGATGTGGCAGGTTTTGTGAACCAAAGACAGGGGCCGACGTACAGAAATTTTAACCGCGGGCAACAAGCAGTTTATGACAATGTCTCGGCATGTATAGGCGAGGGCAGAGAATATAATAGGAGGAGAGAGAACTGGGAAGAGATGCACGGGGCCTACACGCAAGAACAGTGGGCCTCCCAAGCATCCTATCGTGAGAGGATGGAGAAACATATGGAAGAGCAACAATTGCAACAAGTACTTCAAAGATCTCACATGGAACGCTTGTTACAATTGCCGGAAGAAGATATGGCCCGAAGACGGGCATGGGAAGAAAGGGAAGAAAAAGTGCGGCACGAGCGAAACACATTGGAAGACCACCGCTGGAGTGCCTTATATGTCTCAAATGAAATGGCTATTAATAATGCCAAAATCCTCCACGATCAGGAGAGACATCAAAGAGACTATGAGGCCGGCCTTCCTTATGTCGAGCACTCGGGGTGGACCGACTACCTCAACCTTCCCGTTCCACGAGGCCCATCCGATCTATCTCCTCACTGGCCCGAGGCCGTAGGCTCCAGCTTCATTCCGATACCCTATCAGCCACCACCTTAAGGAGAGCCGAGCCCACTTGATAACTACAGGGAGATGTTTGACGCCCTCACTGGTTATCCATACCAGCCAGTTGATCCCAACGAGAGATATCAGCGGTAAAGGCAAGGTATGTTTTGTGTTGTTGTATATTTTAGTTTTCTTTATTTCTTGTTCGTGATTATTTATTCTTGCCTAGTTAAATGAACATTGTGGGTGTGTTCCCTATATAACCCTCACGAGACCTCTCGTCCTCCCAAGCTATTGGGGGGTTTAAAAGGGCTTGTTGCATAAGCTAAATGCAACCGTGATTCCTACGAAAGTGAGTTAGGATTGTTATTGTTGTAAATTATTTTTCCACAAAAATCAAAGTAATTTAATGCATGACTTGGTAACACTTTCATAAAAACGGTAGAACTAATCACCTAACAAATTGCAATGGTTGTGAGAAGCATGCTTCTACACAAGGCTTAGAATTTGTAGGTACAACATGTTCGCGGGACAACCGTTTTTATGAAGAGAAGAAGAATATATGGGCGTCAAGCGACAAAAATCAGGTGCATGTGTTTCCTTTTTACCTTGATTCTTAGTTTAGTAATAAGTGGATTGTATTTTGTATTTTATTCTTCCGGGGTGAAATTTTGGGAAGGTTAGCCATGTCACATCCCTTGTGCGTTTTAAAACTCTAGTTCCTACACATTGAGGACAATGTTTACCTCAAGTGTGGGGATGGGGGAAAATTTCAAAAAAAAAATTCAAAATTTCTTGTTTCAAAAGCGATCTTAAAAGCACAAGTAACTAAGTCAACGAGGGATGGCACAACCCATTTGGTCTTTTGTCATGGTCAAGTTCAAATTAATAGCATAACGGGTATTTAGCGGGTGGTTATTTGGGTATAATTCGCCTAAGGAACTAGCATTTTATGCATATCACAAATCACACCCTTATACGTGAGGTTTTGAGCCACTTTTATATCATAGATTTACATATACATGTTTCTTTGTTTGAGTGGACCATTAGTCGCGTATTGTAGAACTTGCAACTTTTGATACGTTCGAGACCATAGACCGAATACAAGCAAGAGAATGATTAAGGCATTAGGTAAACCTTTTTCTTTTACACCATTTTTATATCCTTACCCGAAAGTTATCCCCTAGTAGCCAATTTTGAGCCTAATCCTTTCGTTTGACTACCCTTTAGCCCATAACCTTAAAACCTTTTTCTTTTAAACCCGTGTGATGGAAATTCGATTATAGAAGTAAAGTTTGTATAGTTGTATTTGTTTGTTTGCATATATATGAAAAAAAATCAGAGAATGTTATGAAAAAGATAGAAAATTGTTGAGAAAAGAGCAAAAATATATGTTCTTAGTTTGAGAAATAAAAGGCTAAAATTGTTGCCTTGTAGTTGATGTTTATAAGTTAGTTTGTCTTTCGTAATAAAAATCGAATTTTCATCACCTTAGCCACTTTAAAATATCCTATTTCCTACCCTTAGCCTAGCCCCGTTACAACCCTTACAAAGACCTTATGACTTGTGTTTGGTATTCGTGTTCAGTGGTGGAGAATGATTGAGTTGCAAGCCTATGCGGGTACGTGTTCTAATCGGTTTTGAGCGATTAGTTGATTGAAGTGCTAATACATTATACACATTAGCCAAATTATAAGCCGAGTTGAGAGAACATCGTGAGGGATGTGCATGACCTGTTAGTTTTACGGGCGGGTTAATCTTGGATAACCATTGTATATGTGAATGCTAACTTTACCGTTAAATATGTTGGAAATTGTAAAAGGTTTGAACTTTTGTATGACAATAGACCTTAACCTTAGTCTCGGGAATGGGGAGTGAGTTCGTTGTTTGACCTTTGTGAAAGTGAAAAACAGATTTGCTTGAGGGCAAGCAAAAGACAAGTGTGGGGATGTGATACGTGGTTGAAAACCGGTGTTTGTTATTGCATAACTTGATGTTTTTTACATAAGTTTTAATTTCGGATAGCCTACTTTTAATCAAAAAGGTGTTTTGCAGGTTTGATGGAGTTTAAGGAGCTTTTCGGGAGCTTTACGAGTCATCAGGTCGAAAACCGGAGCACCGGGACGTGTTACGGATCAACCGGGAGTGCAAGAAGTGGAAATTGGAGAAGTGGTGTTCAAGAGGCCGTCCCCGACGGGTCTAGGGCCGTCCGGGACGGGCACCAGATAATCTCGTCGGCCAAAGATCCCCGTAACCAGCAACATAAGCCGTCGGACGAAAACCCGATCAGGAGAACCCGTCGGCGACGGGCAGTGATTTTGTCTAACGCGATTTTTTGGGTATTTTTAGTTAAAGTCGATTTTGATTGGTGGAGAGGCAATTAATTCGCAAGTTATAACTTATTTTGGTTTTGAATCTTCATCTTGGAGCCATCAATCACCCACCATTGACTACCAATTGATCTATTATCACACTAGCACCCGAATCATCAAGAGGCATTATCACCATCTTTCACAATCATCAATCCATCCCTAACCCTAATCACCTATACATCATCTCTATCATCATCATTCACTAAAACCCTCAACATCCATCACTTCCCCATCATTCAAGCTTCAAGATGATTCAAGATAAGTTCCAATCATCCGGTGTTCAAGCTTCTTCAACCATGAGCGGCTAATCACCTTGGTTTCAACCCGGTATAGGTAGTTGTTTAACTTAGGGTTTTGAATTGTTTCTTGCTTCAACTTTGTGACAAATTGTGTTTGATTTTTGAAACCATTGACAATAGTTTACATTTGTTTCGTATTCGTAAATTGTCGAACGATGTTAAAAGTTATGACTTTACGAAATGGTTATGTGTAGTTATGCATTGTCATGGTTAGGTTTTACTTGTGTTGATTACAAAGTGCATTCATGTCCGTTTTTCGAAACGTTGATAGTTATTGGCACCTAAGTCACGGTACACTTAATCCGCTAATCGTATGCAATTGAGTTGAATCTAAAAACTTGTAGAAACCCTAGGTTGGAAATTACGGAAACCGGGTGTGAACCCTTTTTATTATTATTGTTTAGTAATCAAGTTTTCTTGCAATTGTTAATCATTAGGCGTTATTCAATTAAACCAATTCACTTAGTTTAAATCCACATCTTTCAACAAAACAAAAATACAAGAATATCATAGCAAGCTTCATAATTTGTGACACTTTTTGATAATTCAATCGAATCCATTCGCAAACCACATACTCTTCGTGGTTCGACCCCTTTCTACCACTAACTATTTGTTAAGGGTAATTTGGGCATATAAATATTATCTTTGACCGGAGCGCGACATTCCGATTAGTAAAAAAATGAAAAGTTTTTTTGAAAAATTTGGGGTGTTTAGCAGTTCTAATAGAGTTTTGTGTAAGGCTTGTAATTAGGACTTGCAAAATTCAAGGTTTTAGCATCCCCCCACACTTAAATTACACATTGTCCTAAATGTGTCCCAAAAATTAGTTTTTAGGTTGACTGAATGGGTAAAAAGGTGTCAAAAAGAAAAATTTTATGTTACTGGGCATCTGGACACGGGCCCGTGGTGACCGGGCACGGGGGCGTGTTCAGAGAACACGCCCCATGTCCAGTTACCTGAACTGGGCATTTTTCTGCAGACTATTGAGCACGGGGCGTGTTGGCTAAGCACGACCCATGCTGAACTTGCTGTAATGAAGAAAGTTTGTCGGGAGGCTCTGCTTTTGTGAATGGGGTGTGGGTTCAAGCTTCCCTTAGTATCCTTCACCATCTCGAGTGTGTTTTACCCATTACAAAATCATCCAAACACCATTTAATAATTCAAAACCATCATTCATTAAAGAGAAGATTACAATAGGTTCCTAGGAAAATAAAGAAAAATAGAAAGCTAAAAAGAAAGTTCCTAGGATAGATAGGTCAAGTGATACATGAAATCATCCTAAGGAGTTCTACCCTTATTGTAGGAATAAAAAAAGCCCGGAAATAGCTTCCCGGTATTTTAAAGGCGTTGTAGAACTCGGAACTGAGAGGTGTCCCCTAGATGTCGTTGAGCCACTCCTCTATTTCTCTAGGGAGGAAGCAGGCGGGCTCATTTTCCACAACATCTTGCGGTGGAGGAGCGACGGCAATCGGGACCCCGTGTAATATGTCTCGAGAGGGGTCCGTGTGCATGGCGTACCACTCGGCCGGTATGATAACTTCCGGTACCACATTCCATGCCCTTTGTGTAACAATTGGTACCAAAGGAGGAGAAGCGAGAATATTCAACCTTTGGTGCAAAAGGTTGACCTCTCTAAAACACGCTTCTAGCCCCACCGATAAATGATTGATACGGTCAACCAGAGCTTCCTCAACCCCCGTCATCTCATCTATGGCCTCTCTCAAGGCATATACATAGTTGACGAGGGAGTCTTCTACCGTTGACCTTCTCCCTTGTCGGTTGTTCCTGCTGTTTCTGCTCGACATTATAAGAAAACAAATCGAAAATAGTTCATTTTAATGAAACAGTACCTCGAACACGGCCCCGTGCTCACTGAGCACGGCCCCGTGTTCACCTCTCTGCAGATTTTTGGAACAACGAATCTTGGAGCTTTAAATTATTTTTCTGAATTTTGAAGCAGAAACAACTTAAAACAGTGTTGTAAAACTTATTTTTAACAAGATTCCTTGAGTAAAAACCTAACAAATATCACAATAAAGCTTGAAAACATGGAGGTTTTAAGCTTTAATGGAGGTTTTGAGGAGAAAATGAAGAAGAAGGCAGTGGACAAAAGTAGAAAAGACAAGATGGTTGTTGAGAACCTTCTTTAGAATATACCTAGTATGGTATATGTGAAGATCCCACCAAATCTCTGTCTTTGGAGTGGTCCAAGAGTGCAGGAGTCTTGCTGCATTTATAGAAAACGACAGCATGCTGAACACGGCCCCGTGTTCGGATGGACACGGCCCCGTGTGCAGGCGAGATTCTGACACTTTTTGTCCGTATTCTGACTAAAAGTCAGACGAGAATCTTTTGGTGGACACGGGGGCGTGCTGACCTGGACACGGCCCCGTGTCTATAAGCTGTTTATGAAGTTTTGTCTATTTTTAAGGAATTTATCCGGATCGGGTGGTTCCTTACTGGTCAGAACAACACCGAAGTGCCCGAGATACCTTAATTGCCCTAGTTTTAGACGAGAACGCAAGAGGTTGTCGGAAAGGGTGATTCCTATGCTAAATGTAGGTGGACAAGTCCAACCCTTATCTGGGCTCTCGTTAAAGAAGGTGTATGTCGAATCGCTAAGGTCTATGTATGCATCGACGGAAGTCGATGGGGAGTCATTCACGGCACAATCGACACAGGGACGACTATCGCTCAAGTCTTTGCAAGAGTTAGAGGTGATTTTGGGAGCGAAGGTGTTGTTTTTATCCGAATGCGATCTCAATAATTCTTCTTGCGCGTTGTCTTGAGATGAATTAGTTATATCCATCTCAAGCTCTTTTATCTAATCCAGAATTAGATCTTCCATTTGAAATTATTCTTCAAGAATCATTTCATTTAGAATAGATGATTGAGAGCATTCTAGGGAGAGACGTCGCAACCTCCGATCCCTATTTCCCGGGAACGGGCGGCCGCGAGCCAGTTTCGGTGGTATCGCGTGTTTAGTCAATTTGGCAGCGGAATTTACATCAGGACCGTTGATGTGCGGTAAAGTGTTACTTATTTTAGGTGTATATTTTAAGCCCTTTTTAACACTTATTTTAGCCAAGTTTTAAATTTATAAAACACGATATTTCACTAACACTAAACACACATATGGGCAAGTGCACCCATCGTTGAGTGTAGTATAGCGTTGGTAAGATACCGAGGTCGTCCAAGGACACAAGAGCTTTTAGTACCGGTTTATCCTCAACGTCTAACCAAAATAAAAGTTTAGAAAAATTAGCACGAAACAGAAATGTTTTCGGACAAAACTGCAAACAGCGGGCTGGACACGACCCCGTGTCCAGCGGACACGGCCCCGTGTCCAGAGGTCTGTTACTCAAAAACTTCATTTTTCGACCCGGTTTCGAAAACTTGAAAATTTTTTGTCCAATAGGTGCGGTTTCCCCCGAAAATGAAACCCTAAACACCGTTTTTCCCAAAATATCCCGTTGACCCTATCAATTTTATCTTTTTCGGTTCAAAAACAAAGGTTTGGGGTTTTTTGTAAGAAATCGGGTGAATCTTTGAACAATCTAAGTGTATTTACTTTCCTTAACACTAATCTAACTAAATGCAAACAGATTTAGGTAAAAATTTTAGGTTCGATCCGGATGAACTTCAAGAACCCTAGATTTTTCCCCAAATTTGTGGTGTTTTAACTACATGCAAGTAACTAATCTAACTACTAAGAGTGATAGAATCATACCTTGACGTTGTTAGATCGGTAAGAGACGTCGGAATTTTGCGAAAAATCGCCTGGAACCAGAGCTTTTGTGGGGAAACGGGGCGTGTGGAATGAAGAAACTGTTTTGAAAAAGGGGTTTTATCCCGTCTGCAGCGCGAACACGGCCCCGTGTCCAGCGGACACGGCCTCGTGCCGAGCAGTTTTTTTTTTTGTGCGCGTGTGAGTGCCCCTTTTTCCCATAAGCTATGGTTTAGAAAACTTACCGCTTTATTTTGTCGTCTCAATCGTTCGTAACTTACCAGGCATGATGTTTTTATTCTTCCACGGTTTGAAGCGAGATCTCTTCTTCCTCATCCTCAATAAATCCTTGATAGAGTTTCAGCCGTTGGCCATTGACTTTAAATGGTGGCCCATTTCGAGGTTTAATTTCTACTGCACCGTGTGGAAAAATATGGGTGACGGAAAAAGGTCCTGACCACCTAGACTTTAATTTACCAGGAAACAATCGAAGTCGTGAATTAAACAAAAGAACTAAATCTCCTATCCGAAATTCATTAGGTTTAATATGTTTGTCATGAAAATTTTTCATTCTTTCCTTATAAATCTCGGAGTTTGAGTATGCATAATTCCTAAGCTCGTCTAATTCATTTATTTGACAAACTCGATTTTTACCAGCAAATTCTAGATCTAAGTTTACATTTTTGATTGCCCAGTAGGCTTTGTGTGCAATTTCTACTGGCAAATGACAACTTTTTCCATAGACTAGCTTATAGGGGGTTGTACCTATTGTTGTTTTATAAGCAGTTCGAAAAGCCCATAAAGCATCATCTAATTTATCAGCCCATTCCTTTCTATTTAACCCTACGGTTTTTTCGAGTATTCGTTTTAACCCTCTATTAGTCACTTCGGCTTGTCCGTTTGTTTGAGGGTGATATGATGTCGAAACCCGGTGATAGACCCCATATCTTGTTAAAAAAATTTCAAGTTGATGGTTGCAAAAATGGGTACCTCTATCACTTATTAAAGCTTTAGGTGTGCCAAAACGAGAGAATAATTTTTTCAGAAATCTTACCACTACTCTTCCATCATTTGTTGGAAGTGCCTCGGCCTCGGCCCATTTAGACAAGTAATCTACTGCCACAAGTATGTATTTGTTTCCTTTTGATGGTGGGAAAGGTCCCATAAAGTCGAGTCCCCATACATCAAAAATTTCACAAACAAGAATGCCATTTTGTGGCATTTCGTTTTTGGAAGAAATATTACCTGTTCTTTGGCAAGCATCACATGTCTTTACAAGATTTTGAGCATCTTTGTAAATGGTTGGCCAATAAAATCCTGAATCGAATACCTTTCGTGCGGTACTAGCAGCACCATGATGTCCTCCGTATGGACCTTCATGACAATGGCGGAGAATTCTTCGTGCTTCACTACCATGTACGCATCGTCTGACGAGTTGGTCGGCACACATTTTGAAAAGATATGGATCTTCCCAAAAGTAGTGTTTCACATTGGCAAAGAATTTTTTTCTTTGATGATGTGGCCATCCTTTTGCGACTATACCGCTAGCTAGGTAGTTAGCAAAGTCGGCGTACCATGGTTCTTCCTTATATTCCACCATTTCCAGGGACTCAGTTGGAAATTTTTCGTTGATTTGCTCGTCCCTGGTTGCCTCCAAAGCTGGGTCTTCTAAGCGTGAAAGATGATCTGCTGCGGTATTTTCTGCTCCTCTTTTGTCCTTGATTTCAATGTCAAATTCTTGGAGGAGTAGAATCCACCTAATCAAACGTGGTTTTGCGTCTTGCTTCTTAAAGAGATATCGAATGGCTGCATGGTCTGTATAGACTATAGTTTTAGAAAGAACAAGATAAGAACGAAATTTATCAAAAGCAAATACCACAGCTAGTAACTCTTTTTCAGTTGTTGTGTAATTTTCTTATGCATCGTTAAGTGTTTTACTAGCATAATAGATTGGGTGGAAATGCTTTTCTTTTCTTTGTCTCAAGATAGCTCCAACTGCAAAGTCACTAGCATCACACATGATTTCGAAAGGAAATTTCCAATCAGGTGCTATCATGATAGGTGCATTGACTAGCATTTCCTTTAGGGTTAAAAATGCTTGATTGCAATCCTTGTCAAAGATGAAAGGAGCATCTTTTTCAAGTAATTTTGTTAGAGGCCTTGAGATCTTTGAAAAGTCTTTGATAAGCCGCCTATAAAATCCGGCATGCCCTAGGAAACTTCTAATAGCTCTTACGGAGGATGGAGGTGGTAATCTAGAAATGGTATCTATTTTGGCTCGATCCACCTCCATTCCTTCGCTTGAGATTTTGTGACCGAGTACTATTCCCTCCGTTACCATGAAATGGCATTTTTCCCAATTAAGGGCGAGGTTAGTTTCCTCACATCGGGATAGCATTCGTTCAAGGTTATCGAGGCATTGGTCGTATGAATCCCCAAAGATAGAAAAGTCGTCCATGAAGACTTCCATGGTCTTTTCTATCATGTCATGGAAAATGGCTACCATGCAACGTTGGAATGTTGCGGGGGCATTACATAGACCAAATGGCATGCGTCGATAAGCAAAAGTTCCATAGGGACATGTGAAAGTTGTCTTTTCTTGGTCTTCGGGTGCTATCGGGATTTGAAAGTAACCTGAAAAACCATCCAAGAAACAGTAAAATTTATGACCGGATAATCTTTCTAACATTTGATCAATGAAGGGTAAAGGAAAATGATCCTTTCTTGTTGCTTCATTTAATCGTCTATAATCTATACATACTCTCCATCCTGTGACGGTTCTCGTTGGTATTAGTTCATTCTTTTCGTTAGTAATTACCGTCATACCTCCTTTCTTTGGAACTACTTGGACGGGACTTACCCAAGGACTATCGGAAATAGGATAGATAAGTCCGGCGTCAAGTAACTTGATGACTTCGTTTTTAACCACTTCTTGAACATTTGGATTTACTCGACGTTGTGGTTATATGACCGATTTGTAGTCATCATTCATCAAAATTTTGTGTGTGCACATAGAAGGACTAATTCCTTTTATGTCAACAAGTTTCCAAGCTATTGCATTTTTGTGTTTTTTCAAAAGATTAATTAGTTTTTCTTTTTCTAAGTTATCTAATTTAGACGAAATAATTACAGGTAACTTACCATCTTTGTCTAGAACAGCATATTCCAAACCTTTTGGAAGTTCTTTGAGCTCAAGTGGTGGGTCTTTAGGAGACTCCTTATTTGGTTGCTCGTTTCGATCAAGAACTCTAAAAGTTTGTTCTATGGCGACCTCTTCTTCAACAAAGTGGTCAATTTCTTCACTTGTATCGGGTGGTTCATCTTCATCTTCAATTAGGGGGTCATTATTGCCGAATGGATATTTCATTGATCGCTCGAGATCGACACTTCTTTTAAATGTCCCTAATTGAAGAGGTAAATTGTTGAACTTCCGGTTTTTCAAAGCTTCGTGAGTTTTTACAAATGGTCGTCCCAACACTAGAGGAGCGTCATCAAGGATGACGAAGTCGGTTGGGATTACCATTTGATTTGTTTGAATCAAGACATCTTCAACTATACCGATTGATTTTATTACTTTCCGATTGGACAGAAAAATGGGTATTTGAAGTGGAGAAAAATCACTAATACTTAATTTTTCGAAAATGTAGTTAGGCATTATGTTAACACAAAGATCTTTATCGATTGTGACATTACTAATAAACGAATTTTGAAAGAAACATGGAACCGGTGTAATGTTAATTTCAAATGGGTCTTCTTTTATTAGTGAGGTTTGATCATTAGTTAACTTAACACTTACCGTTTTGTCAATTTTAGTGTTAGTGTTTAACTCTTTTAAAAACTTAGAATGAGTGGGTACTAAACAATGATTTTCGAAAGAAGGTGTCAAGAGATTAATTTTTTCAAAATTAGACTCTTCTTGGATTTTAACGTTATCGGACTCACCTTTTTCGTTGTTTAACTCATGTGTCGGTTTTTCACTTATTTGTTATTCCATTTTTACATTTTCAGTTATCTCTTCCCTTTTTAATTCTTCTCTTGCGCGGGACTCCTCTTCCCTTGCGCGAGCTTCTTTTATACATCGATCGATAACTCTAATGTGTTCTAATATCCTATCGGTCACTTCGGTTATAGAAAAAGAATCAGTATTTTCTAAGCTTGAATCCGGTTGTTCGACCCTTTGTTCCTCATAATACCCATATGAAGTTGATGGTTCACACCATTGTTCTTCATTGTAAGCATATGATGGATAAGGTTCATAATTTTGTTCTTCATAATACTCATATGAGGTGGGTTGTTCACGCCAAGGTTCCTCATAATAAGCATATGAAGGTGGTTGCTCATACCTTGGTTCCTCAAAGTATGAGTAAGAAGGCTCATACCTTGGTTCATCAAAATATGAGTATGAGGGAGTAGGTTCATACCTTTGGTCTTCATAGGATGTGTATGAAGTTGATGGCTCGTACCTGGGCTCCTCATAGTAAGCGTATGAATTGGATGGTTGATACGAGTGATTATTTTGAATCGAACGTGTATTACGACAATTAGTGCAATAATTACCCCTATAATCATCCTCATCATAGGTGTAGTTGTAACCTCCAGAGTATTGATCCATAAGAATCACTCAGCAGACCACAACTGAGTCTCGGGACCAGAAAACGAAAACAAAGACTGAAACAGAAGGCTGGACACGGCCTCGTGTCTGGTGAACACGGCCCCGTGTACAGGATCTGTATCTGGGCGTTTTAATTAAAGTTACTGGTCACGTTGAGCACGGGGGCGTGTTCAGAGAGCACGGCCCCGTGTTCAGACTCTGTATCTGGGTATCTAACTAAAAATATGCAGCACGGGGGCGTGTTCAGTGAGCACGGCCCCGTGTTCAGGCTACTGTAAATGCAAACTAAACTAAAATGCAGAAAAATGTGCGCGCGTTTGAAAAGGTTTTGAAAAACTGGTTAGGCCGTTGATTTTAAGCTTTCTTAAAATCCTTGTGTCCCCGGCAACGGCGCCAAAAACTTGATGTGCGGTAAAGTGTTACTTATTTTAGGTGTATATTTTAAGCCCTTTTTAACACTTATTTTAGCCAAGTTTTAAATTTATAAAACACGATATTTCACTAACACTAAACACACATATGGGCAAGTGCACCCATCGTTGAGTGTAGTATAGCGTTGGTAAGATACCGAGGTCGTCCAAGGACACAAGAGCTTTTAGTACCGGTTTATCCTCAACGTCTAACCAAAATAAAAGTTTAGAAAAATGTTTTAAACTAAGAAAATTAAAAACTAACTAAAATGCTGAAAATAAAAATAAAAGAAAAAAACAGATAGACAAGATGAATCACTTGGTTCCGACTCGTATCTAGTATAACCTTTGATTATTTCCGCACTTTTGCACATAATTAAGAGATTATCTTAGTTATTGTAGTAGGCCCCTCTTTTGAAGGTGACGTTACCCTCACCCCAGTAGTTTGAGTCAGCAGGGATACAATCCTAAAAGGGTGGATTATTGGAAGATAATGAATTAAGTTATTAATGCAGTATTGTGGTAGGCCCCGCTTTTGGCGGTGACGTTACCCTCGGCTAAGTAGTCTGAGTCAGCAGGGATACAGTCCTAAATAGCCGGGTTATAGTATTAATAGTAGTTAACTTATGAGGGGATCAAAGAGTTTGGACCCCCGCCATCCAATACCGTGAAGTATTGAAGGAGATCCTACTAAATTTGACCCAGGTCCATTGCAGGACCTCTAAACGCTGAACAATGGCAAGACCTTTACCAAACCGTTCCCTTAACCCCCGACCAGGTAGCCAACATATCTCCATATAGACCGTGGAGATATGAATGGTGAAAATCCTTTATTTTATATAGACAGTAAAATAATGCCAAGACACCACGGACAAACGATAAGGAAAGATCACCTTCAACATAAGTAACTAGTTATTAAAGTCATTAATACAAAACCAAATAAAAAGTGCAAAATATTAGAAATAAAAAGTATTATACTAGACACTTTGTCTTCACCAAGTGATGTAAGAGACTTAGGCAAACATGGCCTTGATTGTCAAGAACTCTTACGATCAATCTTGGATCCCGAGACGACTCACACACTCTACGATGGACAATGGATGATGGTGGTG
This sequence comes from Helianthus tuberosus, assembly GCA_030545235.1. Lineage (NCBI taxonomy): Eukaryota > Viridiplantae > Streptophyta > Magnoliopsida > Asterales > Asteraceae > Helianthus > Helianthus tuberosus. Next base: position 26,157,908 of record CM060396.1, on the reverse strand, counting down.
GATGATGGTGTTGTGATGGTGGTGGGTGGTGGATGAAGTGTGAGAGAGGTGGTGTGCCAAGGGATGAGATGAAATGAATCCAAGCCCTCCTATTTATAGGCTGAACAGAGAGCTGGACACGGCCCCGTGTCCGCTGGGCACGACCCCGTGTCTGTCTGACAATCTCTCTCCTCATTAATTGTAATTCGCAATTACAATAAATGGGCCTGCTGTACTTTCGACACGCCCCTGTGTCTGCTGAGCACGGCCCGTGGTGGGCAATAGAAGCTTCTATAGGTTTGTCTTTTCTGCTGCTTCTTGGGCACGGCCCCGTGCTGGCTGAGCACGGGGCGTGTTCAGTCTTCTGATTTCTCTATTTTGCTTTGGAAGGTGCCGTTTAGGGGTCGGGCAGTCCACTAATATTCCTTTTCTTGTATTTATGTTGGATTTAGCTGTCTTTTTTTGCTTCTTTTGCGTTTTTGAGCTCATTTAATCCTGAAAATACAAAAGGAAGACAAAAACACTCTTTTTCCAATATTAGTACTTAAAAAGGGTTAGTTTTATGCCTCATTTGATGTAATTTATATGTTGCATTTTACATACATCAACCGTAGTTAGGAAATAGTTTATCAGAGTAAAATACCACGCTTTTATAATAATAAACATATGGGAAAATCCCAAGTTTAAGTACACACATTTTCATAGGGATAAACCATATTTTATTTAATAAAAACATCTATTTATTTTAGGTAACTTTATAGCCACTTTTCCAAGCCTCCAGTGCTGTCCAGCTGGCTTCTATTTGACTTTCACATTTTGTTAACTGAAATGCGTTTAAAAAATATTTTGTCAGTGGGAAATACTGGTGAGTGAATCCCAGTTTAATCAAGTTTTAATAAAAACCATTGTACAGTATTGAGGGCGGTCTCGCAATTATATTTGTTTCCAAGTCATATCAATTACCACCCACGGTACTGTCAACCCGACTTGTGGAAATGTTACCCCTCGCAAGGCAGTAACAAATTTTGTATACAAAACCCCAACATACCGACGATAATTGTATCCTTACAAATACTCAATAACTGCTTAATATATAATTAATCATGTGAGGTTTTGTAAAAACAATTTACAAAAAGGAGATTACCCACATGCTGTCTTAGATTATCCTTTAGGGTTTCCTGGTGACAATCTATAATTTAAACAAATGCACACGTGTTAGTATAAAAACCCATTTTAACATTAGTAATATCCTCCCCGAGACGACATTCCAACGACTACGTCGGGCAGAACCAAGACAGCCGTTACGGAACCCTAGATCAATCGGGCAGCGTTTCTAATACGTATCCAGGGGTTATGATACTTACAACGGAGCAGAACTTCGTTATTTAGGGGGGTATTATACCCGAGTATAGTGTCTACTATGTGAAAATTGAGAGAAAGACCGAAGAATTGAGCGACGTAAACTGAAGGCTCGAGCTCCAGCTTTATAGGGCTGATTCTTGGGTTCGTCGCGCCCCGCGTAGCCCACTGCCAGGGCCTTCGCGGCCCGCGACCTAGGTGCGTAGGGCTAGCTTTGCTGCGTCACCAGTCTATCTTCACCACGTGGAAACACGTGATGGCTTCCGGAGAGTACCTCGTAGCCAGGCCTTGGCGGACCGCGACGGAAGTGACCAAGGAGCTGGTTGCCCCGCGACAGCCCAATAAATTTTGTTTTTATTTATTTTTCAATGTTTTAACGTATTTTGGGTTCAGTTTTCGCATACGTGTTATATTTTAAGACATATTTGGGATATTTTAAAATATCTTAAGGTGTCGAAAAAGTTCAGGAGGGTTGTTATATCCTCCCCACCTTGTTTTAGAGCTCGTCCTCGAGATCTACTGGAACAAGTGTGGATATTTCCTTTGCATTTCCGATTCAAGTTCTCATGTATACTCAGTTCCTCTTTTGGAGTCCCACTTCACTTTGACCAGAACTAATCTCTTGTGCTTGAGATTCTTGATTTTCCTGTCTTCAATCTGTAGAGACCTTTCTACAAACTTGAGTTGTTCATTTACCTCTATATCCTTAAGAGGCACTACTAGTGATTCATCAGCTAAGCATTTCTTGAGATTAGACACATGAAATACATCATGTATTCCTGCCATTTCCTCTGGCAGTTGTAGCTGATAGGCTACAGGTCCTATTCTTCTAATAATCTTGAAAGGTCAAACATACCTGGGACTTAGCTTTCCCCTTTTGATGAATCTTACCACTCCTTTCCAAGGAGAGACTTTCAATAATACTTTGTCTCCTACCTGAAATTCCAACGGTTTCCACCTGTTGTCAGCATAGCTCTTTTGTCGATCACGTGCTGCTTTCAGTCGTTCCTTGACTTGAATGATCTTTTCGGTTGTCTCCTACACTATCTCAGGTCCAGATAGTTGCTTTTCCCCAATTTCTGCCCAACAGACTGGGGTTCGGCACTTTCGTCCATAAAGTGCTTCGAATGGTGCTGCATTGATGCTTGTGTGATAACTGTTATTATAAGAAAATTCTATTAACGGTAAATGATCATCCCAATTACCTCCGAAATCAATTACACAAGCTCTAAGCATGTCCTCCATCATCTGAATTGTCCTTTCGCTTTGTCCGTCCGTTTGTGGATGATAAGCTGTGCTTAGATTTAGCTTAGTTCCCATTGCCTTTTGGAAACTTGTCCAAAAATGAGAGGTAAAATGATTGTCCCTATCAGAAACAATTCATAAAGGAATTCCATGTAATGAAACTATTTCATTTACATAAAGCTTAGCTAATTGTTCCATACTGAAAGTTTCTTTCATTGGTAGAAAATGAGTTGACTTGGTTAGCCTGTCTATAATCACCCAGATTGTATCATTACCTTTCCTTGTTTTGGGTAATTTGGTAACAAAATCCATTGTTATCAATTCTCATTTCCACACGGGCATTTCTAACTGTTGCAGCAATCCTGAGGGTTTCTGATGTTCAGCTTTAACTTGTGAACAAGTTAAACATTTAGAAACATAAGCTGCTATATCCTTTTTCATTCCTATCCACCAAAAATTCCTTCTTAAATCCTGGTACATTCTATCATTTCCTGGATGCATTGTATACTTAGACTTATGGGCTTCTTCTAATATACGATGACGTAGGTTTCCTAATTTAGGTATCCACATTCTCTTCTTATGGAATCTCCAAATTCCATCTGTTCCTTGTTCTAATTCCTTAATCATACCTTTTAGCTTTTCAGTATCATCCTTGATTACTGATTCTTGTGCCTTTTTAATTTGTTCATTTAAATCTACTTGTAGATTTAATTTAAGAGAACATACCCTTTTTGGCTTTTCGTATACTTTTGACTTAAAGCATCCGCCACTACATTTGCTTTTCCTGCATGATACTGGATATCACAATCATAATCACTAAGCATCTAAATCCAGCGTCTTCGTCTCATATTTAACTCTTTTTTTTTCCAAAAACATACCTTAAACTCTTATGATCAGTGACAATGGTAAACTTACTGCCATGGAGGTAATGTCTCCAAATATTCAAAGCAAAAATTATTGCTCCTAATTCTAGATCATGGGTTGAATAATTTTCTTCATGATTCTTAAGTTGTCTAGACGTGTAAGCTATAACCTTTTGACGTTGCATCAACACACATCCATAACCTAATTTAGAAGCGTCACAATAGACTACAAAGTCTTCAGTTCCTTCTGGTAACGCTAATATGGGTGCATGGGTTAATTTTTGCTTAAGAATTCTAAATGCTTCTTCTTGTTTTGGTCCCCATTCAAACTTAATGGATTTACAGGTTAACTTTGTTAAGGGAATGACTATTCTAGAAAAATCTCGAATAAATCTTCTATAATAACCGGCCAATTCTAAGAAACTTCTAAACTCAGTTGGTGAATCAGAGGTTTTCCATTTGGTAATTGCCTCGATTTTTGTGAGATCCACATGAATTCCTTCATGATTGACTAAGTATAACAATCCTCAATAAAACCGACACCCTCATAATTTTTCCGACACCTTAAAATATTTTAAAATATCCCAATATGTCCCAAAATACACCCCATATGTGAAAACGGGCCCCAAATACATTAAATAGTATTAAAAATAATTAAGAACTGAAATTTTAAGTTAAGGCGGGCCGCGTAAGGTACCCCATAACCCTTACGCGGGCCGCGAGAGGCTCAAAAGGTGGCACAGCCCGGTGCGGCCACGTGGCCCAACACATGTCGAGTCTAGTGGCTGATTCGGATGGGCTACACGTTGACCTGGAGTCAACGCGGGCCGCGTAGACCCTGCCCTTGTGTTACGCGGGCCGCGAGAGAACCAGACTCAGCAACTATATAAGCAGGCCATCGGATTTCATTCGAATTCGTTCAAAGTTTCTTTCTCAATCTCAATTTCTAAATATTAGGCAATATAAGCGGGTATTATACCCCCCTAATTAGCGAAGTTCTGCTCCGTTGTAAGTATTATAACCCCTGGATACGTATGAAATACGTTGCCCGAATGATCTAGGGTTCCGTAACGGCTGTCGTGGTTCTGCCCGACGTAGTCGTTGGAATGTCGTCTCGGGGAGGGTATTACTAATGTTAAAATGGGTTATTATACTAACGCGTATGCATTTGTGTCAATTTTAGATTATCACCAGGAAACCCTTACGGAAAATCTAAGACAGCAACGTGAGTTGATCCACTTTTTGTTAACTGTTTTACAAAACCTTAAATACTTTTCCATGCGAATAACAGTTATTGAGTATTTGTAAGAATACAATTATCATGAGTATGTTGGGGTTTTGTATACAAAATTTGTTACCACCTGGTCAAGGAGTAACATTTCCACAAGTCGGGTTTAACAGTACCATGGATGTTAATTGATATGTCTTGGAAACAAATATAATTGCGAGATCGCCCTCAATACTGTACACTGGGTTTTACTTAAACTTGATTAAACTAAAATTCACTCACCAGTATTTCCCACTGGCAAATGTTTTTAAAACGAGTTTCAGGTAACAAACTGTGAAAGCCAAATAGAAGCCAGCTGGACAACACTTAAGGCTTGGAAAAGTGGCAATAAAGTTACCTAAAATAAAATAGATGTTTTTATAAATAAAATAGGATTTATTCCTATGAATACGTGTGTACTACGAACTTGGGTTTTAACCCATTTGTTTAATGTTATGAAAATGTGGTATTTTACTCTGATCAATGTTTCCTAACTACGGTCCTGATGAAAATTTCCGCTGCCAAATTAGAAAATACGCAATACCACCGAAACTGGCTCGCGACCGCCCGTTCCCAGGGATTAGGGATCGGGGGTTGCGACAGAAGGTGGTATCAGAGCTAAGCCACTGATTCAGCCACAGAGGTGTTCCGCTGACATCAAAATGTAAAGTGTTAGGAAATAAATTACGGAAATACGTGCATAACTGCATTTATTGTTATGTGTTATTTGACTATCTGTTAGTTTACAGTATGAGCGACCAAGGACCATCTGATGCGTACCGTTGTCTGGTTCGCCTAAAAGCGAAGGCACCTCCTCTTCTCAGCATGCCCTCTCACGGTACTCTGCTGATACGGAAGAAGGAATCTTTGTGTTTAAGGCTCAGTCAGAAGAGCCATTTACTCAGAAAAAGAGGGGATGGTTCAGTCAAGAGGCATACGAGCGTAGAAAACGTATGAAAAAGTTACAAGACCAGAGGGTACTAGCAGCAGCCAAGAGAGAGACAGATGCCTATGCTCAGGATATGATAAATAGGGGTATAGCCAATATTCACATCCTAGCAACCACTGCAGCTGACCCTAATCTGGAGCAAATAATAGCACCCCAACCACAACCACCAATCCTTGACCAACCGATGGAGATAGAAAACCCTGAAAACAAAGTAGAAATGCATGACTTCAATCCAGAAGAAATCCCTAGGGTACCAGTACCAAACCCCCTAGACCCAAATTACGATCCCTGGTGGGATGACGTTAGGGACTATGTGCAACGTTACCCGATACATGAAGACACACCCATGCAGAACATAGGAGCCTATCCAGGTATGGACCATTTAGATCCCTATTACCACGATGAATACATTAGGGAGATCTTAGAAGATCCTTACCGATTCCACGCACCTACACCCCCATACCAGGAACCCGCACCCCAGATTCCGAACCCAGTCATAGAACCTGCACCCCCAATGAGTGCAGAAAACGTACAAGAACTTAGGACATTTGGTGAGGAAATTTTAGAAAGTAGTGAACGGATGAGACAGGTGGGAGAGCGACTCATATGGAAATACGACGAACGCAATATGGATTTCTGGATGAATCCATATCCGTGAATGTGATGGTGAACCGGTAGTAGTAATAATAATAATAATAATAATAATAATAATAATAATAACAATAACAATAAAATAAAATGTGTGTATGGATGCCTACTACTATTAGTGTAATTTTCTTTCTGTTGGTATTGTAATTTTTATTTCAGTACTGGTGTGTAATAGATGCCTAGTATATAGATAAATAGAGTAAAGTCGCAATGATCGACGCTTTTGGCTAAATTGTGTGTCATGTGATTGACTATATTAATTATTATTTTGCGATATTAATACGGGGTAAATGTTTAAAATTCAGATGGCTGATGAAGAAAATCAAGGAAATCTGAATAATGATAACCAGAGTAACATTAACGTGGTTAGTGAGAATCCGAGCATCAATAACAATGGAAACCAAATGGATAATAGTGTCGTTCAACATATAGTGGCACAAGGAATCATAGATGCAATGCCATTTATTACTCAAACAATTCAAGAAGCGAATAATAAAAGTAAGCATAGCAGTAAGCGACCGATCGAACCAGAACACAGCGTGAACAATGGACCATTACTTCAAGTGCCCATTCCCAAAAGAAGAAGAACCATGCCTTATGGTTGTTCTTACAAAGAATTCTGATCCTGTAAACCAATAGAATTCTCGGGCAATGAAGGACCCATTGCAGCTCTACGCTGGATAGAGAAAACTGAGGCTGTCTTAAAAATAAGCAAATGTGCTGAAGAAGATAAGATAATGTTTGCTTCTAATCTGTTTAAGAACTCAGCCTTAGAATGGTGGAACACTATCCTCCAATCAAGAGGAAGTGATAGGATTTACAACATGGAATGGAAAGAATTTAAGAATATGGTAGAAAGGAAATTCTACCCTCCCAATGAAAAGGAACAGATAGCTAATATGTTCCTAAACTTAAGAATGACCGGGGTAGATAGTAAGGGTTATACTACCACATTCTTTGAATATGCTAGAATAGTAACAACCCTTGCATCACCTGAACCAGTGTTAATCTCCCGTTACATATGGGGATTAATTGGGGAGATTAGACATGTAGTCAAGGCAGGTAGACCTCAGACTATAGAAGAAGCTGTAGAACTAGCAAATACCTTGACAGATGAGTTAATCCGTACTAGGGAAGAAGATCAGAGGAGAAATCTAACCCAAAGGATTACTCAAGAATTCCGTTATGGGAATTACAACCGTAGGAATATGGGTTCTACCTCTACACCATTCTGCAAGGCCTGCAAGAAAAAACATTCGGGAAAATGCTCCACTCTTTGCAATTTCTGCAAGATGCCAGGACACAAGGAAGAAGATTGCAGGAGAAAATCCAGTAATGGACTATGCTACAACTATGGAGAAAAAGGTCACATCAAGCTGAATTGTCCAAAATTGGCTCCAGTTGTGAACAATAGGAACACTAAAAATACTAGAGCATTCGTTCTGACCGCAGATGAAGCCAAGATGATTCCAGACGTGATAGCTGGTACGTTTTTAGTTAATGATGTATTTGCTAAAGTATTATTTGACTCTGGTGCGAACCAAAGTTTTATTAATACTTCGTTTTGCAAACTTTTAAATCAGTCATTAACTAAACTACCACAAGAATGCCTAGTAGAGATAGCTAATGGAGAAACTGTTAGGATTTCTGAAATCTTGCAGGGAGCAAGAATAAAAAATTTAAATCAAACGTTTATGGAAAACCTTTATCCCATGAATCTGGCAGGATTTGATGTCGTTTTAGGAATGGATTGGTTAAAAGCCAATAAAGCCAGTATTTTATGTGATCAAAAGTCAATTCAAGTAAATTCACCAAAAGGTGAAAAGATCACAATAAAAGGAGATAAACCCTCTAGATCCACTAAATTCATCTCTGTGATGAAAACTGCAAGCTATATAAGAAAATGATCTATAGTGTATTTGATTTCTATAATCACTAACACTAAAGGAAAAGAACTAAAAGACATTCCAGAGTGTCTCAGTTTTCAGATGTATTTCCAGAAGAATTACCAGGACTACCGCCAAACAGAGAAGTTGAATTCAGAATCCGTCTGTTACCAGGAACAACACCAATTGCCAAAGCACCCTACCGATTGGCACCCGCAGAAATGCAGAAACTGAAGAAACAAATAGATGAATCGTTGGAAAAAAGATTCATACAACCAAGTTCGTCGCCTTGGGGAGCACCGATTTTATTCGTTAAAAAGACGGACAGATCGATGCGTATGTGCATCGACTACCGTGAATTAAACAAGGTCACGATCAAGAACCGGTACCCATTACCAAGGATCGATGATCTGTTTGATCAACTGCAAGGAGCTCAATTTTTCTCTAAAATTGATTTAAGATAAGGATATCATCAATTAAAGGTACATGAAGAGGACATTCCTAAGACTGCCTTCAGAACAAGGTATGGCCATTATGAATTTACTGTCATGCCATTTGGTTTAACCAATGCCCCAGCCGCATTTATGAACATGATGAACCGAATATGTAAGCCATATTTGGATAAATTCATAATCGTCTTCATAGATGATATTCTCATTTATTCTAAAAATAAGGAAGATCATGCAAAGCATTTGCACGCACTTTTAAGTCTATTAAGGAAGGAAAAGCTTTATGCTAAATTTTCCAAGTGCGAGTTTTGGTTAGAACAAGTACAATTTCTTGGACACTTAGTGAACCATGAAGGAATTCATGTGGATCCAACAAAGATCGAGGCGATTATCAAATGGAAAACCCCTGAGTCACCAACTGAGGTTAGAAGTTTCTTAGGATTAGGCGGTTATTATAGAAGATTTATTCGAAATTTATCTAGAATAGCCATTCCTTTAACTAAGTTAACCTGTAAATCCATTAAGTTTGAATGGGGACTAAAACAAGAAGAAGCTTTTAGAATTCTTAAGCAAAGATTAACTAATACACCCATATTAGCGTTACCAGAAGGAACTGAAAACTTTGTAGTCTATTGTGACGCTTCTAAATTAGGTTATGGATGTGTATTGATGCAACGCCAAAAGGTTATAGCTTATGCATCTAGGCAATTTAAGAATCATGAAGAAAATTATTCAACCCATGACTTGGAATTAGGAGCTATAATTTTTGCCCTTAAGATTTGGAGACATTACCTTTATGGTAGTAAGTTTACCATATTCACTGATCATAAGAGTTTAAGATATGTTTTCGGGCAAAAGGAGTTGAATATGAGACAAAGACGCTGGATGGAGATGCTTAGTGATTATGATTATGATATCCAGTATCATGAAGGAAAGGCAAATGTAGTGGCAGATGCTTTAAGTCGAAAGTATCATGAAAAGCCAAAGAGGGTACGTTCTCTTAAATTATATCTACAAGTAGATTTAAATAATCAAATCAGAAAAGCACAAGAATCAGTAATCAAGGATGATGCTGAAAAACTAAAAGGTATGGTTAATGAATTAGAACAAGGAACAGATGGAATTCGGAGATTCCATAAAATGAGAATATGGATACCTAAATTAGGAAACCTACGTCATCGTATATTAGAAGAAGCCCATAAGTCTAAGTATACGATGCATCCAGGAAGTGATAAAATGTACCAGGATTTAAGGAAAAATTTCTGGTGGATAGGAATGAAGAAGGACATAGCAGTCCATGTTTCTAAATGTTTAACTTGTTCACAAGTCAAAGCTGTACACCAGAAACCCTCAGGGCTATTGCAACAACTAGAAATGCCAGTATGGAAATGGGAATTGATAACAATGGATTTTGTTACTAAATTACCCAAAACACAGAAAGGAAATGATACAATCTGGGTGATTGTAGATAGGCTAACCAAGTCAGCTCATCTCCTACCAATGAAAGAAACCTTCAGTATGGAACAGCTAGCCAAATTGTATGTAAATGAAATTGTTTCATTAAATGGAATTCCTTTATCAATCGTTTCTGATAGGGATAGTTGATTTACCTCTCATTTTTGGTCAAGTTTCCAAAAGGCAATGAGAACCAAGTTAAAACCGAGCACAACTTATCATCCTCAAACAGACGGACAAAGTGAAAGGACAATCCAAACAATGGAAGACATGCTTAGAGCTTGTGTAATTGATTTCGGAGGTAATTGGGACGATCACTTACCTTTAATAGAATTTTCTTATAATAATAGTTATCACACAAGTATCAATGCTGCACCATTCGAAGCACTTTATGGACGAAAGTGCCGAACCCAGTCTGTTGGGCAGAAATTGGGGAAAAGCAACTATCGGGACCTGAGATAGTGCAAGAAAAAACCGACATGATCATTCAAGTCAAGGAAACGACCGAAAGCAGCACGTGATCGACAGAAGAGTTATGCTGATAACCGACGCAAACCTTTAGAATTTCAAGTAGGAGATAAAGTATTGTTGAAAGTTTCTCATTGGAAAATGAGTAGTAAGATTCATCAAAAGAGGAAAGCTAAGTCCCAGGTATATTGGACCTTTTGAGATTATTAGAAAAATGGGACCTGTAGCCTATCAGCTACAACTGCCAGAGGAAATGGCAGGAATACATGATGTATTTCATGTATCTAATCTCAAGAAATGCTTAGCCGATGAATCACTGGTAGTACCTCTTAAGGATATAGAGGTAAATGAACAACTCAAGTTTGTAGAAAGGCCTCTACAAATTGAAGACGGGAAAGTCAAGAATCTCAAGCATAAGAGACTAGTTCTGGTCAAAGTGAAGTGGGACTCCAAAAGAGGACCTGAGTATACATGGTAACTTGAATCTGAAATGCAAAGGAAATATCCACACTTGTTCCAGTAGATCTCGAGAACGAGCTCTAAAACAAGGTGGGGAGGATATAACAATCCTCAATAAAACCGACACCCTCATAATTTTTTCGACACCCTAAAATATTTTAAAATATCCCAATATGTCCCAAAATACACCCCATACGTGAAAACGGGCCCCAAATACATTAAATAGTATTAAAAATAAATAAAAACTAAAATTTTAAGTTGAGGCGGGCCGCGTAAGGTACCCCATAACCCTTACGCGGGCCGCGAGAGGCTCAAAAGGTGGCACAGCCCGGTGCGGCCACGTGGCCCAACACATGTCGAGTCTAGTGGCTGAGCCGGATGGGCTACACGTTGACCTGGAGTCAACGCGGGCCGTGTTGACCCTGCCCTTGTGTTACGCGGGCCGCGAGAGAACCAGACTCAGGAACTATATAAGCAGGCCATCGGATTTCATTCGAATTCGTTCAAAGTTTCTTTCTCAATCTCAATTTCTGAATATTAGGCAATATAAGCGGGTATTATACTCCCCTAATTATCGAAGTTCTGCTCCGTTGTAAGTATTATAACCCCTGGATACGTATTAGATACGCTGCCCGATTGATCTAGGGTTCCGTAACGGCTGTCGTGGTTCTGCCCGACGTAGTCGTTGGAATGCCGTCTCGGGGAGGGTATTACTAATGTTAAAATGGGTTATTATACTAAAGCGTATGCATTTGTGTCAATTTTAGATTATCACCAGGAAACCCTTACGAAAAATCTAAGACAGCAATGTGAGTTGATCCACTTTTGTTAACTGTTTTACAAAACCTTAAATACTTTTCCATGCGAATAACAGTTATTGAGTATTTGTAAGAATACAATTATCATGAGTATGTTGGGGTTTTGTATACAAAATTTGTTACCACCTGGTCAAGGAGTAACATTTTCACAAGTCGGGTTTGACAGTACCATGGATGTTAATTGATATGTCTTGGAAATAAATATAATTGCGAGATCGCCCTCAATACTGTACACTGGGTTTTACTTAAACTTTATTAAACTGAAATTCACTCACCAGTATTTCCCACTGACAAATGTTTTTAAAACGCGTTTCAGGTAACAAACTATGAAAGCCAAATAGAAGCCAGCTGGACAGCACTGAAGGCTTGGAAAAGTGGCAATAAAGTTACCTAAAATAAAATAGATGTTTTTATTAATAAAATAGGATTTATTCCTATGAAAACGTGTGTACTACAAACTTGGGTTTTAATCCATTTGTTTAATGTTATGAAAATGTGGTATTTTACTCTGATCAATGTTTCCTAACTACGGTCCTGATGAAAATTTCCGCTGCCAAATTAGACAATACGCAATACCACCGAAACTGGCTCGCGGCCGCTCGTTCCATGGGATTAGGGATCGGGGGTTGCAACACTAAGTGTCCAAGAAACTGTACCTGTTCTAACCAAAACTCGCACTTTGAAAACTTAGCATAAAGCTTTTCCTTTCTTAATAAACTTAGGAGTGCGTGAAAATGCTTTGCATGTTCCTCTTTACTTTTTAGAGTAAATTAGAATATCATCTATAAAGACAATTATGAATTTATTCAAATATGGCTTACATATTCGATTCATCATGTCCATAAATGCAGTTGGGGCATTGGTTAAACCAAAGGGCATGACAGTAAATTCATAGTGACTATACCTTGCTCTAAATGCGGTCTTAGGAATGTCCTCTTCCTGTACCTTTAATTGATGATATCCTGACCTTAAATCAATTTTAGAGAAAAATCGAGCTCCTTGCAATTGATCGAATAGATCATCGATTCTTGGTAATGGATACCGATTCTTAATCGTGACCTTGTTCAGTTCACGGTAATCAATGCACATCCGCATTGATCCATCTTTCTCTTTGACGAATAAAATCGGCGCTCCCCATGGCGATGAGCTTGGCTGTATGAATCCTTTCTCCAATAATTCGTCTAATTATTTCTTCAATTCCTGCATTTCTGCTGGTTCCAAACGGTAAGGTGCTTTGGCAATTGGTGTTGTCCCTGGTAGTAGGTGAATTCTGAATTCGACTTCTCTGTCTGGCGGTAGTCCTGGTAATTCTTCTGGAAACACGTCTGAAAACTGAGACACTACTGGAATGTCTTTTAGTTCTTTTCCTTTAGTGTTAGTGATTATAGAAATCAAATACATTATAGACCTTTTTCTTATATAGCTTGCAGTTTTCATCACAGAGATGAATTTCGTGGATCTAGATGGTTTATCTCCTTAAATTGTGATCTTTTCACCTTTTGGTGAATTTACTTGGATTGACTTTTGATCACATAAAATACTGGCTTTATTGGCTATTAACCAATCCATTCCTAAAATGACATCAAATCCTGCCAGATTCATTGGGTAAAGGTTTGCAATAAATTTTTGATTTAAAAATTCTATTCTTGCTCCCTGCAAGATTTCAGAAATCCTAACCGTTTCTCCATTTGCGGTCTCTACTAGACATTCTTGTGAGAGTATAGTTAATGACTGATTTAGAAGTGTAACACCTCGAAAAATCACGTCCAATGATGTATTGACACGTGTAACAAACCTTAATGAAGTCAAACATTGAATTTGAGGGACTAATTTTTCAAAAAATTGAAAACTTTGATATGAAAGGACGGGAGGTGTTAACATACCAAAAATAAGTTTCTAAATAACCTCTCATGATATTTATATCCACAAATGAGCCACTTGATGCTCGAGTGTAGCCGTTTGCGTAATTAATTAAAAGTTTGCGCGGCGAAGGGTTAAAAGCGTCAACATGTAAATTCTTACCTCTGGTTGACCTTTTAACAAACAAGGAGCTTCATGATATTTGATTATACTCTCGGGAATGCCAATTATTGGTCGTCTAAGGTTTTTATGCCTATAAGTAAAGTTACGCGCAACTTTGCAAGATAGAGGGACTAAAAGTGTCAATATCTTTAATTACACCACTGAATGACCTTTTAGCAAACCTAAGGCATCGTGATGTTTAATAATACTTTCAAGAATGCCTAATATGGATTAAATGAGGCTTCAATGCTATTAAGCAATGAGATGCGCAAGTTTGCGCAATAGAGGGGCCTAAAGCGTCAACTTTTGAATCTACGCCTTTCGGTGACCATTTAAGCGAACAGGAGCGTAGTAACATTTATGTATATGCTTGGTAATGATCAATATGGGCCATGGAAGGCTTGGATATTATTAAACAGCATTTCGCGCTACTTTGCGCAATTAAAGGACTATTTGCGTCAAACTGTAAAAGTCTATCGATTCGTATAGTATCAAACCTTCTAGAATAGGATCATAAGTTAAACATGCCCTAATTATCCCTTATATAGCTTAGATATAGGCTTAGAGGTGTTTGGTGCGGAAAAATAAACTTTTAAGTCATGCAGAGACTAAAAGTGTCAAAAAGTGCACAAGTTTGCACTTTCGCGCATATCTCACATTCTGAATATACCCGGGCACCCAAAAATTTATGTAAGCACTAAAATATTTTATTTTAGTGATTGCTTTGATAAAATTCCATTCGTCGCGTCGTTTGGATCGTTTTTCGCGTCCGTCCATGTCTCGTCGTAATTAGCCGAACAACGTGACCATACGACCAAACGAACCGACATCCGGCATATTTTTGAGCATGTTTCATGTTCCCTATATTGAGTCATCATAGTAGAGCCTTAAATTCGGTTTAACGGGCCTTCGATGTGTCGGAAATGGCATTTGGCAGTACAGGGGCCAAAACTGTCAACAAATGAAAGTATGCATGTGTTGTACTGGTCCTTACGGACCGTATGCACTGACCCTTATGGTCCGTAAAGCCCCACCAGATCAGCAGAAAGTTGTTTCCATCTGTTCCAGCTGTTTGTGGGTGTTGCAAATGGTTTTCTAAGCAATCTATGGGCTACCATGGTTTTGCAAATCAGTGGGTAAGAGGTGTACGATCCAGATCAAGGCTCGTTTATCGATGAACGATCTTAACGGTTTCGAAAAACCTATAAATAACCTACCTCATTCTTTCCAAACCCACACTTGATTCTAAATTCTCTAAGTTGCAGACCTTGCTCTTCATACCTCCTTGCTTGGACCCTTTGTAAGTGTCCTTTCGTGCTTAGTTTAAATTTCTAGCGTTATAGCCGAAAAGTCAAGCGTTTTGATGAACGCTTTGACTTTTAAGAGGTTGAGCCATTGTTCGTAATGAACATGGCTACGTGACCGTAATTAGTAGGTGTTAAACCCTCAAAATGGCACCTCCTAATTACCACGTTTACTTAGTTTAATTGTCGGGTCAAATAAAAGTCAAACGGGTTTGTTTTAAATAAAATTCATAACTGTTAATATAGAAGTCATAAAAATCAGTTTTCTCACTTTAATAACTTGGTAAATATTAGTTGAACATGTCTGAGCATGTTCAACCCGACAATTCTAAGTATAGGCTCGGTTTGGAACCGAAAGTCGCAAAAGTTGACTTTTGCTTTGACTTTCAGTTCTGACCCGATTTAGCTTAGTTTAGATATGCCTTAGGATTCCTTTAGGACCAGGTTATAGGTTAGTGTAACCCTCTGAGGTTATACAACTTGGATCCTTAGTTATCCTATTCATTTACATGTTTCCGTCATATGCTTAAATGTTGACCATTATGTCCTTTTGACCCTAAAACAAGAATTTTGAAAATGTGAGAAGACAATAATCTTTATTACTGATTTATAAACTTGTCCCTAAAATTTGGCATCAGTTTGAGGTCTAGATTAGGAGTTATGCTCATTAGCGTAAATGAAAAACTTTTTATTAATTAAATGGCATAATTAGCGTATAGCCTATCTAAACCCAAATTTTTGATACCAAACTTTTACCCACTGATGTAAAATAATATTTTTTGATTTTTGAAGATTTTTATTTATTTTTAGACTGAGCATAACATAGAGTTATACCTTTGATTCGGTTATTGTCGGTTTTGCCCTTTTGGCTTATAAATTGAGTTTTACAAAATATTTTGACCCCAAACCTTTTGCTACTGATTTTATAATATAAATAAAACATTTGAAGCTTTCTGGAATGATAAAAATATCAGCTTTTCCTTAAAAACCCGGAAATCGCTTAAAACCGCCTTTTTACGCGTTTTAAGCGCATAGTATGTATTAAAACTATTTTAAATATATATGACTTGATACCTACTGATATATTAAGTAAAATTTTATACTTTAACAGTAAGCAAAAGTTTTAAACTCAGATTTCCAAATTTGACCTTTAAACCTTATGTGAAATTACCAAAATGCCCCTTCGGTGCATAGTTTGGTTATAAATGATAAAATTCACATATGTGTAATACCCTACTGATATAACTTATTAAATTAAGTATTTTTACTGATTGAATCAGACCTGAAACTCAGATTTATATTAAACCTCTTTTATAACCTTTTAAATGACCAAAATACCCCTGCGGGGCATAAATTGGTTTTAAATTCGTTTTGGGAATAATGGAAGGTATCCTACTGATACCACAATATATTTAAGGCATATTGACTTAGGAAACCTGTTCATGACTCTTTTGGTTACCCGTGACGCACCTTTCGCGTTCGGATCGGCTTATGTAACTAGTTTGCATAAATTAGCCGAAACGGGTCAAACCTTGTCATTTATCTCAAAATCCAGAATGTGTTTAGTTTACCCTTATTACACAAGTATACAAGCTTGTCGGGTCTAAACCACATCCTAATCCGGTTCTCGCTTAATCATGCGTTTTGAACCATATCCTCTTTTAAAACTAACCGGTCTAAGCATAGGCTTAATTAAGACCCGTTAGGAATCTAATAGGTTAATAAAAACCTTCATTCCAGATTAAGAGCCCCAATAGAAGTACTTGTGCTTGCTGATTAGGATATACGGCTGGGTATAAATTGCATTTTAAGCTCAGGTAAATACTCTTAACTTATTTTCCCTATACGGGCTTGGGATACGGTATTATAATAATACCGCTTGGTCGGGTATTGAATGTTTAATCATATTGTGGTTAAATTATTGAGGTAACCCGTTTTAATCTGTATTATTTGAAATAAAAGCCTTTAGGGGTTAATGACCATGTCCTGGATATCCTTGGCATCATTATAATAAAATGACCACGTCTTAAGCACGGGGTGTAGGCGTACACCTGACAGTTGCTTAAGGGAAACGGTATCTCACTCTCTTGTGGGCCTATACTTGTGGCGTGTCTGTTAATCTTGACTCGGTTTCTACATCGGGCCCTGAATGTATAACGAACATGTAAATCTGTATACAAGATTATTTTTATATAATTGTCCCAAGTTATAAAAGATATTTTGTGCCTTGTGCATTCAAATCAATTTTTATAAATGTTTTCAAAATGAGTCAGTTAATTGTATTTACCAGTGTAAACTGACGTATTTTCCAAAAAGATTAAGTGACAGGTACTGTACGAAATTGTTTGGGAGCTCAAGGCGTTAATAGGGAATCTCGCAAGTTCTAGATGCCTAAAGTCTGTTGAACAGTTTTCTTTTATTTGATCCGCCTGTGGATCCATCTTACATTCCGTTATAATGTTTGATATTACTTTTGAATCGGTTTGTAATATATTTATCTTTTGCTCCCGCTGTGCATTGAAATTGTGTTGTTTGACTATGATGGTATCAACTACGTCACGATACTCCCCACCGGGCCCACCGGTAATACGTGGAAATATCGGGGTGTGACAAGAAGTTTGCAAAATGAAGTATTAATAAAACTTTGGTTCGCACCAGAGTCAAATAATACTTTAGCAAAAACATCATTAACTAAAAACGTACCGGCTATAACGTCGGGAATCATTTTGGCTTCCTCTGCCGTTAGGACAAATGCTCTAGCATTTTTAACGTTCTTGTTGTTCGCGGCTGGAGCCAATTTTGGACAGTTTGGCTTGATGTGACCTTTTTCTCCATAATTAAAGCACATCCCATTATTAAGTTTCCTCCTGCAATCTTCTTCCCTGTGTCCTGGTAACTTACAGAAATTGCAGTGAGTGGAGCATTTTCCTGAATGCTTTCTCTTGTAAGTCTTACAGTAGGGTGCAGATGTAGAACCTACATTCCTACGGTTGGAATTACCATAGCGGAATTCCTGGGTAAGTCTCTGTGCTAGGTTCCTTCTTTGGTCTTCTTCTCGTGTATGGACTAATTCATCTGTCAAGGTGTTTGTTAATTCTACAGCTTCTTCTATGGTTTGAGGTCTAGCTGCCTTGACTACATGCCTAATTTCCCCAATTAATCCCCAGATGTAATGGGAGATTAATACTGGTTCAGGTGATGCAAGGGTAGGTACTATTCTAGCATATTCAATGATTGTAGTAGTATAACCCTTACTATCTACTCCAGTCATCCTAAGATTTAGGAACTTATTGGCCATCTGTTCTTTTTCATTGGGAGGGCAGAATTTCCTTTCTACCATATTTTTAAATTCCTCCCATTCCATATTATAAACCCTATCACTTCCTCTAGACTGGAGGATAGTGTTCCACCATTCTAAGGCTGAATTTTTAAACAGATTGGAAGCAAACATTATATTGTCCTCTTCTGCACACTTGCTTATTTTCAGAACAATCTCAGTCTTTTCTATCCAGTGCAGAGTTGCAATGGGTCCTTCATTGCCCGAGAATTCTATCGGTTTACAGGATTAGAATTCTTTGTAAGAACAACCATAAGGCATGGTTCTTCTTCTTTTGGGAATGGGTGCTTGAAGTACGGGTCCATTGTTCACGTTGTTTTCTGGTTCAGTCGGTCGCTTACTGCTATGCTTACTTTTATTATTCGCTTCCTTAACAGTTTGAATAATAAACGGCATTGCATCTATAATTCCTTGTGCCACTATGTGTTGGATGGCACTATTATCCACTTGGTTTCCATTGTTATTGTTGTTCGGATTCTCATTTTCTAGATTATCGTTATTCGGGTGGTTGTCACTCTGGTTTTCATTGTTCAGGTTTTCCTGGCTCAGTTCGTTATCTATCTGAATTTTAAACATTTACCACGTATTAATATCAAAAAATAATATTTAATATAGCCAATCACATGACACGCATTTTGGTCAAAAGCGTCGATCATTGCGACTTTACTCTATTTTTATATAATATGCATCTACTACAAACCAACACTGTAAATAAAAATTACAATACCAACTGAAATAAAAATTACACTAATAGTAGTAGGCATCTGTAGTTTTTTTTTCAAACACACATATTATATATTATTATATTATATTATTATTATTATTATTACTTCTACCATCTCCAACATCATTTTCACGGATATGGATTCATGCAAAAATCCATATTGCGTTCGTCGTACTTCCAGACGAGTCGCTCTCCCACCTGTCTCATCCTTTCACTATTCTCAAAAATTTCCTCACCAAATGTCCTAAGTTCTTGTACATTGTCTGCACTCATTGGGGGTGCAGGTTCTAGGACTGGGTTCGGAATCTGGGGTGCGGGTTCCTGGTATGGGGGTGTAGGTGCCTGAAATGGGTAAGGATTCTCTACGATCTCCCTAATGTATACATCGTTATCGTAATAGGGATCTAGAGGGTTCAACCCTGGGTAGGCTCCTAGGTTTGGCATGGGCATGTCTTCGTGTATCGGGTAACGTTGCACATAGTCCCTATTGTCGTCCCACCACGGGTCGTAATTTGGGTCTAAGAGATTTGGTGCTGGTACCCTAGGTATTTCCTCCGGGTTAAAATCATTCATTTCTACTTGATTTTCAGAGTTTTCTATCTCAATTGGTTGGTCGGGAAATGGAGGTTGTGGTTGGGGTGCTATCATTTGTTCCAGGTTAGCGTCGGCTGTTGAAGTTGCTAAGATACGGATGTTGGCTATACCCCTATTAAGCATGTATTGGGTATGGGCATCCGTCTCTCTTTTGGCTGCTACTAGTGCTCTCTGGTCTTGTAACTTTTTCATACGTTTCCTACGCTCATGTGCTCCCCTACTGAACCATCCTCTCTTTTTCTGAGGGAATGGCTCTTCAGACTGAGCCTTAAACACGAATATTCCTTCTTCATTATCAGCAGAGTACCCTGAGAGGGCAGGCTGAGAAGAGGCGCCTTCGCTCCTAGGCGAACCAGACAACTAACGATACGCGTCGGATGGTCCTTGGTCGCTCATACTGTAAACTAACAAATAGTCAAATAACACACGACAATAAAATACAATTATGCATGTATTTCCGTAATTTATTTCCTAACAGATTGAATTTTGGTGTCAGCAGAACACTTATGTGGGTGAGTCAGTGGCTTAACTCTGATACCACCTTCTGTCGCAACCTCTGATCCCTATTTCCCGGGAACGGGTGGCCGCGAGCCAGTTTCGGTGGTATCGCGTGTTTATTCAATTTGGCAGCGGAATTGACATCAAGACCGTAGTTAGGAAATAGTTTATCATAGTAAAATACCACGCTTTTATAATAATAAACATATGGGAATATCCCAAGTTTAATTACACACATTTTCATAGGGATAAACCCTATTTTATTTAATAAAAACATCTATTTATTTTAGGTAACTTTATAGCCACTTTTCCAAGCCTCCAGTGTTGTCCAGCTGGCTTCTATTTGGCTTTCACATTTTGTTACCTGAAATGCGTTTAAAAAAAATTGTCAGTGGGAAATACTGGTGAGTAAATCCCAGTTTAATCAAGTTTTAATAAAAACCATTGTACAGTATTGAGGGCGGTCTCACAATTATATTTGTTTCCAAGTCATATCAATTACCACCCACGGTACTGTCAACCCGACTTGTGGAAATGTTACCCCTCGCAAGGCAGTAACAAATTTTGTATACAAAACCCCAACATACCGACGATAATTGTATCCTTACAAATACTCAATAACAGTTTAATATATAATTAATCGTGTGAGGTTTTGTAAAAACAATTTATAAAAAGGAGATTACTCACATTGTTGTCTTAGATTATCCTTAGGGTTTCCTGGTGACAATCTATAATTTACACAAATGCACACGTGTTAGTATAATAACCCATTTTAACATTAGTAATACCCTCCCCGAGACGGCATTCCAACGACTACGTCGGGCAGAACCACGACAGCCGTTACGGAACCCTAGATCAATCGGACAGCGTATCTAATACGTATCCAGGGGTTATGATACTTACAACGGAGCATAACTTCGTTATTTAGGGGGTATTATACCCGGGTATAGTGTCTACTATGTGAAAATTGAGAGAAAGATCAAAGAATTGAGCGACGTAAACTGAAGGCTCGAGCTCCAGCTTTATAGGGCTGATTCTTGGGTTCGTCGTGCCCCGCGTAGCCCACAGCCAGGGCCTTTGCGACCCGCGACCTCGGTGCGTAGGGCCTAGCTTTGCTGCATCACCAGTCTAGCTTCGCCACATGGCAACACGTGGCGGCTTCTGGAGAGTGCCTCGTAGCCAGGCCTTGGCGGCCCGCGACGGAAGTGACCAAGGGGCGTCGCGCCCCGCGACAGCCCAATAAATTTATTTTTTATGTATTTTTCAATGTTTTAACGTATTTTGGGTTTGGTTTTCGCATACGGGATATATTTTAAGACATATTTGGGATATTTTAAAATATCTTAGGGTGTCGGAAAAGTTCAGGAGGGTTGTTATAAGAGATAGGGATTATTTTTATTCTCGCCCCTCTTAAGGCTACAGGAAAACGATGGGTCTATATAGTGGGGTGTGTAATTTAAAAAATAACATTTTAAATCTTCATGATTTCCACCACATATTTGACACCACGTACCATAAGAGGAGCGGAAATAAAAAAATCAGTATCGCTCATGTTTGTGTCAGAAAATACCAACCGTCGGGATCTTACGGTTCTGTTTTCAGTATCTGATACTTGGGCACGGGGCGTGTTTAGTGGGCACGACCCCATGTTCAGCTACTGTCTGGCTTAAAACAGGATTGCTAGTACCAAAGATTGAGCACGAGGCGTGTTCAGCGGGCACGACCCGTGTTGAGCTCTGTAGAAGATGAAAATTTAAAAAAATCCTAATAAAAAAACAGAAAAAAATGAGAAAAACGATTAGGCCGTTGATTCCTAACTTTCTTAAAATTCTTGTGTCCCCGGCAACGACGCCAAATGCTTGACGTGTGCGGTGTGTTATATATTTTTATGTATATTTTAGCCCTTTTTTAACACTTTAGTCAAGTTTTAAATTTATAAAACACGATATTCTACTAACACTAAACACACATATGGGAAAGTGAACCCATCGTGAGCGTAGTATAGCGTTGGTAAGATACCGAGGTCGTCCAAGGACACAAGAGCTTTTAATAACGGTTTATCCTCAACGTCTAAGCAAATCAAAATTTTGGAAAAAGGGTTTAAACATGAAAATAAAAACTAAAAATGTTGAAAATAAAAATAAAATAAAAACAGATAGACAAGATGAAGTCCAAGGACACAAGAGTTTTTAACACCTGAGTACGCCCCCGTGTCCGCTGGGCACGGGGCGTGTTCAACCTTCTGATCTCTTGCTTTTGCTTGGGAAGATGCTGCCGAGGGGTCGGGCATGCCACGTTTATTCATTTTCTTGTAATTATGTTAGATTTCGCTGCATATTTGCTTCTTTTATTCATTTACGCTCATTTAATCCTTGAAAATACAAACTTTTTGATGTAATTTATATGTTGCATTTTACACACATCAATTTCTAGCTTTTATACCTGTATTTCATGTATTTCATGTTTTATACTTTCATTTCATGTAATAATACCTCTATTTCATTTATTTATGCCTTCATTTCATTTATTTATACATTCACTTCATTTATTTATACCTCCATTTTACGTATTTAAACATATGTTCATGCATTTATACCTCCATTTCATTTATTTATACATCTATTTCATGTATTTATACCTCCATTACACGTATTTCTAAGCAAAAAAAAATTAGCCCTTGTTTGAATTGGTTATTAACCAAAAATTAACCGAACCGAAAACCGACAAATTATCTTAATTAATCAAACCGATTAACCGATGACTTCGGTTACGGTTACGAATAATGCTAATAACCGAACCGAACCGTGCACACCCCTAGTCTACATATTTTGCATTTCACATAACACAAGAGATTGCACATACATATCTCGTTCTATTCCACACAAGATTGAACGTTGAAGGGGTATGGTCCCAAATCCCGCACCAGGCTTGGGCGCGAGTGACTATCACCTACCTCATTACCCCTACCGACAAAGACTTGACTACATTCGTGCGGGCACGCGCGAACCCGATTTGCTTTCCCACTCGTGGAAAAATGAGAAGACTCACCTTGTATATGAAAATGGTTGTTTTCGTCAACACAAGGCATGCGGTAATCACTTCGGTTAACGCACATTGCGATGTGGTCAACAACCGCATCCTATTGTCAATACAAGTGGAACTGGCACTTTGACTTCAGTAACTAAATCAGCAAGTGGCACACCCGGACACTGACAACGGTCAGCTGCCCAGCCCACATGCATAAAGCTGGTGGATAGACTGACAACCTCAACAGGACGTGGCAGCACCTCCGCATGTGTCCAACGCCCTTGTGACCTGCACTCCTGACACACCTACGAAAAAGCTACGCGTTGTCAGTTAGGCCTCTTGGCTCTCCTCCTTCGCTTTTTGGCTATAAATACCCATCCCGAACCAGGTTTAAGGTAACGCTAATCTGCTCTCTCACGCATACTACTTAAACACACACTTCGCTCCCCATCAAATACTTATTCTCACGCCGGAGAGTGGTAACAAGGAGCACCCCCACCCACCCCATCCTCCGTGTTACGAGTCACAGTGTATTTCCTTGTGCAGGGGACAGATTAGAGGACGACCCGGCCATTGATCGAGGAAAGAAGGGATTAACCCTACTCGACGAGACTAGTGAATTAACCTTCTCGGTTAACCACTGTTTCATCAAACGCACAGAAGTCCCGTTGCTATTATCACATTAGTGAGTCAACCCGCATACTACAAAGTCTATAGGTATTTCTTCGTACAATGAATTATGGGAGACCCGGGACATAGCTTTGTGAGGGCCAAAGAGTGCCCCCCCCCCCCCACCCACACACACACACGTCTCGCTTATAGTTTTATTTTTACTATAAATGTAAGACCCACATCGATTGAGGAGGAGAACGAAGTCTTCCTTATAAGGGGGTGGAAACCTTTCTACCAAGACACGTTTTGCCTGAGCAAGCAACTCGTCAGGTGAAAACAAAACTGTGAGTTCCTGGATGGACAACCCATCAGAAGCAAAGCGGATAATATTTTGGCACGGTTTAGTTGGGTTGTTACAAATGGTATCAGAGCCAGGGGCCGGGCTGGTGCCATCAAGGACGCTGGGCTTCCTAAGTGGGGTGTAAGTCCTACATCAGTTAAGGAGGAGAACGGAACCTTCCTTATAAGGGGGTGAAAACTTTCTTTACAAAGACGCTTTTTACCTGGACGAGCAACTCAGGTAAAAACAAAATCATGAGTTTCTGAGATCCTATATCTGTCTAACCGTCTTATTTTGATTCTCATTCTCGGATATCCTGGAATATCGATGTCATCAGCATTGATGTGGCTCTTTTTTAATGTATTTTTATATTATTTTCTGTTGATAAATATTTAATAAGAGTATAAATATAAATGATACCAAACCAATCTAACCCTTGAAGATGACAAAAGATGGAGATTGCGGGTGGAATGGGTTGGAAATGTGAATAAAGAACCTAGTCAATCAAACACCTCTTTGCCTTGTCAATACGCCTTGCTTTTTCCGCCACTTCTTCTTTACCCTTGTTTTTCATTTTGTTGTTGACTATACATAATTTAAAATAAAATAAAAAACTAAAAAAGTTAACATCATAAATTTAGGGATTACCAATAGGGTGGTGGTCTATTGGCAAAGGCAAAGGCTTTAAAAACACATAGGTTGGGAATGAGAAGATCTTAGGTTCAAGTCTCACAGATAACAAGGGATTAAAGAACTTTGCCGTTCAAAAAAAATAATAATAAATAAATAAAATAAATTTAGGGATTAATAGTAGAGTCCTAATTTTAGGGGCTAGCAATATCACTTAATATAATTCAAGGGATTTTTTCACTTTTTTTATTAAATACATATTATGAGGGTGGGTAATGTTCCTGTAAAAAGGGTTTTTTTCGTAAAAAGTGTGAGAAAGTATATGAATTGATATGTGGGCGTCATATTTTGGACTTAGATATGATGTTTTGGGTTGTTTTGGTAAGAAAAACACCAAACATGACAATTTAAAACAAAATGCAATTAATTTTAAGCATGAAATTTAAGACACAACTAAAACACATTAATTAACACTTAAAACATGCTACTTAATGTTATTAGCATGGTGTTTTAAGTTTTAAACCTAGAATTCATTGCATTGTGTCTTATATTTTTGATGGTTTTTTTTGTCAAAACATGATGGCTAGCTAAGTCCAAAACATAATTTCTTCACGTCAAGTCCTATAATTTCTCACACTTCTTACAAAAATTGTATTTTTTACAAGATCTTAAACCTTATGAGGGTATACATTATAACACACTTAATTTTTTTCAAAGTATTTAAGATTCTTAAATAAATTAAATTAGGTAAGAGACACAATACCATGATTATAGAGTTAATTACTGTTTTCGTCTATGTGGTTTGTCAAAAATCACTATTTCTGTGCATTAATTTAAAAATTACGATTTCAGTCCCTTGTGGTTTCACTTTCGTAACCATTTCAGTCCACCTCGTAACCATTTCAGTCCCTGTACTTAACAGAATAATGGATTGAAATAGTTACGAAAGTGAAACCACAGGGACTGAAATGGTTACGAAAGTGAAACCACAGGGACTGAAATCGCAAATTTTAAACTAATGGACTGAAATAGTAATTTTGACAAACCACAGGAACGAAAACAGTAATTAACTCCATGATTAAGTCATTAGTTATTTAATTAATTAGATTTATCCAATAAGGTTAGGAGTGAGAAAACAAATAAATCTTTAAAAATACTATTTTGATAAATACTTTTCCAGCAACACTATTTTGATAAATATTATTTCCACCAACACCACTATTGAGAAAAAACTCAAGAAAATAGTGTTTCCAATATATACGTACTTTGAGTAAATTAACTACGCTTGTATGCTTTCGAACGGCTTGTTGGCTCTATATATTCAGATATGTTTTTCAGCGGCTTGCTGCCTCTATATATTCAGATATATAGTAGTTTTGCCGTTAAAAAAAACTACTATTGGCTCTATGTTAATTCCAACAGACTTTTTTTTGTCTTCTCTATGGCTCTAAGTTGAATCGAAGAACTATGGTCTGGACACGTAATAATGTAAAATATCATATTGTCGATCTTCTTGTTTCTAACGTATCACGAATCTTATTGCACATGGGTATTTTATTTCAGTTTAAAAGTCTACCACCGCCCACAGTATGGCCTTAATAATATACACAGCAATGCTATATACGTTGAAAATAATAGGAAGGTTTTTATTTCATTTTTTATACACGAGGATGTTGTAGAATACATGTTGGTCATGGGTACTAATATGGTAAGTAATTGAATGTTTAGCATTTATAAACCAGCAAACAAACTTTTTATCAATATATTTTTTACACCTAAATAAATACTATCCAACTTTGGACTTTTATGGGATTTAACCTCATACCACTTAAAATAATTAATGCAAAAATAACACTAAGGGGCTGTTTGGTAGCCTCTGAATGGTCATTAAGAGTCTACCTCTTAATGGAACCATTAAGAATTTTACCGATAAGAAGATAGAAGAATGTGACATGTGATGATTTACCATTCAGATGTTACCTCTTAACCATTCAGACTTGATGTTACATCTTATTCATTTAGAGGTTTTAAACCATTAAGAGGTAGCATCTGAATGGTTATTAAGAGGCTACCAAACAGCCCCTAACATAATTAGTAACAAATTAATTATTTACCTTTACATTAACTAGGTAGAAACTCTTGTATGAAACAAGTGAATGAAGTAAATATTAGTGATTCCCTATTTTTATTTTTTCTGAACGGTAAATTTGTATTACTGACGGATCACTGGAGTATTATCGAAATCACCCAATCATATCCATCTCCACTAGACAATGATATTTATACACCAATTCATGAGAAAACCTAATACATCTGGGAAAAACTTCTTTATAGAAATCAAACCCAGAATCTATTGATTTCTAAGCGTTATCCCATCACGGTTCTCTATTGATTTAAACTAGAGGAAAATAAGCAAATCGTTATTTGAGGCATAAAAATTAACGAAAAAATTGAGAAATATTAAAAGAAACAGGCTGTGGACCAGGTTTTCTTGATAAAGTCATAAAACAACAAAAGAGGAAAAAAATAATATTGTGATCATAGAATTGTTTCACGTCTCACGTGACACCACATACTTTGCATCTCTATATATTTAATGATAATAATAAAAAACATAACAAATGTATTTTTTAGGGATACTAATAACAATTAAACTAAATAGCAAATATAATAGGGATACTGATAAATTGCTAGTATTGACTTTTCTTTTTGATCGAAACAAAAAAGCAGTTTTATCCTTTTTTTTAAATAATATTTTCTTCATACATTTCAGTTTTTAAAGAATCATACATCAAGAATTGACATCTAACAACTTTTATAGGTTTGGTTTTTGCCATAACTAAACAAAATTTACTCATAGAATTAACATCTAAAAATAAATACGCCTTATAAAAAAATTCTATATCTAACAAAAAATTATCTGTTATAAATCCAGTTTTAGCACATAACTAAACTCAAATTACCTATACTTTCCCCATTTGTGTTGACACCATCACATGATCACATGTCACAATAATAATTTAGGGGTATGATTGTCTTTTAATTTGTTAGGTTTCTATTAGAAACTAGAAGGAGCACCCGCCGTGTTGCGGTCGGGGTTCAACTTCATATCAGACGTTTGAGTAACCCAGTTTTAGAAAGTAAAATACATCAACCAATGTAGGGTATGAGGAGGGTAAGATGTCATATAGTCTTACCTCTACACCGTAAAAATAAAGAGTCTGCTTCCAGTGAGACCCCGCTCGATAGTAGTTTTGCATCAAGCATTGGACATAAGACACAAAACACTCAGCAATTGGGACAAACCAATTAGTGCATGTACCCCCTGTCTTTCGGCTATCAACGCCACCACATGATACATGATTAACCGTCCCTCGCTTTTTTTAACGTTATTTTCACGAAATTACTAAAATAACGGAAATTAACCGACCCATGGTTTCTTCAAAACAACCATACATATTTCAATACAAATGGTACAAACAATAACGCAAACATATATTACTACTTATTATTGTAAATAATGCTTTTGTACAACCATTGAATGCACAAAATACCAACATAGCATGGTGTACAACCTTTAATGCAACAAAATGTTGCAAATTATGATTTGCTACGCATATGTGACAAAACCTTAATGTTGGTAAAACAACAAACCGTTAAAAACCATTTGCTACACCATTTTTGACGAAACTATGTTGACGAAAATGCTATTTCTTAATTATTATTTTTAATTTGCTACACATTTTTTATAAAAAAAAAAGTCATTTTATTAGTAAAGTTAGCGGCACATTTGCAACAAAACAATATTTTTTTTTTGTGATGGAGTATTTAAGAAAAAGAGTTAAGTGTATGGTTCGTCCCTGTGGTTTGCAATTTTTGCAGTGTTGGTCCCTAGGCTTCAATAATTACAGAGTTGGTCCTAGTGGTTGCAATTTTATAAACTCGGATGATTCTTATCACTAACTTATGTAAAATTCTCAGTTAAGCATGTGTGTAATGACTAGATTACTCATAAACAATTAAAAAATAAAAGATATTGGCCCACCACTCATCTTTTTCCTATTTTCTCTCTCTCTCTCAAAACCCTACCACCACATAGCCAAAACTTATCACCTCTCTCTCTCTCTCTCTCTCTCTCTCTGAACGAGCCAAAAGAGGGTGTAACCTGACATATCTTCTTTATATACCATATCAGTATATGTTCATACTTATTTGTTTGTTTAGACGTAATACGAAACTTGGATCTTGAGGAGATATCTTTCTTTTAGCCCGAGGTCTTTAAAGATTGTCACAGTATTTGACATTTTTAGGTTGAATTTGAAGCAAGTATCTTTTTATGGATCCTTCATTAGTATTATCGTTATTAATTAGCTTTTATCGTTTTTTTTTTTTTCGTTTTTGCTTAAGATGGGATTTTGCTTCTAGAGGTGAATAGGATGCTAAGGGCAGGATGATACTTTGTCTGGGCTGCACAACCTGTTTATAAGCATGAAACTAAGCTTTAAAAACATAGACGTTTTCAGGTTAGGGCTTCCGTGGTCCCACCTAGCTTGACCCATTTCGTTCCAAGCTACCACCTAGCTTGTCAAGAGTCAAACTATCATATAACATCCACAAGATTGTTAGATTAGTCATCCTACATCATGACCATCACACCTTATGGACTTTTATACCACATTTCTTGTTTAATTCTATTATATGTCGGTTTGACTTTTAAAAAGTAAAACTACCAATTGACATATATAAATGCACTAACAAGTTCATAAAACTCATTTAGGCATATTATCAAACACTTAGTGGGCATCATTTTTAGGCTATCAGATTAGCTAACTTTGCAATACAAAATCACCATGTTTCTTTCAATTATACAAGTTCATACATTTCTCAACATCATGTTAACATAAACTTTCAACTATCATAAACTAACTCATCAAACTATCATACAAGAATTTGGGGGTTTTCATCACTATGTAAAAACCTAATTCATCATATATAGGGAATTCATCCAAACATCTAATTTAATCAAGTACCTCATACATTCTTGTATACATGATGATTTTAAGCACATTTCAACCTCAATATAACATCAATTTCATCATATTATACAAAATCCATTTCATGTCATGTATGAACATATACTTAAACCTCTAAATTATTCAGGTATTTCATATATACTAACAAGTATGATGATCCAATACATACATTCATTATCAATTTCAGCACACTAACAATAATATTGAAAGAAGTTCATCAAATCAAGTTTTACAACATACCTTATGCTTGGAAAGCTTAGATGATCACAAATTTGAGATCATGCATCGATTTAGTGTTGAATCCTTCTTTAATTATGGCATTTCTTGATATTTTTAGGGAGGTCTTCTCCCTCTCTCACTATGCACGACACACACACAATTGTGTGTTTTATTTTCTCATCCTTTTATATTTCAACTTTCAAGAGTATGCCATTTAGCACCTCCATGTTTTACTATCTATTTTCGTGTTACAACCATTTGTCTTTTAAATAAGAGTAAATTACAAAAATCGCCCTTTATGTTTACACCATATTGCAAACTATGTCATTTATCTTCAATATATACAAGAAACGTACTCGATGTTTGCAAATCCTTGCATGTTATGTCCTTTAGCCCTAACTCAGTTAGTTTTCATTGTTAAATCTGACCAAATGAACCCCACATAAGGGTATTTTGATCATTTTACCCTAAATACTAAAATAAATAATAATAATCTGATCTAAAAAACAATAAATAAAAACAATTGTGTTTATAAATTGAAGATAAAATTTAAAACACAATGTACACATAGACTTTTCACACTTTTTAGGAGTTTTTGACTTTGTAGTCATCTCCTAGCCTATATATGTTGGGTTCATTTCGTAACTTCCAAAAATTTTAAAAATTGTGAGAACTCTTAACGACCAATCATTTTATTTAATTATTTATATACTTAATACTATTCAAGGGTAGTTTTTATTAAATATATGTAATTTTATAATTACATGTATGCAATTACAAGTTTACATATGTATTAATTGATTCTTACGCAAAGTTTTATACTTTATATTCACGAATGGTGAAGTATGTCTCAATAAATAGAATGTATCTTAGTAGTCTTTATCCGTTGTTTGGCACCAAAGCCAAGTAGACACACCTCCCTATGTATATCTATATATCTATTTATACACAAAAGATTGCATAAGGGTCCTAATATTAATACATGGCCAAAACTTATTTACACATGGTGTATACGGGCCGTATAGAGTTATATGGCCCGTATAGAATGAAATAAAACTAACAAAGTCTGTGCCAACAGACTTTGTCAGTTTTTTACATTCCATACGGGCCGTATAACTGTATACGGCCCGTATACACCATGTGTAAATAATTTACCTGGTCGTATACAATGTATACGAACGATGTATACGGGCCATATAACCGTATACGGCCCGTATGAAACGAAAATTAGATTTTACCCAAAGTATTTAAGGGATTTAAGGTGTCAATCACACGAGACATTTTACAGTCGTTAGGTGGTCAAATCTTTCTAAAAGTAGAAAAAAATAAAACATTAACAAGTAACAAAGATTGAAGAACAAAAAAACGTGTCGTATGACTGTAATAAAAAGGAAGGGTGAGGCATTTGATGAGAGTTGTAAGGAGAAGCGTTTTAGTCACTTGTTTTCAACGGGGATGTAATGCAATGATTCTGCTAGTGGTCGGGCTTCCAATGCTTACACAGGGTGATAAACAACGCTGATATGAACACAAACCAACTGCTTTGTCTTGCATCGTCGGGAAAAGTTTTTCCTCAGGGGAGGGTGAGTAGTATGAGTCTGAGTCCATTGTGGTTCTTGAATGTTTCGAATCATCATAGAAAACGTGTCGGGTTCTACTAGAAGAGTATCAGGATTTTGTTGGTTTGTTTCCAGGTAGGGTTTAGAATGTTTGAAGTATTCCTGTGTGACACCTGGGTCACTGCGACCATCAAACAAATACCAAGCCAATGAAATATTGTATTTCATACTTGGGATCTGTATAAATATGTGTATCTTTTGCACATATCAATTCTTGTTCAATTTCAAGCTCTAAATCGCTTTCTGGAAGGTTATACGTGCACTGATGCGTAAATATAACCAGTTTAATGCAACGAACACTCCGGAATAGTTAAATAGGCTTAACATACCTTAAATAACCTTTACATAACTTAGAAATAAGTTTCGAAGGCTTTGGTATGGCAAAATCAAGTTAATTCGCTTACAGGGAGTAAACTTGACAAAGTATGCCAATTTGAACAGTAACGAACATTCCGGAACATGACCATAAGTTAAACACACCTTAAATATCCTTTATATAGCTTAGAAATAGGCTTTGAGGGGTTCGGTGTGCTAAAATAAACTTTTGGCTCATTCAGGGACTAAAAGTGTCAAAAAGTGCATAAGTTTGCACTTTCGCGCATAAATTACGTTCTGAATACATCCGGACATCCAAAAATTTATGTAAGCACTAAAATATTTTATGTTAGTGTTTGGCATAAGAAAAATCCATTCGTCACGCCATTTGGATCGTTTTTCGCGCTTATGAGCATTCCGTCGTAATTAACCGAACAACGCAATCGTACGGCCAAACGAACCGACATCCGAGATATTTTTGAGCACATAACTTCATTTTAGAGCTTTGAAATGGGGTTAACGGGGCTTAAATGTGTCAAAAATGCATCAAATAGCAAGTTTGGAGCTTCAGGGGCCTGTTCTGCCATTTTTCAAACTTTCTGGTTTGCAGGTCCTTGCGCACCTCAACACAAAAAACGTTACGGTGCGCAAGCAGGGGCCAGATGCATCAACTTGTTTTTAAACAGCTGTTAACAGCCCTTAAACCCTCCAAAGGCCAATGCCATGTGTCAAACTCTTGTGGTGGGAGCAAAATGAGCTACCACAACATTCCGACAAGTGTACGGGTGAGATCAAGGCACGTTATTCGATAAACGATCCTAACGGTTGTCCATTTACTATAAATACCCACCTCAACTTCACTCATTCCTCACAAATCTGATCAAAAGTGCTCTAAGTTGAAGCAAATCACTTCATACCTGAGCTACTCGATCAAGATTTACTAGCGGGGACCCTTTGTAAGTGTTCCTTCGTTCTTTTATCGCTTTTCTAGTCCGAAAGTCGAACTATGTTCGAATTTCTGCATTGACCAGTTTATGGTCGATGCGAAGTTTGTTTGAACTTCATAACGTGTGCGTGATCACGATGGTTATAGTCCCTAGTGACTATACCTACTGATTTCCACGTTATCTAGGCTCAGTGACGAGTCGTAGTTTCGGCCAAAATGCGCATTCTTTCGTATTTTGTAACCAAACTACTCTGGGGTATCAAAACCGTTGGTTTTGATGCCAAACCTGTTTCCTAAACTTAGTTAAGCATGTTTTAACATGCTTAGCTCGTCACTTTTAGTTTAGTGCTTATATAGGGTCGTAAGGTAAGCGATCTAAACAATCGCTTATACTTTCGAACCCGACCCGTTTGTTCGATCATTAGGATCCGACCAAGCACATTAGGTGACCATAGTATATAGGGAATAACCTTCCGAGGTTATACCTTATGGTCGCTTCGTTTAAGTAGTTGTATGATAGGTAGTTTATATGCCTTAGGTAAATTACCAAAATGCCCTTTTGACGCCAAAATTCATTTTAAGCATATGTAACATAACTTTTGGTATCTAAACTGATTGGGTAACAATATCATGTTAAGGCATATTTTACTTGTCATGGGACTAGTTAGGCGTTCCGAACGCGTTTCACGCGAACGACGCGTTAAAGTAGCATAAGCTACCTAAACGGGTCGTAAGCACTTAGGTTAGGTTTCATTTTAGTATGTGGGCTTTGTTAAACCATATTACACGAGTCTCCATACTCGTTTGGTTTACGAACCCTCATTCTATCCAATCCTCCGATTTAGGTCCGGTATATTAACATAGTTACCTATATTAGGTGCCGTTGATTCCGTGATCTCTAGCATTGCTTGGTGGTTATCTTAGGACTTCTGAGAAATCTCAAGTGAGTACATAGACCCCTCTTTTACTGTTTTCCAAACTGTTTTGGGGTGAAACACATGTGCCTACTTGTTACTTTCATGCTTTCATGTTTTCACATCACATACTTGCTATGTTTATTAGTACATTTATAGTACATGATTTCAATACATTTTATGCTATGTATGCCCATTGTGTGCATACTTAGTACATCACTTTACAATACATTTTATGCTATGTATGCCCATTGTGTGCATACTTAGTACATCACTTTACAATACATTTTATGCTATGTATGCCCATTGTGTGCATACTTAGTACATCACTTTACAATACATTTCATGCTATGTACGCCCATTGTGTGCATACTTAGTACATTGTTTTACATTACACTTATGCTATGTATGTCCATTACGTGCATACTTAGTACATTGTTTTACATTACACTTATGCTATGTATGTCCATTACGTGCATACTTAGTACATTGTTTTACATTGCATTTCTGTTGCATATGCTCATCCAGCATATGAACACATTATACTACATTTGAACCGTTGTAACCATTTGACTATGTGAACCGTCATAACCCTTTTGATTATATGAACCGTTTGTAACTATTGAACCGTGTGAACCAGTTGTATCTGTTGACATGATTTACATTTGACAATAGACATTTGACTATACATAAACATTTCTACAATTGTTAAACATTTTACTTTGGTGGTTTGGTTTGAGTAAGTGATTTAAGTAACGAGGCGTATGTAATATGATACAAGCACGGTGGATACGCGGCTGGTACTTCATATATATAAGTGTTTGTATGGTATCACATATTGTAGCGTTATTTGAATCATTTCAATTTGAGACATATAACATTTTATACAAATAACATACTTTTCACAAGACATTGATTTACAAACAACTTATCTTATACAAACTCATTTTACATGGTTATTCATTTAACCATACATTATTCTCTTATTTATACATATCATCTGATCTTATCGTTTTTCAAATGATTTACAAGACAAAGCAAATTACAAGGTTCATGACTAAACATTTTCTCAAACATATGTCATGAATTCTGTTTTCACAAAACCTATGTATCTCACATGCATTTTTATGCTGATGTACCTATTTTCACATGTGTTTTCAAGAGATGATGCATAGGACTTATCAAGACACACTTAGGCGGACCTGTGCCTTAGTGACTTAAAACGAGACAAGAACTAGTTAATTTATGTTATGTACTCTTTAGTTCTTGTTTAAAACAATGTAAACTTTCATGTTTGATTAATAAAACGAAACTTCAATTGCCATGGATTTGAAACAATTAATTCTGTTACAACACTCCCCGACGTTTCCGCCACGTTTTGTATGCTCTACGTGGTCGGGGTGTGACATCTTGGTTCAATGCCAACTCTTCTGAAAGACAAGAATACAACGTTCATGTATCACAAGGAATGACCGATCTAAGGCAGAGAACCTGATTTAGATACACAAATTCATCACCGGTTTCTACAGCATAAGCACATACACAATTTGTTGGAAGAACCCGACACGTCTTCTGCTAGTTACTCTTTTCTACGATTTCAACAAATCTTTCAAGGTCTTAAGTGATGGACAATTGGTTAAAAGATGTAGAAGAGTTTGTGTAGAGATCTTTACGTACAAATTTGCATCATCCTTACGGTTACAAATGAAGCGTTGGGATTCAAGGGTTTATAAGTAAAAGATGTTAGTTTCTTGACAGTATGGTTTCTCGACAAATGAAGTATTATCTGTCCTTGCTGCCTCTTCGGTTGGTAAAAGACATAGGATGGTTTCTAATACAGCCTCTTTGTCAGTTGTGGTTGATTTATAGGAGGAGGTTATGAAACGAATATATGTTTATGCGAATTCCCAACATCCTTGCTTTATTCTCTTTAATCTATTAGAACGGTCCTTGTTTTGTCGCGTACATGTGTTTACTTCCCAACATCCTTATTGTATCAGGCTCTCTCCCATCCTTTTCTCTCTCTGACAACCCTAGACCCAAACCACCGCAATCCACCACGTTCTGCGAAAAAAAACATCATCTGTTCATCATTGTTCTTGAAGATGAAGATGAAGAAACGAGGGTTTATTCTCTTTAATCTATTAGAACGACCCTTGACTTGAATTTGTGGATTTCGGTTGGGTCAAAAACTTAACAAGAGAAGCAACTAAAAAAATACAATTGATTACTCGGTCGAATAATGGGTCCGTTCAAGTTGAGATAACGGACATCCATCAAGCTCAAAAAGAAAACTTGTGTTTCCCATAGTCACAAAAGATTGCGGTTTGTATTTCGCATAGCCACCGTTTCCGTAGTAAAAAAACGGTTGCGGTTTGTATTTCGCATAGCCACCGTTTCCGTAGTAAAAAACGGTTGGGTTTGCACATTCAATCTTCAATACTTCATTAAAATACCAGTAGAAGAACCCGACATGTCTTCATGTAACGGAGAATGTTCTAGAATTGAAGGAAAATGGAAAAATTTGTTGAAATCGAATTTGACAACTATGACAGCTTATTAAAAGTAGCAATCACCTCCAATCATTTCCTGGTCAAATCACACACTATAAAGTTTAAAGTTATCGTGTGTTGTAGTTTGGAAAGATGACCGAACAGAGACCTGAATAACAAACTGTGGAGAACTTGTTTGTGTCGGGTTCTTCTGCTAGTTACTCGATCAACGGACTGATCGGTAACGTTACTCTACTTGTGCTCCGATTAAGCGGCGTGTTCCGATCAATGTTGTTAAAGATGATGAAGAGTTTAGAAACCCTAGAATGATGGTGTTTTTACTGGAAAAAACGTGATACTTGAATAAAAACATCCTTATATACGGGCAGTATACAGTTATACGGCCCGTACACATTTGGTAACATCAAAAACCTACCAAAATAATTCCATTGAACCGTATACGTTTTACAAATCGTATAAAAGTGTATACGGCTCGTATAACTATATACGGGCCGTATATAGTAAAATCAAAAAAACATTCTCTGCGCATTTTCCTATTCAAAAACATTCTATACGGGCCGTATATTTTGTATACGGGCCGTATATTTTGTATACGGGACGTATACACTAGGGATGTGAAAATAAGATATAGGGGGTGTGGGAAAAGGGGACCTTTGCATAATACGTCATATATCAGGCAAGTGGGGATATAAATCAGTATTTTATTGTCTAATATGCCCCGCTATGAATTTGTCTTGTGTGTACCACCTTGGGTTCCTAAATGATTTTGGCATTTTACGACCCTTTCTACTACCATAAATTTAAGAGCCAGGTATTTAAAAGTGCATTAGGGTGTAGGGAGTGGGAGTGGTTAAACACTTTGGAGTGGCAAACAAAAAAACCGACCAATCAGAGCGCGCCATGTCAATCAGTCAAAAGTGTTTAAACTTTGGTGAAAAGTGTTGGCAATGGTTTAGACACTTGGTGAAGTGGTAAACTATTTAAAAAAAAAGGAAAAAAGTGTGATTGGTTGAGATAGGAATGGACCCCACCCACAATACCCTCTCTCTCTCAATCATCTTCTTCCCGAATCGGCATGCTGTCCCCGAATCCTTTGGTTTGCCGCGTCCCCAAATAGTCGGCGCCGGTGTTTGCCGATCGGCAAACTTGTTTGCCGCCCCTTGCCGCATGCCACACCGTACACCCTTAGTTGGACAATAAATGAAGTGACCAATACATTTTGGTTATGTCACACCTACTTTTGTCCATATATTTTGATAACCTAATTAATTTTACTTCAAAATAACATGTTTATCATCATTCAAACAGAAATTATAATCATTGAAGCAAATAGTAAAATACTCTTCAGATCAAATAGATGTACCATAATAGAAGACACTGGTTGATTACTTGAATATCACATTTAATTGCATTATATTATGTTTTTACTAAACACAACTTTTCTATACTTAGGGGTTCTACAAAGGGGAAATCTCGAAACTAGTTAAGAATTGGTCAACATTTCGAAACTAGCCAAAGGAAACATCTTGTAGAGACGCTACCACGTTGCTGAAATGTCTTGACAATGGACCAATCACTGGCTGCCACGTGTCCGACAACGCTGAAACGTCTCAGAAGTCTTAGCTGAGACGTCTTAACATGGCTTGAGACGTTTCCACACGGCTTCATATGGCTTGAGACTTTTCCATAGTTGGTTGTTAGGATTTTTCATATGTTTCATATTTTTTTAAAGTTTTTTTACCTTTTCTTAAGTTTTAATGTCTTTTAGAGTTCTTATACACACATACATACACACCATGTTGTAATACATATGAGAATTTCAAAAAAAATATTTTTTCACAATCTTAAAAGTTTTAGTAATTAAAAGTTTTGTAACATAATACGATTATTTAAAAATATTTTTTATTTTTAAACTAATCTTCCTCACGATTTTTAAACATATTTTATGGTGTAATTTTTAAGAAAAAAAGAAACGTAAACGTAGAAAAAAGATATAAGAGTTTAAAAACCGTGAGAAAAAGTAGTTTAAAAATTGAAAATATGTTTTAAGTAATCGTATTATGTTACAAAACTTTTAATTACTAAAACTTTTAAGATTATGAAAAATTATTCTTTTGAGATTCTCATATGTATTACAACATGGTGTGTATGTATGTGTGTATAAGAACTCTAAAAGACTTTAAAACTTAAGAAAAACAAAAAACTTTAAAAAATATGAAAA
Source organism: Helianthus tuberosus (assembly GCA_030545235.1). Lineage (NCBI taxonomy): Eukaryota > Viridiplantae > Streptophyta > Magnoliopsida > Asterales > Asteraceae > Helianthus > Helianthus tuberosus. The sequence continues at coordinate 26,119,195 of CM060396.1, read as the reverse complement.
ATCCCAACAACCAACTATTTTATTTATATTTAACGTAATTTAAGGTTAATTTTATAAAGAGTTAAATGTCATTTTATGGCTCAAGCCATGTGAAAATGGCTCAAGCCATGTGGAAAGGTCTCAAGCCATATGAAGCCGTGTGGAAACGTCTCAAGCCATTTTAAGACGTCTCAGCTAAAGCCATGTGGAAAAGTCTCAAGCTATATGTGTGTATCAAGAACTCTAAAAGACTTTAAAACTTAAGAAAAGTAAAAAACTTTAAAAAATATGAAAAATCCTAACAACCAACTATTTTATTTAATTTTATATATATTTATCGTAATTTAAGGTTAATTTTATAAAGAGTTAAATGTCATTTTATGTCTCAAGCCATGTGGAAAGGTCTCAAGCCATGTGGAAAAGTCTTAAGCCATGTGAAAAAGTCTCAAGCCATATGAAGCCGTGTGGAAACGTCTTAAGCCATGTTAAGACGTCTCAGCTAAGACTTCTGAGACGTTTCAGCGTTGTCGGACACGTGGCAGTCAGTGATTGGTCCATTGCCAAGACGTTTCAGCAACGTGGTAGCGTCTCTACAAGACGTTTCATTTGGCTAGTTTCGAAATGTTGACCAATTCTTGGCTAGTTTCGAGATTTACCCTTCTACAAATTATTATACAAAGAATGAAGAGATCGATGCATCTTAACAACACAAAAGCTGATTAAATTCACACACAACTAATGGATACCTGGAAATCAATTGTTCTATGTTATCAATAATTAACTAAATATATTATGAACATAAAGTAATCGATTAGAATACTTCATTCAACCTAGAGCATGCATCCATGTTACTAAACAATACAACAAACTTTAGCATAAATCTGCGATGTAATAACTGACGAAATTGAATGATACAAATGAAGATTTACGCTAATCGAATTCATATACAACTAAGGAGTTACCTACCAATTATATGTTCTATGAAATCGGTAATAATATTACGAACATAAAACAATAAATTAGAATACTTCATTCAACCTAAAGCATGGATTCGTGTCACTGAAAACCCAAAAAACTTTATCTTAGATCCATGAAGCAATAAGTAACGAAATTGTAGATTTGAGATCTTACAAGGTGTACAAGCTGCCCTCGCTTCTGATTCACCGCCACTGCCCCACAGTCTGTCACCAATCCATCCCCAAACAACTTAGTCAATCAAAAATTTAACACTCCATTCCAAAATCGAACAAAATCAAACCTAACTAGTATTAAGCACCCCCCGCATTGCGGCGGGTGCGAGCACTAATACCACACTACTGTCAGCGACCACCGAGACTGAAGTTGCGGTGTTAATGCGAAGAAATTAAACCGAAACGTAAAACACATAATAAAATAACTAAGTTGATCAAGGACTCGCGCGTTACGATGAACCCGCGTCTTTTTTTCCCGTTTGACAGGTTCATCGTAATCTATATATAATATATATCAATACCACTATACAAACCATAATGCATACATTACAACAACCATTGCATCAATATGTTGCAAATTATATTTATACAAGATTTTGACTAAATTAATTAGACTATTATAAATAATAATAATAATAATAATAATAATAATAATAATTTACAAATAAAACAACACAACTTTGAATAGATCAAACCGATTGAATATGGTAAGATAATGAAACCATTATTTGATTAGGGTACAACTACTTAAGCACAATTTACAGCCATACATGCATACAAAACAGATTGAATTTGGTAAGGTAATGAAACCATTATTTGATTAATGTACAACCACTTAAGCACAACTTACAACCAGTATTTGATTAAGGTACAACCACTTAAGCACAACTTACAACCAATATTTATTTAAGGTACAACCATTTAAGCACAACTTACAACCAAACACTTAAGCACAACTTACAACAAATATTTGCTTAAGGTACAACTATTTAAGCTCAACTTACAACCAAGTATGCATACAAATATTTCAAATAAATAGTATATAAATTTATAGTGTATAAAACCAATTATTTTTTGGAAAACCCCCTAAGCTCTTAGTACAACAACTATATGCCAAAAGGTGTTACTAATTTATAATGTATAATTAGTTCAAAATCGAACACAAGTAAACCTAAAACATCATCACAATCGATTCAATATTATCAATTTAACAACATCATCGAAGCAGATCATGAATTGAAGCGTGAATTGAAGTAAGCAAATCCTAGATTCGCGTTGAGTTGACCAGAGATAGATATGAACTCTTAAATTTTGAATTTATCCGTCCTCTGAAAGTATACCCAACCTCTATAAAGTGATGAAATTAGATTGAAAGATGTTAGAGCATTCACATCCTAACCATCAAATTATGTGAGGAGGGGTTTTTATATTATAAAGGGTATAAAAAGTGGTTATGAGTACAGGAGAGAGAAAATGTTACTGTTCATCTGTATATTTGGGGGGACACTGTTCACCCGTTATAATTTTTTAATATATTTTGAAAGTGGTTGTGAGTGGAAGTGAGAGAAAAATGTAATGATAATATTATTTAATTGAAAGGAGAGAGAAAAAGTATTTGTTTTTAGTGGAAATATATTGATATAGGAGTTGTTTTTTAGTGGAATGTATGTATAATTTGATGGATTGGATGTGAATGCTCTTAGGGTTTTTGAAAGTAGGTTTGTGTGGGACAACGAAAATCGAAAAGTAATTTAGGCGGTGTTTGTTTTTTGGCCAGAAGCACTTCTGGCCACTTATGTCTGCGTCGCGCAGACGCGTGCAGACGTTTGAGGTCTGCAGCTCGTTTGTTTTCCGGAAGAGCTTCTCACCAAAAACGTCTGCCTCACCTCTTCCCCACCCAGACTTGGGTTCATGTCTGCACACCTCTGCAGACCTCTTCTCCCTCCAGCCGACACCACCTCCTCTGCCACCACCTCCACCTCCGACACCCATCTCCTCCGACACACCACCTCCTCCAACACCCATCGACCTCCACCTCCGCCGCAATCATCATCGTCATCATCTTTTATAATCATCATCATCATCATCATCATCATCGATCGCAAACAAAACCCCTACCAAAAAACACACAGACCTGAGCAAATCGAAACCCTAAATCGCGACGGCGGCGGTGAACGTGGTGGTCGTCTCATTTCAGTTCAGGGTTGGGTTCGGGACGGTTTGGTTCGGTGATGATGATTGATGACGATGGTGGCAGTGGGCTCAGGCGAAATCGACGGTGAAGGAGGTGGAAATGAGATGGTGGTGGTGAGTGTTAGGTGGTGGTGGTGGAGGTTGCGACGAGGGTGGTGGTTGCGACGGTGGACGGTGGATGGTGGTCGTCTGAGGTGGTGGTGGTAAATCAGCAGAGAGAGAGAGACAGAAGTGTGGTGTGTGTTGTGTGTGTGTTTAGAAGAGGTTTTGTAGAAGTAAAAAAAAAACAAACCCGCTTCTCCTTGCAGACTGCAAACCTTTGGTCCACCTCTTCTCCTGCAGATGTCTGCAGATGTGGTCCGCAGACTACAGAACTTTTCCTGCAGAAAAAACAAACACCACCTAAGTTGTCGTTTACATCGAAGTATCTATCCTCTCCCCAGCCCAGTTGGTCCCATGTGGTTGGGCTTGTGTCTTCCTTTGGGAGGTAACAGGTTCGAAACCCGGCTGTGGCATTTCGGGGGGAGGACGTCCCAATGATGGATCGTTCCTACCGAGGCATGGTGCGGTCTTGAGGGCAACCCGGTTTTACCCAGCTGTTACCCCAGTGAGTCTCTCGTGTGGGGGCAGTATGGTTTCCGGGCGAATGTCAGCTTGCGCAACGGCCGGGCCCCGATCGAACATCGCGTCCAGAAGAGCGGGGCTGACGGGGGATTGTCCTCGACATGAACCCGGTGACCAATAGGTCCTGTACATTGAAAGTCCCTTAAAAAAAAAGATCGAAGTATCTCTCTGGGCCCACTGGTGTCTGATGTGGCATACATTTTTGTATGGAAATAATATGTTGTGATCTTAGAGTACATTACAAACTCAGGTATCACCCTTTCCGATTTTTACTTTGCGAAAGTTAAACATTTGATTATAATTCATATATAATAGTATTTATTCTGTCACAAATGCGTAGCAAGTTGCTACGCATTTCTGACACAATACTTGGAATTAATATTTGTAATTAGGTTTAGTTGAATCGGATAATAGTAAATTAGTTAACTTAGTAGTTTTAAAGGAATCTTTATGACACATTTGTGACAAATTTTTGAAAAAAGTAGGGTTGTTTTTATTTGTGTTGTTGTTGTGTCACAAATTTGACAAAAGATTAGGGTTTTATTTTTTGTAGGAGATGCGTCGCAAATATGTCGGAATTTGCAACACATTTTCTTGCTTTGGAAATATCCGTAGCAAAATGACTACTTCTCTACCAGTGCCCAACAACAACGAAACGAAAGAGATAACATAAGCCAAATAGGAAATTCTAATTCATGGCTTAAAGAAATAAGTGAAGACATAAAGAAAATTAAATAAAAAGCCTACTACTAAGTGATTCAAACTATTAATTAACCCACTAAACACTACACCACTATGTATGAATATGCATAGAACATTGACAGAACATTGACACTACGTATCAGACCAATCTTTAATTAGATAGTTTCTATTTGGATTACTCACTAGTTAGTAACTATATAGTGATGTCAATGTTCCATGCATATTCATGGATAGTAGTTTTTACTAGTTTAGTTGGTTAGTTTACAGTTTAGGTACTTGTTTATTTAATCAATTTTGTCCTTTGTCCTCTCTTTCGTTGTTGTTTGGTTCTTATCATGACACCACAATGCATCGTCATATTTATTCCATTTTACCATAGATTCTATTTCAATATTATGTTGTGTAACATAAAAATTGAGTTATTTGAGCTCATCCATAAGCACTAAGAAGTTAACATACTTACTAATTATATAACCTCTTTACCTTGGGTATTATAGATTTAAAAGGTTAAAAGTTCACACTTTTAAAATGGTGATTGTTGCTTTTGGTGGCTATATCATTCACATCCCATCTTCTAAAATGGCTACATCCCTATAATTTGAGAAAAAAACTATAGAGTTTTTACTTAAACTTCGCACTTCATTTCATCCTTCAAATGGTGAAAATTTAGGGACTTACTTCTCAATTCTCGTATTTTGGTATTCACTATTTATTCCTCATATTCATTTTCTATATTATTTGAGTGTTTTTATATGGAAGAAAGATATTAGAAATGAGATGTACGGTTTTAATTGAATAAAGATGGAGATAGAACATGAGATGTATGAGTTTTCTCAAAAATGAATCTAACGGTATATGGTGTTTGACCCTCATTAAATCATTAAATCCTTACAAGTGCAAGATAAGTGTTATATAGATTTAACAAATTGTTATTCATTTTTTTAATTAAATGATTATATATATAAATATATATATAAGTGTCCGCTAAAATGAGAACCACCTCGAGTTGTAAGAACCGTGAGAACTACTTGATCCGGGCGAGGTGAACCAATTTTTTTTCATAAACGTAGATGCATGTATTATAACAACATTTGTAAAAAAATTCAAAAAAATTCAAAAAAAATGTCGTGTGTGTAGTTTTGAGCACCACAAGTTTGTGTTTACGGGTACCGTAAATTTTCCGGTTAAATTTACGGTACCCGTAAACACAAACTTGTGGTGCTCAAAACTACACACACGAAAAAAAAATTTTGATTTTTTTTACAAATGTTGATATAATACATGCATCTACGTTTATGAAAAAAAATTTGGTCAACCGTGCCCCCTACGGTGTAGTTCTCACGGTTCTTAAAACTCGAGGTGGTTCTCATTTTAGCATTCCCATATATATATATATATAGGTAGAGGTTCCTGTAAAAAAATGTTTTTTTGTGAGAAATGTAAGAAAGAATCTACACTATTAGATCTTTGATCTAATGGTTGAGATCATAACGGCAAAATTGTAAATAATGTTTATTATTAAACATATTAATTTTCTAGATTAAGGGTATATATGTAAATTTAACATTTTTAAATTAATAAAGAGTTAAATGCCCGGATAGTCCCTGTGGTTTGCCATTTTTCACCTTTAGTCCCTAACTTTCTAAAATTACAGCTATAGTCCCTAAGTTTTCAATTTTCGTTCCCGGATAGTCCCTGTGCCTAACATCAGTTAGTTTTCTCAGTTAAGAGGGTGTGAAATGATAAAAATACTCTTTCCTTAAAAATGGCGAACCACAGGGACTATTCGGGCATTTAATAAATAAAATAAAAATAAAAATCTAATTAATAAATCAAATTTCAAGTGGGCCCCACAACCTACCCCACTCTCACCCTACCCCCTATCTTTTTCTTCACATTCATCACCCACCTACAAATCATCTGGTGCCTCATTGTTGTAACATAAATGCGTAGATATACAGAGAAAATTAAACCCGTCCTCCAATTCAAATAATTGTGCATTACATTCTTTAGTTGTTCTCATAGGTAGTAGAAATGTACCTAATTCGTATATTGTCATTGCAATCAAGGTGAACAGGTCGTCTCTTATCAATGTTGCGCTCATGGGCTTACCGTGATAACTGATAAGCTATGGTGCTTTCTTGCAACTATCAGAAATTGAAAAGCATGATATAAAATATTTTTGTGAATGTGCAACATTCATCCTCTTCAATTATCATATTTAGTTAGGAATCCTTGTTAAGCATGCTAAGGTTTAGATAAAACTCAGTTGATTTATTTCACACTCTAATTGACGTTTCATTTGAGCATAGCTTCTTTAAAAAATATCTTTCTTTTCTTGGTTTCCAGAAATGTAATAAAACGATGGTTGGGAATGGTGGTGATTTGCAGGTGAGTGATGAATGTGGAGAGGAAGAAGATGAAGATAGGGGGTAGGGTGAGGGTGGGGTAGGTTGTGGGACCCACTTGAAATTTGACTTACTAATTAGATTTTTATTATTTTTATTTATTAAATCCTCGGATAGTCCCTGTGGTTTGCCCTTTTTAAGGAAAAGATATTTTTGTCATTTCACACTCTCTTAACTGAGAAAACTAACTGATGTTAGGCACAGGGACTATCCGGGAACGAAAATTGAAAACTTGGGGACTATAGCTGTAATTTTAGAAAGTTAGGGACTAAAGGTGAAAAAATGACAAACCACAGGGACTATCCGGACATTTAACTCATTAATAAACTAACATTAATGCACATGTAACTTCTCCCGTCTTTTTTAAACGTCAATAACTTTTTATACTTAACTTTTAAAAAAAATTACATCATAATAACGAGCGTTTTTTTATCTTTAATATGAGTACCATATTGTTATACTTATATAGAGAAAAAAATATGTTTCGATCAGATGTTTAGTCCATGAATGGTGTTATATACTTACTGAATGATGTTATATACTTGCTGAATGATGTTACTGAATGGTGTTATATACTTACTGAATGGTGTTATATACTTACTGAATGATATTATATACTTGCTGAATGATATTATATACTTGTTGAATGGTGTTATATACTTGTTGAATAGTGTTATATACTTAATGAATGGTGTTATATACTTGTTGAATGGTGTTTATAGAGATCTTTTAAAAAAAATTATGTTCCTAAATTAAGGTGGCGGTTATGGGAAGTTTTTAATTAATTAAATTAATGATAAAATTACTTGTTTACCCTTTTGAATTAATTTAAATTTAGGACACATGTCATCTCCACAATATTTCTCACCTTTCTCACACTTTTAACCTTTTTTACAATATCCTTACCCTATATATATATATATATATATATATATAAAGTATATCGTACATTACGGCTTAACGTACTTCATGTACAACAACGTGCGTGATTTGTTCTATAACATGCGTGATTATTGTGTTTCAACATGCGTGATTTTGGATTGTGCGTGATTTTAAAATGAACGTGCGTAATTACCTGTCGTACGTGATGTACGTTAAGTCGTAATGTACGTTACCCTTCCTATATATATATATAGGATTAAGATCAAGAGTGAACAACTTCTTGAGAGTGAACTGAGTGAACTAATCTTGGCCCGTGATTATTTTTTTAGATTAAAAAGGTAAGATTGACATTACCTAAGTATGTTTAATTAAAATCCCTTAATTTTCTCATCTCTTAACTCTCTCTCTCTCATTTTTAGTTATTTCTCCACTATTTTTTTATCCATAGATTTTGTTTTAATTTTAACTTGAATATTGTTTTTCTTTTATTATCCGTATAATAGATATCATAACACATTGTTTTTAACTTTTTATAATTTTCAATAAACATTAAATAATTTCTCTGAGACCGAAATTGTAATTATTTTTTGGCATTGATTTTTTTTAATGTGATGAAGTTATTTATTTTTAAATACATGTGATATGTTTCATTTTCATTAATTTCATAATTTTTAGATGAATCTACTCATGTGCATGCTTAATATACTATATGTTGTTAATACACATATGTAACCATTTCTGAATATAATACACAGATGTATAAAAGACTGTACATATATGTATAACTAACAGCTGTGTATCTTGTATAAACTGATAGTTAGCGAGACTGTACACATGTGTATAAACTAACAGCTGTGTATATTGTATAAACTGATACTGGCGAGACTGTACACATGTGTATGCACTAACAACTATGTATCTTGTATATATGGAAACTAGCGAGATTTTAGGGATTTTGATTATATTGTTTAATAAATGCAATTTACAAAAGACACAAATACCCTTCTGTCATTTATTTTAAAGGGGGGTTACAACATTATAATTATAATCTTGTCATTGTTTAAAAATCTCTAGATGATGTAATCCAATGGCCCAGATTAGTTCACACAGTTCACTTTCAACCTAGTGTTGACTCTAGAACCCTATCCTATATATATATATATATAGGGGAGCGCTAAAATGAAAACCACCTCCAGTTGTAAGACCGCCCGTAGTGGGGCGTTTTTTTTAAAAAATTTTGCCCGAAAACGCCCTATAACGCCCAACCCCCCCATTACAGGGGGCGTTTTGGGGCGTGATTTTCGAAAAAAATTCCCCCCGGCGTTTTAAATATAACGCTTAAAATGAGATGGGGGGCCACTTTTTGACCGTTCTCAAACGGTAACATTCTTTATTTTTATTTTTTTAATTTAAAATATTCCCACTATAAATATATACCCCACATTCACACCTTTTTTTATAAAAAAACTCACTTTCTCTCCCACTTTCTTCTAATTTTTATAAAAAAAAAACCCACTTTCTTCTAATTTTTATACAATCATGCATCCATACCGCCCTCCTTTTGGTGTCCCCCCTAGACCCGCAAACCCGAACACAACCCAACCGCAAACCCCGTACAACCTTCAAGACATGGACCCGAGCTTTTTAACTTACGCGGCTTACTTGAGTGGCGCCCCTCCGTTTGTTCCTCCCACTTTCGGCTATGGTCAAGCCGGCGGGTCTCAACCGTCACAACCCGAAGCCGAACCCGATGTGGAAGTCGTACCGGAGACGCAACCCGAACCGGTGCAAGAAACATCGAAACGCGGCAAAAGGTCGCATAAAAAGAAGGAAAAGGACGCACCGCGGCGTACAAAAAATATCATTAAATGGACGAAGGAAGAGGAATTCGCGTTGACTCGGGCGTTTGTCGACATTTCGGAGGACGAAGAGACCGGTAACTATTTTATATAAATATTATTTTACTTATTTTGTTACTTTAATTTTTAACATACAACTTATATTTTTTTTTTTTGTAGCAAACTTTCAAACGGGCCCGGTTTTTTGGGATAGGGTTCGTGCACTCTTCTATAGGACGTGGGGTCAAGGCGAACATCGGGACAAAGATTCCATTTCTAGAAAATGGACCGACATCAACAACAAGTGTCATGCGTTCCAAGAAGTCTTCCAACGTAACTACGATAATCGGCCGAGCGGTGAAGGTGACGTGGGGGTTTTAACGAAGACTTTGGAGGAGTTCGAGAGGACAAAATGCCCTTTCACGTACTATAAGTGTTGGGAGCTACTACGAAAAAGTCCAAAGTGGGCGGTAGTTAATCCAATGACGTCTAGTAGTAGACGTCGGGCTAAAAGGTCAAAAACATCATCCTCCGTTGACCCGTCAACTCCAACATCGGATGCCCGCAATGTTGATTTAAATGAGGAGGTGGACGTTGACGAGGGAATTGAAGAAGAGTTGGTCCGACCCCCCGGTAGAAGAAAGGGAACCGGGAAAAAAACGGTCGAGTCGTCTTCCGATCTCGAGTTAAAGGGAGATTTCGAGGAGATGAACCGTCGTCTCCAAGACATTCGCGACCTCGGCTACAAACGTTGGGAGATTATGCAAGAACGAGTGTCCGAAACCAAAAACTTTAACGAGATGCAAGAGGCGAGGCAAATGGAAAAGGACATTGAGTTTTTGTCCAAATCGATCGACCACCTCCAAGGCGACGCGTTGATCCTTGCGCAAATGCGTCGACAAAAAATTCGAGAAAAATATGGACTCTAGATCATGTTATTTTTTTTAACTTTATTTTTTCTGTTTTTTTTTTATTTTCAGTTTTTTTATTTTTCAGTTTTTTTTTTCTGTTTTTCAGTTTTTTTTTCCCAGTTTTTTTTATTTTCAGTTTTTATTTTTATTTTTATTTCAAGTAATGTAATTTTATTTTTAAATTAATGAAGTTTTTTTATGTTTTAAATTAAAAAAAATAATTGTGAAATGATTGTGAAATGATTGAATGGGGGTTATTGACATAATGCCCCACTACGCCACTTTTTCTATAATGCCCCCTTGCTGACTAGGACGCCACATGTCGGATAATGCCCCATGGTGGGGGCATTATAAGGTGTTACCACTACACATGGTCTAAGAACCATGAGTACCACTTTCTAACCATTAGATCAAGAAGATAGATGGATGAGATTAAAAGTATTTAAAAATAATATTAAGTATTTTTTGTCTTATTGTGTCTTTAATATTTTAACCCAAAAGGGTATTTTAGTAAAATTACTCTATTTTGTCTTTTTGTCTTTATTGTTTTTTATTAGTTTTTTGTATTATTATATTAGTTTTTATTTTTTAAACATAACTTTTTTATTAAAAACATTTTTAAATTCAGAATTTTTTAAAAGATTTTTTATACTTTTTACATTTTAAGTTTTAAGTTAAACTTTTTACGTTTTTTAACGCGTCGTTTTTACGCCCGACTTTTTCAAGCGTCGTTTTTTTAACGCACCGTTTTTTACGCATCGTTTTTTTAATGGGCCGTTTTTTACGCGCCGTTTTTTCAAGCGTCGTTTTTTTAACGCGCCGTTTTTTACACGTTTTTTTAACACGCCGATTTTTACACTTTTTACGTTTTACGTTTTGCGTAAAACGTTTTACGTTTTGCGTAAAACGTTTTACGTTTTACGTAAGGCTTTTTACGTTTTACGTTAAAAAGTTTACGTTTTACGTTAAAAGTTTTACGATTTAACTTTTTTTTACAAAAACTTCTTTGCGCAAAAACGAACGCACCCAAAAATCGCAAACTCGGGAGATGTCTCAGATAAATCGTTATCATCATCGACTCGGGGGAAAAAAAATAAAAAACCAACAACATCAAAACAAAGTGTATCTCGAAAAAAAAAATGGGGTTTGGCTCAGATTATCTGATATTCAAAAGGTTGCAAAAGTGCGGTTGCAGGTTTAAAAAACCTACCCTCCGTCGTCCTTGCCACGCCATCGTCATCAAAATCGACGTTTTTTTTTCATCATCGCCACCCAATCGACCATATCAAAACCTACAGATTCAAAAGAACACAAATCAAAACCCACGAAACCCACCGCCACACCACCAAACCCACTGTCACACCACCACACCCACCAAACCCACTGCCACACCACCACACCCACCGCACATCGGAGTCGTCGGCCTCAAAACCCAACATCGGAGTCGTCGACATCAACCACTGCCACACCACCAAAACCACCGCCACACCACCAAACCCACTGCCACACCACCAAACCCACCGCACCCACCTTCGTTGCAACATCATAAACCCACCGAAACCCGAGCCGCTACTCCAACCTACAGCCCCAAAATTACTCGTTTTATAACATCTTTACACTCCAACATCTTTTTCAATAACCAAATCAATACCCACATAACAAATCTTCAAAAATTCAGTAAAATAAAACTAAACATCTTCATTTAACAACTTAAAAAAACAAACTTTCATACCTGGATTCACGAGTCAACTGAAAATTATCAGAAACTATGAACTTGGGTGTTAATCGGAGCCCCGCGGTGGTCGGGCGACAGTGGTGTAACAAAGAGGTGAGTTAGGTGGTTGCCGTGATGGAGGTTAATCAGAGATGGTCGGTGGTTGGTGGTAGTCGGTGGGTTTATGTGACCGGTGGTGGGTACGGCGACGAGGTGATCGGAAATCAGAGGTGTCGGCGGTAATGGAGAAGGAGGTGGGAGAGGGGATAAGCGGTGGTGGGCAGTCGGGGTGGGTATGGTCATCATCATCATCGACGGCTGGTGGGTGGCCGACGATTACTGTAGAGACGAAGGGGGGGGGGTGTTTGGCTGGTGGTTGTCGCCGTAAACACCATCATCATCGGAGAACCGGGGTGGGTACTGGTCATCATCATCATCGGCCAACCACCATCAACTTCACAGGTTTATGTGTCTCTTGATGACATAGGGTGAAGACACAAATGAGGAAGAAGACAAAGGGTGAAGATTTAAAAGGAAGAGAGAGACGGGGATATTAAAATGAAGAGAGATATGGTTAGATTTAAAAGGAAGAGAGAGAGGGGGTGAGATTTAAATGAGGAGAGAGGGTGAGATTTGACATTTGGGTTAAATGACCAAACTACCCTTTTTGTTGGCAATATATGATTAGTGGAGAGTGGTTCTCACGGTTCTTACAACTGGAGGTGGTTTTCATTTTAGCGGCTCCCTATATATATATATATATATATATATATATATGGAGGAGCTCATGCGAGAACCACCCTTATTGTGAGAACCGCGAGAACCAATGTGAACACAACCTAAAATAGCTAAAAAACCCTAAAAAAACCTAACCCCCCCCCCCCCCCAAAAAAAAAAAAAAAACCTAACCCCCCCCCCCCCCCCAAGCTAAATGCTAAAAACTAAAACCCCCAAAAAACCAAAAAAAATATAAAAAATTTTTTTAATATTTTTTATGTTAAAATCGATACTTTTAGAAGCAAAAAAAAATTAAATTTTTTTTTTTTGCTTCGAAAAGTAGCGATTTTTTCAAAAAAAAAAATTTGTGTGATTTTTAGGTATTTTTTGTTATGTTCACATTGGTTCTCACGGTTCTCGCAATAAGAGGTGGTTCTCGCATAATCTTCTCCCTATATATATATATAGGGGAAAGATCCACTAAAAAGTGGATTTTGCATAAGTAGCCTAAGAAGGATTGTGATGATAACATGCGGCACTCCTAATAAGTAAGAATGAAGGGCATTTTGGTCCTTATAAATAGAAGTGAAAATGACATGTGACATCCCTTTTGATTTTTAAAAATACAACAAAAAAAATATAGTACAAAAAAATCTAGCACAAAAAAATATAACACAAAAAAAATATAGTACAAAAAAATACAGTACGAAAAAATTCAGAAAAAAATGTAGTACAAAAAATCCAGCACAAAAATTGAGAAAAAAAATTAAGACAAAAAATTCAGCACAAAAAATTTAGCTCAAAAATATAGTACAAAAATCCAGTACAAAAAATGTTATACAACATAGAAATACAACACATTTTAGTGGGTTTTTAATCTTTATATTTTATATAGCAATATGGTACTCAAATTAAAGATAAAAAGGCGCTCGATTTTACGGTGAAATTTTTATGAAAAAATAATGTCGTATAAAAAAGTTATGAACGTTTAAAAAATGAGGGTGAAATATGCATGTGTCTTGCATGTGGAGAGAGAAAGTCTATAAATAGGATTTTCTCAAGATAACCTTGTACTCTTCATTTCTCCTACACTTTGCATCTTAACCATTTATTTGAAAAATGAATCGTTAAGATTACTTCTCATCCTACTTAGGCAAAATAAATTTTTTATTTGATCTTATATATATATATATATATATATATATATATATGGATCATGAGTGAACAACATCCTTATTTGTGAACAATGTGAACTAATCTCAACCATTCATTTGTTTTTTTGATGTAAAGGATAGGATTGTAATTTTACCTTTATTTATTTTTTCTAATTAATTTTCTTTTATGATTCACCAGTTACATCTCCTATAATTTCGGAAATAATAAGATTTCCTTTGATTTTATCCAAGATTCAATCATATATTCTGTTGACATTTTCGAAATTCGCTTATATCATCTTCTTTTTGTTAAATTGCGAACATGATTATCGAGGATTCTAATAGCATCGAATCAAATAGCCAGGACGCAAGACATAGTCCAGAATTCAATCTTGTCTTCTACACAACTATGAATCGTCTAGGTTTTCAATTTTTGAATGTTTGTTTTCGCTAGATAGATCATTTTTTTCGAACAGTTTTAGTGAATAATTCATTTTTGAAACTGAAGCTTTATGATGATCTTGATGATACCTGGAAAAAAAACTGTTTTGTAGTTTCGGTTTTATAGAATAGTAGAATGTTATGTGTTGCCAGCATTATTGTTTTATATGATACACTGATGTATAACAATGTTTTTTAAGATACCAACTGCATGTAAAACCTATGTTTAGATCATGTATGTTACCAGTGATATTCTTGTGTTCTGAAGGTATTATTCGTGTGTAGAATAAAATCTGATTTTTTGTGTCGTTTTTTATACAATTCTTGAATTTTATGTATTGCCAGCATGTTTTTTATAGATTCACTGATGTATAAGAATGTTTTAGGAATATACCAACTGCAAGCACAAAAGACCGAGTGGGCCACGTGAAAAAGCAAAAAAAGCTATGAAGAAGCCACGAAGGAAATGTATTTTTTGTGGGAAAAGGGTTAGAAAGCATGAGACAAGGAATTACCCTATAAAAAAAAAGGCAAGACAACTAAGGATGATTCATCTACTGACGAAGACGAAGAGGAAGAAGAAAATGAGGAAGTCATAGAGTCAGAATCCGAAGAATCGGAAAGTGAAGACAACGGCAGCCAAATATAGAATATGTGTCGAAAACATACATTATTTGACATCAGCTTTCTATTTTAGTCTTTATAACACTTACGTTGGTGACTTTTTTTAACTGCTTCGCAAATTAGATAGTTTACATTTTTCATTTACTGTCTTTGTAATGTTACCAACCGGCTTCATTATTAATTCAAAAAATACTTTTATTAAAACAAGCAAACACACTTGTGTGTGTATTTTGGGGAAAACATTTGTGTATACATTCATGTACACTAGTGTATACTCAGAGATAAACCTGTGTAAACTCAAAAAAATACTTGTATTTG
The DNA here is from genome assembly GCA_030545235.1 of Helianthus tuberosus. Classification (NCBI taxonomy): domain Eukaryota; kingdom Viridiplantae; phylum Streptophyta; class Magnoliopsida; order Asterales; family Asteraceae; genus Helianthus; species Helianthus tuberosus. The sequence goes on along the minus strand of CM060396.1, from coordinate 26,103,719 downwards.
TGTGTTAACACAAATGCAGCAACTTACCCAGAACATTAAGATAAAAATACATTGTACATTTATGTAAAAAAAAAAAACCCAACACCAGAATAACATTAAACCAAACAACCAAATTTCCAGTTTCCATCATAAAAAACACCAACCAAACCACGTACCGACATATCGAAAAATCAACACACATACTCATAAACATATTATTGTCTACATAGAACGTTTTAAACGTTAAGTCTATTCGCCACATTGTATGCAACCGTTTCACCCATTACTTATCTCGGAGCGTGTTAGCACGAGAGCACACAATCTTCACAGCATACTTCTTTCTTAATCGGGTTAAACACGACTTTTTCGAGCACCATCAACAGAGCACTAGTGAACTTATACAACCGTTCCGCATCATCATACTCAGTGTTACATAACACATCTTCATTCTATATTATATGTACAAGAAACCAGATATATGTTAATGTTTTGTTGTACCCATTTATTAATAAATTTTTTCAATAAATTAAACATAATACTTACAAAACAAAGTGTCTGGCAGAAAAGACGCGGTTTTTGTTCGCTTTTTTTTTCTATTAACCTTTCCATAATTAAGCACTGAAGCAAAGCAATTGATAATTGCATCTCCTATCCAACATCTTTCAATTGAAAGTACATTAGACCAACTCCAGACTCTGTTAGGAACACCATTTCCCTGCTCAATTAATTGACCGAACGGTGTTAATATCGCTTATGTGCACAAGTGTATTGGTTGATTATACACATGTGTACATTTTACACATGAAGAGATTTTTCTAGAGAAAATTTTATCATTACAAAACCCAACATGCGTAACCCTGTGTATTTTTTAATTACACCAATGTATACACACTTCAATACACAAATGTACACCCACACGTACACCTGTGTACTTCTTCCAAAAGACCCCTGATGCACAAAACAGAGTACAACACACACGTGTACATTTGCATAACCCTATGTCTATTACTCTGTACACCAACGTATAGACCCTTGATACACAAAATAGCACAAACACCTGTTTACACAAACAGATAAACGATATGCATCAGGAATTTGTCTAACAAACGAAACCCCAAAAAATACAATAAATAATCATTTTCAAAGACATTTACACAACGCAGTGTATGAGGATTCACATAGATTACTGCTATACACATGTGTACACCCAGTGATTGGTAACTCTGAACAACGATATACACAAGTGCATATCGTCATTGTGACAACACATTACCCAAAACAGAGTACAACGACAATTCTTATTCAACTAACCCTAACCTTCAAAATTAGTACTGTTTTAATCGATTAAAGGCTACTCAAAACACAACATCAAACCACATTGAACAAACTTTACAACTTCAAACTAATTTTATACACAGGATGCACGAAACCCTAGCTTCTGATTTCATATAAATCAAACGAAATTAGGAAACATACACATACGAAAACGATGTACTGATTATTGTCTTACCGATGCTTGGATTCCGTTGATTAAAGCCGCCGATTTGCCGCACAGGATGTATCAATGAATGCAGAACCCAATCGCCGGAGGTTTTAAGAAGAAGGAATGATATGAATTCTATTTTCTGAAGAGATTGTTATAATCTCCACCCAGAAAAACAATATGCGATGATTAGGGGAGAAAAATCTTTGAAATAGTCTTTAAAACCTCTTCAATTTTCCCAGTTCCCAAAATTATACTAGGTACAAAATTACATTACTAACCCTATACGACTTTTGAGTTGTTATATATTACATCATATTTACAACATTGCCATTAGCAATAAATCTCATCATCTAGGAAATGAAGGGTCAAGATTTGTTCACTTTGTTCACAAATAAACAATTGTTCACTCTAGAACCCTACCATATATATATATATATATATATATATATAACTTTTTATTAACTTAAAGATAAAATTAGTTTTAGTTAACACTTTAACATTTATTCATTTTTGTAAAACAATAAACCAACAATCTATATATAATAAAGAGTTAAATGCTATTTTAGTCCCTGTGGTTTTGGTCATTTTGCCAGTTTAGTCCAAATGTTTCATTTTTAACCTGTGGGTCCAAAAAGGTTTCACAGTTGCCATTGTAGTCCACTGGGTTAACTTTATCCATTTTTTCTGTTAACGAGAAGGCCAATTCGGTCATTTTATATGGCTGAATTTCCCTTTTAGTTAACAGAATTATATACAAAATGACCGAATTGGCCTTCTCGTTAACAGAAAAAATGGATGAAGTTAACCAAGTGGACTAAAATGGCAATTGTGAAACCTTTTTGGACTCACATGTTAAAAATGAAACCTTTGGACTAAACTGGCAAAATGGCCCAAACCACAGGGACTAAAATGGCATTTAACTCTATAATAAAAGAGTGTACCTATCCACACACTCATCTCACTATCTACACACTCAAAAATGTGATTTTTGTCTTTACATGCACACCCTGCAGTGTCGAACTGTGGCCAAAACGAGGCGTTTTCGTCCGATTAACCAGACAAAGACTGACGGGTGTCTGACGGGTCTGTTGACCGGACCAAAACGTTGAGCTTTGGCCGCGATTTGGTCCTGTCAACCAGACAAAAGACTGATACCCGGTCTGGTTGACAGGACCAAAACGCGGCCAAAGCTCGGCGTTTTGGTCCGGACAACAGACCCGTCAGACACCCGTCAGTCTTTGTCTGGTTAATCGGACCAAAACGTCCCGTTTTGGCCACAGTTCGACACTGCAGGGTGTGCATGTAAAGACAAAAATCACCTTTTAGGTGTGTAGATAGGCAAAATTGGTGTGTGGATAGTTTGGCCCTAATAAAAAGGAAATTGAATGAACAGTAGTTCATCTAGGGTATATTAGAATATAAGGTATGGGGTGGGGGTTGTGGCGTGGGTTGGGTATAAACGCCCAAGTCACCATCTCGGGTGGGGACTGGGGGGTTTCGGCGTGGCCCCTTGGCCGGGGGTTTTAGCACGGGCGTTGGGCGGGGCTATCAAGATGACATGGTGGGATCGTTGGGCTAGCCGTTGGCCAACGACTATGTGTTTAAAAAAAATTATTTTTTCACTATAAATACTCACACTTCTATTCATTTTTTTTACCACAACTACTAAACCTCTTCTATAATCATCTCTATCTTATTTTAAAAAAAAAATCTCATCCAACCACAATACGAAAAATGAATCCTCATAATCGTGGTTTTGACCCGAACAATACGTGGGCATTCCAAGAAACACCTAGCCCAGCATCCAATCGTCCAATTGCTCCCTTTTTAATACACTCCACGATGCCGGATATAGTTGGTTACGCATCGTTTATCTCGAATCGTTTGAAGAATGATGTGGGTCGAAAACACCAATGCCTTTCGCGCAACGCGCGTCATTGAAAAACACTAGTTATTGTTATTCTGACGGAGGATAACAAAAATCACACACCTTTTTGGAATTGCTTTATTTCATTTCTATATTTGGCATAGTGTTAGCACGAATATATTCTTGTTTTCATATATTTTCAATTTTGGTATATATGCTATAAATTATAAGAATATATATAATCTCGTAATCTTATGGAGCATTTAAGTATTCGAATGCGACACATTAAACTAATTTGCCATCAAGTTTTCCAGAATTCTATATAGCAATGTTTGTTTTCTGTCAAATGAAATACATTTAAAGTGTTGCATAATAATTTAAAAAATAAATAGATTAAATAATATAAAATAAAATACTAACTATGACCATAAGCCAAAAACCAACTTTGTAGTTGTTTATTTTTTTTAAGAAACTAGGATTGCGACACCCGCCGCAATGCGGCGGAGATTCTTTAGTTATAACTAAGTCGATCTAGGACCCGCACGTTATGTTAAACTTGTCAAACGGGGAAACAATAGACGATGTAAAAACGTTCACTCACACACACACGCACGTTGCGTCGTGTTAACTCGCAAAATTTAGAACGAAACGTAAAAACGTTAAACCAAAGACGCACGTTGCGATGTGTTAAGTCACAAAATTTAGAACCAAGCATAAAGCGAAAAATTTGCGGAAAATGAAAACTATAAATGAACAAAGTTGAAAGTAAAAAAAGTTATGAGGATAGATTGCAAAAGATAAAGAGTTTTGGGTTAAAAGTAAAAAAAACAAATAGTTTTGAGTTAAAAGCAATTTATGAAATCATTTTGGGTGAAAAGTAAAAAAAATCAATTTTTTTGGAAAACCCCCAAAGCCAACGTTACAACAACCATATGCATAACCATTTTTTCTTTTAAAACCCCCCAAAGCACTTCCCGCGTTGCGGCGGGGTGTAAAACATTGTCAAATAGTACTAATGTCACACAACCGTCATCGACCACCAACACTGACTCGACCTAGGATATGCGTGTTGTGACGAACCTGTCAAACATGGAAAAATAGGGGTAAAAACGTTGAATCACAAATGCACATTGCGTCGTATTAACTCGAAAAATTTAGAACTATACGTAAAACGAAAATTTGCGAAAGATGAGAAGAAGTACAAGTGACAAAAGTTGTGAAGTGTTTTGGGATAAAGTTAAAAAAACAAATTATGTAAAGTTGAAATTGTAAAAGGTAAAAACCTTTGGGTTAAAAGTAAAACTTAAACTTTTTTTTTTTGAAAAACACACAAAGCACAATGTACAAGTAATGATGCACAAAAAAGTTGCAAAGTTATATATGGAATAATAGCCTTAAACTAACCCTCTTATTGCAATGATAAACATGAGTCAATACGATGGTTAAATGGTTTTATTAAAAAAAAATAAAAACAATAAAAATCATAGATTTGTATTTCCAACATTACGATTATTTAAAAAGTTTAACGAGTAGTGCTTTCAGAAGCATACTGGATTGGACGGTTAAACCTTCGAACTGTCTATAAACACTCATCTAATTCAACTCTTTTGAACTACCTTTATTTGGGTCAGACTCTTATGACATCAACAGGTTAAACTAGCGAACCAGATTGATAGTTTAAACTAATTAAGAAAAGTTCTTTAAAATCTCATTTACTGATCATTTATTACTTTATACTACGTATTTAGTTAACATTACATATTCACATTTTCTTATGAGTTAGTTTGGTATACATTTTTTTGACATGTTTTCTTATACTTTTAATTACAACCTAATCAATCTTCACTTGCAGAGTTGGAGGGATTTGAATTCATAACATTTTTCTACGGGACAATTATAGACAATACCGACAATTATAGACAATACCAGAAGGGCTATAAGACGTTTGGATGTGGTTTGGGAAAGCTAATCGGGAGGACGACGTGGAGGGGGACCCCGACGGGGAACACCACCCCCCGTCCTATGATCGTAACAATTGGGGAATTTCTCCCGTCCACCCGAGGACAATTTTTCTAACAGTTTGATTATGTGACCGTTGTAAATAGTCATATTTAAAAAAAAATTAAAACCTATTTAAACCCCATTTTTATCTTTAAGCAATCTCATTCCATTTTCAAAATAACCAATCTCAAATCAATTTTCAACATCCAAAAAAATCATGGACCCGAGACGACCGAACCCGCCCCATGCTTTCCCAACACACCCGCTACTCCCTCGACCCAACCCGCACTCGTATACAACACGGCACTGATGGAGCCGTTTTGATTAGGCGGTTTTAGTCAATCTCAAAACCCTTGACAAATACAATACCAACACCACCACCATGTTATGCAAATGCAATCGCAAGGCATACAAATGCCACCGTTCCAACCGTTCACTCAAACCGCACCCGAGCACGATTTCGTTTCTTTAACCGCAAATGACGATGTTATACCCGAAACGCAACCACAAACCATGAAGACTATGAAGGGGGGAAACACACTCTAAGAGATCTAGAAAAATGAAGCGGGTGGTTCGAATGCACGTTGTGCTATCAATATAAATGATGACCCCGAGTTCGAAGATGAAACTCTAACTCCTGAATCAGAGCGACTAACTGGAAGGGATCGTGCTAAAAAAGTAGCCGCTTAGAAGACTTCGGGTTCAAAGGGAACGAGCTCGAGTGATTCATCTAAACTTGATACAATTCTACAAATAATCAACCATTTTATAGGAGTGCAAGAGGATAAGTACAAAAAAAGAGAAGGAAAAGGAAGAAGGGACAACGAGGGTAAGGGAGAGAGTTGAGTTTAATAGGAGGCGACTCGAATTTGATATACAAACTTAAAAAGCCAAAGAATTTTGATTCATGAGAACCGACATCAAAAGTGTACCCGAAAGAGACCGTGCGGTGTTCTCAAGGATGAAAGACAAAATCACAAAGAAATAACTAGGAGGAAGTGGAAGTGTGCTTTAGTTTATTTTATTTTTAAGTAATCTTTTTTTTTAATATTGTCTTTTTTTTCTAGGATATGTAATTTTATTTTTAATTAATGAAAACTTTTTATATTTTTATTTTTTTATATTTTTAAGAATGTTGGTATTAAAAAATAAAAATAAAAATGGAAGGTGAAAGAATGGAGAACCACAACCCATGTTTGGGGGATGATGATGAGGTGAAAGAAAGGATGACGTGGTGCTGATGTGGACATGGGGAAAGGAGAACCATACCCCATATAGCATAAGCGATTATATATATATTTTTTGAACGGCCAACATAATCAATCTCGAGCACTCTCGGGCACCCACTGGACCAGACGGAGTCTTCCGAGAGTAACCCGAGTCCACCATCAATTCCGGGGAAAACCCGCTAACCCACCCACCCATAGACACGACGGTGAAATTACCGGTAAAACTCGTTTGGTTCAAGGATCGAACCCAGGTTCCCTGAGTCTCCTATCATTGTCTACCAATGTCTCACCCTGCACCAAATGGAAGTTGAACTTGCATCTCTTAAGAGAAATGCAAGCCTTCCACCACTTGATCTAGAGATCATTCGCGTCTAAGCGATTATATATTACCTGACGCAACTCTTCACCTACTTCCTAGTCTGATTAATGCACTGGTCCAACTATGAAAAGATTATATATTAGGAAGGATATGCATATGGATCAGTTTTTAGCAATATGATCTAAATTTTTAAAGATAAAATCTGATTTCATAATTTACTCTTTCCAATTTTCGAAAATCCAAAATCCATAACAAAATATAAAGTAATAATATATATGTTATGAGTTTTATTATATTAACAAAAATGTGTCCTTTCAAAAAAAAAAAACAAAAAAAAAAAAACAAAAATGTGAAAGAGTAAGGTAATCTAGTCAGTAGTTTGATCAGCGTATCGGTCTCGTTATGAAAAGATCTCAATAATTCAATTAGGTGGAGTTTGTTTTTTTTCTAAAAACGATCTGCGCAAGCTCTTTTATCTGCGCCACGCAGACGTTGTCATCTACATACTGCTTGTTTTTCCGAAGACGTTTCATTAAAAACGTCTGCGCGAGCTCTTTTAGGTGCAGACTTGACCCAACAATTTTTAAGATCTTCCAAGGTCTTCAGAGGGTTAAACAACACCACCGTCCACCACTACCCACCACCTTCTACCATTTAATTATTACATTATACTTTCAACTTTAAACATGTGTAATTTCAAAGAACCAAAAGTGTTGGGGAAATTTCAGAAACCGGATGATCAGAGAGGCGTGTAATCACTCTCAGAGCAAATTATTTCAGTGGTTCACCCGAATAATTCAATCGGATACAACTCTGATTTTGAGAAATTGAACCAGGGTATGTTTTTTTTTTGTGAATTGTATGAACCAGAAAACTATGATCAAAACCGTATGCAAATTTTGGGGTGTTTCTGCAGGTAACTGCCTCTGGCAGTTGTAATTCGAATTTTTTAACCAAACTGCCTTACAACTGCCTTAATTTTTGTCTGAAAAAACAGCTCGACCCCAGCCAGGGGCTCTGCCCCTTGGACCCCGCCAGGGGCTGCCGCCTCTTGGACCCTGCTCCCAGGGGCGCTGCCCCCTTGGAACCCCCGTAGGGTACGGGCTCCGCCCGTACTGTAACACCCTAATTCGTAACTGACTAAAGTCGCAGCGGAAAAATCGTACCATAAAAATTTCTTTTGTTACAAACACCTTGTCGCACTTAAATTTATTTTTAAGATTAATTCTTTCACAATAAATACATTTATTATACTCATTTTCAATAAGAAACCATAACCTAGCTTCACTCAATTACGTACTCAACAATTTCGTACAATCCATCTAGTGACTCGATCCTCGATCTCCAATCCTTGGATATCCTCATGACTGGTACTACCTGCGCTCACCACATAAAATTCCCAACATTAGTACGCATTATTAACATACAAGGTTTGTTCACGTTTACTTCTCGTTTTGTTAACTCTTTACATCCCCGCTTTCCCATCCTGTCATACCATCCGTGATAAGACTTCTTTGCTATTCCTGCATTACACTTATAACTCCGTGTACACGAATAAACAACATAACCACATAATCGTACCGAAAGACTTACATACATACTTAAACTTCATACACATTATCTCCATACATACATATGTACACACATAAATACCAACCTACATGCATACTTACATATATATACATCTAAATCATTCTATACGTATCTACACATACACATACCTACATCGTTACGTACGGTCATGATATCACACATACATATACATACACCCCTGCTTGCAGTATACCAAACTCATACATGCCTATTCTCCATACACATACCTACATACACCCACGTACTTGTTCACATCCTTATAAACATACATACGTATCTATTTACATACGTGCATACCCTTAAGATCACATAAACATGAATTAAATTAGACGTACGTGACTTAAAACGCCTTTAAACGAGCTCCCGGTATCAAATAAGACACGAAAACAATTTTTGGAGAAACTACACCCGTCGCGCGACGCGACGGGCCATCGCGTGACGCGACCCCCCTAAAATGACAGAAAGTTGCAGCTGGATTGCTGCATATTTCCAGCACATCCGGATTTTACGAAAACAAGCATAACTTTCTCGTTTGTGATCCGTTTTACCCGATTCTTTTTCCTATACGTCCGTAATTTAATTCTCTATCTAATGGAGTTAAAATCCAACATCCGACATAATAAAATTTCAGACTTTTAACTCTTCGACTTATTACCCTCTTACCAAATTTCGGCCCGTTCATGCATTCATCAACGTAACTTGTTTGTTTTACCATAACCTCTTGTAGACCTAATAATATCAGTGATATCTATCATAAATACTAAATTCTTGGATGTCTTACATCCTCTTAACGCATTATCGTTCATATGCTTATTTTGACCCGTTAAGGGTATTCGCGCATTAATTGGTCTATGACTAACAAAACCATACTCCACACTCCCATACTTGTCCAAAACGTTACACTAATCGAATAACTTGTTTCTAAACTACTTTCAAGATCGTTTGCTCAAAATACCCATCAAGGACATTTTGGTCAACTTTAAATCCAATCATTTACGACGAAAGACTACAACACATATTTGGCCCCAAACATCATGTTTAGTTAATTTAAACACCATGTTACTTAATCGAACTAAGAAGTGATTACGAAATCACTTACCTTATGCGTCCATGCTCGTATCCGATTCCTTGCCTCTTCTTGACCCGTTAACACATCATGCTCGAGCCCGTCTCGACGTGATTCCTATACTCTCATTTCATCAAAATCACGCTCTTATTAGCATACTCATTTGTACATGTTATCAATCATATCAATCGCATATTTCACACTTAACTTTCCTTAGTCATTTCTAACAAACATAAAACATATAATCACTTCATATCCCTCCCAACACATGTAGTTCATCATGTAATCAAAATGAACGCATATTAACATAACATGTATCAAACGACTTCCTATAATCCGGCTTTTACAACAACGAGTCAAATCATGTTTCTTATACTTAGTTGACTTTCAAAAGTCAACTATTAACCATATTTAACTATCGACTTATCATCATATACTCGTAACATCATAATCGACTATACGGACGACACTATATACACTTCATCATACACTTGATATGCGTACCACCTTTTAAACATAACGTACAACTAATTCATGCATAAATCTTCTAAACTCATACATAACCCATCAAAACCTACTACTAATCATCATGTATCATTCCCAAATAAACATCAAACATATCATCATCACATTTCTCCTAATTCATCTAACAAGTATTCATCATACCCACATAATACATCAATCTTTCAACAAGACTCGGACATGGGTGGTGATTCTAGTCATCATCTTCACCCTAACTAACGGGTTTCACCTCTAATCATCAAATTAACACAAACCATACGTAACCCATGTTCTATACGATGATTCTAACCCTTGTACATGATCAATTTCATATTAACTCACGGATTTGAACATAACCCACTTCACACATGATCACAAATCTTAGATTTAAAACATACCTTATGATCCCCTCGTGATGGTGATCATTTATCCATGCTCGGTTACGATTTTAAGCGTCATCTTGCCTTTCAATTTGAGCATAAAGATGAAGTTAGGGTTTGAGGCTCCATGGGAGCCTCCTGATCTTTCTCGAACACACGTATGTGTGTGTTTGGGTGTGGTTAAGTTATTTAATAACTAAACTTTCATTTGTTCCACTTTAGCCCGTCGGGTTTGCCTTTAAAACATAATTGACACTACATTCATTATTTAATACTTTTGACCATACCCTTAACTAGGTTAAATAGCCTAGTTATTTATTTCATGACGTGTCACATAAGAACACACGACAAATATTAACATGTCAATTTTTGGGGCGTTACACGTACACTCCGAATAATAATAACTCAAACAAGCGTGCACTCCCGCACCTCCTAACTTGCTTAATGTGTATTATTATTCGCTTTGATCACCAAGTCAATCCCCCGATTACACTAAAATATCTAACATTCCATCCCCATTTTAGCGTAATCCTTGATTAACTTGAACAAATTCACAACAATCAAACTTATGCATAAATGAAATATCGCGACGATTGAATTTCACATTAGTATATTACACATTCCAAATATTCGAATATAGGGGTGTCGCTAAGGATTGAACCCTTTCTATTCAGTGAATACATGAAGATAATATACACACAAGTTTACATACTCTAATGTTCTTTCTTGACACTATTTTTACTAGCCTGTGTCCCATCCTTCAATGAACATATCAAAGCCAAGTCCTAGCTTCTTGAAGCGGCTAAACTTCATGCTCATATAGGTAGCTCTTTATTCTTGCACCTGCATATGCAATTTTTCAAAGAACTATTAAGAAGAAAACCTTCAACCTCCTTTAACTTGCAGGTCTGAACACATACCTTGGGATGATACTACTAATGTGTTCCAATTTCTAGATGTTAAGCTTTCCACATTGAATTCAGCACCTAACGTCATATTAGGTGGGAATTGGGTATCTTAACACGAGAAATCTCAGGTGGACTTTAATCCCATCCCTACAGCCGCCTTGTGCACAAGATCTCTACATAACTCTTTGGTTAAGTGGTAGGCTAAATTCTGTTGAGTTCTCACAAACTCCACCAATATCACCCCTTGCGTGATGAGCTCACGAATCATGCTGTGTCTAACACCTAAGTGTCTAGACTTCCCATTATACACTTGGCTATATGCCTTAGCCAAGGTAGCAGCACTATCACATCTAATAGATATAGGTGATATAGGTTTAGGCCATAATGGAATTTCATAAAGCAAGTTTCTTAGCCACTCAGCTTCTTTGCCAGCTGCGGCTAATGCTACAAACTCAGACTCCATTGTCGAATCCGTAATGCAAGTCTGTTTCTTAGATGCCCAAGATATGGCACCTCCTCCAAGCAGAAAAGTCCATCCACTCGTGAAAGAATGATCTTCCTTGTTTTTAATCCAACTTGCATCCGAATAACCTTCTAAAACCGAAGGAAATCCAGTATAGGTCAACCCATATTTCATGGTTCCTTTCAAGTACCTAAATACTCGATTCATTGCTTGCCAATGACTTGCACCTGGATTGCTAGTATACCTACTAAGCTTTCCAACAACATAAGCTATATCTGGTCTAGTGCGCCCTTGAATATTCAAGTTGGCTTACAACTACACCTTCATTAGGTGAGAGCTTAAAAGCAGGATCCATTGGAGTGCTAACCGGAGAACTATCATGAAAATTAAACTTTTTCAATATCTTCTCAATATAATGAGATTGAGAGATAGATATGCCATTGTTCTCCCTTTTGATCCTTATACCAAGGATCACTTCTGCCTCCCCTAAGTCTTTCATATCAAAACAAGATGACAAAAATTTCTTTGTTTTATCAACTTGATCCTGGTCAGTACCGAAGATCAACATGTCATCTACATATAGACAAATTATGACTCCTTTCCTGGAATCATCAAATTTGCTATATACACACTTGTCTGCTTGGTTTAATACAAAACCATTAGACAAAACCACATCATCGAACTTTTGATGCCACTGTTTTGGTGCTTGCTTTAAGCCATATAGTGACTTAACTAGCTTACACACCTTATGCTCATTGCCAGGCATAACAAAACCCTCTGGTTGTTTCATATATATCTCCTCATCCAAATCACCATTCAAGAAAGCGGTTTTCACATCCATTTGGTGAATTACAAGATTGTGTATTGCAGCCAAGGCAACCAGCAATCTAATAGTGGATATTCTTGCTACAAGAGCGTAAGTATCAAAGTAGTCAATTCCTTCCTTTTGTCTAAAGCCTTGGATAACCAATCGGGCTTTAAACTTTTAAAATTGAACCATCTACTTTCATCTTCTTCTTGAAGATCCATTTACAACCAAGTGGTTTACACCCAGGGGGTAGATCAGACAGTTTCCAAGTGTTATTCTGCATAATAGAGTCCATCTCATCATTTATAGCTTCTTTCCAGAAAGCTACATCCCGAGATGCCATGGCTTCACTATAGGTTTTAGGATCTTCCTCAATATTGAAGCAATATTGATATTGAATTTTAATTTCATCTCTAGATCCTTCAACCAAATATAGCTGAAAATCATCACCAAATGATTTAGATTTTCTTGCTCTACCACTCCTCCTAGGTTCCGGAGGTGTATCCATCACTTGATCAGCCACTTGAGAGTTACTAGAGCTTGGAACCATATCTCTTGGACTAGGTATAGAAGAGAATCTATTCTCATCATACTCTGCAGTTCTTGCTTCAATAACCGTATGCACTGACACGTAGTCATTTGGTTCTATAACATAGAACCTGTGAGCAAATGAATGCTCCGCATACCCAATGAAAATGCAGTCTATACCTCTTTCCCCTATGTTCCTTATTTTAGGATCAGTGAGCCTCACCACGGCTCTACAACCCCAAACTCTCAGCTTATGCAGCTCAGGTGGTTTTTTATACCAAAGCTCAAAAGGGGTGGTATTGTTCCTTTTATTTGGAACCCTATTTAGCAAATAGCAGGCTGTCAACATAGCCTCACCCCAAAAGCCCTCACTTAGGCCCGAATAGGACAACATGGTATTGACCATTTCCTTTAAAGTCCTATTTTTCCTTTCCGCCACACCATTTTGTTCCGGTGTGTAAGGAGCTGTGGTATGGTGTATTATTCCAGTAGATTGGAAATACACCGGATCAAAATACTCACCACCTCTGTCCGTATGTAGGGTTTTGATCAACCCACTCCGATGAAGCTCTACTTCTTGTTTATAAATCTTAAACTTTTCAAGAGCTTCATCCTTAGCATGCAACAAATAAACGTAACAAAATCTAGTAGCATCATCTATAAATGTTCTACATATTTTTTATTACCTAGAGATGGTGTAGCATGAAAATCACATAGATCACTATGTATCAAATCTAACACTTTAGTTTCCCTATGAACATGTTGCATGAAAGGCTTTTTGGTTATCTTATTCAACTTGCAAACATGGCATTTATCATTGTTTATGTTAATAGGCGGAATTAAGCTCATTTTATACATTTCTTAAACTCTTTTATAATGTACATGTCCTAGTCTAGCATGCCATAATTCCGATTCAGTCAAGTTGTTTCTACTACTAGTTGAAGTATGCAATTTGCACTACTAGTTGAAGGTACATCATTAACATTACTAGTTGAAGCAACACAAACAGATTCATTCATAAACGAGACATCAACATTCAACATAAACATACCATTACATAGATAACCAAAACCAACAAAGGTACCATGTCTTGACAAGATATACTTGTCACTTTCCAATACTTGTTTGTACCCACAATTATTCAACACAATGCCACTAAACAGATTCTTTCGAATCCCGGGCGCATACAAAACATTGTTCAAAAGTAAAGTTTTTCCAGAAGTAAACACAAGATTCACAGTTCCTATTCCCTTGATTGGTTCAGTTGCAACATTCCCCATCTTGATGATAGATCCATCTTCGATTGGTTGAAAGTCTTTAAACCAACGAAGATCCTTGCATACATGACTCGTTGCACCCGAATCAACCCACCAAGCAATGTCATCATCCTGCACATAAAATGCCTCAGAAATTACTGACACATAATTCTGAACCGAATTATTAAATTGTACTAAATTCTGACCTTGCTTGCCCGGGTCCTTGGACCCGCTAGAACCATCATCATTCTTGTCTTTGAACCGGACTTCTTGTTATTCTTCATCATTTTACAGTCCCTCTTAAAGTGACCAACCTTACCACATTTCCAGCAAGGGTAATTCGGCTTTTTGTTTGAACCCGAATTGTTGTTTCCTTGAAACTTGCGTTTCCCTTTGAACCTACTGTTTCCTTTGGATGATTCACCCGTTTCAACCATGTTCACAGAACTTGATCTAGCTCGTTTCTTATCATCATTGACCAACACATTTTCCTGTGCTCTCAAGCCTTCTTCAATTCTGAAGTGGCTTCCAAGTTCAACCAAGGTTAACTCTCCTTTCTGATGTTTCAGATTATGTTTAACATCTCTCCAGGAAGGAGGTAACTTGTCAATGATACTCGAAACAGAGATGGATTCATCCATCTTCATATCATGTTGGGCAAACTGCCCCAGAATTCGTGACAATTCATGATATTGTTCCATCACAGGCCGTTCATCAACCATTCTGTAATTATTGAAACTACTGACAAGAAACTTCTTACTAGAAGAATCTTCTGCCATGTATTTGGCTTCCAACGTGTCCCACAATAACTTTGCAGTTTCAACATTTTGATAAACATCAAATAAGGGATCAGACATACCGTTCAGGATGTGGCCAAGACATATATAATTGTCGTTCTCCCACTTCGACCTCTTCCTGATTTGCTCCAGATTTCCCTCCTCCTGTATCTCCGGGATTGGAGTAGTCAACACGTACACAACCTTCAACGAAGTCAGAAGAAAGTGCATCTTCTTCTGCCATCTTCGGAAGTCCACCCCTTCGAACTTCTCCAGTTTGTTTTCCTTGATTGTCATATCCTTCATCGATCCGCTTGCCATCTTCACAGAAATTAATTTGATCTTTGTTGGGGAAATTTCAGAAACCGGATGATCAGAGAGGCGTGTAATCACTCTCAGATCAAATTATTTCGGTGGTTCACCCGAATAATTCAATCGGATACAACTCTGATTTTGAGAAATTGAACCAGGGTATGTTTTTTTTGCGTGAATTGTATGAACCAGAAAACTATGATCAAAACCGTATGCAAATTTTGGGGTGTTTCTGCAGGTAACTGCCTCTGGCAGTTGTAATTCGAATTTTTTAACCAAACTGCCTTACAACTACCTTAATTTTTGTCTGAAAAAATAGGGCGAATTTTAATAAAATTTTATTTTCTAAGGCATTTTTCATAAAACAATTTAATTAAAATAAAATTAAATTTTTGTCTGAAAAAATAGCTCGACCCTAGCCAGGGGCTCTGCCCCTTGGACCCCGCCAGGGGCTGCCGCCCCTTGGACCCTGCTCCCAGGGGCGCTGCCCCCTTGGAACCCCCGTAGGGTACAGGCTCCGCTCGTACACTCCGAATAATAATAACTCAAACAAGTGTGCACTCCCGCACCTCCTAACTTGCTTGATGTGTATTATTATTCGCTTTGATCACCAAGTCAATCCCCGATTACACTAAAATATCTAACGAAAAGTTGTCTACTCTGTCGGACATGGCTGATTTATCGGTCTCTCCCTATTTCATTGATCACCATTCTGGTTGCATCAATCACCCACTGTGATTGTTGTGTAATTAAATGGAATCGGTTGTAAGTTACAATGTGTCTCTAACCATTGATTGTTACATTGTGTCATTGTCCATCAATTTAAGTTACGTACGCACTTGTATTGTGTCCTTGTTCATCGATTGTAAGTTACATCATGTCATTGTGTCCTTGTACACAGGGGCGCAGCATAGGGGGCGGGAGGGGGCGGCCGGGGGCGGCCGACCCCCTGAACTTTTCACTCAGTAGTGGAGGGTATTTAGTTTTCGTATAAATTATTTTGGGTATATACGTTTTCGACCCCCCGTTATATAGAAATCTATGGGTATATACGTTTTCGACCACCTGGTCGGAAATCTCAAATTTCGTCACTGCTTGTACATTACACATCGATTCTTTGTGTATGTAGTTAAATAATACTATAATCAACAAATATAAACATTATAATCAACATATGCATTGTTAACTGAAATGTTTATTTATTTATTTATTAAGGGAATATGTCACAGAATAGTAACCAAGTTTCAAAACTGTTCTAATTAGGTCACTCGTACCGTTTTTGTCCCAATTAGATAACTTAACATTCAAATCGAGTCATGTCCTTTTTTCTATGTGTCAAGAAAAAAATGAAGAATAAGATGTTGTGATCGGATTATTATAATATATGAAATTATATTTATTAAAAATAAAAACACTTGAATTACATTAAAAATTAAAAAAACAAGTTACAATTCACGTCATCACTCAAAGTTAGCATCAAATAAAAGGGAAAAAAGAAACAAAAATCCTCATCGCCATGGTTACTTATGAAACGGATGAAAAGACCCTTAATTTTAATGAAAAATGAATGTTGAGTGACCTGATTTGAACACTTTTGAAACTTGAGTGACCTAATTGGAACACTTTTAAAACTTGGTTACTATTCTACAAAGGTTAATAAGGCTATGGGGTGTGGATGGAGCCCCATGGGGCTTTATAGGTGCCACGTAGGATCCCCGTCAGCCATGGAGCCCCCCTTTAATTTGGAGGGTGTGGATGGAGCCCCTATTAAACAAAATTAAAAAAAAAAAATCTTTGATTGGTCAAAAACTATGTGGCCCCACCTGAACCCGCGTTGCAGCTCGCCATGGTGGTAGCGGGCCTTCAATGGCGCCCCTTCAATGGCGGCGGGGGTGTGGTGCTCGGCGCTATGCATGCTTGTGTGGCAAGGGGGTGACGCCCCATAAAGCCATACACCCCATAGCCTAATAACCCTTGATTGTGTGCCCTTTATATAGAGCCAATTATTATATGTCCTTTCGTTAGAATCGCCGATCATATTTTGTTTGTCGAGTTTCTTACATGAAGTCCATTATTAGTCATATCACATGATCATTTTTGTTATATTTTGTTAATGGATTCAATGAATATTAAGAGCTTATAATATGATGAATCATAAGTAGGGGTGAGCAAGTTTAGGTCCGGACCGAAAATAACCGAGAATCGAACCGAAAATATACCTAACCTGACCCGACCCGAACCCAAGTACCTAGGTATTTAGATCGGTTCCAATTTTTCATATAAAATAGGGTCGGGTCGGTTCTTTTCATGGTGAAACCCGACTTGGACCTATGGACCGGAACCGACCCTATATTTAGGGTAGTGAATCGGTTCTGTATTTTATGTTTGATCGGTTCTCGGGTCGGGTCGGGTAATGGTCGGATCGGGTCGGGTTTTTCCTTTTGCTCACCCCTAATAATAAGTAAAAGAAAAAGTTACTCAAATTGAAGCAAAGAACATAGACATTGGAAAATGTTCAAATTTCAACAAACTAGGGTCATTAACCATCGCGCGTTGCGCGATTTTGATTGTGGTTAGCAAATATGATTCTAAACTATTAAAAGGTTGTTTTTAGATTTCTTGCGTTACATGTTTGGTTTGTAGGTTTATTGTTTACCAAGCTTTGTAACTCCTTCCTTGTGATTATTTCCGTGCAATAGATATGAAGGCATTTCAAAAATGGTTGATAATCTTCTGCACTGCGTAATCTATTCTTCACCTTCTCACAGAAAGCAAACTCATGGCTGTACAGACCCATCATGAACAAATGGTCAAATACCATTATATTTTTAGTCAAAAATATACAAATGAAAGATTTGATAGAAGAAGATACAAATACAAACATGCATATACAAATGAAAAAGAAATTTGTATGATCAACAAGACAACAGCTTAAAAGACAAAAGATCATCTCACTTTTGAGGGCGTCTTTATCATCATACGGGGCTGAACCTGAATGCACTCCAAAATCTTCAGCTTTTTTTTAAGTAAAACGCACTTCGTATTTTATTTCAACTTTTCACGCAGATTTTTGTTTTTTCGAGACGATCCCTGTTGCTATCGAGATCAGGATCTTTATAATCCTGGTCGTTATTTCTCCTATCCCTGCTCTCTTTTTCAGCACGCTTCCTTTGCTCCTTGTGAAGTTTCATAATCGTTTTATTATCCATATCCGCGTTCGGCGTTGATTCTCTCTCCGGACTCGCTGCTAATGCAAAAGATAATCAATCCCTTCGATTACTAAAATAAATAGATAATTTAGTCAAAATACCTTATCATGCTGTCCCGGTCTAAGTGGGACCGCGGCTGAACTCCGTTCATCGTATCGTAGATAGGGATGACGTAATGAAGCATGGTGTGTATATGCGGCAGCTGAAGCATCTGGCAGAAATCTTGTGAATTCATCGAGAAGATCGGGATGATCATCGAAAAGTGTAGCAACCTGCATAGGTAACAAACAAGCAATGAAATCAAAGATAATTTTATACATTGTCGAGAACATCTTTAGATAATCTTACGAAAATTCACCTCACTGTAAACTTCATTAATACCCTTGTGTTCCTTTCTGTACATGTTCAAGATGTCCAAAAATGATTTGTAGACTTGATCATTGTTTTGAAAACGTTTCTGCAACCAGAGGGGTAAAATAATTATAAAACATATTATATTACTAAAGTGCATGTTGAGAGAATCTTAAAAAACGAATACGATACCGGTATAAATGTTCTTCGGACGGTATCAGTTTGTTTCTTTTTGTAAAAAAATAACAAATCAACTATATTTGTTCGCTCGAATAAACCTTTTTCGTTGATTTTAATAACTACGTCACAACGTGTATTCCAAATTTACCAGTCGATCATATATAAAACATAAAAAAACATTGTTTTGAATATTAGATTCTCTTAATTAAAACTATTGTTCTTTCACCAAATAAGAAAAATGTTCCCACCTTTATTTTGTTTACCTTTGAGCTTTAAAATCTTTCATCACATCAAGAAACATGTCGTATTTCTCTCGCTGGTCTTGAAACATGTCTTTTTTGACCTCCTTCAAATAAGTCAACGCGTCATTGGTTGTGAGTTTCTGTGCACTGCTACCGCCGCAACCAACCCCCGCTCCTACTCCTGCCCCTCCCGCTGCTTCACCGCCTCCTCCCGGGGCTTGTGGTTGGCCATATCTTCAATTTTAAGATAAAAAAATGAACGCTTTATAGGTTAGCATTCGATAAAATGGTATT
This sequence comes from Helianthus tuberosus, assembly GCA_030545235.1. Taxonomy (NCBI): domain Eukaryota; kingdom Viridiplantae; phylum Streptophyta; class Magnoliopsida; order Asterales; family Asteraceae; genus Helianthus; species Helianthus tuberosus. The sequence continues at coordinate 26,083,971 of CM060396.1, read as the reverse complement.
ATAAATAAGCAAAGTGTGTTACATTTTATGAATTGCATCAGTATAGTATCTTTAGGTTTCTAATTGAGCGATTCAGCGGCTAACTAATGTGTGTTCTAGAATAATTTTTTGTGGGCCCTTATGCAGTTTCCTATAGGTTGTTCTATGACAGATTATGTTTTACCCTATGCAAATTTTGGGCTTTAACCCTAACAGCCAAAAAAATTAACATAGATAATATTATCAATTTACTTTTGCCCTTTCTCGGGTTGGTTTTCTAATAATTACAGTTCTGTCATGCTTATCTCATACTTGAACCCATGTAACCCTAACAGCCATAAAAAATACTCTACTTGGTCTGCACAGTTTACAATCACAGTCCTCACCTACAAATAATAAAACTTTTTTTTCGAACGCTTAATGTTACTCCTAAATTACACCAAATTAATCCTAATCTACAAATAATACAAACGGTTACTTTAGTTTAACCACCAATTCAATTACATCACCTAAATTTATTTTAAAAAAATCTAAAAATCTATCAAAATGAAAACTAAACCCTATAAAACTACAATCAGATTCAAACCTACAACTAATCAAAAACACAAAAAAATATATTTACTTTACACAAAAACAATAAAAATTAAAAAAAACCCACCTCAAATCACCACAAAACATACAAAAACACATAATCAAAGAACAAATGAGCACCATAAACGACAAAACTTAAACAAAGAAAACAACAACTCACGATTCTCCTCGGGAAGAACCAAATGGCCGCTTGAATTGAGAGTTAGCATAACCATCATCTCGTATTCGTTTCATCCCTGCATATAAGAAACGCAGAACAAGTTAGACGTAAATCAGAAACAAATTGGAGTAAATCTGCTTGAAAGGAAAAAAAAGAAGAATGATGGGGAAAAGGGGAACCTGTGAAGGGGGGAATGTATCTGAGTCACCAGAAATTGGCTGGAACCCTAGCTTCCTACCAGAACCGGACAGAAGCACCGTCAACCCTTGGATTAGTCGGAAAACACCATCACCGCCATTGAATGTTGGTAGTGGTGACACACAGTAGGTAATCGCAGATATGATGGCCTTGCTTGTACAGTGATTCACTGCAGATCAGAGCATCATCTTGCCATGAATATCATTCGATTGAATGGAGAATACAGATATTAGCGGTGGTAATGACCGGAAGATGCAGTTGAAGGTGTGTTAGGGTTTGTAAGATTTCTCAAAAAAGAGAAGAGAAGAAAAAGACAGAAGGGTTCGAACTGTAGCCTTTTGTATTGAAGAGGCTATACCAACCAGTTGACCAAATATGTAAATGTTTCAAATTGTGAATAAAACATGTATATATACAATAAAATTATCGAGTAGTTACTATTTAGTGGGAACTATTCATTGGCTTGTCTTTTTAATATATGTATAATATTTTAGTGTGGTGTTGCTGATCCCATTGTTACTGACACAACGATAGTGAAATGGTAGTGTTCGTTTCATTGAATGTAATAGAATTGAAATCGAAAATAGAATTTAAATTGGATTTTAAAGAGTTCTTTTGAAATCTCACAGTGTGGTTGATTGATATAATGATCTGTAAAATTAAATTGTAAAATATGCAAAATAACATAACTACCTTGAAATCTAATAATGTGTTTGGTTGATATAAGGGTTATTGGATCTGATCACCCCCAACTATTGGCTTTTGGCCGCTGGCTCTCTCAGCTTTAACTTTGGCTCTCACTATTCCAAACTAAACACTTTGGTTGCTGTGTCACCTCGTCGTTAAATAAACACTAACTGGGTTAGTTCTTTTTGCTGACCTGGCCATTTTATCCAACGTGGCAATATGACATGGCCTATATTAAAAATTAGTTTAATAATTCAGACTTTTATTTTAATATTTTTTTTATGACGTGGAGAAAAATCTGTTTTTTAATCTACCTAGTTAAATTTCCGCCCGCGCGTTGCGGCGGGGACCCAGTGACTGCAAAACGTGTGTGAGTAACGGCAAGCATATACCGAATATCAAAACATAAATAAAAATGTCGTGAAAAGGATAGTTAATTCGTAAAAAAAACGATTTTAAATAACCTAATATATAATAATAATAGGACCCACACGTCCTACACGTTGAAAATTCGGTTGTTTTCAGTTCAGTTATTACGGTGCTAACACGTTAAAATATGAATGAGCTCGGTACCGGTAACGACACCGAAAGTACCGATCCAGAAAATCATCGAAATTAGGTACCGGCACCGAAAATGCTCGGTACAATACGGTATGGTATTTGAAGGTAAAAATCAATAAATATAGGTATGGTGCTAAACCGGTGTCGAACCGAAAGTAACGATTCTGAAAACGCCAAAAGGTGGGTACCAAATTGGTACCGAAAATGATTTGGTATAGTAAATTTGGTTCCGATACGATACCGGTTTGATTACAGGATTTGATACGATTTGCTCATCAATAATCTAAATATCCAAGTTTATTTTACATGCTACAATTCATTCATTGCGTAAAAAGAAAAAAAAATAAAGCAAAATAAGTTGTTGTGTATATAAATCCTCATTCAAACGAAACACAGTTTACTTACTCTGTGTATGAAAAGTAATCTAAATTGTGCAATTACTTGCATTGCTACGTTGCTACAGGATTTAATGAGCTCGGTACCAACCGGTACCGAAAATGCCATTACCGAAATCCCCAAAAGTGGGTACAGGTACCGAATATACCTGGTACAGTACGGCTTGATACGGTTGGTACTGGTACGGCACCGGTATTTGAGGGTAAAACCCGATGAATACCAGTGCCGAACGGATACCGAAAATACACTCAATTTGGTAAATTTGATACCGTTACCGGTATCCGATACTATTCATTCATTTCTATTTTTATTAGTGTTAATTCATTTCTCTTTTTAATATTTATTATTTATTACCGTTCATTTCGTTGGTTTTTTAATGTAAGGATAATTAAAAATAAAAACAAAATACATTTTTTATATATAAGGCTCCACCCCCTCCTCTCTCCTCCCCTAAACATCACCACCGCCATCACCCCCACCACCTCCTACCACCACAACCTCCTGCCACCACCGACAAACTCAAATTCTATGTCCGTGTAACACCTCGAAAATTCACGTCCTATAATGTGATGACACGTGTCATATGTTTGAACGTGTGAAATAATGTTCTAGAAGGACTAAAGTTGACAATCATGAAAAGTGTGTGAATATACGAGTTCTAAATGTCAACAGTGAATAAATATATTGTACATTAACCCTACAAGATGCTCATACCTTCAAACGAATAAATCATGGATCATACAGAGCTAAAAGTGAGAGATTACAAACTACAGGGGCTAAATGTGTCAACATGTTTAAGTTATACCTCTGAGTGACCTTTTGACAAACCCGAAGCTTTGTAACGGTAAATTATGCTCACTAGAATCCACGATTAAAATTTAGTAAAGTTTCGTCAACGTATGAGAAAGTTATGATCAAATTCGTGTGCGAGGGGTTAAAGCGTCAACACTGAAAGTTAGGCCTTTTCGGGTAACAATAAAGTTAACCGGGGACTTAACAAAGTGGGTATATGTCTTGAAGCCCTTATACGTCAATTACGAGGGCTCAAAATGCAAGAAAATAAGGTCTAATCAAAGTTTGAAGAGCCAAGGACCAAAACTGCAATTAATGAAAATGTTGTTGGATGTTACCACATGCTCGGGTAGCGCGAGCTTAACAGCTCATGCAGTCGCGCTATGCGACTGCCATGTCTGGACAGATTTTTGATTTCCTTTGATCTTTGTCTGCCACAGCCCTTGTAACCTCCTTTAATCGACTTTGCCTCTTCATGCTTTACCCCTAGGCACCCCCTAAGCACTAGGAACATGTGTTGATCAGTTGTGGTGGGTTGTAGACTCATGTGTCAAGGATTTGTGGTGGATTAAACACTATATAAAGGACCATGATGTGCACCATTGTTCTTCACACCTTCCTCTTGCAATCTGATCATTTCTGGAGCTCCAAGGCACTCTCAAGTGATCACTAATCAAGCTTAGGACTCTTGTAAGTTTGCTTGACCTTTCTTAATTAAATTTTAGCTTAGTTTTAGCTTAAAAGTCAAACCGTCGTAATTAACGGTTGACTTAACGATTAGTCATTATTAGCTCAGTGATTAGTCGAAGTGAAAGTAGTTATAAGTAGGTAATTATGTGGGTAATAAACCCTCAAAAGGGTTCCCCCTGATTACCAATCTAACCAGGTCAAAAATCGGGTCAAACTTGCTAAGAAAAAGTCAACAGGATACTTAAACTACAATTTATGCATAATTAGCAATGTAGATCATATACAACCTGTTTGATCATTGTTATAACTTGGTAATAAGTGTAAGAACATGTCTAAATATGTTCAACCCGACAATTTCCTGTTTAGACCCGGTTCGAAACCGAAAGTCACATAGTTTGACTTTCACTTTGACTTTCAGTTCTGACCCGATTAGGCATGTTTTAGAAATGCCTCAGAGCTTTAATTGGACTAGGTTACATGTTAGTATAACCCTCTGTGATTATACACTTTGGTTCATTAAGTTATCCAATTAATATGCATGTTTCCGTTAATCGCTCATATGTTGACCATTATGCCCTTTTCACCTTAAGATGTGATTTTTGAAAATGTAAAAGAGTAGAAACTTTAATTACTGATATATAAACTTGTATGCAAAGTTTGACATCAGTTTGAATTGTAGATTGAGAGTTATGCTCATTATCGCAAATTTAAAGCTTTATGTTAATTAAACGGTATAATTAGCGTATAGCCTAGTTAAGCCTACTTTTTGAGATCAAACTTATTACCCACTGATGTAATATATTAATTTGGGATTTTTAAAGATTTTAATTAATTTTAGGCTGAGCATAACTAGTAGTCGTAAGCTTAATCCGGTAAATTGTCGGTTTTGCCCTTACGGGCCATAAAATGAGTTTTACATATCTAATCAACTCCAAACCTTTTGCTACTGATCACATATGATAAATAAATTATTTTAAGCCTCTTGGAAGTATAAAAATATCAGCTTTATGTATCGAACCCGTAAACGGCTTTTAATCGCCTTATTAAGCGTTTTAACGCATAGTATGTATTAAAACTATATTGAACATATACGGGTTGATACCTACTGATATTTTAGGCAAATTAGAATGTTTTAATAGTAAGCAAAGGTTGATTAACTCAGACTTCAGTTTTGAGCTTTTCGGCTTATGTGAAATTATCAAAATGCCCATACGGTGCATAGTTGGTTATAAATGATAGATTTCACACATATACTTTAACCTACTGATATAACTTGGAAAATTAAGTATAATTGCTGATTACATCAGGCCTGTAACTCAGGTTAACACTTAAACTCTTTTACAACCTTTAAAATGACCAAACTACCCCTACGGGGCATAGTTTGTGTTTAAATTCATTTCGGGCATAATAAATGATATCTTACTGATGTCACAATATATATGGAGCATATTAACTTAGGAAACCTGTAAATGGCTCTCATTATTACCCGTTACGCTTATTATGCGTTCGGTTCGGTTTATGTAACTAGTTCACGTAAACTAGCCTAAACGGGTCAAACCTTATCGGTTTTATCTCAAAATCCAGAATGTGTATGAAATACCCATATTAAACAAGTCTCTGAACTTGTCTGGTCTAAATCACATTCTATCCAGTCTTCGCTTAATCGTGCGTACGAACCGTGTCTTTGAAACTAACCGGTCTAAGCTTAAGCTTAACTGAAGACCCGTTAGGATTCTAATAGGTTATTAAAAACCTTCGTTCCAGATTAGGAGCCCAGTAAAAGCTATCTGTACTTGCTGATTTGATATACGGCTGGGATTGAATTTATATTTAGCTCAGGTAAATACTTTAACTTATTTTCCCTATACGGGGTTGGGTTACGGTATATAGCATACCGCTTGATCGGGCATCAAATCCTCCACCGTTGAGTGGGTAGTTGACTAATTTGATCGGCTCGTTTAAACAGTCTTGTTACTTAAAGCCTTTGGGGGGTTAATGACCATGTCCCGGATATCCTTGGCATCATTTTACGAAATGGCCACGACTTAAGCGCGGGGTGTAGGCGTACACTCGTCAGTGCACAAAAGAATAATGTGGTGTGTCTATTGATCTTTAACCCGGACAAGATCCGGGCTACTGAACGCACAAGGAACATGTAATTCGTTCACAAGATTATAATTTTAAATAAGTCTCCCAAGTTATAAAAGGTTAATTTTGCCTCTGTGCATTTTAATCAAATTATAAAAGATATTTTGTGCCACGTGCATCCAAACCAATTTTCAATCATTTTTCAAAATGAGTCAGTTAATTGTATTTACCAGTGTAAACTGACGTATTTTCCAAAAAGGCTAAATGCAGGTACTATACGAAATTGGCTGGATATTTCTCCTTAGCATCAATAGAAGTCTCGCAAGCTTAAGATGCTAAAAGTCTGTTGAACTATTGTCTTTATTTTATTTTCGATCCGACTGTGGATAAACTTCCGAATATTGTGACATTGATATTACAATATTAAATTCGGTTGTATTATATCTTTTTTTTAAATTTGCTTCCGCTGTGCAAAATAATTATTGTGTTGTTTGACTATTATGTTGCCAACCATGTCACGATACTCCCCCACCGAGCCCACCGGTGACATGTGGAAAGTCGGGGTGTGACAGGTTGGTATCAGAGCCAACACTGAGTGAATTAAACACTAACCTTTCGTGTTTAATCTCAGTTACACAATTGCACATATCTAAACTTCTAAGTCTAGACTTAACATAGGATTATTCTCAAATCCTAATCTGGAAATTTTTTGTAACACCCCGAAAACGGGTTTGGTAATTAAACCACGTTAATAATAATGAACGGGTAAAATAGCGTTAGTGGTAAAATTTACCCGGTGAATATTAGGACTTAGACAAACAATCCTAATATTAGTTATAAAATTTAATAAATGCTGGAGAAAACAATGTTATAAGAAGCCCGAGTTAACGGGACTTAAAATAAAACGGGTTATGACTTCCCGAACCCATTAAGTTAACTAGGAATGTTTAACCTAGTTAGTAAGTGGGGAATATTGTTAGAAATAAGTAGGTTATGCCCTACTTAATTAACTAACCAAACATGAGGGACCAAAATGGGATAACCTGAAAATGGTTTTAATTAAACTAAATAAAATAACACAACACACACACAAGTGTGTGTGGTGCGTGTTCTGGTCGACCAAGAAAAGGCTCCCAGGAGCCAAAAACCCTAACTCAACAAGATCCAGCAAATTGAAGGTCAAATTTAGCCCGAATCGGATGCATGAACACATATTAATGATCACCTAGTCGAGGGGATCACAAGGTATGTTGAATTTTATGATTTAGTGTTACTTTGAGATTATGATGAACAATCATAATCGAAATTCTGAAATCAATGTTGAATCTATGAGTGTTATTATGATGAAATCTTCGTTTAGAAACAAACCCTAGTTGAAAAACTTGATGAATTGGTGTCAACACTAGGGATTTGGTAATTACCCTATTATGTGCTAAGTGGGTTTATTTACAATATGATGAACACTCGGATTAGAATGTTAAATTGATGAATATTGATTGTTATGATACAAGTTCTTGATATAGTTCATGAACACTAGACATAGAGGTTAGATTTTTGATGTAAATCTTGGTGAAAATAATTAGTTATGAACTAGTTAGTAAATATGTAAAATTATGCACATTAGGTGTTTGTTAAAATGCCTAAATGAGAACTAAGTGTTGATAATGTGCCTAATTGAGTCTTGTGAACTTGATAGTGCAATCATATGTGTTAATTGGTGATTTGACTTTTAAAAAGTCAAACCGACCATTAATAAGATCGAATGATAATTTTGATAGAAAATACGTAAGATGGAATAGTCATAATTAATGATGACTAATATAACCGTCTTACGAATTATGATTATAGTTTGACGCTTGACAAGCTAGGTGGAGGCTTGGAAAGGAAGCGGGTCGAACGAAGCAAGTATGAAGGAAAAGCGTAATTCGGATGCAAGGTAAGTATATCTTACACTAGTCAAATATTTCAGAATATCCTTTTGTCATGTTACGAAAAAGATAATTATGACGTAAGCCATAGTAGGCCAAAAAGTGTTAAGAAATGGAATTATAAGTAAAGTGACCGCACGGTGTAAATCGGAGCGAGTCATATATACGAGGTGATAGTAAACGTCATCTCGCTAATATAATCGGTCAATTTGGCCAAACGGGTCAAAAGGTGTAGACACCACCTTTTGACAATATCGACTAATGATTTTGTCGAGTTATATGCTTACAGGAATAGATATCCAATGGGTACTCGCATATTTCTTAGTTAACAATTTCAAAGCAAGGTAGTAAAATCGGATTAATAAGTTGATCCGAGCCAGGTATGTATAATAGATCAACTCATCATTTAAAACTTGAAGTTCTATGAGAGTTAGGTAAAGTAAAAAGGGAAATTCGGTTACCTTAAAAGGTAAACCGAAGGATTTAAATTATAGACAGAGTATTTTGAAAACAAGATTTGGTTAAAAATGAGATTTTGGGCGTACATGGCTTAAGCAAGCCCTTCGTCGTAAAAGAAGAGTTAAAATGGCCAAAACGCCCTTGTAGGTGAAATTAAGCAAGCAACCCTTAGAAGTCGCTTGAAAACAAGTTTTATAATCAAGTCAATACTTTGAATAAGTATGAAAAGCGATTTTTGGTTCGAAAGTGCTTAAATACCCTTAACGGGTCAAAATAAGCATACGAGCGAATACGGGTTTAAATGGTGTAATAAACCTATGATTAGAACCTAATATAGTAGGCAACATTAATTTGAAAAAGTGTAGGAGATATAGAATCAAATAGATACGTTTGTTTGATAAAATGCGTAAACGGGTTAAAATTCGGTAAAAAGGTAACGAGGCGAAGGCTTAGAAGTCTCAAAATTTATTAAGCCAAATGTCGGATTTTAACTCCATTTGATGGAGAATTAAATTACAAACACGTAGGAAGAAACGGTAGGTCAAACGGACACGCGGTTTGAAAGATACGGAAGTTTTCGTATCAGAAACGGCAAAATGGAAAGCTGGAATGCAGGGGCCACCGTAACTTATGGTGCCACCGTAAGTTACGGTGGGGCTGAACTTGTTACGGAGATTACCACCTGTGTTACGGTGGGAGAACTTTTATTCAGAGGCCACCGTAACTTACGGTGCCACCGTAAGTTACGGTGGAGGCCAAATTCAAGCACATTGTTTTTGGGTCTTGTTATCAATGTTGGATTTACATAGTTTCCTCGTTATATTAGATATTTAGTTATCAAAACTAACTGTTAAGTTGGTTTTGAACACAGGTATATGTCGAGAGCCCGGATGAAGTTAAAGCGTCGAGCAAGAACCGAACACATGTTAAATAAAGCTTCCGCAAGTTGTTTCGTTCGTTATTCAGAAACGGCGAATTAAATCGCATTATGTTATATCACAATAAATTGTAAAAAAGTTTTTAACAAGCCCGTATTTTCAGTATAATCGTGATTGTAATTACAGGATTATGAGTTTAAATTATACGATAAACGTTAAATAATAACTAGGGTGTTACATTTTTGCTTCCAAATTTTTATATATACGTCGCCAAGCGAAGAAGCTGTAATAAGAATTCTCCACATCTGGAGCCTTGAAATGCTGAGCTTCGTACCGCGACCAGGATGAAACGTACAACCTCGGAGAAAGCATTCAGGAATTGAATGAAGAAGAAACTCCTTTTGCTGAAGATCGTTTCCTTAATAGTCCTTATAAGGACATATTTATCTTTACAGTCCCTTCGAGGACAACACTATTCCTTTCAAGTCCCGCTTAGGGCAACTTTATACTTTTATTTTTATATAGTGGAACGATTAAGTTTAAACTTTCATTCTAAACAAGAAATATTAAATAAATGGAAAATAACATTTCCTTTTGCAAGATCTACCATTATAAATAAAATGGCAAAATCTAAAAAGGACAAGACCTAGCTTCGGGTCATATTAAGACCGGCCAAGATGGCAGTTCCTCAATTTAGATTCAGATCCTTATTAACATTTCAATTTAGAAATTGTTCTGCGATAAATATTAAAAGAATCTTAAGAGTGAAACCTAGCCTGAGTGTCATTATAAAGACCTGGCCAAGATGGTAAGACCTGTTTAAAATATTCGTATCCAAGTTAACATCTGAAAACATGTTAACACTCCCGGCAGATGTGATTTGTTGGAAATCACACACGTTATTAAGGATTCTTCAAAAGATTCCTAACCCAGTTTAATGATCTCTGAATCCTGGGTTTACATCATCAATTAAGATGATCATATTTTAACCGTACGTGGTAAAATAGTGCCTACGGGCCTTGCTCATTTCTACATGAGCCAAAATACAGTGGTAGCTATGACTCCCTGTCAGAAAAAGGTAATGAACTAGGTTCAAACCTCAAATGCTTTGATTCTCTGAAATCATAGCATATAAATTTATATATGTCCTTGTGACTAAGCCTGTTGTGCTAATATATTTAAAGGCCTTGATTCTCTGAAATCATGGCTTATGATTTAAAAATTGTCCTTGTGACTAAGCCTGTTGTGCTAATATATTTAAGGGCCTTGATTCTCTGAAATCATGGCTTATGGTTTAAAAATTGTCCTTGTGACTAGGCCTTTTGTGCTATTAAATAAAACTGTTATTGTTGCTTTGATTCTCTGAAATCATAAGCTTATAATTTATAAATATCCATGTGACCAGGCCATTGGGTGCCACTAATAAAACTGTTAATGTTTTATAATTAGGATAAATTATAATAGAAATCCTAAACCTGTATGATTAACCAAATATGGTCTCTGTTTACCATGGTTAATGAATTTCCCTAAGGGGCAATTCCGTAATAAACATCCCTTAGAAGGGAAGTACCTACGGGCTATAGTTAATGTCCTCTGAGACTAAAGACAGTGGTAGCCTACAAGCTCCCTGTCAGGAAAAGGTAATGAACTTTGATTCAAACCTTAATGCCACGATTCTCTGAAATCATGGCTTATAAATTTAACTTGTCTACGCGACTAGGCCATTTGTGCTATTATTAACTTATGAATTAGGATTTATGATAAAAATCCTGAATAAAATAAATATCCTTCCTTCCCTGTCAGTATGCATTTTAAAAGGGAATCTTAAAGTTGAAACCTAGCCTACGCGGCCAAGATGGTGAAACCTACTCAAGGGATTCAGATCCTTGTTAACACCTAAGAACGTGTTAGCACTCTTGACAAATGTGATTCGAGAAAATCACAACAGTCATCCTTATATTGGATTCTTCCAATTCTCTTATCTAGCCTAGTGATTTAGGAATCATGGCTTATATCATCCTATAAGATGATCATATTATAAACATCCGTTAGTAATGAAGTGCCTACAGGCTAAACTTGTTGTCCGATAAGACAACGACAGTGGTGGTCTTTGACCTCCTGTCTAAAATGTTGGATGATGTCCAAACATAATAGTCTATATGATCAATGCGATCATGACTAATATCATCTAATACGATGATCATATTATTTAACATCCTTTAGTGATGTTTTGCCTACGGGCTATAATATATTGTCCATTTGAGACAATGACATTGTTATCTTTATGATTCCTTGTCGAAGGTAGTGAGCTATGCTCAAGCCTAATAGTCTATATGATCAATGCGATCATGACAAAAATCATCAATACGATGATTAAAAATTTTAACATCCTTAATGATGTTTTGCCTAAGGGCTATATTATATTGTCCAATTGAGACAAGGCAATTGTAATCTTTTGTGATTCCTTGCCCAAGGGGGTGAGCTATACTCAAATCCCATAGTCTATACTATCATTGCGATCCTGACTAGTATCATCAGTATGATGATCACAATATTAACATCCCTCGTGATGAAATGCCTACGGGCTATACTTTATTCTAGTGTCGGTAAGACAAAGATAGTAGTGATCTTTATGATCCCCTGTTCAAAATGGTGTGATTATACCCAAACCTAATAGTCAATATGATCGATGTGATCATGAATAATATCATTGGATACGATGGTTATATATAAACATCCATTAGTGATGTTGATTGGCTTACCTTTCTGCCAAATGAATCGTCTTTCAAGACGATGACAGTTGTAGTCTATGACTCCCTGTCCAAGGGTGAAGAACCACGTTCAAACCTTGAAGCCCTAATCTAATAAGATTGCGGCTAATAAATTAAGGTTCTTGGTGATAGACCATCGAGTTATGTTTTAAAGTCATTCATGACAAGCCTATGTGCTATAATTTGTCATTCGTGACAAGCTAACATATTAAATGTTAACATTCCTGGTGACAGGACTTTTGTGCCAGATTTGATAAATGTCCTTATGACAAGGCCGTTTGTGCCATATCTAAATGACCTTTGCGACAAGGCCTTCATGCCGTATAATCATTTATGTCCTTCATGACTGGGCTTTATGCCATATCTTTCTACGTCCATCGAGACAGGCTTCTATGCCATATATGTATATATATAATAAAAGTCTTGTAAGGCTAGCCTTTGAGCTATTTATAATCGTCCTTGTGACAAAGACAGTTGTGACATTATGGTCCCCTGTCAAACAGGTATTGGACTCGCTCCAAACCTTAAATGCCATTGATAGTCTTTTTGTGACCTAAGCTAAATGTAATAGATATACATTCAAATAGCATTCATTAAGAATGTTCAGAACAGAATAGCCCATACGGTTTATGAATGCCGTGGCTAATCTAATTCAGGTCATCATGATGATGACTAATAATTGTTAAATCTTGGTGATTGGTACCAAGTTTCGAGTATGGAAAACTCGGATGGGGTAGACGATAGTCGCAATACTATTAATGCGACGAAAGTTAATAAAACTACAAATGTAAACCTCAACATTAATGGAGTTAATCTCCAGGCTGTGGTTGACGCAGCAGTTGGAAGGACCATAGAAAGATCATGAAACAATCAAAAGAGCCGAATGCTCCTCGCTCTGAATTTCATTCAAAACCATGTTCAATTGCTCATGAGAAGAGTTTTATTCACACACGAATATGAAGGATGAACCAAAGGAGGAGGATAACTCCCAGAAATCTAAGAAGAAGAGCAAGTACAGGCTTAATAAGAACCAACAAAAGTTCAGTAAGAAGCCTGTATGTAAGAATTGCTATAAAAGACACTAGGGACAGTGTCGATTAGAACAAAGACCAAAGCAGTGTGGCACCTGCTAAGGAAACTGGTCATCATTCCCATGAATGTAGGGACATAAAGAATGCAGTCTATTACGGCTGTGGTGAGCAAGGCCGCATCAGAACTAGATACCATAAAGCTGCCAAAGAAGGTACAACTAAGCCTGGAAAGGCTAAAGGAAGAAATACCTGAACTCACATGATGAATGCCAAGAGGCAGTTCACGATGTCATCAAATACATTCCTTATCATTTACCAATGATAATTTCTGCTAAGTGTCCTGTTTTTAATACAGGCAATAATAAATCTTCATAAACCATAAGCTTAGCAAACTTTTATATTATCCACAAGGTATAACTTACCAAGAAACCATAGTAACCGATTCTTCTAGTATCGGCAAGGAATCCTTCCGAAAAATCTAAGAGTACTCTTTCTTCGCATAGAGTACGACAACATATGTTATTTTAATTATTTTTCTCATTATTTTTCTATCGCCTGCGAATGCCAAACTATGTTTGATAAAAGTGCCATATGAGGATTGGCGTATCATAGGGTGTCCCATAGATTACTTCCATGCCTGATCAGTATGGAGGTTTAATACATGGAACCCCTGAGATATCCCAATGGTCATATTGCACTAAAGCCGACTAGTAGTATTCAAAGAAGATATCCAGAATGGAATTGTCCAAGTAAATGTTCCCGATTAAGGAATTCGTGGACTTATAACATAATTGTGTCACTTATTTGACACAAGCAATGATGGATGAACTAGAGCCTGAGATATGGAAAATCTCTGTAGCCTCCTTGGATATTGATTATCTTCTCATAAGTTTTCCCTGCTTACCTCCTGGAAGGCAGGAAGAATTAAGATTAACATCCCGCTGTGGGCGGGAGTATTGTGAAAACTCCATATTGATTATGGAATAATTGAAACCTTGATTAAGTAGGTTTTAAGACATAGGCTCATATAGCCTGACTCAATATTCTGAGGGTTTTATGTTATTAAATAAGAAAGACGGTTCATATTGCTTATGCATACATACCGCAACCCTAATTAGGCAACGATTAAGAATTGCCATCAGCTACCCAGGATCTAAGGGCAAACTATGAGTGGATAGGCTTGAAGAAGTCTGTGGCCACCTATGTAGCTAAATGCTTGACATATGCGCAAGTCAAAGCCGAGCATCAGAAACCATCAGGTTTGCTACAACAGCCTGAACTTCCTACATGGAAGTGGGAAATGGTAACCATGGATTTTATCACCAAGTTACCTAAGACAAGGAAAGGAAATGATACAATATGGGTTATAGTTGATAGACTGACTAAGTCAGCACATTTCTTACCCATCAAGGAGACTTATAGCTCCGACATGTTAGCCCAGTTATACGTGGATAAGATTGTAGCCTTACATGGCATACCTGTGTCTATTATCTCTGACAGAGATACTAGGTACACGTCACATTTTTTTTGAAAAGCTTCCAACAATCTTTGGGCACGCGTTTGAATTTTAGTACGACTTACCATCCTCAGACAGACGGTCAGAGTGAACGTACTATTCAAACTTTGGAAGACATGCTACGTGCATGCGTAATCGATTTGGGTGGTAGTTGGGATAACCACCTACCCGTGATTGAATTCTCCTACAACAATAGCTACCATGCCAGCATAAAGGCTGCGCCTTTTGAGGCATTATACGGTAGAAAGTGTAGAACGCCAGTTTGTTGGGCGGAAGTTGGAGATGTCCAATTATCAGGACCAGAGATAGTGTTCGAAACGATGGACAAGATTGTCCAGATTCGTAACCTTCTCAAAGCTGCCCGGGATAGGCAGAAGAGTTACGCCGATCCAAATCGTAAGGATTTTCACTTCGAAGTAGGTGACAAAGTCCTACTTAAAGTGTCACCCTGGAAAGGAGTGATGCGGTTTGGTAAGAAAGGCAAGCTATGCCCGAGATACATAGGACCTTTCGAGGTTATCGAACGGGTCGGGTCATTTGCCTATAAGTTAAACTTACCAGAAGAGCTCAGTGGAATTCACAATGTGTTCCACATCTGCAATCTGAAGAAGTGTTTCGCTGACGAATCACTGGTTATACCACATACAGATGTGCATATAGATGAGAGCTTAAAATTTGTGGAAAAACCTTTGTCGATTGAAGATCGACAGGTAAAGAAGCTTTGAAGGAAGCATGTACCTATTGTAAAGGTTAAATGGGATGCCCGTAGAGGACCCAAATTCACGTGGGAGGTTGAGTCCACGATGAAAGAAAAGTACCCTTATTTATTTCAGTAAATCTCGGGGTCGAGATTTCTTTTAAGGGGGTGAGGATGTAACACCTAGAAAATTCACGTCCTATAATGTGATGACACGTGTCATATGTTTGAACGTGTGAAATAATGTTCTAGAAGGACTAAAGTTGACAATCATGAAAAGTGTGTGAATATACGAGTTCTAAATGTCAACAGTGAATAAATATATTGTACATTAACCCTACAAGATGCTCATACCTTCAAACGAATAAATCATGGATCATACGGAGCTAAAAGTGAGAGATTACAAACTACAGGGGGTAAATGTGTCAACATGTTTAAGTTATACCTTTGAGTGACCTTTTGACAAACCCGAAGCTTTGCAACGGTAAATTATGCTCACTAGAATGCACGATTAAAATTTAGTAAAGTTTCGTCAACGTATGAGAAAGTTATGATCAAATTCGTGTGCGAGGGGTTAAAGCGTCAACACTGAAAGTTAGGCCTTTTCGGGTAACAGTAAAGTTAACCGGGGACTTAAGAAAGTGGGTATATGTCTTGAAGCCCTTATACGTCAATTACGAGGGCTCAAAATGCAAGAAAATAAGGTCTAATCAAAGTTTGAAGAGCCAAGGACCAAAACTGCAATTAATGAAAATGTTGTTGGATGTTACCACATGCTCGCGTAGCGCGAGCTTAACAGCTCATGCAGTCGCGCTATGCGACTGCCATGTCTGGACAGATTTTTGATTTCCTTTGATCTTTGTCTGCCACAGCCCTTGTAACCTCCTTTAATCGACTTTGCCTCTTCATGCTTGACCCCTAGGCACCCCCTAAGCACTAGGAACATGTGTTGATCAGTTGTGGTGGGTTATAGACTCATGTGTCAATGATTTGTGGTGGATTAAACACTATATAAAGGACCATGATGTGCACCATTGTTCTTCACACCTTCCTCTTGCAATCTAATCATTTCTGGAGCTCCAAGGCACTCTCAAGTGATCACTAATCAAGCTTAGGACTCTTGTAAGTTTGCTTGACCTTTCTTAATTAAATTTTAGCTTAGTTTTAGCTTAAAAGTCAAACTGTCGTAATTAACGGTTGACTTAACGATTAGTCATTGTTAGCTCAGTGATTAGTCGAAGTGAAAGTAGTTATAAGTAGGTAATTATGTGGGTAATAAACCCTCAAAAGGGTTCCCCCTGATTACCACTCTAACCAGGTCAAAAATCGGGTCAAACTTGCTAAGAAAAAGTCAACAGGATACTTAAACTACAATTTATGCATAATTAGCAATGTAGATCATATACAACCTGTTTGATCATTGTTATAACTTGGTAATAAGTGTAAGAACATGTCTAAACATGTTCAACCCGACAATTTCCTGTTTAGACCCGGTTCGGAACCGAAAGTCACATAGTTTGACTTTCACTTTGACTTTCAGTTCTGACCCGATTAGGCATGTTTTAGAAATGCCTCAGAGCTTTAATTGGACTAGGTTACATGTTAGTATAACCCTCTGTGATTATACACCTTGGTTCATTAAGTTATCCAATTAATATGCATGTTTCCGTTAATCGCTCATATATTGACTGTTATGGGTGAAATTCTGAGCCCATATCCTGACTTTGTATCTTGATTTTTTATTAGTTGTATATGATCAGGATACCAGATCAGGATACCGATCAGGATACCGTATCAGGATACCGGGTCAGGATATTGATAATATCCTGAGGCAGTATCCTGACTATTACTAACGATTGGCTTGTAAAACGTTGGTTGCAAGGTACCAACGTTAAAAGACTTGATCTACCTGAAGATTCGCTCAAGGTGGTTGAAAAATGGACGTTGATGGTGGAAGGATGGGTCTTGTAACGGTCAAAAAGGCATATTCCGCGAGAATATCGGATGTTGGTCAATGTTGTTGACATTGTAACGGTTATATGAGCTGAAGACCCGGTTTTGTAGTCAATAAGCACGTGGAAAACGAGTAGAAGCAGCCCCCAACGTTCAGAATGGAATATTCCAAAGTATCCCGGAATAATAGGATAGTTTGTTGGTTTCTTTTACTATAAAAGGGATTGATCGGATCATAGGTAGACACAACTTTTTCCACTCACTTTCACTCGCACACTTTACTCTCTAGCTTCTAGCAATCACTAAACACACAACACTTGTATTCGAATTACATTGTAACATATAGTCGATCCGCATCATATCCTGCACTGTATCCTGTTATTCAAGCAATAAGAAGAACAAGGCAGCCGACGATTGTCAGCTCCTGAGGTTTTATGCCGAAGATCTAGATTGATCAAGGGCTTTCCTCGTACATCACGTGTCAACCTTTACATTTTCGCTCATTGTTTGATTGTAGATACAGCTCTATATCCTGAGCCGTATCCTGAAACTGTTTTCATAACTAATTTTGTCAACACATTTTTTACACATATTTCTAGCACACTACCTCACTTAACTAATTTGATCACTAAATTGCTTAGGTAATTTTTGACCAAAACAATTTGGCGCCCACCGTGGGGCAAGTGGTGCTCTCTTTACTAAAAATTTTTGTGAAATCGTTAATCGGTTTTTTGTTTTCAAAACTTTTTGCCACATCATTTACAATGGCCTCTAGATCAAACATGAGCTCTTCCACTGTGTCGGATACAACTTCCGCAACTATTGGCTCGGTGCTTCTACCACCTCCTCCAAGGATTCCAGCTTCTTCATTTACTCAAGATGTTATCCCTACTCGGAGTGTTCAGGAATCTGCTCCCATTTTAGCTTCTAATGATGAAATTCTAACCATGTTTGGAAGTGTGTAGGAACAAATGAGGCAGCAACAGGAAACAAACCAAATGTTGTTGAAGGAAATGCAACTCCTGAAGTCTGGCTTGAGCAGATCTGCTGAGGATATCGTCACTCCCTTACAACCCAGAACTTTGAACTTCAGTTCGGCTATGTATACTGAAGATAATAGGGGGAATATTATGCCTAACCATTCCCAGAATCATACTCCTGAAATATCCTCCTCGATCAGGATGTCAACTTTGAGGAACTCAGGATATGCTTCAGGATATGGCCAGAATCCTCAGACCGGTAACATGTCAAATAATAATATTCATGCTACTAATAATGGTGGATCTTTGTAGGATGCAGGTATGACGTCAACATTTACTAGGGAGCTTCAGAAATTAAAGGACATGATATCCAGTGTACATGGAGTGGTCCAGCCAATTCCGGAAGTGTCCCAAGACAACCACAAGATATGTCGTTTCGCACATCCTATCTGTGATGCTGAGACCCCGAAGAGATTTCAAACCCCTAACATGAAGCTGTGTGATGGGACGACAGATCCTGAGGAGCATATTGCCCAGTATAGGGAGACTCTACAGCCCAGGATGCTAAACTTTAGTTCAGCAACGTTTACCAAGGATAATCAAGGCAACATGATACCAAGTCAGTCCCGGAGCGACATGCTGGAGATACCATCATCTGCCAGGATATCGACCGTGAGGGATCCGGGATATGATCCAGGATATGGTCTGGGATATGGCCCAGGATATGGCAAAAGTCAACAGGCTGGTAACGTGTTTGCCAATATCAGTATCCCTGCTACTAATATTTATGATTCTTTGCAGGATATAGGTGTAACACCAGCATTGACCAGGGAACTTCAAAAATTGAAGGATATGATATCAAGCATTCCTGGAGTGGTCCAGCCGATCCCGGAAGTATCTCAAGATAGCCACAAGATATCTCGTTTTGCATACCCTATATGTGATGCTGAGATCCCAAAGAGATTCCAAACTCCCAACATGAAGCTTTATGACGGGACTACGGATCCTGAGGAGCATATTGCCCAGTATAGGGAAAGAATGGAGATTAACCCTATCCCTCCGGAGCTCAAGGAAGCGTGCTTGTGCAAGGGATTTGGTTCTACTCTAACAGGATCAGCCTTGAAATGGCTGTTGAACGTTCCTCCTCACTCAATTACTTCATTTGCTCATTTGGTTAATTTATTTAACAGTCAATTTTCTTGTAGTCGGAGTTTTGAGAAACTAACCAGTGATCTTTACAGGATAACTCAAGGGCCTCAAGAATCCTTGAGGGATTATGTGAACAAATTTAGTCGAGAATCCTTGGATATCCCACATCTTGATGTTGCAACAGCTGTGCAAGCTTTTAAGATGGGATTACAAAAGGATTCTCAGTTTTATCAGGATCTTGTAATGAATCCCTGCAGGAATCTCGATGAAGCTCGTAACAGGGCCTTGAGATATATCTGTCTGGAAGATGACAAGAAGATGCAAGAAAGGATGAACTCATCCAACACTTATGAATCGACTAACAGGAAGTCAGAATCCTCATTTAAGTCATATCGGCCTAAGCCATATGGTAGAAATGAAAACAAGAGAGTGAATGCTGTCGAAGATGAGGATCCTGAAGAGTATCCTGAGTTGTCTGAATATTGCTTTTCTGTTAATATTCCTGAATTGATGTATGCTATGCAGGGTCTAGGAGACAAGGCTAGATGGCCTCGAAAGAATCAACAAAAGGCTGACTGGAAAGATAAGTCGAAATGGTGTGCTTTCCACGAAGATTTCGGACATATGACTGAGGATTGCATTGCTTTAAGGAAGGAAATAAGCTATCTTCTAAGCAAGGGATATCTGAAAGATCTCTTAGGAAAGAAAAAGAATAAGGGTCAGGATACTGAGAAGGATCCTGAGCGAGCTGCATCACCTCCCGCGGATGCCAAGATAATCAATTTCATTTCGGGGGGATCCGACATTTGTGGAACTTCGTATTCGGCAGCAAAGAGACACGCAAAGGAAGCCAAAGCCGAAAGGGGAGACAAACCTGTCAGGATGGCTACACTCACAACTGACAAAGTGATCACATTTGATGCTGATGACAGGGATACTGTCCAGGATCCTCACCATGATGCTCTGGTAATAACGTTATATGTGGCTAACCATTTTGTACGCAGGATATTGGTTGATAATGGCAGCTCCGTCAACATAATCCAGCTAGAGACACTTAAAAGAATGAATGTGTCTCCAATGGATATAACTTCGAAGTCCACTGTGCTTGTTGGATTCAGCGGAGAAGCCAGAAACACAGTGGGAGAGATAAAGTTGCCGGTGTACGTTGAAGGAGTCAACTCGATACAACGTTTCTGTGTGATGGACTCTCTATCCTGCTATAACATCATACTAGGAAGACCATGGATTCACGATATGAAGGCCGTGCCATCAACATATCACCAATGCATCAAGATACCTACCCCTTGGGGAGTTGTTAAAGTTGATAGCGATCAGCAGGAGGCGAAAGAATGCTACTCCTCCTCGATGAAATCCTCAGCCAGAACTAGTGCAGCATAGCAATTAAAGACGCGGGCCCAGGATATCGTGGAGGATCCGGAGCAGGATGTGAAGAAAGTTATCCTGGACCAAGATAACCCCGATATTTCGGTGCTCGTAGGGACCAATATCCCTCAGGATATTGAGGAACAATTAATTAACTTTTTGAAATGCAGGATGTCTACGTTTGCATGGAAACATGAGGATATGACTGGCATATCCAAAGATATCATCACTCACAAGCTTGGAATTGATAAGTCGTTCAAGCCTGTGCAACAAAAAAGAAGGAAGTTTGCTCCTGAGCGGAACACGATTATCCAAGAGGAAGTTGAGAGATTATTAAAGTCAAGAATGATCAGAGAGGTTAAGTTCCCAAGGTGGCTAGCAAACGTGGTTGTAGTACAGAAGAAGAATGGGAAATGGAGAGTTTGTGTAGACTACACAGACTTGAACAAAGCTTGTCCTAAAGACCCATTTCCTCTCCCCCATATTGATGCAATGGTAGATGCCACTGCTGGGCATGAAATGCTGACTTTCATGGACGCATCCTCAGGATTTCAACAGATACAAATGGAGCCTTCTGACCAGGAGGATACCGCCTTCATGATGCCAACAGGTATTTATTGTTATACAGCTATGCCTTTTGGTTTGAAAAATGCAGGTGCAACATACCAAAGATTGGTAAACATGATGTTCAAAGACAAACTGGGGGACACCATGGAAGTATACATTGACGATATGGTAGTAAAGTCAAAGAAAGCTCAGGATCACCTCCAGGATATTAAAGGAGCATTTGATATCCTGGATCAGTATAATATGAAGCTGAATCCTGCTAAGTGCCATTTCGGAGTGGGGGCAGGAAAGTTTCTTGGGTATATGGTGACGAAAAGGGGGATAGAGGCAAGCCCGGAGCAGATTAAAGCTATCATGGATATAAAATCATCCTCGAATATGAAGGATGTACAAAGATTAACAGGCCGAGTAGCAGCTCTAAACAGATTTATCTCAAGATCCTCGGAGAAATGCAAAGACTTCTATGATATCCTAAAGAAGAA
Source organism: Helianthus tuberosus (assembly GCA_030545235.1). Lineage (NCBI taxonomy): Eukaryota > Viridiplantae > Streptophyta > Magnoliopsida > Asterales > Asteraceae > Helianthus > Helianthus tuberosus. Next base: position 26,062,035 of record CM060396.1, on the reverse strand, counting down.
CAAAAGATTCGAATGGGGGGGAAAGCATGAAGCAGCCCTACAGGATTTGAAACGGTATCTCTCAACCGCACCTCTATTGATGAAGCCGGAAAATGGTGAACCACTATCCCTGTACCTTGCTGTATCAGGGAATGCTGTAAGTGCCGTTCTTATAAAAGACCATGAAGGTCAGCAGTACCCTGTTTATTATGTTAGTAAAAGTTTGTTAGATGCTGAAACTAGGTATTCTCATTTAGAAAAATTGATACTAGCATTAATTATGGCATCAACGAAACTTAGGCATTATTTCGAGACACATAGGATTCATGTTAAAACAAACTATCCTATTAAAAATGTGCTTAGGAAACCAGAGATGTCAGGCAGGATGGCCAAGTGGTCAGTAAAGTTGAGTGCTTATGATTTAGTATATGAACCTAGGAATGCCATAAAGTCTCAGGCTTTAGCTGACTTTGTGGCTGACTTTAGTAGTGACATTCAGGATGAGGTAGATCTAGAAGTTCAACAACTAGGAGAATCCTCAGGATCCTGGACATTATATACTGATGGTGCATCAAATGTAAGAGGAGTAGGATTAGGAATACTACTAAAATCGCCACAGGGGGACATATTACCCCAGGCTATTAGGTGTGAATTTCCTGCTACTAATAATGAAGCAGAGTATGAGGCTTTAATTGCAGGATTAGAGTTGGCTAAGAGCATGAGTATCAAAAATTTGCAAGTATATGTTGACTCTCTGTTAATTACTAACCATTTTAATGGATCATATGCAGTTAAGGGAGAGAAATTAATCGAATATCTCGATATTCTCAAAAAATTAGCAGGATATTTCGATGTTTTTATACTTGAACAGGTACCAAGGGAAGATAAGGCTGAAGCAGACGCCTTAGCAAATCTGGGATCGTCGGTCAGGATACCTGAAGGGACACAAATACCAATAGTACATGTCTTATATCCTGCAACGAATCCTCGGGATAAAGAAGTAGCTGGTATTCAGGATCCTGGGGCGGAATATCCTGAAGAGGATCCTAGAACCTGGACGGCTCCAATCATGAAATATCTCAAAGAAGGACACATTCCTGGAGATGAAAATCCTAAGGCATTTAGGATGAAGGTATCACGATTCACTATTATAGATAATATTTTGTACAAGAAATCTCTTGCAGGACCGTATTTGAGATGCTTGGAGGATCTTGAAGCCAAAGAAGTCCTTCAGGATATACATGAAGGGGATTGTGGTAACCATGCTGGGGGCAGATCGTTATTCTCAAAAATATTAAGAACAGGATATTATTGGCCAACAATGAGAAAAGATGCCGCAGAATATGCTCGAAGATGTGACTAGTGTCAAAGACATATTAACATACTGCATCAACCGGCTGAACCATTATATCCTATTGTTTCCCCTTGGCCATTTATGAAGTGGGGTATGGATATAGTGGGAAAGTTACCGAAAGCTCCGGGAGGAAAAGTCTTTATGCTAGCAATGACGGATTACTTCTCTAAGTGGGTTGAAGCTGAAGCATTTGTTCAAGTAAGAGACCAAGAAGTAGTATCCTTCATCAAGAGGAATATCCTGACCAGATTCGGAGTACCAGCTGAGATAATCTGTGACAATGGCTCTAAGTTCATAAGTAAGAGGACTACTGACTTTTGCAAGAGTTGGGGAATCAAAATGATCACATCAACTCTGGTACATCCTCAAGCAAATGGACAAGCAGAATCCTCTAACAAGATAATTGTCAACAACTTAAAGAAAAGGCTTGGAGCCAAAAAAGGAAGATGGGCAGAAGAATTACCCTTTGTTTTATGGGCTGACAGGACAACGATAAAGAATGCAACAGGTCAAACCCCATTTTCATTGGTGTTTGGAGCAGAAGCAGTGATTCCAACGGAGATGATAATACCTACTGCAAGATCTATCTTAAGTGATCCTGAGAAGAATCCTGAAGCCTTGAGTCAGGATTTAGACACTATAGATGAAAAGAGAGATGCGGCAAGGCTAAGGATGGCAGCATATCAACAGAGAATATCCAGGGCATATAACAAGAATATTAGAACCAGAAGATTTAAGGTTGGAGATTGGGTATTAAGAAAGGCCTTCCAAAATACTACTAATCCTGCCGATGGCAAGTTAGCTCCAAAATGGGAAGGACCATATGAAGTTGAATCAGAAGCAGGGAAAGGAGCGTATAGACTCAAGAATATGGAGGGAGATATGCTACCAAGATCTTGGAATGCTATACACCTTAAGCTCTATTTCAAGTGAGTCTAGAATTTAATTTCTAACTCGAGATGGTATGAATTCTTACTTCTTTTAAATGTGTTTGGTGTAATTTGTTCTTTATAACTTGATACTGACTTAAGCATCGGAGGGGTGTTAGCCAAGCTAACACCCACCTTAGTTTACATTTGTTTTGCAAGATATGTTTCAGGATATAGCTCCAGAATATGCACTCGGGATAACTCAGAAGATTAGAGGATTGGCCCCCTCTCTCACGTTTAAGGGATCCTGATCCCTTCACAGGTTTAAAGGTATTCACCTTTCTCACGAATTGGGTTTAAACACCCCGCCTGGAGCGCAAGTTATCCAGGGATAGTTCAAGGTGGCGGGACCAGTTCATGTAAAAGTGGCTGACAATTTCGTTAATGTTGGCTATACCCTGGATCCTTAAGGTATATGAGGATTGATCACCCTCTCTCGCGAAAGGGTATTTTCATACTCTCTAAGGTTTAAAGGTTTTCACCTTTCTAAGTCTTGGGGTTTATACACTCCCGCCTGTAGCGCACGAAAACAAGAGTGTTTTCACACTCTTCTAAGGTTTAAAGGTTTTCACCTTTCTAAGTTTTGGGGTTTCCACACCCTCGCCTGTAGCGCACGAAACGTGGGTAAAATCCCCAGTAAAACTCAAAGACTTAAAGGTTTTCACCTTTTCAAGTCTTGAGGTTCTTATACTCCGGCTTAAATGCCTGGAAAGTGGGTTTAGTCCCAATAAAATACAAAGTTTTTGGATAATCCCAAAGTATATTTTCAAAAAACATAATCATTTACGAGTCTACATAAATTTTTGAAAAAAGATTGCTAACTTTAAACAACTGGTTGAAGAATTGCTAAAGGATCATATCCCGGTACAACATACTGGTCCTGCACAGACAGGGGACATCCGTGATGGAACGTGACGTGTGCTGATACTATATCCTACTGGGGACATTTATGCTGGAGCGAGAAGGAAACCTATGCCAACATTATATCCCACTGGGGACATTGCGAATGATTCAAAGGTTTAAGAATGAGGATTATTGCCTAGGTGTTTCTGGTATGGATTCTTACTTTTCTTAAGTTTGAAGGCCTTATCTGAGTAAGTTAAGTTTTTATGAAAATTTGTATTTAACTAAGTTTTTGTCAAACATTTTGAACAAAGGGGACAAAGCAATTAACTATCATACCAGTATCTTGACCAGGATATTCAGAACAAATTTTTCAAAATAACATATAACACGGAGATAAGGTCGAGAAGGTTAGTTTATTGTTATTGGTCCAAAAAATTGTATTCTTGGTTTCATCTCAAAAAGAGACCCATTCACCGAGAACACAATTAAGTTTTTAAAGCATATTTACATAAACAGTTGAAGGCTTCGTCCTAAAAACACAGGATCCCTCCACCTTAAAGTGCAGGACGACCAGATAATTTAGACCCTACAAAATATAAGTATCACTAAAGACAAACTAACCAGGATACAGGTTCAGTATATGTGTACGGGATACAGGATCTGGATACTTACCTTATTAGGGAAGGAGATTATGGGCTCGATGGATTCCATGAAGCCAAGGTCACCATAAGAGAAACCTTCGGCAGCAGCAGCAGAGGGCTTAGAGCTGATGGCAACATATGGCTCCTTTTTCACCAAGGCAGGCTTAGAAAAGCTGTAAAGCTCCTCTGGATCAAAAGTAGCAGGGTCCTTGATGGAATCTGCGTAAAAGGGAGTAATTCTAATTTCATTACATGATAGTATTCTGAAGTAACCAAACCTATGCAGGAATATTTAACACTTATATCCTTACCAGACCTGTTGGAATGACTAAAAAATATATCCGTTGGAATCAGGATATCCAACAGTTATATTTTTGGGGACAATTGTTATGGGTGAAATTCTGAGCCCATATCCTGACTTTGTATCTTGATTTTTTATTAGTTGTATATGATCAGGATACCAGATCAGGATACCGATCAGGATACCGATCAGGATACCGATCAGGATACCGTATCAGGATACCTGGTCAGGATATTGATAATATCCTGAGGCAGTATCCTGACTATTACTAACGATTGGCTTGTAAAACGTTGGTTGCAAGGTACCAACGTTAAAAGACTTGATCTACCTGAAGATTCGCTCAAGGTGGTTGAAAAATGGACGTTGATGGTGGAAGGATGGGTCTTGTAACGCTCAAAAAGGCATATTCCGCGAGAATATCGGATGTTGGTCAATGTTGTTGACATTGTAACGGTTATATGAGCTGAAGACCTGGTTTTGTAGTCAATAAGCACGTGGAAAACGAGTAGAAGCAGCCCCCAACGTTCAGAATGGAATATTCCAAAGTATCCCGGAATAATAGGATAGTTTGTTGGTTTCTTTTACTATAAAAGGGATTGATCGGATCATAGGTAGACACAACTTTTTCCACTCACTTTCACTCGCACACTTTACTCTCTAGCTTCTAGCAATCACTAAACACACAACACTTGTATTCGAATTACATTGTAACATATAGTCGATCCGCATCATATCCTGCACTGTATCCTGTTATTCAAGCAATAAGAAGAACAAGGCAGCCGACGATTGTCAGCTCCCGAGGTTTTATGCCGGAGATCTAGATTGATCAAGGGCTTTCCTCGTACATCACGTGTCAACCTTTACATTTTCGCTCATTGTTTGATTGTAGATACAGCTCTATATCCTGAGCCGTATCCTGAAACTGTTTTCATAACTAATTTTGTCAACACATTTTTTACACATATTTCTAGCACACTACCTCACTTAACTAATTTGATCACTAAATTGCTTAGGTAATTTTTGACCAAAACATTGACCATTATGCCCTTTTCACCTTAAGATGTGATTTTTGAAAATGTAAAAGAGTAGAAACTTTAATTACTGATATATAAACTTGTATGCAAAGTTTTACATCAGTTTGAATTGTAGATTGAGAGTTATGCTCATTATCGCAAATTTAAAGCTTTATGTTAATTAAACGGCATAATTAGCGTATAGCCTAGTTAAGCCTACTTTTTGAGATCAAACTTATTACCCACTGATGTAATATATTAATTTGGGATTTTTAAAGATTTTAATTAATTTTAGGCTGAGCATAACTAGTAGTCGTAAGCTTAATCCGGTAAATTGTCGGTTTTGCCCTTAGGGGCCATAAAATGAGTTTTACATATCTAATCAACTCCAAACCTTTTGCTACTGATCACATATGATAAATAAATTATTTTAAGCCTCCTGGAAGTATAAAAATATCAGCTTTATGTATCGAACCCGTAAACGGCTTTTAATCGCCTTATTAAGCGTTTTAACGCATAGTATGTATTAAAACTATATTGAACATATACGGGTTGATACCTACTGATATTTTAGGCAAATTAGAATGTTTTAACAGTAAGCAAAGGTTGATTAACTCAGACTTCAGTTTTGAGCTTTTCGGCTTATGTGAAATTACCAAAATGCCCCTACGGTGCATAGTTGGTTATAAATGATAGATTTCACACATATACTTTAACCTATTGATATAACTTGGAAAATTGAGAATAGTTGCTGATTACATCAGGCCTGTAACTCAGGTTAACACTTAAACTCTTTTACAACCTTTAAAATGACCAAACTACCCCTACGGGGCATAGTTTGTGTTTAAATTCATTTCGGGCATAATAAATGATATCTTACTGATGTCACAATATATATGGAGCATATTAACTTAGGAAACCTGTAAATGGCTCTCATTATTACCCGTTACGCTTATTATGCGTTCGGTTCGGTTTATGTAACTAGTTCACATAAACTAGCCTAAACGGGTCAAACCTTATCGGTTTTATCTCAAAATCCAGAATGTGTATGAAATACCCATATTAAACAAGTCTCTGAACTTGTCGAGTCTAAATCACATTCTATCCGGTCTTCGCTTAATCGTGCGTACGAACCGTGTCTTTGAAACTAACCGGTCTAAGCTTAAGCTTAACTGAAGACCCGTTAGGATTCTAATAGGTTATTAAAAACCTTCGTTCCAGATTAGGAGCCCTGTAAAAGCTATCTGTACTTGCTGATTTGATATACGGCTGGGATTGAATTTATATTTAGCTCAGGTAAATACTTTAACTTATTTTCCCTATACAGGGTTGGGTTACGGTATATAGCATACCGCTTGATCGGGCATCAAATCCTCCACCGTTGAGTGGGTAGTTGACTAATTTGATCGGCTCGTTTAAACAGTCTTGTTACTTAAAGCCTTTGGGGGGGTTAATGACCATGTCCCGGATATCCTTGGCATTATTTTTCGAAATGGCCACGACTTAAGCGCGGGGTGTAGGCGTACACTCGTCAGTGCACAAAAGAATAATGTGGTGTGTCTATTGATCTTTAACCCGGACAAGATCCGGGCTACTGAACGCACAAGGAACATGTAATTCGTTCACAATATTATAATTTTAAATAATTCTCCCAAGTTATAAAAGGTTAATTTTGCCTCTGTGCATTTTAATCAAATTATAAAAGATATTTTGTGTCACGTGCATCCAAACCAATTTTCAATCATTTTTCAAAATGAGTCAGTTAATTGTATTTACCAGTGTAAACTGACGTATTTTCCAAAAAGGCTAAATGCAGGTACTATACGAAATTGGCTGGATATTTCTCCTTAGCATCAATAGAAGTCTCGCAAGCTTAAGATGCCTAAAAGTCTGTTGAACTATTGTCTCTATTTTATTTTCGATCCGACTGTGGATAAACTTCCGAATATTGTGACATTGATATTACAATATTAAATTCGGTTGTATTATATCTTTTTTTTAATTTGCTTCCGCTGTGCATAATAATTATTGTGTTGTTTGACTATTATGTTGCCAACCACGTCACGATACTCCCCCACCGAGCCCACCGGTGACATGTGGAAAGTCAGGGTGTGACAGTCCGACAAACTCGTTCTTCATCAAATTACGCTGAATTTTTTTATAAACTCAGATGCTATGTCCGAAAAAACTCGTTCTTCATCAAGTTACGCTGAAATTTCCGGTGAGTTGACCTGCTATAGATTCTATATCCCACAGGTTGACCTGAATAGCACCACATAAAGACGGTGAACACTCGAGAAACTCAGAGACAACCAACGTGGCCATTTGGTCAACAAACCTTCTCCAAAGCGGTCACACAATTCGTGCAGCCAGAGTAAGAAGAGTTCCGGCAGTTCTTCTCTAGGTTTTTCACCGCCGCAGTCGGTGTCGCGTTCCGAGACGAAGTCGTCATCTTAAACGTCGCCGGACAGCTGGGTTACTTCTATGCCCTGAATAGATTTAGAACAGATCCAACGTTGATTTAGAACAGATTCAAACATGAATGCCCATGTGAATGCCCTGATTTGTCCGGCGAGAGATATAGAACGAAGAAGAAACGGAGAGAAGATGATTTTGTGTTTGCGGCTGCTGAATAGTGGAATAGGGTTTAGATATTTGTGGTGAAGTTAAGGATTTTGTAAAACAGGCCCCTATAGTTTAGTGGTTGTTTCAATATGAAGCTTAAACTTTTTATCTCACATACTAAATTGCCACGTCATATTGCCACGTTGGACAAAATGGCAACGTCAGCAAAAAGAACTAACCCAATTAGTGTTTATTTAACGACGGGGTGACACAGCAACCCAAGTGTTTAGTTGGGAATGGTGGGAGCCAAAGTCAAAGTTGAGAGTGTCAGTGGCTAAAAGCGAATAGTTGGGGGTGATCAGATCCATTAACCCTTGATATAATTATCAGTAGATTCAAATCCTTGTTGAAATGACAAACACAAGCATTGAAATCTACATTGTAATCCATCCAAAATCCATTCTATTACGTGGAACGAACACTACTTGAGTATACAAAGCACACTTGTTGGAAAATGTTTTTTTATAAAGAAAATGAGATTTTTATAAAACCATGATATTCCCAAAAGTATTCTTGAAAAAACCATGGAAAATGTTTTATAAACTTAAGGTCTTGCAAATAAAATCACAACTATTATTTTTCCAAAGAAAGGTTTGAAATTAGGTAAAAGACATTTTGCATTTTCATTCCAATCATCAGGGCAAATTACATAAGGTTTGAAATTTGAAATTGATTGGTGGATCGTTTAACATGTGGATGAATCCAAGAATGTTTTAATATCAAAAACACAAACGTTCTTAAATTTATATAATACCTTAAAGAAGAAGGTAGGTGGCAAAAGCTAACCCTCTAATTTTACACATGTCATTTTGATCCCTCAAATTTCAAAAGTTTCGAGTTTATCCTAAAACTAATTTCTTACGTTATTATTTTGATGTACGTGTCAGTATAAATTCGAGTTCGTATATGCTTTAACGTAGTTTTTTAAATGCGTCAAGTCAATTAAAAAAAATGTTTTATTTTTATGTATGTTTTAACGTAAAATTTGTTTGGAAACAAATCGGGTGAAATATAATACGTTTCATTCGTCGATATAAATTTGAGTTAGTATATGTTCCGACATAAATTTAGTTAAGAAATGAGTTGGGTCAATTTTAGTCTATATTTTATCACCCTGCATATGATGCCACCATACGTGTTTATTTTATGTATGTTTTGGATTGGTCTACGTTTCGACGTAAATTTTGTTTCGAAACAAGTCGGGTCAAATATAATATATTTTCATTCAATGGTATCAAATCGGATTGCTCTATGTTTCAACATAAATTTAGTTCGGATACGAGTCGGGTTGATTGTAGTCTATAATTTATCATGTCGCATACGCCGCCTCCGCAACGCGCGACGTGTAAAAAAACTAGTTGGTTTGAAATTACAAAGTTTGTGGAAGGTATCATCCACACATAATACAGAAAGTAAATCTTACACTTTAGAGTAAATTGCCATTTTAGTCCCTGAGGTTTAACCAAAATTGTGACTTTAGTGAAATAGTTTTGTTTTGCCATTTTAGTCCAAATAGTTTTGTTTTCTGTCATTTTAATCCCTGACTTTTGTTATTTTTTGCCATTTTCATCGACCACCACCATCACCACCTCCCACCACCCACCCCATCACAACCTTCTATCATCGTCACCACATGCCTGCACCGTCACCACCCACCCACCCCACCACCATCACCACCCACCATTTCCACCCCCACTGGCCACTTTTCCGCCACCTAAGTTATAAACCAACACCACCACCATCATCGTAAAACCAACAGCCACCACCATCGTCTTCACTGTAAACGGCACAACACCATCCCCATACCATCGCACCTGCAAAAAAAAATGTGGTTTCATCAAAATTTACCTAAGTTAACTAAATTTTTTGAATAGAGTTAGTGGGTTGGATGAAAATGGCAAAAACTGACAAAAGCCAAGGACTAAAATGGCAGAAAACAAAACTATTTGGATTACAATGGAAAGAAAAAACTATTTGGAATAAAGTGACAATTTTGGTCAAATCTCAGGGACTAAAATGACAATTTACTCTTTTATATAAGAACCTACATTTCAAGATATAAGTCAAACACACCTTTTAGTAAGTTTGAAATCTAGTGTGATGCGTGAAATGTGTATTAATTATATTTAAACAAGTGTTAAAATTGGAGAACCTACTAAACCACACATTACTGACATGTGTACCGGTAGAAAAGTAGAAAAACAAGTAAGTCCGAATATCGAACCGTGGACACAATAGTAGCGACTCTTGGTACTAGACCTTTATCGACTCCTAGCCTAATAATTTGGTTTTTTTTTTTTGAGAAAATGGATTTTAATCAAATACAATTAGAACAAATAGACAACCAAAACAGACAGCAAGGTCAGACAACTGGATAAGGGACTAGAACTCAAGTATGGGTGAAAGTAGGTTACCTATGCAAGAATCCATAGACTCATGAATAAAATCCTAACCCTGGAATTAATTGAAGACTCTGTCTAACCCAATAAACCCCCGGAAGATAGACCAAATCTAACAGTACGACACATGAAGAAGTGCTAAAATGGACTGACTCGAGTTATCGACCACCAAATGCCATAACTATCAGGTATACAATAATTTATGTACTAACACCCTCAAATTATGAAGCTGAAACAACTAAGAACACCGAAACCCTAAGAAAATCTAGACGCGAATAAACATGTGAACTTGAGTGATCGACTACCCAAACTGCCTAACAACGCCCAACTAATTACCTAGCAATTCTAGATTAGATTTCTCACTTCCAGAAAATATTGCACGTCTTAATCAGTTTATATTAATAATTATTACACTTGAATTAGATTTGTCACTTTCAAGGTCTAGAGTTAGAATTTAGATTAACAACTTAGACTGACTCACGGCTCTAAAGTATATTTCTAAGTATCTAGAGCAATGGAACCAACAAATAAATTATCAACCCAATCAATACCAACACACAAATGTTATCTTGGTCTGGTTTTCGTTTGGGGTGTATATAAGCGATGGTGATTAGGAGTTCTTAAAGTTATGAACTCATGATATTGGGAGAGAGAGGAGGACGAATTCTTAATGATGTTATGTGTAGAGCCTAATCTTTAAACCTCTCTGATGATCTCCTTATTTGCACCTAAGGAAAAACCTCTATTCGTTAGTAAGAGTAATACGGTCCATTAACGATTATCAATTAATATTATTATAACGTATAATTTATTATTTTGTTCTAATAAAATATTAATAATTATAGTGGATACTTGATTATATGCGTTTAATATATTTAATTTTAACAACTGCTACCCATGGTCGTTTCTGGAAATTATGGGGTCCTATGCAATTATTAAAAATGGGCCCACTAAATATATATATATATATAATTATATAGATCACACAACTGAAAAAATTTCAAACATATTTACACAGTTTATTAAAAAGCATCAAGAAACTCTAGAAATTCCTGACTATTTTCCTTGGAGAAACTATAAATTAATAGGTGAAGGACACTACATACAAGTCTATGCAAAAACAAATTGGAGTATGCTTCTACCTTTTGCAGGAGAAGGAGACACTCTACAGCTACAACATATCATAAACCTAGAAGATGAAGATGATGAACACGAAGACTGTTCAAGCCCACAGTCAATAGACAGCACACACAGAGACTTCTAGAAGAGATGATGTAAGCAATGACGACAGAAGAAAAAAGACAAAAAACATGACATATGCCATGACGTTTTAAGAGACATTAGCTAACACAGTTGTTGACAGATGGCATTAGATTAGATTTATTCTCTTTTGTTTATAGTCGTAGATTAGTTTTGCTTTATGTTTTTTTTCTGCCTATTAAAGAGGCATTTGTATTCCATTGTAAAACACGAACTACCATTACAAGTAATAAAATTACTACTTTAATGGCACACTAAAACTCTCTCCACATCTTTTTAGCTTTATTCTCTTATCATCCCAAGTTTTCTCTCGTTCTTCATATTATATTCCAACACACATATAAAAAAAAGAGTAAATTACAAGTTTTGTCCTTTATGTATGTCTAAAATTGCAGGCGCTACCCTTTGTCTTTAAAATTGACGAGTTTTGTCCTTAATGTTTGCAAATCTTGCACGTTATGTCCTTTAAGGCAAACCCAGTTAATTTTTTTTGTTAAATCTGATCATGTGCCTTGCACATGAGGGCAATGTTGTCATTTCATCTCATCAGGGACCATTGTGTAAAAGAATTTGTCTTCAGGGACTATTGTGTAACTACAGAAAAGATATTTAATTCACACCAACCCCCCTTTCTTCTCTTCTTCTTCGATTACAGTTGCACACCCACACCGTCTCTCTCATCTTACCGGTGGTCGGAGCCGGTGCCGGTCGTAATCCCGGCGACGGGTCTTCCACAGTCGCATACCCACCAAAAACCCCTAACTTCCCTTTCACCTCATCTCCCCGGTCAAACACACACGCACCCACACCTTGGGTCACCTCTGCTATCCATCTCGTGGCTCTGACCGACGACGGAGATGCAGTTTCTGATGAAGGCGTTTTCGCCTCTATGCGGAGATCCGATTTGCTAGTTATCTTCAGGTTCAGGTACACATTTGCTAGTTGCCTCTATGCGGAGCTCCGATTTGTACATAGAAGATCTGAAGCTCTGTTTTTGAATCAATATGCTTGTTGATTTTATACTCTGTTTTCAAGATTTTGTTGTGTGTGTGAAAAGTTGAAAACTTTATGATGGATTTGAGTGGGAGATGTGATGGGTATTTTGTTTTTGTGATGTTGATGATGGCTGGTTTGATTGGAGTGTGTGTGAACGGTGAAAATGATGGAGATTCAGTTGGAGCTCCAATGGTGAAAACAGAGAAGAAGCTTTGTACTCTGCTATTCAATGGTTTGTGGGGAAATGAGTCACATATCTGTTGGAAATGACTCAATAAGAAAATTGCCTTTTTTAATTTGATTGGAAAGTCAACGAGGTGGGTTAGGGGCGGCACTGGTTGTGGGAGGTGGGTTAAGGGCGGTGGTGGTTGTGGGAGGTGGGTTAGGGGCATCGAAGGTGGTTGTGTGAGGTGGGTTAGGGGCGACGGTGGTTGTGGGAGGTGATTCGGGGCAGGGCGGTGGTGGTGTGCGGTAGTTGGAGATCTTGATGACAGTGGTGGTGGTGGTCGCGGTGGAAGGTGGTGGCTCCGGTGGGTTGATGGTGGTGGTAATGCTAGAGAGAGAGAGAGTAGGAGAGAGAAAGCTATAATAATAATAATAATATTTTTAAAAATATTATGTTTTCTTTTTTAAAATAATATTAAATAAATGGGTAAAAAGACTAAAATGCCCTTGTGTAATCTGATTTAACAAAAAAAATTAACTAGGTTTGCCTGAAAGGACATAACGTGCAAGATTTGCAAACATTAAGGACAAAACTCGTCAATTTTAAAGACAAAGGGCAGCGCCTGCAATTTTGGACATACATAAAGGACAAAACTTGTAATTTACTCTAAAAAAACCATCTTCTGCAACCTTCTACTCTGCTGTGCATACTCTCATCCATCATCATCCGCTGTGCATATCTCTATCAAAGTAAGTTTTAGCTTTTTTTTTTATTCTCATCATCATCACCATCACCCTCACCCATATATCAGAGAGGGTGAGGGTGATGGTGATGATGATGAGAATCAAAAAGAAAGCTAAAACTTACTTTGATGGAGATATGCACAGCGGATGATGATGGATGAGAGTATGCACAGCAGAGTAGAAGGTTGCAGAAGATGGTTTTTTTTATGTGTGTTGGAATATAATATGAAGAACGAGAGAAAACTTGGGATGATAAGAGAATAAAGCTAAAAAGATGTGGAGAGAGTTTTAGTGTGCCATTAAAGTAGTAATTTTATTACTTGTAATAGTTGTTCGTGTTTTACAATGGAATACAAATGCCTCTTTTATAGGCAGAAAAAAGCATAAAGCAAAACTAATCTACGACTATAAACAAAAGAGAATAAATCTAATCTAATGCCATATGTCAACAACTGTGTTAGCTAATGTCTCTTAAAACGTCATGTCATATGTCATGTTTTTTGTCTTTTTTCTTCCGTCGTCATTGCTTGCATCATCTCTTCTAGAAGTCTCTGTGTGTGCTGTCTATTGACTGTGGGCTTGAACAGTCTTTGTGTTCATCATCTTCATCTTCTAGGTTTATGATATGTTGTAGCTGTAGAGTGTCTCCTTCTCCTGCAAAAGGTAGAAGCATACTCCAATTTTTTTTTTTTGCATAGACTTATATGTAGTGTCCTTCACCTATTAATTTATAGTTTCTCCAAGGAAAATAGTAAGGAATTTCTGGAGTTTCTTGATGCTTTTTAATAAACTGTGTAAAGTTGTCTGGAATTTTTTCAGTTGTGTGATCTATATGATTCAACCAAGGTAAAGTTGCGAACTCTATGTTGGTTTTTGTCATTGTTGTTTGTAGATAATTGCTTGTATTTTTGTGTTGCTTTGATAACATAATAAACGAAAGGGTTAACTATTATAATTAGTTTTTATTTTGTATATTATTCTTGCTCTTTAAAAGTTGGAATATAAGAAAATGTTTAAGAGAAACTGGGAATAAGGGATAAAAGCTAAAGAGAGTTAAAATTCATTAATTATTGGTACTTTTCATACAATCAAGCGGTTAGAATTTCTAAATTTAGAATGTTCTAAAAAAGCTCATCGAAAAGCTCTCATAACAGATAATTTTACTATTGTTTGTAATATTAAAGATCTTTGTGAACATACTTTACATACAAATAACTCACAATTAAACACTTTAGTAGATTTATTTATAAATCCGAGTATTAGTTTACAACAAGAAGCTATAAATAATAAACAAACATTAGAAAATTTAACAGCAGAAATTAAAAAATTATCACAAAACCTAGACTATATAAAAAATCAGACTAATATATTAATTAACGAAATAGGAAGAAATAAAAATAATACTGAAAATAATATATACCACTAGAAGTTGAAAAAATCACAGAAGCCTTACAAAATTTAAAAACAGACAAAAAACCTACTCCGTATACACGCTGGCAACCAAGAAAATGAATAATAACAATAATTTTTTAGGAAGAAGTAGAACTTTACAGGAAGCTAGAAATTCTAAGAGGACTTTCTGATTTTCTAATTAATCCTTGATTTACCATTTCAGGGATTTGTTTTTTTAATTCCTCTTTATCTAATGGGCTGTATTTTATATTAGTTGTTCTGATTATTATGTCAGGATTTTTTAATTTGAATATACAAATATAAATTACATTTGATTTTGTTATATCTTCTCCAATATATCATATTTTTTTTCTAAATGTAATATCATAGGATGATTCACACTTTTTGTAATATCTTGTCCTTTTTCTATTTCATGGCTTAAAAAATCTGTTAAAAGTTTTAAAGACTCATTTTCTATAAACTGTTTCCTGTTCTGTGTTTTTAAGAAATCTAAATTTCATTTATCCCTTCTTTTTTGAACAATTTGTGTTGTATTCATATATCTAAGAGTTGGTATTGTATATAATTGTTTAGTTAGTGTTATGAAATTTCTTGTGATTGTTACTGCACCATTTAGTCCTAATATACTATTTCTTGCTACTTGAAGAGCTTCAGCAAAACTTGTATAACCTTTCCAAAATTATCCTCCTTGACAATTTATGTGTTTTACCACTGTTTCCCATTTATTAAAAATACCAATTTTTGTACCTCTGAATATAACATAATGAGTGTAATTTGGTTTTGTTTTAAACTGTCTTTCAGTTGTTTTTAAACTTTGTTCCTGAAAGTAAATGCTTAAGGCATTTAAAACATGTACTTTAAATGTTGAAGCTTGTGGCATGGTTTGGATATGCCATAAATTATCTAGTAAACATTGTTGTTTATCTGTGAGTTTTATTCCCATAATAGGACGAAACTTTTTAATAGCTTCGTTGCATATCTGTAAGGCATATGTTCCAAATTTAATTACTGGCTTTGATGTAAAATTGGTGTGTAGAGGTCGTTTGCCAACTGCCTTTGATTGTTGTTGTTTGTAAATCTGTCCCATCATTATTTGTGGTAATGAGGTGTGAGAAGAACTGTATACTCTTTCTGTTGAATGTTGATATGACTGTTGAATTCTTTCTTCATCTGAAGAAGAATTCCCTTGCTTTGGATGTATAAGCTTTGCTTTTTCTTTATCTTGTTTCCTGTCCATCTAAAACAAACCATTTGTTTATATTTTGAGATAACATATCAGCTATCCCATTATTTTTTCCTGTGTTCAAAGTTTATAAAATACCCATTTCCTTGTATAATGTTTTGTAAATTAACCCATCTGGTTCTATTTACTTTTTTACTTTGGTCATTTTTACAAATTTAACTATTGCTTCACAATCAGTTCTTACTGTAGATTATTTATTAAGAAAGATTTTAAAATTTTCTAATGCATATATTAGTGCCTGTATCTCAAAATCAATTGTAGTCTAATTTGTTTTATTTTGGAAATTACCACTTGTATAAGCGCAAATTTTCTCTTCTTCCTTGAGACTGTATTTGTTTGGTTTACATAGAAGAACTGCTCCCCATCCTTCTTTGCATCCATCTGTTTCAATAATTATATAATCTGTAACTAATGGCAATTCTAATGGCTTAATATTTTTGACTGTTTTTTTAATTTCTTTAACTAGTTTAATATCTTCTTGATTAAAATATCTTTGACCATTTTTAGTGGTTTTGCCATATAAAGGTCCAACTAGTCTTGACAAGTTTGGAATAAATTTTCTAGCATAGTTTACCAGACCCAAAAAGGCTTGTATCTGTTTTAGGTTTTCAATTTTTTTTTGAAAACTTAGAATTTTTGTAGAAATATGTGGTTGCAATTCTATTTTTCCATTTCCAATTTCTAATCCTAAAAAAGAAAACTTTCTTTTAAAAAGTTCCATTTTTCTTTTTGAAACAACTATACCATTTTTCTTTATTTCTCCAAAGACCTGTTGTATGTGTTTCTCATGTTCCTGCACTGTATTGCTTGCAACTAAAATGCCATCGATATATACTAAGCAAAAATCAAATTTTAAAAATATACTATCCATAAATCTTTGAAAAATTGAAGGTGCATTTTTTAGTCCAAAACTAAGGACATTCAATTCATATTGCCCTTCAGAGCATGTAAAAGCTGTCCATGGTTTAAAGTTTTCTTCTAATTTTAATTGGTTATATCCTGATTTTAAATCAAATTTAAAAAAAAATACTTTTTTATTTTGTATAAGATTTAGCAAACTATCTTTATTAGGAATATTATACCCATCATCTATTGTATTATCATTTGATCTTTTATAGTTATAGACTATCCTACCTTTTCCTCTTTTTATCTCACTATGATTTCTTACTAAAAAAACTGTAGATCTATGAGGACTTTCTGATTTTCTAATTAATTGTTGGTTTACCATTTCAGGGATTTGTTTTTTGAATTCCTCTTTATCTAATGAGTTGTATTCTATATTAGTTGTTCTGATTATTATGCAGGATTTTTTAATTTGAATTTACAAATATAACTTACATTTGATTTTGTTATATCTTCTCCAATATATCCTATTTTTCTAAATGTAATATCATAGGATGATTCACACTTTTTGTAATATCTTGTCCTTTTTCTATTTCATGGCTTAAAAAACCTGTTAAAAGTTTTAATGACTCATTTTCTATAAACTGTTTCATGTTCTGTGTTTTTAAGAAATCTAAATTTTCTTTATCCCCTCCTTTTTTAACAATTTTTGTTGTATTCATATATCTAAGAGTTGGTATTGTATATAATTGTTTACTTAGTGTTATGAAATTTCTTGTGATTGTTACTGCACCATTTAGTCCTAATATAAAATTTAATCCTATTACAAAATCTTTTGATTTTATATTTGGTATATTAATATTTATTTGTGGCATATCATATTTTATACTATAATTATTTGCAAAATCTAAAAATTGTATTCCTATTGGTTCTAAACAATGTGTAATATTTATTAATCTATTTTCTACTGTTCTTGTACTTAATTCATATGATATTTTTTTTATGATATTCTATAGGTGCCAAACTGTATGAAATTAAGCTTTTTGTAGCTCCTGTATCGACTAATGTTGTTAAATCTAAGTATTTATTATTATCTAACCATAAACAACATTGTATATTTATCATATTTGTTGATCCTTGTGTTTGTATATAAGTTTGATTTTCTGGTTGTTGTATAACCATTTTACTTATTTCGTCTGTTTTAAATAACCTCTCAAGTTCTCCTACTTTGTTTTCTAAGTTTTTTATTTTTAGATTATGTAACTCTGTTGTTAATTCTAATTTGTCTAGTCTTTCATTTTCATTGTTTTTGAAAATTGTCTCAACTTTAGATGTTGTAGCTATATCTTTATCATAGATTTCCTTAAGACATTTAAAACAAATTTCTTTAAAACATTTAATGCATTGTGATCTTTTTTCTATACTGGGGTAATATCCACAGTTGTAGCATCTGATGTGATTATTTCCTTTATTTTGTTTCCAATCATGTTCACAATTTTCTTCTGTATTCATGTATGTATATGTTACTTTTGCTGTTGGATTATCTTCTTCACTGTAAATACTATATATTGATTCATTATCAGACTCATCATCTGTTTTTAAAGCTTCTATTTCATAGTCTTGTAATTTCTCTATTAGATTAGGTTTTTCCATATTTTTATTTTTATTTGGACATTTATTAGCTAAGTGTGTTGTTTCTCCACAAGTATAGCATCTACATTTTCTTGTTTGAGGTTTTTTAACATATTTATTTGTATTATAATTTTTCTATAATTTCTATTATATGTTGTTGTCACAACCCAATTTTCCACGTGTTACCGGTGGGCCCGGTGGGGAGTATAGTGACGTAGTTGGTATCATCATAGACAAACAACACAATATATAAATGCACAGCGGAAGCAAAAGATAATAATATTACAAACCAATATAAAGTAATATCAAGTATTACAAACGGAATGTAAAGGATCCACAGGCGGATCAAAATAAAATGAATCATTTGTTCAACAGACTTTAAGGCATCCCAAGCTTGCGAGACTTATTGTGGACGCTAGAAGACCGCCAGCCAATTACGAGTAGTACCTGCACTTAACCTTTTGGAAAATACGTCAGTTTACACTGGTAAATACAATTTAACTGACTCATTTTGAAAATGGTTGAAAATTGATTTGAATGCACGTGGCACAAAACATTTTATAACTTGGGATAATTATATAATATTATAATCTTGTGAACGAATTACATGTTACTTGTGCGTTCAGTAGCCCGGACGTACCGGGTTAAAGATCAATAGACACACCACAGGTATAATGCCCACAAGGTTGATTCCTTTAAGTGGGATACCAGTTTTTACATATGCAGCTGTCAGGTGTACGCCTACACCCCGTGCTTAGGTCGTGGCCATTTCATGAATGATGCCAAGGATATCCGGGACATGGTCATTAACCCCCCAAAGGCTTTAAGTGAACAAGACTGTTTAAACGAGCCGATCAAATTATTCAATTAACCATACAAAGATGTAAGATTTGATGCTCGATCAAGCGGTATTCTATATACCGTAACCCAAGCCCGTATAGGGAAAATAAGTTAAAAGTATTTACCTGAGCTAAATATAAATTCAATCTCAGCCGTATACCATCAAGCAAGTACAGATAGCTTTTACTGGTTCTTCTTATTCTGGAACAAAGGTTTTTAATAACCTATTAGATTTTCTAACGGGTCTTTATTTAAGCTTAAGCTTAGACCGGCTAGTTTTAAGGATGATACGGTTCAAACGCACGATTAAGCGAAGACCGGATAGAATGTGATTTAGACCCGACAAGTTTGAATACTTGTATAATATGGGTATACTAAATACATTCTGTATTTTGAGACAAAAATGATAAGGTTTGACCCGTTTCGGTCAATTTATGCAAACTAGTTACATAAACCGAACCGAGCGCGAAAAGGGCGTTACGGGTAACCGTAAGAGTCATATGCAAGTTCCCTAAGATAATATGGCTTAAATATGTTATAACATCAGTAAGATATCTCCTATTATGCCCAAAACGGATTTAAACACAAATTATGCCTCATAAGGGCATTTTGGTCATTTAAAATATTATAAAAGAGTTCATTTGTAAATCTGAGTTACGGGTCTAATTTATACAGTAAATATACTTAATTTAACATGTTATAACAGTAGGGTATGACCCATATGTGAAACTTATCATTTAAAACCAAACTATGCACCTTAGGGGTATTTTGGTAATTTCACAAGGGCTAAAAATGTCAAAACTGGAAACCTGAGTTTATAAACTTGTACTTACTGTTATTTTATAAAAATATACTAAAAACATCAGTAGGTATCAACCTTATATGTTTAATATGGTTATAGTACATACTATGCGTTAAAAACGCTTAAAAAGGCGATTCGGAGCCGTTTCCGGGTTTGTAAAAGAAATATGATATTTTTATAATTCCATAATGCTCAAAATATTTTATTTATCAAATAAAATCAGTATAAAAAGGTTTGGGGTCAAAAGGATTTATAAAACTCATTTTATGGCCATAAAGGGCAAAATCGGTATTTACCGAATCTAACTTAGAGACGTATGTTATGATCAGCCAAAAATTAAATAAAAATCTTTAAAAATCCCAAAATATTATATAACATCAGTGGGTAAAAATTTTGATATCAATAAGTGGGTTTAAATGGGTTATATGCTAATTACGCCATTTAAGTGATATAAAGCTTTCAAATTACGATAATGAGCATAACTCTTAATCTAGACCTCAAACTGATATCAAATTTTAGGTGCAAGTTTATAAATCAATAAAAAATGTTTCTACTCTTTCACTTTTTCAAAAATCACGTTTTATAGTCAAAATGGCAAAATAGTCAACTTTAAGCATAAATCGGAAACATGCATATGAATCGGTTAAGCATTGAACCAAGTTGTAAAATCTCAGAGAATTAAACTTATATGAAAATTGGTCCAAAATATGCTCTTAGGCAGGTCTCAAACATGCATGAACGGATCAGAACTGAAAGTCAAAGAAAAAGTCAATTTATGCGACTTTCGGTTCCGATTCGGGTTTAAACTGAAGATTGTCGAGATGAACATGTTGAAACATGTTCTTACATTAATTACAAAGTTATTTTGATGATCAAACAGGTTGCATGTAGCCTACATTGCTAATTATGCTTAATTTTGTAAAAACACATTCTGTTGACTTTTTAAGAAAAGCTTTGACTTGACAATTAACATACTTAGAGTGGGAATCTGAAAATACCCTTTTGAGGGTTTGTTACCCACATAAATACCAACTTGTAGATACTTTCAATTTGAGAAAAGACTGTGCACATTTCGTTTAATCACAAAGTCAAACTAAATTTACGATGGATTGACTTTTGGTTAAAATACTAAGCTAGAACGGATTTGAGAAGGTTATAAACACTTACAAGAGTCCTAACAAAGCTTAGAGATCACTAGGAAGTTGCCTTGTCGTCCAGAAAGCTCCGGAAATGTTCTTGTGAATTTTTGAAAATGTAAGTAATGAAAGTTTCAAGCTTCAAATCCCATTTATGCAGATTTTGATCTGATTTGATGATGATACAGGTGTTTGTAGATGTTGTATGATCAGTCCAAGTGCCCTTGTATGCATATAAACCCACTGGAGAGCCCATGGTATCGAGTACAGCTGGAAACAACTCGCAATCAGACCTGAATTGGCAGCTGTGCGACATTCTGCGCTGGCAGGTCGCTCGCGTAGCGCGAGACCCCCCTCGCGTGGCGCGACCGGGCGCAGATCAGGTTACAAGTTTGCAACATTTTACAATTCAGTCCCTAACCTTTGTAACGTGGTTTTGGTGATTTATCTTGCTCATTAGACCCTCAAATCTTATTTTTAAGGACCTTGGGACTTTTATAAACGTGGTAAAGTCCTTGGTTAACTTTGTGTTTACCCGAAAAGTCTTGAAATTCAATGTTAACGCAATTAACCCTTCGTGCACGGTTTTGATCATAACTTTCTCATATGATCACGAAACTTGATGAAATTTTTATCACATATTCTAGTGAGTATATTTTATCATTACAAAGCTTCGGGTTTGTCAAAAGGTCACTCAGAGGTATACTTTCAACATGTTGACACATTTAGCCCCTGTAGTTTGTAATTTATCACTTTCTTTCATTTTCCGCTTTGTATGGTCCATGATCTAATCGTTTAAGATTATAAACATCATGTAGGGTTATTGTAGAGCCTATTTATCAATTGTTGACACTTTGGACCCTTATATACACATAGTTTCACTGCTTGTCAACTTTAGTACCTCTAAAGTATGTTTTTACATATTCAAAGTCCATGACACGTGTCAATACATTATTGGACGAAATTTTTCGAGGTGTTACAGTTGTGCTTTTCCGTATCTTTTTCTTTTTATCATAAACCCCATATGCTTGTGGTGTATAAATTGTTGTTTTACAGAATGCATAAGCATTTCTTTTTAATTGTTCTTGTAATGCTACTTCTTTGCATTTTTCTTCTAGTATACCAAATGTATAGGTTATTCTTGGTCCTATTCCTAGATTCTGTTGTGTATCATAATTTGTTTGCCATGCTTCATGTATAGATTTTCCTAAGTCACCTGGTAATTTTATAAAGTATTTATCACATAGATTATCATCCATTGCTTTTCCTGTTTGTGATAATAATCTTGTAAAATCTAATGTGAATTCATTTATGTATTTCATATCTTCTATACTTAATTGTTCTAGATTTCTGATAGCTGTATCCTGTATTAGAGAATTATTTTTTGTTGGATCAACTCCTAGTATAAGTGTTCTAATTTGTGATGTAAAATTATAAGGATTATCCGCTAATGCTTTAAGATTATTTATTTCTTCTGGATTTTGTGTTTTCTTACTTTGCCATATTCCTAATGCTATTGGTCCTAATGTAGTTTCTAAATATGAAAACATATCCATGCTATCTTTTTTATTTGTTTCCCATAATCTTACTACATTTTGTTCCCATGTTAACACTTCATTTATCCATAACTGGGGTTTCTGTTGTTCTAATAATAACATATTTCCACTGTATATTTGTCCTGTAGGCAATCTTCTTCCTTTTCCTAGAGAATTGGACTCTTGTTGATAATTAATTGTTGGTTGTGTCCATGGTTCTCTGCCATGACTTTCTTGTGTACCACTATATGCTCATCCCCATTCTATTTTTTGTCTTTTTAAGGGATTATTCATTTGTGTATCCATAAAATTTTGTTCTTGTTTATAAAAATCTGATATCATTACTTTTCCATTAATAATATCTTCTACTAATGATAAATTATAATATTCTTGTAATCGTTTATAACTTTCTTCATAGGTCATTCCTAAGTCTATCATGCATTCTATAATCATGTCATCTACTTCTTCTTGTATGTTTATTTCTGTAAATTTTCGATTTATAATTTGTTCTATTGTTTTATTTGTTTCTTCAACTTTAAAACAATCTATTGATTCTTCTTCATAATCTAATAGTGTATAATCCATTGTTTCTTCTTGTTCAAATTTTAAGAAACTTATATCTATTTCATTTTCCTCATTGTCTGTATTATATATAGGAATTGTTTCTTCTTCATTTTTACCTCTATATTCATAAAATGGTATTCTTCATTATCATTTCCTCTGTTTGTTTTTCTTTAAAATCAGTATACCTTAGTTTTTGTTTTCCATCAATTTCTTTATATATATATATAACTTTTCTTAGGTACCAAAACTATATGTTCTTCTTTTTCTTGCAAATCTTCTAAATCCCATTCTAATATTCTTAATTGTTCTGGATCTATTTGTAGGATCGTGTTTTGACCCGAACGAGTCTATCAGAGGAGTTTTGATCAGATATAGGTGCGGAAAACAAGTACCTGACGTAGAAATAGCTAGATCTTCACTTAAATCACTTTGTTGATTGATATAACAGCGTTTACATTCAATTCTCACACCGGCAGCACCTCGGTATGGAAATCAGAAGGTTACAAATGAGATCCGCTTACGAGGTATATATAGTACAGGTAGGTTCGCATATACGGACATGTCCGTATAAGCGGACCTGACAAATAAGCGGACCTACTATGTCCGTATAAGCGGACCTGACACATAAGCGGACCTACTATGTCTGTATAAGCGGACCTGACACATAAGCGGACCTACTATGTCCGTATAAGCGGACCTGACACATAAGCGGACCTACTATGTCCGTATAAGCGGACCTACTCTCTAAAACACATATACTCTCCAGTTTTCTCGTAAAACGCGCCCTGATCTAACAATCTAAAACTAAGACTCGATACAAGACGAAGTCGACAGATGTAGTGCACCAACAGACTCCCCCTCAGATGTTGACGAGTCGACTATCGAGTCACGACAATGCTGTGTCTTCACTTCTTCAGTCTTGATTAGTCTCTGGGCTTTTCTCTCTCTATCTTCTTCAACAGACTCCTCTTGACTTGAAAATCTTCAGACTTCACCTAACGATTTGCTGGCATTCCTTTGTTCTTCAGCAGTATCTGCTTCAGGATCAATGTCTGGCTTTCTTTATATTCAGAATCTTAAACCTGGCACTCTATACAGTCTTCAATTTCCAGGATCGAAACTTGGCTATTCCTGCACATTCTTAACCCAGAAATGAATTTCTAAATTTAACAATTTAAATGCACCAACATTCTGATATAATCAGATGACCCCCTCTCAAATAACATAAGCATCAACAATCCCTCTCCTTCAGATCACAAACTCATGATGAACCACTTGTTGATTTAGAAAATACATTTTGACATTTTAAACTCCCCCTCACAACAGTGTCATCAAGTTTAGCACTTGGAATTTTGAAAATCAGCTTTCCAACACCAGTTGTCGAAAATCTTTTTGACTTTTTCAAAATTTATGCTAAAACACACTAAAAATCTTTTTGGATTTTGAGAAATTAGGAAATGCAGTAAAGAAATATTTACAAACAATATTTTTGTGAGTTTGTGTAAGAGGATCATATCAGTTTTTGAGACAAGTCACCAACACCGTTAAGCTTTATTTCATTTTAAGTTCTAAACAATTCACCTAGATTGTCAGTATATTTGTCCACTTAAATTTTCACACAAAGTTCAACTGTTTCGAGATACGATATTAATGTCTTAAGCACTTAAACTCAATCGTGTGTCCCACCTCAGAATATACTCCCGTATCCAGATCCCAATATTCAGTCTTACAGGTAATTATGACACAAATGATATCTGTAGGGGTTAATAAATTATGAAGAATCATGAGAGCTCAGGTCAGAACTACCGTTCAGCAGAGAGATCATGACTCAACTTTTGGGTGTGTCCCCTTTAGAGGATCTTTTTTACAACAGCATTGCTAAGCAATTTTATTGTCTTATCATATATGCTGAGGGTGATGCTATATTTCAAGCATTGCGGAAAGTATTATTCGAGGACTAGGTCAGAACTACCGTTCAGCAGAAGTCCAGAAATAATACCCCAGATATCACTAAGAATAAAGACCTAGTATATCAGAAAAAAGAATCTTTCAAACAAGATTTCGGGGGTTACCCATATATCCGAGAGATGTTTCCCCACGATATAAGCAAGTTTGATTTTAGGTTTATATCTCGTCACAATCTACTAAATGTGTAAAAACCTACTGGCATATCCGCAGTGAGATTGTTTATCACAATTTAACTTTCCATTTCTTTAGCATGTTGTGACAGTCTACTGATGTACTATCATTTCCTCTATTCACAACAAAACTCATTTTTGAATTTTATAATGTTTTTGTCTTTTTCAAATTTTCAAATGTTTTTGGATTTTCTGAAATTTTCTACTCCCCCTAAAATGCAAACACATTTTAGAAAATTTGAAAACAAACTATACAGAAAAACTGCTCTGATACCACTTGTAGGATCGTGTTTTGACCCGAACGAGTCTATCAGAGGAGTTTTGATCAAATATAGGTGCGGAAAACAAGTACCTGACGTAGAAATAGCTAGATCTTCACTTAAATCACTTTGTTGATTGATATAACAGCGTTTACATTCAATTCTCACACCGGCAGCACCTCGGTATGGAAATCAGAAGGTTACAAATGAGATCCGCTTATGAGGTATATATAGTACAGGTAGGTTCGCATATACGGACTTGTCCGTATAAGCGGACCTGACAAATAAGCGGACCTACTATGTCCGTATAAGCGGACCTGACACATAAGCGGACCTACTATGTCCGTATAAGCGGACCTGACACATAAGCGGACCTACTATGTCCGTATAAGCGGACCTACTCTCTAAAACACATATACTCTCCAGTTTTCTCGTAAAACGCGCCCTGATCTAACAATCTAAAACTAAGACTCGATACAAGACGAAGTCGACAGATGTAGTGCAGCAACACTATTTTTATGGGTTCTATCATTTGTATAGATTTTGATGCAATTGTTTTTACTATTCCTTCTATGTTTACTTTGTATTTCATTTCTGAGCTATTACTAGCTTTTCCTAGTACTCCTATACTTACTACTAAGTTATTTCCTTCATATTCTTCATATCCTTTTGTTTGTAGGGCTATTTTAATATTTTGTAAATCTTTAACATCTTTTAAAAATATCTAGTGTACAATAAAATATTGCTATGTTTTGACTTAAATCTACCTCCAAACCTGAGATTATAGCTTTTTTCATGTCTAATTTCCAACTTTTACCAAGTATTAGAGCTAATAGTTTTGTTCCTAAGTTTTTTTTTCCTAGAGCTTTAACTCCTATTACTATTAATCCTTTGTGTACAAAGTTTTTGTTTTGTTTTTTAATTTTTTCAATAGTTTCTGGTGACAAGAGATCTAGAGTTACTGTATTATCTATTACCCTTAAACTTTCTTCTCTTCTACTTCTTATTAGAGTTGTGTTTATGTTTAATCTTCTTGTTTGATATAATATCCTTTGATTTAATATGTCTAATTGATGTTGATTATATAATTCCAAGTTTCTGTCTAAATCTATTTCTTCTTCTAGTTGTATTATTTGTCTGTTACTATTAGATCATGATCCTCTTCTAATTATTCTGTTTAAAAAACTATCTGATGTTATACTATCATTTATATTACTTGTAGAATTTCTAGCTTCCTGTAAAGTTCTACTTCTTCCTAAAAAAATATTGTTATTATTCATTTTCTTGGTTGTCAGTGTGTATACGGAGTAGGTTTTTTGCCTGTTTTTAATTTTTGCAAGGCTTCTGTGATTTTCTCAACTTCTAGAGGTATATTATTTTCAGTATTATTTTTATTTCTTCCTATTTCGTTAATTAATATATTAGACTGATTTTTTATATAGTCTAGGTTTTGTGATAATTTTTTAATTTCTGCTGTTAAATTTTCTAATGTTTGTTTATTATTTATAGCTTCTTGTTGTAAACTAATACTCAGATTTATAAATAAATCTACTAAAGTGTTTAACTGTGAGTTATTTGTATGTTCACAAAGATCTTTAATATTACAAACAATAGTAAAATTATCTGTTATGAGAGTTTTTCGGTGAGCTTTTTCAGAAAATTCTAAATTTAGAAATTCTAACCGCTTGATTGTTTGAAAAGTACCAATAATTAATGAATTCCAACTCTCTTTAGCTTTTATCCCTTATTCCCAGTTTCACTTAAACATTTTCTTATATTCCAACTTTTAAAGAACAAGAATAATATACAAAATATAAACAAAATTAAAAGAGGAAATTATCATTTTTCAAAAAATAATACTTATACTACTAGGCCTGAAACAAGAAATTATTACCCTAGACCTACCCCACCTGATTTACAATTTGAAGAACGACATACTTTAGTTCAAGCAAAATATGATGGAACCTCTCTATACGAATGGAATATAGAAGGTCAAACAGAACATCAAATTCTTAATCTATTACAAGAAATGATAATGGCAGCAAATGCATATAAAGCAAATGGAAATAATGAAGCCCAAATTCTTACTATGATAGTTTCTGGTTTTACGGGAATTCTTAAAGGTTGGTGGGATAAGTATCTTACAGAAGAAGAAAAACATATAATTCAAAATGCTAAAAAAATTGATTATTAAAACATAAAATAAAGTTCAAACTCCAACTGAAATACCTGATATAATTAATACTTTAATGTTTGCTATAATTAAACATTTTATTTGAAATCCAACAGATTATCAAGAAATAAATTCTTTAATACTATTAAATTTAATGTGTAGAAAATTACAAGATTATAGATGGTATAAAGATGTATTCCTTTCAAAAGTTATGACTAGAGATGATTGCAAAGAAGCCTATTGGAAAGAAAGATTTATAGCTGGGTTACCAAAATTATTTGCAGAAAGAATTAGAGAAAAAAATTAAAAAAGACTTTAATAATAGTATTCCTTATAGAGACTTATCCTATGGTCAAATAATAAATTATATAAATCAAGAAGGATTAAAAATATGTGATGATTTAAGATTAAAAGAAAAAATAAAAAAGGATGGTATCCAAGGCCATAAGGAATTAGGAAGTTTTTGTCAACAATATGGACTTGAACCATTTAAAACTCCTTCTAAATCTAAAAAGAAAATTCCTAAACAATTTATTAAGAAAAATTATAAAAGAAAGCCATATATTAAAAATAAACAAAAATATTATAAAGATAAGATTGATTTTCAAAAGAAAAAACAAGGTAAACAAGATATTGTCATTTGCTATAAATGTGGAAGACAAGGGCATTATTCAAAGGATTATTATACAAAGAGAAAGATAAATGAGCTAAACATTTCCGATGAATTAAAAGAACAGATAAATAAAATACTTATTTATGACAACTCAAGTGAAAACAACATTTCGGACTATAGTGATAATGATTTAAACAATATTGAAGATTCTAATTCAGAAAGTAGTTCAGAAGATAATACGTGTGAATGTATTGGTCCTTGTATTTGTGAAATCGATGGTACAATAAATTCTCTAACAGAAAATAATAAAGACCTATTCGAATTATTAGAAAAAATTGATGATAAAGAAGTAAAACAAGTATATTTAAAACAATTAAAAGAAATGTATAAACTACCAATAGAAAAGGAAGAAAATGTGTATAATTTCAATGAAATATGTCAAAGGTTTCAAACAAGACAAATAAAAGAAAATCTTGTTACAATAACTGAATTACAAATAGAATTAAAAAATATTAAAGAAGAAATTCGAGAAATAAAATCACAAATTAAAGAATTAGAAAAGAGAAAAAATATAAAAAGATGAAGAAATCAATAACGATACTGAAAAATTAGGAAAAATAAATAATTTAAAAGGATTAACTTCTCAAAAATGGTATACTAAATTAAATATAATAATCAATAATAAATTTCGATTAACATTAGTTGCCATGATTGATAGTGGTGCTGATATGAATTGTATTCAAGAAGGTTTAATACCCACAAAATACTATGAAAAGACTACATAAAAATTATCCGGAGCCAATGGAAACCCATTAAATATTAAATATAAATTATCAAATGTTCATATTTGCAAAAAAAAAAAACTATTGTTATAAAACTCAGTTAGTTCTAGTAAAGGATTTAACATCTCAAATTATATTAGGACTCCCATTCATAACTCAATTATATCCTTTCACAGTTGAAGAAAAAGGAATAAGTATTAAGGTATTAAATAAAAAGATCTGCTTTGAATTTGCTCATCAAATTACTTCAAAACAAATAAATATTTTAAGTTTAAAAGAAAAACAAAAGGAATTTTTAATTGAAGAAATTGATCATGTCAGAATAAATAATTATAAAAAGAATACAAGAAACTGAAAATAAATTTAAGGATAATATTTGTGCAAATATTCCAAATGTTTTTTGGGAAAGAAAACAACACATTGTAAGATTACCTTATATTAAAGATTTTAATGAGAAAAATATTCTAATAAAATCTAAAGCTATACATATGTCTCAAGAGTTAGAAGGCTATTGTAAAAAAGAAATACAAGAATTATTAGATAAGAAGTTAATAAGACCATCTAAATCCCCTTGGTCTTGCTCTGCCTTCTATGTTCAAAATACTACAGAAATAGAAAGAGGAGCCCCTAGGTTAGTCATAAATTATAAACCATTAAATAAAGTTTTAAAGTGGATTAGATATCCTATACCAAATAAAAGAGATTTATTAAAAAAGATTTATGATTCAAAAATATTTTCTAAATTTGATATGAAGTCTGGATTTTGACAAGTTCAAATTGCCGAAGAAGATAGATATAAAACTGGATTTAATGTACCATTTGGACACTATGAATGGAATTTAATGCCTTTTGGATTAAAAAATGCTCCTTCAGAATTTCAAAATATAATGAACGATATTATTTTACCATTAGGAAATTATGCAATCGTTTACATTGATGATGTATTAATATTTTCAAATTCCTTAGATCAACATTTTAAACATTTGAATGCTTTCTACAATATTATTCATAAAAATGGATTAGTAGTATCACCTTCTAAAATGAGTCTTTTCCAAACAGAAATAAGATTTTTAGGACATAATATTATTTAAGGAACAATAAAACCTATTAACAGAAGTTTAGAATTTTCAAATAAATTTCCAAATGAAATCAAAGATAAAAAGCAATTGCAAAGATTTTTAGGATGTTTAAATTATATTCACGACTTTTTCAAAGACTTAGGAATCATATGTAAACCTTTATATGACAGGTTAAAAAAGAATCCAAAACAATGGACTCAAGAACACACGAAAATAGTACAATATATCAAAAATAAAATAAAATGGTTACCCTGTTTACATATACCCCATCCTAATGCAGAATTAATTGTAGAAACTGATGCAAATGACTTAGGATTTGGAGGAATACTAAAACAGAAATTAAATAATAAAGAAAGTTTAGTTAGATATTATTCAGGTGCATGGAATGATACTGAAAATAATTATTCTACAATTAAAAAGGAAATTTTAAGTATAGTTTTATGTATAAAAAAGTTTGAAGATGATTTATATATGAAACCATTTTTATTAAGAATCGACTGTTTATCTGCAAAATATATTTTAGAAAAGGATATTAAAATTTTAATTTCAAAACAAGTTTTTGCAAGATGGCAAGCATTATTAAGCAACTTTGATTTTCAAATAGAATTTATAAAAGGAGAAAATAATTATTTATCAGATTTTTTATCAAGAGAATTTTTACAGGGAATATGAGCAACTCGGATTCTACAAAAAAGATTGTATTCTCAAAACAACAATTCTCAAAATCTCAATTATCAAGTTCTCCAAGTTCTCCATCAAGACCAACCCATTTGCAACAATTTCCCTTATTACCTAATATTCAAAACAGATTTGCCCCTCTAACCCCAGGGCTTAGACCTAGACCTCCATTTTCATCCATTATTCAAAATCTAGAATCAAAACTCATTATTCAATCTCATTCTTTCACAAAACTCTCTAAACCAGCCTCTCCTTCAAGCTCTTCACCAGCCACTATTCCTTATACTATCAACCCCAATAAAAAATTATCAAAATTCTAGAACCTTTGGAAGTCGAAAAAGTTAGCAGAATTTTTTTATCCTTAATCGACTTCATTTATCCAAGAGGATGCCATTTTTTAAAGGACGAATACAAGACCGGATTTACTTATTCATGAGAAATATAAATGTGTGATTCAATTAATTTATTATAAAAACAGTTTATGTATTGTATACAGGCGGTATAATTGTATATAACCCATATACAAGTAACATTTTTTATTAGTATATGTGGAATTGACGAATTCGCAGTTGGTATGTGTTCCGAGATTAAGTTTACTTTGCTTTACTTTTGCTTCATGTTTATTAACTGGTCGTTTGTTTTTAATTGGTCGTTTGTTTGACATCAAACGTATAAACAGTAATATTAAGCGTACGGTAAATAAACGTATAAATAAATGTGATACCTGATCGGTTTCAAACTCACTACGTTCCTGGTCACCGTTTGTACCCTCAGACGGTCCACCACTACCGGGAGGAGATTGAAAACTACCGGGCAGTGGTCCACCACTACCAGGAGGGGATTGAAAACTAACGGACAGCGGTGGATAATAACCAGAATAATTACCCTGAAAGTCATCTAAACCCCAAGGATCCTGACTTGCATTAGACGCAAGATTGAGATCAAACGGAACATTTAGATCAAACAAACCCGGATTGTTAATTTGATTGTTTTCATCACTCCTCTGATTCGACTCGCTAGCCGAGTCACTACCGAAAAAGTTACCGTCACCCCAAAACGACATTGATAACGTAATATAATTTGAATACAGAGAAATATAGAAGAAACAAATTGAAGTTGAATGAAAATGAAAATGAATAAGATTAGTGTCGTTTATATAGACGTTTTTACGGAATATTACATCGTTTCAAATGATTAACACGTGAATCGAGGAATCTAACGCCGAATCAAATAACTCACACGAATATCGAGGAATCTAACGTCTAATCGCATAACTCGCATGATAATCGAGGAATATAACATCGAATCGAAGAATCTTACGTCTAGTCGCATGCGTATCGAGGAATAATACGTCGAATCAGACGGTTAAAATTAAAAAAAATACGAAATATACGGGCTGTATAACCTTATATGGCACGTATAATGGTGTCATATACATTATATACGACCAGACATAAATCTTATTCTCACATGGTGTATATGGGCCGTATAAGGTTATACCACCCGTATAACCTTATACGACCCGTATACACCATGTGAGAATAAGATTTTACCATGTGTAATTATTAATTCCTTAAACTAAATCAATTATAAACTATTTGTTTAAAAAAATATGTAAAGTTTTTTTAAAGTTTGGGACCCATGGGATAGTGGGTCCTGAGGGTTGCCCATTTGCCCATCTCTGTTAGGGTGGTGGGTGTGGTATAGTGCTCATGTCATCTCACCTTCTTTGGCGTCCCATGACGCCCCTCCCCCATTTCTTGGCGGAAGAGGGGGGGGGGGCAATTTCGTTACCCCAATGGCAAGCGATATATGGTAAGCATGTGGGACCCATTCCATTTTCTCACCAATCAGATTTCCCCCGTTTTGATTTCCTTTTTCTTTTTTTATATTGTTTAAAATGAACTTTAAACCAATACAATGATGTTAAAGGAAACGGCTTTAAAGTGCCCCATATGAGGTGACGCCTGGGTGACGCTGACTTGGCATAAAAAAGCCCATAGGGGCTTTAAACCACATGCACCAGCCTTACTGGCCCTGCTTGTAACCTACTCCTATGAAGATGCTTGTAGACTATTAGACTATCTCTAACCCTTGCCGCCCGTCCAACCCCCTGTCCGGTGCCACATCACCTTGCCCGCCCGTCCTCCCACTCCTCTGCAACGGGCAACCCAGCCAAGGCCCACCTCCCCTCTCATAATCTCTGTCTCTTTCCTCCACGGGCGCGCCCTTGACGACGTGCGGCTGTCCTTCCTACCTCTCTTTTCCACCTCACCGTCCATGTTGGTCCACGTCGGAGAAGCTTGCTACGGGCGGTTTCCCTACAGGCGCGATGGAGATAGTCTTAAAAGGTACAACTAGAGACCCTTGCTCGTGTTTTCTTTTCTAAGCACAAGTTTACTTCTCCATCGGAGTCTGATCACAAAACATCTCTATCGTGTCTTGGTATCACGTTTTGCAAGTCATTACGGGACCTTAGTAAAACTCTCTAATAGTTGGAACAATAACAGCTAAATAGATCCAAACACGAGAAACGATTTTCAAATTATTCGATAATTATCGAGGTAAATAGTGATGGACCAAGAAATTATTTGTTAGGGGTGCGGATGAGGGGTTCAACCATATTTTCAAGAGGTGCGGTCGGGTTTTTTTTTGCCAAAAAATACACAATTTTTTTCAAGGGGTGCGTCCGCCCACCCACTAAGACACATAAGTCCGCCCCTCACCAAATTATTTGACTTTTAATTTTATTATCAAGGCAAAGTATTTGAGTTTTAGTTTTTATTAATGATGAAAAAGTCGAAAGGATAATGTGGAGAGATGGTCCACGGAGACACGACAGTTTCACGTTCAACATTGTGGAGCAACTTTTGTGATCACGCCAAAAGATTGTTAGATTGGTGTTACCCGTATCACAATGGATACACATACTAGCTTCCATCATGCCATCAACTTTTAATTTAATTTTTTAACTTTTAAAGTCATTTAAAAATGTTTTTTTCTTAAAATAATATGTGTGAAGTAAAAGAAAAGGACAAGAAAAAAAAATACTAGTAGCAACTCAAAAAGGAATGAGAAAAATAATAACGTTTAAAAAAATAAACCACGCTCTCAATTTGAAGAAAGAGGTTTCATATGGGGGGGGGGGGGTTTGTTAGTGCACGGTCTTCTCAAC
Source organism: Helianthus tuberosus (assembly GCA_030545235.1). NCBI lineage: Eukaryota > Viridiplantae > Streptophyta > Magnoliopsida > Asterales > Asteraceae > Helianthus > Helianthus tuberosus. The sequence goes on along the minus strand of CM060396.1, from coordinate 26,027,877 downwards.
CGCCGGAGTGATCCCACTCCGGGAGCCGCTACCCGACCAAGCTAGCTCCGCGGTGAATTCCCCTTGCCGAGTTCTTACCCTTGGCGACATATGCCACTCCCAAGACTCAAACCCGGTACCTCTAGGAAGAGGGTGGGTGTCGGTGGCCAACTGGGCTACCCCAGTTGGTTAAGAGGTTTCATGTTCGAATGTTGTTTTTGCTAGTTTCTTGTCATAACCTCTTGAAGACTAATTTTCAGCGCAATCAGTTATTAGTTATCTGATCCCGTTGGTAAGTAGCGATTTGACATGTCATGAGAGTTTTCTGGTAACGAATTCTCATGATTACTAAATAAAGAAAAACGAATATAATCAATATTATACATATATTATCTAAAGAGTTAATATAATACAAAGTTATAAACATATTTTCTTAGGGTGAAGGGAGTGGTTAAACATGTGAAAGTGGTAAACTTTAAAATGGACCAATCAGAGAGTGCCACGTCAGAGAGGAGAAAAAGTTTAAACTTTGGTGAAAAGTGTTGGCATTGGTTAGACACTTGGTAAAGTGGTAAACTTTTTATAAAAAAAAAAGAAAAAAGGTGTGATTGGTTAAAAATGGCATGGACCCCATTCCCCCACACACACTCTCCCTTTCCTTCACCTTCACCGAATCGGCATTGGGTCACCGATTTCACCCCCAAATTCGGTAAACATTGTTGTTGGCATTGGGTTACCGATCGGCATTTGGCGGTAAACTTGAAGTTTACCGCACCACTCCCTATACCCTTAGTGGTTCGGCTTATCTTAAAGTCAACAAGGGTGGATTTAACATAATTGCATTTACCGGATATAAAGTTACTCCACCATGCTAAGGAAACTTAATGTTATGTTCAGACGTGGCTAAGTGGCTTACCATATTTTTCATGAGATATAAAGAGAACTTTAAAAGTGAGTTGTTTTTTCAAACCGAAATATAGTTTTTTTAAAGCCATGTGCATACACACACCGAGAGGGGTGTTCGCGTAATACGTCAGAAAACACAGCATAAAACATAAAAACACAAACACTGATATAGCGTTTAAATAATTAATTAGTGAAGTATCATATGGATTTGAAGGTTTGATAAAGGTTTATAAAATAAAGTAAAATATGAGATCACGTAAAATAAAAACGATTTTAAGCATTCGACTAAACAGAAAATTGATTGTTTACATGAGTAAATTTCAAAATTAATTGTAATAGCTACAAAATTGTAGTTGTAGTCCAACTAAATTATAGTATTTATAATCAATATTATTTAGGTTTTTATTTATTTATTTGATTTTTTGTATTTATCGCATAATTGACATGTATATGTAAAAGATAATTAAGATAGTCAAAATTCATATAAAAAAAACTAAATATCTATATCTATATACATATAATAAAAGAAACCATGTTAGGGACACATGGCGTTCTATGAGGCAGTCCTAATTATTTTTCTAAATATTTATTATGGAAAATCATTTATTGATAATATTAAATTTAAAATTTGTAGAAGAGATTTTAATGATAAAGACAAAGATAACTGATAATAATATATTAATTATTATAATCATATATTAATTATTAAAATCTAAAAAAATATATTAGCGTTTTAAATATTTATAAAGATAAATATTTTATTTAATTGGTAGCTTTAATTGTTTTTATATTTTGATGATAAGGACAAGGATAACTGATAATCACATATTAAAATAAAAATATTTATTTCAATCAACTGTTTCGTTAAAAGAATTTATTCAATACATGTAGAACAAATATATTTTTTATACATTTCTAGCGGTGGTCGAGTAGTCGGCCTTTGGACATAGCTCCGAAAGGGTGGGTTTACACGTGGAAAGCAGTTAGCCGTTAAAAAAAAGAATCTTTTGATATATGAAATTATATTTATTAAAAATAAAAACCATTTAGTTACATTAAAAATTAAAAAAACAAGTTACAGTCCACGTCATCACTCGACGTTAGCATCAAATAAAAGAGAAAAAAAATCCACATCACCACGGTTACCTATGAAATGGATGAAAAAAACCCTTAATTTTAATGAAAAATGAATGTTGAGTGACCTGATTGGAACACTTTTGAAATTTGAGTGACCTAATCGGAACACTTTTGAAACTTGGTTACTATTCTACAAAGTTACCCCTAAAAAATAAAGTGAGATGTTACAATAAGTAAATAGTACCTCAAAATTCCTTTTGTTAGAAAACACATCTTGATGACTAAATGTTTTAACGGATTACATTATTCGTGTAAGACTTGTGTTTATCATGCAATACACGAGTTTTTAAAAGATGTAACTATTTTATTACTTAGTATATAAAATTATATTTATTCAACCCGTGTAATACACGGGGTTCTAACCTAGTTATGAGAACTATGAAAACTCACAAAAAAAAAAACAATCAAAATCAAAGTTTTTTTTTTTATATAACCATTAATATTATTAAAATACAACATTAAGAAAAAGAATATCTTAATTACTTGATCTTCAACTCTATATTACTCTTTACAGTTTTTTTACACTTGTGTAAATTTTCATTTCCGAACACATGTAATTTAATGCTCTGTTCCTAAGTTTACTTAAGAGAGAAGAGGAGAAGAGAGACTTTTTTATTCTTTCCCTTCTCTTTTATTTCTTTTCTTCTCTCTACTTCCTTAACATTTGAAATGACGGAAATTTTGCTGGGAGCTCTCCTCCATTAAAAAAAAAATTACGAAAATGGTCACGAATAAAGTTGATTTATCAAAATAACCAGCTAATGCGTTGTTGGAACGGGGCATCACGCCTCATATGCGTCCTTAATTCTTTAAATGGATGCGTGTATGGATGAAACAGCAAGTACGAAAATGGGATCATGGGATGATTCGGCAACGCATGCGATGAGTCACGGACGCATGGGATGAGTCGGCAACGCATGGGATGAGAAACGGACGCATGGAATGCCTCAAATCTCCTAAAAGTAAATTTTATGAGTCACGGACGCATTGGATGAGTCACGGACGCATGGGATGAGTCACGGACGCATGGGACGCATGATGTCATTGAGACACGTGTCACTTCTACATTGGCGGACGCATGAATGAGCCTTGCAGACGCATAAGCTCTCTCGTAACCAGTGATGCCCTGCTCCACTGACTTATAAGATGGCCATTTTGATAAGTCAAAGGCCATTTTCGTAAATTTCTCACAAAAAAATCTCCCTAACACAACTTTTCTTTGCTTTCACTTTTTTTCTAAAAAAATATCTTGAACACAACCTAGTATTTTTTTCTTTCTGTTTCCCTACTTTTCTCTCTGTACATAAACTCGGAAACACAATGTAAGCACATAATTTTTTTGATGTTTTAAATAATAATGATCAGTGTGATTTTTTTTAATTCAAATGGTTTTTTATATGTTTAATATAACACCGTGCCTAAAAAATTGTAGAGTTAATTACACAAAGGGGTCATGTGGTTTATACCTAATTTCGTCTTTGGGTACTAACTTTGTTTTTAACAGGTTTAGGTTTTATGGTTTCAATTTTGTAACACCTTTGGGTACTAACACCAAAATTAGTAAATTAATGACTAAAATACCCTTGCATTTTTTTAAGTTTATTAATGTAACACATTTGGGTACTAACACCTAATTTTATTTAATTTTAAATCAATTTTACAAAATCTATTTATTTTTTTTTATTTTCATCTTTTTATTATATCTCTTAATTAACATAAATTCTATTTATTTTTTTTATTTTCATATTTTTATTAATTTCCTATTTAACATAAAATCCACTTGTTACACCAGTATTTTTTTAAATAAAATCTACTAGCTATATAGTTTTATGTAAATTAAATTTCTTACTCGTTTTAAATAATGTAAACCTTACTCGTTTTCAATTTTGGATAGAAATGATTGATAATAATAAATATCTTTCATGTAAAAAAAATTTAAGCCTTTTTTTAACTCGTTTTTTGTTCATTTACATTTTACTATTTTAGAAAGATATTTAATTTACATAAAACTATATAGCTAGGTATTTTAGATAAAACTAAAAAAAAATTAGGCCTTTTTTTAACTCGTTTTTTAGTAAAAAAAAATATTTAATTTACATAAAACTATATAGCTAGTAGATTTTATGTAAATTAAATATCTTTCTAAAATAGTACAATGTAAACGAACAAAAAAACGTGTTAAGAAATGGCTTAAATTTTTTTTACATGAAAGATATTTATTATTATTATTATCAATCATATATATCCAAAATTGAAAACGAGTAAGGTTTACATTATTTAAAACGAGTAAGAAATTTAATTTACATAAAACTATATAGCTAGTAGATTTTATTTAAAAAATCTATTTAAAAAAATTGGTGTAACAAGTAGATTTTATGTGAAATAAGAAATTTAATAAAAATATGAAAATTAAAAAAATAAATAGATTTTATGTTAATTAAGAGATATAATAAAAAGATGAAAATAAAAAAAAATAAATAGATTTTGTAAAACTGATTTAAACTTAAATAAAATTAGGTGTTAGTACCTAAATGTGTTACATTGATAAACTTAAAAAAATGCAAGGGTGTTTTAGTCATTAATTAACTAATTTTGGTGTTAGTACCCAAATGTGTTACAAAATTGAAACCATAAAACCTAAACCTGTTAAAAAAAAGTTAGTACCCAAAGACGAAACTAGGTATAAACCACATGACCCATTTGTGTAATTAACTCAAAATTGTATAACATCATGTCTAAATTTTAAAACAGAGTGTCTTAAATCATTTTTACACTTAATAGCGCCAATGGCTTTTTAGTTGATCCCATATGTAACATCCGTCGAAAACGGATTCTCGAAACCCGACTTTATAGTTCATCCCATATGTAAGTTCAAGTGTTATTATGTGAATGTTTATATGTGTTTTCCATCATTCTATATGCTACATGTTGTCAAGTCTATTGCATGCTATTGGGTCATGTGGATCCATGGCTGACTAGGTTCCCCACGGCCATGGGTTGTAGCCTAGTATCGCCAACAGTATTAGACTCGCTCTTCGGGGCTTGAGACTAATGCACGATATTGTCATGACTCTATTATTTTGTTTTGTTTGTTACATGTTGTTAATTGGTTGCGTATTATTGTTTGGTGTTTATGTGTTTATTTCCTAAGTTGACATTATGAGACAGTCATCATTCTAATTCTTGAAATGCATATTAAAATTATTTGTTTTAAAATTTAAAAATAAAAATGTTTTTTTTTGATAAAACGAGGAAATTACTCACAAACATGTTTGTTGACCTAAATATATATTCTCCTAACATGATGCAGGTAATCAAGGTTAATGATCGAGTGAAGATGTCACATAGCATGGGCCTTAGGAAATAAATTGAGAAAATTTAAGTTATGTTGGTTTTTGAATATCGTATGAACATTTTATGATCTCAATGTGTTATGTGACAATCTCATTTGGTTGTGCTTTAAATATTGTAATTTTAATTAGTGTCATGAGCTATGGGTAATCTGTCACACCCCGACCCGCAGCGGATAGGTACGGGGCGGACCGATTGCCTGTAATAGCATCTAGGTAATTGTTGGTGCACGGAATGTCTGTTGACTTCGTTTACATCAAGTCTTAGGTCAAGATAGTCAAATTAGAGCTTGAGAGTCAAAATTAGGGTTATCTTGTTAATTTCGCTTATGTGTACATAGGTTAGTAGATGATTTCGCTTATGTGTGCACTAGGGTTTCGCTCATAGGGTAATCAGGTAGGTTTCGCTTATTAGTCATCTAGGGGATTTCGCTTATGTGTCATCAGGAGGTTTCGCTTATATGGACTGTCCATATAAGCGAAATCAGTCTCCTATAAATACCCTGATGAGTGTCTCAGTTGTGTAACTTGGAGCGAAACCTAGTCTTGCTTGTGGTAACAAAACTTTGTCAAAATCAATTCAGAAAGCAGAAATAAAAAAGGAATTAAAGAGAAAAGTTGTTGTAACTTTGCGTGTACTGATTCCGCCTTTATACGTGAAGATGAACGTCCTTGACTGACTTTTCAGGGTTGAAACACGGTCCAACAAGTGGTATCAGAGCTTCAGGACGAGGAGTTCATACTACTACAGCTGATTCTACACGATTCTCTCATTTCTACTCACTTTCTCTCATACTTTTTCTGTTTGAACTGGTTCCTACGGTTGAAATTGTCTAAAATTCGAGTATATCGTGTAAAATACAATAATAACAAACCCTAGAAAGTTTCAGGTTGAAATACGGATTAAAAATGGTAAAAATCAACTAAAAACCATGTTTCGCTTTTTCGAACATACGTACTAGTCACTTTCGCTTATACGGACATCGAAGGTTTCGCTTTTACGGACATCGTAGGTTCCGCTTATTCGTACATTGAGTAGTTCCGCTTATTCAGACATTATCACTTTCGCTTATACGGACATAAGATTTATTTCGCTTATCTGAACATCAGTTTTCATTCATTTGGACAATATCTAATTTCGCTTTTAGGAACAATCTGGTTTCGCTTTTAGATACATGTGATTTCGCTTGATTGTCAACATTGAGATTTCACTCATATGACCAATCTGATTTCGCTCATATGTCAGATTGATTTCGCTTTTGTGTCATAAAGTGTTCTGATTTCGCTTATTTGTCAAATTGTTGATTTCGCTTATAGAGACATTGAGATTTCGCTTATCTGTCACATTATCTGATTTCGCTTATCAGTCATTCAGACTGATTTCGCCCGAGTGTCATATTTCATGACAATCGAGTGTCAGTGTATTTCAGATTACTTGATATTGTTTAAACTGATTGAATTTGTTTGTTTGTTCTCAGGTGTTTGAAGATGTCAAGCAACGGTGAAGAATTCTATAACACATTCTACAACGCATTCACTTCCGAATCGTCAGATAGAAGATCCGAGATGAGAGAATATTCGAAGGAGATTTCGGAGAATTTGAAATTCGAGAACATGTATGGAAGTCAACAAAAAACCACCGAAGCTAATGAAAGTTGAAGATTATAACTGGTGGAAAAACATATTTGAAGGTTGGGTAAAAGCTTTCGCTCCTGAAAGCTGGTTAAAACTGACACATGAATACGTTGAACCAGTAAAAGAGGGAGGAGAGTTAATAGATGCAAAAGATTTTACAGAAAAAGATATAAAAAATGTTGTGGCTGAATATAAAATGATCACATTCATCAAACAGTCAGTGAGAGAGGATATTATTTCGTTACTTGAACAAGAGAAAACTTCAAAGAGTTTGTGGGAAGCGTTAGGGAGAAAGTGTGAAGGAAGTAATGAAATTGTTAAAAACAAACAGAAATTGTTGCGTAAAGAGTTTGATTTATTCAATTGTATGAAAAATGAGTCTGTTTGTAAAATGATTGAGAGATTCAGACATCTGAAAATGGAGCTGATCAGACACCAAATCTTACCTTCTGAAGAGGAGCTGGTGGATAAATTGTTTGATTCATTGCCAAATGATCAAGAGTGGCAATACTTCGCTCTAATGTTGAAAAATACAATCAAGCCTGAAGATTTAAAAGTGGATTTGCTGATTGAAAGGCTTGAAAGCCATGAGTTGGAGATAAAGAGATCTAAAGTCAACAATCCAGCTTATCAGCAGAATGTAGAGCTTTACTACAGAGGAAATGTACCGCAGGCTGGGTCTCCAAGAATAGCGTTTTCTGCAGAAAGCTCAAGCTCAGTGAAAAATGAAAGTCTTCACAGTGGTTTTCACAGTGGATCTTCTTCAACAACTTCAAGTCAATCTGCTTCCAAGAATTTGTTTCAGTGTAATATCGCAGTGGATCTGAAGAATGGGCAGAATTTCAGCGAAGAATCGGCAAAACAACAGATGGTTTTCTTGGCATTTGTACTTGAATCGTATGAAAGCCTTGTTGCAGGGAAGATTGGCAACACCAACTTGATGAAAGAAGATTATGATCAATTAGACCCCGAGGAGATGGAACTAATGGATATAAGATGGTGCATGGCCAGTGCGGTTCGTCGAGCACAACGATTCATGGAGATCACGGGGAGAAAGTCAATTGGTGGACCATCTACCAAACTGGGATTTGATAAATCTAAGGTGACATGCTTCAAATGCAAACAAAGAGGTCACTTTAAGCGCGAGTGCAGAAATGCGTATGCTAATGATTCTGAAAACCCGTTCAACGAAGATTATTACAAGAAAGCAATTTATCATCAGAATAAGTCTGAACCACCAAGATTAAAGCAACCAGAAGAAAGATTAAGGGCTCTTGCAGTTATATATGATGATGAAGGTTACGACTGGAGTCAAGTTTGCCATGAAGAAGATGCAGTTGGATATGCATTTGTTGCAAATGATGATCATGATACTTGGTGGAGAAGAGACAGTGCGAGATGGGAGATTGGCAAATTGTATGAACCATTTAAGGAAGCATAAAGAGCCAAGAGATGGAATGAAGAACTAGAGTGTTACATGGATCCACAGGGTAATCCAGTAGTTGATCCATCAAAAGTGGATTTTGATGCTGTAACCAATGTGTTTCCAAGTGAGGGCACTTTCAACACAATAAGGCTTTCTTATAAAAGCTATTTGCCAAATTTGATGAACAAGTTAAAAGAAGTTTTTGAAGCAAGTTTACCAAAGGTGGTAGAACTGAAGAAAAGAAAAGAAGAAGAATTGAAGAAGATGATTGAAGAAGTGAAGATTGTTGCAAAGCTTGCTGGAGAGGAACAGAGAGCTGAAGAAATGCAGAAGAATGAAGAGGCTCAGAAAGAAGAAAAGGAGGAAGATCAGAAAGTTGAGTCAGAAGAACCGGTGCTGAATGAGACTGAGGTTAGAAAATCTTCTGATCTATCGAATGTTGAATTGGTTGATGAAAAAGAAAACAAATGCAGGAATTGCATAGAAATGTGCAAAGCCTGTACTGAAAAAGATGAAACAATCAAAACAAAAGATATTGAAACAAGCAAACTTGAAAATATTTTCACAACAAAATGTAAAGAAATGATTGAAAAAGAAGAAATTTTGAAACTAAAAGTTGAAAAATTGACACAGAAATGTCAAGGTCTTGAAAAGGATAATGATGTTTATAGACAATTGTGTTCAGCAAAATGTGTCGATTGTGTTGAAAAAGAATCTAAATTTCAAGATTTACAAAAACAGTATGATTCTTTAAAGTGGTCGAGTCAGAGAGTACAAGAAGCTTGTACGTCCCTCTCGAGGATGAGATAAAACCTTTTCCTTGTTATATCAAACACACTAGCGAGTGCGGAATCCAAGCTAGCATGCAACCGAGACTTTATACGAGAACAAGCACAAACACAACACGCAAGATTCACCGATTAACACCACTTGTATTAATACGAATGAAGGGTCCGGTTACAAGCTCAATGTTTACAGAAGTGTTCTATAAACTCTCAGAGTGTGTGTGTGCTCTCCTGTCTCTCTCTATGTTCTCTTCTGTGTCTATCTCTCTGACTGAACACAACACACTACATGGGTATATATACCCGACACAGATCGTCTGGTCGAAGGATCAGACAGACTGATCGAAAGATCATCTGTCGACCAGAAACAGCTCGAAGGATCCATATGTACCTCGAAGGATGATATCCTTCGAGGTCCATCTATCGAAAGCTATCTTTCGAGCTCATCATCATCGAAGGATATAAGCAATCCTTCGATGACTTATCCTTCGACCCAACATCTTTCAAACAATGTGCTAACTGTTTGGTCAAGTCAAACCAGGAGGATGGTTGACTTGGTCAAACTTACATCAACCTTACATTAAAGACATCGTTTTGTATCATGACGAAATACAGACAAAGTACAGACACAAGTGCACCAACAAACTCCCCCTTGGCTGTAGCTTTGTCTCGATCTTCGTGTCTTCAAGTCTTCAAGGCCGAGTCGAACCGAGCCGAGTCGCGTCCACACAAAGTGCATCAACAAACTCCCCCTTGGACGCTACTCGTGATGGTTCGTCTTCTATGTCTTTCATGTCGGAGGATCTTCAAAGTTTTCACGCGTCGTAAGCAGAAAGTGTATCAACAAACTCCCCATTTAACTTAGGAAGTGTGTCAATAAACTCCCCCTTAGATTGAACTCTCCATTGAGTCATGCTCGTGAATCTTTTGACTTGTCAATTCTTCAGATCCTTGTGGTGTTGATGAAGGGACAGCGGCAACTCGATCATTTTATCCTTTGAGTGCCTCCACTTCGTGTCTTCATTCCAAAGCTTTTCATCGAACATGTTCTCCTCGCCTTTAGCATCTGCACATGCAAGAAAGCTAAACGCATAATGAGAACAACCGCTTGGAATATAGTTAACATTTAAACTAATGACACATATGAGATCAAATCTCAATCAAACACCAACCGACAGCAGTTTGAAAGTTTAGAAAAGTATTCATTTTAATCCTTTAACTTTCAAAACTTGTTAACTTCGACTGTTTATGAAGATGCAATTGTTTTCCAGCTTACGATCAGGATTTTGGGTAGGATAGACTCGAGTTCCAACATCGGTCAATCAAAAATAAACTAGAAGAAAAATCTTTTTTGGATTTTATAAAGTTTAAATTAAAACACACCTAAAATCTTTTTGAAATTTTCATTTTTCAAAAGTAAAGACGGAAAGCAATAAATAAATATATACAAAGATGCATAAACAGGAAACATTAAATAAATATTTACAGTCATTCTTTTTGCGAGTTTCGAGGGTAAGAGAATCATATCAGTGTACGGTCATGTCCAAAACGCTCTTGTTGTTCAATTAGTTAACATTAAGATAAGCATCCTATAACAATTATCGGTATTGTTGTCCACTTAAACTCAGCTTATCATTTGTAATCATGGCGAGGGGATACGTTAAGGTATAATTTATACTTACCGACCGGTGTTCATCCACATCACGACACATTCCCATATCAAGGTATGCACGAGGATTCATCTTACCGGTGAGTATACCGATTATCATCTGTTTGACCGTATATGATGTGAGATTCTCACTTATTTTTGTTTGAAAACAAGCCCTATGTGATATAATCACTTATTGATGAGGAACTTGATTTTCGATGCATGAGGGCACAAGAGCAAGTCCGTGAACAGGTCAGTACTTTCGTACAGCAGAGAGACGAACTTGACTCCCGGAAAGAATTTGTGATATTTTATCACTTATTTGTATGGACATGTGATTGTTGATCACTTATTGAGGTCGTATGCAATATGTACACGTATGTATAGTATCATGGAAGATCTAGACTTGCGTCCCCGTTATTTTTCGGTAAAAGATACAACCATGATACCCAGATGATAAGCAGCATAAAGACCGAATATCTCAGAACCTCGGCAATCTCTCAAACGAAATTTCGGTACTAAGACCATATGCCAATGAATGGTTCCCACCCAGTCTTCAGTCGATTTAAGTTTATATCACCCTGCACACTTTAAAATGATTGTGAGCCTACCGATACATCTTATATAGAGCTGCTTATCGTTTTGCATTTTAGGTTTAAAGAGGTTTAGACAGACCACTGATGTACTATCATTTTCTCTTTTGCTCGCCAGGAAACTCATTTTTGTTTTTCTATTGTTTTTGTGTTTTTGAAATTTTTCGATGTTTTTGGATTTTCCAAATTTTGGATTTACTCCCCCTAAAATCAATAAACTAAGACAAATTTAAAAGACAAAGGTATTTATAAAAATGATTTTCCGATGTTGGTTAACTCATGTTTTACCTCAATGCCGTTAACCAAAATTAATTTTGAATCAGAAATGATGTATCAAATTTTGGAGAAATCAGTTGGCATGTCGGTAAGTGGTGCGGACCATGACAACATTGTCTGGTCAAAGAGTGCTGAACGAGATAATAATTCACAAAGCAGCTTAAATATCGACAAGTATAGGAGAGATTAGAAATTTAAAACCGTATCCTGCAACTGCATCGTGCATTGCAAGGAATCTGAGAGCTCTCCCAAACTGGATATCCATCCGGTGTGGATTTCAAAGTCGATTCTTTGTAGCTACTGAAATCCCTTCACAGCAACAAGATCATAAACCTTTGGGTCCGGCTGGTCTTCCTCATTGTACCAGCGAAGGTCTTTATCTTTCTCTTGAGAAGTAGTGTGCGGTTGTTCAATCCATGCCAAGGCATCCGCACACCCGGTTGGTTTGTTCAACAAACACATTTTCTTCAATCACACCACGAAGAAATGTACACTGCACATTCATCTTGTAGATTGTTGAACTTCAGACGTGCTGCAGGTGCGTACATTTTGATTTGAATCTACCCCGGGGACCCGATCAAAGCCTTGAACATTCACATTTTGAAATGATTTTCATTTTGTCGAAGCTTCCAATTACTTTCATCAGACATTTCTTTTTCCCTTTTCTCTTCCTCTCCATCAAAGGCAACAATTTCTTCTGTCGCCTATCTTGTGCAAGGATGCTCCACTATCAACAATCTTACGACTATCGAAAGTTCCTCCTGGAATATCCTACACACTCACTCAAAAATTAGTTGGAGAGAGGGACCCAAGCCTTTGTGGACTTGGGTCGTCCTTGATCATCAAGAAAAGTGATTTCAATCACTTGATGATTAGGAAAAAGAACCTGTGGTGCTCCCCCTGACTGAATTACCTGTTTTTGTTTCCAAGCTGTTTGTCCTTTACCAGTATTTGTATTAATTGTTTTAGCATTTACTGGTTTTACAGTTTTAGGTTTTGCTTGAACAGGTTTTTCTTCTTTGACCTCTGATTTTAAGGCCTTTTCAATTACCTTTTGATTCTTTTGTTTTAACTTCTTTTCCCTTTCTTTCAAGACACGTGGGTCTTGTTTCGGGGAAAATGATCGTTTTTGGTAATTGGTTTCTTGGGGAGCACTTGTTTTTGCCTTCAACTTTTGCAGGTATGGGCAGTATCTTACAATATGCCCAATTGTGCCACACTCAAAGCACATTCTCCGCTCTACAAACCTCGGAGAAACACGTTGATGACCAGACTGAGAACCAGACAATGAACCTTGTGATCTAGACGTGCTTGGACCTAAATCACATCCGTTGGTGTGTTGGGTGTAATTATTCTGATCATTTCGTTTTAAAATTCTAACTTGTTTTATAAAATCAAGGTTAGATTTATCCTGAAATGTTTCAAGTTTGTCTGAACCCGTGGATCCAACAAAGTTCACTTTCGGTTCTCTTTTCTTAACAGGAGCTCTTTTGTTTTGCACCCATTGTTGTTGAACCTTAGGTGCTTGAACATTCTTGTTCTGAGCCTTCTTTCCCTGTACCTTACCCTTTCCGGAATTGACTTGTTGTTTTCGCTCAACTGGTAGTTTTTGGTTTCCGTACTGTTTTCTAATTTGTTCACACGGAATTGGATCACATTGAGTGACAGTAACTTTTCCACTTTTGTTCCCCAAAAACTTATCAGTGCATCCTTCAAAAATTTGCTCAATTAAATCTTGATTTACATTTTTAATTGGAAAATCTTTGTTAGAGTAAATTTTGTCATCTCCTTTGAGCGTGTACAACAAGTTACTCCCTTCAAAACTTGATACAATCGACTCCATTTCTTTTGACATTTCAGTCTTACTCGGTTTCACTGGTGGATCACACAGGATGTGATTCTTGATTGGAATATCTGTTGTAACCGAGTTAGACTGTTGGTTCACAATTACATCAGATTCATCATCCGAAGAATCAGTATCCTCAACAACGGGAGGACTCTGTTCCTTAACACACGATGAATCTGTCACACTTTTCTCAGATTCTGATTGACCCGAGGATGATGTACCAGTTGTGAACCCGAGGCCTGCTGCAAAATCATCTAGACCGAGTGGCACAGTAGGTTCAAAACGGGGCATATCCTCGTCATCAGGCAATTTGGAGTAATTGTGATTCATTGGGGGAGGACATGATTTGAATCCCATACACTTCTTATCCCCCTTTTTCTTTTGAACATCAATAATGTGATCCAATACATAGCGGGAATTGGAATAACTTTCCAATTTCTGCTTGATTGTTTCACATTCACATCGAGCGGTTGCCAATTCTACCATCTGCTTTTCAATTGTGTCTATAAGATCATTGTTAGCATGTTGTTTTCGCAAAACAGCTTTTTGTAATTCTGAAACATCATGTCTTAATGACGCAATTGTTGTTTTAAATTCCTTTTCATTTCTGGTTAAAAACACGTTAGCTTCAGCTGCTTTAGAAAGATCTACAATCAATTCTTGATTGTGTTTGGATAGGATTTCAATCTGACTTTCCTGTTCAGCATATTTAACATTTAAACTATCACAATTTTCACAGCTAACTACAGTGGGTTCATCGACACATACCTGACCTGATGAACTGTCGACATTAGCCATAAAGGCTGAATGGAGAGAAGACGAAGAGTAAGCAGCTTGATCCATCAAATTAGATCTTCTTTCAGTTCCTGCTGCAGCTTCTTCCAAAAGCTCATCAATGTCTGCATCGACTGACGCACTTGATGTCTCATCCACATGATCATTTCCTGAAGTGGAGGATTCTTCATCTGAGCTTCCACTATAACCAGAACTGTCTTCATCTCCAGAAGATGCAACACCATTGGTGGAAGATTCTCCACCACTGGCGTGCTTTAAATCTTTTACGACTTCAGCAAAACATGCTGTTCCACCATTTCCTCCTTCTCCAAGCTGAAGCGACCAATCACAACCCTCATCTATTTGAACCAGTAGCCCCCGGTTGGCATTTGATGACCCTGCTTGGCCTTGGTTGTTGACAGGTATCAACGTACGAACATTGTTCCCGTTCTGGTTCTGCTGGTTGCCTTGATTTCTGAACGGATTTTGATTTCCATGCTGAGCTGGTCTTGTGCATTCCCTTTTGAAATGACCCCGTTCGCCACAGTTAAAGCACTTGACAGCTTTCTTGTCGAACCCATACTTGGTGTCTTTCTTGTGTTCCAAGTTGGTTCTTCCCGTCCTTTCCATAAACTCCTTTGCTCTTCGAATTGCACTAGCAAGAGCCCATTTGATATCCATCATTTCAAACTCTTCTTTATCCACTTGCTGATAATCTTCATTGGTTAGATTGATATTCCCAATCTGACCTGCGATCAATCCACTATAAGCACTAACCAAGGTATTCAACATCTCCATATGCTCCTTGGCTACTTCGACACTGACTTTGGAAAAGTTGGAAGTGTCTAATCTGACTGTGTTAGGATTGGAAGTGGCTTGAAAGTTTGAAGAGCTTCCATAAAACCCTTGCTGTTGCGGTTGTTGCTGCTGAGCATTCGGTTGCACATCTGGTCTTGAATACATCATCGTGTATGCTGAAGAATCAAACTGATCTGTTGTGGAAGGTCCGGTGCTTGAGATGAAAGCTGTTTGAAGCTTCGCGTGTTGAGAAGCTGGTTTTTCTCCACTGATACCTCCTGCAATCCCAAAGTACCTTTCTGGATTTTGAGGAGTTTGTGTTCTTTTTGCTTTCAGCTTTTCTTCTACATCCTTATTCTCCAATCTTTGAATTAATTCATAAACGGTGATTGTTTCTAAAACACCATTTTCTTTGAGAATTTCAAGATAACTACTCCACTTTGCTGGTAAGCTATCAGCGAATCTCTTCACCAATTCTTGTGGAGTGGCAGTGACTTTAAAAGCAAACATCTCGCTCAACAAGTGATGGAACCTTGTAGATAAGTCTGCCAAAGTCTCATTCTCCAAACACGTGAATCCTTCAAACTCTTTCTTCAGTAATTCTTGCTTGATCTTTCTAGATTGAGCATTTCCTTCACACCGTAATGTGAGCATATCCCACAAGCTTTTAGTAGTCGTGCAGTAAACAAACTGGTGGTAAATGTCTTTATGAAGAGCTTGTGTGAGAATCATGAATGCTTTCTTTTCTAACTCAAACTTCTTTTTATCTTCTTCAGACAAAGTGCTGTAAGTTTGTGGATTCGATCCTGCAATTTCCAACTCATTTTCAAAAGCTGTGAAGAAGCACATCCATAGATCTTGACCTTGTCCCTGAACATAAGTTCTCAGCCTTTCTTTCCACCATCCCCAATCATTGATGTGATTTAACTTTGGCGGTTTTGTGCTTGTACCAGTTTCACTGTCGTTCTGCATCATAGATTGAATGCTGTTGCTTTGATTTGTGACCAAAGCCCATTGATTTGCAGTTATCATTGCAGCTTGAGGTGGGGCAATAGCTCGCATCCATGCAGTTTTGTCGAAATCTGACGTAGATTGCGTAGATTGCATAGCTGACGATTGTGGAGTCGAAGTTATTTGAGTCCACGCGGTTGGATCCCACTGACCGTTTGTTCCCATTTTATGATAATTAATATATTAAGTGAAAATTGATTTAAAATTTGAAAAATAAGTTTTCTCCTTTTAAAAAATTAATTTTCACAAACTATGTTAATATCTCGAAGGATAACAACCAGCCGAAGGATCAAGAATCGAAAGACCTGAAACACAAACTTGTTAGACACAAACAGACAAAGGATCGAAAGATCAACACCTGTTCGAAAGATCAACAGGGTTCGAAAGATCACTGTTGAGTTTCGAACAATGTTTTCGAAAGATTCTCCAACGAAGGATCCTTATCCTTCGAAAACGTACTGTCAACCGAAAGATGAACACGAAAGATGACTTCGAAAGACTTCCCAATCGAAGGATCCTAGTCTTTCGAAAATGAGCAGAAGACCGAAAGATGTATGTTTCGAAAATATTCCTTGGAACGAAAGATAAGTCTCACACTTCGAAGGATGCTCGAATGATGACTATCTGTCGAACCTCCTTTAGTCGAAAGATGATCTTTCGACTTCGAAGGATATTTTGTTTTGTTTGTTACATGTTGTTAATTGGTTGCGTATTATTGTTTGGTGTTTATTTCCTAAGTTGACATTATGAGACAGTCATCATTCTAATTCTTGAAATGCATATTAAAATTATTTGTTTTAAAATTTAAAAATAAAAATGTTTTTTTTTGATAAAACGAGGAAATTACTCACAAACATGTTTGTTGACCTAAATATATATTCTCCTAACATGATGCAGGTAATCAAGGTTAATGATCGAGTGAAGATGTCACATAGCATGGGCCTTAGGAAATAAATTGAGAAAATTTAAGTTATGTTGGTTTTTGAATATCGTATGAACATTTTATGATCTCAATGTGTTATGTGACAATCTCATTTGGTTGTGCTTTAAATATTGTAATTTTAATTAGTGTCATGAGCTATGGGTAATCTGTCACACCCCGACCCGCAGCGGATAGGTACGGGGCGGACCGATTGCCTGTAATAGCATCTAGGTAATTGTTGGTGCACGGAATGTCTGTTGACTTCGTTTACATCAAGTCTTAGGTCAAGATAGTCAAATTAGAGCTTGAGAGTCAAAATTAGGGTTATCTTGTTAATTTCGCTTATGTGTACATAGGTTAGTAGATGATTTCGCTTATGTGTGCACTAGGGTTTCGCTCATAGGGTAATCAGGTAGGTTTCGCTTATTAGTCATCTAGGGGATTTCGCTTATGTGTCATCAGGAGGTTTCGCTTATATGGACTGTCCATATAAGCGAAATCAGTCTCCTATAAATACCCTGATGAGTGTCTCAGTTGTGTAACTTGGAGCGAAACCTAGTCTTGCTTGTGGTAACAAAACTTTGTCAAAATCAATTCAGAAAGCAGAAATAAAAAAGGAATTAAAGAGAAAAGTTGTTGTAACTTTGCGTGTACTGATTCCGCCTTTATACGTGAAGATGAACGTCCTTGACTGACTTTTCAGGGTTGAAACACGGTCCAACAAGTGGTATCAGAGCTTCAGGACGAGGAGTTCATACTACTACAGCTGATTCTACACGATTCTCTCATTTCTACTCACTTTCTCTCATACTTTTTCTGTTTGAACTGGTTCCTACGGTTGAAATTGTCTAAAATTCGAGTATATCGTGTAAAATACAATAATAACAAACCCTAGAAAGTTTCAGGTTGAAATACGGATTAAAAATGGTAAAAATCAACTAAAAACCATGTTTCGCTTTTTCGAACATACGTACTAGTCACTTTCGCTTATACGGACATCGAAGGTTTCGCTTTTACGGACATCGTAGGTTCCGCTTATTCGTACATTGAGTAGTTCCGCTTATTCAGACATTATCACTTTCGCTTATACGGACATAAGATTTATTTCGCTTATCTGAACATCAGTTTTCATTCATTTGGACAATATCTAATTTCGCTTTTAGGAACAATCTGGTTTCGCTTTTAGATACATGTGATTTCGCTTGATTGTCAACATTGAGATTTCACTCATATGACCAATCTGATTTCGCTCATATGTCAGATTGATTTCGCTTTTGTGTCATAAAGTGTTCTGATTTCGCTTATTTGTCAAATTGTTGATTTCGCTTATAGAGACATTGAGATTTCGCTTATCTGTCACATTATCTGATTTCGCTTATCAGTCATTCAGACTGATTTCGCCCGAGTGTCATATTTCATGACAATCGAGTGTCAGTGTATTTCAGATTACTTGATATTGTTTAAACTGATTGAATTTGTTTGTTTGTTCTCAGGTGTTTGAAGATGTCAAGCAACGGTGAAGAATTCTATAACACATTCTACAACGCATTCACTTCCGAATCGTCAGATAGAAGATCCGAGATGAGAGAATATTCGAAGGAGATTTCGGAGAATTTGAAATTCGAGAACATGTATGGAAGTCAACAAAAAACCACCGAAGCTAATGAAAGTTGAAGATTATAACTGGTGGAAAAACATATTTGAAGGTTGGGTAAAAGCTTTCGCTCCTGAAAGCTGGTTAAAACTGACACATGAATACGTTGAACCAGTAAAAGAGGGAGGAGAGTTAATAGATGCAAAAGATTTTACAGAAAAAGATATAAAAAATGTTGTGGCTGAATATAAAATGATCACATTCATCAAACAGTCAGTGAGAGAGGATATTATTTCGTTACTTGAACAAGAGAAAACTTCAAAGAGTTTGTGGGAAGCGTTAGGGAGAAAGTGTGAAGGAAGTAATGAAATTGTTAAAAACAAACAGAAATTGTTGCGTAAAGAGTTTGATTTATTCAATTGTATGAAAAATGAGTCTGTTTGTAAAATGATTGAGAGATTCAGACATCTGAAAATGGAGCTGATCAGACACCAAATCTTACCTTCTGAAGAGGAGCTGGTGGATAAATTGTTTGATTCATTGCCAAATGATCAAGAGTGGCAATACTTCGCTCTAATGTTGAAAAATACAATCAAGCCTGAAGATTTAAAAGTGGATTTGCTGATTGAAAGGCTTGAAAGCCATGAGTTGGAGATAAAGAGATCTAAAGTCAACAATCCAGCTTATCAGCAGAATGTAGAGCTTTACTACAGAGGAAATGTACCGCAGGCTGGGTCTCCAAGAATAGCGTTTTCTGCAGAAAGCTCAAGCTCAGTGAAAAATGAAAGTCTTCACAGTGGTTTTCACAGTGGATCTTCTTCAACAACTTCAAGTCAATCTGCTTCCAAGAATTTGTTTCAGTGTAATATCGCAGTGGATCTGAAGAATGGGCAGAATTTCAGCGAAGAATCGGCAAAACAACAGATGGTTTTCTTGGCATTTGTACTTGAATCGTATGAAAGCCTTGTTGCAGGGAAGATTGGCAACACCAACTTGATGAAAGAAGATTATGATCAATTAGACCCCGAGGAGATGGAACTAATGGATATAAGATGGTGCATGGCCAGTGCGGTTCGTCGAGCACAACGATTCATGGAGATCACGGGGAGAAAGTCAATTGGTGGACCATCTACCAAACTGGGATTTGATAAATCTAAGGTGACATGCTTCAAATGCAAACAAAGAGGTCACTTTAAGCGCGAGTGCAGAAATGCGTATGCTAATGATTCTGAAAACCCGTTCAACGAAGATTATTACAAGAAAGCAATTTATCATCAGAATAAGTCTGAACCACCAAGATTAAAGCAACCAGAAGAAAGATTAAGGGCTCTTGCAGTTATATATGATGATGAAGGTTACGACTGGAGTCAAGTTTGCCATGAAGAAGATGCAGTTGGATATGCATTTGTTGCAAATGATGATCATGATACTTGGTGGAGAAGAGACAGTGCGAGATGGGAGATTGGCAAATTGTATGAACCATTTAAGGAAGCATAAAGAGCCAAGAGATGGAATGAAGAACTAGAGTGTTACATGGATCCACAGGGTAATCCAGTAGTTGATCCATCAAAAGTGGATTTTGATGCTGTAACCAATGTGTTTCCAAGTGAGGGCACTTTCAACACAATAAGGCTTTCTTATAAAAGCTATTTGCCAAATTTGATGAACAAGTTAAAAGAAGTTTTTGAAGCAAGTTTACCAAAGGTGGTAGAACTGAAGAAAAGAAAAGAAGAAGAATTGAAGAAGATGATTGAAGAAGTGAAGATTGTTGCAAAGCTTGCTGGAGAGGAACAGAGAGCTGAAGAAATGCAGAAGAATGAAGAGGCTCAGAAAGAAGAAAAGGAGGAAGATCAGAAAGTTGAGTCAGAAGAACCGGTGCTGAATGAGACTGAGGTTAGAAAATCTTCTGATCTATCGAATGTTGAATTGGTTGATGAAAAAGAAAACAAATGCAGGAATTGCATAGAAATGTGCAAAGCCTGTACTGAAAAAGATGAAACAATCAAAACAAAAGATATTGAAACAAGCAAACTTGAAAATATTTTCACAACAAAATGTAAAGAAATGATTGAAAAAGAAGAAATTTTGAAACTAAAAGTTGAAAAATTGACACAGAAATGTCAAGGTCTTGAAAAGGATAATGATGTTTATAGACAATTGTGTTCAGCAAAATGTGTCGATTGTGTTGAAAAAGAATCTAAATTTCAAGATTTACAAAAACAGTATGATTCTTTAAAGTGGTCGAGTCAGAGAGTACAAGAAGCTTGTACGTCCCTCTCGAGGATGAGATAAAACCTTTTCCTTGTTATATCAAACACACTAGCGAGTGCGGAATCCAAGCTAGCATGCAACCGAGACTTTATACGAGAACAAGCACAAACACAACACGCAAGATTCACCGATTAACACCACTTGTATTAATACGAATGAAGGGTCCGGTTACAAGCTCAATGTTTACAGAAGTGTTCTATAAACTCTCAGAGTGTGTGTGTGCTCTCCTGTCTCTCTCTATGTTCTCTTCTGTGTCTATCTCTCTGACTGAACACAACACACTACATGGGTATATATACCCGACACAGATCGTCTGGTCGAAGGATCAGACAGACTGATCGAAAGATCATCTGTCGACCAGAAACAGCTCGAAGGATCCATATGTACCTCGAAGGATGATATCCTTCGAGGTCCATCTATCGAAAGCTATCTTTCGAGCTCATCATCATCGAAGGATATAAGCAATCCTTCGATGACTTATCCTTCGACCCAACATCTTTCAAACAATGTGCTAACTGTTTGGTCAAGTCAAACCAGGAGGATGGTTGACTTGGTCAAACTTACATCAACCTTACATTAAAGACATCGTTTTGTATCATGACGAAATACAGACAAAGTACAGACACAAGTGCACCAACAAACTCCCCCTTGGCTGTAGCTTTGTCTCGATCTTCGTGTCTTCAAGTCTTCAAGGCCGAGTCGAACCGAGCCGAGTCGCGTCCACACAAAGTGCATCAACAAAGCTTATGATACTTTGAACAGCCAAGTCAAAAGTTTTGATCAAAGATTGTCAGAAACTTTAGTCACTAAAGAAATGTATGAAAGAAAGTTTAAAGAAAAGCAAATTGAATTGAACAAGTGTGTTGATGAAATTGCTAATCTTAAACAAGTCTTGGCTGAAAAAGAAAAGATTGTTACAAAACTTCAAAGTTATCATAACTCTTCGTATATTCTTGAACGCATTTTCAACATCACACCAGATGAAAAGGATACTGAGAATTGCAAAAAGGGTATTGGTTCAGAATTTCATCAGGTACCACCACCATTGAGAAACAATTATACTTTTTATGATGAGGAAAAGGTGGCAAAGGGTTTGAACATAGCTGGCCGATTACCTGAAAGTATCGATGTAACTTACACCAAATCTGATGAAGCTGATGATTCAGAGGTGGTGAGTAAGGTTGTTGATAGTGTTTTGAAAGATGAGTCAACAAAAGGTAAGTCTGAATCACAGGATGAAGATGAAGGAAATCTTTATGATGGTTATCTGAAAAACACAAAATCCGAGAAAATTTTGAATGATGATTCAAAAGGATTGGTTTATACCATGATTGGATCGGACAAATTATTCTTAGATGTTGTATTCCCGATTCAGAATGTGATTTCAGAATAGGTTGATAAAGTTTTCAAAATGGTTGAGATTGAGAAGTCGGAAATTTCAAAGTTTGCTGGTAAAGGTCATAAATCTTTTTATAACAAACCTGGTTTTAAGAAGAAAAACATGAAGGCTGGTTTTGGTTATAAAAAGAAACGGAATTGGAATCAAAGTAAAAAACCAAATTTGCAACAAAAGATGAGTTTTGTTCAAGGGAAAAGTTTGAAAGAAGAGGAAAAACTCAAATTTGGACAACAGTCTAATGAGGAGTTTGAGACTATGAAAAAGAAACAACAACAGGCCAAGGACGTTTCAAAGAAAGTGTGTTTTAAATGTGATTAGATTGGACATGTTGCTCGAAAGTGTCCAAATCCAAAGCCTGTTGATGTTGATAAACAGAAATATGAGGATGTGAAACAGAGGTCAACCAGAGTTGATTCGAAACAAACTTGGAGGTACAATATAAACAAGTTTGCTTCAAATCAAAATTGGAAATCAAACCCGAATAGGTTCGATTCAAGACAGACCTAGAATTCTCACACACCCAGATTCAAAACAACACAAAGTTGGAGAATATCTGTTGATATGACAAAACCTCAAGCGTTTTGGAAACCTAAAAATGTTGTTCAAGATCAAAAGGTTCAAAAAGAGACAAACTTTTACAAAAGAGGTACTCCGAAAGGTCAAATGTGGAGTGCTAAGAAACAAGTGACATCATAAAAGATGAGAAAGTTGAAGTCAATGCTGAAAAATTTTAAATGACAAAGAGTTTCCGAAATTAAATGAACATTATTGTGTTGAAATGCCTAAGGTCCAACAGACCTGGGCTAAATTGTTCAAATGATTGATAAAGTTTGAATGTGCAGGTGCTCAACGAAGCTGAAGATTGTGAGAATGGTAGTTGGAGCAGCCTGGCACAGGAAGAGGTTGCAGAACCTTGGTTTGGTTGAACAGGGAGTTTAGTTTGATTGTTTTTTGTAAATAAATAAACAATATTTCAAAAACCCTAAAAATTGAAAAATTTTGAAAATCCAAAAATATGTTTTTAGTTTTGTTAAAATTTGAAAAACCAAAAATATGTTTGTTTTTAATTTTGTTTGAATAAATGTTGATTGAATACGTTGAAACTCTCACGGCTGAACAAACATGATTACTTTCATCAGATTGAAAAAACGGTTTTCAAACTGTTAAGAGCAATGTGTTGTAAATTATGGGGGTATGTTATATTTTCTGCAAATCAGTGCATGAGAAGCAGAAAATGGATGGCGAGACAAAGCTATCAGTGTTGGTTGTCAAATTTTCTTTTAATGGTTTTGCATTTTAGGGGGAGAAATATTGTCATTAGAAAATCCAAAAACATTTGAAAATTTGAAAAAAGCTAAAAACATGATAAAATTTAAAAATTGAGTTGTTGCGTAAAAAGAGGAAATGATAGTATATCAGTAGACTATCACAGTACGCTAAAGAATTGGAAAGTCAAAATGTGTTAAACAATCTTACTGTGGATGTGTCGATAAATTTTTATACACTTAGTAAACTTTTTCGGGATATAAACCTAAATTCAAACACTTGCTTATTTCGTGGGGAACACTACTTGGATATATAGGTAACCTCTGAAATCTCGTTTGAAAGGTCTCATAATCTGATATACTAGGTTTTTATACTCAATGATGTCTGGGGTATTATTCCGGGACTTCTGCTGAATGGAAGTTCTGACCTAGTCCTCGAATAATACTTTCCACAAATGCTTGAAACATAGCATCACCCTCAGCATATATGATAAGATAATAAAATTGCTTAGCAATGCTGTTGTAAAAAAAGATCCTCTAAAGGGGACACACCCAAGTTGAGTCATGATCTCTCTGCTGAACAGTAGTTCTGACCTGAGCTCTCATGATTCTTCATAATTTATTAACCCCTTACAGATATCATTTGTGTTATAATTACATGTAAGACTGAATATTGGGATCTGGATACGGGAGTATATTCAAGAGGTGGGACACATGAATGGGTTTAAGTTCTTAAAATACTTAATTCGTATCCTGAATCAGTTGAAATTTGTATGGAAATTTAAGTGGACAAGTATATCGACAATCTAAGTGAATTGTTTAATTCTTAATGTGTAATTAAGCTCAACGGTACTTGTGACTTGTCATAAACTGATATGATCCTCTGACGCGAACTCAAACAAAAATATTATCTGTAAATATGTTTGTACATATTTCTTTACTGCTTTATATTTTCAGAAAATACAAAAAGATTTTGATTCTGTTTTATTTTTTGACAACTAATGTCTGAGTGCTGAGTTTCAAAATCTAAGTAAGCTGATCGTGTTTCTGAAAATAAAACAAGTTCATTAATTTGAAACTTGAAGTTGTAAAATCAAAAATTCAAAAACAGTTTGTGATATCTCCAAGGTCATTAAGTTGGACTTGGATGATTAACTGTGGGGGATTTGGATGCTTATATTGTTATAGAGCTAGTTTCCGATACGATTCGATGAAACTGCCAAATTCATGAGAAGTGATTTTGAGGAGATTGAATTGTCAGATTACGATATCTGGAAGATTAAAATGTTGTTACTTATAGTTGTATGAGTGATTGCAGGAAAAGTCCAGACTACGATCCCGAGAGCAGAGTCTAAGGGGGAGTCTGAAGACAAACTGAAAGTTAGGAGGAGCTTGTAGCTGGAAAGCTAGGTGTCGATCCCTAAAAGCACGGAAGCTTGACGAAAGGGGGAGCCTGCTCATGATAAAGCTGTTGATGATAGAGTCAGTGATGAGATTCTAGTGTAAGAGTCAAAGTGTGAAGCTGATCAAGAAAGTGATGGATGCTTACAATGTTACAATCTGAACGAGAAGGCAGAATGACCAAGACTGAAGACTCGGAGCTGAAGACTACGTCAACATCCAAGGGGGAGTCTGTTGGTGCACGGAATGTCTGTTGACTTCGTTTACATCAAGTCTTAGGTCAAGATAGTCAAATTAGAGCTTGAGAGTCAAAATTAGGGTTATCTTGTTAATTTCGCTTATGTGTACATAGGTTAGTAGATGATTTCGCTTATGTGTGCACTAGGGTTTCGCTCATAGGGTAATCAGGTAGGTTTCGCTTATTAGTCATCTAGGGGATTTCGCTTATGTGTCATCAGGAGGTTTCGCTTATATGGACTGTCCATATAAGCGAAATCAGTCTCCTATAAATACCCTGATGAGTTGTCTCAGTTGTGTAACTTGGAGCGAAACCTAGTCTTGCTTGTGGTAACAAAACTCTGTCAAAATCAATTCAGAAAGCAGAAATAAAAAAGGAATTAAAGAGAAAAGCTGTTGTAACTTTGCGTGTACTGATTCCGCCTTTATACGTGAAGATGAACGTCCTTGACTGACTTTTCAGGGTCGAAACACGGTCCAACAGTAATCAAAGCGTCAAAACAGAAGTTGAGATCTAAAAACCCAAAGAAATCCTAAAACTTTATAACCATGAGTCGATGATCATCATTGATGTGCCGTTTTCTAATGTTGGACAATTTCTACTAGAGCTTAGTTGGTATGATGAAACACGCAACAAGACCAAACCAAAACCAATCCCGAAAGGCTATCAAACATGGTAATTGATTTTTTGTCCTCCATGGGAATCACTCACTAAGATCAAACCATAGCTAGACCCCACCATGGCATGTGTCCCTTGGATCCTGCCATGGGCGATTTCTCATTGGAACCTTCTCGTAACAGGGTCTAGCCCACTTGAACTTTTTTTGGACAACACAACGAAAGACATATATAAAAACCATTCGACTAGCAAGACAAAAGAATGTTACAAGACTAAATTGGATTTTACAACCACACAATCCGGTTAATGTTCACCTTACGATTCCTATCAACGTATCACAAATACGAGTAATAGCCTCAAACATAATACTCTCGCCCCCTTGAACTTATGGAAGTATCATCAACAGAACCATCTGATCATATCCATCTCCACTAGGCTATAATGCCCATACACCAATTCAGGAGGAAACGTAATAAATCTGAGAAAAAAACCCCATTCCTGAGAATCGAACATAGAACCTAATGGTCACAAAACCTTATCCCACCCATATCACTAGGCTATAATGCCATGGACAGTAAAGATAAACTATAAAAAGGTCTTTATAGTATAAAAATAAATGATGTGATGTACAAGTCACCTAAAAAAACAATTTTATAATTCTTAAAATAAAAAGTAATGTGGTTTAAAATTATATGAGGGTATGGAGTACCAAGTATGTTACGTATGCAGTGACGAAGCTTGAGATTTCCGACGTGGGTCGAAAACGTATATACCAAAAAAGATTATAAAACCGGGGGTCGAAAACGTATATACCTAAAAAAATTTATACGAAAACTACATACTGGGCACTACTGAGCAAAAAGTTCGAGGGTTCGAACGCCCTCCCCCCTCGACCCCCACAAAGCTACGCCCCTGTATGTATGGACCACTTATTTATGGGTTGTGGATTAGGGTCAATTCCATTGGTTAAACCCATATGGTGGCGAACGTGTTGTATTACAAACCAAGACACATTGTTAAGTCTCGTGTTACAGTTAGGCTATGGGGTGTGGGATAAAGCCCCTACAGGCTTTATCAGGACACATCAGCGCCACGTCAAATCCACGTCAGCCAGGGGGCTTTATCACGCCATTCCTTAACTTGCAGGGTGTGGGATAACGTCCCATATTAAACAAAATAAAAAAAAAGATTTTATTGGATGAAATGCATATGGGCCCCACCTGAACAAGCTTCCTCCTCGTTACCATGGTGGCGGACAACCCATGACGCCCCGGTTTAAGTTGCAAGGTGTGGGTGATAGCGCCGGGGGACGCTATCGGAGGTGAGGTGGCACATTAGCGCCCTCCATACCCTCCGACCTTACTCATATCCATCACATAATCAATTCAATATATAATACTTTAAAACTTGAATCACTTTCATATGTTGGAAATTGAAAATTGGAAAGTGGAGTATATCACTAAAAACATATAAATAAATTTTATAGTAATCTCATTCCTCATCTCTATTTTTATTCAATAAAAAACTTTTATCTCATTCTCTCTGTTTCTTCGTATATATAGGGTGTGAATATAAAGGATGAATAGCGAATTCTCAAATATAGACTCATTTAAAATTTGACTTGTTCGGTTTAGGTTATTCGGGTTCAGGTTAGTTCAGGTCGGGTTGTTCGGTTCTCTGGTTTAGATATAAAATAAAAAAATAATGTTTTTTTTTCTCACAAAATATCATCAAATATATCATGTAAAAAAATATATCATGACACAGGGTTCAAAAGTCCAAAACTTAATGTTCCAAATACAAAATACTCCAAATCAAATCACAAAAAAAAGACAATAAATGTTCGGGTTTCGAGTTTTGAGTTTTTCGGGTCGGGTTGTTCATGTTTTTGGTTGGGCAAAAGGAACCCGATAACCAACCCATTTACGGTTCAGATTGGTCGGGTTTAGTTAGAGGTGTACAAATCGGTTTTTTACCGAACCGGCTTTTTAAACCCAAAACAATAATTGGTCTAACCGGTTTGGGTCGGTTTTTAACCGATTTTGCAAAAAAAAAAAACGGTTTTTAACCGGTTTTTTAAACCGGTTTCAAAGATCTAGCATACGAACCGGTCTACTAACCACCGGTTCGATTCAGTTTGAAACCGGTCCTAACAAAACCAGTTAAAAGAAAACCGGTTCGGTTTTAAATTCGTTTTTTTTTTGTACACCTCTAGGTAGAGGTGTACAAATCGGTTTTTTTCAAAAACCGGTTTCGGTTATTAACCGAATCGGTTTTTTCATCCAAAATTAAAACCGGTTTTTTTAATAACCGGTTTCGGTTACTAACCGGTTTTTCAAGTAAAAAACAATAACCGGTGTAACCGGTTGGGATCGGTTTTTAACCGGTTTTTGCCACACAAAAAAAAAAAAAACGTTTTTTAGCCGGTTTAACTGGTTTTTTTAAAACCGGTTTCGGTTTTTAACCGGTTTTTCATACCAAGAATTCTAACCGGTCTATAACCGGCGGTTCGGTTATAAAACCGGCGGTTCGGTTATAAAAAACCGGTTAAAAAAATACCGGTTTCGGTTTTTTTCCCGGTTTCGGTTCTAAAACTGGTTTTTTGTACACCTCTACCTCTAGGTTTAGTTTATTCAGATTCGAATGGCTTTAAATTCAGGTCAGGTTTCCAATAAAAAAAAGAAAGAAAGCCCTAACCATGTCTTGGACGAAAGAGAGAATGGGATTTTTAAAAGGAAACAATGGGTCTGGTTTAGTTTTGGGTTGTTAATTCCATGGGGCTGTGTGTGTCTCTAGAAAGAGTTGGGCCCACTGGTGGTGTTATTTGGTTAGGTTGTCTTGTTTCACGTGGTTTTCGTCGGCAGGGTCCCGCCACCTCTTACTCATTCCATTCATGCCTCGCCTATAAACCAGCCATGTTTCTTAAATACCTATTATTTATATTTATATTTGTTTGGGTGATGATGCTAAATCACTATCAGATGAATATGCTACATACACCCTTTTGTCATCGTATTAATCAATTATGACATGCTTATATACGGATATAGTCTATGTATATCTCTATATACGAATGTATATCATCGCATACAGTGGCAAAGTTTGAGATTTCCGATCGTGGGGTCAAAAACGTATATACCAAAAAATTTCTATAAAATGGGGGGTCGAAAACGTATATACCCAAAAAAATTTATACGAAAAGTACATACTCTGCACTACTGAGCGAAAAGTTCGGGGGTTCGGCCGCCCCCACCATGCTTCGCCAATGATCGCATATTTGCATTCGATGGCCTATACAAGCGTTTACCATCACATTCGTTGAATTACACATGCGTATATTATCATAAACATATATCAAAATATATTAAAATCTTATAATATATTATAGATCAAAATATATTAAAATCTTATAATATATTAGATGGTAATTGTTGATAGACTTGTTTACCCTTATTAAGGGTGTATTTAAGAAAATGATTAGAGAAGGTTTTAGGTTAGACAACAATCATAACATCACACATATTCAACCTCCTCTCTCTTCATTACTACGAATTCTCTACCCTTAAGAATTTGGAACTACCATCATTAACATATATTCTAAAGGGAAACTAGATCAAGCTGACAATCATATTGCATCAGTCACTGAATTATCTGCTGGCCTGAATGTTGTAACATATTAAAAACCTTAATGGGTGCCAATGAATGTATAGCATATAATGGGATGATCACATGCACCAACTTACACGAACGGTTAATTGAATGCCAAGCATGATTGTGTGGCTATGTGCTAGAATACGTGTAGGATGAAGTGAGTCTAAACTAACTGAAACTGTAAACCTATCAGGACGCGATTGACCATTCATGTTACCTTTCACACTCATTTTTTGCCAAGCAAACTAAGGTGAGTTCGCAACCTTTTCTAAAAGCATGCGTTCCTAGTTTGGAACAACATTTTTTTACTGTAGCCCTGGTTGGGGCTACACGTGCGTTCCTTGTTGGAACCACTGAAACATACTACCCATAGGAGGTGGAGTAGTACATTGGGAGTAAACGAAAAACTCTATCATGAAAGTCCCTACATTTTACCGATTAGATTGTCGGGTGGGCATACACGGGGTATTAGTTGATAGTGTTATTAGGTTTGACAAACCTCACACCGTGCTGGAGGCCGGGCGTGAACTTCTAACCATCATTCTTGCATTAATGTTGACAGACATTAATAAGGGCACAAACGAAACGTTAGCATTCGGTACAGTTTAGTCGTTTGATGAACGTTAGCTAGAGGTGTACAAATTGGTTTTTTTCAAAAACCGGTTTCGGTTATTAACCGAACCGGTTTTTTTCATCCAAAATGAAAACCGGTTTTTTTAATAACCAGTTTCGGTTACTAACCGGTTTTTCAAGTCCAAAACAATAACCGGTGTAACCGGTTCAGATCGGTTTTTAACCGGTTTTTGCCACAAAAAAACGGTTTTTAGCCGGTTTAACAGGTTTTTTTAAAACCGGTTTCGGTTATTAACCGGTTTTTCATACCAAGAATCTTAACCGGTCTATAACCGGCGGTTCGGTTATAAAACCGGTTAAAAAAACCGGTTTTTTTGTACACCTCTAGCGTTAGCTACCCGAGTCATACATAAATAAAAAACAATTGTGAACTTTACTTTTGCCTAACTAAAATTTGTGAATTCGCCAACTTTATTGTTGACACATAAATACATGTTTTGCAGGTCATTAGGTACAGCTGAGACGAACGGCTGCAATTGCTAACGGGGTGTGGTTTGATAAACTTTACGTTTTAAATTACTTATTAATTAGACTTGTTGTTTTTTTAAATACTTGTTGGGATTGTTATCTTTATTTCCGCTGCAACTTAAACTGTGTTTTGACAATTAAAACTTAATCGTTAATCACGTTGTTAGTGATGTTTTTATGATTTTAAATATTTGGTTCAACATGATTAGTAGCTATATCCTGATCAGTCACGTGCCTTACGGTAAAACTTCGCATGCAAAATTTGAGCGTGTGACATGCCAACTGATATCACCGTCACTTTGCTTCTTTCTTTTTTTTTTTAATTAGAACACATCATTCAAGATTTGATATATTATTAATGATAATATCATATTTTAGCTCGTTTTAACTTCTGAAAATAAAAGCTTGCCAACTGATATCACTATATCTCCTTATTTTTTTATATTAAAACCTTTTTATTGAGAAACGTGATTAAGGATAAAACAAACAACGGTAAATTAACTTAGAATGATTATTTATATAATTAACTTAAAGTAAAAGTTATGTTAGATGATAACATTTGAACGTATGAAAGTAAAAGAATGAAATGAATAATGAGAATTGAGTTGACAGAAATTATGAATAACAATTTTCACATTATCATATGCTTAGCTTTTAAGGGAACATGAATATCACATGATCTATATCTTATTATATGGACTAGATGTTAGAATTGGTGGGAGACAGGCACAAAGTAGTTCCTCGTTTTTTCCATATCTCCATTTTTTCTTAGAATATAATAATTATATATCTTTATATTTTATTAAAAAAAAAGGAAAGTATCTTTAGTAATATCAAATTCTTGATTTGTGGCTGCTTTCTCTTAATTTTTTTACAAGACCCGCGAAAAGTCATTGGAAGAATGGAAGCTAACATAATTTATATTATCCTTGATGATTTTATACAAGATGAACAAATCTATTCCAAAGCCTTTTTAATCCTATTGTTGTGCTTTTGCTTTCACCAAAAGAAGCCCAATCAAAAATCAGAAACTTGGTGAACAAATAGTTATCCTTTTTATTATATAATCAATACATAGTTTATGGAGAGAAAAATATAAAGAAAAAATTCTTATATGATTAGGAAAGAGATCAAATGCAGTCCGAGTGGCTCTATTGTGCCACTTCAGCATCACCTTACCAATAGCGTCTCTTCTTCCTCTTAATTTAGAAGAAATGGGATGAAATCCCTTATATTTCAATACCCCCCCCCCACCACACACACACACGTGTCTCGTTATTGCCCGCCATTAGAGCCACAACCATTGAATAGCGCTCATGGTATGGTTGAGGGGCGCTATTGATGAAAAAGTTGCCAAGGTGGATGGGCAATGGTGCCCCATACCACCCGGCCTAATTATAATTTATGCCAATGTCGTAAAACAAAGTCTACAAGACCGAGTACTCACCAAGTAATCGTTAAAAGGTAGGTTGCCGAGACGATTATCTTTAACTTCGCCTAGTTACCTAGTTAAAAGAAAATGAATGCAAGTGTATAATACCTTCTTATGTTGTTGTATCTTGTTCAAATGTTAAAATGTCAAACTTATGTACACGTTGGTAAAGAAATATCAAGGATGATTTTGCGAATATACCCATCAAATTATCATTAGGTCATACTTGACAAACATCATTTGAGATATTCGCGGAAAATTATCTCTCTAATGGATTTAACAAACATCAATTACACTCAGTGTTTTAAAAACCGGTAAATACCGGCCGGTTATACCGGTATTACCGTTTCCAGATGTAAATCCGGTATGGAACACCCTGGTAATATATGTGAAACGGCATAAGGTTTGTACCGGCGGTAAAATCCGGTATACCGGTTTGAAAAGTAATACCGGTACCTGCCCAATGTTATTTTAGTTTGGGTTGTTACTTATTTTTATTATATATGTTACTTATCTTACGTAATTTTTATATATTATAATTATTCGTAACTAATACTTATTTAATATTGTATGAAACGAAAATAGTTATCCTCTAGTTGATGAGGATAACGATAATAGTGAATTTCATCTTTTATGCCATCATGAACTTGATGTATTCAACACTCAAATGACTTAAACATATTGTATACTTTCATTTAAAGAGCTTGTTAGAAAATTGAATGATTTTCAATTATCTTTTGGATTATTTGTTTATTATGGATTAGCTTTTGGATTATCTTTTAATATGTAATCATGCATTTTTTGATTAACTTTTGAGTTGATGTTGTAATTTATGAAAATATAGAGTTAACTAGTCAACCCGGTTAAACCGCTCGGTACAACCTGTTTCAACCGATTGAACCATTTTTTAGCCTAATCCGGTTTAATTTAAAAACCAGTTTTTAAAACATTGATTACACCATTCTTAATCATGTGCTGAGAAGAAAAAATAGATATATATGTTGGGTTATAGGATTTTAATAATCCTAAGTTTCACATGTTGGCTGATAATAATCCCAACTTTAAAATTTCCCTCCAATAATCTCAACTTGTAAAAGTTTGGTCGCAATTGATCATTTTCTAACATAGGTGCACTTAAATCAATTAAGGAGTCTCTAGGTGTAATTGAATCTATTGAAGATACCAAATTCTTATATGTTTGAAAAGGATCAATGGTCGCCAAACTTTTACAAGTTGGGATTATTGGAGGGAAATTTTAAAATTGGGATTATTATCGGCCAACAGGTGAAACTTAGGATTATTAAAATCCAATAGGGTGTACCTATTTGCACACCCATTTGCCTATTGGCACACCAAAAATGTGTTTTTTGTCCTATATGCACACCCTTCAGTGTCGAGCTGTGGCCAAAGCGCAGCGTTTTAGTCCGGTTAACCAGACAAAGACTGACGGGTGTCAGACGGGTCTGTTGACCGGACCAAAACGCCGAGCTTTGGCCGCGTTTTGGTCCTGTCAACCAGACAAAAGACTGACACCCGGTCTGGTTGACAGGACCAAAACGCGGCCAAGGCTTGGCGTTTTGGTCCAGTCAACAGACCCGTTAGACACCCGTCAGTCTTTGTTTGGTTGACCGGACCAAAACGCCACGCTTTGGACACAGCTCGACACTGTAGGGTATGCATATAGGACAAAAAACACATTTTTGGGTTGGCTATTGATGTGCTGAAAGTGGTTTAATAAAAACAACTAAAATTAACCCTAATTTAGACACTCTAAGCTTTAAATTTATAAACTAAGACTTGATCTAAAACCCTAAACCACACAACCGGCAAGTGTACCGATCAATGTAGTAAAGCTAAAGTAAGTCCGAGTATCGAACCCACGAGACTCTAAGGATCACGCTAAGACTCTATAAAGACTAAGACTGACACGACACAAACTATTTGTTTATTAAATGGGGGGGGGGGGTTCTAAAAATCCTAAGAATGCAAATAATGAATACTAACTAGACTAGACGAACTAGACACGAACTCAAGTGAAAACTCTGACCAGTGATGGATGAAGACTACCTAGGTTAGACGCAAGCTAAACTCAGAATGGATCTCTATTTGATAGTTTTGTGGTGTGGAACCGGGATCTTAAGATGCTAAACCTATTAAGACACCACTAAGCCCCTCAAACACTCTCAAGGCGATTCTTGTGGCACTACCTAGGCTGTTACGTTCACCGACTTTCTAGATTTCTTTTCCGTCCTCTAGTTTCTTGAAAGTGCTTATGTAAGACGCTCTACTTTGCCACGCGAACGTCTAAAGCGACAATGGGTTCTAATCTTGGTTTAATAAGCTATGGAATGTTAAGGACTTATAACCAAACCTAGACCTATCAATACCCTCGAGCCTTTCCGCGACGAGTTTAGCAGCACATTTGATTTTATAAAACTACCGAATATTACTTCTAAGGTTACTTAAGCTATTTTCACCCTAAAGGATTAATGATTTATTATGTGATAAAGACCGTCACCAAGAGTTATATGAAGCAATAAACAATAATAAAACAATTGTCAAACACGCATATGCACCAATGTAGATTCCCAAAGCTTTTACAATACAAGAAGATCCACAACCACGCTAAAAATCAAATAAAGATCAAAACTTTATTAAGCTATTGTCATTAACCTAGGTAGTTTATGAAGTTTAGCCAAGAAACATTGTCAAAAACGCGATATCAATCAATGTAAAACAGAATTCATCATGTAACAAGGTTTAAACAAACGAAAACAAGAGAATAAGATGATTAAACCCGTTTTCTCCACTCCCGAATGCTTCCAAGATGTTACTCGATGATTCCACGCGTCCAGAATGCTCTAAACCGCTCCAATCAGCCTCCAAAACAGTCCAAGAACTCCAAGTTTCGTAATTGTGGTGTTGTCCCGGCTGTTGTCGATAATCATGATTTTATAGTTCACAAAACCCTAAATCCCGTAACTGTACCAAGTCTGTTCGCGTATTAAAACCTCTCGCGGCCCGCTTGGAGATTAAGTCAAGCTGATGCGGGCCGCCCGCCATGTTTATACCGGAAACATTCTT
The DNA here is from genome assembly GCA_030545235.1 of Helianthus tuberosus. Taxonomy (NCBI): domain Eukaryota; kingdom Viridiplantae; phylum Streptophyta; class Magnoliopsida; order Asterales; family Asteraceae; genus Helianthus; species Helianthus tuberosus. Next base: position 25,992,737 of record CM060396.1, on the reverse strand, counting down.
TTAACCTCAAGCGGCCCGCCTACACATTCATGATAAGTTCATGCGGGCCGCCTGAGACCTTCAGAACCTCATTTTCGCTCCGTTTCGCTCCCGAACTTCTCGACTTCTGTTCCAGACTTCCGCCTTTCCAGATTTTGACTCGTATCTGCTCCTTTTAGCTCCAAAGACCTGGAAAACATAAAACATCAAAAGTATATACATTCTAATCTAGAACGACACTAAATCTAACTAAAACCGAACAAACCTAGACGCGAATAAAGATGTATTTTACAATACATCAGCTATCTACACACTTGGTGTGTAGATAGTTTGAGTCATCCAATAACCCATATATGTTTGTTACATCTCCTTTAATATGTATTTTTCTAACTTTTTAATGCACGTGCCACAAGGCCATCTTCGAGAATGATAAAAAAAATTGGGCTCCGGGCGAAACAAAAAAATTGGTATAATATAAACTCATCAAATATATATCAAGAAACCATAATACGACATGCTAATCATGGGGTTTGAAGTCATGACCTCAATATTATTACCCAAAACATTAACTAATTAATCATATAATCATCTTGTTAACAAGATCGAAGAGTCAATTAATTAAGTGAAATGATAGTTCAAAACAGAAACAGTTTAGGAAATAAAAAATGCATGTGATTAACTGAAAATTGTTTAGGAAATAAAAATGTACAGGAAGGGTTTAGAACTAATAACCTTGGTTTTCAAACTTGAGTATCTTAACTATTGAACTAGCTTCATTTTTGTTACTGAAGTCATTTATTAAACATTTAAGATAAGGGTGTTCATTTAAAAATCTTGACCCTAAATTTTTGTTGGGCCCTATAAACCTTTTGGGCCTTGGCGTCTGCCCAGGCTGCCCAGCTCACAAAGCCGGGCCTGACGTGCCATATTACCTTTATAGAATCATACTCGGTTTTCGTTAATTGTATCGAGATTCGAGACCACATGTTGTAGGATGTGCTTAATCGTTAACATTAACACTATTTATTCTTTTATTCTTTTGATATAGTGTAGTGAGTTCAACTTGCGTTGATAAAATTGTTTTTATTATGGGTATTGGATTTTAATAATCCTAAGTTTCACCTGTTGGCCGATAATAATCTCATCTTTAAAAATTCCCTACAATAATCCCAATTTGTAAAAGTTTGGCCGCCATTGATACTTTTCTAACCTAGATGCACTTAAATCAATTAAGGAGTCTCTAGGTGTAATTGAATCTATTGAGGAGACCAAATTCTTATATGTTTGAAAATGATCAATGGCGGCCAAATTTTTACAAGTTGGGATTATTTGAGGAAATTTTTAAAGTTGAGATTATTATCGGCCAACATGTGAAACTTTGGAATATTAAAATCCAATAAGCCTTTTTATTATTGGATGATTGTCGATGTCCATGAAATTGTGGTTTCACATGTGTAAGCATAGCAATGTTTGTGACCACATAGATTTGATAAATATCTAGCATACACGATTTCTTTTTCATAAAATAATAATTTCATGTTTCATGTAGATAGACTATTCGGTAGGAGATATAAAGAGAGGGATAATCCCCTCGTGACTTGTCCACCACCTCGTCCCCCTATTTGATGGGTGATGGGCGTTGCCCAAAGCCAAAGACAAGATTCCGTCATGCGTTGCCCTTTTCCACCACTCTCAGACCACACGGTATGTGGGAGAGGAGGGCAAGCCCCTTCATGCCACTCCACCATAAACATCATGAGCGTGTTGCCCCTTCAGCGCCCTTCCCCATGGAAATCTCAATGGGTATTTGACTCCTCTTCCACCCTTGACTTTTATCATCTTGTCTTTCACCACCCCACCATAAACGCCATGAACATCGTTTTCTGTTAAAACCTTTATCTATATTATATCACTAGTATTAAGCTCATGCGTTGCAGCGTTTGTCATAAAACTGTGTTAAGTAGTAACAATACTATACCATTGTCAGCGACCACCAACACCGGAAAAACTCGTAAAAACAAAATAAATAAAAACGGGAAAAAAATAACGCCGTGTGAAAAGCAGACGTAAAATCTTTGAATCACGCACGCTCGTTGCTGAGAAATAAAACCGAAACGTAAAACATAGAAAAAAATAACTAAGTCCATCTAGGACGCGCGTGTTGGATGAACTTGTCAAACGCAGAAAAATAGATGTGACGCGACGGGCCAGTCAAACGGGAAAAAAAATATATTAAAAAATGTTGAACCCCACACTCACGTTGCGGTGCATTAACTCACAAAATTTATAACGAAACGAAAAAACTTGGGAAAGGTGAAAAGTATGGTGGACCAAAATTGAAAATAAAAAAGAGTTGGGATTAAATTGCATAAGATTAAAAACTTTGGTTAAAAGTAAAAAAACAAAGGGCCTAAATTGCAAAATTGAAGTTATTTATTAATTTTAGATAAATATAAGGATAAAAATAAGTGATATCTATATATTAGCTATTTAATTAATATTTATATTAAAAAAATTATTAAACAAATATAAATAAACTTTATGAGGTTGAAGAAGAGAATGCCATGTGTAATTATTTGGAGTCTTTTATTATAAGTCAGATAAAGAACAATATTTTAAATACCTAAAAATTAAGAGTTTTTTGAATTTAATGCATAAGGTAGAATATAACCCTAAAATAGGAGTAAATTAGTTTTTCAAGCACGGATTAGACTTAAATCTTTTATCTGTATTACACTTAACTGAATTATTTTTAATTAATAGTTACACTTTTGATCTATTATATTTTAAATCAACCACTCCCACGATTCTTTTAAACAGACACAACTTTTTTCGTACTTTAATATTCTTTTAAATAAATTACACCGTAAAAATGGAGATTTTATTCTCTAAATTTAAGTATCATATTGCTATAGTTTTTTTAAATTAAAAAAACTTCATATGTTAAATGATTAACAGTGTTTAAGGTGAACAATAATCGAATCGTTAGCCGGAACCGAAAGTAGACGAAACCGAACCGAAATCAACCGATAACTGAATTAACCAAAAACCAAATTAACAAAAATGGTTTATCGATTTTTCTTGTAACCTTGAAAACCGAAATTAACCGAATCGAACCATATATTTCTAACTTTTATACATTCATTACATGTATTAATGTTATGTATTTTCATCTCATGTGTTTATACATCCATTTCATGTATTTATACCTCCAACTCATGTATTTTTAAGAAAAAAGTTTGGTTTGGTTATTAACCGAACCAAAAACCAACAATTTAACCAAATAAACCGAAAACCAATTGGTTAATAAAATTGATTATCGATGGCTTAGGTTTCAATCTCAGTTAAGGCTAATAACTAAACCGAACCATGCACACCCTTAATAATGTTTGTGTTTCCCGCCACATCAAGCGACACCCTTTTAGTTTATAATAAGAGTAAAATGCACGGATAGTCCCTGTGGTTTGGTGAAATTTCATCTTTAGTCCCCAACTTTTCAAAATTACACTCTTAGTCCTTGTGGTTTGACAAGTTGTTACTCGGATAGTCCCCAAAGTGGATGAAGGTTAGTTTTTCTGGTTAAGTGGGTGTGAAATGACAAGGACTATCCGAGTAACAACTTGTCAAACCACAGGGACTGTCCGAGTAACAACTTGTCAAACCACAGGGACTATCCGAGTAACCTTCATCCGCTTTAGGGACTATCCGAGTAACAACTTGTCAAACCACATGGACTAAGAGTGTAATTCTGAAAAGTTAAAGGTGAAATTTCACCAAACCACAGGGAGTGCATTTTACTCTTGTAATAAAGTACTTTCCTCAAAACATGGTATGATAGAAAAGTGGGCAACTGTTCGCTTTATGCCAAAAAAATTGAAGCGATTTCGTGTTTGATTATATATCGTCGATCGCTTTTTTTATACTAAATCCCTCTAATCTCTATTATAGATTTTCATATCCTACAAATAATATTTATTTGTGAATACTCATAAAATTTTTAAAGAATTTGAAAATTAAATAACAAAGTTAAAACATCCTCATATTTATATTACAATTTTGACAATACTTTATAACATAAGACCATGTGTAGTCGTCTGGGAATGTGGCGTTGTTTTGCCCGAAAACGTCGGAGAACGCCCCGGTAGCCACCCCGTGGGCGTTTTGTTTGCAAAAATTGGTTGAAGCTTGCTTTATTCCACGCCGGAGAGCAAAAGGGTTTGCCCAATCACATGCAGTGTTCTTTTGTTTGTCCAATAGTTTTATTTTGTTGGTTTTTTTTATTTAATTTTTTACACCCCTTTTAACATAATGCCCTACATCCCCACTACATCCATTTTAGAAAACGCCTGTAATGCCCCATTACTGACTGGGCTGCCACATAGAGCAAAACACCCAAGGGTATGAGCATTACCACTACACATGGTCTATATGGTCTAATGCTAGATCGATTTGTCACAAAAAGCATTGGTCGTAACACCCACCTTTCCACACGTTAATAAAGTCAAGCTTCCCATTTACCCACAATGGAGAATCAACCCCACTAGAAAGCTAGCCATGGCCCATGGGTCATAAGTTGACTTATGTGCTACACCAATTAGGGATTGGGTACGAGATTCAATAAGGGCCTCACATATTTGATACCATGACCGGTATATGATATTCGGTTGTTACATCCACTCGATTACCCACGTTTAATAATCGCAATTGTACCCATTTCGGTTTAAAGTAGTTGAAACTACCACATACTTTTTTTTCACAACTTTCAACTAAGTGGAAAACCCAACACGACTGGCAATTTCACAACTTTCAACTAAGTGGAAAACCCAACACGACTGGCAAATAAGCCAATGTCATGAGCTAGGAATCTAATGTGGTGATGGACGGTTCATTTTGTATAGTTAATTATAAGTTCACAACGTCTTTGTGTACTTCATGATAATTTTGAGTTCATTAGTTTTAATCGTCGACATACAACATGTTAATAATTCTCCATGATAATGGGTAGTCGTTGAGCGTGGATAGCCTGAGTGTTATCAAATGATGTCATTCTTAGCAAGTTTCTCGTATCTAATCTAACAATCTGAAATAGAACTTTGCCTCGAGCTTATAAGATCTTTAGTTGAATTGAAAGCGAAGCTACATAAAGAGTCATGCAATAACACCAATTTATAATCAAAGAAAGAATATTTGGTTTTTCTAGGATATGACATATCTCTTCTGTGTATACACACATGGTATAAATAAAATGCTAAAAAAACAAATTTTATATTGTCTACAAAATTATGTTAAAATGCTAAAAAAACAAATTTTATATTGTCTACAAAATTATGTTTTATCATTTATATCGTTACATATATTATGGGGTAGGGCGCTCCACTAGTGATGAAGTTCCAATGTTCCATCACTCACAACATTCAATCAAGTTTCGCCACATCATCGAGCTTTATTCCATCACTAGTGATGGATTTTAATGGAAATGTCCATCACTCACCACACACTCATCTCCATCATCAAAATCATTCACAAAATAACAGAACAACTGAATTGCAGTCAAATCATTCACGCGTGAAGACGACAATGCGTCAACTCCACCATGCGTGACGCAAGGTAGTGGCGGCGGTGTTTCACTGCCCATAACTAGTGGAGTTTTGGCCATCACGTGGCGCCCCGGGTGCTCTTTATAGTACAAGTCTTTAATCATATATATAAAACAACTACTAGCTATAACCCAATGCAAAAACTAGAAATGTTTCATGTACCTCATATCCAAATCATATTAATTGGGCTGTTTAACTTTGCAGGGGTAAGCCGGGCCCAATAAAACTGAAGAGTATGGGTTAGATTTTTTTGGTAGACCACTCAAAAGGCTAATAAAAATAGGCCCGTGATCATTGGACTTGGTAGTTATTCTGTACGTAGCTAAATGCTAATAGCCTTTTAGTCTAGTCAAGGCCCAAAAATCTGGAACCCATGTATTTATCTTTGACTAAAATACAATTTTCGTCCCTATGGTTTACACCCGTTCTCACATACAGACCCTACTTGCCAATTTCAACCACTTCAGTCCCTATGGTTGCCAATTGCAATCAAGGACATCCCTACTGTTAAAAGGGCGTTTAAATTCATGCCAAAGGACTATAACACCCCTACAAGTTTCATTACCATATGAGTCGCTGATCATTTACTTCACATATTCCCTCCAAATTCAAAGGTATTTCCTAATCTAGCAAATTTTTATTTAAAACAATAGATTTACTCACAAACTTATGTTGACCCAAGAAATATTTTTACACATGATATAGGTGAACAAGTTTGAAGTTAAGGACGAGGACAACGTAAGGACGTGCCTTAGATAATAAACCGGATTTTTTATTATGTTATGTTTTTGTTTCGTTTGGAGATGTTTATTTGGTATTTGTTACAGTTGGTTTAATTTGATCATTAATAATATTTAAAATTTTAATTAGTGTCATGAGCTGTGAATAAGCATCATGCCCCGATCACCTAATTCGCTGCGAGTCGGGGTGTGACATCAACTTGTTTGCCTTTAATTGTTATTACAAATTTCACTAAACAGAAGTCAAGTGAAGAAATGTGTTAGTAATTTGACTAAACAGAGGTCAAAACCATTTATAGTTCTAAAAGTCAAACCCGTGTTTGCTAGTAAAAGTCAAACCTGTTTTTTTTTTTGTTACTCTGATATGGTAATTAAACTTTTTGGTTACTCTAATAAGTTTGTGAGTAAATCTATTGTTTTAAATAAAACTGTTTTTGTTTATTTGTTTGAAAGTGTTAACATGCGAATTCAGGGGTAATCAAATGATAAAAGTACATATTATACTGATAATCAAATCCAATACAAACAACCAACCAACATGATGATGCGAAACTGCAATGAATATGATTAATAAATAAAACGCTAATGTGAGACTTAAGCCCACCGACGAGCGAATCTAAATGTCGCGGCGATACTAGGCTACAACCCATGGTCGTGAGGAACCCAGTCAGCCTGGTGGTTCCATGTGAATGAAGATTAGCGATAATGATTAGTAACAATGGTTAGTAATACAAACAATGAACAAATAATCACTACCACATAAATACACAATTGAACTTCACATGTAATTGAACAATGAAAATTGTAGTAGTCAAAAATGTGTTAACCACTATAAGTGTAATTACCCAAACCCAAACCCAAGCCCAATCCACATTAGTTTTAACTTTTAAACAAACATAACATAAACCCAACCCACCGCCCGTCCCCCCCCCCCCCCCCCGCGCCTACGATCGAACGCACACACAGAAGACAACATAGCAGCAACACCACAGCGAAATCAAAAGGTTTCTCGCCGGAGAAACCTGAAATCCGGCCACCCTCATCGCACGCAAACAACGACTTTGTTCTCATTCGGTATGGATCGATTTTTTATGTTTATATTATTGTTTTAATAGTATTTTTTGTAGAATTAGAGTTGTAAAAGTTTGAAAATTTTTGTTGTGATGATGTTATTTGAAACATTTGTAGGGTGATGATGTTGTTTTAGTTTGTTTAAATGTTTACTTAAAAGGAATCAACAACTAGGGCTTGAAATTAGAAGTGAAAATTATGATGTTTGGTGATGAAAAGTATGAAAATTAATGGTGTTGTTGTTTTATATTTAATAGAAAGTCAGGAACCATGCGTAGGGAATTAATGGCGCGATTTCTCAAAAGGAAATGGGTTGAATCATCTTCCGAATTTGTTGGCGTCGACACTCTTCCTTCAGATCCTTATGATCGCATGCTGATTGAATCATATAACGTGAATCATTGAGATGAGATTAGAAGGGCATATCTACTAAGAGGACCATGTTAAACAAGAGGTATCGAATTCCCACAATCAGCGTTTCAAAGTAACGAGTTAAGAAAATTTAAGAAAGAATGGTATAAAAAACATGAGTATGAGGGATGGTTATAGTATAGTTCAAAATCGGATCGCGTTGTTTCAGCTTTCTATATTCATTGTTTCGCACACCAACTTCAACTAGTTGTGGCGGTTGCTCATAAACACACACCTATTTGGAGAGTTTTTGAAATGATAACATGTTTAACAAATACCGTTTGTGCAACTTCCAAACAACAAGATATGCTTCGTGAAAGCCAAAGAAGACAATTGGAAAAAAATGGAAGACATACTTTGTACCGGAAGTGGGTTGAATCAAGGTTGGAAGGTTTTAATGAGTTCTTGGAGAAGGTCAACTCCTTTTGTGACATGTATGAACTCGAGGTGAAAAATTTGGATGATGAATACGTTAACCCAAGGTGGCCAAGAAGAAAGACGAACATCACAAATCGGCATTATTACGAGTTTGATTGCTTCAATGCGGTTCTAGATTTGCAAATTTAAGAATTTTGGAACCGTTTTAACGAGGTAACATCGAAACTACTTGTTTGTATGAGTTGTTTGAGTCTGTGTGATAACTTTAGTGCATTTGACATTCCAAATATACTAAAGCTAGCCGAGAAGTATCCATATGATTTCGATGAAGACGAAAAACGAAGGATTCCGGTTCATCTTGGAAACTACATTGATTTTGTGAAAAAGATCAACAATTCGCCAACTTGGATGGTTTGTCAAGTCTTGTAAGGTTAATGGTTTCAACAAATATTCACATATTATTTACATTGTTATATCGTTTATTGAAGTTTGTTCGCGTATTACCCGCCGGAACCGCAACCGGTGAAAGATGTTTTTCGGCAATGAAGAATGTGAAAACCGACTTGCATAATCGGACTGGCGGTTAGAATTTAAGTGATAGTTATATATGTTATATAGAGAAAGACTTGCTTAGGAAAGTAACTCTAGATGATGTTTTGGATAGATTTCAAAAAATGAAAACCCGTAGGGCGACATTTTAACTATGTTTGTAACAACGTTTGACGTGTTTTTATGATTATATAAATTTTAGCTTGATGTACTTTTGTTTTACATGACCCGACCTGAACCGACCTGCTACGAACCGAATTTTTTATTTATATACCTAGGGGCATAAAATCTTTAAAAATATAGCATGAAAAAAATCACGGGTCCGCCACTGGATTAAAAGAAAATAAAATAATACTTTGTGATAATGGGTTCTATACTTAATATTGTTGTTCAATATGATGGTGTTATGGATACTCAAGATCATTCCTAATAATGGGTACTCAAGAACGATGACATACACAAATATTTTGAAACTTAAATGAATATATTGAATACCCATTGCAATGTGTATGGGCTATAAAACAACACTCATGAGTTGTTTTTGCAGTGTGTATGAGTAAAAAACAACAGCCATGATCATATATTAAACAGAAATTAGGAAGCAAGCACCTGTCTTTTAACTGAACGAACCCAAACGAATAGCCATCAATAACCTAATTTTAACCAAAACCGATCGCTTTTCAAATTTCCTTAACCGAAAGTTTTGGGTTTGATTCAGTTGGAACTCTGGTGGGCCCGAACCAACAGTAACGAAACTTAAACGAATTAAGAAAATAGCTAATCACTTAACAATTAACATTTCAAAATTAAATCACTTGTTACACAATGTAACCCAAAGATGATCTAATTAAACCAAACAATTAAAGATTTTGGGAAAACATAACGTTTAAGATTAAAAAAAAGTAAGTATATTGATATTTTATTAATTTAAAGAAAAAAAAGTTTGAATAAACAACATAAAGTGTTGACAAAATCAAATGCTGGTCGGCTTATGAACTCAAAAATTCAACTTTGTCAAGAAAAACAAATTTTTTTTTCAAAAAATATGTACAATTTGAATTAACACGCAATTTGAAAAATGGTCCTAAATTGGCAAATTGACAACGATCGTAGACATAGCCCTCCACGTCCCAACAATAAGTGTGAGTGCACAAAGGGGGACTACTTTCATTATGAGACAAGTTGATTTTTCGGCCATTATTATCTTCACATTTCTTTATTAAAGGTAGGAGTAAATTATTTTTTGAGTTCTTGTGTTTTTATGGTTTTAATCTGAAGAAATACTAAATTAATCTAGTGAATTAGTTTGTGGTTTATGCCTTAACAAATAAGGTTAATTTTTTTGTCTCGTCCAAGCTGCTGTGATGATGATTCTGCAAAACATTAAACACACCATTAAGCTCGTTACAAGAAGGAGAGCAGGGGGTTCTCCTCGTAACCACCCCCGGCGTGATAATAAGTATGTTTTGAGGATAATAGTGTGTGATTAAAGTGAAAGAGCAAAAGAGTGATCCCTAAACCTGGAGGTGAAGTTCACTATTTATAGCAAAGGTGGTTTGTAGAGGAGATGGGCTGATGGGCTGATGGGTCTTGGGCCTGTAGTCGACAACAAGGAATATGAATATCCATTTTGTCTCCTCTGTCACGACCGTTGGTGCTTTTGGGCGAGAGGGCAGTTAGCGCATGCTGAATGGATCCACGTGTCCTGACCGTCGTCCTTGTTGTCTGGCCTGTCATCAACGGCTAAGTGGAGATCGTGAAGCAGTGGTCGGCGCACACTGATTGGTGCCACGTGTGCGTCCTTGTGTACCTTTTTGTCTCCTGTACGATTGTTAACCGTGCACCATGATCAGACACAGCCTGTTGGACGCTCATTGGTCCACTGCTCTGCCACTTGTACCTTTGGTACTTGTCCTAGGTTTACCTGCGCTTCCTTCCTTTGCGCGACCACTGGGGGTATCCCGTGTGGCTGGCGCAAGGTCCAGGAAGTAAGAGTTTTCATCCAAGGAGCTAAGTTTCGAATTTGGTCCTGCGTTGTCCCTGGCCTCGCGCGCGGCCTGAAGAGTTAGCGCGGATTTGGGGCCATACCCCTTCATAACCATTTGAGTCCAAAATCAAAATGTTTAAAGCCCTGAGTCCCTGTACACTTTTTTTTATAACCATATAAGTCTTTTGGAGTCCAAATTTTAACCTTATGAGTTCAATTTTTTTAATAAAATTTGACTCAAACCGTTATAAAATGAACAAAATTGAACTCAAATCGTTATAAAATAATTGACTAGAGACTCAGGACGTTAAACTTTTTGATTTTAAAATCAAATGGTTAAAACCACTAAAATACAGAGACTTAAAAAATAATTTACTTTAAAGTAAAATTTATCTTCACATTTTCTTTATTAAAGGTAAATTTCTAAACAATAATAATGATACAGTGTAGGGAAACTATTTTTTATTCTATTGTTATTTTATATACATACATGGACTATAGAGGAGAATAGTGTCAGGCAGCTTCTTATAAAGAAAAATTACGATTTTATCCTAATTTAAAATTACGATTTTGCCCCTGTTAAAAAATTACGACTTTGGCCTTTGTTAAAAATTACGATTTTGCCACCAGCTCAAAATTACAATCTTGCCAACGTTTTGGCTTTTTCCAAATTACGAATTTACCCCAATTTAAAATTATGATTTTATCAGAGTTCAAAATTACAATTTTCCATTATTATGGTTGTGTTTGTTTTAATTGGTTGTCTCCATGTAATTTATATTTGTGTCAAACAGTTGTGTAGCACTCGCTCATTGGACCTGACAAATAACAACTTTACCCTAGCTTAAAATTATTGTCTTGCAATCGTTTTAGTATTTTTTTAAGCAAAACTATGATAGTGTTTTGTTTTAATTGGTTGAGAAATATTCGGCCTAGCGCCCGGCAAAGCGCGCGGGGCATAAAATGCAGCTGCCTAGCACTTCCCAATTGGGCCAGCCAAATTACGATTTTGTCCCGTTTAAATATTATAGTTTTGCCATTTGTTTTGTTTTTTTCTTCTCCTAGCCAAATTATGATTTTGACCTCAGCTCAAATTTATAGTTTTCCCACTGTTTTTTTCCTGTCAAATTACGATTTTGCCCCCTGTGTAAAATTTGTTTTAATGTTTTTTTTTACAAAACTATGGTAGTATTTTGTTTTAATTGGTTGACTCGATTTAATTTTTATTCGTGCCAAGCGGTAGTTTTTCCATCGTTTTAGTTTTTCTTTTTAGCAAAAGTATGGTAGTGTTTTGCTTTAATTGGTTTATTCGATGTAATTTTTTTTGAGATCGTGTCATTAGTAGTATGTACAAGTAACCGAAACACTAACGTACATGTAATGGGAAAGAAATATTCGGCTTAAGGGTTGAGATCCTGTACAAACAGTGCTAACTGTAAGAACCGTAAGAACAGATCTGAGAGTTTAAATTAAGGGTTGATATTGATTACAAATAAAACCCCTACAATTAATAATTAATACTATCAAGTTAGGGTATTTTAGTAATTTAGGCATTTCCCATAAAATATTAATTCCACCAAGTTTTTTAAACAAAAATAACTTTTATATGTTTCATTAATTTTGGAAAAAAATTATACCATAAAATTAAATATTTTTTTATCTTTAATATGAGTACCATATTGCTATACTTTTTTTTTTTTATAAAAATGACTTTTAAAAAAGTTACAAAAAGATGTTTTATAATTGTGCTAGTTACGTAGTTGGAATGTGCTAATATGAAAATGTATTGTGTTAATTTTAAATCTATATGTATGTTCTTATTTTATTATGTAATTCTTATGTGTTGTAATTTATTTCCTTTTGTGTTGTTATTGGGAGCCTATTTATAAATAAATTTGTTTTTTACCAATTATGTAATAGTATGTGTTATTTACAAAATTAAAACAAAAATATGAAATTGTGCTAGTATGTAACATAGTATGTGTTGTTTATAAAATTTAAAAAAATGAAATTGTGCTAATTATGCAATAATTATGAAATTGTGCTAGTATGTGTTTATAAAAAAAAAAAAAAAAATTGTGCTAGTATCTAATAGTATGTGTTGTTTATAAAATAAAAAAAATGAAATTGTGCTAGTATAGAACAACATGTGTTGTTTATAAAATAAATAAAAAATGAAATTGTGCTAGTTATGTAATAGTATCTGTTGTTATTTTTTTCTTTTGTGTTGTTTAGAAATAAATTCGTTGGAATATTGTATTTTTATTGTGCTAATGTTGTTTTGTTGGTGTTACCTTCGGATGCCCAGACGGTGGTGTTAAGAGAGTGCTAATGTCGTTATTTGATTGTGCCAATGTCGTTTTTTTATTGTGTTAATGTCGTTATTTGATTGTGCTAATGTCGTTTTTTGATTGTGCTAATGTCACTGATAATGGAAGCTCCTTTTTTTTATTGAAACGAGAATGTTGATAATGTGGATGGTCTTACGTTATGATAATGTCGTTTTTTGATTGTGCTAAGGTCGTTGATAATGGAAGTTCTTTTTTTATTGAAACGAGAGTGCTAATAATGGAAGTTTCTTTTTTGATTGTGCTAATGTCGTTTATGTGGGTGTGCTTATGTTTTTTGTATTGGTGGTTCCTGCAGGTTGGCTTGATCTGAATATGTTACAAAAATTCAAATTTTGGTTTGAATTAATCTACATGGATTTAGGGATATTTTGATAATTAATTTTAATTAGTTATAAATAAATAGGGTCAAAATGTCTAGATTACCTCTAAACTAATTTTTAATTGAATAACACTTGTCATTTTATTGGTTCTTACAAACATAAGAGTTTGTATTTGATACCATGCCTTCGGCATAAAGCTCCGCAACGCGGACGGAGCAAATACTAGTTATTTATATTTGTAGTTTGTAAATAGATATAGTAAAATTAATATTAGTCGAGTGGTTTGGTTGCAAAACCCAATCATATTTCCGTAACTTTGTTGGTTTCCGACTAATTTTTTTTTTAATAATAGATTTTAACAATTTCAGCTATTAGCTGTTGGCCGACAACGTTTTAATTTAAAAAATTAATCAGTGATGGTCCTAACTTTTCACATACTATAAAACAGTGAACCTTTACTAACAACAAAGAAAATAAAGGGACAAAAAGAAATTAAGGTTTCGTTAGTAAATGTCTATTAGCTTACAATATGTGAAAAGCTAGGACAACCGCTGGTTATTTTTTAAATTCAGACTGTTACCGACCAATGCATTGACTGTTATCGACCAATGCATAAAAGTTGAGATTATTAAAATATATTATTCTTTTTTTGTTTGTTAGTTGGAGTTAAGTTCCAAAAAGAAATATATTTTTTGTTTTGTTTTTGTTTTTTTTTCGGCCTTATAAAATTGTTTTATGTGATTTGCTCCTATTAGATAGATGCGCTTCTCTTCTTTCATCGTGAAATTTTATTCAATGAGCTCATCTCTTATTCTTGACATAGCTATATATATACTTAGCAGTTACAGAGATTGATATATAGATACAAGTATTTTCATATTAGATTCTTTTCTATTCATACCATTTTTTTGAATTTGATTATAATTATAAAATTAAACAAAGACAAAAAAATAGTATGTATGATTAAAGGGAAAAGTTGTCAACAAAAGTGATTGTGTACATGTCACCCCTATTTTTATATTTATCATATAAGTTGCTATTTTTTTAAAGAGTAAACTGCCATTTTGGTCCCTGTGGTTTGGGATTTTTGCTATTTTAGTCCAAATCTCAAACTTTTTAAATCTGGGTCCCTGTGGTTTCATCTTTATTGTCATTTTAGTCCAAAATTCAAAATCCCTCTTTTTTTTACTGTTCCAAAAAGTTTGAGATTTGGACTAAAATGACAATAAAAGTGAAACCACAGGGACCAAAATGGCAGTTTACTCTTAATTTTGGACTAAAATGGCAATAAAAGTGAAACCACATGGACCCAGATTTAAAAAGTTTGAGATTTGGACTAAAATGGTAAAAGTGCCTAAACCACAGGGACCAAAATGGCAGTTTACTCTAAAACATTTAAAAAGTTTTAAATCTAAAACAAAAAATGTAGACATTTTTTCACCCCACATGTTTATAGGATTTGTATTTTATTTTATTTTATTGTGTTTGTTAAAACAGAAATAGTTGATATATTCCTAGTAAAAAAACCATCACTAGTACTCTAGTGGTGGTCACGGGTGTTTAAATTCCACTTATGGTGGGTCCGAGTGAGTTTTCTCCTACAGGTCTCAAGTAAGAGTCTGGGTGATAGGAGTTTTTCATTGAGTGATTTAAATAGGGGATCTATTGTGCGAGAGGACTCTCTAGCGCGGACCGGATTAAGACAACGTATACTAGACCTCCTGACATTCGCGAATAATTCACACCTTTCGAAAAAAAAATCCTCTTAAAAAATGAGTTCAATCATATACCTAGAGATGTATTTGAGCTAATTCAAGATCAAGTTTGTTCGGCTAAAAGCCCAAGTTGTAGAAGGCTGGTAGGGTTCGGCTCCCTCATGGTTTGCACTTTGCAGGGATGAAAATCTGTGTAGAAAGGTTGGCTACTGATGCGTGTGAAGTGTTGTATATATTAGGTGTATATTCTAAGCCCCTTTAACACTTATTTTTAGCCAAGTTTTAAATTTATAAAACACGATATTTCACTAACACTAAACACACATATGGACAAGTGCACCCATCGTGAGCGTAGTATAGTGTTGGTAAGATACTGAGGTCGTCCAAGGACACAAGAGCTTTTAGTACCGGTTTATCCTCAACGTCTAATCAAAATAAAAAGTTTAGAAAAATGTTTTAAACTAAGAAAATTAAAAACTAACTAAAAATGCTGAAAAATAAAATAAAAAGAAAAACAGATAGACAAGATGAATCACTTGGTTCCGACTCGTATCTAGTGTAACCTTTGATTATTTCCGCACTTTTGCACTATTTTAAGAGATTATCTTAGTTATTGTAGTAGGCCCCTCTTTTGAAGGTGACGTTACTCTCACCCCAGTAGTTTGAGTCAGCAAGGATACAATCCTAAAAGGGTGGATTATTGGAAGATAATTAATTAAGTTATTAATGCAAATTATGGTAGGACCCTCTTTTGGAGGTGACGTTACCCTCGACTAAGTAGTCTGAGTCAGCAGGGATACAGTCCTAAATAGACGGGTTATAGTATTAATAGTAGTTAACTTATGAGGGGATCAAAGAGTTTGGATCCCCGCCATCCAATACCGTTAAGTATTGAAGGGGGTCCTACTAAATTTGACCCAGGTCCATTGCAGGACCTCTAAACGCTGAACAATGGCAAGACCTTTACCAAACCGTTCCCTTAACCCCCGACCAGGTAGCCAACATACCTCCATATAGACCGTGGAGATATGAATGGTGAAAATCTTTTATTTTATATAGACAGTAAAATAATGCCAAGACACCACGGACAAACGATAAGGAAAGATCACCTTCAACATAAGCAACTAGTTATTAAAGTCATTAATACAAAACCAAATAAAAAGTGCAAAAGATTAGAAATAAAAAGTATTAAACTAGACACTTTGTCTTCACCAAGTGATGTAAGAGACTTAGGCAAACATGGCCTTGATTGTCAAGAACTCTTACGATCAATCTTGGATCCCGAGACGACTCACACACTCTATGATGGACAATGGATGATGGTGGTGGATGATGGTGTTATGGTGGTGGTGGGTGAAGTGTGAGAGAGGTGGTGTGCCAATGGATGGTTTGAGCTCAAGCCAAGCACTCCTATTTATAGGCTGAACAGAAGCTCGGGCACGACCCCGTGTCCAGTGGGCACGGCCCCGTGTCCACATCCTTCTCTTTCTTCATTTAATGCAGTTTTGTCTTTTTAGTTGACCACGCCCCCGTGTCCGCTGAGCACGACCCCGTGGTGCAGAAGAATCTTTGTACTATGCAGATTTGCTGGATTGTGCGAATCTTATAGTTGACCACGGCCCCGTGTCCGCTGAGCACGTCCCCGTGGTGGGCAATAGAAGCTTCTACCACTTTGTCTTTTCTGCTGACACTTGGGCACGCCCCCGTGCTGGCTGAGCACGGGGCGTGTTCAGGTTTCTGATGTCTTGTTTTGCTTGGGAAGATGCTGTCGTGGGGTCGGGCATGTCACGTCTTGTTCTTTTTCTTGTATTTATGTTAGATTTTGATGTCTTTTTGCTTCTTTTGTTACTTTGAGCTCATTTAATCCTGAAAATACAAAAGGAAGACAAAAACACACTTTTTCCAACATTAGTACTAAAAAAGGGTTAGTTTTATGCCTCGATGAAATTTATATGTTGCATTTTTAACACATCAAATACCCCCACACTTGAATCTTTGCTTGTCCTCAAGCAAAACTCTTTAATACGTGGCTATTACACTCCCAAATGGAATGGGTAGAGAAGAAGGTTTTTGGGCTTGTCGTAAAGTGTCGGGATTTCCAAGATTCTTTATTTAGTTTTATTTTTATTTATTTACAATCCTATTCGTCATGACTTATTTAAAACTTTTCATAAGATAAATTACTTATTAGGGCATAACATGCCTTTGTAAAATTCTATTTATATACAAGTGCACATACCTCACGGGGATCACTCAACACTCGGCCGAAAATGTATTTTTGTGGATCACTCGAGAGCGGCATGGAACTTACTCCTACCATAGGCTTGCCAAGCAATCAATCCTCCTCATTTTTAACTTATATACCTTTGTAAACATCAAGAGGACTTTTGTGGGTGAAGGGTTAGGCTTGGGTTAAAGGTAGGTGGTTGGGTTGGTGGTTAGTAGAAAAAAAGGCGAAAAGCGTAACAAGTGTCGGTTTTCGTAAGACTTTCTATTTTTTGTAACTTTTATTTTGATGAAGCTATTATTCAAACAAAGTTATTTTTGATGAACTTGTTTGTTTATTTTCTTTTGCTTCATCATCAACACAATTTTTTTTTGAAAAGTCATACGAAAAATCGAACTTGTTACTAAAACAAAGGGTAAAAATGAAAAAGGCTTTGGTGGGTAAAAAGGGTGTTTGGTTTGGGTTATGAAATGAAAAGGTTTAGGCTCAAAGGGGCTAACTAGGGGGATTTTTGGGTAGGTGGTAAAAAAAAAGAAAAAAAATAATGGTATAGAAATAAAAAGGGTTAGTCCTAATGCCTCCATCATTTACTTACTCGGGTTTAAGTTGGTAAGGACCGGGAATGTATCGTCATGGCAAGTTCTAGAGTCGTAAGAACCAAGCGGCTATTCACACAAGAAACGAAAATGAGCATTTAGTCAAATAATATGTAAGTGTTTGCTCAATAAAGGCTCAAAACTCACTTTTATGGGAATGGGTTCTTATGTGATCAAGTATATATAATCAAATTTTAACTAAGCTTGTCATGTCTTTTCATAATTTTCTTATGTTGGTTCTTTTTATCACGACGCTATCGGTTGTAAATTTGTAAAAATATAACCTTTTTGAGAACTTGAATTTCCCGAGTTAAACCTAGACAAGTAAAAAAAATGAAAATTTTTGAAAAATTTTTGGGGTGATTAGCGATTCCAATATAGTTTTGTGTAAGGCTTGTATTTAGGACTTGCAAGATTCAAGGTTTTAGCATCCCCCCACACTTAAATTACACATTGTCCTCAATGTGTCCCAAAAATAAGTTTTTAGGTTGATTGAATGTGTAAAAGTGGGTTAAAAACAAGATTTTATGGTACTGGGTAGCTGAACACGGGGTGGTGTTGGCTGAGCACGGCCCAGTGTCCAGACTGTCAGTACCAAAAGTAAACAGAAGGCTGGGCACGGGGGCGTGTTCAGTGAGCACGGCCCCGTGTCCAGGTACCCGAACTGGGCATTTTCTACAGAACCTCGGGCACGGGGCGTGTTGGGGTGAGCACGACCCCGTGCTGAACTTGCTGTAATGAAGAAAAATTGTCGGGATGCTCTGTTTTTGTGCATGGGTTGTTGGTTCAAGCTTTCCCTTGTATCCTTTGCCGTCTTGAGTGTGTTTTATTCCTGAAAATTAAAACTAAACTAAAAAACATAAAAACTAATCTAAATTAAACTAAGGATAGTTCCGCGGAATGCCTCCGTGGTGCGCCAGGTTTATAAGGGTCCTTGGCTAGACCCACCTTATCAGGTGGTTCTGGCTCATCTTCAATTAGGGGGTCGTCATTGCCGAATGGATATTTCATTGATCGCTCAAGGTCTACACTTCTTTTAAATGCCCCTAATTGAAGAGGTAGATTGTTATACTTCCGGTTCTTCAAAGCTTCGTGGGTTTTTACAAAGGGTCTTCCCAACACTAGAGGAGCGTCATCGAGGATGACAAAGTCGGTTGGGATTACCATTTGATTTGTTTGAAGCAAGACATCCTCAACTACATCGATTGATTTTATTATTTTCCGATTAGATAGAAAAATGGGTATTTGAAGTGGAGAAAAATCACTAACACTTAATTTTTCGAAAATGTAGTTAGGCATTATGTTAACACAAAGATCTTTATCGATTGTGATATTACTAATAAATGAATTTTGAAAAAAACATGGAACCGGCGTAATGTTAATTTCAAATGGGTCTTCTTTTATTAGTGAGGTTTGATCATCAGTTAACTTAACACTTACCGTTTCGTCAATTTTAGTGTTAGTGTTTAACTCTTTTAAAAACTTAGCATGAGTGGGTACTAAACAATGATTTTCAAAAGAAGGTGACAAGAGATTAATTTCTTCAAAATTAGACTCTTCTTGCATTTTAACGTTGTCGGACTCACCTTTTTCGTTGTTTAACTCATGTGTCGGTTTTTCACTTATTTGTTCTTCCATTTTTACACTTTCGGTTATCTCTTCTTTTTTTAATTCTTCTATTGCGCGGGACTCCTCTTCCCTTGCGCGAGATTCTTTTATACAACGATCGATAACTCTAATGTGTTCTAATATCCTAACGGTTACTTCAGTTATAGAAAAAGAATCAGAATTTTCAAAGCTTGAGTCCGGTTGTTCGACCCTTTGTTCCTCATAATACCCATATGAAGTAGATGGTTCACACCATTGTTCTTCATTGTAAGCATATGATGGATAAGGTTCGTAATTTTGTTCTTCATAATACTCATATGAGGTGGGTTGTTCACGCCATGGTTCCTCATAGCAAGTATACGAAGGTGGTGGCTCATATCTTGGTTCCTCAAAGTATGAGTAAGAGGGCTCATACCTTGGTTCATCAAAATATGAGTATGAGGGAGGAGGTTCATACCTTTGGTCTTCATAGGATGTGTATGAAGTTGATGGCTCGTACCTGGGCTCCTCATAGTAGGTGTATGAATTGGATGGTTGATACGAGTGACTATTTTGAACCGAGTGTGTGTTACGACAATTAGTGCAATAATTACTCCTCTAATCATCCTCCTCATAGGTGTAGTTGTAACCTCCTGAGTATTGATCCATGAAAATCACTCAGCAGACCACAACCAAGTCTCGAGATCAGAAAACAAAAATAAAAACGGAAACAGAGGCTGGACACGGCCCCGTGTTCAGTGGATACGGCCCCGTGTTCAGAATCTGTATCTGGGCGTATTAATTAAATTTACTGATTTCGTTGAGCACGGGGCGTGTTCAGTGAGCACGGCCCGTGTTCAAGCTACTGTTACTGGGTGTTTTTATGAAAATGTGCAGCACGACCCCGTGTTCAGTGAACACGGCCCCGTGTACAGGTTACTGTAAATGCAAAACTAAACTAAAATGCAGAAAAATGTGCGCGCGTTTAAAAAAATTTTGAAAAACTGATTAGGCCGTCGATTTTAAGCTTTCTTAAAATCCTTGTGTCCCCGGCAACGGCGCCAAAAACTTGATGCGTGTGAAGTGTTGTATATATTAGGTGTATATTTTAAGCCCCTTTAACACTTATTTTTAGCCAAGTTTTAAATTTATAAAACACGATATTCCACTAACACTAAACACACATATGGGAAAGTGCACCCATCGTGAGCGTAGTATAGTGTTGGTAAGATACCGAGGTCGTCCAAGGACACAAGAGCTTTTAGTACCGGTTTATCCTCAACGTCTAATCAAAATAAAAAGTTTAGAAAAATGTTTTAAACTAAGAAAAATAAAAACTAACTAAAAATGCTGAAAAATAAAATAAAAAGAAAAACAGATAGACAAGATGAATCACTTGGTTCCGACTCGTATCTAGTGTAACCTTTGATTATTTCCGCACTTTTGCACTATTTTAAGAGATTATCTTAGTTATTGTAGTAGGCCCCTCTTTTGAAGGTGACGTTACCCTCACCCCAGTAGTTTGAGTCAGCAAGGATACAATCCTAAAATGGTGGATTATTGGAAGATAATTAATTAAGTTATTAATGCAAATTATGGTAGGCCCCTCTTTTGGAGGTGACGTTACCCTCGACTAAGTAGTCTGAGTCAGCAGGGATACAGTCCTAAATAGCCGGGTTATAGTATTAATAGTAGTTAACTTATGAGGGGATCAAAGAGTTTGGATCCCCGCCATCCAATACCGTTAAGTATTGAAGGGGGTCCTACTAAATTTGACCCAGGTCCATTGCAGGACCTCTAAACGCTGAACAATGGCAAGACCTTTACCAAACCGTTCCCTTAACCCCCGACCAGGTAGCCAACATACCTCCATATAGACCGTGTAGATATGAATGGTGAAAATATTTTATTTTATATAGACAGTAAAATAATGCCAAGACACCACGGACAAACGATAAGGAAAGATCACCTTCAACATAAGCAACTAGTTATTAAAGTCATTAATACAAAACCAAATAAAAAGTGCAAAAGATTAGAAATAAAAAGTATTAAACTAGACACTTTGTCTTCACTAAGTGATGTAAGAGACTTAGGCAAACATGGCCTTGATTGTCAAGAACTCTTACGATCAATCTTGGATCCCGAGATGACTCACACACTCTATGATGGACAATGGATGATGGTGGTGGATGATGGTGTTATGGTGGTGGTGGGTGGTGGGTGAAGTGTGAGAGAGGTGGTGTGCCAAGGGATGGTTTGAGCTCAAGCCAAGCACTCCTATTTATAGGCTGAACAGAAGCTCGGGCACGGCCCCGTGTCCAGTGGGCACGGCCCCGTGTCCACATCCTTCTCTTTCTTCATTTAATGCAGTTTTGTCTTTTTAGTTGACCACGCCCCCGTGTCCGCTGAGCACGACCCCGTGGTGCAGAAGAATCTTTGTACTATGCAGATTTGCTGGATTGTGCGAATCTTATAGTTGACCACGGCCCCGTGTCCGCTGAGCACGGCCCCGTGGTGGGCAATAGAAGCTTCTACCACTTTGTCTTTTCTGCTGATGTAACACCTGTGCCTCCACGACCATCAAACAAATACCAAACCAATAAAATATTATATTTCATACTTGGGATTTGTAAAAATATGTGTATCATTTGCACATATCAACTTTTGTTCAATTCCAAACTCTAAATCGCTTTCTGGAAGGTTATACACGCACCGATGCGTAAATATAACCAGTTTATTGCAACAAACACTACGGAATAGTGACAAAGGCTTAACATACCTTAAATAACCTTTACATAACTTAGAAATAAGTTTTGAAGGCTTTGGTATGGCAAAAACAAGTTAATTCGCTTACAGGGACTAAACTTGACAAACTGCGAAAGTATGCCAATTTGAACTGTAACGAACAATCCGGAACATGAACATAAGTTAAACACACCTTAAATATCCTTTATATAGCTTAGAAATAGGCTTTGAGGGGTTCGGTGTGCTAAAATAAACTTTTGGGTCATTCAGGGACTAAAAGTGTCAAAAAGTGCACAAGTTTGCATTTTCGCGCATAACTTACGTTCTGAATACATCCGGACATCCAAAAATTTATGTAAGCACTATAATATTTTATTTTAGTGTTCGGCATAAGAAAAATCCATTCATCACTTCATTTGGATCGTTTTTCGCGCTTATGCGCATTCCGTCGTAATTAAGCGGACATCGCGTTCGTACGGCTAAACGAACCAACATCTGACATATTTTTGAGCATGTTTCATGTCCACAATGTTTAGGCATCATTTTAGGGCCTTAAAGTTGGCTTTACGGGCCTTAGAAGTGTCGGTAATGGCCTTAAACACGTGCAGGGACTGAAACTGTCATTTATCAAACATGTTTCTGATCTGACAAGGCCAGGCGGCCCGCATTATGTTTGTCTGATCCTGAAGCGGGCCGCGTCCGCATATCAGACCAGATTAAATGCATTTAATCACAGATCACAGCTGGTTGATTCACACCCACACATTCTCACATGCTTAGTCAGATGATAAGGATGATATTTAGCCACCACAACTTTACGACAAATGTACGGGCAAGATCTTGGCACGTTTTCCATGAAACGATCTTAACGGTGGACCTTTTACTATAAATACCCCACCCCCATGCTTTAAAATCACTAGAATTTTGATCTTAGAAACTCTAAGTTGAAACCATTGTTTCATACCTGAGATTCTTGGATCGAGATTAGCATTCGGGGACCCTTCGTAAGTATTCTTTCGTTCTTTTATTGCTTTTCGAGTCCGAAAGTCAAACTTTGTTTGACTTTCAGCGTTGACCAGCTTATGGTCAATGCGAAGTTCGTTTGAACTTCGCAACGTGATTGTAATCACGATGGTTATAATCTCTTGTGACTATGCCTAATGATTACCACGTTGTCTAGGGTCGTAAGGGTAAGCGATCTGATAAATCGCTTATACTTTCGAACCCGACCCATTTGGTCGATCATTAGGATCCGACCAAATACATTAGGTGACCATAGTATATAGGGAATAACCTTCCGAGGTTATACCTAATGGTCACATCGTTTAAGTAGTTGTATGATAGGTAGTTTATATGCCTTAGGTAAATTACCAGAATACCCTTTTCATGTATAATTGGTAATTAAGCATATGTAACCTAAACTTTTGTTACATAACTGATTATGTAACATGTTTAGGCATATAATACTTGTCATAGGACTAGTTAGGCGGTCCGAACGCGTTTCACGTGAACGACGCGTTAAAGTAGCATAAGCTACCTAAACGGGTCGTGATGGGTCGTAAGCACTTAGATTAAGGTTTCAATTAGTATGTAGGCTTTGGTAAACCATATGACACGAGTCTCTATACTCGTTTGGTTTACGAACCCTCATTCTATCAGATCTTCCGATTTAGGTCCGGTTTATTAACATAGTTACCTATATTAGGTGTCGTTTGATATCCGCGATCTCTAGCATTGTTTGGTTGTTACTCAAGGACTACTGAGCAATCTCAAGTGAGTACATAGACCCCTCTTTTACTGTTTTCCAAACGTTTTGGGGTGGAACACATGTGCCTACTTGTTACTTTCATGCTTTCCTGTTTTCACATCATATACCTGCTACGTTTGTTAGTACATTATAGTACATCGTTTTACATTGACATTTTATGCTATGTATGTCCATTGCGTGCATATTTAGTACATCGTTTTCATCACATGCTTACATTTTGTTATGACATTTGGGTTGTTTACAATGGAACAATACATTCATTAACATTAGCTACGCCGTTCGTTAGTAGGTAGTGGTACCATAGGAATTGACAACTCCCGTTCCGGACATCCCAGGGAAAGGGGATGAAAGGAATGACCGAATTCGATATACATAATTTAGATAAACCTTTAAGTGGTTTAAGGGTTTATCGCCGCAGTCTCAAGGCTTGGATGTATGCATTATAACAATACCGCATAGATGTTCGTATCAGTAGAGCATGCATTTACACAAAACATAGCTTTGATTTAAACCACGTTTTACTTCAATACTTTGTTTTTGTGCATATGGTTTAGTTGATATTTATCACTAGCCATACAGATCAGTTTGGTTTACATATTACATGATTTACATTGATCATGCATTTACACAAAACATAGCTTTGATTTAAACCACGTTTTACTTCAATACTTTGTTTTTGTGCATATGGTTTAGTTGATATTTATCACTAGCCATACAGATCAGTTTGGTTTACATATTACATGATTTACATTGATCATGCATTTACACAAAACATAGCTTTGATTTAAACCACGTTTTACTTCAATACTTTGTTTTTGTGCATATGGTTTAGTTGATATTTATCACTAGCCATACAGATCAGTTTGGTTTACATATTACATGATTTACATTGATCATGCATTTACACAAAACATAGCTTTGATTTAAACCAATTTTTACTTCAATACTTTGTTCTTGTGCATATGGTTTAGTTGATACATTTCACTAGCCATACATATCATTTTGTTTACATATTACATGATTTACATTGATCATGCATTTCCACAAAACATAGCTTTGATTTAAACCAAGTGTTACTTCAATGCCTTGTTTTGTGCATTTCATCTATGGTTTAGTTGATGCATTTCACTAGCCATACATATCATTTTGGTTACATATTACATGGTTTACATTTGACACATAAACACTTTTGACATTGGTTATACATTACATGATTTACATTAGACATGAACATTTTACTTTGGTAGTTTAGTTTGAGTAAGTGATTAAGTAACGAGGCGTGTGTAATATGATACAAACATGGTGGATACGCCGCTGGTACTTCCTATATATAAGTGTTTGTATGGTATCACATATCGTAGCGTTATTTGAATCATTTCAGTTTATGACATCTAACATTTTATACAAATAACATACTTTTCACAATACATTGTTTTACAAACAACTTAACTTATACAAACTCATTTTACATGGTTATTCATTTAACCATACATTATTCTCTTATTTATACATATCATCTGAACTTATTGTTTTTCAAATGATTTACAAAGACAAAGCAAATTACAAGGTTCATGACTAAGCATTTTCTTAAACAGAAGTCATGAATCTTATTTTCACAAAACCTATGTACTCGCCGGCATTTTTATGCTGACGTACCTATTTTCACATGTGTTTCAGGAAATGAAGCATAGGATTGATCAAGATACACTTAGGCGGACATGGGCCTTAGTGACAATAAAAGATGCAGACTAGTTATTTATGTTATGTTTCTTTGATTATCAAGACATTGTAACTCTTTTATTCAATAAAACAGTATTTCAATTTCCATGTGTTATGAAACAATGATTCTGTTACAACACTCCCCGATGTTTCCGCCATGTTTTGTTGTTTTACGTGGTCGGGGTGTGACAGAAAAGTTGGTATCAGAGCTCATGGTTATAGGGAATTAGGTTAATAGTAATACTTTGACCTAGTCTATAACCTTTCTAGGACCCTAACGCGAGTTTACTTGCGTTTAGTCATAAAACAATACTGTCACCTATCCTTAGGCGACAACCACAACAAGAACATAAATTTCAAAACCGCTTTGAAAACCAATCATCTGTTGTAGGATGATTTATTTCTAGGTTTTGAACTCTCTATTATATGGTTTTGATCCCCTTTGAGTTTTCAAAACCTCGTCAAGGTTTTGGGTTTTAAATAATGTGAACACGTGCAAACTGGAAGGGTGAATGCCTGTATTCTGGGTTTTCTGTCTAGGCAAGCACTTCGTATACATCTCATCAGACGCGAGACCAGTTGTGCTTACCTGGGAATTCTTGGGATGAGTGTTCACTTATAGGCGAGCATGTCTTCGCGATACATTATTTTTGACCCATTTACTTTGATTTGTCACCATCTCATTTGTTTGCTTAGGTAACAAACAAATTATCACAATTTTCATTCGTTACCATTCTGTATTGATTTTCCAATAACCTTTCACTTGTTTCTTCCTATGACTTTCATTTCCTTCTAGAATGTCTATTCCTCTCAGCACTGGTCAAATGTCCGAGCGAACAGCCAAATTTGTCCAGCATATAGGCGAAGTGATTCAGAAGACTGTGGATTTAGGCATTGCCATGGCTCATCTCAACAATGAAGCCACTCACGAGCCACCAAAGGAAGCAGAAGTCAAGCCAGCACCAAAATCAAGGAAGCGTAAGGCTTCAAGGAAACCCGCAGCAGTTATACCAAATCAAGCAGGGCCTAGCCAGAAGGCAACACCACCCGCTAAGAAGCAATACAAGGGAACGGCACCATTATACAACAAATGTAAGGGGCATCACCTAGCTCACTTACAGTGTCATCGGTGTGTATCATGTGGACGAGTTGGTCACCTGGCAAGTACTTGTCGATGTAACCCGAACCAAGGTGGTCTAAATCAACCCCAAGTCAACCCTACTCAAGCTCGTTTTCCGCGTGGTACTTGCTACAACTGTGGCGAGACGAGCCATTACAGGAGCAACTGCCCGAAGATTTTCAGTGCAAATCCAACCCTTGGATGAGCATTCGGCTGAACAAAGGATGTTGCTGTCTTATGCCTTTGTTTCTTTTGTTTTTGTGTATTGTGAAACAATATGTCTCGTTCATAAATAAAAGTTGTTGTTCGCAATTCTGATATACAAGTATAATTACAGGTGTTTATGGCATTTCCCTATAATACCTGTATTAAGGAACTATGTTCCTTACAAACTACTCTTGTGATTCTCTCTTTCAAATGATCGCTCATGATTCCTTCAAAAATTTTAAGTACTCGTTTCACTCTAAGAAACAAAGTACCGAAAATAAAGTGACATTATGAGTAATCATGCTTCTACACATCTGTGCCATTAAATCCTTGGTTAGATAACTAAGGGTATTTTCAAATCTCATACCCATTACGTTTTGATTTTTCAACATACACAATACAAGTATTTCAAAACAATCTTCATGATCTCAAAACATTTCATATAGTTTGAAAACAATTTTTCTAGATGCATTGTCTATGTTATTTCAAAAACATTGGCCATGTTATCAAAACCAACCTTCCTAATTTCAAAATATTTCATATAGTCTGAAGACAATATTAACACAATACATTTTCTTATCAAGTGCATGATTTCGAAAAGCATCATTCATGTCTTTCAAAAACCTTATACATAATTTCAAAATTCATCTCGCATGATTTTAAAACATTTTTGTAAAAATATCTATCTAATACACCTACTTTATGATTTCAAAAGTATTATATATAAGGTTTCAAAAATGTTAAACACATTTTTCTTAAAAGAACCCCATGCATAGTTTTCAAAAATATTTTCCTCGTACATTGACTTAACCTTCAAATTCTGCTTCATATGTCGCCTTGACATATCAAGCATCTCAACTTCATAAGCATTTTACTACATGTTTTGACCTAAGCACATCCAGTGCAAGGTTTCAAACATCTTCAACTTCTAAAAATCCATAAGGGATCTTTTTATCTTCACATTTGGATCCTTGTGGATGATCATCATTCAAATCAAAGTCCTTAATTGGATTCCTTATGTACCTTAAATTCGAACATTTCGGTTCCTTATAATCGAAATCGAATTTTTCTTTTAAAAATCTTTCTATCTTTATAGTTAGATTATTGATAACGTTTAAAGTACCAAATGAAATCCACGGAATGGATTCCTAGTGTGCTTTAAATGCATGTACGCAATTTACAAGACAAGTTAACAAACAATTTCGTGGTTATATGACTATGTGTTTATTCATTTTATGTTTTCTTTTATGCATTTTGTGTTTTTGTATACTCTGGATATTCGTTATCCAAATCCTCGTAGAATCTTTCATATCTTCATATGAGGGATTCGTAGTAGGATATTCAAAAAGGTATTACCTTAAATCCTTAATGGGCTTCTATGTAATAGTTAAGACCCTTGGATTATATAGTACCACTCCATGATTCATAAGAGACCCTTTAGTGGTCTAGTCAGAAAGATTGATTCACAATTTGGTTAAAGAGCGACATCTAGTGATGTAGCTGAACAGACTCCTTGATAGTCTATTTAGATCATTTATTGATTTAATTAAAAGGACTCTATGGCGGTCTAGTCACACTCATCACAGGATTGTTCATTTGGTTTTACCCTACACATTATAAAATAGACTGTGTGAACTATGCAAGGAATTGTCTAATTATGGACGCGTACAT
The DNA here is from genome assembly GCA_030545235.1 of Helianthus tuberosus. Classification (NCBI taxonomy): domain Eukaryota; kingdom Viridiplantae; phylum Streptophyta; class Magnoliopsida; order Asterales; family Asteraceae; genus Helianthus; species Helianthus tuberosus. The sequence continues at coordinate 25,963,999 of CM060396.1, read as the reverse complement.
AATTATGAAATTTAGTGCACAGAAACCCAGTAAGATTTATTATGTGCAAGAACCGATAGTGACAACAATAACAAAATAAGAACGATGTAATGGAGGTGATGACGCTTCATATACTTGTATATAAGCATCCCTCTTACATTGCAAGCATAATGTTATTAAGGTTACTAGAAGTTCAGAACCCTAACCAATATTGTTCGATCTTTTCAACTTCATGTTTTAGACTCTCACAAGTTTCCTCTAAATAAATTTCGGGACGAAATTTCCTAAAGTAGGGGAGACTGTAACACCTGTGCCTCCACGGCCATCAAACAAATACCAAACCAATGAAATATTATATTTCATACTTGGGATTTGTAAAAATATGTGTATCATTTGCACATATCAACTTTTGTTCAATTCCAAACTCTAAATCGCTTTCTGGAAGGTTATACACGCACCGATGCGTAAATATAACCAGTTTAATGCAACAAACACTCCGGAATAGTGACAAAGGCTTAACATACCTTAAATAACCTTTACATAACTTAGAAATAAGTTTTGAAGGCTTTGGTATGGCAAAAACAAGTTAATTCGCTTACAGGGACTAAACTTGACAAACTGCGAAAGTATGCCAATTTGAACTGTAACGAACATTCCGGAACATGAACATAAGTTAAACACACCTTAAATATCCTTTATATAGCTTAGAAATAGGCTTTGAGGGGTTCGGTGTGCTAAAATAAACTTTTGGGTCATTCAGGGACTAAAAGTGTCAAAAAGTGCACAAGTTTGCATTTTCGCGCATAACTTACGTTCTGAATACATCCGGACATCCAAAAATTTATGTAAGCACTATAATATTTTATTTTAGTGTTCGGCATAAGAAAAATCCATTCATCACGTCATTTGGATCGTTTTTCGCGCTTATGCGCATTCCGTCGTAATTAAGCGAACATCGCGTTCGTACGGCTAAACGAACCAACATCCGACATATTTTTGAGCATGTTTCATGTCCACAATGTTTAGGCATCATTTTAGGGCCTTAAAGTTGGCTTGACGGGCCTTAAAGTTGGCTTGACGGGCCTTAGAAGTGTCGGGAATGGCCTTAAACACGTGCAGGGACTGAAACTGTCATTTATCAAACATGTTTCTGATCTGACAATGCCAGGCGGCCCGCATTATGTTTGTCTGATCCTGAAGCGAGCCGCGTCCGCATATCAGACCATATTAAATGCATTTAATCACAGATCACAGCTGGTTGATTCACACCCACACATTCTCACATGCTTAGTCAGATGATAAGGATGATATTTAGCCACCACAACTTTACGACAAATGTACGGGCAAGATCATGGCACGTTTTCCATGAAACGATCTTAACGGTGGACCTTTTACTATAAATACCCCACCCCCCCATGCTTTAAAATCACTAGAATTTTGATCTTAGAAACTCTAAGTTGAAACCATTGTTTCATACCTGAGATTCTTGGATCGAGATTAGCATTCGGGGACCCTTCGTAAGTATTCTTTCGTTCTTTTATTGCTTTTCGAGTCCGAAAGTCAAACTTTGTTTGACTTTCAACGTTGACCAGCTTATGGTCAATGCGAAGTTCGTTTGAACTTCGCAACGTGATTGTAATCACGATGGTTATAGTCCCTTGTGACTATGCCTACTGATTACCACGTTGTCTAGGGTTGTAAGGGTAAGCGATCTGATAAATCGCTTATACTTTCGAACCCGACCCATTTGGTCGATCATTAGGATCCGACCAAATACATTAGGTGACCATAGTATATAGGGAATAACCTTCCGAGGTTATACCTAATGGTCACATCGTTTAAGTAGTTGTATGATAGGTAGTTTATATGCCTTAGGTAAATTACCAGAATACCCTTTTCATGTATAATTGGTAATTAAGCATATGTAACCTAAACTTTTGTCACATAACTGATTATGTAAAATGTTTAGGCATATAATACTTGTCATAGGACTAGTTAGGCGGTCCGAACGCGTTTCACGCGAACGACGCGTTAAAGTAGCATAAGCTACCTAAACGGGTCGTGATGGGTCGTAAGCACTTAGATTAAGGTTTCAATTAGTATGTAGGCTTTGTTAAACCATATGACACGAGTCTCTATACTCGTTTGGTTTACGAACCCTCATTCTATCAGATCTTCCAATTTAGGTCCGGTTTATTAACATAGTTACCTATATTAGGTGCCGTTTGATATCCGCGATCTCTAGCATTGTTTGGTTGTTACTCAAGGACTACTGAGCAATCTCAAGTGAGTACATAGACCCCTCTTTTACTGTTTTCCAAACGTTTTGGGGTGGAACACATGTGCCTACTTGTTACTTTCATGCTTTCCTGTTTTCACATCATATACCTGCTACGTTTGTTAGTACATTATAGTACATCGTTTTACATTGACATTTTATGCTATGTATGTCCATTGCGTGCATATTTAGTACATCGTTTTCATCACATGCTTACATTTTGTTATGACATTTGGGTTGTTTACAATGGAACAATACATTCATTAACATTAGCTACACCGTTCGTTAGTAGGTAGTGGTACCATAGGAATTGACAACTCCCGTTCCGGACATCCCAGGGAAAGGGGATGAAAGGAATGACCGAATTCGATATACATAATTTAGATAAACCTTTAAATGGTTTAAGGGTTTATCGCCGCAGTCTCAAGGCTTGGATGTATGCATTATAACAATACCGCATAGATGTTCGTATCAGTAGAGCATGCATTTACACAAAACATAGCTTTGATTTAAACCACGTTTTACTTCAATACTTTGTTTTTGTGCATATGGTTTAGTTGATATTTATCACTAGCCATACAGATCAGTTTGGTTTACATATTACATGATTTACATTGATCATGCATTTACACAAAACATAGCTTTGATTTAAACCACGTTTTACTTCAATACTTTGTTTTTGTGCATATGGTTTAGTTGATATTTATCACTAGCCATACAGATCAGTTTGGTTTACATATTACATGATTTACATTGATCATGCATTTACACAAAACATAGCTTTGATTTAAACCACGTTTTACTTCAATACTTTGTTTTTGTGCATATGGTTTAGTTGATATTTATCACTAGCCATACAGATCAGTTTGGTTTACATATTACATGATTTACATTGATCATGCATTTACACAAAAAATAGCTTTGATTTAAACCAAGTTTTACTTCAATACTTTGTTCTTGAGCATATGGTTTAGTTGATACATTTCACTAGCCATACATATCATTTTGTTTACATATTACATGATTTACATTGATCATGCATTTCCACAAAACATAGCTTTGATTTAAACCAAGTGTTACTTCAATGCTTTGTTTTGTGCATTTCATCTATGGTTTAGTTGATGCATTTCACTAGCCATACATATCATTTTGGTTACATATTACATGGTTTACATTTGACACATAAACACTTTTGACATTGGTTATACATTACATGATTTACATTAGACATGAACATTTTACTTTGGTAGTTTAGTTTGAGTAAGTGATTAAGTAACGAGGCGTGTGTAATATGATACAAACATGGTGGATACGCCGCTGGTACTTCCTATATATAAGTGTTTGTATGGTATCACATATCGTAGCGTTATTTGAATCATTTCAGTTTATGACATATAACATTTTATACAAATAACATACTTTTCACAATACATTGTTTTACAAACAACTTAACTTATACAAACTCATTTTACATGGTTATTCATTTAACCATACATTATTCTCTTATTTATACATATCATCTGAACTTATTGTTTTTCAAATGATTTACAAAGACAAAGCAAATTACAAGGTTCATGACTAAGCATTTTCTTAAACAGAAGTCATGAATCTTATTTTCACAAAACCTATGTACTCGCCGGCATTTTTATGCTGACGTACCTATTTTCACATGTGTTTCAGGAAATGAAGCATAGGATTGATCAAGATACACTTAGGTGGACATGGGCCTTAGTGACAATAAAAGATGCAGACTAGTTATTTATGTTATGTTTCTTTGATTATCAAGACATTGTAACTCTTTTATTCAATAAAACAGTATTTCAATTTCCATGTGTTATGAAACAATGATTCTGTTACAACACTCCCCGATGTTTCCGCCATGTTTTGTTGTTTTACGTGGTCGGGGTGTGACAGCTGACACTTGGGCACGCCCCCGTGCTGGCTGAGCACGGGGCGTGTTCAGGCTTCTGATGTCTTGTTTTGCTTGGGAAGATGCTGTCGTGGGGTCGGGCATGTCACGTCTTGTTCCTTTTCTTGTATTTATGTTAGATTTTGATGTCTTTTTGCTTCTTTTGTTACTTTGAGCTCATTTAATCCTGAAAATACAAAAGGAAGACAAAAGCACACTTTTTCCAACATTAGTACTAAAAAAGGGTTAGTTTTATGCCTCATTTGATGAAATTTATATGTTGCATTTTTAACACATCAGCTACTATAAAGATATGTTTGTAGAATAATCATTGATAACGTTAAACTTTATTTCATTGAAGAATTTGTTTAAAATAAATTTATTATGTTTAAATTCCAATCATTTGAGCTTTATAAATAATTAAAATAGTTGATGGATAAATTCAATATATTAAATTAAATTATATCCACAAACTAGATCAATCGGGTAATTTTAGCTATTCACCAAGTGATGAGGATACGTCCTTGGTCGGACCGAATGCCCAACGAACATAGAGCCGAACCGAAAGCTCAGAGGGTCAGTTCGTACCTAATGCCATAGATGGAATGATCAGACACAATGATCCGTCGTAACTAACTGGGGCCCATAGCTTTAACTACCTGACAATGACTGGTCCGACCCTAACAAACTCGCCACGTCAGCATACCCCAAATGTATAAATACCCCGCCAAGACCTCTCACCAAGGGTAATCGCGACTTTCTCTCTCTAAACTCTCCTCTCTCTCTCCCTGACCTACTTTCTCCTCACAAATACTTATTCTCACGCCCGAGCTTGGTCACAGAGAGGCCCCCCTCCCTGTGACGAGGCTAACAGTGTGTTTCTTTCCTTGTGATCTTGCAGGTTCTAGCCAAGGTCATCTGATGCTCTGCTCATACCAGGTCGGACTAATTGGTTTTGAGTCTTCAATGGCGCCATCCCCTCGAATTTACACAATTCACTTTGTTGATTCTTTTCATTCGAAATTATGGAGTCTACAACAGCTGTCTCCACAAGCACTTTCCCGTCTTATAACGACATTTGGGAAGGAAGTGTTTCACCTGTAACAGTTGTTTCTACAACAGTTGCCACCTCAGCGGTCTCAGCAGGATCGGAAACAATACCTCCACCTACAAATTCTGTAATTGCGTGCTCTGTCACCACGGCGTCAGTTACTGCTCCAATCTCCACGCCGCTGCCTAATTTTGACAACGCTTTCCTTCTACGGAACGCTGACTTACTACGGCAGCTCCAGCAGCAGCAGCGAGAAGTAGGGCTGTCCAAACTGCTCGACGATCGAAGATCGCTCGACGATCGCTCGAAAAATGCTCGACGGTCTTCAACAGTTCTTCAATCTGCTGTTTTTTTAATCTGCTGTTTGGTATGTTATGTTTCTGTTTGGTATGTTTGTTATAGTAGCATAGAGAAAGATGGAGATCGATGACATTTGACAGTTGGCAAAATTTTGATGTAAACATGGTTGGTGATTAGCTGTTGTTTGTCCCAGGTCCTTTCTAGCTTCTTGCTAGTTGGGCCTGGTTGGTTGTATTCGCACTTTATTTTGTGTTGTTTTTGTATTCGCACTTTATTTTATGTTTCTTATGTATTCGCACTTTATTTTATGTTGCTTTTGTATTCGCACTTTAAGTTAGAATTTGTTTTTGTTGAACGAAGCCTTATTATTCAATCGAGCGAAAATGATCCACTCGCTTTTTTTTAGGATTTGATAAAAACCGAGCGAAACCGAGCCGATCGGATCGGTTCGATTCAAATTCAATCCGAGCATGAGCATCACTTTTGCGATCGGTTTTACAAATTTGATCCGCTCGGATCGGATCGGTTGTAATTCAATCCGAGCATGAGCAGACCCTCGATCGGATCAGATCGGATCGTGAACACCCCTAGCGAGAAGAGATGTTACAGAGTCTCCGCACGAACTTGTTCAACAGTGCTTATCCAGGGGCCAATCCCTTTTTCACTGGAACCTTCGCCTCCGGATCTATAGTAAGTCCTATTGTCTCAACTCCTATAACATATGTTTCACAAGTTTCTGCTCTTATGCATGCTCCAATAAGTAACGGTCCTTATGACCTATTTCGCCATGGGTCTAAACCCTCAAGATCAAAAGTTAATCATGTCGTACCATCCTACGTCTATGACTTCTCAGTCGAAGTTCACATTAAGGATCGTTAACGCGCCATTCCCAACAAAGTTGAAAATGCCCCCAACGTTAAAATTTTACGATGGTACATCCGACCCGGACGACCATATGTTCGCTTTTGCCGGAGCAGCTAAGGTCGAACATGTCACACCCCAACCGATGGCGGAATCATCGGGGCATGACACTGAGCGAAACAGATTGTCCAGAAGTTTCCATAACAACTATCATTACCATTTAATTAAAGCAATACGTCCCATACCGTATCTTAAATAGTCAAACAAGTTATTACAGATAACATCAAAACAAATATTTTGTTCCGACAACTCAGATTTAACATAACTAATTTATTCGTTGGTTTCTAGACTCCAATTCCTAGCTTCAAGTTCATCACTGCCCGAGAAGCATATAAACAACCTAGGCACCTGTCACATACGTTAAAATAAAGTCAATACATAAAATGTAAAGGTGAGCATACAAGTTTGATAATAGTATGATAGAGTTCGAATTCGTTTACGCATAACCAGCACGTACACATAGTGAAATGAAGCACGTTAGTTATCGACATAGACCCATCGATACCAATGACTGCGGGTTGACTGCTCGAGGCAGTTCGCAATACATGATTACCACCGTAATCAATGCAAGTAAAAGATCCTTAACAACCCCGGGTGAACGGGTGCTGAGTCCAAACTATAGTACTATCGTTGCTAAGGCAGGTAGACAGCATTCCATGTGTAAACATAACAAACAAGCATTCATAAGCCACGTATAACATGCGTAAATGGTTTAGCGTTAAAATAGCTTGAGTAGTGTGATAGTTGTAGTTTGAATATTCGTAACGTATGTAACACCCAAAAGTGCTAAAGCAAAAAGGGTTCGAGTATACTCACAGCGATTGTGGATTGAAGGGAGCGCTTTACAGCGAGTACGGTTAGCCTGAATAGATTTGATAACGTAACGATAAGTGTCGTGTAAAACAGTACAAAGTGAGAGTGGTTAGGGTGGCTGATCGTGCGGATCAGCTATCCGTGAGAGGGAGTCATCCGTGCGCGTGACCCATCCGTGCGGATGGTGATGCGTGCGGATGGTGATCCATCCGGATAAGCTATCCGTGCGTACGACTGTCCGTGCGGATTAGTTGTGCGTGCGGATGACTTATCCGTACGGACAAGTTGTTCGTGGAGATAAACGTTCAAGTGGATTGTTTCTTCCTAAGTGTGAGATGTGTTTGTGTATGATGGCTTGTGCTTTGGAGTTTTCGTGGTAGCATTTAGAAATCACATAAGTGTTTCTACCCTTCAACCCGGTCGCGTGGACGACAATCCGTGCGTATGGTAGTCCGTGCGGACAGTGGTGATCCGTGCGGACAGTCTGTGCGCGCGGGAAGGGGCCATCCGTCCGGATAGTCTGTCCGTGCGTACGACTTGGCCGTGCGGATGATCTTTGTTTGAATTGTAGTTGAAGGCCTTAGTATCTCATGATCCGAAGAGTAATCCTTTCAGAGGTCGTCTGTCCGGATTGTTCATTCGTCGATACTCAAACCTTGTTTGGAAAGTGGGTCCCAAGGGTAGCTCGTCCGGGTGGCAACCCGTCCGGATGACCTGTGTGTGCGGATGGTAATCCGTGCGCACAGCTTGTCCGTGCGGACAGTCTCTGGTCTGATTGTCCCGTTCGTCTACTCTTGGTTTCTGTTGTCGTTTATCGAGACGTTCTGATTACGTGCCAACCACTTGGAATTGTATTCTCACCCGCGTGACTAGACCGGTCAGGAACCACCCTAACTCGGCCTGTCGGCGACTCAGAACGGTCATTCCGGTTGACCCCGAAATCAGTTGTCTGTGGGTAGGATTCCAGATCTGGAACTAGTGCATCACTATTATCGAGTAGAGACTAGAACCGATCAGATTCGTACCGATTCTAAGGGAAAAAGAAGGAGAGAACTTTGGTTTATTTCTTTCAACTCTTTTATCTTTAGAAAAGTTTAGATCTAGGTGAGGTTATTGTGAAATCTTGTAGAAATCATTTAGATCTGAGTTATCCTTGGTGGAATGAGGTCAAGCTTGAAGTTCATAAGAACTTCATGATGACGTCACCCGAGAATACCTCAAATCCGGATGATTTCATGGTTCAAAGTGAAGATTTGAAAGATGGAAATGTGTAGAATTGTGTAGTGATCAAAGATGTACAAGATTTAATGCAAGATCTTACCTGGATTGAGAGAAATCTGAGAAAAAGTGAAGAATGCGTGCGGTTCGGACGTCACTTGCCAAAAGTGGAGAGTGACCCGTGTATTTATAGGATGTCAAAAAGGGAAAGGGGTGAGCCGTGCGCATGGCACGCACCCGGGTAGGCTATCCGCGCAGACTGGTCATCCGTGCGGATTGGCAATCTGTGCGGATTGGCAATCCGTGCGGATTGGCCATCCGTGCGGATGCCGCCTGCTTTGGTGTGCTCGGCGCGATGTTGCTTCGGTTTCGATTTGCGAGCGATTCGATAGGGTTTCCTAGTCAAATTACTTTCAGTCCCAACTACTTCTTATAGGGTTCGACTCAGAATTCGGGTTCGGGTTCGTTTACATTCGAGTTAGACTTCGAGTTAGACTTCGAGTTCGATTGAGTTCGCTTGATTATCACAATCATAACATAAAATAAACATGCACAGGTAACACGTAAAGCACACACACACGTATAACCAACAAGTAAAAATACACAGTTCGAGTTGCGGTTCGATGTCGATTTGGTTAGCATAGCTTGATTAACTTTATCGCATTGTTACTTCCTATCATTCACAGTCGTAGGTCGATTGAAATACGGTACACACGATTCGATTATTGTAATGTACGACATTTACTCCACATAATATAATTAAAATAGAAACATTTCTACGAGTCAAGTCGCGCGAAATCGGTCGTTGACTTTGACTTTCACTCGTGAAAACACGGGGTGTTACAGAACAATGGCCCATGCCAGCATGGTTGTAGGATCGTTTTGTGACCCAAACGAGTCAATCAGAAAAGTTCTAGTCAATTCAAGAGGCGGAAACAGATGAATTGACTTGGAAAACAGCTTGTTTCACAGTTAATTGTCTTGTATTATTGAAATAACAAGTTTTCAAATCAGTAGACACATCAGCAGCACTTCGGTACCGGAAACATCAAAGATTACAAATGATTTCGTTTGAGCCCTATATATAGAGGAGGTGATTCCGCTTGAAAGTGTCAGTGTCCATTTCAAGCGGAATTAACTAAGTTGATTTCGCTTGAAATGGTATATGTCACTTTCAAGCGAAATTAGCTCAAACACACTAAAATCCTATTTCTCGTACAATGTGCCCTGATCTAACAATTCTAGTACAAAACTCGATACAAGACGAAGTCGACAGAAGTAATGCACCAACAGACTCCCCCTCGGATGTTGACGAGTCTTCAGTGTCGAGTCTTCAATGTCTTCAGTCTTTATCAGTCTTTGGGCTCTTCCAAAATATCTGACAGAGTAAGCATCCTCAATCTTTATCCTCTACTCTCTCTCTTATCATCAGGATTCGATTCTGGCTCTTGCATCTACAGACTCTTCTCCTTCTTGGATGTTGATCTACCAGCGGACTCCTCCTTGAATTGTGCTGGGATCGTAGTCTGGCTTTTACTCTGCTCACATGTTTACAGATTCAGGATTGATTCCTGGCTCACCTGCAAGTTCTCTACCCAAAACATAAGTTTCATAAAAGATAAGATATAACAAATTTAGAAACTCTACTAAACACTTGATAACTTCAGATCAAAACATCAATTAAAGATATAACAACTTTAATTTCTGATGACCACTTGTAAAAATAACATTTTCTTTTCACATATTCCCAAACCTATTCGTCATGTTCAACACTCGCAATTTTGAAAATCAACTTTTCAACATCAGTTGTCTAAAATCTTTTTGAATTTTTCAAAAATTTATGCTAAAACACTCCGAAAATCTTTTAGGATTTTTTTAATGAAGTAAAATGTAATAAAGAAATATTTACATACAATATATTTTTGTGAGTTTGTGTAAGAGGATCATATCAGTTATTGAAACAAATCATCAACACCGTTAAGCTTTAAACATTTTAAGATCTAAACAATTCACTTAGATTGTCAGTATACTGATCCACTTAAATTTTCACACAAAGTTCAACTATTTCGAGATATGAGATTAATGTTTTAAGAGACTTAAACTTATTTGCGTGTCCCACCTCAGAATATACTCCCGTATTCAGATCCCAATACGCAGTCTTACAAGTGAGTATACCTAGATGATATCTGTAAGGGGTTAAATTGCGAGGGCCGTGAGAGCTCAGGTCAGAACTTCCGTTCAGCAGAGAGATGACGACTTCGACTTTTGGTGGGTCCCCTTTAGAGGATCTTTTCTTCAACAGCACATGATTAGCATTTTTCAATGTTTTATCATTTTTATGCTGAGGGTAAGCTATATTTCAAGCAAGCGTAAAGTATTCTCCGGGGACTAGGCCATTGCTTCCGCAAAATCAGAAGTCCCGGGATAATACCCCAGATATCATTAAGCATAAAGACCTAGTATCTCAGAAAGAGGGGTCCTTCAAACAAGATTTCGGGGGTTACCCATATATCCGAGAGATGTTACCCACGAAATAAGCAAGTTTGAAATTCAGGTTTATATCTCGTCACAATCTACTAAATGTGTAAAAACCTACTGGCATATCATCAGTGAGGCTGTTTATCACTTTTGACTTTTCGATTCTTTAGCATGCTGTGATTGTCCACTGATGTACTATCATTTCCTCTTTTTCACAACAAAACTCAATTTTGATTTTATCATGTTTTTTACTTTTTCAAATTTTCTAATGTTTTTGGATTTTCTGAAAATTTCTTACTCCCCCTAAAATTCAAAATCATTTAAAGGAAATTTGAAAAAAAAACTGTACAAGTAAATTGACAACTGATATTGAATCACTTCAATTCGCCATCCACTTGGCATAAACAATCAGAACTCCCCCTCACAACAAAACATTTTCCCATTGTGATTTCAAAACACTTAAGTTTGTTTTAATCAAATGGTTTTTCCGGAAAATTAGTTTTGTTTTCATCATAAACCACTTGTAGGTTAGGGGTTCATCACTTTGTTCTCCAAAATATCATTTGTAGGAAAAACAAGTACAATTTAATGTCCTTGATTTACCACTTAAAAGTGAAAACCTTCTTCAACCACTTGTATGTTCACTTATCAACCAACACCTTTTTCAAAACAAAATATAACAATTTAAAGATATCACCTGTAGATTTACCAACCAAACAATTCAAGAATGATGCCGATTCCTGCTCCACGATTACCAACTAGGGAGCTCCGGCATGTCCGGATTTTCAGTTTGAAAATGGTGTCACCCAAGCCTGACCAGCCTTGGGTGATTTTGGCACACATCTGTCCCACCATCTTTTTTATTTGTAAAATTCTTTAACATCTTTCACTTTCCCATCAACCATTTTTCTGAAAATATGTTTAACTTTTCCATTAAACACCTTTTTAGCATCAAATTCTTTCTTACCAGCAAAGAATTGATCTGAAATCTCAGTTTTACCCACTTTCAACTTCAAATTTTCTCTTGACAATGACGGAAAGTTTTCATCGTTCAACTCTGGAACGGAATTCTCATTCTTCTTCTCAACAAATGACTCCTCTGATTTTATGGGATCAGATTCATTGTCAAAACTACTCTCAGATTTTACAACCCATCTCTGTTTGTTTAAATCAACTTTTCTTTTGTAAAAACATTTTGAAACATCACCAGTTTTGAAAGTTGAATTTTCAAACGCTTTAGATTTCTCAGTTGATTGTTTCTTTTCATCAACACATTCTTCTTTCAATTTTGAGTTAAAAGAAACTCCCTGTTTTGTGTTGTTGAACTGTTGGCAATTCCAAGCAATATGTCCAAATTTTTGACACTTGAAACAAGTTCTTCTGTTAACTCTTGGAGCAAATTTCTTCACATTCTTCTTTATTTCAGCAAGAAACTCTTGATTTGACTGTTTCCAGAATGGTTTCTTCTGCTCTTCTTCAGAACTTCCTCCTGCAACAAATTTTGTTTTTGGTTTATAATTTTTCTCATTTTTTATAATTTTCCGAAGAACTAAAACCTAAGCCTTTATTTTTGAAATTACCGTTATGGTTTGGTTTCTTTCGATAACCTGAACCAGAACTGTAACCCCTTTTCTTGTTCAATCTCTGTTGAACTCTTGAAGTGTACTTTTTAGGTTTTTCATGAAGATTTAAATCTTTTATTTTAGAAATATTAATTTCTGTTAATTTGAAAACCTGTTTGATCATTTCAGATTTGACACTTCTTATTGGAAATTCCTCATCAGAATATAATTTGTCTGAATCATTCAAAGTATATGCTACTTTGATTGGTCCGTCATTCAAATTAGATTTTGATAACAGGAATTCTTTATCATAAACCCTTTTAACCGGTGAACTCGGACTCTTTTCTGACGAACTCGGACTTTCAGATTTAAACTCCGGTTTTGACTCTTCATCCATATCCAACACCTGATCGACAACTTTCTTTAACAACTCAGACTCATGATCAGTGTCAGACGCTGTGAATGTGACATCAATATTGTCTGGTAACTCATCAATGATTTCAGACTTTAACTTGATGTTGAGAGCCTTATTTAAACGTTCCTCATTTGGCTTTCTGGGAGAATAACTATTCCAAATCGGGGGCGGACACTTGTTATATTTGACACTTTGTTTCTTACTAGTATCCGTATCTTCCTTTTCTTTGTCTTGGAAAACTTCAAGACCTGCAACAGTAGGATAAACTCTATCAATCAAATAATCACAAGTTGTATAACTCAATAACAAACGTTTGATTCTTTCACTCTCAATCTTTTCAAGTTCCAAATCTTGCTTCAGCTTAGCACAGTCTTTAATATATTCATTGATGACCTTCTGCTTTGTCATTAATGTTGAGCTCATCATCGTCATTGCAGCATCAACTTCTCGATTTGTTTTGTTCAAACATCAACTGTTTTGTTCAACACTGTGACACCTGTGTTTGTAATCATTGTAAACAGTTCTGTTATCAATAAAACAATGTTATTTAATCCCAATGTTTGTTTGTTTATGTTTAATATTTTTCATGTTTTAACTTTTGTTCAATTTCAAACTTTACATCGCTTTCTGGAGAGATATACGCAAACTGGTGCGTAAACGTAATCAGTTTAACGCGAAAAACACTCCGGAACATCAAAATATGCTTAACATACCTTAAATAACCTTTACATAACTTAGAAATAAGTTTTGAAGGCTTTGGTATGGCAAAAACAAGTTTAATCGCCTACAGGGACTAAATTCGACAAACTGCGAAAGTATGACGATTCGTACTAGAACAGACATTCCGGAACATGACCATAAGTTAAACATACCATAAATATCCTTTACATATCTTGGAAATAGGCTTTAAGGGGTTCGGTGTGCTAAACTAAACTTTTGGGTCATTCAGGGACTAAAAGCGTAAAAAAGTGCACAAGTTTGCATTTTCGCGCATAACCTACATTCTGAATACATCCGGACATCCAAAAATTTATGTAAGCATTAAAATATTTTATTTTAGTGTTTGGCATGAGAAAATTCCATTCGTCGCGTAGTTTGGATCATTTTTCGCGCTTATGCGCATTCCGTCGTAATTAAGCGAACATCGCGATCGTACGACCAAACGAACTGACATCCGGCATATTTTTGAGCATGTTTCATGTCCACAATGTTTAGGAATCATTTTAGGGCCTTAAAGTTGGCTTAACGGGCCTTAAAAATGTCGGAAATGGCCTTAAACACCAACAGGGACTGAAACTGTCATTTTGCAAACTTGGTTGCTGATCAGACTGCCCAGGCGGGGCGCGTAAGGTTTGGCCATATGCTACGCAGACCGCGAGGCCCTCCCAGATCAGCAAAACCAGTTTTAACAGCTGTTTACAGCTGTTAAACACCCAAAACCCAATTGCACATGGTATTTCCTGATTCTATGGGCTCAAATGGTTTTATAAAACTATGGGCTTGAGGTGTATGGATGAGATTGAAGCACGGTTTTCGAGGAACGATCTTAACAGTCCTAGAAATCTTATAAATACCCCTCAAGTTCACAACCCAAAACCCACACCTTTGAATCGGAATTTGTTCTCTAAGTTGATGTGTTTATCACTTCATACCTGAGAATATTCGGATAAAAACTTCCATTCTTGGACCCGTTGTAAGTCCTCTTTCGTTCTTTTAGCGTTTTCTGCATTGACCAGTTTATGGTCAACACGAAGTTCGGTTAAACTTCGCAATGTGAGCGTAATCACGATGGCTATAGTCCCTTGTGACTATGCCTACTGATTACCACGTTATCTAGGCTCAGTGACGAGTCGTAGTTTCGGCCAAAATGCGTATTCATGCGTATTTTGTAACCAAACTACTTTTAGGTATCAAAACCGTTTGTTTTGATACCAAACTTGTTTTCTAACATAGTTAAGCATGTTTTAACATGCTTAGCTCGTCACTTTTAGTTTAGTGCTTATATAGGGTCGTAAGGTAAGCGATCTAAACAATCGCTTATACTTTCGAACCCGACCCGTTTGGTCGATCTTTAGGATCCGACCAAATGAATTAGGTGACCATAGTCGTATAGGGAATAACCTTCCGAGGTTATACCTTATGGTCACGACGTTTAGTTAGTTGTATGATAGGTAGTTTATATGCCTTAGGTAAATTACCAAAATGCCCTTTTTACGCCAAAATTCATTTTAAGCATATGTAACTTAATTTTTGATATCTAAACTGATTTGACAACAATATTAAACATGTTAAGGCATATTTTACTTATCATAGGACTAGTTAGGCGTTCCAAGCGCGTTTTACGCGAACGACGCGTTAAAGTAGCATAAGCTACCTAAACGGGTCTTAGTGGGTCATAAGCACTTAGGTTAGGTTTCATTTAGTATGAAGGCTTTGTTAAACCATACTACATGAGTTCCCATACTCGTTTGGTTTACAAACCCTCATTCTATCCAATCCTCCGATTTAGGTCCGGTTTATTGACATAGTTGCCTATATTAGGTGCCGTTTGATTTACGTGATCTCTAGCATTGCTTGGTTGTTACTCAAGAACTTCTAGGCAATCTCAAGTGAGTACATAGACCCCTCTTTTACTGTTTTCAAACTGTTTTGGGGTGAAACACATGTGCCTACTTGTTACTTTCGTGCTTTCCTGTTTTCACATCATATACTTGCTATGTTCATTAGTACACTTATAGTACATGATTTATAGTACATTGTTTTACTTTACATTTCTGCTATGTATGTTGACTGAGCATGCTAGCACATTGATTTACATTACATCTTCTTTTACTATGTATGTTGACTGAGCATGCTAGCACATTGATTTACATGACTTTTCTGCTTGGTATGTTAACTTAGCATACTGAGTACATGGTTTTCATATAACATGTTTACATTCGGTATAACATTTGGTTTGTACAAACGGGACTTATATACGTTCATTAACATTAGCTACGCCGCTCGGTAGTAAGTAATGGTACCATAGGACTTGACAAATCCCGTTCCTGACATCCTGGGTTTGTTTGGGTGTAAGGAATGACTGAATCCGAAAACATTTCTTTTGATAACCTTGACTTAGGGTTATCCGTCTGTCTCAAGGCTTGAATGTATGCGTTAACTTACCACATAAGTGTTTGTATCAATATAACATGCATTTACTTTGCAAAACATAACTTTTTGATATATTCAAAATACTTTGTTTTGTACATTCTTACATTTGGTTTATGTAACAACACATTACTTACCATACATAACATTTGTTACACATTACTTGACTATATTTGGACATTTAACCCTTGGATACGGTTTATACAAGGACTTTTCGACAATTGGTTTAAACATAGACTTTATACATTGGTGGTTTGTTTAAGTGACTTAAGTAACGAGATGTGAGTAGTATGATACAAACATGGTGGATACGCCGCTGGTACTTCCTATATATAAGTGCTTGTATTATATTACATAACATAGCGTTATTTAAATCATTCAATTTGGACTTATACATTTTACACAAGTAACATGTTTTGCACAAGACTTTGGTTTACAAAACAGTTTATTTGATACAACTCATTTTACTTGGTTATCCATTTAACCATATATTATTCTTTTATTTATACATATCATCTGATCTTATCGCTTTTTAAATGATTTACAAAACAAAACAATTTACAAGGTTCATGACTAAATCCTATTAAACATTTTCTTAAACTTAAGTCATGAATCCTATTTTCACAAAACCTATGTATCTCACAGGCATTTTTATGCTGACGTACCTATTTTCACATGTGTTTTCAGGAGCTGTTGCTTAGGATGATGATCGTGACATTAGGGCGGACCTGTGCCTTAGTGACTTAAAACGAAGCAAGAACTAGTTTAATTATGTTATGTAGTCTTTGTTTCTTGTTTTAAGACAATGTAACTCTCTTGTTTGATAAATAAAACGTAACTTTAATTTCCATGGTTGTGAAACAATTAATTCTGTTACAACACTCCCCGACGTTTCCGCCACGTTTTGTTGTTCTACGTGGTCGGGGTGTGACAAACACATCGTATGACTCTTTCACATACTTCACATCAGACAACAAATTTTCTTTCAATACTTCCAGTTCACTAATCTTCTTGTCTTTTTATTCACAATCTTTGCAAGATTCTAAGCATTTCTGACAAGGTTTAATAACTTTAACTATCTTTTCAATCTCAACAGTCTTCTCAACTTCAACAATTTTTTCTACCTCGACGATTTTTTCTACTTCGACAAGTTTTTCAACTTCGACTATTTTTTCGACTTCAACGATTTTTTCTACTACTTTCTCAGTTACTGGTTCAACATTTGCTTCTCCAACTTTCATTTTTGCCTTTTCTTCAGCTAGTATTCTTGTTGCTTCCAGCTCTCTCCTCAATTTGACAATCTTCTTCTGATTCAGCAACTCAACTTTATCTGCAAAAAACAAATTAAAACTGTCAGGATCTATACCTTTTCTTGCTTTGTTAAGATATTCTTCCTCATCATTGGTATCAATATCACTTCCTAGATCTGGAAAAATCGGGATTCTTTTCTGACTAGATTTGACCTCATCTTCACCCAAAATTCTAGCAACAAGACCTGAACCCGGTGGAATGTATTTATCCCAGCTGAAACCTTCAGCCACTTTCTCATCATCTTGATCAATAATACCAAAATAAGCTTTCTTATTTGCATCTTCGATCATTCTAGCATGAGCAGTTTTTGGTTCCTTTTGTTGAGTAATCTGATGAAAAATTGATTTCTGATAATAATTATTCTTTCCAGACTGATCTTGTCTTCCATCAGCTTCTTTATTTTTGCATTCACGTTTAAAATAACCTTTTTTATGACAACGAAAACATGTAACCTTAGATTTGACAAAACCTAACGGTGAAGTAGACAAATCATGAAGGTCATTTCTTCCAGTAATTTGTGTGAATTTTTCTGCTCTTCGAACAGCACTGGCTAAACTCCACTTTACATCCATCAACTCAAGTTCCCCTGCATCAATTTGGTCATAATCTTCTTTTGTAAGCATCGGATTTCCAATCTTGCCAGCAATCAAACTTTCATAAGATTCCAACATAGCAACGAGTGATGCCATGTGTTGCTTGGCTATTTCTGGAGACAAATTTTGACCATTTTGAATGTTCAAAGTGACATTGCACTGCAGATTTGTTGAATTCTGTTGTTGAGGACTTGGTGTTGTAAAGTTTGGATCAAAGCTTGAATACGAAGACGAAAAACCACCACTTTGATTCACAGTACTTCCCTTTGATCCAGAAGAACTATCAGTACTGAAACCAGTTTGGATCTTTGGGCTAGGGCTGGGGGTAGCCTCAAACTTGTTCCCTCTGTAATATAAACTGACATCTTGTTGAGCATTTGGATTATTCATGATTGCCGTTTTCTGAATATCCAACTCGTGTTCTTCAATCTTTTGAATAAACTGTGCCAGATTCATATTTTCCGATTTTCTCATGTGTTTCACAATCAACAGATAAGTTCCCCATTTCTGCTGTGGTAATGCATCAGCAAGTTTATCAACCCATTCATCATCGTCTTTCTTTATATCCAATCTTCCCATTTCCAAGACTAAATGACAATATCTATCAATAGTCATCTTTGTTGTTTCATGGTCAAAGGCTACAAACATATCAAATGACTTCTTCAGTAAAGCCTTTTTGTTCTTGATCATATCTGCGCTTCCTTTGAACTTTTGAATCAATGCCGTCCAAATTGACCTAGCAGTACCCTCATATTGAAGTAAAACAAAGATATCTTCCTTAATCGCTTGTTGAAGAATACTGATCATCATTTTTTCACTTGTATATTTCAGTTTATCAATCTCCGAAAAGTCACAAAATGCTTTTTCAAGTCCACGTTCATTTTTCGGTTTCTCATAGTCTTTCTCTAATGAACACCATGCATCAAACTTATAAGCTTGCACCCAGTTCTCAAATCGATTTTTCCATCCTTGAAAATCTTCAATGTACATGAGTTTTGGCGGTTTCTGATGAGTTCCCGTTTCATTCTCACTGTAAAGGGTTTCAGCAGCTGTAACCGGAGCAATTGGTGTAGCAAAAGCATTGTAAAATTCCTCTTCCATGTTTCGGAAAATTATTTCCCAAACACAAGCCTCAAAACACAGTTTCAATCGAAATATCAAAACTCAAACGGAATCAAACTTTCATACGAAATCACTTTAGAAGCGGAATAACCCTTTTGGTGCGAAATATCTCTTTAAAGCGAAATCCCTTTTCACACGGAATACCCACTCACACGGAATCTCTGATTTCATTTGAAACAATACACTTTCAAACGAAATTACTATTTTGGAGCGGAATTACTAATTCCGCGTGGAACAGTTCAAACGGAATCACACCCTGAAGCAGAATCAGGTAATTTAGAGCGGAATTAGGTGAACTTTTCAAGCGAAATAGCAAGTTCAAGCGGAATCAAGTGCTAATCTCGTTTGAAATGCTGCTGACGTCATCTTTTTCGATCTGGTTTTCAAACAGAATTATAGTTTTTACCAATTTTAAGCCGAATTAAGGTCCAATATTTTCAAGGATCCGTTAAAACACTGTTTCACTTATAATATGTGAAATTCAAATCATTTTGACCGTAAAATTTTGTAAAAGAAGGTGTAGAAGTCAGAAATTATGGCTATTTTGGCAAGAACTCTTCTTCCTGAGCTCTGATACCACTTGTAGGATCGTTTTGTGACCCAAACGAGTCAATCAGAAGAGTTCTAGTCAATTCAAGAGGCGGAAACAGATGAATTGACTTGGAAAACAGCTTGTTTCACAGTTAATTGTCTTGTATTATTGAAATAACAAGTTTTCAGATCAGTAGACACATTAGCATCACTTCGGTACCGGAAACATCAAAGATTACAAATGATTTCGTTTGAGCCCTATATATAGAGGAGGTGATTCCGCTTGAAAGTGTCAGTGTCCATTTCAAAGCGGAATTAACTAAGTTGATTTCGCTTGAAATGGTATATGTCACTTTCAAGCAAAATTAGCTCAAACACACTAAAATTCTATTTCTCGTACAACGTGCCCTGATCTAACAATTTTAGTACAAAACTCGATACAAGACGAAGTCGACAGACGTAATGCACCAACAATGGTGTCACATGTTCGCTCAGACACTCACCGGATCAGGACAAGTATGGTTCGATGGGTTACCGGAAGGATCGATCGATCATTTTGAAGATTTTCGGCGTATGTTCTGACAAAATTTCTATCAACAGCGACACTGCAAGTAAGACATTACTAAAGTTCATCACATAAAACACCACGACGGAGAATTTGTAGAAGATTTCATTGATCGTTTCAATCGAGAGAGCATGCAGATAAGTGTGGCAGTTGATCAGCTTCGCGTTTCCGAGTTCTGTCATGGAGTCCGCAACAATCAGCTTGTAGAGAAGCTCCACGAAGATCTCCCAAAAACCATGGAGGTACTTATGGAACGAGCCCGATCCTTTATCCGAGGAAAGAGCGCCTGCGGGCAGCCGAACGAAACCGCAACAAAGAACGCAAAGCCTTGAACCGCATCGTGGAGACGAAACGCATCACCACCAAAGGATAGAAACAACAATTGGAATAGAAGTCGTGGGCCGTACCAAAAGTCTGATTGAAACAACTTCCAAACCGGTAACATACGTTTCAATACGTTCTCCGAATTAACTAAGTCACCGAGCGAGATCCTCAGCACGGAAACCACCCGGTTTCCTACACCGTCGAAGCAGCGGCCTACATCAGATAAGCATTCCAAAAAGTATTGCGAGTATCACCGAGACAAGGGGCATACGACCGACGAATGTTGGGCACTAAAACAAGAAATTGAGAAAGCTGTGCGATCCGGGAAACTCTCCCATCTCGTGAAGGAAGTTAAAGATGGCAAAAAGTCAGCAACTGCAGTTGACAATCCAAACACCGAGGCCGGAATCAATATGATTCGGTCTCCCAAATCAAGGGGGTAAAGCGGTTGAACAAGCACATGGCAGCTTGGATGCACCAACCTACGTACTTTCCTCCGATCGATCCAGAAGATGCTCGAGATGGACCGATCACAATATCGGCCGTGATCGCAGGACACTTGGTCCGGCGAATATACGTAGACGGAAGAAGTGCCTTTGAGATAATGTATTTACAGTGCTTTCAACAGCTAGCTCCCCAAACAAAAAAGAGATTGATCGAGGTGTCTACTCCGTTAATAAGTTTTTCGGGAGAGGTGGTTCGTCCGATAGGACAAATTACCCTTCCGACCACGTTTAAAGATAATGACCGAAGCAGAACTATTCCACTAACCTTCCTGGTTGTCGGTACTCATTCATCACACAATGTAATATTCGGACGACCCGGGCTACAAGCTCTCGGAGCAATTAGCTCAACAATACATGGTGCCATAAAATTCCCCACCGAGGCAGGGGTCGCCACTATCCTTTCGTAATCAAATTTATTCGTCGCGGAAGTAAGGCACGCAGCAGAAACGAGCTCCAAAAAATCTGAAGTACCCACAGAACTTTGGGCGATTAATCCGGAGTTCCCGGAGCAACAAGTGGCCATCGGTGTTCAGCTCCCAAAACGAACAAAGAAGCTCCTATGGTAATTGTTGAGTAACTCAATCGATGTTTTTGCATGGAAGCATTCCGATATGCAAGGAGTTCCCAGATCCATGGCACAGCACCATCTGAACGTAAAAGAATCAATCAAGCTGATAGCACAAAGGAAAAGGCACATGGCCCCAGATCGAGCCAAGGCAGTTGCTAAAGAAGTGAAGAGTCTCCTAGACGGTGGGATCATCCGAGAGGTCCGGTATCAAACTTTGGTGTCGAACCCAGTTATGGTACGAAAAAAGGATAACTCGTGGAGAATGTGTATCGATTTCACCGATTTGAACGACGCGTGCCCGTAAGATTGTTTTCCATTACCAGAGATTGACGAAAAAATCGACTCCGTTGCCACGTTCAGGCTAAAATGCTTTTTAGATGCTTACAAAGGGTACCATCAGATACAAATGGCAGTCGAGGACGAGGACAAGACAGCCTTTGTTACTAATGAAGGAGTCTACTGCTTTACAAAGATGCCTTTCGGCCTGAAAAACGCCAGCGCTATGTACCAGCGTCTGATGAACAAAGCCTTCAAGGACCAGATCGAGCAAAATTTAGAAGTGTATGTCGATGATATCGTGATCAAGAGTCATGATGAAGTGGCCATGTTGAAAGATATACTCGAAACATTCACCCGAATCCGAAGCATCAATATGAAGTTAAACCCTAAAAAGTGTACATTTGGGGTAGAGGAAGGAAAATTCTTGGGCGTCATGGTCGGATCACGAGGCTTACGAGCTAACCCTGACAAGATCGATGCTGTTCTTACCATGAAGCCTCCAACTTCAGTTAAATAAATTCAGTCCTTAAACGGACGACTGGCCGCTCTCCACCGATTCTTGTCAAAAGTAGCAGACCGATCCCTCCCATTTATGGATGTACTTAGAAAAAGTTTCAGATCGGAATTTAAATGGACCGAAGAAGCCGCACGAGCTTTTGAGGAACTCAAAGTTTATCTGGGTACACTGCCAACTCTCACCGTACCAGAAGAAGACGAAGTGCTAACAGTATACTTGGCCGTATCACGTGGCGCCATCAGCACGGTTCTGGTCGCCCACCGAGTCGGGGATCAGATCCCAATTTATTACGTGAGCTGAACGTTGAAGGATTATGAAACAAGGTATCCAAATTTGGAAAAGTTAGCCCTGGCATTGGTCCATGCTTCAAGAAGGCTTCGCCGATATTTTCAAGCCCATCTAATTGAGGCCCGAACAGATCAAAGAATCCAGCACGTTCTCCGACGACCCGAAGTATCGGGTCGCATGGCAAAATGGGCAATCGAGCTGGGTGCTTTCAACATCACCTTCAAAACCAAGGGTCCACTAAAAGGGCAGGTGATAGCTGATTTGCTAGTCGAAATTCCGGATGACAAGGAAGTGGAAGGAACAGAGAAAACTCTGAACAAACATTGGTCTTTGTATACGGATGGAGCTTCGAGTGCCGAGGGTGGAGGAGCTGGTTTAATACTCACCGGTCCTGATGGCATAGATATGACATTTGCACTCTGCCTAGAATTCAAGAGCTCCAATAACGAAGCTGAATATGAAGCATTGCTGGCTGGTTTGCGTTTGGCAGCCAAAGTCGGAGCAAAAAACATCATGGCACATGTTGACTCACTACTCGTAGCAAATCAGGTAAACGGAGAATACGAAGCAAGGGAAACCAACATGATCGAATATCTGGAGCAAGTAAATCAAGCTATGGCACCGTTCGACTCATGCAAGGTTGAACATGTTCCCCGCAGCAAAAACAAAAAGGCTGATGCTCTAAGCAAATTAGCATATGTGTCATTCAGCCATCTTGCTAAAGAGGTACGGGTGGAAGTGTTGACCGCACCTTCAATTACCACTCCACAGGTCATGCAAGTGGAAGCTCCGTCACAAACAAGGATGAAACCGATAATCAACTACTTGGTACACGATGTCTTGCCAGTTGATAAGGTAGAGGCCAGAAAAATCCAGATCAATTCGCTCCAATACCAAATGCAGGAAGGGGGTTTGTACCGAAAGACCTTTCTCGGGCCTCTGTTAAAATGTCTCGATCCAGAGCAAGCCAGTTATATCATTAGAGAAATACATTACGGCATTTGAGGGATCCATACCGGGCCAAAGATGATCATAACAAAGGTAAAAAACGCAGGATATTATTGGTCCGGGATGCGCGAAAGTGCAGTCAAAGAGCTCCAACAATGTGATGAATGTCAGAAGCATGCACCGATAAGCCTCCGAGCGAAGAATGAGATGATCCCAGTAACCGCCGCATGGCCCTTTCAGAAATGGGGTGTTGATATAGTCGGACCTTTCCCATGATCGAGCGGAAGCGCTCAATATTTGCTGGTGGCGGTAGATTATTTCACTAAGTGGGTGGATGCTCGACCATTCATGGTTATCTCTAGCTATAATGTGACGAGATTCTTCTGGGAGCAGATCGTGTGTCGCTTCGGTCTTCCGCTCTACATAGTGAATGATAACGCAAAACAATTCGCGGAGAATCCGTTCAAGCGGTGGTGCGAGAGTCTAAAAATCAACCAAGTCTTTTCCTCGGTTGCTCATCCCTTGGGGAACGGACAGGTCAAGCAGATAAACCGCCAAATCGTCGATGGGATAAAAAGAAAGCTTGGTTACAAAGGCAAAGGATGGGCAGACGAGTTGCCGAACGTATTATGGGCCCACCGGACACTACACAAGACAAGTAACGGAGAAACACCGTTTAGTCTTATGTACGGAACTTGAGCTGTGATTCCCGCAGAGATCGGACTCCCAAATCAAAGGTGCAAAAACTGGGAGGAAAATGAACAGGAGCTCCGATCCAATCTCGATTTATTGGAAGATAGACGGAACATAGCTGCGATCAAAGAAGCACGATACAAAAAGAAGATCAAAAAGTATAACAATGCCCGTGCTAAAATCTATAAGTTCAAAGTTGGAGATTTTGTGTTCCGAAACAACGATGCAAGTCGCGTCGAAGCTCCTGGAAAGTTGACCCCAAAGTGGGAGGCACCATATCGCGTAAAAGAAACTAGCGACAAAGGGTCCTACGTGCTCGAGAAGATTGACGGAACCCCCGTCCCAAGAACATGGAATGGGGTTCACCTAAAGAAATGCTTCATGTAAACACCTGCCCACTACGGGTCGAAAGATCGCTATTCTTATTGTTTCTTTTTTTTTTCATGTAAACGTCGGGAGGGTAATGCCCCGAACATATTTTTAATTTTCCTGTAAAACCGGGAGGGTCTGCCCCGGAACTATGATTACCGAATTATTAAATAAAGCGATCTGCATTTTTACAAGTACAAACCACAGCATACCTATCTATAAGTTCGAACAATATAAAAACGTGCACGAACGGGCCCCGACCTGTAAGACCCATCTTGAAATAACAGAATTAATAATATATAACACGCATTTGGTACTAATATTTCAAAGTTTCAAAAACTTTCTTGGTTTTAAGATCATACATGATCAAAATATTCAAGTCATCATCCTACTAGATAAACTTTCAAACATAATATCAAGTGTAACACCCCGAAAACGGGTTTAGTAATTAAACCCCGTTAACACTAAAAGACGGGTAAAAGTACCGTAAGTGGTAAAATTTACCCGGTGGAATGTTAGGATTTAAATAATTAATCCTAATAATAAATAAAAGTGAATAAAAGCTTTAAGGAAATAAAATGGATAAAAGGCCCGAGCTAACGGGACCTAAAATAAACTTAGTCACAAATATTCTCGAACCCGCTAAGTTAACTAGGAATATTAAACCTAGTTAATAAGTGGGAATATTGTTAAAAATAAGTAGGTTGTGGCCTACTTAATAACGAACCAAACACGAGGGGTTAAAGTGGGATAACTAGAAAAGTTATTTAACTAAACAAAACACACAAACACACACACGGTGTGTGTCTGAGATCGAGCAGGAGGAAGCTCCCATGGAGCTCAACCCTAAACTTCAACAAAACCCTCAAATTGAAGGATCAAACAAGGGCCAAATTCGGATTTGAACACATAGAAACGGTCACCAAGTCATGGGGATCGTAAGGTATGTCGAATTTCTAACAATCTTGAAGTTGTAAAAATTGGATAATCATCCTAATCGCGAATTAGGCATGGATTAGAGAAGCTATGGCTAGATTAGTGATGTATATTTGCTTAGGAACAAAACCCTAAGTGAAAATCATACATAACATGCTATGGATTGAATGATTGAATGATTTACCACACTAGGTTAAGTGGGTTTTAATCTTATGATGAATTTGATGATATGATTGTGATTAGGATCATCATGCATGTTAGTAATCGGGAAATACTTAAACAATTTGCAAGTTTGAGTATTTGATCATAAGTGATAGTGGTGAATTTTGATGTTAATCTTGGTAAAAAAATAACTAGTTATGAACTAGTTATAAATGAGTAAAATGTATGCACATTAGGTGTTTGTTAAAATGCCTAAGTGAAGACTAAAGTGTTGAAATTAGAGCGAAAACACGCATTTGAATGTTATGGAGATTACGCGTAATAGGAAGTGAGAAGGGTTCTAAATACAATGTTGATTTAGACTTAATGTTGAGAACCTTGTGATTTAAAGTGGTTAACTCTAATAATCTAAGTTAACTAATCATGAAGTCGAATAGTAGTTTCGACGTATGAACTAAGTGAGATGGAATAGTCGTGAATAATTATGACTAATCTAACCATCTCGCGAATTATGATGATAGTTTGACGCTTGACGAGCTAGGTGAAAGCTTGGGAAGAAAACGGGTCAAACAAATCAAGAACGAAGAAAAAAGCATAATCCGGGTGCAAGGTAAGTATAGCTTACACTAGTCTTATATTTTAGAATATTCCCTTATCGTATTAGTTACGAATAGGACGAATACATAATTGAGGTATGATGTTCCGGCGTGTAAACGTACGGAACAAGATAGTCGAGTACGACAAGAAACTATGTTGATGGTTAAAAGGAGCTAAATTGGTAATTCGATCATTTTACGACAAATGGAAAAATGAAACTTTTGAATGGGTACCTTATAAGGTAAACCAAAACAAACAACAAGGGTAGAACGGTAAATTGGCCACGTGTTGACCATAACCATTGGTTTGAAAGGCAATATATGACGAAAGCTATGATAGGCTAAAAGGCGTTAAGAAACGATTAATAAATGAAATGACCGCACGGTGTGTACTGGAGCGAGTCATATAGATGAGACGGTATTAAACATCATCTCGCCAACATAATCGGTCACTTAGACCAAATGGGTCAAAAGGTGAAGATATCACCTTTTGACAATAATGACTAATGATCATTGTCGAGTTATATTATTTCAGGGGTAAATGTCAAATGGGTATTAGCAACGCTATGGATTAGCGGTTATAAAAGCAAGGTATTAAAAACGGGTCAAAATATTGATCCGCGCCAGGTATGTGAGAAAAAGCAACACTCATTTAGAATATGCGGTTCAATGAGTGTTAAAAAGAAGTCAAAATAAACATTTGGTTACTTGATAAGTAACCGAATGTTTTAAATAATGAATATTGCGTTTGGGAAGCTTAATGACTTTTCAAACAAAATCATAGGTTTAAAAAGGGATTATGGGTCAATTAGGCTTCCAAAAGTCCTTCATCGTAAATGATTGGCTAAACGGACTAAAACGCCCTTATAAGCAAAGTTGGACAAACGACCTTTAAAGGTAGTTTTGAAACAAATTTTATGATTAAATAAATAATTGGAATAAGTGTAAGAAGCGAAAGATGAAATTCTTCGGTAAAATGACTCTATATGAGTCTTTGTCGGAAATTAGCAATCCGACGAGAGAAACTCGGATTATATAGATCACCTCATTAAGTCCACCACAATTATGGTTGTGGTGGAAGATTACTCGGTAAGAAATGTTGTATAATAATGTAAGAAACGGACGAAAGCGTTTCATGCTCAAAATATGTTTAAACACCCTTAACGGGTCAAAACACGCAAATGAGCATAAACGGTTTATGATACGTAAGAAACCCGTGACTTGAACCTAATATGACGGGAATTATTGAAATTATGAATATCATGGGAATAAGGATCAAATAAACAGGTTCGTTTGACAAAATCGCGAACGGGTCGAAATTTGGTATAAAGGGGTAATAAGCCGAAGACTTAAAAGTCTTAAATTTTGTTAAGCCGAATGTCGGATTTTTACTCCAAATGATGGAGAGTCAAGTTACAAACACGTAGGAAGAAACGGTAGGCCAAACGGATAAGCGGGTTGAAAGATACGGGAGATTTCGTATCAAATTACGGCAAAAATGGAAAGCTAGATGCAGGGTCCACCGTAAATTACGGTTCCACCGTAATTTACGGTGGAGTTGAAAACTGTTACGGCAGCCCCCTACTGGTTTACGGTAGGGGCATGCCAAACCTGAGGTCACCGTAAATTACGGTCCCACCGTAATTTACGGTGGAGGCCAGGTTGAAAATTTTGTTTTTGTTATCTATTGTTTCTCGGACTCGTTTAGACACGTTTTAAGTCCTGTATGACTAAAGCATTTCATGTTTATGAAATGTAGGTACACCTTGGATGCCGGAAGACGATCAAGCTCAACGAAGAACCGAACACGATAAAGACATACGCTTCCGCACTTTGAAACATTGTAAATTTTAAACGACGAACCCGATCACGTTATGAAGAATAACTTGTGATTTGTAAAAGTTTTAATAAACCCGTATTTCCAAATGTTTACGAAATCTTAATTACATGATTGCTTAACGTAAAATTTACGTTAAACCTTGATTTATAAGAAAGGGTGTTACAAGTTGGTATCAGAGCCTTGGTTTAAGAGATTTGAGTATGGTGGGGAGGAACCATGCTTGAACTTAAACCTTATGCTCTTGATAAAGAATAGTGTTCGGTTCGAGGCTTGATCGCAAATCCGGTAAGTACAAGTATGTTAACAGCTTAGCATGCTAAAGTGTTGTAAACAACACATAGGGCTATCGTGTGATACACGTTACCCCAATTAAAACGATTGATATAGTTGACGAAAATACGCGCATTGACGCGTATAGTAGAAAATGCTTTGTATTAGAATACGGGCGATTATTGAAGTAGATGCTACTAAATCTTGTGAATGTCTTAATTGAAGGACACTCGCGTTTGAAGACGACGAGAGTCAAACAAATTGTGGATATGATGATGGAATGGTCCGAAATACGATAAAAAGAGCATGCTCATTAAGGACCTAAATCGCGTAATGATCGCAGATAAGCTAATGGCAAGGAAAGCCTGTTAAAGCAAGCAAAATCAGGTACACGCTCTAAATTATTACATGAGTAGTAATATGCAACAAATACATAGAGATTAAAAGTTGCATAAGTAGATAGAAAACTTGGGAAAAACCTGAATAGAATACCTATCCAGGATATTGTTTCCAAGAAAAACAAGTAGAGGTATTACTTACATAGGGCGTGATGTGAAAACTATAAAAAGGTCATGTGTATCATGTGTTAATCGCTTACTCTGGCCAAGTAAGTAGTGGCATATGATACCATGAACTTCTTATGGCGGACACGTTTACGTCCGATGTGGTAATGGCGGGGTGAATGGGACTAGTTAAAAAGTATCCAAATGAGTCAGATAAGCAAGATATTTGAAAATAATGTAAACACACAACCGAGTGACGGAAGCGTGTTACATTAGGATAATGAGCCCGAGTGAAGGGACAAGCAAGAATGTAAAATGATTTAGACAAGTATTGGGAGGGAGTGTACTTACACTCGAACCCATAAAACGCAAGCAAGTAAAATGATTTAGACAAGTATTGGGAGGGAGTGTACTTACACTCGAACCCATAAAACGCAAGCAAGTAAAATGATTTAGACAAGTATTGGGAGGGAGTGTACTTACACTCGAACCCATAAAACGCAAGCAAGTAAAATGATTTAGACAAGTATTGGAAGGGAGTGTACTTACACTCGAACCCATAAAACGCAAGCAAGTAAAATGATTTAGACAAGTATTGGGAGGGAGTGTACTTACACTCGAACCCATAAAACGCAAGCAAGTAGAATGATTTAGACAAGCAATGGGAGGGAGTGTGCTTACACTCGAACCCAGAAAACACAAACAAGAAAAATGATTTAGACAAGCAATGGGAGGGAGTGTACTTGCACTCGAACCCGGAAAATGCAAATATGTCCTTTAACGGGTCATTTGTGTAAAACGTCGAACTTAAAGACAAAGTCAGAATATAAAAATGAAGCGAGGTCTTAATGCATACCGGGAGGATTGCAATAATAATGACTTTGGTAAAACACCCGGTTGATGGGTAAGAATTAAACACATGCGTAAACCGAGAAACGAGAACATGAATTTAAAGTCAAAAGACTCGGATTATGAGTTATGACTAAAAGACCATAAAAATTTCGTAAACAGAAATTCTGATAATTATATTCAACTATTTTGAGATTGAACGGGTTGAATAAAGTATAATGCTTGAAGGCGTAAGTAAGCGCAAGCCGGATAACGGTAAGCTTGAGACAAATGAATTTCAAACGTAAAAAGAGTGCTTTGACACCAAATATATATTTTAATAAGACACGAGTAAAAAGAGTGATCTACGGGATCAACATAACCTTTAGGGTTATAAACAAATGAGAGATATACGGACTAAAACGACCCACGGGTCATGATTTGAAAGAAGTCATAAGGACTTCGCCTTAAAGAGGTGAATGTCTAATCAAAAATAGCCCGTAAGGCTAAGTGATAGAACCTACGGGTTAGATGGAATGAAGCGAGGAATTCAGTTAAGAATCCCCGCATAAAAAAAAAAAAAACTAAGACTGTAAAGGATTAAATTATGGACTGTCAATATCCCAGTATGGATGATTGACACAAGTTAAAGAAAAGATCCTAAAAACTAAAACTTCGGTTTTAGTAAGAAGTAATGTTTTTACAAACATAAATTCTGATAGGAATTTAAATAGTAAGCATGAAAGATACAAGTCTTGACGCTGATAGGCGCAAGACGATATATTCGAAAAGTGATATTTTTGAAAATGAAATTTTGATATAAATTAAACATGATGTAACACAATCACGGTCAAGAAATATAATGTGAAGTAGAATCACATTATAACCAAGCAAGCGGTAAATAGTAACTGGACTAATAAGTCTAATTAGTGAGACCCGTCAAGGTCATTTAAATAAATTTGGTTTGCTTGTAAGCGGTGGATTCGGTATAAATGAACCGAATAAATAAAATTGAAAATAAAAGAAATCGTTGCGAAAAGTGAGAGATTTCACTAAAGACCTTTAAACGGGTCAAAGTCACGGATTCATAAAGAATTCGATAGTATATGAAAGCGAGGAATATCGCTAAGTTAATTAAACTAGAGGAAATAACGAGAATACGTTATTTCCAGTCGCATTACGTCATGTAAGATACGTAGATGATTAATAACCAAAAGAATATTACCATACTTTTCTGGTAATACTAACAATCGGTTAAGATATGAGAAATGCTTAATTGATTATCGAGAGCAGATACATGGAGTTGAACTCGATAAATTAAGTAAGAAAAGGTTTCGAGGACGAAACCTCTTTAAGGGGGGTAGACTTGTAACACCCCGAAAACGGGTTTAGTAATTAAACCCCGTTAACACTAAAAGACGGGTAAAAGTACCGTAAGTGGTAAAATTTACCCGGTGGAATGTTAGGATTTAAATAATTAATCCTAATAATAAATAAAAGTGAATAAAAGCTTTAAGGAAATAAAATGGATAAAAGGCCCGAGCTAACGGGACCTAAAATAAACTTAGTCACAAATATTCCCGAACCCGCTAAGTTAACTAGGAATATTAAACCTAGTTAATAAGTGGGAATATTGTTAAAAATAAGTAGGTTGTGGCCTACTTAATAACGAACCAAACACGAGGGGTTAAAGTGGGATAACTAGAAAAGTTATTTAACTAAACAAAACACACAAACACACACACGGTGTGTGTCTGAGATCGAGCAGGAGCAAGCTCCCATGGAGCTCAACCCTAAACTTCAACAAAACCCTCAAATTGAAGGATCAAACAAGGGCCAAATTCGGATTTGAACACATAGAAACGGTCACCAAGTCATGGGGATCGTAAGGTATGTCGAATTTCTAACAATCTTGAAGTTGTAAAAATTGGATAATCATCCTAATCGCGAATTAGGCATGGATTAGAGAAGCTATGGCTAGATTAGTGATGTATATTTGCTTAGGAACAAAACCCTAAGTGAAAATCATACATAACATGCTATGGATTGAATGATTGAATGATTTACCACACTAGGTTAAGTGGGTTTTAATCTTATGATGAATTTGATGATATGATTGTGATTAGGATCATCATGCATGTTAGTAATCGGGAAATACTTAAACAATTTGCAAGTTTGAGTATTTGATCATAAGTGATAGTGGTGAATTTTGATGTTAATCTTGGTAAAAAAATAACTAGTTATGAACTAGTTATAAATGAGTAAAATGTATGCACATTAGGTGTTTGTTAAAATGCCTAAGTGAAGACTAAAGTGTTGAAATTAGAGCGAAAACGCGCATTTGAATGTTATGGAGATTACGCGTAATAGGAAGTGAGAAGGGTTCTAAATACAATGTTGATTTAGACTTAATGTTGAGAACCTTGTGATTTAAAGTGGTTAACTCTAATAATCTAAGTTAACTAATCATGAAGTCGAATAGTAGTTTCGACGTATGAACTAAGTGAGATGGAATAGTCGTGAATAATTATGACTAATCTAACCATCTCGCGAATTATGATGATAGTTTGACGCTTGACGAGCTAGGTGAAAGCTTGGGAAGAAAACGGGTCAAACAAATCAAGAACGAAGAAAAAAGCATAATCCGGGTGCAAGGTAAGTATAGCTTACACTAGTCTTATATTTTAGAATATTCCCTTATCGTATTAGTTACGAATAGGACGAATACATAATTGAGGTATGATGTTCCGGCGTGTAAACGTACGGAACAAGATAGTCGAGTACGACAAGAAACTATGTTGATGGTTAAAAGGAGCTAAATTGGTAATTCGATCATTTTACGACAAATGGAAAAATGAAACTTTTGAATGGGTACCTTATAAGGTAAACCAAAACAAACAACAAGGGTAGAACGGTAAATTGGCCACGTGTTGACCATAACCATTGGTTTGAAAGGCAATATATGACGAAAGCTATGATAGGCTAAAAGGCGTTAAGAAACGATTAATAAATGAAATGACCGCACGGTGTGTACTGGAGCGAGTCATATAGATGAGACGGTATTAAACATCATCTCGCCAACATAATCGGTCACTTAGACCAAATGGGTCAAAAGGTGAAGATATCACCTTTTGACAATAATGACTAATGATCATTGTCGAGTTATATTATTTCAGGGGTAAATGTCAAATGGGTATTAGCAACGCTATGGATTAGCGGTTATAAAAGCAAGGTATTAAAAACGGGTCAAAATATTGATCCGCGCCAGGTATGTGAGAAAAAGCAACACTCATTTAGAATATGCGGTTCAATGAGTGTTAAAAAGAAGTCAAAATAAACATTTGGTTACTTGATAAGTAACCGAATGTTTTAAATAATGAATATTGCGTTTGGGAAGCTTAATGACTTTTCAAACAAAATCATAGGTTTAAAAAGGGATTATGGGTCAATTAGGCTTCCAAAAGTCCTTCATCGTAAATGATTGGCTAAACGGACTAAAACGCCCTTATAAGCAAAGTTGGACAAACGACCTTTAAAGGTAGTTTTGAAACAAATTTTATGATTAAATAAATAATTGGAATAAGTGTAAGAAGCGAAAGATGAAATTCTTCGGTAAAATGACTCTATATGAGTCTTTGTCGGAAATTAGCAATCCGACGAGAGAAACTCGGATTATATAGATCACCTCATTAAGTCCACCACAATTATGGTTGTGGTGGAAGATTACTCGGTAAGAAATGTTGTATAATAATGTAAGAAACGGACGAAAGCGTTTCATGCTCAAAATATGTTTAAACACCCTTAACGGGTCAAAACACGCAAATGAGCATAAACGGTTTATGATACGTAAGAAACCCGTGACTTGAACCTAATATGACGGGAATTATTGAAATTATGAATATCATGGGAATAAGGATCAAATAAACAGGTTCGTTTGACAAAATCGCGAACGGGTCGAAATTTGGTATAAAGGGGTAATAAGCCGAAGACTTAAAAGTCTTAAATTTTGTTAAGCCGAATGTCGGATTTTTACTCCAAATGATGGAGAGTCAAGTTACAAACACGTAGGAAGAAACGGTAGGCCAAACGGATAAGCGGGTTGAAAGATACGGGAGATTTCGTATCAAATTACGGCAAAAATGGAAAGCTAGATGCAGGGTCCACCGTAAATTACGGTTCCACCGTAATTTACGGTGGAGTTGAAAACTGTTACGGCAGCCCCCTACTGGTTTACGGTAGGGGCATGCCAAACCTGAGGTCACCGTAAATTACGGTCCCACCGTAATTTACGGTGGAGGCCAGGTTGAAAATTTTGTTTTTGTTATCTATTGTTTCTCGGACTCGTTTAGACACGTTTTAAGTCCTGTATGACTAAAGCATTTCATGTTTATGAAATGTAGGTACACCTTGGATGCCGGAAGACGATCAAGCTCAACGAAGAACCGAACACGATAAAGACATACGCTTCCGCACTTTGAAACATTGTAAATTTTAAACGACGAACCCGATCACGTTATGAAGAATAACTTGTGATTTGTAAAAGTTTTAATAAACCCGTATTTCCAAATGTTTACGAAATCTTAATTACATGATTGCTTAACGTAAAATTTACGTTAAACCTTGATTTATAAGAAAGGGTGTTACAAGTTGGTATCAGAGCCTTGGTTTAAGAGATTTGAGTATGGTGGGGAGGAACCATGCTTGAACTTAAACCTTATGCTCTTGATAAAGAATAGTGTTCGGTTCGAGGCTTGATCGCAAATCCGGTAAGTACAAGTATGTTAACAGCTTAGCATGCTAAAGTGTTGTAAACAACACATAGGGCTATCGTGTGATACACGTTACCCCAATTAAAACGATTGATATAGTTGACGAAAATACGCGCATTGACGCGTATAGTAGAAAATGCTTTGTATTAGAATACGGGCGATTATTGAAGTAGATGCTACTAAATCTTGTGAATGTCTTAATTGAAGGACACTCGCGTTTGAAGACGACGAGAGTCAAACAAATTGTGGATATGATGATGGAATGGTCCGAAATATGATAAAAAGAGCATGCTCATTAAGGACCTAAATCGCGTAATGATCGCAGATAAGCTAATGGCAAGGAAAGCCTGTTAAAGCAAGCAAAATCAGGTACACGCTCTAAATTATTACATGAGTAGTAATATGCAACAAATACATAGAGATTAAAAGTTGCATAAGTAGATAGAAAACTTGGGAAAAACCTGAATAGAATACCTATCCAGGATATTGTTTCCAAGAAAAACAAGTAGAGGTATTACTTACATAGGGCGTGATGTGAAAACTATAAAAAGGTCATGTGTATCATGTGTTAATCGCTTACTCTGGCCAAGTAAGTAGTGGCATATGATACCATGAACTTCTTATGGCGGACACGTTTACGTCCGATGTGGTAATGGCGGGGTGAATGGGACTAGTTAAAAAGTATCCAAATGAGTCAGATAAGCAAGATATTTGAAAATAATGTAAACACACAACCGAGTGACGGAAGCGTGTTACATTAGGATAATGAGCCCGAGTGAAGGGACAAGCAAGAATGTAAAATGATTTAGACAAGTATTGGGAGGGAGTGTACTTACACTCGAACCCATAAAACGCAAGCAAGTAAAATGATTTAGACAAGTATTGGGAGGGAGTGTACTTACACTCGAACCCATAAAACGCAAGCAAGTAAAATGATTTAGACAAGTATTGGGAGGGAGTGTACTTACACTCGAACCCATAAAATGCAAGCAAGTAAAATGATTTAGACAAGTATTGGGAGGGAGTGTACTTACACTCGAACCCATAAAACGCAAGCAAGTAAAATGATTTAGACAAGTATTGGGAGGGAGTGTACTTACACTCGAACCCATAAAACGCAAGCAAGTAAAATGATTTAGACAAGTATTGGAAGGGAGTGTACTTACACTCGAACCCATAAAACGCAAGCAAGTAAAATGATTTAGACAAGTATTGGGAGGGAGTGTACTTACACTCGAACCCATAAAACGCAAGCAAGTAGAATGATTTAGACAAGCAATGGGAGGGAGTGTGCTTACACTCGAACCCAGAAAACACAAACAAGAAAAATGATTTAGACAAGCAATGGGAGGGAGTGTACTTGCACTCGAACCCGGAAAATGCAAATATGTCCTTTAACGGGTCATTTGTGTAAAACGTCGAACTTAAAGACAAAGTCAGAATATAAAAATGAAGCGAGGTCTTAATGCATACCGGGAGGATTGCAATAATAATGACTTTGGTAAAACACCCGGTTGATGGGTAAGAATTAAACACATGCGTAAACCGAGAAACGAGAACATGAATTTAAAGTCAAAAGACTCGGATTATGAGTTATGACTAAAAGACCATAAAAATTTCGTAAACAGAAATTCTGATAATTATATTCAACTATTTTGAGATTGAACGGGTTGAATAAAGTATAATGCTTGAAGGCGTAAGTAAGCGCAAGCCGGATAACGGTAAGCTTGAGACAAATGAATTTCAAACGTAAAAAGAGTGCTTTGACACCAAATATATATTTTAATAAGACACGAGTAAAAAGAGTGATCTACGGGATCAACATAACCTTTAGGGTTATAAACAAATGAGAGATATACGGACTAAAACGACCCACGGGTCATGATTTGAAAGAAGTCATAAGGACTTCGCCTTAAAGAGGTGAATGTCTAATCAAAAATAGCCCGTAAGGCTAAGTGATAGAACCTACGGGTTAGATGGAATGAAGCGAGGAATTCAGTTAAGAATCCCCGCATAAAAAAAAAAAAAACTAAGACTGTAAAGGATTAAATTATGGACTGTCAATATCCCAGTATGGATGATTGACACAAGTTAAAGAAAAGATCCTAAAAACTAAAACTTCGGTTTTAGTAAGAAGTAATGTTTTTACAAACATAAATTCTGATAGGAATTTAAATAGTAAGCATGAAAGATACAAGTCTTGACGCTGATAGGCGCAAGACGATATATTCGAAAAGTGATATTTTTGAAAATGAAATTTTGATATAAATTAAACATGATGTAACACAATCACGGTCAAGAAATATAATGTGAAGTAGAATCACATTATAACCAAGCAAGCGGTAAATAGTAACTGGACTAATAAGTCTAATTAGTGAGACCCGTCAAGGTCATTTAAATAAATTTGGTTTGCTTGTAAGCGGTGGATTCGGTATAAATGAACCGAATAAATAAAATTGAAAATAAAAGAAATCGTTGCGAAAAGTGAGAGATTTCACTAAAGACCTTTAAACGGGTCAAAGTCACGGATTCATAAAGAATTCGATAGTATATGAAAGCGAGGAATATCGCTAAGTTAATTAAACTAGAGGAAATAACGAGAATACGTTATTTCCAGTCGCATTACGTCATGTAAGATACGTAGATGATTAATAACCAAAAGAATATTACCATACTTTTCTGGTAATACTAACAATCGGTTAAGATATGAGAAATGCTTAATTGATTATCGAGAGCAGATACATGGAGTTGAACTCGATAAATTAAGTAAGAAAAGGTTTCGAGGACGAAACCTCTTTAAGGGGGGTAGACTTGTAACACCCCGAAAACGGGTTTAGTAATTAAACCCCGTTAACACTAAAAGACGGGTAAAAGTACCGTAAGTGGTAAAATTTACCCGGTGGAATGTTAGGATTTAAATAATTAATCCTAATAATAAATAAAAGTGAATAAAAGCTTTAAGGAAATAAAATGGATAAAAGGCCCGAGCTAACGGGACCTAAAATAAACTTAGTCACAAATATTCCCGAACCCCCTAAGTTAACTAGGAATATTAAACCTAGTTAATAAGTGGGAATATTGTTAAAAATAAGTAGGTTGTGGCCTACTTAATAACGAACCAAACACGAGGGGTTAAAGTGGGATAACTAGAAAAGTTATTTAACTAAACAAAACACACAAACACACACACGGTGTGTGTCTGAGATCGAGCAGGAGCAAGCTCCCATGGAGCTCAACCCTAAACTTCAACAAAACCCTCAAATTGAAGGATCAAACAAGGGCCAAATTCGGATTTGAACACATAGAAACGGTCACCAAGTCATGGGGATCGTAAGGTATGTCGAATTTCTAACAATCTTGAAGTTGTAAAAATTGGATAATCATCCTAATCGCGAATTAGGCATGGATTAGAGAAGCTATGGCTAGATTAGTGATGTATATTTGCTTAGGAACAAAACCCTAAGTGAAAATCATACATAACATGCTATGGATTGAATGATTGAATGATTTACCACACTAGGTTAAGTGGGTTTTAATCTTATGATGAATTTGATGATATGATTGTGATTAGGATCATCATGCATGTTAGTAATCGGGAAATACTTAAACAATTTGCAAGTTTGAGTATTTGATCATAAGTGATAGTGGTGAATTTTGATGTTAATCTTGGTAAAAAAATAACTAGTTATGAACTAGTTATAAATGAGTAAAATGTATGCACATTAGGTGTTTGTTAAAATGCCTAAGTGAAGACTAAAGTGTTGAAATTAGAGCGAAAACACGCATTTGAATGTTATGGAGATTACGCGTAATAGGAAGTGAGAAGGGTTCTAAATACAATGTTGATTTAGACTTAATGTTGAGAACCTTGTGATTTAAAGTGCTTAACTCTAATAATCTAAGTTAACTAATCATGAAGTCGAATAGTAGTTTCGACGTATGAACTAAGTGAGATGGAATAGTCGTGAATAATTATGACTAATCTAACCATCTCGCGAATTATGATGATAGTTTGACGCTTGACGAGCTAGGTGAAAGCTTGGGAAGAAAACGGGTCAAACAAATCAAGAACGAAGAAAAAAGCATAATCCGGGTGCAAGGTAAGTATAGCTTACACTAGTCTTATATTTTAGAATATTCCCTTATCGTATTAGTTACGAATAGGACGAATACATAATTGAGGTATGATGTTCCGGCGTGTAAACGTACGGAACAAGATAGTCGAGTACGACAAGAAACTATGTTGATGGTTAAAAGGAGCTAAATTGGTAATTCGATCATTTTACGACAAATGGAAAAATGAAACTTTTGAATGGGTACCTTATAAGGTAAACAAAAACAAACAACAAGGGTAGAACGGTAAATTGGCCACGTGTTGACCATAACCATTGGTTTGAAAGGCAATATATGACGAAAGCTATGATAGGCTAAAAGGCGTTAAGAAACGATTAATAAATGAAATGACCGCACGGTGTGTACTGGAGCGAGTCATATAGATGAGACGGTATTAAACATCATCTCGCCAACATAATCGGTCACTTAGACCAAATGGGTCAAAAGGTGAAGATATCACCTTTTGACAATAATGACTAATGATCATTGTCGAGTTATATTATTTCAGGGGTAAATGTCAAATGGGTATTAGCAACGCTATGGATTAGCGGTTATAAAAGCAAGGTATTAAAAACGGGTCAAAATATTGATCCGCGCCAGGTATGTGAGAAAAAGCAACACTCATTTAGAATATGCGGTTCAATGAGTGTTAAAAAGAAGTCAAAATAAACATTTGGTTACTTGATAAGTAACTGAATGTTTTAAATAATGAATATTGCGTTTGGGAAGCTTAATGACTTTTCAAACAAAATTATAGGTTTAAAAAGGGATTATGGGTCAATTAGGCTTCCAAAAGTCCTTCATCGTAAATGATTGGCTAAACGGACTAAAACGCCCTTATAAGCAAAGTTGGACAAACGACCTTTAAAGGTAGTTTTGAAACAAATTTTATGATTAAATAAATAATTGGAATAAGTGTAAGAAGCGAAAGATGAAATTCTTCGGTAAAATGACTCTATATGAGTCTTTGTCGGAAATTAGCAATCCGACGAGAGAAACTCGGATTATATAGATCACCTCATTAAGTCCACCACAATTATGGTTGTGGTGGAAGATTACTCGGTAAGAAATGTTGTATAATAATGTAAGAAACGGACGAAAGCGTTTCATGCTCAAAATATGTTTAAACACCCTTAACGGGTCAAAACACGCAAATGAGCATAAACGGTTTATGATACGTAAGAAACCCGTGACTTGAACCTAATATGACGGGAATTATTGAAATTATGAATATCATGGGAATAAGGATCAAATAAACAGGTTCGTTTGACAAAATCGCGAACGGGTCGAAATTTGGTATAAAGGGGTAATAAGCCGAAGACTTAAAAGTCTTAAATTTTGTTAAGCCGAATGTCGGATTTTTACTCCAAATGATGGAGAGTCAAGTTACAAACACGTAGGAAGAAACGGTAGGCCAAACGGATAAGCGGGTTGAAAGATACGGGAGATTTCGTATCAAATTACGGCAAAAATGGAAAGCTAGATGCAGGGTCCACCGTAAATTACGGTTCCACCGTAATTTACGGTGGAGTTGAAAACTGTTACGGCAGCCCCCTACTGGTTTACGGTAGGGGCATGCCAAACCTGAGGTCACCGTAAATTACGGTCCCACCGTAATTTACGGTGGAGGCCAGGTTGAAAATTTTGTTTTTGTTATCTATTGTTTCTCGGACTCGTTTAGACACGTTTTAAGTCCTGTATGACTAAAGCATTTCATGTTTATGAAATGTAGGTACACCTTGGATGCCGGAAGACGATCAAGCTCAACGAAGAACCGAACACGATAAAGACATACGCTTCCGCACTTTGAAACATTGTAAATTTTAAACGACGAACCCGATCACGTTATGAAGAATAACTTGTGATTTGTAAAAGTTTTAATAAACCCGTATTTCCAAATGTTTACGAAATCTTAATTACATGATTGCTTAACGTAAAATTTACGTTAAACCTTGATTTATAAGAAAGGGTGTTACAAGTTGGTATCAGAGCCTTGGTTTAAGAGATTTGAGTATGGTGGGGAGGAACCATGCTTGAACTTAAACCTTATGCTCTTGATAAAGAATAGTGTTCGGTTCGAGGCTTGATCGCAAATCCGGTAAGTACAAGTATGTTAACAGCTTAGCATGCTAAAGTGTTGTAAACAACACATAGGGCTATCGTGTGATACACGTTACCCCAATTAAAACGATTGATATAGTTGACGAAAATACGCGCATTGACGCGTATAGTAGAAAATGCTTTGTATTAGAATACGGGCGATTATTGAAGTAGATGCTACTAAATCTTGTGAATGTCTTAATTGAAGGACACTCGCGTTTGAAGACGACGAGAGTCAAACAAATTGTGG
Source organism: Helianthus tuberosus (assembly GCA_030545235.1). NCBI lineage: Eukaryota > Viridiplantae > Streptophyta > Magnoliopsida > Asterales > Asteraceae > Helianthus > Helianthus tuberosus. The sequence goes on along the minus strand of CM060396.1, from coordinate 25,922,944 downwards.
ATATGATGATGGAATGGTCCGAAATACGATAAAAAGAGCATGCTCATTAAGGACCTAAATCGCGTAATGATCGCAGATAAGCTAATGGCAAGGAAAGCCTGTTAAAGCAAGCAAAATCAGGTACACGCTCTAAATTATTACATGAGTAGTAATATGCAACAAATACATAGAGATTAAAAGTTGCATAAGTAGATAGAAAACTTGGGAAAAACCTGAATAGAATACCTATCCAGGATATTGTTTCCAAGAAAAACAAGTAGAGGTATTACTTACATAGGGCGTGATGTGAAAACTATAAAAAGGTCATGTGTATCATGTGTTAATCGCTTACTCTGGCCAAGTAAGTAGTGGCATATGATACCATGAACTTCTTATGGCGGACACGTTTACGTCCGATGTGGTAATGGCGGGGTGAATGGGACTAGTTAAAAAGTATCCAAATGAGTCAGATAAGCAAGATATTTGAAAATAATGTAAACACACAACCGAGTGACGGAAGCGTGTTACATTAGGATAATGAGCCCGAGTGAAGGGACAAGCAAGAATGTAAAATGATTTAGACAAGTATTGGGAGGGAGTGTACTTACACTCGAACCCATAAAACGCAAGCAAGTAAAATGATTTAGACAAGTATTGGGAGGGAGTGTACTTACACTCGAACCCATAAAACGCAAGCAAGTAAAATGATTTAGACAAGTATTGGGAGGGAGTGTACTTACACTCGAACCCATAAAACGCAAGCAAGTAAAATGATTTAGACAAGTATTGGGAGGGAGTGTACTTACACTCGAACCCATAAAACGCAAGCAAGTAAAATGATTTAGACAAGTATTGGGAGGGAGTGTACTTACACTCGAACCCATAAAACGCAAGCAAGTAAAATGATTTAGACAAGTATTGGAAGGGAGTGTACTTACACTCGAACCCATAAAACGCAAGCAAGTAAAATGATTTAGACAAGTATTGGGAGGGAGTGTACTTACACTCGAACCCATAAAACGCAAGCAAGTAGAATGATTTAGACAAGCAATGGGAGGGAGTGTGCTTACACTCGAACCCAGAAAACACAAACAAGAAAAATGATTTAGACAAGCAATGGGAGGGAGTGTACTTGCACTCGAACCCGGAAAATGCAAATATGTCCTTTAACGGGTCATTTGTGTAAAACGTCGAACTTAAAGACAAAGTCAGAATATAAAAATGAAGCGAGGTCTTAATGCATACCGGGAGGATTGCAATAATAATGACTTTGGTAAAACACCCGGTTGATGGGTAAGAATTAAACACATGCGTAAACCGAGAAACGAGAACATGAATTTAAAGTCAAAAGACTCGGATTATGAGTTATGACTAAAAGACCATAAAAATTTCGTAAACAGAAATTCTGATAATTATATTCAACTATTTTGAGATTGAACGGGTTGAATAAAGTATAATGCTTGAAGGCGTAAGTAAGCGCAAGCCGGATAACGGTAAGCTTGAGACAAATGAATTTCAAACGTAAAAAGAGTGCTTTGACACCAAATATATATTTTAATAAGACACGAGTAAAAAGAGTGATCTACGGGATCAACATAACCTTTAGGGTTATAAACAAATGAGAGATATACGGACTAAAACGACCCACGGGTCATGATTTGAAAGAAGTCATAAGGACTTCGCCTTAAAGAGGTGAATGTCTAATCAAAAATAGCCCGTAAGGCTAAGTGATAGAACCTACGGGTTAGATGGAATGAAGCGAGGAATTCAGTTAAGAATCCCCGCATAAAAAAAAAAAAAAAACTAAGACTGTAAAGGATTAAATTATGGACTGTCAATATCCCAGTATGGATGATTGACACAAGTTAAAGAAAAGATCCTAAAAACTAAAACTTCGGTTTTAGTAAGAAGTAATGTTTTTACAAACATAAATTCTGATAGGAATTTAAATAGTAAGCATGAAAGATACAAGTCTTGACGCTGATAGGCGCAAGACGATATATTCGAAAAGTGATATTTTTGAAAATGAAATTTTGATATAAATTAAACATGATGTAACACAATCACGGTCAAGAAATATAATGTGAAGTAGAATCACATTATAACCAAGCAAGCGGTAAATAGTAACTGGACTAATAAGTCTAATTAGTGAGACCCGTCAAGGTCATTTAAATAAATTTGGTTTGCTTGTAAGCGGTGGATTCGGTATAAATGAACCGAATAAATAAAATTGAAAATAAAAGAAATCGTTGCGAAAAGTGAGAGATTTCACTAAAGACCTTTAAACGGGTCAAAGTCACGGATTCATAAAGAATTCGATAGTATATGAAAGCGAGGAATATCGCTAAGTTAATTAAACTAGAGGAAATAACGAGAATACGTTATTTCCAGTCGCATTACGTCATGTAAGATACGTAGATGATTAATAACCAAAAGAATATTACCATACTTTTCTGGTAATACTAACAATCGGTTAAGATATGAGAAATGCTTAATTGATTATCGAGAGCAGATACATGGAGTTGAACTCGATAAATTAAGTAAGAAAAGGTTTCGAGGACGAAACCTCTTTAAGGGGGGTAGACTTGTAACACCCCGAAAACGGGTTTAGTAATTAAACCCCGTTAACACTAAAAGACGGGTAAAAGTACCGTAAGTGGTAAAATTTACCCGGTGGAATGTTAGGATTTAAATAATTAATCCTAATAATAAATAAAAGTGAATAAAAGCTTTAAGGAAATAAAATGGATAAAAGGCCCGAGCTAACGGGACCTAAAATAAACTTAGTCACAAATATTCCCGAACCCGCTAAGTTAACTAGGAATATTAAACCTAGTTAATAAGTGGGAATATTGTTAAAAATAAGTAGGTTGTGGCCTACTTAATAACGAACCAAACACGAGGGGTTAAAGTGGGATAACTAGAAAAGTTATTTAACTAAACAAAACACACAAACACACACACGGTGTGTGTCTGAGATCGAGCAGGAGCAAGCTCCCATGGAGCTCAACCCTAAACTTCAACAAAACCCTCAAATTGAAGGATCAAACAAGGGCCAAATTCGGATTTGAACACATAGAAACGGTCACCAAGTCATGGGGATCGTAAGGTATGTCGAATTTCTAACAATCTTGAAGTTGTAAAAATTGGATAATCATCCTAATCGCGAATTAGGCATGGATTAGAGAAGCTATGGCTAGATTAGTGATGTATATTTGCTTAGGAACAAAACCCTAAGTGAAAATCATACATAACATGCTATGGATTGAATGATTGAATGATTTACCACACTAGGTTAAGTGGGTTTTAATCTTATGATGAATTTGATGATATGATTGTGATTAGGATCATCATGCATGTTAGTAATCGGGAAATACTTAAACAATTTGCAAGTTTGAGTATTTGATCATAAGTGATAGTGGTGAATTTTGATGTTAATCTTGGTAAAAAAATAACTAGTTATGAACTAGTTATAAATGAGTAAAATGTATGCACATTAGGTGTTTGTTAAAATGCCTAAGTGAAGACTAAAGTGTTGAAATTAGAGCGAAAACGCGCATTTGAATGTTATGGAGATTACGCGTAATAGGAAGTGAGAAGGGTTCTAAATACAATGTTGATTTAGACTTAATGTTGAGAACCTTGTGATTTAAAGTGGTTAACTCTAATAATCTAAGTTAACTAATCATGAAGTCGAATAGTAGTTTCGACGTATGAACTAAGTGAGATGGAATAGTCGTGAATAATTATGACTAATCTAACCATCTCGCGAATTATGATGATAGTTTGACGCTTGACGAGCTAGGTGAAAGCTTGGGAAGAAAACGGGTCAAACAAATCAAGAACGAAGAAAAAAGCATAATCCGGGTGCAAGGTAAGTATAGCTTACACTAGTCTTATATTTTAGAATATTCCCTTATCGTATTAGTTACGAATAGGACGAATACATAATTGAGGTATGATGTTCCGGCGTGTAAACGTACGGAACAAGATAGTCGAGTACGACAAGAAACTATGTTGATGGTTAAAAGGAGCTAAATTGGTAATTCGATCATTTTACGACAAATGGAAAAATGAAACTTTTGAATGGGTACCTTATAAGGTAAACCAAAACAAACAACAAGGGTAGAACGGTAAATTGGCCACGTGTTGACCATAACCATTGGTTTGAAAGGCAATATATGACGAAAGCTATGATAGGCTAAAAGGCGTTAAGAAACGATTAATAAATGAAATGACCGCACGGTGTGTACTGGAGCGAGTCATATAGATGAGACGGTATTAAACATCATCTCGCCAACATAATCGGTCACTTAGACCAAATGGGTCAAAAGGTGAAGATATCACCTTTTGACAATAATGACTAATGATCATTGTCGAGTTATATTATTTCAGGGGTAAATGTCAAATGGGTATTAGCAACGCTATGGATTAGCGGTTATAAAAGCAAGGTATTAAAAACGGGTCAAAATATTGATCCGCGCCAGGTATGTGAGAAAAAGCAACACTCATTTAGAATATGCGGTTCAATGAGTGTTAAAAAGAAGTCAAAATAAACATTTGGTTACTTGATAAGTAACCGAATGTTTTAAATAATGAATATTGCGTTTGGGAAGCTTAATGACTTTTCAAACAAAATCATAGGTTTAAAAAGGGATTATGGGTCAATTAGGCTTCCAAAAGTCCTTCATCGTAAATGATTGGCTAAACGGACTAAAACGCCCTTATAAGCAAAGTTGGACAAACGACCTTTAAAGGTAGTTTTGAAACAAATTTTATGATTAAATAAATAATTGGAATAAGTGTAAGAAGCGAAAGATGAAATTCTTCGGTAAAATGACTCTATATGAGTCTTTGTCGGAAATTAGCAATCCGACGAGAGAAACTCGGATTATATAGATCACCTCATTAAGTCCACCACAATTATGGTTGTGGTGGAAGATTACTCGGTAAGAAATGTTGTATAATAATGTAAGAAACGGACGAAAGCGTTTCATGCTCAAAATATGTTTAAACACCCTTAACGGGTCAAAACACGCAAATGAGCATAAACGGTTTATGATACGTAAGAAACCCGTGACTTGAACCTAATATGACGGGAATTATTGAAATTATGAATATCATGGGAATAAGGATCAAATAAACAGGTTCGTTTGACAAAATCGCGAACGGGTCGAAATTTGGTATAAAGGGGTAATAAGCCGAAGACTTAAAAGTCTTAAATTTTGTTAAGCCGAATGTCGGATTTTTACTCCAAATGATGGAGAGTCAAGTTACAAACACGTAGGAAGAAACGGTAGGCCAAACGGATAAGCGGGTTGAAAGATACGGGAGATTTCGTATCAAATTACGGCAAAAATGGAAAGCTAGATGCAGGGTCCACCGTAAATTACGGTTCCACCGTAATTTACGGTGGAGTTGAAAACTGTTACGGCAGCCCCCTACTGGTTTACGGTAGGGGCATGCCAAACCTGAGGTCACCGTAAATTACGGTCCCACCGTAATTTACGGTGGAGGCCAGGTTGAAAATTTTGTTTTTGTTATCTATTGTTTCTCGGACTCGTTTAGACACGTTTTAAGTCCTGTATGACTAAAGCATTTCATGTTTATGAAATGTAGGTACACCTTGGATGCCGGAAGACGATCAAGCTCAACGAAGAACCGAACACGATAAAGACATACGCTTCCGCACTTTGAAACATTGTAAATTTTAAACGACGAACCCGATCACGTTATGAAGAATAACTTGTGATTTGTAAAAGTTTTAATAAACCCGTATCTCCAAATGTTTACGAAATCTTAATTACATGATTGCTTAACGTAAAATTTACGTTAAACCTTGATTTATAAGAAAGGGTGTTACATCAAGTGTTTACAAATTACTAAAACAAAATGGATTAACGCGGAAGCTTTGTTTGGTGTGTTCGGTTCTTGAGAGTTTCTTGATCGCCATCCGGATTTAGTCCGTCGTCACCTACGGTCAAAACCATCTAAAAGATTAGTTTTGACACCTTAAAAACAAGTATGATTAAGTTCCATGTTCAAACAATGAAAAAATAACAAAATTCCAACGTTTTGGGGTGGACGCGCTGCGCGACGGAGATGGGGGTCAGCCGTCGCGGCCCGCCACCGCCGTGGCGTCGCGCGACAGTGAACTGGTTTGGCCGTGGCGTAGCGCTACGGTGAGTTTTTGACAGAATGTTTGTTGGCTGGAGCTGCAAATCAGCCCAGCACCATTTTTATCAAATCTAAACTTTAAATCGACATAACTTTTGACTCGGGCGTCCGTTTTAGCCGATTCTTTTTCCCACACGACCGTAACTAAATTACGGACCCGTTTATCAACACAATTTACATAAATTTTTAGTTTAAAAATGGTTGGCCTTTATTTTGGCTCTTTATTTATTCGACCCGTTTGTCTACAAGTTCAACAACTTGTTTTATTGTCATCTCATGTCTACGACCGATTTACCTAATCCCAGGTTTACCCACTATATCGTTTCGCTCCCTTCAAGAGGGACATTTACGCAGTAATCATCATGCTTGTTTTCCAAGGATTTAAACATGCTTTTCTAGAACATTTGACAAGTAAAATTCAGAACTTTAATCCCTCTACAAGGGTTCATGTTTTTGCAACAAGTTAGTGTGTCTGCTTCACGGCTTACGCTTTGTTTATAACCAACCAACAACTGATGGTCATTGACTTGGCCACAGGTTTTGCGCTCGGAATCAATTCGATTCCGAACTGTACCTCTCGTTCTGGTGGTATTCCCGGCAAATCTTCCGGGAACACATCTCCATAGTCACGTACCACCGGTACGTCTCCGATTTTTGGGGACTCTTTCTCCGACTCACTTGCGTATACAATATATGCTTTGCATCCATGTTTCATAGGTCGGTGAGCCTCTAGCATTGTACATACCACAGGGTTACCCCCTTTTTCACCGTATATGGTAACATGCTTTCCGCTAGGAGACGTCAATTTTATCTCCTTGCGGAAACATGCCACCTTTGCGTGGTATCGGGACAGCCAGTCCATACCCACGATCACTTGAAATTCTCCCATCGACATCGGGATCAACTCTATTGAGTGCTCTTCGTCATCGATGCTCAATTTGCAATTTTGGTATACATCGCAAACAATAAAACTCTTGGTATTACCTATCTCTACTTCTAAGGGCATAGGTAACTTAGTTAGAACAAACGAAGGATGTCGAATAAACCCATATGAAATAAAGGATTTATTCGCACCCGTATCAAATAACACATGTGCAGGAATCGAGTTTACAGCAAATATACCTGAAACCACTTCGGGTTCTACTTTTGCTTCTGCGGCAGTTAAGTGAAAAGATCTAGCCTTTGCTTTCGGGGCTTCACCCATCGTGTCTTGCCCATCTTTCTTTCCCACTAGCTCCGGGCATTCTGACTTCTTGTGGCCCGATTGGTAGCAATTGTAGCAAACTGTCACTTTATCCGGGCATGATGAAGCCATATGCCCCGTTTTCCGACATATGGGGCAAGGTTTATCTTTAAAGCGACACTCGCCTTTATGACCCTTTCCACATATTTTGCAAATTGGCGACCCGCCTTTTGCGTCTGATTTCTTCCCTGTTTCGTTCGTTCGCGCTTTCTTAGTAGGGCTTGGATTAACATCATGTGCCCTTCGTTCGCCCCGTTCAACTTGCTTCTTCAATTCAATCTCCTGTTCCCGAGCAACATTTATGATCTCGGTAAGGGTCTCATATTTTGAAGGAGTCATAAACTCCCTATACTCGGCGCTCAACATATTGTAGTAATAATATATCTTCTGTTCTTCATTTGTCACCAATTCGTCACAAAACTTCATCTTATCCATAAACATTCCCGTGATTTTGTCTATGGACTCACCCTTGTGCCTAAGTTGCATGAACTTTTCTTTGATTCGATTAATGATCGCCTTGGGACTGTGATGTTTAAGAAATGGCGTCTTAGATTCTTCCCATGTCATGGCCTTAGCCGCTTCACTTCCAATTTCTTTCTTTTTGTTATCCCACCAGTCTTTCGCTTTACCCCTTAATTGACCCGTACCATAGGCTACGTAGTCATCTATATCACAATGGGTCCTTTCAAATACTCCCTCGATATCGCTTAGACATCCTTGGCATACTATTGGGTCAACCTCCCCATTATAAACTGGCGGTTTACACGCCATGAACTCTTTGTATGAACAAGGCTTTCGTCCTCCAGACTTTTCCTTCGCTAAATAGGCATTATCTTCCAATTTCTTGATTCTCTCATCCACTACCGATAGTACCGTGTTTTGGATCTTATAAATAAAACCGGACAAACTATTTTCGATTGCCTTTCCAACTTCCTCGGCAATCAATTCTCTCATTTGCTCGGTGACTCTTGGCACCGCATCGTCGTTACCTCCATCCGTCATCTTTAATACTGAAATGTTTACATTAACCGTTAAACATTTAATTTATAACATATGATTTACTTGCTTCGGTTTAGTCAAGTCCGTAACTTGCTCTGACCGTTCTTGTTTAATGCACATCCCGTGTTTGAGTGTGTTAACACAATCTTTTCGTGCATGTCAATTCATGATTCATTTCTATATTTACTAAGTCTACTTAAAACAGTTAACTCTTACTGGATGTTTGATCAAGCTTGAACCGAACACACTTTATTGACAACCTTGAGCTCTGATTACCAACTTGTAAGACCCATCTTAAAATAACAGAATTAATAATATATAACACGCATTTGGTACTAATATTTCGAAGTTTCAAAAACTTTCTTGGTTTTAAGATCATACATGATCAAAATATTCAAGTCATCATCCTACTAGATAAACTTTCAAACATAATATCAAGTGTTTACAAATTACTAAAACAAAATGGATTACACGGTAGCTTTGTTTTGTGTGTTTGGTTCTTGAGAGTTTCTTGATCGCCATCTGGATTTAGTCCGTCGTCACCTACGGTCAAAACCATGTAAAAGATTAGTTTTGACACCTTAAAAACAAGTATGATTAAGTTCCATGTTCAAACAATGCAAAAACAACAAAATTCCAACGTTTTGCAGTGGTCGCGTCGCGCGACGGAGATGGGGGTCAGCCGTCGTGGCCCGCCACCGCCGTGGCATCACGCGACGGTGAACCGGTTTGGTCGTGGCGTAGCGCTATGGTGAGTTTTTGACAGAATGTTTGTTGGCTGGAGCTGCAAATCAGCCCAGCACCATTTTTATCAAATCGAAACTTTAAATCGACATAACTTTTGACTCGGGCGTCCGTTTTAGCCGATTCTTTTTCCCACGCGACCGTAATTAAATTACGGACCCGTTTATCAACACAATTTACATAAATTTTCAGTTTAAAAACGGTTGGCCTTTATTTTGGCTCTTTATTTATTCGACCCGTTTGTCTACAAGTTCAACAACTTGTTTTATTGTCATCTCATGTCTACGACCGATTTACCCAATCCCGGGTTTACCCAGTATATCGTTTCGCTCCCTTCAAAAGGGAAACTTACGCAGTAATCATCATGCTTGTTTTCTAAGGATTTAAACATGCTTTTCTAGAACATTTGACAAGTAAAATTCATAACTTTAATCCCTCTACAAGGGTTCATGTTTTTGCAGCAAGTTAGCGTGTCCGCTTCACGGCTTACGCTTTGTTTATAACCAACCAACAAGTGCTGGTCATTGACTTTGACGTTTACAATTCAACTTGTTTTGACCCGTCTGGATGCCGAATGGAAACCACCATTTCAAAACATTCCAAACTCTATTTCTAACGCATGTTTTTTACCCGTTTTATTTGTCTATGGCACCTCGTCACTTCCATGACTTAACGGGTTTTCTCTTTTGCCAAATTTCAATATAAAAAACTGAACTAATAATTAAACATAATGTAACGAAACCATAGGTCGCGTACCTTTAGAGCGCACCCTTTATGCGTGTATCACCTCCGGCTTGTCCACTTGACGATCCAGATTCTTTACCTAAGAGTCCCATTCACAACCAATTTAGAACTCTTTTATAATCAATTACGGACAATTCATTATGATATTCAAATCTGCGTTTGAGTCCGATCTTTAACATTTTATTCCTCACTTAGGCGTTTTAACAAACACCTAGCGGGTCAGATTTTTACATAATTTTTATTAGGTTCTTGACATGTTATTTTCATCTACATTCACTTCAATTAGGCAATTTACACAAATTTTCAGCATCAATAATACTGAATTTAACACATAAATTCAGTTTTCACTATAATAGTAATCATAATCCTAGTGTTTATCTAGTTTCTACAATTTCATCAATCACCTACAATGGTGATTATAATCTCCACAATTATCATACAATATTTTAACAAGAATTCATCTAGGGTTTATCCCTAGACATCATGTTACTTCTAATTTCACTTATACAACACATATCCAAGCTCAATTTTCGTTTTTCTTAATTAACCTAGAATTGAAAATGAATCAAAATATCAAAATTTTGCATACCTTATGATCCCTTCAACGAGGTGATCATGAATTTATGCTTGGAAATCGATTTAGACCAGATTTAAGCCTTCAATTTGCGAGTTTAATGCAAGTTAGGGTTTGATGGAGAAGTCTGGTTCGCCCCCTGTATTTGAGATCGACCACACACACACACACACTAAGTGTGTGTTTGGTGTTAATTATCCATTTTAATCTTTCATGTTTCAAAATTGGTAACTTAAGCCCCTAAGTTTTAATTTACTTGAAGTTTAGGTGTTTAACCTTATTAAATGCCACTTCTAGACTCATAACTAACTGGGTTGTCGATTCCTAGTTAGTTGGTTCTTGTTTGATCATTACTTTATAAATCAGATTTGAAGTTTTATAAATTCCGGGGTGTTACACGACCCATGCCTCGCGCCGATCGAGAAGGCTTAAATAGTTCAAAAATAACAGAAATCTATTAAGCAAAAGGATTTGATCCGATCCGACCATAAAAAGCATAAACGATTCAAACAAGAAAGAACAAACTTATAAAAGTTCCTGCTATGATCCGGTCAACCTGGACGACCCGACAAAAAATTGGCTAAATAGCGAAAGTTTGGACGCAAACTAAAGCTAAAAAGCCAGGCATAAATACTGTCACCAAATATACGATTCCATAGAAATTAAAGGAAGGTGTTCAACAGAGTCATAAGCAGAAAATTAGATTGTACGATTACATGCCATAGTAAAAAATCAGTGTTGTAAAAGTCGCTAGGCGGTCCCTAGTCGGCCGACTGGGGAGTTGGGAGTAATCGGAGTACTCGGAGAGTACTCGGGGAGTACGCGGACATGGTAACTATAAAGAAAATTAATTGTTATATATTATATATATGTTAAAATAATCATAATTCATGTTAACCGAGTATAATTTAAAATGAAACATGTTTAAAGTTCAAATATTATGAATACAAGTCCGACTAGTCTGATTACAAGGTCGAGTAGTCCGAGTACAAGGCCGAGTAGGCCGATGTTGACCGTGACCGATTTTGACTAATTAAAAGTCAACAAACCACGTTGACCGCCTAGACCGACTAGGCCGACTTTTTCCGACTACGTCCGACTAGGCGCCGAGTTTGACCGAGGCCGAGTAATTGAGTCCGCCTAGGAGGAAGTCGCCTCGGAGGGGTTCCGAGGACCAAGTACTCGCCGAGTACTCGGCCTTGGAATCCGACTTTTACAACACTGGTAAAAATAAAATATTGTACGATTACAGTAACAAACACAAGGATTTTTAATCCTCCTTGATGATGGGGAGTTCGCTCCTCTGCTTTATAACAGATAGAGGCTCGTTCACCAAATCTGAAACTTTGTCAAGGACCGATATATGAAAGTCATCAAAGGCTTTGATCGCGACATCCATTGCATCCTTGGCTCCCTCATCATACCCGAGAACCTCCTCAGCAGAACGAGTTGAATCTCTAGCAGCCTGAAAACCTTGCTTAATCGCCTCGTTCACACCAACCGCATTAACGCTATTCACCAGGTCCGCGACTACCTTCTCTAGTTCGGGGCTTTGGTGGACCAATTTCACAACCCAGGCCACTCTGTCCGTTAAAAACCATTGTTTGGTAAGAAGAAGCTCCGACGAAAGGCCATATAGTTTGACCATCTCTTTGTCATACCGGGTCAGCATATCTTTCATATCCGAAACCGAGTTCAGATGCGACTCCACGGCTCTGTCACGGGCTCTTTCGAGTTCAACTGTCACGGACTCTTTCGAGTTCAACTTTATCTAAACAAAGAAACAAAGGACTTAAAAAGGAACCAAGAAAGCAAAACAATAAAGGACGTTTAAAACGTACCATTAATCAAACGATGATGCTCGGCCAGAAGTTGATCGTAGGAAGATTGCATCTCCTTCAGCTCTGCTTTACTTCTCTCTTCAACATTAGACAACCTTTTCTCTAACCCCCCAAACTTTAGTTTCATATCCTCCAAATCATGGACTGCCTTGTCACGAGCCTCGTAGGCAGCCGCAGCTGAAGCTTGTGAAGCTTTGCTGACTCCCTTCGCCTCCGAAATTTGCTCCTTCAAACGATCCACTTAAGATCGAAGAGATGAAGCTCCTGCTTGGTTTTCGAGCGGGCATTGTCCTCATTCTTCAAGGAAGCAACCTCACGTTCAAACCTATGACAATTCGACTCCGACTCAATCCAACGTTTATAAGTTTCGACCACCAGAGAATTGGATTGAGTCGGGTTCAGCATTAGAGCGTTCCCGAGCTCGGGACCGCTCATTTTTCTATAATACGCATGCTCAGCAGGAGTCCCAAGATGGAACAAAGCCATCTTTGCAGTCAGAGCATCCATGATCCTATCCTTGTTCGCCAACAACCAATCAGGAACATATTTCTCCAGAGCATGGGCAGAGTCCACATCCACAGCTTCGCCTGAACTTAGCTCCCGACATATAAAAACAGCTTCAGTTTCATACCACAAAGGGGATGAAGAGGCACTATCCCCACCATCAATCGGTTGAGGACTTGGCCTTGAAACGTTAGAAGCGACCCCGTTCGTAGGCTTACCCGAAGGAGATGGTTCAATTTTCTTGAAGGACAAGGGATCAGGCATGTGGATGTCCTCAATCACCTTGGTAGTTGGCCCTCCGAAGGATATCGGGCTCGGTGGAAGATTGACCGGTTGGTCCCTTGGAGTCCTGCCACCGTGAAGATGAGCATCTAGGTTCGCCAGTAAACCTTCGGCGGTAGAGAACCCAGTGACTTGATCGACTTCATCTTCCTCCAACTCTATGGTTTTAAAATCTAACTTCTTCTTCTTCAGTTTCTTCGGATTCGGATCAGGCTTGGGGAAAATGTTTCGTTCTCTCTTCAAGCTAACCTGAGGGCGCGCCTCAGCACCATCATTATCACCTTCGTCTTCTTCTTCTTCAGCATTCACTCCTTCATCCTCAACAGAGAGGTGCTCCGAACCATATAGAACAATCTTGGAACCGGATCCCTTTGCTTCGCTCGAACCCGTCCTCTTTCCTTCGTCACCACCAGCCACTGCCGCCACTTGAACCGAAACCAAATTCACCGTCCGTGTCGAAGGAGCTGAGCCCGACCCCCCTTGGCCAGCCGAACCTCCTTGATCAACCGGGACCGTTGGCTCTCTGATTGGATAAAGATTCTCTTGCACAACACTCAGATACGACGGATCGCCTTTCGGTGTCTTCGTGGCTCGAACATCAAGTTCGGTGGAATCAAAGGATTTCAATCTCAGGGCGTCTTTCAAACCCATAACTACACAAAACAAACGAACAATAATACTCATGGTCTCGCATGAACGAAGCATGCAGTATACAAAAAATATATATAAAAAAGTAAACAATACGATAAACATTATCTCTAGTTAAAAACATAACTAACCCTCTCCATTCCATTTAAGGGTAGGATACCATTCCGGTTCGGACCAGATCGTGCTTATCCGTCCCATGACTAGAATGTGTTCCCGGTATGTTTGAACTCCCCCGGCCTCCCTGATCAAAGCCGCATATAAGTTTTTATCAAACACGAAGTCCTCAGGAAGAGGATCTGGAAGACGGGACTTTTTTAGTCTCCACGTTATCTCGGACGGAATGCACCGGACGCCTATCAGAAAAAAGCGGTCTTTCCAATCTTTCAAACTGGAGGTGATCCACGTATAACAACAGGCATTTTTCTTCCTAACTCCGAAAGTGTACCAGCTACCGGACCGATTCAACTTATAGAAAGCCCAGAACACATCCAAATCCGGGTCGGAGTCCAAACAGAAGAACCTCAACCAAGAACTTCGTCAAGGGAAGACGATAGTTGCAGTAGTCGAACATGTGGGTGTAAACACCGATCTTCCCTGGAACAAAAGGGTAAATGGCCGTATATTTTTTGGGAAGAACAGGATTTAAAGAAGCAGGAATGGCATACTGTTCCACATACCATTTCAGGTCGTTTTTATTCAAAATATTAAAGCAACCGGACAAGTTACTCGTGTTGGCCATGATTAAAAGAAAACACAAACCTGCTTGATGAACAATGTTTCGTCTTTAGAGAAAAAGGGGAGGAAGACGGTGAAGTAAAAAGATAAAAGTAAAAGCTATTTTCTCCTTTTTATAAAGACTTACACCGCCTCAAAAATAGCCAATCAGGTGTTGACACGTCAGGGTACGTGACGCATATCAAAAGTCGCATCGATTAGAGTAAAGATAGGATAACCGACGGTCACCAAACAAAAGTCACCGCCAGAATTCAAATATCAAAAATCTGCAAAACCTACGCCAAAACAAAAGCGCCGAATCGCCAAAACTTCGCCATTTAGTTCGAAGCTTTTGCTGAACAAACGCTACGAACAAGGGGGACTTGCTGAGGATACGTCCTTGGTCGGACAGAATGCCCAACAAACATAGAGCCGAACCGAAAGCTCAAAGGGTCAGTTCGTACCTAATGCCATAGACTGAACGATCTGACACACTGATCCGTCGTAACTAACTGGGGCCCATAGCTTTAACTACCTGACAATGACTGGTCCGACCCTAACTAACTTGCCACGTCAGCATACCCCAAATGTATAAATACCCCGCCAAGACCTCTCACCAAGGGTAATCGCGACTTTCTCTCTCTAAACTCTCCTCTCTCTCTCTCCCTGACCTATTTTCTCCTCACAAATACTTATTCCCACGCCCGAGCTTGGTCACAGAGAGGCCCCCCTCCCTGTGACGAGGCTAACGGTGTGTTTCTTTCCTTGTGATCTTGCAGGTTCTAGCCAAGGTCATCTGAAGCTCTGCTCATACCAGGTCAGACTAACTGGTTTTGAGTCTTTACCAAGGTACAAGACTCCACTCATCTATTCCACTTAAGTGTTCCATTGGTGGGGTTTGGAAGAGCATAGTCAGCATAGGAAGATCTTCGAGCAATCAAAGGTTGGATGTGTATAACAGATTGAAGGTGAAACTGGGCCGGGGCGACAAGACACACTTTGGCTAGATAAATGGGTTGGTAACACGTTACTGAAGGAGCTATTCCCAAATTTGTTTGCTTTGAAGTCTAATTAATGGGGTACAGTAGAACAGAAATATCAACAGGAGGCAGACACTATCTCGTGGGTTTGGAACAGTGTCAACGAACTGCCGAACTCCGCTGTGGTTGACGATTGGAACAATTGCAAAAGGTTGCTGGAAAATCAGGTAATTTGCACAGGGTCTGATGTTTGGATGTGGGTTTCGGGTCAATTGCTGACACCGTTTTAGGTTACTGAACTGAGGAACGAACTGGATTACATACCTCCTATACCGGAAACAAAATCACTGATGTGGGTCAACTGGTTCCAAAGAAAATTAATTGTTTCCTGTGGCGGGGTGTGCTGGATAGAATTCCCACGAGAGAGGCGCAACTCAGGAGGAGGGTGCCACTGCCCTCGGACAAATGTGTCATGTGCAATCAGGCATTAGAGACTGCGGATCACATGTTGATGTCATGCGAAATAGCTCAACAAGTGTGGCTTGCAGTTTCTCTTTGGATAAAAACTACACTTCCGAGGTACCTTGTGAGTGTCGTAGAGCTGCTGGAGTTTTTTGGAAATTCGCGAGTAACAGACCATAAGAAAAAGGCGGTGTATACAATATTGGCGGTTGTTTGTTGGTCTCAATGGAGAGCCCAGAATGACACAATTTTTAACAACAAAATCACTCAGGTGTCGAAGCATCAAGGCATTATCATTTTTATGGGTTAGCTCAAGGGCAGTCTAACTGAAACTGGAATGGAATCATTGGCGCGAGTTTAGTACGTTTTGATAGATTTGTGCTCTATTGTTTCTGTCTTCTTTTCTCTTTCCTGTACTGTACAACACACTTGAGTAGCTTGCTTAAGTTTTTTCTCTTTATAAATTGCCGCCTTTCAAAAAAACAACTAGATCAATGATTGAGAAAACTGAAAGTGACATATTTTTAATACGTGTTTCAAATAATAATTGAAAGCATGCAAATGATAAATCTAGTAAGTCATAAGCTACTAGGAAATGTGCCCGGGCACGTTGCGGCGTGTGTACATTGGGTGATACCTGGTTGCATGGAATGTCTGTTGACTACGTTTATTTTGAGTCTTAGGTCTAGAAAGGTTATACGGAGTTGAAAATCAGAAATTAGGGTTTAGAATGTTAATTTCGCTCATGATGACATGTGTGTCATCATAAGCGAAATCTGTTATATAGGTTTCGCTTATATGTACATGTTTAGATAGGTATTTCGCTTATGTGTACATATAGGTTAGAGATTTCGCTTATAGGGTCATTAGGGTTTCGCTCATAAGGTTTTAGGGGGTTTCGCTGATATGTCACATGGAGTTTCGCTCATATGGTTTGTCATATGAGCGAAATCAGCTGGGCTATAAATACCCTGATGTGTGACTTCATTTAAAACTTGGAGCGAAATCTGGTCATGCTTGTGGTAACTAAACTCTGTCAAAATCAATTCAGAAAGCATCAATAGAGAAGGAATTAAAGAGGAAAAGCTGTTGTTACTTTGTGTACATTGATTCCGCCTTTATACGCAAAGATGAACTACCTTGACTGACTTTTCAGGGTCGCAAACCGGTCCAACAAGTGGTATCAGAGCTCAGGACGAGGAGTTCACACTACTACAGCTTGATTCTACCAGATTCTCTTACTTCTACTCACTTTCTCTCATACTTTTTCGATTTGAACTGGTTCCTACGGTTGAAATGGCCTGAATTTTGAATATAACGTGTAAAACATAGTAATATCAAACCCTAGAAAGAATCAGGTTAAGATACAACTTAAAAATGGTAAAAATCAGCTAAAAACCTAATTTCGCTTTTACGGACATCGTAGGATTTGGCTTGATTTCGATGATAAAGACTTGTAATTGACTATTTCGCTTATAGATACATCTAATTTCACTCATAGGGACACAAGTTGGTAATTTCGCTGATAAGGACACTGATTTCGCTTATCAGTCAGTTACTGATTTCGCTTTTGTGTCATCACATCTGATTTCGCTTATTTGTCATAATCAGACATTGATTTGATTTCGCTCGAGTGTTCATCGTGATTTTGCTCATAGGTGATTTTGTTTGATTGTACAAAACTTGGTTAAAATGTTTGATGAACAAGAAAACAAGAATCTTGAAAATTTAAATAATTGGTCTTGTGAATCTTGGTGTGAGATGAGATATGGTAAGGATGTTTATGTTAAAAGATTCGAAATTTTTTTATGTATGAAGAATGAATCAGTGGAGAAGTTGAAAGAAAGGTTTTATGAGCTAATCATCAAGTTAGAAAAACATAAGATATATCATTCAAATGATGAAAGAATTTTAAAATTTGTTAATGCTTTACCTTTGGAATGGGATAATTTCGTGAATAACCAAAAACGGAATTCTAGTTTATCACACTATGATTTAAGAAGTTTCATCAATACAATTACAAATCATAGGCTTTATGAAGATTCAAGTAAAAGGAAGTTATTGGATGAAATAAAAAAAGAATTAAAAAAGATAGATTTGGATGTAATCGTTGAAATGAGAAAACGAATCACTGTGTGTCTTGCAGCAAAAAATGATATGAGATATGATATTAAGAGGGGTTGTTATATTGATGAAAATATGAATCCTCTTGATTTTGTTAAAATTTTCTGTGCAGGAACATACAAGATGGAAACAAAGAAAGAAGCTGATGATGGAGAGATAAATGGAAAATGCTCGAAATGCGAAAAATCAGAAACAGACAATGTCAAACTTCTGAAGAATGTAGAGAGTTTAACATTGAAAATCAAAAGCTTGAAGGATGAGAAAGAATCTGATAATAAACAGATTCTTGAAATGCGAGAAATTTGTGAGAGATTGAAGTCTGAAAATGTCAAACTGCTTAGTGATGTGAACAGTTTGATAGCAGAAAACAAAATTTTAAAAGAAAAAATTGAAAATTTTGAACATGAAAAATTAAAATTTGAAAAAGATTTTCAAAGTCAAATGAAGATTTTAGAAGATGAAAAATCTGTTATTTTTCAGAATAATCTTGAAAAACAAATTGAAATAAATTCTCATCTTCAGAAAATCATTCGGCTTGAAAATGAAGCTGAAATTGCAAGGAACAAAATTGATGAGCTTGAAAAGAAATTGAAAGGTTTTGTGAATTCTACATCACATGTCTGTCCAAAACCGATCAATTCTGTTCCAATAAGTGACAATGTCAAAAATTTTGACAAAGTCAAAATTGAAGATTGTGATGATAAATCTGATGATGAAAAAGAAAAAGAAGAAAAAAGAAAAACATTTTTGAAATTAAATGAAATGTTTAAAAATATTGTTTTACATTCTACTGAGAAAGGTGAATGCTCAACGCAAAAACCTGTAAAGAAGAATGTGGAACAGAAACAAAAAGATAATAAATCGAAAAATTTTCAAAAAGAAAATAAAAGCTCATCAGATAAATCATCCAATCATTATAAAAAATCACAAAAATTTAAAAATGAAAACTCACAAAATGTTGGTAATAAGTGGTGCAGGTTTGACCACAGTGCTTCATAGCTAAAACCAGTTTTCAAGAAGAGTGATGATTACCACAAAGCCAGACAATGTTATGATCTAAGCATATGGTGTGAAGGTGGTGAATGGTACGATAACAGAGTGTGCTACACCTGTGGTGTGAGAGGACACATTGCTGTTAACTGCCAGAATTGGAGTTATGAGACAAGAAGATGCTATAATTGTCAAATCAGAGGTCATATTGCCAGAGATTGCCCAAGGACATCAAATGAAAGATTGAGGGTTAATTCTCAGAAATTGACAAAGAAGCCAGTCAACGTCAAGCCCCATGAACAGAAGGTTCTAAAACCTAAAGTTCAAGATCAGACAATTCAAGAAAAGAAAGTTAAACTTTCACAGGGGCAGAAAGACAGACTGCGAAAGAAAAGGAAGAAGGCGAGAGAGTATCTAGAGAAGATTTTGTCCTCGGGTTCACCGGACAGATTGAATAAAAGTTCTGATGAATCAATTCACTCGACTGCAAAGCCAAGTAAATTGAATTATTCAGATGCAAATCTGAGGATAAAAGAGAAAAAGGAGAAAAAGAAAGTTGTCGGCGATGAATCTGGCTCATCAAAGTCAGACAAGCCACATTCAGGCAATGATTCTGGTTCCTTAAAGCCAGAAGAGCCGGTAGTTGAGGTAAAATCTGAGAATTCAGGTTTAAGAATGGATGATGCAAATTTTCCATCATTGTTGAACAAGAATTCAAAATCACCCAAGGCTGGTCAGGCTTGGGTGAATCTTTTCAAATAGAAAAACCTGACTTGCCTGAGTTTCCAGGTTGGTAAGCGTGGAACATGAATCGGCATCTTTCTTGAGAAATTTCACTCTGGTGATTTTTCGCTTTACATGTGGTAAATCAGGGACATTAAGTTGTACTTGATTTCCTACAAGTGTTTGTGTTGATAGAATCTTGAACTGTTAAATTTTTCAAAATGGTTAATGGAGAACAAAGTGATGAAGTAATCCCCTGACCAACAAGTGGTTTGTTAATTTAACAAAACTAATTTTCCGAAAGAAACATTTGATTAAAACACACTTAAGTGTTTTGAAATCACAATGGGAAAATAGTTTGTTGTCAGGGGGAGTTCTGATTGTTTATGCCAAGTGGATGGCGAATTGAAGTAATTCGATATCGGTTGTCAGTTTGTTTTCAAATTTTCCTTGAAAATCAAAATTGAAACATATTTTGATTTTAGGGGGAGAAAATTTTTGCTAAAAATAGAAAATTTGAAAATGCCAAAAACATTGAAAAAGCAAAAATGAGTTTTGTTGTGAAAAAGAGGAAATGATAGTAAATTAGTGAACTATCACAGCATGCTAAAGATATGAAATGTCAAATGTGATAAAGGCTTCACTGATGATGTGTCGATAGGTTTTCGCACATTTAGTAGATTTATTCGGGATATAAACCTAAAATTTCAAACTTGTGAAATTCGTGGGGAACACTACTTGGATATATAGGTAACCCCTGAAATTTCGTTTGAAAGGTCTCGTATTCTGATATACTAGGTTTTTATACTCAATGATGTCTGGGGTATTATTCCGGGACTTCTGCTGAATGGAAGTTCTGACCTAGTCCTTGGATAATACTTTCCACAAATGCTTGAAACATAGCATAAACCCTCAGCATGCAGATGAAACAATAAAATTGATAGTCGCTGCTGTTGTAGCTAAAAGATCCTCTAAAGGGGACATACCGTAAAGTCGAAGCTGATATCTCTCTGCGCATACGGAAGTATCCACCTGAGATCCCTCGGCCCTCACATTACCTAATTTATGTACAGATATCATTGTAGTATACTCACCTGTAAGACTGAATATTGGGATTCTGGATACGGGAGTATATTCAAGAGGTGGGACACATGAATGAGCTAAGTTCACAAGACATCTAAATCGTATCCTGAGTAAATTGAAATTTGTGTGAGGATTTAAGATGGATCAGTATATCGACAATCAAGGTGAATCGTTTAGAACTTAAATTGATCAAAGCTTAACGGTGCTAGTGATTTGTCTCATAAACTGATATGATCCTCTTACACAAACTCACAAAAATATTGTTTGTATATATTTGTTTACTGCATTTCATTCTAAAACAAAAATCCAAAAAGATTTTCGGAATGTTTTAGCATAAAATTTTGAAAATTCAAAAAGATTTTCGACAACTGATGTTGAAGAGCTGATATTCAAAATTCGAGTGTTAAATATGATGAACTACATTGGATTGGGAAAATATGTTGAAAACTTTGAATGTCATATACAAATGTTTTGAAAGATTGTGTGCTTAGTTAATCAAGGTCATTCATTTGAACTTGATGTAACTAGTATGTTTGTTGAATAAATGATGTCTACCAGTACGTTTATTAAATTCAATTGTGAAACTTATGTTGAGGTAGAGGATGTGCAGGGTAACAGGTTTTAAACTTCATTATTCCCACGGAAGCTAAATGTCAAAGCTTGAACCAGATCAAGACCTCAGATTCTAGCATATTGAAAGGGGGAGTCTGTGATAGGGGGAGTCTGAATCAAAGGTCAAAGGGAAGTCTGAAGATGAAGTCAGGACAAGATTTTGAACCTGTGAAGATAGAGTTTTTATGATGAAAAGACAGAGTTGGAGAAAAGACCAAGACTGAAGACTCGGAGCCGAAAACTTCGTCAACATCCAAGGGGGAGTCTGTTAGTGCATGGAATGTCTGTTGACTACGTTTATTTTGAGTCTTAGGTCTAGAAAGGTTATACGGAGTTGAAAATCAGAAATTAGGGTTTAGAATGTTAATTTCGCTCATGATGACATGTGTGTTATCATAAGCGAAATCTGTTATATAGGTTTCGCTTATATGTACATGTTTAGATAGGTATTTCGCTTATGTGTACATATAGGTTAGAGATTTCGCTTATAGGGTCATTAGGGTTTCGCTCATAAGGTTTTAGGGGGTTTCGCTGATATGTCACATGGGGTTTTGCTCATATGGTTTGTCATATGAGCGAAATCAGCTGGGCTATAAATACCCTGATGTGTGACTTCATTTAAAACTTGGAGCGAAATCTGGTCATGCTTGTGGTAACTAAACTCTGTCAAAATCAATTCAGAAAGCATCAATTGAGAAGGAATTAAAGAGGAAAAGCTGTTGTTACTTTGTGTACATTGATTCAGCCTTTATACGCAAAGATGAACTACCTTGACTGACTTTTCAGGGTCTCAAACCGGTCCAACACTTATAGATATTTTTTTATAAGATTTTTAAAGTTGCGATCCTTGCTTGTTGCTTTTACAGTTTTGTCGCCTTGTTGAAGCCAAAATGTTAATTCAGATGTTGATATCTTGGCCTTTCCAATCTTGTTGTTGAAGCCAAAATATTGTGCTGAAGCCAAAGCATTTGTTGTTGTTGTTTGTGTGGCACAAAAGAGATGGCTTTTATGAAGGCGCTAATTTTTTCACCTGGAAAATCAACAAGGATGCATCTTGGGTTTTTCCGACTTGGCAAAAATGTTACCTTCCCCATTATGCTTTTACTTTTTTGCTTGTTTTCCCGTTGTTTCATTGTCTGTGTAATGGTAAAGGGATGTTTACATTTAAAATTTAGATATATTTGCATGAGTGTAATCTATATACCTGGCGAATCTGGTGTTCTTCTTTTGGTAGTTGTTGTTTTAGGATATGGGGTTGCTGGGATTATGGCTGGTGGTACTCCGACTTTGTTCACGGCCTTTGAGTTATCTTGTTTCATTGAGATGTCCAAAACTACAGTTTTCCCTTGATGTTATAAATATTCGTGGGTATGATTCCGGATCTGTGTATCAATCCTTGACTACCATGTCGTAGCAAGATTTTTCCAGCATTTGTTCCATTGCTTCATTGAAGAAAATAGCCTTTGCTTCGTCACTTTCATCTTCCATAGTTGTGTTTACACAGTACCTAGTGATTGGAGTTCAATTGTTCTTTTAGTCATCTTTTCAAGTCATATAGAAATAGGTCATACCCAAAAAAACTGAAAAGGTAAGGAAAAATTCATAAGTAAAAACCGATAAGTAGATCTTTATACCCATAATCATTAGACAACTATGAAACGACGAAAAGAAACATAAGGATTTAGCCAATGTATTAATGACTCAACAAAGAGTTTCACCCAACTTATTTTTTCTAACCACTAAAAAGAGTCCAACAATCTAAGCCTAACAACAACATGAATCAAACAATTATACATGCCTTTTAGGAAAATACACAAAGTCCAAGAAGATTTAGCCTTATTATGAAAACTGGAACTTTCTTCTTCATTTTCACAGTTACCTATACCTTTCAACGATTTATAACCTATTTTTTCTGGCCGCTTACGCATTTTTAGAACTGAGACAAAGTTCAGCTCAAATATTAATAGAATCTGAAGACTTGGCTAAATGCAAAGATATCAACTGACAAATGACAATGCCTTTAAAATTCTAAGTATGCGATGATGATGTAGTCAAATAAAATCAACCATAGATACATGAAGTTCACTCAGCAATAAACTGACATCTTGTCTACACCCTTGTTTAAACGTTTATATAAAAGTATACATGATAATTCAACTTTAAAATAAACTAAATTAAAAAAAAAAAAAGTCAACTTCAAATGTGTTCCAACAGATAAATCTAACGTTGTCTACACCCTTGTTGATCTCAACTTTAAAATAAAACTGTTAATCTTAAACCTTGAAATTTTATATTAAATAAGTTAGAATGAAAAAAAAAGTTAAGGATTTTTAGCATCAAACTACGGAATGTTGAGTGAACCCTCTACAAACACAATATGCCAATTACTTAAATTATTTAACGATGATATCACATTATATACCAAACAAACAAAATAAATAGTGAATCTTTAGTTGAAAAGAAATTTGCTATCAACTAGTTCGTTGTAGATAATAATCTAATATTAAGAAACAATCAGTTGTTCCCCCTTTGGAAGCTAACAAGGTCATTTTATACATCTAAGCATGCGTATAGCTCTCTTTGTGCTTTATCTACACGCCCATCGTCCCCTCTACCTCCATACCGCCATCGCAACGTACTTAAAGAGCGGCATACCCGCCTCCGCTACCGTACCATCACCTCACTGTCTCTTTTATACTCTGCAGAACCTATCTCTCACAAAAAACTCATAACAAAATCGTCGGAAGACAACATCACCGCCATTACCGTTGTTATGCTTGCCGGAAGACCAGTTTCTTCTCCTCAGTCGTCTATGCTTGCCGGAGGCTCAAAAACCTAGATCTACACCGGATGTCACCCAACATTCGTTGTATTACACCGTGAACCTCGTCTCCGCTGCTCGGGTGTACAAACCAACACCACAACCATTGGCACCAAATTACTCAGTGAAACTCATATCAGATACAAAGTGAAAGCGCAATTCGTTTCACTTCCTTGGTTTATTTTATCTTATCATGTTTGATGAATTTTCGTGTTATAGCATAACTCATCAGACCTGTCTACAAACCCGTCTTCTGAGGCTTTGAAACACGGGTCATTGTGAATTTTAGAAATAATATAGGTGAGTAAGACTTAGCCATTCTAAATATATATATATATATATAAGCGTCGTTAGACTCAACAGAAGTGTAAGGAGAAGCACCCCTAAAAATTAGGAAAAAGATTAAAAAGAAATAGCTTGACTCGGTGTGAAATTTCATAGCATGGGCATGATTTTGAATGTTGAATACAGGGACTTGGTTGAAACAGCATTAGAGGAAGATGCACCTGGACTCCTAAAGGTAGTAATTGAAATTAACAGCTCGTGTATAGATAGATTTCTGGTTGTGAATTCATCCATATAAAACGAATTACATGAAAGTTTTACCAAATGGGTCAAAACCTCACAAAATGACATTTGTCTATGCTATCAACTATACTTATCATTATTTAGAGTCTTTATTATATGTTGTCTGCTGGACAACAACACTCAATTGTGTAAAAAGCAAATGAATGACATGAAAGTACCCTTATCCATATCGTAGTTTACAGACATTTATATATGTCGAGACATCCAACCAAAATTTTAGAAACATTTTGTCTTCAGTAAATAACAAACAAATACTCAAACAAAACCAAGCATACATGAATCAAGTTCATTCAGTTTAAAACTGACATAAGATGACCACACATGAAACCTAAACTCAGTTAAAAAACCCTAGACGGTGAATTAAAAGGAACGTGCTATGCAAAACTCACCTGAACAACAAATTAAAGGTCCCGGTAGCCAGCAAATTTAAAGCCCTATACACGATTTGAAATCCCAGAGGTAAAATCGTGCAAGCCATTGGTGGAATTTCTTATAGGGTTAGCTAAATTTGATGATTTCTTGATTTCTTATGCGTTGTAATCCTCTGAATGTTGCACTCAAGATTTCCGATTGTTATCATCTGAGGAAAAGATGAAAGAAAGCAATTAAAGATCATAGTAGAAGAGGAAAACACGTTGGTGGAGGCTGAGAGGGAAAAGGGTGAAGAAGGAGAGGAAGGTGGTCGGCGTTTTGATTAGCGTATTAGCCACCAGAATCGTTGCAGACGGTGGTGGTGGTGGTGCACTGGCGAGAAGACAAACAGATTTAACTAAATATGAAATTCTTGAGGGTTGTCGGTGGCAAAGGCCACCGACTTTCTCGTTTAAGATAGTATAAATATATAACATTTGTCTTTTTTAATTTAAATTTCTTTCAACTACACTTGATATTAGAAAAAAAAACCAACGGGCTCTGTTAGGGCTGTATAACTTATGAGTTTGGGTTTAGTCTAAAAAATTTCAGGTTAGTTTCGAATCAAACTTGCAAACATGTTTAGGCAAACAAGTGAAGTTTGTGTTAGCCTGAAAGTTTCGCTAATTGACATGTTTAGTTGTGAATGTGTGAATTCAAATATGGTATGTGGTTTAAAAGTTTTATAAGACCAACTATAATTGTTAATGCGAATGATCAGAATTGGATGTGGATTTATAAATGTTTTTTTTTAATGTTGAAATTGTGGATAATCGAATAAAGGTCTAGTTTTAATCTATGCAAGAAACGGATTTTTTGATTTTTTTTATAAATTCCCGAATCCGTATCCGAAATTTCGGATATTAATATTCACTATCAGAAATTTTCGGATATTCGAAAACCAGATAATCCGATCTTGAACAACCCTAACAAAAACTTATCAAGTTTAATATGAATTTATGTATGAAACAACGTCATACGCTAGCAAACATACATGAATTTTGCGATCACAAACATATTATTCTCTTAGGTGTAACACGTTAACAACAATAGCTAATTTTCGTCATTTTCTCTACATTCCTTTGAAAAATCTTTATATAAAGAAATGGGTTCCACATGTAAAGGGACAATGAATGAACTCCATATCGAACCAAATCGTAACGGAGCTATCGAATCTGGGTTAACTAAACGTAAAATTTCAATTTGTGTCTTCATTCTTGTTTTTCTATAACAAAATGTATTTTAAAGTACAAATTTATATTCATATGACAATTTTCATTGTAAACTATGGTTTTCTCTCTTTCTTTTCAACTTCATTGTTTGAGTGTTTCCTTAACTATGAACGCGCCGTGCAAATCAAGATAGAAAACTTGAGTCTAGCTCATTGAAAAAATTACAAACTTAAACTTGGCTCGTTTAATATGTATGTTTAACTTTCTTATTTCTATAAATATACAGATTTTTAGTTCTAATTTTAATTTTGTAAATAATATAATATATTATTTAGTTATTTATATGATTACTTTTGGTATGTACTATATAGTTAATATATTAAACAAAAATATCATATATAACAGACTTGCGAGATTAGTGAAGCTTGGTACGTAAAGCTTCCTTTCTTATACATGTTTATTTAAAGCTCGTGATCAATTTTTAGCCAAGCTCGTATAGATCTTTTGATAAATAATTAAATAGTCAGAATAAAAAAAAATCATGATGGTAGAAGAAGGCAGTATTTAACCATTGTTGTAAACTACAACTTCTATCGAATCACGATGGCAGAAGACGGAAATATTTAACCATTGCTGTAAGCTACAACTTCTATCGATATTTGATATTTGATGTGCGCATTATGTTGTTCACAAAGACTAGTAACTTTATAGCTAATAAGTGTCCGTGTTATACGAGGCATCCTAAAATACTTGTTAACACAAATAATTCTCTAACCATACCGGTCTTTTACCAATTCTTTTGGGGGTAACGTGCGTTAACACGATAGCCCTATGTGTTGTATACTACACTTTCAACCGTACTAGACCGTTAATAATCATAAATATTTACCAGACCATGCGACCAAGTCTTGAATCAAACACTTTAATTCCTTAGACCTTGAGCTCTGATTACCACTTGAAACACTCTATCCCATTTATACCGAATATCTGAAATGTTCATAGAATGAGGTCCTATATTTTTTTTAACATAGAACTGATACGTCTGGGTTAACTGATAACACAGACGAACCGACATAACTAATTTTACACTTAAAATACAAGCTAGAAATTATAATGCCTTAAGCTTGAAAACTTTGTCGTGCATGATCATGCTTCATCCTTCCATAATTATTTCCCAAGGGATAACGGTTTAATAGTGTTTGGTTCTTCATATGCCTGGTTGTTCGTCCGTCCGGTACCCGCCTTTGTAAAAGCCTAACAAAAACACTAAAAATAATTAGTGTTTGAGTTAAACGGTCAAACACTATTAAAACAACAAAGATAAAGAAGTTAAATTCTTTAGAGGTTTATTCCTCTACAATCCGATTCACATCCAATTCGGTTTGGTGTTTTACCCAACCGACCCGTTAAGGGACTTTAAGTATTCTAGCTCAAGTCTCCTATATCCCTTATCATGTTTCCCACATTTTCTCTCAACTACAACTGCAATTGTGGTTGGTTTCATTTAACAAAACATTAACTTTTCATTATTATCTTTTGGTATGGTGTTTTACCAAAAATGACCTGTTATGAGACCTTGAGCCAAAAGCCTACGCCTCCCACTTTTATGTTACCAAAAAGATCAACCTAACTTTAGGACTTATTATTAACCTACCCATAGGGGTAGTTTGCTAGCTTTATCACCCGGGACATTTTAGTCAATTTAGTCCATTTCCGCATAATGGATGTGCTTTGGCTTGAATGGTCGTTATACCTAAATACTAAATGTATTTCACTTGGGTTAATCTATTACCCAAATTTTCCCTATCCCTCTTTAGTCGAGCCATAAGCCCTTACCAAGAGGAGAACTAGAGGAAGAACCTAGTTCAGAAACTTACCCAAGAATTTCGCTACGGAAATTCCAACCGTGGGAAAAACCTAGGTTCTACCTCCGCACCTTATTGTAAGGCCTGCAAGAGGAAACATTCAGGAAGATGCTCCACCTACTGCAATTTCTGCAAGATACCAGGACATAAGGAAGAAGACTGTAGGAAGAAACCCAGTAATGGAGTATGCTTCAACTGTTGAGAAAAAGGGCATATTAAGCCGAACTGTCCGAAACTAGCTCCAGCCATGAACAACAAGACTATTAAGAACGCTAGAGCATTTGTTCTGACAGCCGATGAGGCCAAAATGATCCCGGACGTGATTGTCGGTACGTTTTTAGTTAATGATATTTTTGCTAAAGTATTATTTGACTCTGGTGCGAATCAAAGTTTTATTAATACTTCATTTTGCAAACTTCTCAATCAACCATTAACTAAACTTCCACATGAATGTTTAGTAGAGACCGCAAATGGAGAATCCATTAAGATCACTGAAATCTTGCAGGGAGCAAGAATAGAATTTTTAAATCAAAAGTTTATTGCAAATCTTTACCCAATGAATCTGACAGGATTTGATGTTGTATTAGGAATGGATTGGTTGATAGCTAATAAAGCCAGTATTCTATGTGATCAAAATTCAATACAAGTAAATTCAATAAAGGGTGAAAAGATCACAATTAAAGGAAATAAGTCATCTAGATCCACGAAATTCATCTCTGTGATGAAAACAACAAGTTATGTTAGGAAAGGTTCATTAGTGTATATGATTTCCATAATCATTAACACTAAAGGAAAGGAATTGAAAGATATTCCCGTAGTATCTCAATTTTCAGATGTGTTTCCCGAAGAGCAACCAGGATTACCGCCGGACAGGGAAGTCGAATTTAGAATTTACCTGCTACCAGGAACAACACCAATCGCCAAGGCACCTTACCATTTGGCACCAGCAGAAATGCAAGAGTTAAAGAAACAATTGGACGAACTTTTGGAAAAAGGATTCATACAGCCAAGTTCATTGCCGTGGGGAGCACCGATCTTGTTTGTCAAAAAGAAAGACGGGTCAATGCGTATGTGCATTGATTACCGAGAATTGAACAAGGTCATGATTAAGAATCGGTACCCATTACCGAGAATTGATGATCTGTTCGACCAACTGCAAGGAGCTCGATTCTTTTCTAAGATCGATTTATGCTCAGGATATCATCAATTAAAGGTACAGGAAGAGGACATTCCTATGACCGCTTTCAAAACAAGGTATGGCCATTATGAATTTACTGTCATGCCATTTTGTTTAACCAATGCCCTAGCCGCATTTATGGACATGATGAACCGAATATCTAAGCCATATTTGGACAAATTCATAATTGTCTTTATAGATGATATTCTCATTTACTCTAAGAATAAAGAGGAACATGCAGCGCATCTGCATGCACTGCTTACCTTATTAAGAAAACAAAAGCTTTATGCTAAATTTTCGAAATGTGAGTTTTGGTTAGAAGAAGTGCAATTTCTTGGACATTTAGTTAATCATGAAGGAATTCATGTGGATCCCACAAAGATCGAGGCAATTACTAAATGGAAAACCCCTGAATCACCAACGGAGGTTAGAAGTTTTCTAGGACTAGCCGGTTATTATAGAAGGTTTATCCGAGATTTTCTAGAATAGCCATTCCCTTAACTAAGCTAACCTGTAAATCTGTTAAGTTTGAATGGGGACCAAAACAAGAAGAAGCCTTTAGAATTCTTAAGCAAAGACTAACCAACGCACCCATACTAGCGTTACCAGAAGGAACTGAAGACTTTGTAGTCTATTGTAACGCTTCTAAGTTAGGTTATGGATGTGTGTTAATGCAACGTCAAAAGGTTATAGCCTATGCCTCTAGACAACTTAAGAATCATGAAGAAAACTATTCAACCCATGATTTAGAGTTAGGAGCCATAATTTTTGCCCTTAAAATTTGGAGACATTACCTTTACGGTAGTAAGTTTACCATTTTCACTGATCATAAGAGTTTAAGATATGTTTTCGGGCAAAAAGAGTTAAATATGAGAGAGAGACGCTGGATGGAAATTCTTAGCGAATATGATTGTAATATCCAGTATCAAGCAGGAAAGGCTAATGTAGTAGCCGATGCTTTAAGTCGAAAGTATCATGAAAAGTCAAAAATAGTACGTTCTCTTAAATTAAATCTGCAGATAAATTTAAATGAATAGATTAGAGAAATACAAAATTCAGTAATCAAGGATGATACTGAAAAATTGAAAGGAATGATTAAGGAATTAGAACAAGGAATAGATGGAATATGGAGATTCCATAAGAAAAGAATGTGGATACCCAAACAAGGAAATCTACGCCACCGAATATTAGAAGAAGCCCATAAATCTAAGTATACGATACATCCTGTAAGTGATAAAATGTATCAAGACTTAAGAAAGAATTTCTGGTGGATAGGAATGAAAAAGGATGTAGCAGCCTTTGTTTCCGAGTGTCTAACATGTTCACAAGTTAAAGCTGAACATCAGAATCCCTCAGGTTTATTGCAGCGGTTAGAAATGCCAATATGGAAATGGGAATTGATAAAAATGGACATTGTTACCAAATTACCCAAGACACGAAAAGGTAACGACACAATCTGGGTGATTGTAGATAGGTTAACCAAATATGTTCATTTCTTACCGATGAAGGAAACTTTTAGTATGGAACAGTTAGCTAAGTTGTATGTAAATGAAATAGTTTCATTACGTGGAATTCCTTTATCTATTGTGTCTGATAGAGATAGCCGTTTTACTTCTTATTTTTGGACAAGTTTCCAAAAAGCAATGGGA
The DNA here is from genome assembly GCA_030545235.1 of Helianthus tuberosus. NCBI lineage: Eukaryota > Viridiplantae > Streptophyta > Magnoliopsida > Asterales > Asteraceae > Helianthus > Helianthus tuberosus. The sequence goes on along the minus strand of CM060396.1, from coordinate 25,891,838 downwards.
ACCAAGCTAAATCTAAGCACAGCTTATCATCCTCAAATGGATGGACAAAGCGAAAGGACAATTCAGACAATGGAAGATATGCTTAGAGCTTGTGTAATTGATTTCGGAAGAAATTGGGATGATCATTTACCATTGATAGAATACAATAACAGCTATCATACCAGTATCAATGTTGCACCATTCGAAGCACTTTATGGACGAAAGTGCCGAACTCCTGTCTGTTGGGCAAAAATTGGAGAAAAGCAATTATCTGGACCAGAGATAGTACAAGAAACAACGGACAAGATTATTCAAGTCAAGAAAAGACTAAAATCAGCACGCGACCGACAAAAGAGTTATGCTGATAACAGGCGAAAACCGTTGGAGTTCCAGGTAGGAGACAAGGTATTATTAAAAGTTTCTCCTTGGAAAGGAGTGGTAAGATTCATCAAAAGGGGAAAGCTAAGGCCCAGGTATGTTGGACCTTTTGAGATTATTAAAAGAATAGTACCAGTAGCTTATCAGCTACAACTACCAGAGGAAATGACAGGAATACATGATGTATTTCATGTATGTAATCTCAAAAAGTGCTTAGCAGATGAGTCATTAGTAGTACCTCTTAAGGATATAGAGGTAAATGAAAAGCTGAAGTTTAAGCCTCTACAGATTGATGACAGGAAAGTCAAGAATCTCAAACACAAAAGATTAGTCCTAGTCAAAGTGAAATGAGATTCCAAGAGAGGACTAGAGTACACGTGGGAGCTCGAATCAGAGATGCAGAGGAAATACCCACACCTATTCCAGTAGACCTCGAGGACGAGTTCTAAAACAAGGTGGGGAGGATATAACAACCCTTCCTAAAATACTTAGAACACCCCTAAACGTCCTAAAATACACCCCGTATACAGGAATAGGCCCTAAATACTTTAATTTTACAAAAATAAAATAAAAACAAGGAATTAAAGGTGCTCGCGGTCCGCGAAGCCTTTGGCTAGCTCTGTCGCGGGCCGCGACAGCCAGACCACTAGGCGAGCCCCTGAGCCGCCACGTGTCATGATCGTGTCAAGGCTATGGGTCCGAATCAGCATTGCAAGGCCCTACACACCCTACGTCGCGGGGCGCGAAGGCCCCTTGTGTATCCTTCGCGGGGCGCGAGGGACTGCCGAAGCAGCCCTATAAATTGGAACGATCGGCAGTTCATTTTCGTCGTTCAATTCTCGTGATTCTCTTTCAATTTTTGAAGTGTAGGAATAATATTCGGGTATTATACCCCCTAATTAGCGAAGCTCTGCCTCGTTGTAAGTATTTTAACCTCCAATTACGTATTAGATACGCTGCCCGATTGATCTAGTGCTCCGTAACGGCTGTTGAGGCTCTGCCCAACGTAGTCGTTGGAGTTCTGTCTTGGGGAGGGTATAACTAATGTAAATATGGGTTATTATACTAACGCATGTGCATTGTTTAAAATTTAAAGATTATAACCAGGAAGTCACAGGAAAAATACCTAAAGTAGCAATGTGAGTAATCTCCTTTTTGTAAACCTTTTTGCAAACTGTTTTTACAAAACCTCAATTGTTTTTATATTATAATTAACAGTGATTGAGTATTTGTAATTCTACAATTATCGTCGGTATGTTGGGGTTTTGTATACAAGATTTGTTACTACACTGTGAGTAGTAACATGACCATAAATCGGGTTGACAGTACCGTGGGTGGTAATTAAGGTAAAATGGGAAACAACTGTAATTGCGAGATCGCTCTCAATGTTGTACAATGATAAAATCTGTTTTGATTAAATTGGGATTCACTCACCAGTATTTCCCACTGACAAAATGTTTTTAAACGTGTTTCAGGTAACAAAATGTGAAAGCCAAATAGAAGTCAGCTGGACAGTATTGAAGGCTTGAAAAAATGGCTACAAAAGTTACCTAAATAAAGAAGATGTTTTATTTAAATAAATCAGGGTTTATCCCTTTACACATGTTTGTAATGGAAACTTGGGAATTTCCCATGCATTTAATGTTATAAAAATGTGGTATTTTACTCTGATAAAATATTTTCTAACTATGGTACTGATGTAAATTCCGCTGCCAAATTGATAAACACCGATACCACTGATATTGGCTCGCGACCGCCCATTCTCAAGTGATTAGGGGCCGGGGGTTGCGACAATGTTGTTCATGCATACCTGAGGAATGTAATTAAGAATATGCATATGTGAAGATGATGAGACACAAAGCTCGGGTTTTGGTCATGGCATATGTGAAGGAGGTAAATGAGATTATCGGTTAAAATCAGTTCGGTTACTCAAATATGGTTCACCTGCCTGGTTTGGCAATTAATATGCGCATCTCTAGACGAAAGCATCTTAAGAGTGTAGCTAGATTTTTGAAATTCGAATACGACCACCCTCCCAAGAAAAACGTGTCATCGCCAATAAAAAAGATGCCATGTCACTAGTCCCTTCCTCATTTAGCATATTTATACCGTCAAGAATGCATATAGAACATGCTTGGTTTATTACCACATGGAGAGCCTCAATTCCAATTATAAGCTGGAAATACGACAACGAATCACCTTGCCTAACGCCCTGATGTACATTGAACTCTTTGCTAGTGCTACTTTATCTTTTTAAGGATGAAACACAACCTCGACTCCACAATCTACATAATGAAGGGAACCCCATTTGTTTCATTTAGAGAACAAGAAATCCTAACTTACTGTATCAAATGTTTATTCAAAATCCACATGAAAAAACAATGTATCCTTCTTTAATTGGTTGAGCCACTTCTTACTCATACAACAAATACTGGTAGGGGTCTCTTGCTTTTGGACTTCGGCGTAAGAATAAATCATTTGTTCTTTGAGAGTATATTTTGAGTATAAAGGAAGTTGTGTAAGAGAGACGAATGATAATGAATAATCGTACCTGAGATACCTAACGCACGTTTTTATAGTGGGGCCATCTCTCATTTGCTCGGTGCAGATCAGACTTTACCCTTTTAGGTGAGTGGGGGGTTTATCTAGTAGATAATAGATTTCCTTCACCCAACCACGTGCCACAATTACCCTCGGTCTTTGTATTCGGTGAACAAACTTTTGGATGTTATTGTTTGCGTCTCATCACACAGATGATTTTGAAATTTTAAGCAGGTTAGTCATCAAAGTTACAGGTTGGTTAGTTGAAGTACTTTATCTTTTCTATGGTAACTGGTAAGGCCACCTACATCATCATAAACCGTAGTAGACATGTAGAGCCTATAGCTACGAATCACCATTGTAATTAATCTGAAATTACCATGATTTAAAAAAAAATTACGATGCCAAATAAAGCTGAGAATGGTTTGGAAAATAATAATCATATTAGAAAAGTTTTGTACCTTTTCTATAGTGAAAGATGGGCCTTAAAGTTGGTGTTGCCTATAACATTTATCATGTAAGGTTATTCTACAAATGAGCTTAACATACTAAGGTGTTGTTTGTTTTTTTAAAATGTAAAATGTCTGCAGTCTGCGGACCACATCTGCAGACATCTGTAGAAGAATAGGTGGACCAAATTTCTGCAGTCTGCAAGAAGAAGGTTGTTTGTTTTTTAACGTATGTAAACTTCCAGTGGTGGTGTATGGACGGTGGTGTTGGACAATGGTGGTGGACGGTGGTGGTGGACGTGAATGGTGGATGGTGATGGTGGTGGACGGTGGTGGTGTTTAACCCTCAACAAACTTTAGAAGATCTTAGAAGTGGCTGGACCAAGTCTGCAACAAGAAGAGTTCGCGCAGACGTTTTTTAGTGAAACGTCTTCGGAAAAACAAACAGTCTGCAAATAGCAATGTTTGTGCGTGGTCTGTGCGGCACAAACAGAAGTGTCTGCGCAGATCTTTTTAAAAAAACAAACACTACCTAAATGTGAGAAGTGATGGAGAGATTTTTTTTTTAAATATTTTTTCACATCTTATAAAGCACGTATTTTATTTCTGAAATATGATTATGTAATCACTCTAGTGTTGTTGCACATAATCTCTATTACTATATAATATATTTCCCTAGGACTAAGATGTAATTTCACCCCTAATTTTTAAGACGCCAATTGGAACGTCATAGCTAATTTCCCTGAGTTTCATCTCACGCTTCCAAATATGCCCTCATTCAATTAGGTTTTAATAATTTCTTCTTTCTTACGTGGCCAATTGAATCATGAAATCAAAGGTTTATAGGTTATGGCAAGGAAATCGTTGTTGGTTGATGATCAATTGAAACCTATAACAATTAATGGAAACCGCTGATTGAATACTTGCAGCAAATTGAAGAGGGAAATTGATTCCAGGCCTCCAACATTAATAGGGAACAACCTTTCTTTCTCTCTGTTGTATAATTGAAAGTTAAAACCCTAATATGCGAATATAAAGATTGTTGTTACGGAAGGTGATGAAGAAGGTGGAAGGATTGCAGATTTGGTGTCGCCGATTGGGCCTTTGACTCTCGTCGTCGGTTTACATGATCAGAGCTTCCTCTTCAGATAAATTCCTTCAACATTTGTATGCTTAATTTCATGATCATTCAGTTTTCTTCAACATTCGTCAACTCTGTTAATCTCTGCTTAATGATCTTCATCACAGACTATGGTGTGTAAACCAATTTACATAAATGAATTATTCTTATTAAATCAAACAATGTAAAATCAAGATACACATTACATTTATGAATTTCTTAACACTTCTTTATACACGACATTTATAGTTTTATTTGTAATTTAACCATCCTCAGCAAGTATCAATAGCTTAAGGTCATCTCTACTTTTTACTCTAGACAATGCCACATATTATTAGTCATGCGTAAAAACTGGTTTTTTTAAAAACAAATCAACCTTACATAACAATTGTTCCATAAAGAAATATTAAACTTTTAAATTAATAAATATGAAATAGCTAAAGATATAATTATTATTATTATTATTATTAGAAAAAATAATCTGTTTCATCATTTTTTAAATTATAATTCATATAAAGCCTTTATAAATATGGGCTCCACATGTCTAGCATGGTTCACGCTAAAAGGCATCAAAGGACGATGAGTGCAGGAAGTCCGTATCGATCCAAATCGTAATGCCGCATCGAATCCGGGTTGGGCAAACGTAAAATCTGAACATGTGTCTTTATTATTATTTTTCTATAATCAATTTTATTTTAATAATACAAATTATTGTTAAGTCTTGATTTTCAATTTACTCTGTGTTTTCTCTTCTCATTGCTATCACCTCAATTGTTTTAGCTGCACATTTTTCTACACTCTTTTATATAGTGTATTAAAGATTAAGTGGAGGGTTCAAATAAGAATAATTTTTTTTAAGAAGAAAAAAGAAGAAGTTTCAACCAATAAGAATGCTTTATTTTACTTCATTTAATATTTGTATTTAATTTTAATATAAGGGTATATTGGCAAACTTACATAAATCATTAATTTGTATTCTTCCCATTTAATAACTAGCTAAATTAAATTTGTAACTCCTTTTCAAAATATATACTTTTTTCAAATTAAAAAAACAACTTAATTTAAAGTGTAGAATAAATTACTAGTTGTGTAAGATAAATTACGAGTTGTGTAGGATATATTTCGAGGTGTGTAGGATAAATTTCGACTGTGTAGGATAAAATTCTATAACGTGTAGGGTACATGTAGGAAAATTTTGATATGTGTCGGTTTTGTAGATTATATGTAGTATAATTAATCTTTGGTTGACTAATTAATTAAAGAGAGAAAAATTAATGATATGAGTTATAAATGAAATAACATTTTACTAATATGCCCTTTCTTCTTTTTGTTCTCACATTAAATTTCTTCTCAAATGAACCTTCCCCTAAAGATTAAAGATAATAAAAGTAGCGAGAGTTAGAAAGTGATACATAATCGTTTCATATATCACATTCAAAGAACTGCTTATACATATATTATACGGTTCTCATTGTTCTTTAACATAAAACTTTTGTTGAAATGCCTGTATGTATTATATATGGATCATTGAATGTGATAAGAGAAAGAAATGTGTATAAAAATGTAAAAACAAACCTTAAATTAACACACTAGTAAATAAAGCGTTGTAGATGTACAATATCTCATTTGGGTTGCGGGTACAAGTATGGATATCGTGTATATACGTTTACATTCTTTTGTGGATAAAACTAGTGAGATGTAAATGATCTGAAACATGATCTTAAATTCACCTTAAAACCGATTAGGAAATATAAAATATTCAATTACACATTTCTAACAATTTCATAGTTTAATAGTTTGAAGTCGTTAAAGATTCACCACAATATTTATTAAACATTGGTATTTGTTATATTTTTTATGATGAAATAATGTATTGGTATATTTCGTTTTGATGCGAGTAAAGAGATTCCAGTAATCAGATGAGGAGGGGCGGAACTGGTGTATTAGGAGCTGTAGCACGGGTTACGGCTCAACTCCGTATTCGTAGTGTATTTTTTGTTTATTTTTTCGGTTTTATACAAATGATACCCCTAAAAAAATACGAGGATATCCCCAACCAAAAAATAGGATACTTGATATTACTAAAATCCCAATTTTTTATAAGACCAAACATTTTACAACCCAAAACTTTTAGAATAATTAAGCCCGAATGATTAGATAATCCCAAATTAATAGTAACAGAATTGAAATGAGGCCCAATTGGTAAATAACAAAGATTAGCTCAAGACCCAAAACAACAAAATACACCTTTTGATTATGGGCGCCAATTTGGAAACCAAACGTCGAACAAAATACAGCTTCTAAAATCGACATCGTCCCTGCTGCTGGAACTCTGAAGTGCTGGTTGTTGTCTGCTGAGTGCTGAAAGCTTGAAATCGTCCATGCTGGCCTGATGATCACTTGAATCGTCCCTGTTGTTCGCTGATTCGGAATTGACGTCCCTTTTGATCGCTGGAATTGTCCTGCGCAGTCTAAAGTCGTCCCTACTGATCGTTGACCGGCGTTGACCTTTGATTTGTGAGTTTTCTACTAAGTACACGTCTCGAATATTACAGGTTTTAACCTTTTCCTTGATTCGGGTTCATATGTAACCTAGCAACACGCATGGGTATGAGATTCCGCATATTATGTGGCATCGATGGTAGTGAGAGTATGTCAAGGACAAAGACAAGTTTTCCATCGACATTGTCCATTTTACTTTAGTATGAAAATAACTTCCACTACTTCTATTAAAATTGTATTTTATTTTCTAATTAGTCTATTAAAAAGAATTGTAACTAGTTTATTGATGTTTATAAAATAGCTTTGTTTATATAATTATTAATTTGTGTATATTTAGATTCATGAGAAATTAGACACCACGTATATACATGTGTGCGCGCACACACAATTCCATAGCTTCTTGCACTTGTGACGATCAACGAACATAATGGAATCCCTCGAGGCTAATACCAAAAAAAAAAAAAAAAAAAAAAAAAATCTATTAATAAAACTATTTAATATTGTCAATTTCCTTGGCTTAACATTCTACGTCGTCATCAGTTATAAAAGAAAAGGATAAAGGACCACAAAAATAATAATGTTAAAAATCAAGTAGCAAACATATTCTCTCTAACTAATTTGAATTAATAATGATTACATATGAAAATAGTTTTTTTTTTTTGAAAGGTAAAATTCATTAAAAACAGGAACATATGAAAATAGTTATAAGTCTTTGGATTATACAAGATTAAAAACTATATACATTCATTATATTAAACAACAAATAAACCGAATTCACCCAAATAGTTTTCGAAATTCACACTTTTGATTATAAGATCACCCAACTTACATGTTCTAAAACATTTCATATATGCCTTTTTTTAACAGAAAATTTGGATCACTGACTGACCACTTAAGTATTATCGTGCCACCAGCAGAATCACCCGGTCATATCCTTCTTTACTAGGCATAATGTCTATATACCTGTCAAGAACAAGGTATCAAAAGGCAACAACTTTATTATTCAACAGTCGGCACAGATTATTCCAACACGGAAAGATACAATTCCAGCACAAGATTGCCGGATGATAATGGTAAAAGACAAGCAGATCAGAAACAGATCTGTTACAACTTGATACAGAACACAAGACCTCTAAATCTTCTCGAACAAGACAAGGAGAAACCCTTAGCAGAAGGTTCTCGAGAACTGAAGAGAGAGAGAGAGAGACAGCTTTTGATGTAATAGTAAAGTTGCTGTTGTTGTTGTGTTTGATCCCAAGGCAGCGCCCCCTTCTTATAGACGGACATGATTCCAGCCCTAAAGGAACAAGGCCCAGCACAGCAGCCCAAAACTCACGCGAGCCCAAATAGCAGCAACGGCAACAAACATAAAAGAAAGGAAAGGATTAATAACCGGGCTTAAATAAGGAAACTTTAATAAGGAAAATATTGAATTGAAAGAATAGGGAATATTATGCCCATATTTCAACACCCCCCCTCAATTCAATATGCAAAACAGTTAAATAGACCAAGTTTATCACATACCTTGTTGTGCGCTTGAACAAGCAGCCCCTTAGTGAACACATCTGCAGTTTGATTTTCTGATGCAACACCAATGGTTTTGATAACACCTTTTGAAATTTTTTCCCTTAGAAAAAAGAGATCAATTTCAAAGTGCTTTGTACGATCGTGAAAAACAGGATTAGCAGCTATAGAAATAGCAGCTGTATTATCACAGGAAAGGGAAACAGGAAGGTTGACATTAATTTTAAGTTCATTTAAAATGTTGAGAAGCCACATGACTTCACTTGTCGCAGCACACATAGCACGATATTCTGCCTCAGCAGAAGATCTAGAAATAGTAGACTGCTTTTTGCTTTTCCATGAAATAAGAGAGTTACCGAGAAAGACACAGAAACCTGTGATAGATTTCCTAGAGTTGACACATTTTCCCCAGTCAGAATCAGCAAAAGCTTTAAGTTCTAAGGAATCCCCCTTTTTAAACAATAAGCCTTTTCCAGGAGAGCCCTTAAGATATCTTAAAAGCCTTAGAGCGATTTTAAAGTGAGCATTAGTGGGACTGTGCATATATTGACTTAAATATTGAACAGAGTAAGCAATGTCAGGTCTGGTGTGTGAAAGATATATTAGTTTTCCCACTAATTTTTGATAAACAGATACATCAGGTAAAGGGGTATTATCTTTTTCACACAGGTGTGTTAAAATATGATTAGGTTCAATTGGACTGTTAATAGGTTTACATCCCGTCAGGCCAAATTCAGCAAGTAAGTCAAGGCAATATTTCCTTTGAGATAAACATAAACCGTCTTTGGTTTTTAAAACCTCAATCCCAAGGAAGTATTTTAAAGGACCCAAATCTTTAATCAAAAATTTGGATTTAAGTAGAGATTTAATTTTTGAAATTTCAGTGGAACAATTTCCGGTTAGGACTATATCATCCACAAAGACAAGTAAAACAATAAATACGGATTTACTTGTTTTGACAAACATGGAGTGGTCACATTTGCTTTGTTCAAAACCAAGATCAACAAGGACATCAACAAGTTTCTCATTCCACATTCGAGGAGCTTGTTTAAGACCGTAGAGGGACTTTTTAAGTTTACAAACTTTATTAGTATGGCTCGAATTATAGCCATCGGGAAGGGTCATATAGACTTCTTCATTTAAATTACCATATAGAAAAGCGTTATTTATGTCAAGTTGATGAGTGTCCCAACCATTATTGATAGCAATGGTTAGAACGCATCGGACGGTAACCATTTTCACAACAGGTGAAAAGGTTTCAAAGAAGTCTATTCCTTCCTTTTGGCTAAACCCCTTAGCTACAAGTCTAGCCTTATACCTTTCTATTTCGCCTGAAGCTTTATATTTGATTTTATAAATCCATTTGCAGCCTATGGCTTTCCTATTAGGAGGCAAATCGACAATATCCCAAGTATCATTTCTGTGTAAGGCTTCTAACTCATCATTCATGGCAGTAACCCAATTATTATCCGTTTTAGCTTCAAGATAGGTTTTAGGTTCACAACTCTTATTAAGCATAGAAGCAAAGCACATACTTTCAGAATCAAGATTAGCATAATTTAAAACTTTTTCAAGACCATATTTGACCTTACCATCAACAACAAAGTCATTAAGTTTAGAAGGAAATTTTACATTTCTAGACGATTTCCTTAAAGTAGTGCTAGGTTGTTCTATATTCGCTCCCTCAGAATTGCTAGTGTTTTCCTCAATTTCTATATCCGGCTGAACCCTACCAGTTTCTAACTCTACATTACTTGGTTGCTGTACATCAGCCATTCCTAAAGTATTGTTAGAGTCATTTACAGGTTGCTGAGGCTGATTTAGAGTAGTAGGATTCATGCTTGTGCTATCATCATTGGGAGTGGAGTCAGGTTTGGAGTTTTGGGTGTCAGTTTGATCAAATAGGTCAAAAAAGTTTGTGGTATTAATTTCAGAATCTGGATCAAGAGAGGTTTTCTTTTCTTTAAATGGGAAGACAGATTCATAAAATCTGACATCCCTAGAATAGAATATGATTCTTTGATCTAGACTCCATAGTTTATACCCTTTTTTCTCATTAGAGTAACCAAGTAAAACACATTTTTCCGCATGACTATTAAACTTGTCAGAATTGTTTAAAATAGTGCTAAAACAAAGACACCCAACAACCCTTAGCTGACTCATCATAGGGGCAAAACCATACACAAGCTCATAAGGGGACCTACCATTTAAGACAGATGAAGGAGTCTTGTTAATCAAATAGGTAGCAGTTAGGATACATTCAGACCAGAATTTAAGAGGGAGACTAGCTTGAAAAAGTAAGGCTCTAGCCACATTTAAGAGGTGCCTATGTTTCCTTTCAACTATCCCATTTTGTTGTGGGGTATGAACACACGAGGTTTGATGTATGATACCATTATTATAGCAAAACTCTTTCATTTGTTTATTTATAAACTCGGTACCATTATCACTTCTGAACACTTTAATGTGTTTATTGAATTGGGTTTTAAGTAGGTTAAAAAATCCTTTTATATTGTAAAAGACTTCATCTTTGTTTTTCATGAGATAAACCCAAACAGCTCGTGTGTAATCATCAACCACCGTAAGAAAGTATCTAGAGCCATCCCTACTAGGAACCTTATATGGTCCCCATACATCGAGATGTACAAGTTCTCCTAAAGATTTAGACTTATGGTCACTTAAAGGAAACGGTTCCCTATGTTGTTTAGCCCTATGACATGTCTCACAAGGTTCAAGTTTGACGTCTCTTTTAATATCTAGTTTGTCTTTTAAAACATGCAACACAGGTTCAGCAGGGTGACCTAATCTAGCATGCCAAAGATTAATATCAACACTAGCATTACACACCTTGTCAGTCAAAGTTGAACTACCACAAAAATATAGACCATCAAGTTGTCTACCAGTCACCAGGGTTTTCTTTGTTTGAGAATCCTGAATATAGCAATTATGTTCATCAAAGGCGACAGTCAGATTGTAATCTTTTGCAAGTTTGTGAACAGAAACAAGATTGACACAGTAATCAGGAATAACAAACACATCATATAAAACCACCTTATTACTTAGCTTAACATCACCAATTTTAGTTACAAGGGCACTTGTCCCGTTGGGATGTTTAACTTTGATGTTATATTCAGTAACATCTATTTCATTTATAAGATTAGAATCATCTGTAATCATGTGTTGATTAGCCCCCGAGTCAATTATCCACCCAACCTTTTTCCCTTTGTTTCCAAAGTTTGAGAAACAATACGCAGGTTTAAAGTCACATGTAGGTTTTATATTGTCAAAATAACTGTTAAAGCAGACATAATTAGACCTACCAGCAAACTTGTTGTCTTGAGTTTCACTTCTGGACTTGTCATTTAAAAGGCTAAGTAATTGGGTAATCTGCTCATTAGTTAAACCATTCACAGTAGAAGATGAAGAAGTTTCAGAAGCATCAATAACCACATTATTACTAACCCTGCCTCCTTTATTACTACTAGTTTTAGATTTCATCCAAGAGGGGTAACCAACAAGTTCATAACATCTCTCAACAGTATGTCCAGTCTTGTTGCAATGAGAGCATTTAAGATTAGGGTTAGGGGGTCTAACATTTTTCCTTTTTGAATCAAAAGAATTTCCAGTTTTAGCAGCAAAACCAACAGGATTACTAGGTGTTTTTTCTGAAAAGGTGTTAGAATTTCTGTGAGATTCTTCTCTGGAAACAACAGAGAAAGCTTCTTTCACAGAGGGAAGAACTTCTCTGGTTAACAGGGAGGTTCTAACAGACTGGTAAATACTGTCAAGACCCATTAAGAACTGCATCAATTTAATTAGGTGATTGAAATCATTAAACTATTTGGATGCATCACAAGTACACGTAGGAAGAGACAGTATTTGATCAAGTTGTTTCCACATGCAGTTAAGTTTATGATAATACTCAGAGACAGGTAAGCCATTTTGAGAAAAGGAGTTGATCTTTTGATACAGATTAAAGACCACTGACCCATCAACTTTGTCATAAGTTTCTTTTAGTTCTTTCCACACAACAGAGGCAAGTTTAGAATAAACATGACCCAAGTATAACTCTTCAGATACTGAATTCAAAATCCATGTAAGAACAATAGAGTTACAACGATCCCACTGTTTTCCTAATACTTCATCAGTAGTAGATCTAGTACATGATCCATCAATGAAACCTAACTTATTTTTAACTTGTAATGCCAGGTTCATAGCATTAGCCCAGACATTGTAATTATCGGTGCCTTTTAGTTTTATATTAACAATGGTCAGATTAGCCGAGTCACTAGGGTGAAGGTAAAGTGGGTCACCAGCATCAATTTTACTGACCAGAGTGTTACTAAGAGACTCATTATCTTTATCAGGCATGATAGCAAGCAATTAAGAAGCAAAAAAACCAGAAACAAATACGGCGAAGCCAAGACAGGGAGTAAGATCAGAGGTTCGTCACTCAAGAGGTGCCTCTGCAGACTATGTCAAGGGAGCCACAAACAATAGAGTCAAACTAAACCAGCAGCAGTAAGAAAACCAATATCAATCAGCAAAGGAAAAACCAAGAACCAAATAGAGTAAGAAGCAGATAACAAACAAACAGCAACAAGGTCACATAAAATGCAACAGGATGAACCCTTCCTGTGTCCCAATCAACACCGGCCCGACTAGTCCGGCAAACAGGATGCCTAAATGCAAGAACAACAAGAATGCAAAAAAAATAATAATAATAATAAAACCAAAAAGAAAAGGGTCATAATACTCTCACAGCGGGTGCGAATAACTCCAGAGGATCAGGCTTGTAACCTTCACTTAGGGTTACAAGTAACTGATCAGAAGACAAGCTCCAAAGTTCTGTTGGTTTGCCCTTAAACAAGAGACCAACTAGAACCCCTTCGCAGCACAAGCGAAGACCCTCAATATTAGGGTTCGATCCTTCAGCAAAACAGGAGCTTCAAGAGGATGAACACCACCAAGAACGAAATCGGCAGGAGCCTTCAATGAGCAAAACGGACCTGATCGGAACCCTAGATCACAGCGGATAACGAAACACGAACCCCAAGAGCACCTAGTGCTCTGATACCATGTCAAGAACAAGGTATCAAAAGGCAACAACTTTATTATTCAACAGTCGGCACAGATTATTCCAACACGGAAAGATACAATTCCAGCACAAGATTGCCGGATGATAATGGTAAAAGACAAGCAGATCAGAAACAGATCTGTTACAACTTGATACAGAACACAAGACCTCTAAATCTTCTCGAACAAGACAAGGAGAAACCCTTAGCAGAAGGTTCTCGAGAACTGAAGAGAGAGAGAGAGACAACTTTTGATGTAATGGTAAAGTTGCTGTTGTTGTTGTGTTTGATCCCAAGGCAGCGCCCCTTTCTTATAGACGGACATGATTCCAGCCCTAAAGGAACAAGGCCCAGCACAGCAGCCCAAAACTCACGCGAGCCCAAATAGCAGCAACGGCAACAAACATAAAAGAAAGGAAAGGATTAATAACCGGGCTTAAATAAGGAAACATTAATAAGGAAAATATTGAATTGAAAGAATACGGAATATTATGCCCATATTTCAACAATACCAATTAAGGAAGAAACCCAATAAATATGGGAAAAACCCACTTGTGGAAATCGAACCCATGACCTATTGGTCCCAAGGCCTTATCCCAACCCCAAGATGCCACTAAGACTATGGGGTGTGGAGGGCTTGGGTTGGGGGCATTGCTCGACATGTGCCGTTGGTGGGATCCACAAGCTAATACTAAAAAACTAGAGGTGTGGTTGGGCGTCGCTTAGCTGGCGTGGCCGCCATGTCACCCACCCACCCCCCCTGGCCCCACGCCAGGCAGAATTCAACGCTGACCAAAATACCAACCCAGGGTGGAGCACCCGGCGTTAAAGGGCCAAAACGCCCACACCCACCAGTCTAAAGCGATGGGCAACATTTTATATATGCTATTACATGAATTTGATGTGAGTACACTTACATAACTGATTAAATCCATTTAAAACACATGAATTTGAACAACTTTCATAAATGACCAACAAACATGGGTAATAAATGTTAAAAATCTCTATGTGCTACTTTCAAGTTTCAAGAAATCTAGAATCCAAAAATTGCGGTGGATCGAAATTAGAACCTTGAAGTAAATACACAAACCCTAATTTGATCAACCCAATCTTACCACAATCAAAGCTTGTGTTTGTCCCCATGTGCTCCCTGGCCCAAATGGTGGGCCCAACAGTCACATGAACTTTAACACCAACACACCAGTCACCACCACCTTCATCTTATCACTTCCCTCCATTTTGCCTATATATTTACACCACCCTGTAGCTACCCAACTGCACCACCACCCACCACCACTAAACGCCACCATGGTGTCATCTCATTTGACACCCATTTTATACCTCACATTGTTACTTGTTACATTTTCATGTGTATGTTCTAAGACTAGTAAACCACCGGTTGCACCCACCAAGATCGGCAGTGGGTACCGGTTGGTCTCACTTCAAGAGTCACCGGATGGTGGGCTTGTTGGTCATCTTCAGGTTAACAAGCAAAACAAGATCTATGGGCCGGATATCCCTCATTTGCAATTGTACATCAAGTAAGTTTCATGTTTCAACTCACTCAAACTACTCATTTACTTTACATTAATTTATGTTTTTCACTTTAGTTCCCTAAAGTACTAAGCACTTTTATTGTTTTTCAAGCTTTTGGACTTTTGTTCATGACTTCATGCTATGCTTCACATGTTAAGAATGACAAATTTGTTTTTTTTTTTTGTTTTTTTTATTAAATTACGATTTTGGCCCCTATTGTCATATCATTTTTACTCTTTTAGTTTAAAAATGAATCTTTTAACATATGTGTCTCACATCTTTTTTTCTAACCATTTTGACCCCTAACACTAACTCTATCCATTTACTTTTAGAGCCAAAAGGGTTAAAAAAAAATTGATCACGTCTGTCATTAGTATTAGAAATGACACTTGATCACGTTTGTCATTAGTATTAGAAATGACAGATGAACCCAACTAAACGGGCAAATCCGAAACCTAAAAGACTTAGGACATGTATTTGGATATGGACCGGTATAGTATTTAGGTCATATCTGACTCTATTACGAGAAACAAACATACACATTAATGTTTTTTATTTTAATCAGTTTATAAATTAATCTACTAATTTACTAACTTTTAGTTTTTATATTTCTAGCTTTTTTAGGTGATATTTTTATATAAACTTAAATAGTAATAAATGTGCTTTAAAATCTCTAGTGATTATTAACCAAAAGTCTGGTATACCTACCCACATTAAGCCTGAGTAAATGACACGATTTTACAATCAGATATTAGACCAAGATTACTGATACCTATATCATTACCGGTCCTATTAGTACCAAACTACCAAGAATTAGTTTAGAGAGCTTTCTTGATCTTTATGATATATATAGGTTACGAATTTACATTGAGATAGTTGGTAAACGGGCAACAAGATGCGTTGCTACCTTTTTTTAAATAGCAAAACTAAGC
Organism: Helianthus tuberosus; assembly: GCA_030545235.1. Lineage (NCBI taxonomy): Eukaryota > Viridiplantae > Streptophyta > Magnoliopsida > Asterales > Asteraceae > Helianthus > Helianthus tuberosus. The sequence continues at coordinate 25,875,802 of CM060396.1, read as the reverse complement.
CTTTTAAAAACTACGTCAATAGACCTCGGGGTCATAACATTAATATGCATGACCCTTTGAACTCGACTAAGTAGACCCACGGCCTCTGGCGCCAGAAAACCAAAAATATCAAAGGCAAACGAGATAAACACGTGCTATGCATGACTCTTTGAACTCGACTAAGTAGACCCACGGCCTCTGGCGCCAGAAAACCAAAAATATCAAAGGCAAACGGGATAAACACGTGCTGGTTGTCAAGGCACGCTTTCTCAGGTAGGAGGAAAACATGCCTGTGTGAATCTAACAGTGGTTTCGCCGCTTGTGGGCTTAGGGGTAGTGCTTTTACGGTGGGTCAAGCTGCTTTAAAGGCTGTTTCGGGTAAAGTGACAAGAGCGTGCCTTGACAACCAGCACGTGCTTTCTATTAAAAACAATTATTTAAAGTGACCGTCAATGCAAAGTTAGCACATTTGATAGAGCCATATGTCTTTTAAAAAGGACAAAAGAATAATTTATGATTATTGGTATAAGACAGTAGAGTAACATTTGTCGTTCAAAAAATTTCAGGCATGAAACCGACGATCGTTTAAGGGTACACATAACCGACGCACAAAGCCAACGATGGGAAGTACCATACAACCTTTTACCAAGAACACAACCACCAACACCATCACAACAACCTTTCACCCGGACCTTAAAAAACCCGATAACCGTATCCGAATCCTCCGGAAACGAACTAATATTCAGCTACATCTCCAACCCATTCTCATTCGCCATCAGAAGAAAATCCAACGGCCAAACAATCTTCAACTCATCATCCGACACATACAACTCACTAGTCTTCAAAGACCAATACATTGAAATCTCAACAACATTACCCAAAACGGCGTCGTTGTATGGTCTTGGTGAGAACTCACAGCCACATGGGATTAAACTCTACCCGAATGACCCGTATACTTTATGGACTACGGATCAATCAGCTATTAATTTGAATATGGATCTTTACGGGTCGCACCCGGTTTATATGGATATGAGGAATGTGGGTGGGGACCCGTATGCCCATGGGGTTTTGTTGTTGAATAGTAATGGGATGGATGTTTTTTATAGGGGTGATTCTTTAACGTATAAAGTTATTGGGGGTGTTTTGGACTTTTACTTCTTTGCGGGGCCCACACCGTTAGCGGTTGTGGATCAGTACACTCAGCTTATTGGTCGGCCTGCTGCTATGCCTTACTGGTCTCTAGGTTAGTACAAATTCTTTTACCGTTTTGCCCTTGTTGAGTCAGGTATCCCATATTGCATGTGGTTGTACCGTATAAGTTTGAAATTAGTGGATTCGCAATGGGAATTCAGATGGTATCGGTTCACTTTAATATTGTACTTAGTGGCGGAGTTGTCGGTTTTTCGCTCGTATTGTTAAATTTTACTGAAAATTTTTGAAAAAAAATATTTTTATAGTGTAAAACATTGGATTTTTTAAGAGCCGGCCCCCACTGATTTGGATTTGAAGAGTCTGATCATCGTCGAGTTTTCGTTCAGGATACGTCATTGATAGTACCAGCGTTTGATTTATTATATAACATTCAAAAATAAAGTTATGATGTGGTATATGCCTAAAAAACAGTGATACGTTTTTTTAATATAAATTCAAAACTATAAAAACAAATGTCGGTAATTTTTTTGCTCGATTCTTACTGTCATTTTGCACGAGAATTCAATTAGTATCAGTTTGGTTCGTTATGTTACCAGAACTCAGTTTAGCATGGAAACTTAAAAAAATAAAATCGTGATATGTCAAAAACGATATCAACGTTCTTTTTGTAATGACTAAAAACCATAAAAACAAATGCTGGTACCGGATGCAGAAACCGACTATGCTGACTAGATTCCCTCGGTTTGTACAAATTGCTTACCATTTTACCCTTGCATCCAGGTATCCCATGTTGCAGGCTTCATGCATCATGTGGTTGTACTGTACAACTTCACAATGCAACATTGCATCTGTCTTGTTTTTGGAAAAAAATAGTTAAAAAACAAGAAATTAGTTAAAAAAACAAGAAAGTTTATTTAAAAATATTATCTTTTCTGTGTAAAGTACTTGTTGGTACCCACGCACTACATAAAAAAGTGAAAAAGAAAATCTTTTTACAAATCTTTTGGCCCGACCAAGGGTCCAAGATAGTATAATAATATTATATTAAATTCTCCAAAATTATATTAGAGTTAACTTCCACTTTCACCCTATAGTTTGGTTACTTTAACAGTTTTATCCCAATCATTTAAAAATGGTCATTTTTCTCCTTGATGTTTCGATCTTGTTGCCAGTTTACTCTCCGGCTCTAACTCCATCCATATTGTATGTTAACTAAAAGGGTATTTTTGTAATTTAAAGTTAACATACAAGATCCAAATACCGTTACGTTATACTTGAAATTACCAAAATACCCTTCCATTTAACATACAATATGGATGGAGTTAGAGCCAGTGAGCAAACTGGCGACAAGATCGAAACATCGAGGAAAATGGTCGTTTTTAAATGATTGGGCAAAACCGTTAAAGTGACCAAAACACAGAGAGCAAAACGGAAGTTAACTCATTATATTAAATTCTCCAAAATAACATGTTTTGTGTTTTACAGGATTTCACCAATGTCGGTGGGGATACCACAATCTTTCAGTGGTGGAAGACGTGGTGGAAAATTACAAAAAAGCCAACATCCCATTAGACGTTATTTGGAACGATGATGATCACATGGATGGACACAAAGACTTCACTCTAAACCCCAATGCTTACCCTAGACCCAAACTACTTGATTTCCTCCAAAGAATACACGCTCGTGGCATGAAGTACATTGTCATTATCGACCCCGGGATCGGTGTCAACACGTCTTACGGGACCTACCAACGAGGTCTCGCGAAAGACGTGTTTATTAAATACGAGGGGAAGCCGTATTTGGCTCAAGTGTGGCCTGGGGCGGTTAACTTTCCGGATTTCCTTAACCCCGCGACGGTTGCGTGGTGGGGAGATGAAGTCCGGAGGTTTCATGAGCTCGTTCCTGTCGATGGGTTGTGGATCGACATGAACGAGGCTTCTAATTTTTGTTCTGGGTTGTGCATGCTTCCTGAAGGTAAGCAGTGTCCAACCGGAACTGGGCCCGGTTGGATATGTTGTTTGGATTGTAAGAATATAACAAAGACAAGATGGGATGATCCTCCTTATAAGATTAACGCGTCCGGGACGCATGTTCCTATCGGGTACAAGACGATTGCTACGAGTGCGGTTCATTATAATGGCGTTCGTGAGTATGATGCTCATAGTATTTACGGGTTTTCTCATGCTATTGCAACTCACAAGGCGCTTCAGGGGCTTGAAGGGAAGCGCCCATTTATCTTATCCCGGTCCACATTTGTTGGGTCGGGTCATTACACTGCTCATTGGACCGGTGACAACCAAGGTACTTGGAACGATATTAAGTACTCGATATATACCATGTTGAATTTCGGGATTTTTGGTGTTCCTATGGTCGGGTCGGATATTTGCGGGTTTTACCCGCAACCAACCGAAGAGCTATGTAACCGTTGGATAGAGTTGGGTGCTTTTTACCCGTTTTCAAGAGACCATGCAAATTACTATTCTCCAAGACAAGAGCTTTACCAATGGGAAACAGTTGCAACATCCGCTCGTAACGCTTTAGGTATGCGGTACAAGCTGCTTCCTTACTTGTACACTTTGACTTACGAGGCGCACACCACTGGCGCACCCATCGCTCGCCCTCTCTTTTTCTCATTCCCAACCATCCAAGAACTGTATGGATTGAGCACACAGTTCTTACTTGGTGAGAGTCTGATGGTCTCACCAGTTCTTGACCAGGGTCGAACCAACGTGTCAGCTGTGTTCCCTCCTGGAACATGGTACAGTCTGTTCGACCCTAGTCAAGCAATCGTTTCAAAAGATACCCAAACTTTCACCTTGGATGCTCCTTTGCACGTGATCAATGTCCATTTATATCAAAATACCATTCTTCCAATGCAAAGGGGAGGAATTATATCCAAAGAAGCAAGAATGACACCTTTTACCCTTATAGTAACTTTCCCAGCGGGGGCCACGGATGCCAAAGCGAAAGGAAAGCTTTTCCTTGACAATGACGAGCTTCCCGAGATGCAACTCGGGAACGGTCAATCAACTTATGTTGAGTTTAGCGCGTCCACGTCTAAAGAAATGGTGAAAGTGTGGTCGGATGTGCAAGAGAGTAAGTTTGCTCTTGACAAAGGTTGGGTTATTGAGAAGATTAGCGTGTTGGGATTAAGTGGAGTCGGAAGTGCGTTTAGCGTCGAGGTCGAGGGTAATTCGGATATTTTGGACGTGTCGAATGTGGAGTTGGCGCAAACCGAGCATAAGTTTATATACGGAGCGGAGGACATGAAGAGTGTGATAGTGGAAGTTGGAGGGTTGAATATACCAGTTGGTAAAAAGTTTACAATGTCTTGGAAAATGGGAATTAGTTAGTTCTTAAGGTGCTTGTTTGCAAATTACATGTTCTTTTGTACCGTTTAGATTGTTGTGTACTTGGTAGTTGGTAGGGTGCTTGAGGAGAATAGAGGGGCCAAAATCAAGTGCTTCCTCTTTTTTTAGCTTCATTTTAGTGGAATAAAATAATTTATCTTTTTTATTTTATGTTTTAAATATAAAAAAGCAAAATGGTGTTTTTTTGTTACTTCGTAATAATTAATTTATGGATAGTTATTTTTATAAAGTTTATATGAAATCAAGCAACAAAATAGTATTTTGAAATAATCATATATAAATTATACATAAAAGGTTAAGTTTCATACAGATAAAAGAAGGAATATTGAGTATTTAAGAGGAGAAAGAGGATTTTTTTTATTGATTTTGATAGATAAAAAATGTTCAAAGGGTAGTTTATTCGGACGGAAGCAAGAGAAGTTTTAAACTCTGTCTTTGCGCTGTAAAAAAGAGAGGTGATATCCAGTGGCGGATCTTGCCCGTTGAACGTGACAGGACCGAAAGATACGGGCACTAAAAAAAGCCCGGGTAAGCCCGGGCCAAACATAGTATATATAAAAAATTTCGATCGAAATGCGAAAAATTAGCACTACGGCCGAAAAACTTGCCCGGGCTGTGGCCCTGCCAGAGCCCTTCTAAAAACCGCCCATGGTGATATCTTACCACCACATAATTTCTCATAAGAACTATTCTTATTGTTAATAAAAATTATACATAATTTTTTTGAAATGAATTTATTGCTATAATTAACTATAGTTATATTTATTCATTACCTAGTGGTCAAGTAGTGTTTGTCCTCCACAAAATTAGATTGTATTTATGCGTAAAAATTTGTCGTAATAGTTAACTATAGTTCTTTTTAAAGCAGGTGTATTTTATTACTCGACCATACTAGCAAGTTGCTACACTGCCATTAAATAACATAGATCACACGTGAGTTCGCAAGAGATTAAAATTGAAATTACACCATTTTGTCCACGTTAAGTTCCCTAGATCTATTCTTGACCCATAAAAAGCAATACGATTTAATGTCTTCAACTATCTTCAGCATCCGCACCCTTTTGTTATTGCCTTTTGTTATTGAATGTTACGTCGTTTCTTGCCCTCCATATCATCAAGCAACTTGCAAGTATAACTACATTTAATGCCTTCCTTTTGTTTTTGAGTTAAATGTCATTTTAGTCCCTTTGGTATGAGCTATTTTGCTAGTTCAGTCGAAATGTTTTATTTTTCACCTGTAGATTCAAAAAGTTTCACCGTTGCCATTTTAGTACACTGAGTAAACTCCATCAATTATTTCTGTTAACGAGAAGGGCAATATGGTGATTTTATAAGTCCGAATTGCTCTTCTAGTTAATAGAATTACTTATAAAATGACCGAATTGCCCTTCTCGTTAACAAAAAAATGGATGAAGTTAGCTCAGTGGACTAAAATGACAACGATGAAACATTTTGGACCCACAGACGAAAAATAAAACTTGTAGACTAAACTGCAAAATAATCCAAATCATAGGGACTAAAATAACATTTAACTGCTTTTATTCTCCACTCCATTTAAATTAAGTCTCTTAACAGAAAAGTGCATAGACAAATGGAATTCCACACCAATGTGATATTTTCGGCCATGTTGTATTAGCCACCTCACATTGTTAATTTTTTTTAAACGGCTAACAAATCTTTTAAATTGGCTACTGGCGAAATTTACCAAATCAATATACACTCGTCTTCGAACTGGGAAAACCCTCACTTAGGGCAGAAACCCGTGAACACTCGCCCAAAGGCACGACAGTGCAGTGAGGTAAAACTCATTCAGTTCAAGGATCGAACTAGCGATCGCCGCCTACTCGTCTAGTGTCCCATCATCACCAGGTGCCGTTGAAAACTAAAGGGGAGAAGCATGAATTGAACTTGGATCTCTTAGAAACCTAAATCTTTCCTGTACAAATTACGATCAAGAGTCAACACAACGTGTTCCAAAATGCTCCCTAGAATTCAAGGACCACTCACCAATTAAAACGCAAGAGAGGTGTGGGTCTCTTTCACCTAGAGATGTTTAAAATCGCCGACAATTACGATATAAAGATTTTATACAATGTCACAATTTTCTTTGGCACTAATGATGCTAACCTTTAGAAAACAAAAATTAAATCTGAACACAGGGTTTCTTTTATACATGTATAATCAAAATGAATGAGAATCATGGGCGCAGCTTAAGAGGTGCCGGGGGGTGTCCGACCACCCGAACTTTTCGCTCAGTAGTGTTATATATGTGGTTTTTGTATAGAAATTTTTTGGTATATACGTTTTCGACCCCCAGTTCTATAGAAATTTTTGGGTATATACGTTTTCGACCCCGTCTTCATTGTCAAGCTTCGCCACTGGAGAATCAAACACAAACTTGATTTTATATAAAAACAATGGAAACCAATACAATAGTAGGGGAAAGTTCTTGTACAAATAATCATACTAAACATACAAATTGAAGGAAAACTCAAAAAGACAAGGTGGCATTTTTGTAATTATCAATAACTATCAAAGTTACTCTACAAATATACCTAAAAACCTAAAAAAAACCTAACCCCCCCCCCCCCCCCCAAAAAAAAAAAAAAAAAAAACTAAACCCCCTCACCCCCCCAAAAACCTAACCCCCACCCAAGCTAAAATGCTAAAAACTAAACCCTCAAAAAACCTAAAAAAATAAAAAAAAAACACACAAATTATTTTATTTTATTTTTAACATTTTTTATTAAAAAATCGCTACTTTTAGTAGCAGCAAAAAAAATGTACCGATTTTTATAAAAAATATTAAAAAAAATGTGTTTTTTAGGTATTTTTGGTTGAGTTCACATTTGTATAGTAACTTTGATAGTTGGTGGTAATTACAAAAATGTCACCTTGTCTTTTTGAGTTTTTCTTCAATTTGTATGTCTAGTATGTTAAGATTATTTGTATTTGATCTTTTGTCTACAATAGTAATGTATGACAAATCTTATGTTGACTAACTGAGGGTATCTTCGTCTCGAACCATTTAACCAAAGTTTATGAAAGTCCCTGATTCCATGTTTTTTTTTTAATTTTGTAGATCAATAGAACAACACATTATAATTAAATATCTAGGACAAAACAAGTTCATATTATATATATTATAGACAACGTATAGTGTAACTGCTTCCAAATTCATTGATGACTGTTGGATCTTTTCAGGATTAAATCCTAGCCGTGTTAACTAAAAAACGTAACCGAAAAAGTGGCAGTTCACGGCGGTTTCACAATCTGTTTCCTATTCTGATGCAGTTAGGAGGTTTCCGGTGATTTTACCCTATCCACGTTCGCACGGTTTTTACCCACTCCTCTTTTTTCTCCGGTTTACATGGTATTAAAGAAGGCAACCCTCCCTCATTTCTTTCTTTCTTTAATCACAACAACAACACTTCATTCTGTTTTTTTTTTCACTTCCAATCGTTCATCACCGAAATCAGTGATCGTTTCACGATTGAAGCATACAATCACCACCATTTAGCCTCCGGTCACAGGAAACCATCGCAGGTTGCCATTTGTTAATATTCGAAGGTATCATAGCTACTATTTTGCTCTTTCTTTTTGTTTTTCTCGGATTGGCGCCGGAGGCAGTTTGGTTCTTGTCTAGAGTTCAACGTGTGGTCCACAGCAACTTTTCGACCCATCAGGGGCGATGCTTTGTTTTTAGTAGATTAGGGTTTTCTATCCAGAAAGGGATGGCGGCGCAGTTTGTTGCTCGTCTACCTGCTATCCTTGTGTAATTTGCCCAAATTATTGGAATGAAATATATTTTGATGAAAAAAAAAGACTGGATTTGTATTTTATCAAAGGCATCATCGAATTTCGGTGTTGTTTGATCTAAGGTGTGAACAGAGAATCTTTATTTCTTCATCTGATCTTAGCAAGGTGAGTTTAAATTTCTTCATTTTGGTTCGCCGGGTCAACAGAAACCAACGTAGGCAGTGGCGGATCCAGGGTCAGATTCCACTGGGTAGGGGTGTGCATGGGTCGGTTTGGTTCGGTTTTTACTATTAACCATAACCATAACCGCTAGTTCGATTATGGAGTTTTGGTAACCATAACCATAACCAAACTTCGGTTACGGTTAATCGGTTATGAAGTCGGTTATGGTTCGGTTTTGGTTAATTTCGGTTAAGTAACCAAGCAAGGTTTGAAATAAATAGGGTTGTGCACGATTTGAACTTAGCTAGAGCCTATTTTATAAGATAACGGAGACTAAACTTTTTGGTTAAACTACCAATTTAAGGTTCTTTTTAATAAGGTAATTCTCAAACAAAAACAATTATGGTCATAACACCTTAGTTCTTTATCAAAATAAAAGGCATCTATATCAAGATCATTTTGTTACTAACATACTTTTATCTTAGTAAAAACCCTCTATATGGTTTTGTAAAACACAAATCCATTATATAAAGTTAACATCACAAGTTCGGTTCGGTTTTGGTTATATCGGTTAACCAAAGTTTCATAACCATAACCATAACCGATTGAGCGGTTATACAAAGTTTCATAACCATAACCATTGGTTATATTGGTTATCGGTTATTAGTGGTTCGGTTATGTTGGTTATGGTTCGGTTATCGGTTATGGTGGTTAATTTGCTCACCCCTACCACTGGGTTCCTTTTGGTAGTTTTTCACTAATTTTCATTATTTTTTCTCAAATCATACAAGGTTTACACTAATTTTTTCCATTTTCTTCGAATCGAATGGGTTCCTGGGAACCCATGGAACCATGCTAAATCCGCCCCTGAACGTAGGTACGGATCAAGCTGACACATAAAACATGGAAATTGGCTGATTGCCTCAATAATGTACAGCCTGGTAACCCTAGGGTTGCTTGTCTTTGTAAGTTTTCTCATTTCTGACTGTATGCTAAATTAAAGGGAAAAGCTGGTTACAAATGCCCCACCCCCAATATCTGCACTGCTAATGTTCTTTTTGAGGTTTTTAATGCTGTTAAGCAAACACAAGCAATGATGGTGGAGAGATAATTGTTTTGGTTTTATTGTAAAATCATGTAGCTATATTGCTGTAAGTGTTATCTATGCATTATTCCTTGCTCATATTGATTTGAGTTTGAGTCCGTTATTTTATTTTATGGTATGTGATTATATATTTCCTTATTTTTCTTTCTATCTAGCAATATCCAACTCTTATTAAATTATTTCGCAGGTGAATAATGATTCGAATGATAGTGTTTTGAAGTTAATGTTACATGCAGACCAAGTATTTGATGAAATGTCTGAATGACAAAATCGAAATGATCAGTTTGGAATGATCATGAATTTTGGGCATGAGATTCCATCTTCTTCAGAGCTTGATTGTAATTTGTAAGTAAAATTCTATATAGTTTGTGAGTATGATTGTGTTTATAGATGAATCTCACTTGATTTTAATTTACGTACTAATTTAGCAGAATTTTGGTTATGGTAGAAAACATATGGAGTCTCTTTTTCTAAGAATAGTTCTTATATTTTTTTTAAAGATGATGTAACAACTCTCATCAAAAGTCATATTTATTTAATTAATTTGTCCAATAGGAAACCCTAATTGAGACACCCAAGTGATTCTATACAAACCCTAAAATTTTCAGAATCAGGATCAGGGCCCCTAAAACTCAGGGGGGGTAAACCCTAGTTACGATTATCTTAAAATCTCGCTGTCAAAAACGAATTTACGAAATCTGTCAAGCCAGCAAGGCTAGTCAAGGATGTGGCTAACCTATAGTGAAAAGGTGTCCCTTACGGACCGTAAGGGATAAGGCTTACGGTCCGTAAGCTAGGCCAAATTCGTGTATAAATAGTGGACATTGGGACTTGATTTATGGTATTGAAACGACGTAAAATTTCGCTACATGCATTGAGTTACGTTCTGTTTACTACCAAAACACACACGGATCACTAATCGCCGCCGCAATACAGGGTAATAACTCGATCGCTGCTACGATTTAATGTCCGATCAATTAAACTATCCAATGGATGTTTAAGTGCTGCCCACATTAGGGTTTATGCTTTGTCATTCGTTGTTAATTCAATGGATGTTTAAGTATCGCACTTTGTCATTCGATGTGAAGGTTTAATCTCGTGAGTTATCGTAAATGCTGTATTAAGTTACTAACCGAATTGTGTGCCTGTTATTAATTTAGGTTAAAAGGCTAATCAGTAGACTAGGCTCTGCTCAATTAAATCTGCAAAGTGAGTCATTCTCTTCTTATCAAATTTGTTTACAAAAGCAAGTTTATTTTCAAAGTTATAATTACAGGGATTAAGTCTTTGTAATCACCAAATGTACAACCGATATGTGGGGTTTTGTATACATTACTTGATAATCTTCACCATTGGGGCAGCCAAGGGGTGATATGACCATAGTCACAGACACCATTGGACGAATGGGCCAATGGGTCGAGTGACAAAATACCGTGGGTAGTTGGTTTGATATCAGAAACATTGTAATCGCTCTTAATACTGTAAATTATAACAAATGCGTCATTTTAGTAAATAGAATGATTCACTCAGTATTTCCCGCTGACAAAACCTTTTTCAAACATGTTTCAGGTGATCTGTTGTGATCCAGGAAAAGTGCCATGTAGCACTACAAGCTTAAGGAAGTGGCTCAATATAAAATAAGGAAACATGTTTTGTAAAATAAAAGATTTCTCCGTGAAATCTCATGATTGTAAATTACCGGGATTTTATCCCGAGTTGTGAAATAAAATAATCGAGAAATTACAGTTTTAAAAGATCCTGAAGAAACTTCCGCTGTTAAATAAATACCACCGGATTTTCTGTCCCGCGGCTCCTGAAACGGGTCAAACCGGGTCGGGGGCCGTGACAGAAAAAGGTGGTATCAGAGCCACTGATTTAAGCCAATTATGTGATTATGTGTTTATTAATTGAATATTTGTGTACAGTATGGGTAAGCAAAAGTTGTCAAACATCTATCTTAAATTAGATAGGTCATCAAACGAGAAGGGGAGTTCGTCCCAAACAAAATCCTCAAATCAGTCTGTAATTCCTGATGAAGGAATATTTGTGCGAAAGGCACAATATGAGGAACCAATTTCTCCTAGTAAAAGAAGTCTGATTATTAGGAAAAGTAAAGAGAAAATAAAGAAATTCCGAGAAAAGAAGATTAAACAGGAAACCCAGGAATTAACCAGTAAATCATCTTGGGAAGACAAGTTAGATGAGAAATGGGCAGATCTATACATGCTAGCTACTGTGGCAGTTAATGCAAATCTTTAAATAATTTTACCTAAGTCTTAGCACCTTTATCAATTACAGTCCAGAAAATTTATTTCAGTAAATAAATAAATTTATAATAAAACCTAGTGTGTTTTAATTTTCATTTATAGTTACCCAGTCTGAAATAATATTTAAAGGTTTTCTATGAAATTTTGTTATCAATTAGTAATTATGTGTATTTTGTAAAACAACATGAGTGACTTGTCTGACGCCCTTCAGAATTTAAATCTATATCCGGTAAGAATAGAGGTTTCCAGAGATTTCAATAGGTATATACCCGACATAGAAGAACCTATTGAATTCAATGCTTCACCACCTCCGGAGAAACCTAAGCCCAAGAAAAGGAGAAGGTTCGTAGGATGGAGGCGTGTGCGAAGAAGGAAACCTACCACTAGAAAGATTCCCAAGATAGAAAATCCGTTAGATAAAGGGAAGGGAATCGAAGTCGGGGAAGAGTCTAGGCAGATGGGAATTCAGTTTGATGAATATTCTAAGCAAATAGAAATGGAGATTGGAGGAGGTTCTAAACAAACTCAGATAGAAATGGGGGAAAGCTCTAAACAAACTCAGGAAATGACACTGCAGGAAGAGCTAGATTTTATATTGGCAAGCTGTGATACTATTCAGCATGTCAATACAAATGTTTTTACCCGTCCTATTGAAACTCAACTCCCTATAAACTTAGAACCAGCAATCCCAGAACCTATAATCCACACCCAACCTCTGGGAATGGACGAATGGTGGACGAATGATTGGCAGTTTCAAAACCTGCTCAACAGTCTTTATTCCTTTCTTCCTCAGTTTGACCCTGAACCTATACCTAATCCACCTATAAGCAATGAGAATTTAGCTGAACTCCATCACTTTGGCGAGGAGTTAGTGGATGCCGGAAATAGGATCAGGGAAGTAGGAGAACAAATCTCCTGGAAGTATGATGAGAGGGAGTGCCGTTATTAAAATATTCGCTGACGAGGGATAAGGGGGTTATGAGACTGTGGTTGTAAATTAGCAATAATAATATAATCATGTGAAATAATCTAAAATAAAACTTGTGTAAAAATAATCAGTGTGTAATGATGCATAATATATATGAAAAGGAGAAATCGAGAAATCGATAGTTTTGGCTATATGTGTATTGTGAAATTAGTATGATTATTTGTGCATAATTGTTATTTAATTGATACTAATAAAATTAAATATATTCTCAGATGGAAAACGCTAATAACGAACCAGTTAATGAGGTTAATCAATCCGAGCAACACCAGGAGGATCAATTTCTAAATAGGCAGGATATAGAAAATATTGTTGCTTAGGGAATAGCCAATGCTATTCCAGCAATAGTTGCTGCTGTTAAAAATCCAATCGAACTGCAACAAATCGTTCCTAGCAAACGTATTTCTGAAGATAACTTCAGTAATAGCGTAAATGGAGGAGGTAATCATATTAATCATGATAATAATCCACGACAGGCTCCGCTCCCTAAGAAAATGAAAGCTGCAACGCCTGGTTGCACTTACAAAGAATTTCTTGCTTGCAAACCCGCTGAATTTGCAGGCAATGAAGGAGCGACTGCGGTACTGCGTTGGTTAGAGAAAACCGAGGCAGTGATCACAATAATTAAATGTGACAAAGACGATCAGGTCATGTACGCGTCAAATCTTTTTAAAGAAGGGGCGCTAGAATGGTGGAACACGGTGTTACAAGCAAAAGGAAGGATGATGGCGTATGCAATGAACTGGGAAGAATTTAAGAGTCTTGTAGAAAGAAAATTTTGTCCCGAGTATGAAAAAGATCAAATGGCAAATAAGTTCCTAAACCATCGAATGATGGGTGTAGATTGTCGCGGTTATACTTCGACATTCTTTGAATATGCTAGAGTGGTACCAACACTGGCTTCGCCAGAACCGGTACTCATTTCTCGCTACATTTGGGGACTGATTAGTGAAATCCGTAACATCGTTAAAGCTGCGAGACCTCGCACTATTGACGATGCTGTGGAATTAGCTAACACCTTAACAGACGAACTGGTACGCACTAGAGATGAAAACAAGAAGAAGGAATTGGCTCAGAAAATTACCCAAGGATTTCGTACGGGTAATAATAACAGCTTCAAAAGAAGAGGAACAGGGCAATCTTCAACCCCGCCATTCTGCAGAAATTGCAAAAGGAAACATTTTGGAAGATGCAATGTAACCTGCAACTTTTGCAAAACTGTAGGACATCATGAAGAAAACTGCAGAAAGAAAACTATACCCTGCTTTAATTGTGGAGAAGCAGGGCATTTCAAAACAGAATGTCCTAAGTTGGCAAAACCAGCAGACAACAAAGCCAAGACAGCCGATGGAGCTACTAAGAAGAATGTTCGAGCCTTTCATCAGTTAACTACTCAGGAAGCCGAGATGATTCCTGATGTGATAGCTGGTACGTTCTTAGTTCACAACGTGTATGCAAAAGTATTATTTGACTCTGGTGCAAACCAAAGTTTTATAAATACTTCATTCTGCCAAGCTCTTAATATACCCTTAATCAACATTAGGCAGATTTTTACAGTCGAAACGGCTGATGGAAATTCAGTTAAAATAGATAAGGTTTTGCAAAATGTAGAAATAGGACTTTCAGGTCATAAATTCTTTGCAACCCTATTACCTATGAAATTAGCTGAATTTGATGTTGTGTTAGGAATGGATTGGTTAGTAGCCAACCATGCTCGAATTCTTTGTGACAAGAATTCCATAGAAATTCAGGCACCCACCGGAGAAGTCATTATGATTACAGGAGATAAACCACGTAAGCCCATGAAGTTCATATCAGTAATGAAAGTTGCTAGTTATGAACGAAAGCAAGGAATAGTATATATGATTTCGGTAATCATTAGTACTAAGGGTAAAGAACTTAAGGAGATTCCTGTAGTCTCAGAATACCCAGATATATTCCCAGAAGAGTTACCAGGATTACCACCAGATAGGGAGGTAGAATTTAGGATTCATTTCATTCCAGGAACTATACCGATAGCCAAAGCACCTTATCGGTTAGCACCGACAGAAATGTTAGAACTGAAAAAGCAATTAGATGAATTACTAAGTAAAGGTTTCATACAACCTAGTTCATCCCCGTGGGGAGCACCAGTGTTGTTTGTAAAGAAGAAGGATGGTTCAATGAGAATGTGTATTGATTATAGAGAATTGAATAAGGTTACAATTAAGAATCGATACCCATTACCTAGGATTGATGATCTTTTTGATCAACTTCAGGGGGCTAGATATTTTTCTAAAATAGATTTACGCTCCGGATATCATCAATTGAAGGTACAAGAAGAAGACATACCTAAAACTGCTTTCAAAACTAGGTATGGTCATTACGAGTTTACATTCATGCCCTTCGGATTAACGAATGCACCTGCAGCATTCATGGACATGATGAACATGATTTGTAAACCGTACTTGGATAAATTTGTAATTGTCTTCATAGATGATATACTTATTTATTCAAAAAGTCAAGACGAACATTGTCAGCACTTGCATTCACTCTTAACATTGTTAAGAAAAGAAAAACTGTACGCCAAATTCTCAAAGTGTGAATTTTGGTTACAAGAAGTGCAATTCTTAGGTCATATGGTGAATCATGAAGGGATTCATGTAGATCCTGCTAAGATAGAGGCAATTACCAAATGGAAGGTTCCACAATCCGCAATGGAAATTAGAAGTTTTATAGGTTTAGCCGGATACTATAGACGGTTTATTAAGGATTTTTCCAAAATAGATGTACCATTAACTAAGCTAACCAGTAAAGCAGTTAAGTTTGAATGCAGACCTAAACAAGAAGAAGCCTTTAGAATCTTGAAACAGAAATTAACAAATGCTCCAATCTTAGCCTTACCAGAAGGAACTGAAGATTTTGAAGTATATTGTGATGCTTAAAAACTAGGATTTGGATGTGTGTTGATGCAACGCAAGAAGGTAATTGCGTATGCATCAAGGCAATTGAAAAAGCACGAAGAAAACTATACGACTCATGATTTAGAATTAGGAGCCGTAATTTTTGCCCTTAAGATTTGGAGACATTATCTGTACGGAAGTAAATTTACTATCTATACAGATCATAAGAGTTTAAGATATATATTTGGGCAAAAAGAGTTAAATATGAGGTAAAGGAGATGGATGGAAATCCTAAGTGACCACGACTGTGATATTCAATATCATGAAGGAAAGGCAAATGTAGTTGCAGATGCCTTAAGTCGTAAGTACCATGAGAAACAACGACGAGTTCGTGCTCTTCGGTTAAATCTACAATTAGATTTAATGGAACAAGTAAAGCATTTTCAAGAAACAGCACTCAAGGATGATGCTGAAGGAATGAAGGGACGAATAAAAGAATTAGACCAAGGAGCTGATGGAATTTGGAGATTCCAAAAAAGAAGAATTTGGGTACCTAAGTATGGGGAATTAAGAAATAAGATTTTAGAAGAAGCCCATAAATCTAGGTATACCATGCACCCAGGAAACAATAAGATGTACCAAGATTTAAGAAATAATTTCTGGTGGATAGGCATGAAGAAAGATATAGCTAGATATGTTTCTAAGTGTCTTACTTGTTCACAAGTTAAGGCAGAACATCAGAAACCTTCAGGTTTACTACAACAATTAGAAATGCCTATATGGAAATGAGAACTCATAACAATGGATTTTGTTACTAAGTTACCCAAAACCAGAAAATGTAATGATGCGATTTAGGTAATTGTGGATCGATTAACCAAATCAGCTCACTTTCTGCCTATGAAAGAAACCTTTAGCATGGAAAGATTGGCAAAGTTGTATGTAGATGAAGTTGTATCTTTACACGGAGTTCCACTCTCCATTGTTTCGGATAAGGATAGTCGTTTTACTTCTCATTTTTGGAAAAGTTTCCAAGAAGCAATGGGAACTCGACTAAACCTAAGCACTGCATATCATCCACAAACAGATGGACAAAGTGAAAGGACAATCCAAACTCTAGAAGACATGCTTCGAGCATGTGTGATAGATTTTGGTGGAAACTGGGATGATCACTTACCTTTAATTGAATTCTCCTATAACAATAGTTATCATTCAAGTATTGAAACTGCCCCATTCGAAGCATTGTATGGAAGAAAATGCAGAACTCCAGTTTATTAGGCAGAAATATGAGAAAGTCAATTGTCAGGTCCTGAAATAGTGCAAGAGACGGCCGACAAGATTACACAAATCAAAGAAAGACTGAAGACAGCTCGAGATCGTCAAAAGAGCTATGCCGACAATCGACGTAAGCCATTAGAATTCCAAGTTGGAGAACGAGTACTGTTGAAAGTTTATCCTTGGAAAGGAGTAGTTCGATTCGGTAAAAAGGGAAAGCTAAGTCCAAGATACGTAGGACCATTTCCAGTGATCCAACGTATAGGACCAGTTGCTTATCGTTTACAACTACCAGAGGAGTTAGCTGGAGTACATGATGTATTTCATGTATCCAACCTCAAGAAATGTCTATCAGACGAATCTTTGGTAGTACCTCTCCAAGATATAGAGGTAAACGAAAAATTAAAATTTGTTGAGAAACCTCTTCAGATAGAAGACAGAAAAGTGAAGTTTCTCAAGCACAAACGGCTAGTGCTAGTTAAGGTAAAGTGGGATTCAAAGAGAGGACCCGAATACACTTGGGAACTGGAATCAGAAATGAAGCGAAAGTATCCTCAATTATTCCAGTAAATCTCGAGGACAAGATTTTTATTAAGGTGGGGAGGATGTAACAACTCTCATCAAAATTCATATTTATTTAATTAATTTGTCCAATAGGAAACCCTAATTGAGACACCCAAGTGATTCTATACAAACCCTAAAACTTTCAGAATTTTCAGAATCAGGATCAGGGCCCCTAAAACTCAGGGGGGGGGGGGTAAACTCTAGTTACGAATATCTTAAAATCTCGCTGTCAAAAACGAATTTACGAAATCTATCAAGTCAGCAAGGCTAGTAAAGGACTTGGCTAACCTATAGTGAAAAGGTGTCCCTTACGGACCGTAAGGGATAAGGCTTACGGTCCGTAAGCTAGGCCAAATTCGTGTATAAATAGTGGACATTGGGACTTGATTTCTGGTATTGAAACGACGTAAAATTTCGCTACATGCACTGAGTTACGTTCTGTTTACTACCAAAACACACACGGATCACTAATCGCCTCTGCAATACAGGGTAATAACTCGATCGCTGCTACGATTTAATGTCCGATCAATTAAACTATCCAATGGATGTTTAAGTGCTGCCCACATTAGGGTTTATGCTTTGTCATTCGTTGTTAATTCAATGGATGTTTAAGTATCGCACTTTGTCATTCGATGTGAAGGTTTAATCTCGTGAGTTATCGTAAATGCTGTATTAAGTTACTAACCGAATTGTGTGCCTGTTATTAATTTAGGTTAAAAGGCTAATCAGTAGACTAGGCTCTGCTCAATTAAATCTGCAAAGTGAGTCATTCTCTTTTTATCAAATTTGTTTACAAAAGCAAGTTTATTTTTAAAGTTATAATTACAGGGATTAAGTCTTTGTAATCACCAAATGTACAGCCGGTATGTGGGGTTTTGTATACATTACTTGATAATCTTCACCATTGGGGCAGCCAAGGGGTGATATGACCATAGTCACAGACACCATTGGACGAATGGGCCAATGGGTCGAGTGACAAAATACCGTGGGTAGTTGGTTTGATATCAGAAACATTGTAATCGCTCTTAATACTGTAAATTATAACAAATGCGTCGTTTTAGTAAATAGAATGATTCACTTAGTATTTCCCGCTGACAAAACCTTTTTCAAACATGTTTCAGGTGATTTGTTGTGATCCAGGAAAAGTGCCGTGTAGCACTATAAGCTTAAGGAAGTGGCTCAATATAAAATAAGGAAACATGTTTTGTAAAATAAAAGATTTCTCCGTGAAATCTCATGATTGTAAATTACCGGGATTTTATCCCGAGTTGTGAAATAAAATAATCGGGAAATTACAGTTTTAAAAGATCCTGAAGAAACTTCCGCTGTTAAATAAATACCACGGGATTTTCTGTCCCGCGGCTCCTGAAACGGGTCAAACCGGGTCGGGGGCCGTGACAGATGATGTCTTTTTTAATGTAAGTTTGCAACAAACTAATAGAGGTGGCAACAAGACCAGTTTGCGTAACAGTTGGGGGTTGAAACATGGTCGTTTTAATACTGTTCAAAGCGTGTTGGGTTGGCCTGACTCGCGAACATTTATCTATGTTTTTTATACCTAATCGATGAGTTTATTCTGACTACAAAAACAAGTGTTGTAAATCTTCGAGTAAGACGGTTTTAGTGGTTGCATGCCTTATATATGCGCAAGGCAACTTTCATTGTGTTTGACCCATTTCTCTTTAGCCGAACTTTCTGAGTGGATCCATTTGAGATAAACACAACGGGGTCCAGCCCATTCGTAAGTAAATTAGTCGAAATTTCCATCTCTCCTTTTCTTTTTGTTCTTTAGCTAATAAAAAAAATAGTATAGTATCTATATAGCAATTATTCTGGCAAGTGATTATATACCTTCACATATTCAGCATATATAAAAGGGTTTTGGGTTGCATAATTGCATATATAGAATTATAGATTGCTTGCACATGCCCTTATTTATATTTTGTTTGCTAAATCAAGTGTTATGGTTTTTTTTTTTGTAGTGATGGACAACAATTGCATTGTTAAGCTTTATTGATCTTTTCAAGATAACGTATAATATGTCGTAACGGAATATCTACATGTTGGAGGCATGATGACATTATTTATGAGAAAAGATAATTGACTGATGATGAAGCTAGATTTTATGATGATGAAACAGTTTAGCATTCGAATCCATCCACAAACATGATTATGTGAATATGCATGCTATAATTAATGTACTTCATTGAAGTTTAATCATGTAGTACTTATTTTGTTATTGGATTGTAACAAAGGTATCGAACATAATAATTTGCTACTCGATAGTATGGGCATCTGAGATTATTAGATATCGGATTGTGTAAACCGTTGGATTGTAGCGCATTGGAAGAAAAATATTTCACTACAGTAGATAATGTTTGGGGTTCTTTGTAGGTGATTATATTTACACTAATATATTAGGCATGTGACAGTTGGTAGCTTGGATGATGCTATCAATTATTCAATATCATTTTGTCAATTTACTGTTGAATGGGGCCAAATAGTTTTAAGGTCAGTATATGATGATTTTATAATGGGTTAAGGTTGGGGATGGTTGGTGGGTAGTAGAGCAGTTTTTGTTTTCAATTTTATTTTATGGTTCTATTTGAATTAGAAACACGAGCCTGTAAATTTTACGATTTGCCAATCTAATTAAAGCAAAATGGTTTTACGTGCGAATTTGAATTGATTTAGTGCTTACATTATGACGTTGATGTTCCCATCCACCGGACGGTTAAAGTACTAGTTCATATAGAATCTCAATAACAGTATAAAAGAAAACAGTTGCAGCATATAACAATTACACATATAAAGATTTAAAAACTAGCACAATACATTTTTTTATAAATTTCACCTAAAGTTATAAAATTAAATTTAATTCATATAATTAGTTATAACTATAATTCTTATTATTTATTTCTTTTTTATTTGATGTTATTTTAGGTTTATCTTTTAATTAATTAAAGTATTTTAAATATATAAGTTTAAAAATACTATATTTCACCTATTAATTTATTTATTATTTGATATTATTTTAGTTTTTTTAATTAACTAAAAAAATTTAAATATATATGTTTACATTAGGTTAAAATAATTTAGTTTTGTGGAAATCTTGGACGACTCCATGTCCAGAGTTGGTTCAATTTTAAGTGGTTTCCAATCGATCCACTTTCAGGTGAACATTTTACAAGTGCGATTCAAGTCATTGCTCTTAAACAACATTTTTTTAAATGAACATTTAAATTAAAATATTTTTTAATAATCACTTCAAGGTTTTAGAAAAAGATATTACAAGTCGTATTTTGAAATATTAATCTCTTATTAACATTGTTTTACAGCAAGTCGTGATTCGTTCTCAATAATTTTAAGCTTTTAATCTTGTTGATAAAATCTTTTATACGGTTCTCAACAAAAACCTAACATGCATGTTGCGTATCATTATTATTTCTTTAAAAGCACCTCTCAATGAGAACGTTATATAAGAAAGAACACAACGTAACACACTCTTTTCGTTAAAATCATATTTACCCCATCTGAGAACACCACCCCATAATCTCGGGATGGATTTTTTCACTTAGGCCCCTATATTTAATACTTAAAATTCAAATTCAACTGACTTAATTTGATTTCTTTTCACTTAGGCCCTATATTAATAGGTAAAATATAAATTAAACCCTTGAGTTTGTTATAAAAACATTGACCCTAAAGTTATAAAATCGAACTTAATTCACATAGTTTTCTTGTAATTATA
This sequence comes from Helianthus tuberosus, assembly GCA_030545235.1. Lineage (NCBI taxonomy): Eukaryota > Viridiplantae > Streptophyta > Magnoliopsida > Asterales > Asteraceae > Helianthus > Helianthus tuberosus. Next base: position 25,854,553 of record CM060396.1, on the reverse strand, counting down.
ATAATTATTATTGATTAATTTATTTATTATTTTAAAATATCATACCTCACCACTTAATTTATTTATTATGTGATGTTATTTTAGGCTTTATAATATTAATTACAACTGACAGGTTTACAAGTAATAATGTTTACATTGTATTAAAAAGGGTTAAATGGGAAAAAAAAAATATTTTCATGCATTACATATTATAACTTGTGTTAGTTGTCTTAATTTTTTGGGAAATTAAAATCGAGGACGAAAATATATTTTTACACTAACTAGTGGGAATACTCACGAGTTGCCACAGTCACTTATGTATTTTTGACGCACGTTGCGTGACGGGTAAGCACATGTGTTGGCAAGTTTAAAACGAACATACTTACAATATGTTTAGAGTTACTAACACATAAAATATGGAAGAAAAGGAAAAACCCATGATGAACATTGTGACAAACAACCATAGTTGGGTTGCTCGACTCTTAACCCAAATTCCTTCATCTAGAACCTCTTTTTCTGTATTTTCTCAGATATCCATTTAATTATAATATAGACCGTATTTGACGATCTCTGAAAACTTAGAATTTCCATGAAAACTAGATTTGATGCGATAGTTATATTCATTAGTAAAAGTGGTGTTCCTTAAAGAGAATAAGTCGATGATCAAGAAAATGAGGTAAAAGAGTGTAATTTATATAGTATTAATTTGTAACATTGTTGCTCATTATTGTGCTATACTTTATGTTTTTCTTCATTTTTGTGTTTGGTGGTGTTGTGCCTTGCTTTTGGGCGCTGTACGTCGGTTTCCTTCATAAAAAAATCCACCCTTCCCTTATTTGGTCTTTTCATCACTTGCCCACCCGCCTATCAATCCTCTGCCGATTCCCGTTTGACCTCATCTTCGGCCAACCGTTGTTACGTTGAGGTAAGTTTCTTCTTGCCCTTTTTGTTTGGTTAGCATTACTATTAACCTGTTAAATTTTTAAGGTATGCGTTAGTCTTTGTTTTTTGAATTTCTAGCGAAACCTCGGTTAATCATCAACATTTTGATGGCAGTTTTAGTTATCGTTCCTCGTACATTTAGGCCGATTAACCCTTAGGGTTTACAGGGTCAGCAATGTCTTTCATCAGATTTATTTTATTTTGGATTATTTGTGTTTAGGAAGTTTTTACTTCGGTGAAGATGAGTTAAATCTCATATCAAAGCTTATCTGCATGTGATTTTTTGTTTGATAAGAACATTTTTTTGTTTTTTTTTTGTTGCGATTGTTCTGAAGATGGCTGTGTTTGAAAGTTTAGGTCTTTGTCTACTTTGTTATTCGATGAAGATGATCGTGTTGTCATCTGAGAGAGGTTATCTGCATGTAAACAGTTACCTTGATACTGTTGGTTATGGTATTTGAAACATTGGGGTTTTGATCGACGGTGGTTGTTGAAAGTTTGGGGCTTTGTATGCTCTGTTACACAAAGGTTTGGTGTTTCTTGATGAAGATGATGTAATCTGAGAGAGGTAATGCACATGTGTGCAGTTAGCTTCATACTATATTTTTTAGTCTTTAAAGTTTATTGAATACCTATTTTAACACTTTGCTTTCTCGATGAAGATGATTACAGGTCATCCGAGGGATACGCATGGTTGATGAAGGTGACGGTAATATTATTTGACAGATTTGGTAATGTATGTTTGTTTGTTTGTTGCTGCTATGATGATGTTTCGTTGTTGGGCATGGCAACACATGTTGCAGCCATAACGTTTGTTTGTTGTGATGATGATGCTTTTAAGCCTAGGATCTAATAATATGAATCTGAGCAAATTGTGTTGCAGTTGGTTTAGCAACTTCTGATTTGTATTTATACAATATTAATTTGCAACATGGTTTTACATTATTGTTTGTACTTTATGTTTCACTTGTTTTTGTGCTTATTGGTGTTGCACGTTTGTTTACTCTATTAAAACAATAGTTATCCCTTATTTCTGCTTGAGAAAAATGCCAAAATCATCCCTAAGATTTGGGCATATTTGCGTGTTCCACCTAAAAAGACTTTTTGTACATTTAAGTCCTCCACCTTTGTTTTTTTTTTCATCCTTGAGGTTAGCAATTTATTGCAACTTTCTTCCCTTACAAATGGCCTTAGGAATGAAAATGCAAGATTTTAAACTTTTTGGATGAAAATTGCACTTCAGGGACGAAAGTCGCAAAAGTGGTCAAACCTTAGGGACGAAAATGGCATTTTACTCTTTCTACTCTTACATACTGTGGTAATCAGAAAATATGTTGGGTGTATTGGCGATGAGGATGTCATATAATTGGCGTGGCCACTGTGGATGCTTCCAATAAGCAACCATTTGCAGATGTTTTATGTGAGCCTAGGTTTCTCGATTATGCACATTCAGGCTGCAAATTAATACTGCATAAATTTATTATTTTTAAGGTCAATGGCGGTGTTGAATGAGTTGTTATTCTAGAATGCTAACTAAGGTAGCTTGAAATAAGCTACCAGTTGCAGCCATGTTTAAGAGCCTCTCAATCGAATTTTGATAACGAGTTTACGTTATCTTGCAACATGACTCTCAATTTGTTTTTTTATTACATTATTATTTAACTTATTATTTTTACTTTTAGATATCGTCTTTAAGTCAACATGAAGGTGTTTTTGAGCGGTTATAAAAGATGTTGGTGGATGCATTTGATGTGTGTCGGTGTGTATATATTTTTATGTATATTTTAAGCCCTTTTTAACACTTTAGTCAAGTTTTAAATTTATAAAACACGATATTTACTAAAACTAAACACACATATGGGCAAGTGCACCCATCGTGAGCGTAGTATAGTATTGGTAAGATACCGAGGTCGTCCAAGGACACAAGAGCTTTTAGTACCGGTTTATCCTCAACGTCTAATCAAATCAAAAATTTAGAAAAAGGGTTTTAAACAAGAAAATAAAACTAACTAAAAATGCTGAAAATAAAAAAATAAAAATAAAAACAGATAGACAAGATCAATCACTTGGATCCGACTCACCTTTAGCCTTTGATTATTTCCGCACTTTTGCACTTTTTAAGAGATTATCTTAGTTATAGTAGTAGGCCACTCTTTTGAGGGTGACGTTACTCTCAACCCAGTAATTTGAGTCAGCAAGGATACAATCCTAAAGGGTCGGATTATTGAAACATAATTAATTAAGTTATTAATGTGTAATGTGGTAGGCCCCTCTTTTGAAGGTGACGTTACCCTCGGCTAATGTAACACCCTTGTCATTATTTAATGGTTTTTCTAAAGTATACGACAAACAACATGTAATTATGACTATATATACTTTATAAAAATACGGGTTTGTTTAAACTTTACAATTTTGAAATAATACAACATAACATAACTGAGTTCGTCGTTTAAAAGTTACGACGAACGACGTGCGGAAGCTTTTATCTTATTCGTGTTCGGTTCTCCGTTGAGCTTGATCGTCCTCCGATAACTCTTGAAATTAACCTGTGATCGAAACTAACCTAAAAGTTAGTTTCGATACTTAAATAATAGCTAAAAACATGTACATCGCATCAAACAACAAAACAAAAATAATTTCTCAGATTTATGCCTCTCGCGCCACGCGAGAGGCTCAACTCGTTCTTTCGCATGCCGCGACACCTGTCGCGTGTCGCGCCCGGTTTCATGTGGTCCCTCGCGTGGCACGGGGGAAGCTCTTTTCCAGCAGGTCCGTATCTGGACCTCAATTTCCTGCCCAGCTCTAGTTTTGATCAAACTCTAAACTTCAAAATGCCATGCAAATCACATTATATCAGTTTTCTAATATTCAAGGTTCAAATTACGGGTTCTTATGCAAATCTTAACCCGTTTTGCATATCTACTCATTTTGACCCGTTACGGGGTATTTAACACTTTTAAGCTTAATTCACGCTTCTTTTAACTTACAACCTATCTCCATTTTATACATATACCAAGGACTCAATTAAACGAAACACTTATTTCTAAACAACTCTTAAAGGTTGTTTTTCCCTATTTACCCCTCAATGACTTTTTGGTCAATTTCAAATCCATCATTTTGTGACGAAGAGCTTTCGCCAATAAGTGACCACGATATCGTTTCTAACTACAATACAAAATATGCGTACCTGACTCGGATCAACATATTGACCCGTTTAATACCTTGCGTCCATAATATGCTAATTCAAAGCACCGCTAAATCATAACCATTTTTATCATGTGCACATAAGACTCAACAAGCACTTATTAGTCATTATTTGTCAAATGATATCTACATTACCATTTGACCCGTTTGGTCTAAACGATTTAAACACTTTGCGCTTATATTGGAATGGTATCTATTTACCATTTCATTAAATAACTAAATTCAGATTTCTCACCTCTTTAGCTATGTCTCTTAAACCCTTTTTCTTACGCATTTAGCCCGACATGACTTATGTCGCTTAGTATTGTTTTATATTTCAACTTTTACCTATTTGTTCGTGACTAAATCACCGTTTCCCCATTTTACTCGTTTAGGCTTACTTATAAAATAACCGTCCAAAAACCCATTTTTATTTATGTCACTTCATGACCATTTTGCCTCTTTATCATAAAACACGGTTTTTCATCATTAAATATGCTCCAACCCGTATCGTTTCGTGTCGGAGCCATATCATGAATATCATCTTAATAGTATAAGAAACTTTTAGAACAAACACATATTCTACAAAAAGTGTAAGTTTCACTTACCTTGCATCCGGTTATGTCCTTTTTCCGTGTACTCGATCCGTTTGACCCGCTTCTTTCCCGAGTCTTCATCTAGCTTGTCTAGAGTCAAACTATCATCATCACAATTCGTAAGACGGTTAGATTAGTCATAATCGTTTACGACTATTCCATCCTACGGGTTTTATGTCGAATTTATCATTCGACCATATCAAAATTATCGTTCGATCTAATCATTGGTCGGTTTGACCTTTTAAAAGTCAATTGACTTATCAACATATTCAAATGCACATTTGGTTCATTGAACTCACTTAGGCATATTTCATCCGAACTCTTAATGAAATCAAATTTTACACACAACCAAGTAGACCGCGATTTCATTCAGGCATTTCATATCACTGAAAAATGGGCTGTTTTTTGTGACTTGTTTAACCTGTTTACAAGTCTTCAAAAATTATGATTTTTTATGTGGCGTACCTATCGGAGGGTTAGGCCTTGTGTTAAAATTTAAAGATCTAACGCTTTACCAAAAATTCGTAAAAATTCATTTACTAAGCGGCAATCAGATTCGTCACTTCTGACTGCAGCTTACGGAAAAATTCATTTAAAATTCCTCGTTTATCCGATTGACGAAATTTCAATTGACGATTTTGTTAATCACTTAAAGATATCTACAGTAAAAATTTAAGATCATAACTAAATTCCTAAATTGAGTTATGACATTCGTAATGGGCTGCAAATTCTGCCAGAAAATGCAGCTTGAACCTTCGATACGGAAAAATTCATAAAACGCTCAATTTTCGTCGAAAAAATGCGATTCCAGTGGGGTTTTAAAGATATTTCCTGGAATTACATTTTAGATTCAAGAAAAACATGTTTTTGTCATGTTTTGTCCATGTTACAGCCAATACAAATCGGCTGTAAATTCTGATCAGAAGCTGTTTGAATTCAGCTTTCAATTAAAGCATGTTCATGACATCATAACACTAGTTTTAGCAATCAAAACCCTAAAAAGATCACATACATGAATTTAGCATCAACAATTCTGAATTTACTTCATATTTCTACTTAGGGTTTGTTCCTAAGCAATCACACTTCATTAATTCAGCCATAGCCTCTATGATTCATACATAGATCGCATCATGCAAAGTTAACTAATTTTCACAACTTCATGAATGTCAAAAATTCGACATACCTTACGATCCTCTTGACTTGGTGATCGTTTATATATATTCCAATCTGAATTTAGCCTTTGTTTGATCCTCCAATTTGAAGGTTTTGTTGAATTAGGGTTCATCCCCTTTTTCTCTGGCTCTGGTCGATCGAACACACATCCTGTGTATGTGTTTTGTTATTTTTTTTATAAATGTTTAATTAAAACACTTTCCTAATTACCCACCTTTAGCCCCTTTTGTTTTGGTTTGTTACCAAGTAGGCTATAACTTATTTATTTTCAATAATATTTACCCATTTTTAACTAGGTTAAACATTCATAGTTTACTTAGCGGGGTCGGGGGAGATACTACTTTGTTTTGTTTTAAGTCCCGTTAAATCGGGCCTCTTATAATCTACATTTTCTCAAAATCTTTTATTCACTTTTTATTTAATATTAGGTTTATTTATTAAATTCCTAATATTCACCGGGTTTACTTTTACCACTAACGGTATTTTACCCGTTCATTATTATTAACATGGTTTAATTATCAAATTCCCGATTTCGGGGTGTTACAAGTCTACCCCCCTTAGAGAGGTTTCGTCCTTGAAACTTTTCTTACTTAGTTTATTGAGCTTGAACTCAATGCACTTGATCTCGGTAATCTTTTGAGCATTGCTCGTACTTTGACTACCCAACACTTCACTTGTGTTGCCTTATGATCGCTTAGTGTAGGCGATCAATGCTCTTCATTAGTAAGACCTCGTGAGCCGTCATTTTTGTTTTGTATGCATTTACCCTTATTGTTTTATTTGACCGAGTCGCCAATTTGACCACTTGGTCATATAAGTTTATCAATTATATTTATTCCACGCTAATCTTATAATGAATAGCATATTAGACAAGCTCTTAATTTAAATATTAACCTTAACCAGTCTTACTGGCTAGACTTATTAGTCCACTTGCCTTCTACCCAACACTCGGACTACCGTGTGATTATATTCCACATTACTTTCCTTGACCGTGACTACATCACGTCATATTTAAGTTTATATAAAAAAAAATTAACGTTTTATTTTTAATTTATGTCAAACAATTTTGACAACTTGGCATTCATTCTTTTACAGTTCTTGTTTTACGCGGGGATTCTCAACTGGGTCCCTCGATTTGTCTAAGTAACCCATAGGTTCTTTTACTTGACCTCGTAGGCTAGTTCTTTAGGCTTTCACCTTTTAAGGCGAGGCCTCTATAGTTCTTTTCTTTTCATTCATGACCCGAGGGTCATTTTGGTCCCGTAGACCTTTAAAATGTTTATAACCCATAGGTTATAATGATCCCGTAGATCATTCTTTTTACCAGTGTTATTCTTGAAATGTATATATATTTATATAGCATCAAGGCACCCCTCGTTATGTTTGGGACCATATATTTTTACCTTTAAAATTCATTTGACCTTGACCGTAGTCTAAGGCCACATCCATTTTCTTTCGGATTATCTTTCCGGCTCTATGACTTCTCACGTCATTTACACGTCGGTTTGTCTCACTCTTATCGTCATTCAGTTTATGCCTCTATTTCCTTTCAAACCTGTCACACCCCTTTCTGCGGCGGAAGCACGAGGTGTGATCATGAAAGGTTCCCATTGCATACGAAAGGTAAACATGCTACATGCTCGTAAAAATAACATCAAATACCATAATTTGAAAACATAAGTTTAGCGATTACATCGCTAAGTAGCATAAAACATTGTCTTAAAAAGTTACAACTTTATTTAACGATAAACATAGCGACATCCACGAGCATGAGTAAGACCACGCGCACATCCATCCTAGTTACCTGAAATACATGTGAGTTTTGGAAAAACGTCAACATAATGTTGGTGTGAATTCATGCAGTTTTTGTATTTCACGTTTGTATACTTTGTATGAAAACATAGTTTGTGTCATGTAAAAATCAAGTTTTCATATATAAATCAAGTATTCATGTGTACACCACGTACTCATGTATAATTCAACTTTTCTTGAGTACCCCACGTACTCAAGTATAAATCAAGTTTTCTTGAGTACCCCACGTACTTCAAGTATAAATCAAGTTTTAGTATGGTATGGATTTTATGTAAATAAAATATTCCTGTAAGTATCAGGATTGTTAATGGGTTGCAAAGCCATTAACATGTGACACGACATAGGAAGTCACCAAACCTTAGGCATTTTTCTAGTTGGCATATTCTGAGACACAAAAGCACTACTCGATACTCGCCCTCACCGAGAGTGTGGCTGCCCGGCACCCGTTAGATCTAACCTTTTGTTCTGCGGTCTAGGTATATAGTTGATTAATGGTGCTTATGTACCCTATTCGTGACACGATTTCTCGTATCATTTCTCATAACGCATCATACTTGGTACTCGTCCTCACCAAGTGCGCTTCTTGTATTCTTATATCTCATCACACTTGGTACTCGTCCTCACCAAGTGTGCTTCTTGTTATCATACCATCTGTAAACATAGAAATATTTGTAACATGTATTTCACCCCCGAAGTTATAAAACTGAAAACAGTTAAAAGAAAAGGGGGAGCATGAACTCACAAATTTGCGTTCCTTGCGTCGTAAACTTCACCGGATTTGCTTAATTAACGTCGTGACCTATACGCGTTTTCTTAACGTTAGTCACTAGACTTGCGTCGCACAAGTACAGTCACTCTCTTTTGTATTTGTATTGTTGTGTTAAAAATATTTTATATTTTTAACTAAGTATCTTACTTATATTATTTTCTCAAAAATTAATATAAGTATCTCGTGTTTTGCACTTTGCACCCGAATTATGTATCTTGTATGTTGAATGTGTATTTTTATGTTTATACTTCTCATGAGTATTTAGTGTATTTTTAAGTCTTACTACACTAGCACATATAACACATACTATGTACACTTAGCACAAAAGTTGGTGATCAAATAATATATATTTTTCTCTCAAAAATATACATACTTAACATAAATTTTAATCTTGAAGAAATCATCATTTCTTATCACCAAAAATTAGGGAAACCTTGGTAATACTTTTAAGTACATTTTTAGGGAATAAGTTTCTCAAAAACTTATATTTTTCTAAGTGTCAAAATTTATATAAATTTTGACAGAGTTTTCCCTAAAAATGGAGGTTTCCCATGTTTTCAAAACATGTGTTTATTTTCTTTTAAATCAACAAGAATCTCAACAACACAATCTTTAATTACCAAACTTGTCAAAACAAGCATATACCACAAACTTATGAACTTGAAAGTTTGTAAAAATATGTAGTAACTTACTAGCACATTTAGTAAGTCTTGTTACCTTTAAAAATATGATTAGTTTCTTAAAAACTTTATTTTTAAAGAGTATGTATTTTCACAACTTCTAGTCATGAATTTCAAAAATATTTCTTCGTGAAATTTTCTTGTTACACAAGTGTTCATACACTTGTTTACTTACTAAAAATGATTTTAGTTCATACAAGATCCAGGTTTTTAACAATCTAGTATTTTCCACTTGGTTCTTCCAAAAAACCACTTGTAGATCTTTAGATCTACAAGCTTGTAACCTTATTTTCCAAGAAAAATTACATTTATTCAAGTTTCAAGTTCATGGGTGGATGGTTTCATCATCCTTCATATTTCTAATACTAGCATCCTACTAGTTCATGTTCTTGAACATGACCTAGCATGTCTAGATGATGATCCATCCAACTTTTACTAACATACAACATCAAATAATCACAACTAGACAAGATTCACATGATTTACACACATATCTACTCTTTATCCACCATTAATCACTTATGTTCAAGACTTTATGTTATGTTCTTTAGTGTTCATAATTTTTAACCATTAAATCACCTATTAACCACCATAAACAAGATCAAGATGATGATTAGAAACACTTACTATTAGCACAAGGCTAGGGAAGAAACAAGATGTAAATGTGGTGGATAAAAAAATCTAGAGAGGTTCTTGCACTTCCGAAAGCGCCAAGCTTCGTTGTTGGATCACTAACACCTTTGTACACCCTTAGAATGTTTGAAGATGAGCAAATGATGGTGGTTGAGGTCGGCCGTAGCCAAGAAGAAGAAGGAGAGAAGAATTGTGTGTGTAGTGTGTGAAGTTGTGAAGGTTATGTCTCATGTGCCATTCTTATATCCAAGTTCTCATTGTTTCCTTTGTGTAATGTGTCCCTAAAGAAGCAACATGATTTATTAAAGTATTATAACAAATCCACATGTGGGGGACATGTTGGAACCGTCATTTAGGGGGGGGGGTGTATTGGTTGGATTCTAACTTGCTAGTTACTCAAACTAGTTAGAAGTTAGGTGATTTAATTGGTGATTTAAGTGTGTTATTAAATATAAGGTGTGTTAGGGTGTTCGGGGACCCTAACTAGCTTAGAAAAATAAAAACAATGCTTCCAGCATTATTTTGATGTTCCGGGTATTATCCGGTTGTTCGGTTAGACACCGGTTCGTTAAAGTGCTAAATCACACTTTTTAGTGTCTTTTAAGTATCTTTTTGTAATACTTTCAATTCCCAACACTTGGGGAAGTATTTTGGATAATAAAACGTAATTTCTGCATAATATTTTAGTGCCATAATGCTGATTATAGCTGATTTATATAAAATTCTGCACTTAAAGTGCGTTTCGGGTGCTTTTTAGTGCGTATTTTTGCTTTCGTATGTCTAGATATTAAACCCTTGTATATACTCTTGGGTTTTAATGTATTCTTGTTGTTGGACCTACACCTAGGCTCCAATTTTATTGTCTGACTGCTTTCTGCAGTTCTGTTGACACCGTGTGTCTTACCGGTGAGTTTACTTAGTATTTCTGACGCAACGCTCTCGTTTATGGATAAAGCAATATTTTGTAGTATACAACGTGCATGAATTCACTTGTTTAGCATGTAATCAGTCAATGCTGACATTTAAGCACATAATTGCAGTCATTAAATAATGATTAAAGTGTACGGAAATTACCGGTTTGGTGCCAGTTGTCACAGTCTCCCCCCGTTAAAAGAATTCCGTCCCGAAATTCAGGCTGAACTAACTTTCGCAGGAGTCCTCTTGAATAGGTGGGGATACTTTTCTTTGAACTGTCTTCGCGTTCCCATGTGTACTCGGGCCCGTACTTAGAGTTCCAACGTACTTTGACAAGTTTAACGGTGCTCCTCCTGGTCTTGTTGACTTTCCAGTCGGTAACCTCAACGGGTTGTTCTGTAAATCGGAGGGCATCATCAATATGCACTTCATCCATCGGGATGATCACGTTTACTTGTGTTGGACTCTTCTTGAGGTTGGATACATGAAACGTATCATGTACTCCATTAAGTTCTTCCGGTAATTCCAACTTGTATGCCACGGTTCCAATTCTTTCCAATATTCTGAATGGCCCGATGTATCGTGGATTCAGCTTTCCACGTTTTCCAAATCTTACTACGCCCTTCCAAGGTGAGACCTTTAACAACACTTTGTCTCCCACCTCGAATTCTACTGGTTTTCTTTTCAGATCAGCGTAGCTCTTTTGTCGATCTCGAGCTGCCTTAATGCGCTCTCGGATCTGCGCAATCTTGTCGGTTGTCTCTTGTACAAGTTCAGGACCAACCATACGTTTATCTCCAGCATCTGCCCAACATAAGGGCGATCGGCACTTGCGGCCATACAGAGCTTCGAACGGCACGGCCTTTATGCTTGTATGATAACTGTTATTGTAGGAAAACTCAACTAAAGGTAGATGAGTATCCCAGCTGCCACCCAGATCCATGACACATGCGCGAAGCATATCTTCTAATGTTTGTATAGTCCGTTCGCTCTGGCCGTCTGTTTGTGGATGGAAAGCCGTGCTTAGATCTAACTAAGATCCAAAGGCTTCCTGAAATGATTGCCAGATTCTTGAGACAAAGCGTCCATCTCTGTCTGAAATGATTGAGATTGGCACTCCATGACGTGCCACAATTTCCTTTAAGTATATCTCAGCAAGCTTTCCAGTGCTATCCTTCTCTCGGATCGGTAGGAAATGCGCAGATTTCGTTAATCGATCAACTATTACCCATATCATATCGTGCCCTCTCGGGGTCCTGGGTAATTTCGTTATGAAGTCCATCGAGATTTGCTCCCACTTCCACATGGATATCTCTGGTTGTTGTAGTAGGCCGGATGGTTTCTGATATTCAGCCTTAACCTTAGCACAGGTTAGGCATTTTCCAACATAGACAGCTACGTCGCTTTTAAGTCTCGGCCACCAATAGTACTCTTTCAAATCTTGATACATTTTGTCCGATCCCGGATGGATCGAGTATCTCGATTTGTGCGCTTCATCAAGGATGACTTCTCGTAAGCCACCATAGAGTGGAACCCAAATACGCTTCTCAAAGTATAAGGCTTCCTCTTCATTTGGCACCATGTAATTCAGCATACCCCGGAGGTATTCAGCTTTACGGTTTTCCATCTTAAGGGCTTCTTGTTGTGCATCACGAATGCGTGTAGTGAGGTTCGTTCGAATGGTCATTTCCAATGCTCGAACCCTTAGGGTCTTGACCCTTTCTTTTCGGCTTAGCGCGTCTGCTACAACGTTTGCCTTTCCAGGATGGTACTTAATCTCACAGTCGTAATCATTTAGCAGCTCGACACATCGCCGCTGGCGCATATTCAATTCCTTCTGATCAAATATGTGTTGTAAGCTTTTGTGATCTGTGAAAATTGTACATCGAGTACCATATAGATAGTGTCGCCAGATCTTCAAGGCGAATACCACTGCGCCCAGCTCCAGGTCGTGAGTGGTATAGTTTCTTTCATGCACCTTCAATTGCCTTGAAGCGTAAGCGGTGACTTTCTGGCGTTGCATGAGCACGCAACCCAAGCCTTGTCGTGAAGCGTCACAGTATACCACGAAGTCTTCAGTGCCTTCGTGTAATGATGGTATTGGTGCATCGCATAGCTTGTTTTTAAGTAGCTGAAAGGCTTCTTCCTGTTTGTAACCCCAGTCGTATTTCTGGTCTTTCTGTGTAAGGGTCGTTAGCGGTTGAGCTATCTTCAAGAAATTCTTGATGAATCGCCGATAATAGCCCGCTAAGCCCAAAAATTGTCGAACTTCAGTTGGGGTCTTGGGAGCTTCCAAATTCTTTATTGCTTCAATCTTGGATGGGTCTACATGAATGCCCTTCTCATTCACAACGTGACCAAGAAATTGTACTTCGCGAATCCAGAATTCGCATTTCGAGAACTTTGCATAAAGCTTCTCTTTCTTTAGTAGTTCCAGAATAGTTCTGAGATGTTGCTCATGTTCTTCTTTCGTTCGCGAGTAAATCAGGATATCATCGATAAATACAATCACGAATTTATCGAGATATGGTTTGCATACGCGGTTCATCAGATCCATAAAGACCGCTGGTGCATTCGTCAGCCCGAATGGCATCACAAGAAATTCATAGTGCCCATAGCGTGTTCTGAATGCAGTCTTTGGTACGCTTTCCTCTTGTATCCTTAACTGATGGTATCCAGATCAAAGATCGATCTTGGAATAGTAGCTTGATCCTTGCAACTGATCAAATAAGTCATCAATCCTCGGTAGCGGGTACCGATTCTTGATAGTGAGCTTGTTCAGTTACCTGTAATCGATACACATCCGCAGTGTTCCATCATTCTTCTTCACGAATAATACAGGAGCTCCCCAGGGTGAGAAGCTTGGCCTTATAAATCCTTTATCCAACAACTCCTGAAGTTGTGTAGACAATTCTTGCATTTCGGATGGTGCAAGCCGATAGGGTGCCTTGGCTACAGGAGCGGCTCCTGGAACCAAGTCTATACGGAATTCAACTTGTCGTTGCGGAGGTAGTCCTGGCAGATCTTCGGGAAAAACATCAGGAAATTCCTTCACCACAGGAATGTCTTCGAGTTTCGGCTCCTCAGCCTTCTTATCTACTGTGACAACTCGAAATTTAGAACCTTTCGTTGTATCTTAGTGTAACCTACTTGAAACGTTATGTGATTAGTTGACGTGTTGGTGTAATGATATATGTGAACATTCTATGTGATTATGTGTTATGTTTATATGTATGCTTGCATGTATGCGAACCGAGACACAAGGACCCGACTCGAGACCATGCGGTCTCGAGTGAACAGTGTGACTATTGGGCTGGTTGGGCCATGTTCCTCCTCACCCCACTCGAAAACCCACTAGGGTGAACCAACTTAGAGCTAGTATATATATCATGCTCCTAACAAACTTTGCCATTCTTTGGGCAACCCACACTCACTCCCACACACACACTCTCCTATAATCAAGCATCACCTTCCTTCTCAGATCAAACCGGTGACCACAAGGAGCTCTCGGATCGGCTCACACACCCACATTTGGAAGCTTCATCCATTACTACTTCACACCTTTGAACCCACACTTGAACGGGTTAGTGATCTCTTTGCAAATACATGTTTATACATGATGAAAGGTGTTGATGTGTAATGATATAGGTTAGTGATGCATGCTAGGTGCTTATTTCGTATGATGATGTTATTATTCGGCCAACATGTTTTGATTTCGGATATGTTGCATAATGAGCTCATGATATCTTGTGTCTAAATGCGATTCAAACCATTAAATGTGGATGTTCATGAAACCGACTTGCATATGTGTATTAGATAGTATCATGTTAATCGGATTAGTGTAGAGTCGAGTTTGAGGTGTTATGTGATGATTTGAAACCATTAGAAGAGTATGTTCAAGTGTTTTGATGGTTGTTCATGTTATGATTATGATTAATGCTAAAAACCCTAAAATATGATGAACAAGTTTGAATGATCAACATGAACATGACTTGAATATATGAAGAACAACATGAATATGATATGAATGTGTTATGAATATTTGAAATCTGATTGTTTGATCCATTTTGGTTAGTAATTAGACAAGAAAACATGTTTATGTGGATAGTACAAACTGTTGCATGAAATCGGATTTCCATTGGTTAGTACACTATGCAGATCAGCAGGTGCTGGGAGTCGAGACACCTGGTTTCGACTCGAGACCATGAACATGATAACTCGAGAACATAGATTGCGACACAGGTTGCGAGTCAAGAACCCCTAGTCTCGACTCGAGACCACACTTGATCAGCACATAAACATCATGACTCGAGACCATGCTTGCGAGTCCAGTTGCGACTCGAGACCAATACATGCATGACCCGAGACCACCTCAGTTGCGACTCGAGAACTATTAGGCTATAACTCGAGACCGCACAGTCTCGACTAGAGACCGCACAGTCTCGACTCGAGACCATGTACATGTGCACGCTGTTTGGACTTGCACCCTATTACAGGCTTAGGTGATTGGGCCGGACTTTTGGGCTTTGTTTACTTGTATACGTGATACTGTTCAACTCATAGGTATTATCGTGAACCGCTATGTTTATACGTGTATGCCATGAATAATACCTGTATGCAACTTGCTAGAATACATGTAGAACATACGTGCACTACTTGGATGTGAACCTGACGTGAATGGTATCTATGTTAGGACGTAGTTGACCACTTACAACTTGATTGAACTTTCTGTGTATCTGCCGAGCAAACCAAGGTGAGTTCACACCCTCTACAAAGCATGGGATTCCCTGGGTTGGGAATGGGGTTAAGGAACGCGGATTCCTCGTCCTCCTTGGGCAGGACAGCATTGGTTCAGGAATGTAATTCCTCGTCCTCACGGACAGATAACTCGTACTAGACCAAAACTGTATCACGAAGTCCCTCCTTTTATATCGACTTAATCGCCGGGCCAATGGCGAGCGGGTCATTAGTTAGATAGCGCTATTTAGGTCTGACAAACCTCACACCATGCCGCAGAGGACGGGCGTGAACTAATGGATCTGGGGCACGTCAATGATGATAGACATTGACAGTTTCAGGGCACATAAACATGACTACAGTCAGCAGTCGATATGGTAACGAGTCTAGTGTATACATGGGGTAGCCCCCACGGCCGAAATGCCAGATAACTAACATGGGGTAGCCCCCACGGCCGGAGTGCCAGAGTAACCGGGAATAAACAAGTCACGTTTTTCAACTATGGGGTAACCCCCACGGCAGGATGCCAGATAAAGGAAACTGTTTTCGAAACAACTTAAAACGAACACCCAACTGTGAACTCACTCAACTTGTTGTTGACTCGTTACTACATGATTTGCAGGTCAATAGGTACTTAGCTGGAGCTTGCATGGAAGAGAGTCGTTGTGGGACATGGACAGCTGTGTGCCATGTTAAACTTTGAACAATTAAACTCATGTTTTGGTTTTAAACATTATGCTTCCGCTTGCAACTTAGACTATGTTTTGTTTGAACACCAATTGTATTGGTTGGATTTTATAACTACTTATATGCTTGTTCAATATGATTGGTGGCCGGATCCTGGTCAGTCACGCCTCCAAGCGGTAGTACTCCGCAGGTGGATTTTGAGGGTGTGACAGATTGGTATCAGAGCCATTGGTTATAGTGAACTTGGTTTTAATAAGGGGAAAAAGTTTTATTAAAATCAGACTATAACCTGTACAGTGCTCTACGATCCACAACGACGCTTCACTCCACATGCAAGGCTCGACGTTCTAGGTGATATGATCTATGTATATATTGCCTACTTGTTAGTTACATAGTACATTGCTCATGGTATGCTTGATTAGTATAACTATTGTTGCTTGAACACGTGTGTACTTACTCACTTATGTCATCGCACTTTTCGCGAACCCCTCTCACTCACCTTCCTCTTGATATGAAGATCATGTCTGGACGCGTTAACCTGACACAAGCCCAGTTGACGGCTCTGATTAACGAACGAGTTGCTGCGGCACTTGCAGCTGCACACGTATGAGGTATATCCTGCAGTCCAAACTCATTCTAGGATCTTTAGATCCTACTCTCGTGAACCAACCTTTGTGTTAAACTCTGTCTTTCTTTCGCCCACAATAGGTCAGCATGCTCAGCCACCTGTGTGCACTTTTAAAACTTTCATGGACTGCCGACCAACTACATTTAGCGGCACTGAAGGAGCCGTAGGTCTCCTCCACTGGTTTGAGAAGCTCGAGTCAGTCTTCGAAATGTGTGAATGCCCTGAGGCACGCAGGGTGAAGTATGCTACTGGTACTCTCGAGGGTTTAGCCCTCACATGGTGGAACGCTCAGGTCCAAAAGCTGGGGTTGGTTGCTGCCAACGCCACCCCATGGGAAACTTTTAAGGAAATGATCAAGGAAGAATACTGCAGTCAGGATGACATTCATAAGTTGGAAGTCGAGTTCTTCAACCTCAAGATGACGGGGTCAGAAATTGAGGCGTACACTAAGAGATCGAATGAGCTTGCCTTACTGTGTCCTACTATGGTGGACCCTCCAATTAAGCGAATTGAACTCTTTCTCAAGGGCTTAGTGCCAGAAATCCAAAGTCATGTGACTTCAGCAAACCTCGCCACCATCCAGCAAGTTGTCCAATTGGCTCACCGTCTCACGGATCAGGCGGTGGAGCAGAACAGGTTGCCAAAACGCATAGGTGCTGCAACTACCTTAGGTGCTCTTGGTGACAACAAACGAAAATGGGATGGAACTTCAAGTAAGGGTTCGACTTCTGTTCAGTCCTAGTCTCAGCAGAGAAAGACTGATGACTGCAAGAGCCCTAGTCAGCAAGCACCTGGTGGTCAAAGTCATGGTGGGTACAAAGGGAATCACCCCAAATGCAATCGCTGCAGCCTGCACCACAGCGGGCCATGCACCAGGGGTAACTGTCATCGGTGCAACAAGCCAGGTCACGCTGCAAAGGATTGCAGGAGCTTATACCCCGCCAACCAGAATCGTCAACAAGCTCAACAGAACCAGCGCCAGCAGCAGCAACAAGGTGATAACAAAGGGTGCTTTCAGTGCGGAGCTGAAGGCCACTTCAAGAGAGATTGTCCTCAACTGAACAGGAACCAGAACAACAACAACAACCAGGGGAATGGTAACAATGGGAACAACAACAACAATGGTGCCAGGGGGCGGGCGTTTGTGATTGGTCAAGGAGAAGCAAGGAATGACCCCAACGTCGTAGCGGGTAAGTTCCTTCTCGACGACTTTTATGTTACAGTTTTATTTGATTCGGGTGCCGATACTAGCTACATGTCACTAGAAGTTAGTCGAATGCTTAAGCGTATCCCAATACCTTTGAACAACAAGCACACTGTAGAGCTAGCAAATGGTAAGAGTTTAGAGGCCACTCACGTAGTCAAGGGTTGTAAACTTGTCCTTGCTAACCAGACCTTCTCTATCGACCTCATCCCTATCGTCTTGGGTAGTTTCGACGTGGTCATTGGAATGGATTGGTTATCCCATCACCGAGCAGAGATTCTTTGCAACGATAAGATTGTTCGTATTCCTGGTTCCAGTGGTGAACCTCTCATGATTCGTGGCGACAGGAGGAGTGCCGTTGAGAACGTCATCTCTCTCCTTAAGGCCCAGAAGTGCTTGCGAAAGGGCCACACTGCCATCTTGGCTCTCATTACTGACACCTCGGAAAAAGAGAAGAAGATAGAAGATTTTCCAGTTGTACGCGACTATCTGGAGGTATTCCCTGAGGAATTACCTGGTCTTCCGCCTCATCGCCAAGTCGAGTTTCAGATTGAACTAGCTCCTGGAGCTGCGCCTATAGCTCGTGCACCTTACCGCTTAGCCCCAGCAAAGTTGGAAGAACTCTCTACGCAACTACAAGAACTCTTGGATAAGGGTTTTATTCGTCCTAGCTCATCGCCCTGGGGAGCTCCCATTCTGTTTGTGAAGAAGAAAGACGGTACCTTCAGAATGTGCATCGACTACCGTGAACTCAACAAGGTGACGGTGAAGAATCGTTATCCTCTACCACGTATTGACGACTTGTTCGACCAGCTGCAGGGGTCGAGCTACTATTCGAAGATCGATTTGAGATCGGGTTATCACCAGCTGAGAGTCCGAGAAGAGGACGTCTCCAAAACAGCTTTTAGGACCCGTTATGGACACTATGAGTTTTTGGTCATGCCTTTTGGGCTGACAAACGCCCCTGCGGTTTTCATGAACTTGATGAATCGAGTGTGCAAGCCTTATCTGGACAAGTTCGTTATAGTCTTCATCGACGACATCATGATCTATTCTAAGAGTCAGGAGGAACACGAGCAGCATCTACGACTTATTTTGGAACTTCTTCGAACAGACCAGCTTTACGCAAAGTTCTCGAAATGCGACTTCTGGCTTCGTGAAGTCCATTTCTTAGGCCATGTGGTGAACAAGGATGGGATTCACGTTGATCCATCCAAGGTGGACTCGATTAAGAACTGGCCTGCACCTCGTAGACCAAAGGAAATTCGCCAATTCTTAGGTTTGGCAGGTTACTACAGGAGATTCATTAAGGATTTTTCTAAGATTGGACAGCCTCTCACCTCACTAACGCAGAAAGGCGTTGTTTATCGATGGGGAGATGCACAGGAATTAGCATTTCAGCATTTAAAGGATAGACTTTGCAGCGCACCTATCCTTTCATTGCCAGAGGGCACAGACGACTTTGTGGTTTACTCTGACGCATCAATTCAGGGTCTTGGTTGTGTGTTGATGCAACGAGATAAAGTTATAGCCTACGCCTCACGCCAACTTAAAGTTCATGAAAAGAACTACACTACGCATGATTTAGAGCTGGGAGGTGTTGTTTTTGCACTTAAGATATGGAGACATTACCTGTACGGTACCAAATGCACGATTTACACTGACCACAGGAGCCTCGAGCACATCTTCAAACAGAAGGAGCTAAACATGCGCCAACGACGATGGGTCGAGTTATTAAACGATTACGAATGTGCAATCAAGTACCACCCTGGCAAGGCCAATGTTGTGGCTGACGCCCTTAGTCGAAAGGACACTACGCCTAAGCGCGTGCGAGCATTGCAGCTCACTATACATTCTAGTCTTCCCTCCCAAATACGAGACACTCAGATAGAGGCATTGAAACCAGAAAACGTCAGGGCTGAAGCCCTACGCGGCTCAAGGCAACAACTAGAACAAAAAGAAGATGGGGCATACTACGTAACGGGACGTATTTGGGTCCCACTCTATGGCAACCTACGAGAGCTTGTGATGGATGAAGCACACAAGTCTCGCTACTCGGTACACCCTGGTTCGGATAAGATGTACCACGATATCAAAACTACGTATTGGTGGCCTAGTATGAAGGCCCACATAGCAACTTACGTCAGCAAGTGTTTGACTTGTGCGAGAGTCAAGTCTGAATACCAGAAACCCTCAGGCCTACTCCAACAACCAGAGATACCGCAATGGAAATGGGAGCAAATTTCCATGGATTTTGTTACCGGCCTAGCTAGATCTCAACGAGGTAACGATACTATTTGGGTGATCGTGGATCGACTCACAAAGTCTGCTCACTTCTTGGCTATCAAGGAAACGGATAAGTTCTCCACTCTAGCAGACGTATACCTCAAGGAAGTTGTTTCGAGGCACGGGGTGCCCACCTCTATTATCTCGGATCGAGATGCGCGCTTCACTTCAGAACTGTGGCAAGCAATGCACAAATCCTTTGGCTCACGATTGGACATGAGCACAGCGTACCACCCTCAGACGGACGGGCAGTCCGAGCGCACCATTCAAACCTTAGAAGACATGCTTCGTGCATGTGTAATCGACTTTGGCAACAGCTGGGAAAAGCATCTGCCACTTGTGGAATTCTCGTATAATAACAACTACCACACCAGCATTAAAGCTGCTCCGTTTGAGGCATTGTACGGGCGTAAATGCCGGTCACCTCTTTGTTGGGCAGAGGTGGGGGACAGTCAGATCACTGGTCCAGAACATGTGGTAGACACAACCGAACGAATTGCTCAAATTCGACAACGCATAGCGGCAGCTCGTGACCGTCGGAAAGTCTACGCCGATAAGGGCAGGAAACCACTTGAGCACCAGGTTGGGGAGCGGGTATTACTCAAGGTTTCACCCTGGAAGGGTGTGGTTCGTTTTGGTAAATGACGCAAACTTAACCCACGATACATCGGACCTTTCGAAATCATTGAGAAAATAGGCCAGGTGGCCTACAGACTGAACTTACCAGCAGAACTCGGTGCAGTTCACAACGTTTTCCACGGACCGGGATGTTAAGGTCCTCAAGAGCACTAGAATACCTCTCGTTCGAGTTCGTTGGAACTCACGTCGCGGCCCAGAGTTCACCTGGGAACGCGAAGATCAGATGAAACAAAAGTATCCCCAACTGTTCGTAAACAGTACACCCACTACTGAGGCTGAAGCTACGGAATTTCGGGACGAAATTCCAGATCAACGGGGGGTGGATGTGACACCCCAGGAAAACCGGGAAGACCATACAACTTAACTAGCTTCCTCAGTGAGTGCCTACCAAATTTCGGGGCGAAATTTCTTTCAACTTGGGGATGATGTGACAACTCGAAATTTAGAACCTTTCGTTGTATCTTAGTGTAACCTACTTGAAACGTTATGTGATTAGTTGACGTGTTGGTGTAATGATATATGTGAACATTCTATGTGATTATGTGTTATGTTTATATGTATGCTTGCATGTATGCGAACCGAGACACAAGGACCCGACTCGAGACCATGCGGTCTCGAGTGAACAGTGTGACTATTGGGCCGGTTGGGCCATGTTCCTCCTCACCCCACTCGAAAACCCACTAGGGTGAACCAACTTAGAGCTAGTATATATATCATGCTCCTAACAAACTTTGCCATTCTTTGGGCAACCCACACTCACTCCCACACACATACTCTCCTACAATCAAGCATCACCTTCCTTCTCGGATCAAACCGGTGACCACAAGGAGCTCTCAGATCGGCTCACACACCCACATTTGGAAGCTTCATCCATTACTACTTCACACCTTTGAACCCACACTTGAACCGGTTAGTGATCTCTTTGCAAATACATGTTTATACATGATGAAAGGTGTTGATGTGTAATGATATAGGTTAGTGAGGCATGCTAGGTGCTTATTTCGTATGATGATGTTATTATTCGGCCAACATGTTTTAATTTCGGATATGTTGCATAATGAGCTCATGATATCTTGTGTCTAAATGCGATTCAAACCATTAAATGTGGATGTTCATGAAACCGACTTGCATATGTGTATTAGATAGTATCATGTTAATCGGATTAGTGTAGAGTCGAGTTTGATGTGTTATGTGATGATTTGAAACCATTAGAAGAGTATGTTCAAGTGTTTTGATGGTTGTTCATGTTATGATTATGATTAATGCTAAAAACCCTAAAATATTATGAACAAGTTTGAATGATCAACATGAACATGACTTGAATATATGAAGAACAACATGAATATGATATGAATGTGTTATGAATATTTGAAATCTGATTGTTTGATCCATTTTGGTTAGTAATTAGACAAGAAAACATGTTTATGTGGATAGTACAAACTGTTGCATGAAATCGGATTTCCATTGGTTAGTACACTATGCAGATCAGCAGGTGCTGGGAGTCGAGACACCTGGTTTCGACTCGAGACCATGAACATGATAACTCGAGAATATAGATTGCGACACAGGTTGCGAGTCAAGAACCCCTAGTCTCGACTCGAGACCACACTTGATCAGCACACAAACATCATGACTCGAGACCATGCTTGCGAGTCCAGTTGCGACTCGAGACCAATACATGCATGACCCGAGACCACCTCAGTTGCGACTCAAGAACTATTAGGCTATAACTCAAGACCGCACAGTCTCGACTAGAGACCGCACAGTCTCGACTCGAGACCATGTACATGTGCACGCTGTTTGGACTTGCACCCTATTACGGGCTTAGGTGATTGGGCCGGACTTTTGGGCTTTGTTTACTTGTATACGTGATACTGTTCAACTCATAGGTATTATCGTGAACCGCTATGTTTATACGTGTATGCCATGAATAATACCTGTATGTAACTTGCTAGAATACATGTAGAACATACGTGCACTACTTCGATGTGAACCTGACGTGAATGGTATCTATGTTAGGACGTAGTTGACCACTTACAACTTGATTGACCTTTCTGTGTATCTGCCGAGCAAACCAAGGTGAGTTCACACCCTCTACAAAGCATGGGATTCCCTGGGTTGGGAATGGGGTTAAGGAACGCGGATTCCTCGTCCTCCTTGGGTAGGACAGCATTGGTTCAGGAATGTAATTCCTCGTCCTCACGGACAGATAACTCGTACTAGACCAAAACTGTATCACGAAGTCCCTCCTTTTATATCGACTTAATCGCCGGGCCAATGGCGAGCGGGTCATTAGTTAGATAGCGCTATTTAGGTCTGACAAACCTCACACCGTGCCGCAGAGGACGGGCGTGAACTAATGGATCTGGGGCACGTCAATGATGATAGACATTGACAGTTTCAGGGCACATAAACATGACTACAGTCAGCAGTCGATATGGTAACGAGTCTAGTGTATACATGGGGTAGCCCCCACGGCCGAAATGCCAGATAACTAACATGGGGTAGCCCCCACGGCCGGAGTGCCAGAGTAACCGGGAATAAACAAGTCACGTTTTTCAACTATGGGGTAACCCCCACGGCAGGATGCCAGATAAAGGAAACTGTTTTCGAAACAACTTAAAACGAACACCCAACTGTGAACTCACTCAACTTGTTGTTGACTCGTTAGTACATGCTTTGCAGGTCAATAGGTACTTAGCTGGAGCTTGCATGGAAGAGAGTCGTTGTGGGACATGGACAGCTGTGTGCCATGTTAAACTTTGAACAATTAAACTCATGTTTTGGTTTTAAACATTATGCTTCCGCTTGCAACTTAGACTATGTTTTGTTTAAACACCAATTGTATTGGTTGGATTTTATAACTACTTATATGCTTGTTCAATATGATTGGTGGCTGGATCCTGGTCAGTCACGCCTCCAAGCGGTAGTACTCCACAGGTGGATTTTGGGGGTGTGACATCTACAACGTGTGCTAGGAAGGCAACACATCATTTCCTTAAGCACTTCTGTGCCTTCATGCAACTGATGATTCGAAGAGGCGCGTCTCGCTTTTATCCATGCACGACGAGAGTTTCACCATTCGCTAAAGGGATGCGAATGATTTTCTCATGACAAATAACCTCAGCTTTGTTCTTGGACAACCAGTCCATTCCGACCACTACATCGAAGCTACCCAATTGAATAGGTAAGAGGTCGATGTTAAATCTTCGTTCACCAAGTCATAGCTTCATCGACAAACAGCCCAGTAGCAAAAGTGACTTGCTGATCCGCGGTACACTTGCTCATGCGGATAGTAGCTTCATTCTTCTCCGTCCAGCGTACAAATGCTACTGCACTTCCTGTGCCGTCATAGTTCATCGGCTTGCAGTCGAGGAACTGCTTGAAAGTGCAGCCTTGAGCTGCGTTTCCTCCAGACGAATCTCCATGCCCGTTACGTCTAGCCTTGCTTGGTCCTCCAGTGTCTTGAGTACGGTTTGCCTCGTATTGGGCGATAGCAGCGGAGATCCTTTCCTCCAGTAGAGCGTTCAGCTCTTCAGCAGTTCTTGGCAGTGGGGGAGGAGGAGGTTGATCATCATTGCGAGTATTCACAGCTTTCCTGGGTGCCATGTTCTGACAGAACATAACACAACAGGGTTAAACATTTGTTTGATATCGTCATACTAGACAGTAGTGGTATATATATTCACATGTATATACCACATAAGTGACATCAAACAATTATTACTCTAGCAGAGTACTTAGTAGGCTTGCATTGAGGGAATCTATACGTGACAAGACTTGCTGTGGTTTCTGTGCACTGAATCCCATAATTATGTATGCATCCATAATTACGTAACTCCTTGCACAGTCCGCACAGTTCGTTTCAACCTCGTATTTCTTCCTTCAGATGGGCCATCGCTTTCAGATAAAGTCACGTATACTTGTGACATTCTACTTCTAGTATATGTTATTTATCACACATAATTGCAATTAACTCTCAATCACAGACGAGTGCTACTCTCGTGCACCCTAAGTCTCGTAGTGTCGTTTCTAGACTCATGTAAACAGTTTCAGGTAGTGGATGTCGCGGGACGTTTTATGCAATGAAAACTCTTTGAAAATTGTTTTCGTGAAAGGATCCTAGAGATTGTAGACTAGACTCGAGAAGGAATCCTGGTTCACTACAATCGCAACTCTGATACCAATCTGTCACACCCCTTTCCGTGGTGGAAGCACGAGGTGTGATCATGAAAGGTTCTCATTGCATACGAAAGGTAAACATGCTACATGCTCGTAAAAATAACATCAAATACCATAATTTGAAAACATAAGTTTAGCGTTTACATCGCTAAGTAGCATAAAACATTGTCTTAAAAAGTTACAACTTTATTTAACGATAAACATAGCGACATCCACGAGCATGAGTAAGACCACGCGCACATCCATCCTAGTTACCTGAAATACATGTGAGTTTTGGAAAAATATCAACATAATGTTGGTGTGAATTCATGCAGTTTTTGTATTTCACGTTTGTATACTTTGTATGAAAACATAGTTTGTGTCATGTAAAAATCAAGTTTTCATATATAAATCAAGTATTCATGTGTACACCACGTACTCATGTATAATTCAAGTTTTCTTGAGTACCCCACGTACTCAAGTATAAATCAAGTTTTCTTGAGTACCCCACGTACTTCAAGTATAAATCAAGTTTTAGTATGGTATGAATTTTATGTAAATAAAGTATTCCTGTAAGTATCAGGATTGTTAATGGGTTGCAAAGCCATTAACATGTGACACGACATAGGAAGTCACCAAACCTTAGGCATTTTTCTAGTTGGCATATTCTGAGACACAAAAGCACTACTCGATATTCGCCCTCACCGAGAGTGTGGCTGCCCGACACCCGTTAGATCTAACCTTTTGTTCTGCGGTCTAGGTATATAGTTGATTAATGGTGCTTATGTACCCTATTCGTGACACGATTTCTCGTATCATTTCTCATAACGCATCATACTTGGTACTCGTCCTCACCAAGTGCGCTTCTTGTATTCTTATATCTCATCACACTTGGTACTCGTCCTCACCAAGTGTGCTTCTTGTTATCATACCATTTGTAAACATAGTAATATTTGTAACATGTATTTCACCCCCGAAGTTATAAAACTGAAAACAGTTAAAAGAAAAGGGGGAGCATGAGCTCACAAATTTGCGTTCCTTGCGTCGTAAACTTCACCGGATTTGCTTAATTAACGTCGTGACCTATACGCGTTTTCTTAACGTTAGTCACTAGACTTGCGTCGCACAAGTACAGTCACTCTCTTTTGTATTTGTATTGTTGTGTTAAAAATATTTTATATTTTTAACTAAGTATCTTACTTATATTATTTTCTCAAAAATTAATATAAGTATCTCATGTTTTGCACTTTGCACCCGAATTATGTATCTTGTATGTTGAATGTGTATTTTTATGTTTATACTTCTCATGAGTATTTAGTGTATTTTTAAGTCTTACTACACTAGCACATATAACACATACTATGTACACTTAGCACAAAAGTTGGTGATCAAATAATATATATTTTTCTCTCAAAAATATACATACTTAACATAAATTTTAATCTTGAAGAAATCATCATTTCTTATCACAAAAAATTAGGGAAACCTTGGTAATACTTTTAAGTACATTTTTAGGGAATAAGTTTCTCAAAAACTTATATTTTTCTAAGTGTCAAAATTTATAAAAAATTTGACAGAGTTTCCCCTAAAAATGGAGGTTTCCCATGTTTTCAAAACATGTGTTTATTTTCTTTTAAATCAACAACAATCTCAACAACACAATCTTTAATTACCAAACTTGTCAAAACAAGCATATACCACAAACTTATGAACTTGAAAGTTTGTAAAAATATGTAGTAACTTACTAGCACATTTAGTAAGTCTTGTTACCTTTAAAAATATGATTAGTTTCTTAAAAACTTTATTTTTAAAGAGTATGTATTTTCACAACTTCTAGTCATGAATTTCAAAAATATTTCTTCGTGAAATTTTCTTGTTACACAAGTGTTCATACACTTGTTTACTTACTAAAAATGATTTTAGTTCATACAACATCCGGGTTTTTAACAATCTAGTATTTTCCACTTGGTTCTTCCGAAAAACCACTTGTAGATCTTTAGATCTACAAGCTTGTAACCTTATTTTCCAAGAAAAATTACATTTATTCAAGTTTCAAGTTCATGGGTGGATGGTTTCATCATCCTTCATATTTCTAATACTAGCATCCTACTAGTTCATGTTCTTGAACATGACCTAGCATGTCTAGATGATGATCCATCCAACTTTTACTAACAAACAACATCAAATAATCACAACTAGACAAGATTCACATGATTTACACACATATCTACTCTTTATCAACCATTAATCACTTATGTTCAAGACTTTATGTTATGTTCTTTAGGGTTCATAATTTTTAACCATTAAATCACCTATTAACCACCATAAACAAGATCAAGATGATGATTAGAAACACTTACTACTAGCACAAGGCTAGGAAAGAAACAAGATGTAAATGTGGTGGATAAAAGAAATCTAGAGAGGTTCTTGCACTTCCGAAAGCACCAAGCTTCGTTGTTGGATCACTAACACCTTTGTACACCCTTAGAATGTTTGAAGATGAGCAAATGATGGTGGTGATGATGGTGGTTGAGGTCGGCCGTAGCCAAGAAGAAGAAGGAGAGAAGAATTGTGTGCGTAGTGTGTGAAGTTGTGAAGGTTATGTCTCATGTGCCATTCTTATATCCAAGTTCTCATTGTTTCCTTTGTGTAATGTGTCCCTAAAGAAGCAACATGATTTATTAAAATATTATAACAAATCCACATGTGGGGGACATGTTGGAACCGTCATTTAGGGGGGGGGGGGGTGTATTGGTTGGATTCTAACTTGCTAGTTACTCAAACTAGTTAGAAGTTAGGTGATTTAATTAGTGATTTAAGTGTGTTATTAAATATAAGGTGTGTTAGGGTGTTCGGGGACCCTAACTAGCTTAGAAAAATAAAAACAATGCTTCCAGCATTATTTTGATGTTCCGGGTATTATCCGGTTGTTCGGTTAGACACCGGTTCGTTAAAGTGCTAAATCACACTTTTAGTGTCTTTTAAGTATCTTTTTGTAATACTTTCAATTCCCAACACTTGGGGAAGTATTTTGGATAATAAAACGTAATTTCTGCATAATATTTCAGTGCCATAATGTTGATTATAGCTGATTTATATAAAATTCTGCACTTAAAGTGCGTTTCGGGTGCTTTTTAGTGCGTATTTTTGCTTTCGTATGTCTAGATATTAAACCCTTGTATATACTCTTGGGTTTTAATGTATTCTTGTTGTTGGACCTACACCTAGGCTCCAATTTTATTGTCTGACTGCTTTCTACAGTTCTGTTGACACCGTGTGTCTTACCGGTGAGTTTACTTAGTATTTCTAACGCAACGCTCTCGTTTATGCATAAAGCAATATTTTGTAGTATACAACGTACATAAATTCACTTGTTTAGCATGTAATCAGTCAATGCTGACATTTAAGCACATAATTGCAGTCATTAAATAATGATTAAAGTGTACAGAAATTACCGGTTTGGTGCCAGTTGTCACAAAACCGCTACCCGGGTTCTTTATCTTAGTGTTTTTAACACTCCAGTTTCACTGGTTTGCGTTTTTCCTTTCTATACTCTTTTACGACCTATCACATAGGTTCATTAATATTTCGCGCTTTCATTATTCAGCTTGCGCTTACTTTCATTTTCAAGAGTTATTCTTTATTAATCTCGTTTGACTTGTTTGTGTGAAACTTCATCACTTATGAATGTAAAACTTCATTCTTTGTTCGACCCGTTCACTTTAAAATAGTTGAACGTAATTATCAAAAATTTCTGTTTGCAAAATCTTGTCGTCTTTTAGTCTTTCCATTCGAGTTCTCGTTTCTCGGTCTACGCATGTATTTAAATCCTTTCCCACCAACCGGGTGTTTTACCGAAGTCGTTGTTATTGCAACTCTTCTGGTATACATTAAGACTTCGCTTCATTTTTATATTCCGACTTTGTCCTCAAGTTTAACGTTTTACAAAAACGGCCCGTTAAGAGACATATTTGTATTCTCTGGGTTCGAGTGTAAGTACACCCCCTCCCAATGCATATCCTAATCATTTTACATGTTTGGATTCTCCGGGTTCGAGTGTAAGTACACCCCCTCCCAATGCATATCTTAATCGTTTTACATATTTGCATTCTCCGGGTTCGAGTGTAAGTACACTCCCTCCCAATGCATATCTTAATCATTTTACATGTTTGGACTCTCTAGGTTCGAGTGTAAGTACACCCCCTCCCAATGCATATCTTAATCATTTTACATTAATCTTTGTCCCTTCACTCGGGCTCATTATCCTAATGTAATACGCTTCCGTCACCCGGCTATGCGTTTACATTATTATCAAATATTTTGCTCATTTGATTTATTTGGGTACTTTTTAATTTGTCCCACTCACCCCGACCTTACTACATCGGGTGTAAGCATGTCCATCATAAAAAGTTTATGGCACCACGTGCTCACCACTTACTTGGCCAGAGTAAGCGATCAATACCTGGTATACATGACCTTTTTATAATTTTCACATTACACCCCATGTAAGTAACGCCTCTATTTGTTTTTCTTGGAAATAATATCCCGGATAGGTTTTCTATTCGGGTTTTTCCAAGTTTTCTATCTACATATGCAACTTTCAATCTCTACGTATTTGTTGCATATTACTATTTGTGCAATTAAATTTAAAATGTGCACCTGGTAATGCTTGCCCTAACGGGCTTCTCTTGCCATTAGCCTTGTTCGCGATCGCTACGCGATTTAGGTCCTTGGTGAGCATGTTCTACTTATCGTACTTTGGACCATTCCTCCGTCAAATTCGCAATTTGTTAGACTCCCGCTATCTTTAGATGCAAGTGTCCTTCAACAAAACATTTACAAGAGTCAATAATATCAACTTCAATAATCGCCCGTATTATAATACAAGGCTTTTTCTACTATATGCGTCAACGCGCGTAATTTCGTCAACTATATCAATCATTTTAATTGGGGTAATGTGTATTACACGATAACCCTATGTGTTGTTTACACCACTTTAACACGCTAAACCATTAACATACATCTACTTACCGGATTTGCGATCAAGCCTCGAACCGAACACTTTATTCTTTTAACCATGAGCTCTGATTACCAACTTTTAACACCCTTGTCATTATTTAATGGTTTTTGTAAAGTATATGACAAACAACATGTAATTATGACTACATATACTTTGTAAAAATACGGGTTTCTTTAAACTTTACAATTTTAAAATAATACAACATAACATAATTGAGTTCGTCGTTTAAAAGTTACGACAAAATGACGTGCGGAAGCTTTTATCTTATTCGTGTTCGGTTCTCCGTTGAGCTTGATCGTCCTCCGGTAACTCTTGAAATTAACCTGTGATCGAAACCAACCTAAAAGTTAGTTTCAATACTTAAATAATAGCTTAAAACATGTACATCGCATCAAACAACAAAACAAAAATAATTTCTCAGATTTATGCCTCTCGCGCCACGCGAGAGGCTCAACTCGTTCTTTCAAGTGCCGCGACACCTGTCGCGTGTCACACCTGGTTTCAGGTGGTCCCTCGCGTGGCGCGGGGGAAGCTCTTTTCCAGCAGGTCCGTATCTGGACCTCAATTTCCTGCCCAGCTCTAGTTTTGATCAAACTCTAAACTTCAAAATGCCATGCAAATCACATTATATCAGTTTTCTAATATTCAAGGTTCAAAATACGGGTTCTTATGCAAATCTTAACCCGTTTTGCATATCTACTCGTTTTGACCCGTTACGGGGTATTTAACACTTTTAATCTTAATTCACGCTTCTTTTAGCTTACACCCTATCTCCATTTTATACATATCCCAAGGACTCAATTAAACGAAACGCTTATTTCTAAACAACTCTTAAAGGTTGTTTTTCCCTATTTACCCCTCAATGACTTTTTGGTCAATTTCAAATCCATCATTTTGTGACGAAGGGCTTTCGCCAATAAGTGACCACGATATCGTTTCTAACTACAATACAAAATATGCGTACCTGGCTCGGATCAACATATTGACCCGTTTAATACCTTGCGTCCATAATATGCTAATTCATAGCACCGCTAAATCATAACCATTTTTATCATGTGCATATAAGACTCGACAAGCACTTATTAGTCATTATTTGTCAAATGGTATCTACTGTCACACCCCTTTCTGCGGCGGAAGCACGAGGTGTGATCATGAAAGGTTCTCATTGCATACGAAAGGTAAACATACTACATGCTCAAAAATAACCTCAAACATTACATTACTGAAAACATAAGTCAAGTGTTTACAACATGAGATAGCATATTGTCTTAAAAGTTACAACTTTATTTAACGATAAACATAGCGACATCCACGAGCATGAGTAATACCACGCGCACATCCATCCTAATTACCTGAAATACATGTGAGTTTTGGAAAAACGTCAACATAATGTTGGTGTGAATTCATGCAGTTTTTGTATTTCACGTTTGTATACTTTGTATGAAAACATAGTTTGTGTCGTGTATAATTCAAGTTTTCATATACAAATCAAGTATTCATGTGTACCCCACGTACTCATGTATAATTCAAGTTTACTTGTGTATCCCACATACTCAAGTATAAATCAAGTTTACTTGTGTACCCCACGTACTCAAGTATAAATCAAGTTTTAGTATGGTATGAATCTTAAGTAAATAAAGTATTCATGTAAGTATCAGGATTGTTAATGGGTTGCAAAGCCATTAACATGTGACACGACATAGGAAGTCACCAAACATTAGGCATTTTTCTAGTTGGCATATTCTGAGACACAAAAGCACTACTCGGTACTCGTCCTCACCGAGAGTGTGGCTGCCCGGCACCCGTTAGATCTAACCTTTTGTTCTGCGGTCTAGGTATATTGTTGATTAATGGTGCTTATGGTACCCTATTCGTGACACGATTTCTCGTATCATTTCTCAAAACACATCACACTCGGTACTCGTTCTCACCAAGTGTGCTTCTTGTATTTGTATCATACCATTTATAAGCATTGTAACATTTGTACATGTATTTCACCCCCGAAGTTATAAAACTGAAAACAGTTAAAAGAAAATGGGGAGCATGAACTCACAACTTTGCGTTCCTTGCGTCGTAAACTTCACCGGATTTGCTTAATTAACGTCGTGACCTATACGCGTTTTCTTAATGTTAGTCACTAGACTTGCGTCGCACAAGTACAATCACTCTCTTTTGTACTTGTATTGTTGTGTTAAAAATATTTTATATTTTTAACTAAGTATCTTACTTATATTATTTTCTCCAAAATTAATATAAGTATCTCGTGTTTTGCACTTTGCACCCGAATTATGTATCTTGTATGTTGTATGTGTATTTTGTGTTTTTACTTCTCATGAGTATTTAGTGTATTTTTAAGTCCTAATACACTATCAAGCATAATACATACTACATACACTTAGCACAAAATGTGGCGATCAATAAACATATATATTTTTCTCAAAAATATATACATACTTAATATCCATTTTTATTTTTGAAGAAATCCTCATTTCTAATCACCAAAAATTAGGGAAACTTTGGTAATATTTTTAGATACATTTTTAGGGAATAAGTTTCTCAAAAACTTATATTTTTCTAAGTGTCAAAATTTATAAAAATTTTGACAGAGTTTCCCCTAAAAATGGAGGTTTCCCATGTTTTCAAAACATGTGTTTATTTTCTTTTAAAATCAACAACAATATCAACAACACAATCTTTATTTACCAAACTTGTCAAAACAAGCATATACCACAAACTTATGAACTTGAAAGTTTGTAAAAATATGTAGTAAGTTACTAACATGTTTAGTAGGTCTTGTTATCTTTAAAAATAAGTTTAGTTTCTTAAAAACTTTATTTTTAAAGGAAGTGCATTTTCACATCTTCTAGTCTTATTTTCCAAAAAAAATTCTTTGTGGGATTCTTTTGTTACAAAAGTGTTTATACTCTTGTTTACTTACTAAAAATGATTTTATTTTTTACAAGATCCGGGTTTTTAACAATCTAGTATTTTTCACTTGGTTCTTCCAAAAAACCACCTGTAGATCTTTAGATCTACAAGCTTGTAACCTTATTTTCCAAGAAAAATTATATTTATTCAAGTTTCAAGTTCATGGGTGGATGGTTTCATCATCCTTCATATTTCTAGCATTAACATCTTACTAGTTCATGTTCTTAAACATGAACTAGTATGTCTAGATGATGATCCGTCCTACTTCTACTAACAAACATCATCAAATAATCATAGTTTCACAAGATCCACATGATTTACACATATATCTTCTCTTTATCCACCATTTATCACTTTATGTTCAAGACTTAGCTTATGTTCATTAGTGTCTTCATCATTTAATCATTCTATCAACTATTAACCACAAAAAATAAGAACAAGATGAAGTTTTTAAGCACTTACTACTAGCACAAGGCTAGGGAAGTTCAAGAGTGCAAATGAGGTGGATAAAAGCAAATGGTGAAGGTCCTTCAAGATCCGCTTGCACCGAGCTTCGTTAGTGACCTTCTTACACCTTAATATCTCCTTAGAATGGATGAGTGTGGATTGAAAATGGATGTGTAGGGAGGGGTGCTTGGGCCATAGCTTGAAGGGAAGGAGGAAGGGTTTTTGTTGCTTGAATGGTAAAATGATAAGGATGTGTAAGACTTATGGTCTTTATATAATGTTCTTCCAACATTTGGTTATCCATGGGTTATTATGTTCCATATCTTGACTACATACCCAATAAAATATGAAAAGAAATCAAGGGTGTCTACCCCCTTGTCTAGAACCGGTCATTGGGGGGGGGGGGGGTTGGTTTGGTTGAGTTTCAATGGGAAGTTACAAGTTCTAGTTTTATTTCAAGTATTAAATCTAGTGTTAAGTGTGTTACTAAACATATAGTGTGTTAGGGTGTTCGGGGACCCTAACTAACTCAGAAAAATAAAAACAATGCTTCTAGCATTATTTTGGTGTTCCGGGTATTGTCCGGTTGTTCGGTTAGATACCGGTTCGTTAAAGTGCTAAATTGCACTGTTTAGTGTCTATTAAGTACCCTTTCAATTCCCAACACTTGGGAAAGTATTCTGGACAATAAAACGTAATTTCTGCATAATATTTATGTTGTTAAAAGCTATTTAGAGCTGAATTATATAAAATTCTGCACTTAAAGTGCGTTTCGGGTGCTTTTTAGTGCTTATTTTGGCTTTCGGAGAGTATATATATATAAACCCTTGTGTGTACTCTTGGGTTTTAATGCATTCTTGTCATTGGACCTACACCTAGGCCTCAATTCTAATGTCTGACTGCTTTCTGCAATTCTGTTGACATACTGTGTCTTACCGGTGAGTTTACTAGTATTTCTGACGCAACGCGCTAGTTTATGCATAAAGCAATATTTTGTAGTATAAAACGTGCATGAATTCACTTGTTTAGTATGTGTATAGACATTGCTGACACTTAAGCACATAATTGCAGTCATTAAATAATAATTAAAGTGTACGGAAATTACCGGTTTGGTGCCAGTTGTCACATCTACATTACCATTTGACCCGTTTGGTCTAAACGATTTAAACACTTTGCGATTATATTGGAATGGTATCTATTTACTAGGGCTGTAAACGAACCGAACGTTCAGCGAACAGTTCGTGAACCGTTCGGCGGGAAGTTCGTTTATGTTCGTTCGTTTAATAAACGAACGAACATGAACAAGAAATTTCGTTCGATTAGTTAAATGAACGAACATGAACAGAGGTCTCGTTCGTTCGATTGTGTTCGTGAACGTTCGGTAAGGTGTTCGTGAATGTGTTCGTGAACATACGTTGATTTGCGTTCGTTTATGTTCGA
Source organism: Helianthus tuberosus (assembly GCA_030545235.1). Classification (NCBI taxonomy): domain Eukaryota; kingdom Viridiplantae; phylum Streptophyta; class Magnoliopsida; order Asterales; family Asteraceae; genus Helianthus; species Helianthus tuberosus. The sequence goes on along the minus strand of CM060396.1, from coordinate 25,819,694 downwards.
ATGTTTGTGTTTTAATTGAAGATTTTTGTACTTTCTTATATTTTATTTGTACTTTTTATATTATTAAACTTTTATTTATTTTATTACCCTAACAATTAAACAAGGAAACCTACTTTCACCTTGTTTATGCATCATTTCCCTTTCATTTCTCATTATTTACATCGGCGAATACGATCGACCTCCGTTCCACAATAAGCGATTCAAGTTCGAGTGCTACTCTCTGGGCCATCTATCTTTATCCTTCGTCGCATTCACCAAATTTATTTGTGTTCGTGAACCGTTCGCAAACACACTCATTTCCTTAATGAACGAACACGAACATAAAATCTCGTTCGGTAAGTGTTCATGAACCGTTCGTGAACACATTTATTTCCTTAACGAACGAACATGAACATGAACAAGACCTTGTTCGTGTTCGTTCGGTTCGTTTACAGCCATACTATTTACCATTTCATTAAATAACTAAATTCAGATTTCTCACCTCTTTAGCTATGTCTCTTAAACCTTTTTTTCTTACGCATTTAGCCCGACATGACTTATGTCGCTTACTATTGTTTTATATTTCAACTTTTACCTATTTGTTCGTGACTAAATCACCGTTTCCCCTTTTTACTCGTTTAGGCTTACATATAAAATAGCTGTTTGAAAACCCTTTTTATTTATGTCACTTCATGACCATTTTGCCTCTTTATCATAAAACATGGTTTTTCATCATTAAATATGCTCCGACCCGTATCGTTTCATTTCGTGTCGGAGCCATATCATGAATATCATCTTAATTGTATAAGAAACTTTTAGAACAAACACATATTCTACAAAAAGTGTAAGTTTCACTTACCTTGCATCCGGTTATGTCCTTTTTCCGCGTATTCGATCCGTTTGACCCGCTTCTTTCCCGAGTCTTCATCTAGCTTGTCTAGAGTCAAACTATCATCATCACAATTCGTAAGACGGTTAGATTAGTCATAATCGTTTACGACTATTCCATCCTACGGGTTTTATGTCGAATTTATCATTCGACCATATCAAAATTATCATTTGATCTAATCATTGGTCGGTTTGACTTTTTAAAAGTCAATTGACTTATCAACATATTCAAATGCACATTTGGTTCATTGAACTCACTTAGGCATATTTCATCCGAACTCTTAATGAAATCAAATTTTACACACAACCAAGTAGACCGCGATTTCATTCAGGCATTTCATATCACTGAAAAATGGGTTGTTTTTTGTGACTTGTTTAACCTGTTTACAAGTCTTCAAAAATTATGATTTTTTTTATGTAGCGTACCTATCGGAGGGTTAGGCCTTGTGTTAAAATTTCAAGATCTAACTCTTTACAAAAAAATTCATAAAAATTCATTTACTAAGCTGTAATCAGATTCGTCACTTCTGACTGCCGTTTACGGAAAAATTCGTTTAAAATTCCTCGTTTATCCGATTGACGAAATTCCAAATGGAGATTTTGTTAATCACTTAAAAATATCTACAGTAAAAATTTGAGATCATAACTAAATTCCTAAATTGAGTTATGACATTCGTAATGGGCTGCAAATTCTGCCAGAAAACGCAGCTTGAACCTTCGATACGGAAAAATTCATAAAACGCTCAATTGTCGTCGAAAAAATACGATTCCAGTGGGGTTTTAAAGATATTCCCTGGAATTACATTTTAGACTCAAGAAACACATGTTTTTGTCAAGTTTTGTCCATGTTACAGCCAATACAAGTCGGCTGTAAATTCTGATCAGAAGCTGTTTGAATTCAGCTTTCAATTAAAGCATGTTCATGACATCATAACACTAGTTTTAGCAATCAAAACCCTAAAAACATCACATACATGAATTTAGCATCAACAATTCTAAATTTACTTCAGATTTCTACTTAGGGTTTGTTCCTAAGCAATCACATTTCATTAATTCGGCCATAGCCTCTACGATTCATACATAGATCGCATCATGCAAAGTTAACTAATTTTCACAACTTCATGAATGTCAAAAATTCGACATACCTTACGATCCTCTTGACTTGGTGATCGTTTATATATATTCCAATCTGAATTTGGCCTTCATTTGATCCTCCAATTTGAAGGTTTTGTTGAATTAGGGTTCATCCCCTTTTTCTCTGGCTCTGGTCGATCGAACACACCTCCTGTGTGTGTGTTTTGTTATTTTTTTTTATAAGTGTTTAATTAAAACACTTTCCTAATTACCCACCTTTAGCCCCTCTTGTTTTGGTTTGTTACCAAGTAGGCTATAACTTATTTATTTTCAATAATATTTACCCCTTTTTAACTAGGTTAAACATTCCTAGTTTACTTAGCGGGTTCGGGGGAGATACTACTTTGTTTTGTTTTAAGTCCTGTTAAATCGGGCCTCTTATAATCTTTATTTCCTCAAAATCTTTTATTCACTTTTTATTTAGTATTAGGTTTATTTATTAAATTCCTAATATTCACCGGGTTTACTTTTACCACTAACGGTATTTTACCCGTTCATTATTATTAACATGGTTTAATTACCAAATTACCGATTTCGGGGTGTTACAGCTAAGTAGTTTGAGTCAGGAGGGATACAATCCTAAATAGTCGGGTTAATGTTTTAATAGTAGTTTACATATGAGGGGATCAAGTAGGTCCTACTAAACTTGACCCAGGTCCTTGCAGGATCTATACACTGAACAAGGCAAGATGCTTACCAAACCATTCCCTTAACCCCCGACCAGGTAGCCAACTTATCTCCATATAGACCATGGAGATATGAATGGTGTAAATCTTTTATTTTATATAGACAGTAAAATAACGCCAAGACACCACAGACAAATGATAAGGAAGTTTCACCTTCAACATAAGAAACTAGTTATTAAAGTCATTAATACATAACCAAATAAAAAGTGCGAAAAGATTAAAAATAAAAAGTATTACACTAAATGCTTGTCTTCACCAAGTGAAGTAAGAGACTTAGGCAAACATGGCCTTTGATTGTCAAGAACTCTTACGATCAATCTTGGATCCCGAGACTACTACACACACTCTATGATGGATGATGGATGATGGTGGTGGATATGGGTTGTGATGGTGGTGGTGGTGGTGGGTGGGTGAAGTGTGAGAGAGGTGGTTTGCTGATGCGTGTGAAGTGTTATATATATTAGGTGTATATTTTAAGCCCCTTTAACACTTATTTTTAGCCAAGTTTTAAATTTATAAAACACGATATTTTACTAACACTAAACACACATATGGGCAAGTGCACCCATCGTGAGCGTAGTATAGCGTTGGTAAGATACCGAGGTCGTCCAAGGACACAAGAGCTTTTAGTACCGGTTTATCCTCAACGTCTAATCAAAATAAAAAGTTAGAAAAATGTTTTAAACAAAGAAAAATAAAAACTAACTAAAATGCTGAAACTAAAATAAAAAGAAAAACAGATAGACAAGATGAATCACTTGGTTCCGACTCATATCTAGTGTAACATTTGATTATTTCCGCACTTTTGCACATAATTAAGAGATTATCTTAGTTATTGTAGTAGGCCCCTCTTTTGAAGGTGACGTTACCCTCACCCCAGTAGTTTGAGTCAGCAAGGATACAATCCTAAAAGGGTGGATTATTGGAAGATAATGAATTAAGTTATTAATGCAATATTATGGTAGGCCCCTCTTTTGGAGGTGACGTTACCCTCGACTAAGTAGTCTGAGTCAGCAGGGATACAGTCCTAAATAGCCGGGTTATAGTATTAATAGTAGTTAACTTATGAGGGGGTCAAAGAGTTTGGACCCCCGCCATCCAATACCGTGAAGTATTGAAGGAGGTCCTACTAAATTTGACCCAGGTCCATTGCAGGACCTCTAAACGCTGAACAATGGCAAGACCTTTACCAAACCGTTCCCTTAACCCCCGACCAGGTAGCCAACATACCTCCATATAGACCGTGGAGATATGAATGGTGAAAATCTTTTATTTTATATAGACAGTAAAATAATGCCAAGACACCACGGACAAACGATAAGGAAAGATCACCTTCAACATAAGCAACTAGTTATTAAAGTCATTAATACAAAACCAAATAAAAAGTGCAAAAGATTAGAAATAAAAAGTAGTACACTAGACACTTTGTCTTCACCAAGTGATGTAAGAGACTTAGGCAAACATGGCCTTGATTGTCAAGAACTCTTACGATCAATCTTGGATCCCGAGACGACTCACACACTCTACGATGGACAATGGATGATGGTGGTGGATGATGGTGTTATGGTGGTGGTGGGTGGTGGGTGAAGTGTGAGAGAGGTGGTGTGCCAAGGGATGGTTTGAGCTTGAGCCAAGCACTCCTATTTATAGGCTGAACAGAAGCTCGGGCACGGCCCTGTGTCCAGTGGGCACGGCCCCGTGTCCACATCCTCTCTTTCTTCATTAAATGCAGCTTTGTCTTATTAGTTGACCACGCCCCCGTGTCCGCTGTGCAGAAGAATCTTTGTACTATGAAGATTTGCCTGGATTGTACGAATCTTATAGTTGACCACGGCCCCGTGTTCGCTGAGCACGGCCCCGTGGTGGGCAATAGAAGCTTCTACCACTTTGTCTTTTCTGCTGACACTTGGGCACGCCCCCGTGCTGGCTGAGCACGGGGCGTGTTCAGGCCTCTGATCTCTTGTTTAGCTTGGGAAGATGCTGTTGTGGGGTCTGGCACGCCATGTCTTGCTCCTTTTCTTGTATTTATGTTAGATTTTGGTGTCTTTTTGCTTCTTTTGTTAATTTGAGCTCATTTAATCCTGAAAATACAAAAGGAAGACAAAAGCGCACTTTTTCCAACATTAGTACTAAAAAATGGTTAGTTTTATGCCTCATTTGATGAAATTTATATGTTAATATTTGAACACATCAAATACCCCCACACTTGAATCTTTGCTTGTCCTCAAGCAAAACTCTTTAATATGTGGCTATTTACACTCCCAAATGGAATGGGTAGAAAAGAAGGTTTTGGGCTTGCCGTAGAGTGTCGGGATTTCCAAGATTCTTTATTTAATTTTATTTTTATTTATTTACAATCCTATTCGTCATGATTTATTAAAAAGTTTTCATAAGATAAATTACTTATTAAGGCATAACATGCCTTTGTAAAATTCTATTTATATACAAGTTCACATACCTCACGGGGATCACTCAACACTCGGCCGAAAATGTATTTTTGTGGATCACTCGAGAGCGGCATGGAACTTTCTCCTACCATAGGCTTGCCAAGCAGTCAATCCTCCTCCTTTTTTACTTATATACCTTTGTAAATATCAAGAGGACTTTGTGGGTTAAGGGTTAGGCTTGGGTTAAAGGTAGGTGGTTGGGTTGGTGGTTAGTGGTTAGTAGAAAAAGGGCGAAAAGCGTAACAAGTGTCGGTTTTCGTATGACTTTCTATAACTTTTATTTTGATGAAGCTATTTATTCAAACAAAGTTATTTTTTTTTATGAACTTGTTTGTTTATTTTCTTTTGCTTCGTCATCAACAAAATATTTTTTTTTTTGTTTTGAAAAATCATATGAAGAACCGAACTTGTTACTAAAACAAAGGGTTAAAAATAAAAAATGTTTTGGTGGGTAAAAAGGGTTTTTGGTTTGGGTTATGAAATGAAAAGGTTTAGGCTCAAAGGGGCTAACTAGGGGGATTTTGGGTAGGTGGTAACAAAAGAAAAGAAAAATAATGGTGTAGAAATAAAAAGGTTAGTCCTAATGCCTCCATCATTTACTTACTCGGGTTTAAGTTGGTAAGGATTGGGAATGTATCGTCATGGCAAGTTCTAGAGTCGTAAGAACCAAGCGGCTATTCACACAAGAAACGAAAAATGAGCATTTAGTCAAATGATATGTAAGTGTATGCTCAATAAAGGCTCAAAACTCACTTTTGTGGGAATGGGTTTTTATGTGATCAAGTATTTATAATCAAATTTTAACTAAGCTTGTCATGCCTTTTCATAATTTTCTTATGTTGGTTCTTTTTATCACGACGCTATCGGTTGTAAATTCATAAAAATATAACCTTTTTAAGAACTTGAATTTCCCGAGTTAAACCTAGACAAGTAAAAAAAATGAAAAATTTTTGAAAAAAATTTGGGGTGATTAGCGGTTCCAATAGAGTTTTGTGTAAGGCTTGTATTCAGGACTTGCGAGATTCAAGGTTTTAGCATCCCCCCCACACTTAAATTACACATTGTCCTCAATGTGTCCAAAAATAAGTTTTTAGGTTGATTGAATGTGTAAAAAGGTGTAAAAAGCAAAAAAAATTGTGTTACTGGGCGCTGAACACGGCCCCGTGTTGTCCGGGCACGGCCCCGTGTTCAAGTTCCAGTAACAAAATTAAAACAAGAGAAACAGAAGTCTGGACACGGGGGCGTGTTGGGTGAACATGGCCCGTGTCCAGTTACCTGAACTGGGTCTTTTTCTGCAGACTGTGCAGCACGGGGCCGTGTTGGGTGGACACGGCCCGTGCCGAGCTTACTGTAAATGAAGAAATTTGTCGGACGGTTCTGTTTTCCTGTATGGAGTGCTGGTTCAAGTTTCCCTTGCATCATTTGCCATCTCAAGTGTGTTTTATTCATTTCAACACCATCCGTAACACCAATTTAACTAAAACCCATCATTCATTAATCATAGAGAGAATTACATAATAGTCCTAAAAATTAAAATATTAGCTAGTTAGGTCAAAGAAACACAAGAAGTCCAAGAAGTTTCTAGCCTACTATTTATTCTACTAGCAAAATTTCCGAAAGGATAGATCTCTCGGTTAAAAGCGGCTTGATGACTTCTTCCTACGGGTATGGGCTCCTCATACATCGGCGAGCCACTCTTCGATCTCCCTAGGGAGAAGAAAAGCGGGCTCATGAGCATCGGGTTGAGGAGGTGTAACTTCTACCGGGATTTCTTGGAGTTCTTCAAGAAGAGGTTCCGCCGGAATGTCGTCCCAACCGGTAGGATTTTGGATTCCAAGTGCGAGGTTCCAATCCTCTTGAGGGAAGATTGGTTCCATGGGAGGTGTTACCAGAATGTTTAACCTCTGGTGCAAGAGGTTTATTTCCTGGAAACTGTTTTCCAACCCCATCGAGAGATAATTTATACGGTCAATGAGGACCTCCTCCACTGAAGTCATCTCGTCAAGTGCTTCACGTAGCGCCATTACGTATCTTACGAGAGTTGCTTCAATCGATGGCCTTCTTTCCCGTCGGCTGTTCCTTGAGTGTGCAGAAGAGGTTCCGCTGTTTTGGCTCGACATTCTACGAAAACAAACCAAAAACAGTTTGTTTTAATGAAACAGTACCACGGGCACGGCCCCGTGTTCAACTTTCTGCAGATTTTTAGAACAATGAATCTTGGGGTTTCAAATTATTTTTCTTATCTTATGAAGCTTTTTGAGCAGAAATAACTTAAAACAATGTTATGTAACTTATTTTTAACAAGATTCCTTGAACAAAAATTCAATAAACATCACAACAAAGCTTGAAATCAAGCTTTAATGGAGTTCTTGGTGCAAGAAAGATGAAGAAGAAGGCAATGGATAAAAGAGGAAAGGACAAGATGCTTGTAAGAACCTTCTTTTAGAACATACCTAGGATGGTAAGTCAGAAAATCCATCCAAATCTCTGTCCCTGGATGGTCCAAATGTGCAGGGTTCTTGGCTGCATTTATAGAAAACGACAGCGTGCTGGACACGGCCCCGTGTCGGCTGGACACGGCCCCGTGTGCAGGCAAGATCCTGACACATTTTGTCCGTATTCTGACAAAAGTCAGAAGGGAATCTTTTGGTGGACACGGGGGCGTGTTGACCTGGGCACGGCCCCGTGTCGGAAAACTGTTTTATGTAATGCGTCTATTATTAAGGAACTTATCCGGATCGGGTGGTTCCTTACTGGATGGAACAACCCCAAAGTGCCTAAGATACCTTAATTGTTCTAGATTAAGACGAGAACGCAAGAGGTTGTCGGTGAGGGTGATTCCTATGCTATATGTAGGTGGACAAGTCCAACCCTTTTCCGGGCTCTCGTTAAAGAAGGTGTATGTCGAATCGCTCAGGTCTATGTATGCATCGAACGAAGTCGATGGGGAGTCCTTCACGGCACAATCGACACAGGGACGACTATCGCTCAAGTCCTCACTAGAGTTAGAAGTATCATTGGAAACAATGAAGTTGTTTGAATGCGTTTCCAACCTTTCTTCTTGGTTATCGTCTTGGAGGAGATTTTTGAGGTCTCCCCTAAGTTCTTCTAACCAATTAAAAATTAGATCTTCTAGTTGAAATAATTCGTCGAGAAGCATTTCTCCTAGAATATCCGGTTGGGCGCATTCGAGGGAGCGATAGGGATTATTTTTACTTTCGCCCCTCTTAAGGATACTAGGAAATGATGGGTCTATATAGTGGGGTTTATAATTTAGAAAAAAGCATTCTAATTCTTTATGGTTACCACCACATAATTGACACCACATAGTACCATAAGAGTGCCGAAAGTAAAAAGTATCAGTATCACTCATGTTTGTGTCAGAAATTACCAACCGTCGGGATCTTACGGTTCTGTTTTCAGTAACTGAAACTTGGGCACGGGGGCGTGTTGAGTGGGCACGGCCCCGTGTTCAGCTTACTGTCTGACTTAAAACAGGATTGCCAGTTCCAATGATTGGGCACGGGGCGTGTTCAGCGGGCACGGCCCGTGCTGAGTTCTGCAGAAGCTGAAAAATTAAAAAAAAAATCCTAAAAAAATGAAAAATAAGAAAAACGATTAGGCCGCTGATTCCTAACTTTCTTAAAATCCTTGTGTCCCCGGCAACGGCGCCAAAAACTTGATGCGTGTGAAGTGTTATATATATTAGGTGTATATTTTAAGCCCCTTTAACACTTATTTTTAGCCAAGTTTTAAATTTATAAAACACGATATTTTACTAACACTAAACACACATATGGGCAAGTGCACCCATCGTGAGCGTAGTATAGCGTTGGTAAGATACCAAGGTCGTCCAAGGACACAAGAGCTTTTAGTACCGGTTTATCCTCAACGTCTAATCAAAATAAAAAGTTAGAAAAATGTTTTAAACTAAGAAAAATAAAATCTAACTAAAATGCTGAAACTAAAATAAAAAGAAAAACAGATAGACAAGATGAATCACTTGGTTCCGACTCGTATCTAGTGTAACCTTTGATTATTTCCGCACTTTTGCACATAATTAAGAGATTATCTTAGTTATTGTAGTAGGCCCCTCTTTTGAAGGTGACGTTACCCTCACCCCAGTAGTTTGAGTCAGCAAGGATACAATCCTAAAAGGGTGGATTATTGGAAGATAATGAATTAAGTTATTAATGCAATATTATGGTAGGCCCCTCTTTTGGAGGTGACGTTACCCTCGACTAAGTAGTCTGAGTCAGCAGGGATACAGTCCTAAATAGCCGGGTTATAGTATTAATAGTAGTTAACTTATGAGGGGGTCAAAGAGTTTGGACCCCCGCCATCCAATACCGTGAAGTATTGAAGGAGGTCCTACTAAATTTGACCCAGGTCCATTGCAGGACCTCTAAACGCTGAACAATGGCAAGACCTTTACCAAACCGTTCCCTTAACCCCCGACCAGGTAGCCAACATACCTCCATATAGACCGTGGAGATATGAATGGTGAAAATCTTTTATTTTATATAGACAGTAAAATAATGCCAAGACACCACGGACAAACGATAAGGAAAGATCACCTTCAACATAAGCAACTAGTTATTAAAGTCATTAATACAAAACCAAATAAAAAGTGCAAAAGATTAGAAATAAAAAGTAGTACACTAGACACTTTGTCTTCACCAAGTGATGTAAGAGACTTAGGCAAACATGGCCTTGATTGTCAAGAACTCTTACGATCAATCTTGGATCCCGAGACGACTCACACACTCTACGATGGACAATGGATGATGGTGGTGGATGATGGTGTTATGGTGGTGGTGGGTGGTGGGTGAAGTGTGAGAGAGGTGGTGTGCCAAGGGATGGTTTGAGCTTGAGCCAAGCACTCCTATTTATAGGCTGAACAGAAGCTCGGGCACGGCCCTGTGTCCAGTGGGCACGGCCCCGTGTCCACATCCTCTCTTTCTTCATTAAATGCAGCTTTGTCTTATTAGTTGACCACGCCCCCGTGTCCGCTGAGCACGACCCCGTGTGCAGAAGAATCTTTGTACTATGAAGATTTGCCTGGATTGTGCGAATCTTATAGTTGACCACGGCCCCGTGTCCGCTGAGCACGGCCCCGTGGTGGGCAATAGAAGCTTCTACCACTTTGTCTTTTCTGCTGACACTTGGGCACGCCCCCGTGCTGGCTGAGCACGGGGCGTGTTCAGGCCTCTGATCTCTTGTTTTGCTTGGGAAGATGCTGTTGTGGGGTTGGGCACGCCATGTCTTGCTCCTTTTCTTGTATTTATGTTAGATTTTGGTGTCTTTTTGCTTCTTTTGTTAATTTGAGCTCATTTAATCCTGAAAATACAAAAGGAAGACAAAAGCGCACTTTTTCCAACATTAGTACTAAAAAAAGGGTTAGTTTTATGCCTCATTTGATGAAATTTATATGTTAATATTTGAACACATCAAATACCCCCACACTTGAATCTTTGCTTGTCCTCAAGCAAAACTCTTTAATATGTGGCTATTTACACTCCCAAATGGAATGGGTAGAAAAGAAGGTTTTGGGCTTGCCGTAGAGTGTCGGGATTTCCAAGATTCTTTATTGCAGTTTGTCTGCATTAGTTGACCACGCCCCCGTGTCCACTGGGCACGGCCCCGTATGCAGAAGCGTATCTGTACTATCAAGATTTGCCTAGATTCTGCGAATCTTAGCGTTGACCACGGCCCCGTGTCCGCTGGCCACGCCCCCGTGTTGGGAAATATAAGCTTCTACAGCTTTGTCTTTTCTGCAGACACTTGGGCACGCCCCCGTGTTCATTGAGCACGGGGCGTGTTCAGCCTTCTGATATCTTGTTTTTGCTTAGGAAGATGCTGTCGAGGGGTCGGGCATGCCACGTTTATTCCTTTTCTTGTATTATTGTTAGATTTGGCTGCATTTTTGCTTCTTTTGTTCATTTAAGTTCATTTAACCCTGAAAATACAAAAGGAAGACAAAAGCACACTTTTTCCAACATTAGTACTAAAAAAGGGTTAGTTTTATGCCTCATTTGATGTAATTTATATGTTGCATTTTGCACACATCAAATACCCCCACACTTGAATCTTTGCTTGTCCTCAAGCAAAACTCTTTATTTTGTGGCTTACACACCCAAATGGAATGGGTAGAAGAGAAGGTTTTCGGCTTGTCACAGAGTGTCGGGATTCCAAGATTCTTTATTAGGTTTTATTTTTATGTTATTTACAATCCTATTCGTTATGATTTATTTAGAACATTACATAAGAGAAATTACTTATGTGGGCATAACATGCCTCTTTAAAATTCTATTTATATACAAGTTCACATACCTCACGGAGATCACTCAACACTCGGCCGAAGATGTATTTTTGTGAAACACTCGAGAGCGACGTGGAACTTACTTCTACCATATGTTTGCCAAGCAATCAATCCCCCTCCTTTTTAACTATAAACCTTTGTAAATATAAAGAGGACTTTTGGGGAAGGGTTAGGCTTGGGTTAAAGGTAGGTGGTTTTGGGTTAGTGGTTAGTTGAAAACGGCGAAAGGCGTAAAAAGCGTCAGTTTTCGTAAAACATTTTGTTTTTGTGACTTTTTTTATTCTAATGAAGCATTTTTCAAACAAGCTTTCTTTTGATGAGCTTGTTTGTTTATTGCTAACTTCATTTTTCTTTTCTTCTCTATAATTTTTTTTATAAGGAAGTCACAAGAAAACCGAGCTTTGTTACTAAAATAAAGGGTTTAAAATGAAAAAGGGTTTTGGTGGGTAAAGGGTGTTTATTTTGTGGGTTTAGAAATGAAAAAGTTTAGGCTCAAATGGGTTAACTAGGGGGATTTTTGGGTAGGTGGTAAAAAAAAAAAAAAAATGGTGTTGAAATAAAAAGGGTTAGTCCTAATGACTCCATCATTTACTTACTTGGGTTTAAGTTGGTAAGGACCGGGAATGTATCGTCATGGCAAGTTCTAGAGTCGAAAGAAACCAAGCGGCTATTCACACAAGAAACGAAAAATGAGCATTTAGTTTAAAGATGTGTATTTGTATGCTCAATAAAGGCTCAAAACTCACTTTTTGTGGGAATGGGTTTTTATGTGATCAAGTATATATAATCAAATTATAACTAGATTTGTCATGCCGTTTCATAATTTTCTTATGTTGGTTCTTTTTATCATGACGCTATCGGTTGTAAATTTATAAAAATATAACCTTTTTAGAACTTGTAATTCCCAAATTAAACCAAGACAAGTAAAAAAAATGAAAAGTTTTTGAAAAATTTTTGGGGTGTTTAGCGGTTACAATAGAGTTTTGTGTAAGGCTTGTCATTAGGACTTGCAAAATTCAAGGTTTTAGCATCCCCCCACACTTAAATTACACATTGTCCTCAATGTGTAACAAAAATAAGTTTTTAGGTTGATTGAATGTGTAAAAGGTGTGTTAAAAACAAATTTTTATGTTACTGGGCATCTGGACACGGCCCCGTGTCGAATGAACACGACCCTGTGGTCAGATTGTCAGTAACGAGAACTTACAGAAGGTGGACACGGGGGCGTGTTGGATGAACATGACCCCGTGTCTGGCGAAAGTCTACATAATTTAAACAAACAACAGGTTTTGGTGTCACACCCCGATTTCCACGTGTCACCGGTGGGCCCGGTGGGGAGTATCGTGACGTGGTTGGCAACATAATAGTCAAACAACACAATATTTAATATGCACAGCGGAAGCAATTTAAAAGATATAATACAACCGAATTTAATATTGTAATATCAATGTCACAATATTCGGAAGTTTATCCACAGATGAATCGAAAATAAAATAGAGACAATAGTTCAACAGACTTCAGGCATCTTAAGCTTGCGAGACTTCTAATGATGCTAAGGAGAAATCCCAGCCAATTTCTCTTAGTACCTGCATTTAATCTTTTGGGAAAAATACGTCAGTTTACACTGGTAAATACATTCAACTGACTCATTTTGGAAAAATGATTGAAAATTGGTTTGGATGCACATGGCATAAACATTTTATTTAACTTGGGAGAATTATTTAATATTATAATCTTGTGAACGAATTACATGTTCCTTGTGCGTTCAGTAGCCCGGATCTTGTCTGGGTTAAAGATCAATAGACACACCACATTATTATTTTATGCACAGACGGGTGTACGCCTAAACCCCGCGCTTAAGTCGTGGCCATTTCGTAAAATGATGCCAAGGATATCCGGACATGGTCATTAACCCCCCAAAGGCTTTAAGTAACAAGACTGTTTAAACGAGCAGATCAAATTATTCAATTACCCACCTAACGATGGAGGATTTGATGCCCGATCAAGCGGTATTCTATATACCGTAACCCAAGCCCGTATAGGGAAAATAAGTTAAAAGTATTTACCTGAGCAAAGTATAATTCACAATAAGCAAATTGCAAGTAGCTTTTACTAGTCCTCCTAATCTGGAACGAAGGTTTTATAATAACCTATTAGAATCCTAACGAGTCTTTAATTAGGCTTAAGATTAGACCGGTTAGTTCCAAAGATACGGTTCGTACGCACGATTAAACGAAGACCGGATAGAATGTGATTTAGACCCGACAAGTTCAGAGACTTGCTTAATATGGGTCCTTCATGCACATTCTGGATTTTCAGATAAAACCGATAAGGTTTGACCCGTTTCGGCTAATTTATGTAAACTTGTTACATAAACCGAACCGAACGCGTAATAAGCGTAACGGGTATCCGTAAGAGCCATATACAGGTTTCCTAAGTTAATACGCTTCAAATATGTTGTGACATCAGTAAGAGGTCTTTTATTATGCCCGAAACGAGTTTAAACACAAACTATGCCCCGTAGGGGTAGTTTGGTCATTTTAAAGGTTGTAAAAGAGTTTAAATGCTAACCTGAGTTACAGGCCTGATGTAATCAGAAAATATACTCAATTTGCTAAGTTATATCAGTAGGTTAAAGTATATATGTGAAATTTATCAATTTTAACCAAACTATGCCCCGTAGGGGTATTTTGGTAATTTCACATAAGCCGAAAAGCTCAAAACTGAAGTCTGAGTTAATCAACCTTTGCTTACTGTTAACACATTATAATTTGCCTAAAATATCAGTAGGTATCAACCCGGGTATGTTCAATATAGTTTTAATACATACTATGCGTTAAAAACGCTTAATAAGGCGATTAAAAGCCGTTTACGGGTTCGATACATAAAGATGATATATTTTTTATACTTCCAGGAGGCTTAAAATAATTTATTTAACATATATAATCAGTAGCAAAAGGTTTGGAGTCGTTTAGATATGTAAAACTCATTTTATGGCCCGTAAGGGCAAAACCGACAATTACCGGATTAAGCCTACGACTACTAGTTATGCTCAGCCTAAAAATTATTAAAAATCTTCAAAAATCCCAAAATAATATATTACATCAGTGGGTATTAAGTTTGATACCAAAAAGTAGGCTTAATTAGTCTATACGCTAATTACGCCGTTTTATTAACATAAAGCTTTCATTTTACGCTAACGAGCATAACTCTTAATCTACACTTCAAACTGATGTCAAACTTTGCATACAAGTTTATATATCAGTATTTAAAGTTTCTACTCTTTTACGTTTCCAAAAATCACGTTTTAAGGTAATAAGGGCATAATGGTCAACATATGAGCAATTAACAGAAACATGCATATTAATTGGATAACTAATGAACCAAGGTGTATAATCACAGAGGGTTATACTAGCATGTTACCTGGTCCAAATTAAGCTCTAATGCATTTCTAAATCATGCCTAAACGGGTCAGAACTGAAAGTCAAAGTATAAGTCAAACTATGCGACTTTCGGTTCCGAACCGGGTCTAAACAGGAAATTATCGGGTTGAACATGTTTAGACATGTTCTTACACTAATTACCAAGTTATATTAATGATCAAACAGGTTGTATATGTTCTACATTGCTAATTATGCATAATTTGAAATTTAAGTATCCTGTTGACTTTTTCTTAGCAAGTTTGACCCGACTTTTGACCTGGTTAGAGTGGGAATCAGGGGGGGACCCTTTTAAGGGTTTATTACCCACATGATTACCAACTTATAACTACTTTTAATTCGAGATTTGACTGAGCCATTATTAATTAATCTCGAAGTCAAACCGTAATTACGACGGTTTGACTTTTAGCTAAATAACTAAGCTAAACTCAATTAAAGGAAGGATTAGCAACTTACTGAAGTCCTAAGCTTGTTTAGTGATCACTTGGAAGAAGACTTGAGCTCCAGGAATGATCAGAAAGCTTGAAGGAAGGTGTGAAGAATGTTTGTAAGTTCATGGCCTTTTATAGTGTTTAATCCACCATAAGAAGTTGACACTTGGGTCTACAACTCTCCACAACTGATTAACAAGTGTTCCTAATGCTTAGGGGGTGCCTAGGGGTCGTCCAAGATGAGGAAAATCGGATAAAAGTCGAGCAGATTGCACTCAGCAGGCAAAACCCAAAGAAATCGGAGCTGGGAGCCCCTCGCGTGACGCTAAGCCCCCCACCCAGGGCCTCCCCGGTTAACTATATTGTTATCCGAAAAGTCCTAACTTTCAACGTTTACGCTTTAACCCTTCGCACACGAATTTGATCATAACTTTCTCATACGATAACGAAACTTTATGAAATTTAAAATGTGTATTCTAGTGAGCATAATTAACCGTTACAAAGCTTCGGGTTTGTCAAAAGGTCACTCAGAGGTATAACTTAAACATGTTGACACATTTAGCCCCTGTAGTTTGTAATCTCTCACTTTTAGCTTCGTATGATCCATGATTTATTCGTTTGAAGGTATGAGCATCATGTAGGGTTAATATACAACATATTTATTCACTGTTGACATTTAGAATACGTATATTCACATACTTTCCATGTTTGTCAACGTTAGTCTTTTCAGAACATTCTTTCACACGTTCAACCACATGACACGTGTCAACACATTATTGGACGTGAATTTTCGAGGTCTTACATCCTCACCCCCTTAAAAGAAATCTCGACCCCGAGATTTACTGAAATAAATAAGGGTACTTTTTTTCATCGTGGATTCAACCTCCCACGTGAATTCGGGACCTCTACGGGCATCCCATTTGACCTTTACAATAGGTACATGCTTCCTACGAAGCTTCTTAACCTGTCGATCTTCAATCGACAATGGTTTTTCCACAAACTTCAAGTTCTCATCTATATGCACATCTGTGTGTGGTATAACCAGTGATTCATCAGTGAAGCACTTCTTCAGATTGCAGATGTGGAACACATTGTGAATTCCACTGAGCTCTTCTGGTAAGTTTAACTTATAGGCAACTGACCCGACACGTTCGATAACCTCGAAAGGTCCTATGTATCTCGGGCTTAGCTTGCCTTTCTTACCAAATCGCATCACCCCCTTCCAGGGTGACACTTTAAGTAACACTTTATCACCTACTTCGAAGTGAAAAGCTTTACGCTTTGGATCTGCGTAACTCTTCTGCCTATCCCGGGCAGCTTTGAGACGGTCGCGAATCTGGACAATTGGACATCTCCAACTTCCGCCCAACAAACTGGCGTTCTACACTTTCTACCATATAATGCCTCGAAAGGCGCAGCCTTTATGCTGGTATGGTAGCTATTGTTGTAGGAGAACTCGATCAATGGTAGGTTCTTATCCCAACTACCACCCAAATCGATCGCACATGCACGTAGCATGTCTTCTAACATTTGAATAGTACGCTCACTTTGACCGTCTGTCTGAGGATGGTAAGCCGTACTAAAATTCAAACGCGTGCCCAAAGATTGTTGGAAACTTTTCCAAAAATGTGATGTGTACCTAGTATCTCTATCAGAGATAATAGCCACAGGTATGCCATGTAAGGCTACAATCTTATCCACGTATAACTGGGCTAACATATCGGAGCTATAAGTCTCCTTGATGGGTAAGAAATGTGCTGACTTAGTCAGTCTATCAACTATAACCCATATTGTATCATTTCCTTTCCTTGTCCTTGGCAACTTGGTGATGAAATCCATCGTCACCATTTCCCACTTCCACGTAGGAAGTTCAGGCTGTTGTAGCAAACCTGACGGTTTCTGATGTTCTGCTTTGACTTGTGCACATGTCAAGCATTTTGCTACATAAGCGGCTACAGACTTTTTCAAGCCTATCCACCAATAATTTGCCCTTAGATCCTGGTACATCTTATCTGCTCCAGGATGAAAGGAGTATTTGGAACTATAGGCTTCCTGGAGGATGACATCTCGTAGGCCTCCATAAATTGGAACCCATATTCGACCATTTAACCTTAGAATTCCGTCCTTGCTAAGAGTTAACTGCTCCTCAGTTACTCCTAATTTTTCATTAGGATAGTTAGCTTCCATCACAGCTTCTTTCTGTGCAGCTAACAACCTTTCAATCAAACTGTTCTTTATCTCTATGCACTTAGCATTGATTCGGATGGGTTTCACCCTTTCCTTCCGACTCAAGGCATCGGCGACTACATTCGCCTTGCCGGGATGGTATCTGATTTCACAATCATAATCATTTAAAGTCTCCATCCAGCGGCGCTGCCTCATATTTAATTCCTTCTGATTAAACAGATGTTGGAGGCTCTTGTGATCAGAATAAATCACACACTTAATACCATATAAATAATGCCTCCACAGTTTTAGTGCGAATACAACGGCACCCAACTCCAAGTCGTGGGTGGTGTAATTCTTTTCATGCACCTTTAACTGTCGTGATGCGTAGGCAATAACCTTGCCTTTCTGCATAAGCACGCACCCCATGCCAGTGTGCGATGCATTGCAGTAAACCACAAAATCTTCTATTCCATCTGGCAATGTCAGTACTGGGGCGTTGCTCAACTTTTGCTTCAGAATATCAAAGGACTCTTGTTGCTTAGGGCCCCAAACAAACTTAACCTTCTTCTTAGTTAAGGAGGTTAGGGGTGCAGCAATCCTTGAAAAAATTTCAATGAAACGCCTGTAATATCCTGCCAATCCCAGGAAGCTACGAATCTCTGTAGGCGTCTTTGGCTCTTGCCAGTTCATTACGGCTTCAACCTTAGCGGGATCCACCTGGATACCACACTCGCTAATCACATGTCCAAGGAATTGGACTTCACGAAGCCAAAATTCACATTTAGAGAATTTGGCATAGAGCTTCTCCTGCTGAAGTAATTCCAGAATGCATCGAAGGTGCTTCTCATGGTCAGCATGGTTCTTCGAGTAGATGAGGATGTCGTCAATGAAAACGATGACGAATTTATCCAAGTAAGGCTTGCAGACGCGATTCATGAGATCCATGAACGCGGCTGGTGCATTAGTGAGCCCAAAAGGCAACACTAGGAACTCGTAGTGACCGTAACGAGTCCTAAATGCAGTCTTATGAACATCTTCATCTTTAACCTTCAACTGATGGTAGCCTGACCTCAAATCAATCTTCGAGAAATAACTTGCCCCTTGAAGCTGATCGAACAGATCGTCGATCCTGGGCAAAGGATACCTATTCTTGATCGTGACTTTATTAAGCTCGCGATAGTCGATGCACAGACGCATCGACCCATCCTTCTTCTTGACAAACAGGATTGGCGCGCCCCAAGGAGACGAGCTAGGTCTAATGAAACCTTTAGCCAGCAATTCATCTAGCTGTGTCCTCAACTCCTTCATTTCTGTGGGTGCCAATCTGTATGGTGCTCTAGCAACAGGTGCTGCTCCGGGGATGATGTCGATTCTGGATTCAACTTGTCTATCCGGTGGTAAACCAGGTAGATCTTCGGGAAAAACTTCTGGGTATTCAGAAATGACAGGGATTTCTTCAATCTTGGGCTTCGGCTCATCGATAGTCACTTGTGCCATGTAGATGACACAGCCCTTCTTCAAACACTTGGATGCCTTGAGCATAGTCAGTTGCTCAGGCAATCCATACCGGGTATCTCCCTGAATAGTAAGTGGTTCACCAGACGGAGTCTTGATCACCACTTGCTTCTTATTACAGACGATTTGGGCCTGGTTATGAGATAACCAGTCCATACCCAGAACAATGTCAAAACCAGCTAACTTCAAAGGGAGTAATGACAAAGGAAAAGAGTGGTTCTTAATGGATATGAAACATCCATCTAATATGGTTGAGGCGGTTTCTATGGTGCCATCAGCCAATTCCACCTCATATTTCACTCTTAAGTTTTTAACAGGTAAATTCAGCAATTTACAAAACTTATTATCTACAAATGACTTATCAGCTCCTGAATCGAAAAGCACTCTTGCATAAACGTCATTTATAAGAAACGTACCTGTTATCACATTGTCATCATGGACTGCTTCCTTTGCATCCATTCTGAAGACCCTAGCATTGGTCTTCTTGGCCTCTTCAGGCTTCTTGGCATATTTCGGGCAGTTGGTCTTAATGTGCCCCTTTTCATTGCAACGGTAGCACGTTGCGTCTTTCATCTTCTTGCAATCCAAGGTTTTGTGATCCGTGGACTTGCATATACCACAAGCATAGGTTTTTGACTGAGTCTGTGAGTTCGGCTCAAGTCTGCACTTTCCAAAGTGCTGTTTCTTGCAAATTTTGCATTTGGGCTTCTCACCAGAATGATGCCCATCTTTCCTTGACTCCGATCCTTTCTTTTTGTCACCGTTCCCACGGTGCTTATTGTTCGATCTCCGTGAACTATCATCTTCACGTTTTCTCTTCTTAGCCTCTTTGTTTCTCAGTGATCTTTGTCAGACCGCATCCAGAGTAAGTGACAAAGATATGTCAGCTACAGACCTGAAGGTAGCTAGCCAAGAAGCTTTTACGCTTGCCTTGATTTCCGGGGCTAAACCGCCGATAAAACGAGCTATTCTTTTTGGCTCCGGGGTTACTAGATATGGAACCAACCGGGACATCGTGTTGAAGCTCGTTCGGTAAGCTTGACAGTCAAGGTTTGTCATCACCAATGATAGAAAATCAGATTCTATCTTCTCCACCTCATGCTGAGGGCAGTAATTTTCCCTGATAAGGGCAACAAATTGATCCCATGACATATTGTACAATGGGATTTTCCCCGTGGCTTGAATCAGAGATCTCCACCATGCTAAAGCTTCACCCTTAAATGACTGCGACACAAACTTGACCACATCCCTTTCAGCGCATCCGCTGATATCTACCACCGTGTCCATCTCGTCTAGCCACGTCATGCAGTCGATGGCTCCCTTTTCCCCAGTAAAATCCCTGGGCTTACAAGAAACGAAGTACTTATAGGAGCAACCCTTGTTACGGGGTTCTTGATTCAGTACTATTTGTTGAGATGGAACACTTTGATGGTTGGTGGACTGCCGATCATCATCATCTTTCTTGGGTCCATCCTTTTTGGGAGGAGGCTTGCTATGAGCCTCAGAATGTGTCTTGGGCTTTGAATGCGGTGCAGATTGGGTCCTACTTCGAGTCCCACTATAATCTTCGTACTGCCGCTCCAAGGCCCTTGTAACTGCGCCATCTACTAGCGCTTTCAATTCAGCACCCGTCAAGGTAATTCGGGCGTTATCGTTTTCCTCCACTGGATGGCTATTTATTTCGTCAGAATTAGCCATTTTAATTGAACTTTACAGAAAACAAGGACAATAGTTTACTTGGGAGTTTATTATGGAATTGTCTTTTATGGCAATTCATTAACCATGGTAACAGAGACCATATTTGGTTTATAAATCATATTTATTTAGGATTTCTATCATAATTTATCCTAATTATAAAACAATAACAGTTTTATTTGTGGCACAAAAGGCCAAGTCACCAGGACATTTATAAATTATAAGCTATGATTTCAGAGAATCAAGGCTTTTAAGGTTTGAATATAGTTTATTACCCTTTTTCGGACAGGGAGTCATCGCTACCACTGTCTTTTGGCTAATGTAGAAATGAGCAAGGCCCGTAGGCACCATATTACCACGTATGGTAAAAATATGATCATCTTAATTGATGATCTTAACCCATGATTCAGAGATCATTAAATTGGGTTAGGAACCTTTTAAGGAATCCTTTCATATATATAAAAATGACGTGTGATTTTAACGAATCACGTCTGCCAGGAATGTTAACATGTTTTCAGATGTTAACTTAGATTTGAATCTTTTGAACAGGTCTTACCATCTTGGCCTGGTCTTATGATGACCCGAAGGCTAGGTTTCACACTTTAAGATTCTTAATTAATAATTACATAGGCAGATTATTTCAAAAGGAATGATTTTAATCTATTTATTTCATATATAATTTATTTATGCACATAATGGCAACATGAAATTTACAAAACAAACATTCCATTTATTTATTTAAAATATTACACGCTGCCCTAAACGGGTCTTTTAGTCAAACAAATTACCCACGCAGGGACTTTAAACAAACATACTAGTCCACGCAGGGACTTTAAACAAACATACTAGTCCACGCAGGGACTTTAAACAAATATCATACCCTCGCAGGGGTTAACAGAAGATAGACCCACGCTAGGGTCAAAACAAACACACATACATACCCACGCAGGGGCTTAAACCAATACAGCAAAAACAGGCCCACACAGGGGCTCAACTGATACAAGGAAAAACAACAGTGGAAGGATTCAATTATCCTTCTTGCTCTTCCCTTTGATCAAGCTTGTTAATCCTTGGAAGAAAGTCTGTCTCTCCCTGCGGTCTCTGTGAACTTCCTGTTCAACTTGATTCAACCTCTGAAGGAGTTCTTCATGCTCAGGTGGGGAGAACCTAGGCGGCTGCGATTGGGTCCGAATAATAGGCTAGGAGGTATCTGGTACCCATGTGTTGGGTACCCTACTCCCCATGGAGCTCCGTATGGTCCTTCCGGGTGCAGGGCATTGTAGTTGGCTGCCACCATGTAAGGGTCGGCCTCTGCGTACCCGTAGTTGTTGTGAACCGGCGGCTCGAACGGGTTGTATGCCATGGAACCCGTGTACGCTGGAATTGGGTTGTCAAAACCCATTGGTGGCGGCTGCGGTACCGCTGGGTTAGAGGGTCCACCCATTTGTGGGTCCTCCTGATGTGGCGGATAATGGCTGCCACTGGATTGACGTGGGGAGCTGAAATGGAAGTCCCCTGCTCGTGACGACATGCGCGCACCGGTTCTCCTTCGCCTCGGCGGTTGTGGAGGTGCCGGCTGTACTGGTGGCGGTGGAGGCGGTGGCGTGACTGCCACAAATCTTGAATCCACAGAGGGATCCTGTTGCTGCTGCGGCTGCTGAGGCGACGAATGGCGAGGAGGTGTAAAGTACCACTCGTGCCAGTTGAACAAAGCTTGAAAACTGTCTGGACCACCGTAGGGTGATCCGTGGAAAGAAGATCCGTCGGAGATCTCGATGGGATGGTTTGGCGTACCACTAGCCGGTTCGACGGGATCAGTGTCCTCGTCCATATCCTCCGCGTGATCTCCGGAGTAGTGATCTTCTGGCCCAGTGGGTTAAAACCCACGGGTTCTTGGATGTAATTGGCCGGGTTAAACCGGCCCCTGAAAACAGTTGTGGGGTCCCCGAAAGAATGATGCGATAAGGATCGCTGTAATGGTATATACGAAGGCTGAGGGTTGTTGGGCTCGTACTCCGGTTGTGGCCCGTAAGGGTTTTGGACCGGAGGTGTAGAGCTGTGTGATACCGATCGTCTGGCTGGTTCAAACAAGTTCCTCCTGTTCTGCCGAGGGTCGTCACTCTCGGTAGTAGACGGAGCTCGCACATGTGATGGTCCTGCCTCGTCGTCATTGGGGGCGGTAATCGGCCCCTTGCCTCGTCCTCTCCTTCGGAAGAATCTTGGCGGCATTTTTATCAAGAGTCCTGTCAAAATAGAATGAGATAACGACAAGAATATATATAAAATCAAATAAAGGACAAAGTTAAAAATTTGTCGAAACAATTTGGATTGTTCCTAGGTTCTTACCTAGTCTCAAAAATGTGCAATTGTGTAAATGAGATTAAACACAAAAGGCTAGTGTTTAATTCACTCAGTGTTGGCTCTGATACCAACCTGTCACACCCCGATTTCCACGTGTCACCGGTGGGCCCGGTGGGGAGTATCGTGACGTGGTTGGCAACATAATAGTCAAACAACACAATATTTAATATGCACAGCGGAAGCAATTTAAAAGATATAATACAACCGAATTTAATATTGTAATATCAATGTCACAATATTCGGAAGTTTATCCACAGATGGATCGAAAATAAAATAGAGACAATAGTTCAACAGACTTCAGGCATCTTAAGCTTGCGAGACTTCTAATGATGCTAAGGAGAAATCCCAGCCAATTTCGCTTAGTACCTGCATTTAATCTTTTGGGAAAAATACGTCAGTTTACACTGGTAAATACATTCAACTGACTCATTTTGGAAAAATGATTGAAAATTGGTTTGGATGCACATGGCATAAACATTTTATTTAACTTGGGAGAATTATTTAATATTATAATCTTGTGAACGAATTACATGTTCCTTGTGCATTCAGTAGCCCGGATCTTGTCCGGGTTAAAGATCAATAGACACACCACATTATTCTTTTATGCACTGACGGGTGTACGCCTACACCCCGCGCTTAAGTCGTGGCCATTTCGTAAAATGATGCCAAGGATATCCGGGACATGGTCATTAACCCCCCAAAGGCTTTAAGTAACAAGACTGTTTAAACGAGCAGATCAAATTATTCAATTACCCACCTAACGATGGAGGATTTGATGCCCGATCAAGCGGTATTCTATATACCGTAACCCAAGCCCGTATAGGGAAAATAAGTTAAAAGTATTTACCTGAGCAAAGTATAATTCACAATAAGCAAATTGCAAGTAGCTTTTACTAGTCCTCCTAATCTGGAACGAATGTTTTATAATAACCTATTAGAATCCTAACGGGTCTTTAATTAGGCTTAAGATTAGACCGGTTAGTTCCAAAGATACGGTTCGTACGCACGATTAAGCGAAGACCGGATAGAATGTGATTTAGACCCGACAAGTTCAGAGACTTGCTTAATATGGGTCCTTCATGCACATTCTGGATTTTCAGATAAAACCGATAAGGTTTGACCCGTTTCGGCTAATTTATATAAACTTGTTACATAAACCGAACCGAACGCGTAATAAGCGTAACGGGTATCCGTAAGAGCCATATACAGGTTTCCTAAGTTAATACGCTTCAAATATGTTGTGACATCAGTAAGAGGTCTTTTATTATGCCCGAAACGAGTTTAAACACAAACTATGCCCCGTAGGGGTAGTTTGGTCATTTTAAAGGTTGTAAAAGAGTTTAAATGCTAACCTGAGTTACAGGCCTGATGTAATCAGCAAATATACTCAATTTTCTAAGTTATATCAGTAGGTTAAAGTATATATGTGAAATTTATCAATTTTAACCAAACTATGCCCCGTAGGGGTATTTTGGTAATTTCACATAAGCCAAAAAGCTCAAAACCGAAGTCTGAGTTAATCAACCTTTGCTTACTGTTAAAACATTCTAATTTGCCTAAAATATCAGTAGGTATCAACCCGGGTATGTTCAATATAGTTTTAATACATACTATGCGTTAAAAACGCTTAATAAGGCGATTAAAAGCCGTTTACGGGTTCGATACATAAAGATGATATATTTTTTATACTTCCAGGAGGCTTAAAATAATTTATTTAACATATATAAGCAGTAGCAAAAGGTTTGGAGTCGTTTAGATATGTAAAACTCATTTTATGGCCCGTTAGGGCAAAACCGACAATTACCGGATTAAGCCTACGACTACTAGTTATGCTCAGCCTAAAAATTATTAAAAATCTTCAAAAATCCCAAAATAATATATTACATCAGTGGGTATTAAGTTTGATACCAAAAAGTAGGCTTAATTAGTCTATACGCTAATTACGCCGTTTTATTAACATAAAGCTTTCATTTTACGCTAACGAGCATAACTCTTAATCTACACTTCAAACTGATGTCAAACTTTGCATACAAGTTTATATATCAGTATTTAAAGTTTCTACTCTTTTACGTTTCCAAAAATCAC
Source organism: Helianthus tuberosus (assembly GCA_030545235.1). Lineage (NCBI taxonomy): Eukaryota > Viridiplantae > Streptophyta > Magnoliopsida > Asterales > Asteraceae > Helianthus > Helianthus tuberosus. The sequence goes on along the minus strand of CM060396.1, from coordinate 25,794,542 downwards.
GTTTTAAGGTAATAAGGGCATAATGGTCAACATATGAGCAATTAACGGAAACATGCATATTAATTGGATAACTAATGAACCAAGGTGTATAATCACAGAGGGTTATACTAGCATGTTACCTGGTCCAAATTAAGCTCTAATGCATTTCTAAATCATGCCTAAACGGGTCAGAACTGAAAGTCAAAGTATAAGTCAAACTATGCGACTTTCGGTTCCGAACCGGGTCTAAACAGGAAATTGTCGGGTTGAACATGTTTAGACATGTTCTTACACTAATTACCAAGTTATATTAATGATCAAACAGGTTGTATATGTTCTACATTGCTAATTATGCATAATTTGAAATTTAAGTATCCTGTTGACTTTTTCTTAGCAAGTTTGACCCGACTTTTGACCTGGTTAGAGTGGGAATCAGGGGGGGACCCTTTTAAGGGTTTATTACCCACATGATTACCAACTTATAACTACTTTTAATTCGAGATTTGACGGAGCCATTATTAATTAATCTCGAAGTCAAACCGTAATTACGACGGTTTGACTTTTAGCTAAATAACTAAGCTAAACTCAATTAAAGGAAGGATTAGCAACTTACTGAAGTCCTAAGCTTGTTTAGTGATCACTTGGAAGAAGACTTGAGCTCCAGGAATGATCAGAAAGCTTGAAGGAAGGTGTGAAGAATGTTTGTAAGTTCATGGCCTTTTATAGTGTTTAATCCACCATAAGAAGTTGACACTTGGGTCTACAACTCTCCACAACTGATTAACAAGTGTTCCTAATGCTTAGGGGGTGCCTAGGGGTCGTCCAAGATGAGGCAAATTGGATAAAAGTCGAGCAGATTGCACTCAGCAGGCAAAACCCAAAGAAATCGGAGCTGGGAGCCCCTCGCGTGACGCTAAGCCCCCCACCCAGGGCCTCGCGTCGCGCTAGGCCTAATCTGATCAAATCAGAATTTTTGATTTATTTCATTTTGATCCTTGGCTCTTCAAACTTTGTTTAGACACTTGTTTCTTGCATCTTGAACCCTCCACATTGATGTTTAAAGGCTTCAAGACATTTACCCACTTTGTTAAGTCCCCGGTTAACTATATTGTTATCCGAAAAGTCCTAACTTTCAACGTTTACGCTTTAACCCTTCGCACACGAATTTGATCATAACTTTCTCATACGATAACGAAACTTTATGAAATTTAAAATGTGTATTCTAGTGAGCATAATTAACCGTTACAAAGCTTCGGGTTTGTCAAAAGGTCACTCAGAGGTATAACTTAAACGTGTTGACACATTTAGCCCCTGTAGTTTGTAATCTCTCATTTTTAGCTTCGTATGATCCATGATTTATTCGTTTGAAGGTATGAGCATCATGTAGGGTTAATATACAATATATTTATTCACTGTTGACATTTAGAATACGTATATTCACATACTTTCCATGTTTGTCAACTTTAGTCTTTTCAGAACATTCTTTCACACGTTCAACCACATGACACGTGTCAACACATTATTGGACGTGAATTTTCGAGGTGTTACATTGGGCGATGGGCACGGGGGCGTTTCGGCTGAGCACGACCCCGTGTGGACAAACTGCAAAAGTGTAAAACAGGTTTCTGGCTTCGATTTTGCTGTCCTGGCTTTAGTAGCACTAATGTTTAGTGCTCTAAGCCTCGTATGTACCTGTTTAACTAATAAATACCACACCAAACAATAACAAACATCCTAATTTACCAAAGTTAATCATCCACACCACAAGTTAAAAAAAGAAAAGAAATGCAGAAAAATAAAAAAGTGTTAAAGGAAAGTAAATTGTTCAACAAGTGGCACGCATGCCAGAAATTGTTCATGAGATAAGGGGGTTAACCTGTGAGACCTCCAACCGTGTACCGCTACCTCCAACTCCTCCCGCTCAATCCATGTCCTCGTCTTCATCATCATCACCTCCTACGTGGCCCGTCATATACTCCCGGATGTTTCCAATGTCATCCTGCATGTTGGAGATGTTTCTCTCTATTGCTCCGACCCGGGCGTATGTGTTGTTGGCCATGTTGTAGGTGTTCCTGGTGCACATAAGGTTTTCCTGCAATAAATCATGTAAGCTTTGAAAGTTAGGAAAACCGCCTCCTTGAGAGGAGGATTGCCCCGGATCACCCTGGTGCTGGTAGTGGTAATGAGGAGTAGGACGGATGTGTGGAGCGTGTAAGACGAGTGCTTCCTGCGGGTTCCATGCATGCCCTTGAACTCTTTGAAAACTGACCGTCCCATCTTCCGCTTCGTAGATTAAGTTCATGGAGCGGCATATGACCATGTCCACTTTCCCCGACCATGGTCCCTTACGGAAGGACCTTGGCATATTCACGAAGTGTTTGAAGAGGCGGTATATCCACCCTCCAAAGAAGATAGGAGTCGGGGGAGTAGCAAGTCGGTTCCAGTGCATGTTTCGGAGTAAAAGGTATGGAACATCAAGGTTGACCCGGTTGTGGATGCAATGGAGGACTAGTAGATCCCGCAAACCTACAACACCGCTGCTGTCGTGCCTTTGACTAAGAGAGTAGGTGAGGACCCTGTGGATGTAGCGGTAAAGAGGGTCTCTCAATTGGGTGCTCTTAGTTCGGCTCGGGTTGTAGTTGCCTTCTCCTATTTGAGCCCAAGCAGCCTGGCGTTGGCTTTCTGAAATCTCGCGTAGACCGCCGGTGTTCTCTTCATCTCCAGCATCCTCGTCCGTGTACCACCCAACTATTGCCCCAAACTGTGCGATCGAGATCGAATACATAGTTTGTCACACCCCAACCGATGGCGGAAACATCGGGGCATGGCACTGAGCGAAACAGATTGTCCAGAAGTTTCCATAACAATTATCATTACCAATCAATTTAAATTAACATGTCCCATACCATGTCTCAAAAGGTAAAAAAATTATTACAGACAAAATCTAGGCAAATAGTTCTATTCCGACAACTCAGATTTTTAAATAGAGCAATTGTTTATCTGCTTCTAGAGACTCTTGATTTAAATTGTACAGACAAATATTTGTTAGCCTCTAGAGCCTTATTCTAGCCTCTATTTCCTAGCAGATGTGCATCCTAGGCACCTGTCACATACGTTAAAATAAAGTCAATACATATAATGTAAAGGTGAGCATACAAGTTTTATAATAGCATATAGAGTTCGAAATTCGTTTACGCATAACCAGCACGTACACATAGCGAAATGAAGCACGTTAGTTATCGACATAGATCCATTGAGTAGTGTGTTTATTGTGATTTGAATATTCGTAACGTATGTAACACCCAAAAGTGCGTAAAGCAAAAAGGGATCGAGTATACTCACAGCGTTGATGGATTGAAGGGAGCGCTAGAGAGTAAGGTTAGCCTGAACAGATCGATAACATAATGATGAGTGACGCGTAAAACGATGCATGACGTAAGTGGTTCGGACAGCAGTTCGGTCGGATGGTAATCCGACCGGATGGTCCAGTCGTGTGGATGACAATCCGGTCGGATGACTATTCGAGTGGATTGTTTCTTCCTTTGGGAAGGATGTGTTTGTGTATGATGGCTTGTCCTTTGAAGTTTTCGTTGTAGCATTTTGAAAACATTGAAGTATCTCTACCTTTCAGGTTGGTCGATCGGACGGTCAGCCATGCGGACGACAATCCGCTCGGATGATTTATCCGGTCGGACGGCGACTCGAGTGGCGAGGTTACTCAGTGAGAACAAATCCTCAGCAGGTTGTCACTCGATCGGACAGCAGTCCGGTCGGGTGGCATCCTTAGTGCATTGAACATGTTGAAAATTGTTCGAGTGTTAAAGTCCAAGTATCTCATGATCCGAAGAGTAATCCGGTCGGATAGCAATTCGTTCAATACTCAAACTTCAGATAAAGTTGGTTAAGTGTGGGACCCAAGGTGCAAGTCGCTCAGACAGCCGGCCGCTCAGATGGCTTATCCATTCGGACAGTAGTCCGATCGGATAGCACTTCGTCCCGGTTGTTCCGTTCGTCTTTCACTTGGTCATTTTGATTGTTTGTGGATTTATCGAGACGTTTTGACAACGTGTTAACCAACAGAACCCCATCTTGACCCAAGTGACCCGATCGACCAGGAATCACCCTAGTTTGGTCAGTTACCAGTTCAAGACGGTTGTTCTTGTTTAACCCGAAATCGGTGGTCTCGTGAGTAGAATCCAGATCTTGAACTAGCACAACACTAAGAATGAGTAGGAGACTAGAACAAGGCCCGATTATATCGGTTTTGAGTGCATTGAGTGTAAAAGAATGAGTGAACTTTTGATTATTTCTTTCAACTCTTTTATCCTTTTGAAAATGTTCAGATCTATGCGAAATCGTTGTGAAATCATGTGGAAATCCTTCAGATCTGAGTTATCCTTGGTGGAATGAGGTCAAACTTGAAGTTCATAAGAACTTCGTGATGACGTCACCCTAGAACACCCCAAATCTTGATGATTTCACGGTTAATAGTTAAGATTTAAAAGATAGAAAGGTGTAGGAGTGCGTGTAGATCAAGAAAGTACAAGATTTAGGACGAGATCTTACCGGAATCGAGAGAAATCGAAGAAAAGGTGAGGAGCACGAGCTGTTCGGACAGAGAGTTTCCAAAAGTAGAAAGAATGAAAGTGACATGGGTATTTATAGAGTTACCCAAAGAGGAAAGGGTAGGTCGGTCGGATGGCATCTCGCCCGGATTGACAATCCAGTCGGATGTCATCTCGGTCGGATGGCATCTGGCACCAGATCAAGTGACAGCCCGGTCAGATGGCAATCCGGCCGGATGGCACTGGGTTCGGGCGTTCGGCGCGACGATTTTTGCTGTTTCGATTTCGATTGCGAGTGATTCGATGCGATAGAGTTTTCCTAGTCAAATTACTTTTAATCCCAACTACTCATATCTCGCACTATCTCTTCTTCACTAATTATCATAGTTCAATTTCGATTTGCGATTGAGTTCGATTGCGTTTCGGTTGATTCCCACACATACACATATTAAACATGCACAAGTAACACATAAGGCACACACACACGTATAACAAAAACCAAAATGCGTTATTCGAGTTGCGAGTGCGATTGTGGTTCGATGTCGATTTGATTAGCATAGTTTGATCATTGCTTAGTTAACTTTATCGCATTGTTACTTCCTATAGTTCCCAGTCCTAAGTCGATTAAATAGCGAATAACATACGTCGATTATTGTGATTATTGACACTTACTCCACATAATACAACTAAAATAAACATATAAAAGAAATTCACTACAAGTCAAGTCGCACGAAATCGGTCGTTGACTTTCACCTTGACTTTGACTTTCGAAAACACGGGGTGTTACAGCCTCCCCTTGTTTAGGGAATTCCGTCCCGAAATTAGGCCAAAGCCGTAACAAACAACTGCGGGTACTTCTCCTTCATGTCGCTTTCGAGTTCCCAAGTGAACTCTGCGCCTCGTTTGCCTTCCCATCGAACCTTTACAATAGGAATGCGTGAACGTCTGGGCTGCTTGGTTTAGCGATCCATGATTTCGACAGGCTTCTCCACGAAGTGTAGTGTTTCGTTTACTTAAAGGTCATCGAGGGGTACAATTAGATCATGCTCAGCCAGGCACTTTCGGAAGTTTGACACGTGGAAAGTCGGGTGGACGTTACTAAGTTCCTCTGGTAATTCGAGTCTGTAGGCGACTTTTCCGATCCTTTCCAGAATCTTAAAAGGTCCAACATATCGAGGCGCTAATTTCCCTTTTCTTGCCGAATCTGACCACACCCTTCCAAAGTGATACCTTTAGGAGTACGTAGTCGCCAACATCAAATTCAAGGGGCTTGCGTCGTCTATCGGCGTAACTTTTCTGTCTACTTCGAGCTTTCAACAAGTTGTCTCGAATTTGGAGGACTTTGTCAGTCGTTTCTTGTTGTAACACCCCGTGTTTTCACAAGTCAAAGTCAAGGTCAAAGTCAACGACCGATTTCGCGTGACTTAACTGGTAGAAATGTCGTTATTTTATTTATATTATGTGGAGTAAGTGTTGTTCATTGCAATAATCGAATCATGTTAATCGTATTTTAATCAATCTACGACTGTGAATTATAGGCAGTAACAATGCGATAAAGTTAATCAACTAATAATCAAGCTATGCTAATCGAATCGACATCAAATCGCAACTCAAACTGTGTATTTTACTTATTGAATATACGTGGGTGTGCCTTACGTGTTACCTGTGCATGTTTATTTATGTTATGTTGTGGTAATCGAGCGAACTCAATCGAAACTCAAAATCTAACTCGAATATAATCGAACTCGAACCCGAATCCCGATCGAACCATGTTATATACGAGTAGTTGGGACTAAAAGTAATTTGACTAGGAAACCCTGTCGAATCGCTCGCAATCGAAATCGAAACGTCAAAAGATCGTCGCACCGAACACACCACCCAGGCGCCAAACCGGAAGGATTGTCTATCCGCACGAACAGCCAATCCGCACGGATTGCCCACCCGCACGGACAGACCGTCCGCACGGATGACCGCCTGAGGAGTGTTGAGGGAGTCCGGACCAGGATTGTCATCCGCACGGATAACCAATCCGGGTGATGTGCAATCCGCACGGACGACCCTTTCCCCTTTTGGCATCCTATAAATACACGGGTCACTCTCAAAACTTTCCACTTTTGGCAAGTGACGTCCGACCTGCACGCATTCTTCACCTTTTCTTCGATTTCTCTCAATCCAGGTAAGATCTCGCCCTAAATCTTGTACATTCTTGATCTATACACACTTCTACACCTTTCCACCTTTCAAAACTAAACTTTTAACGGTGAAATCATCAAGATTTGAGGAATTCTAGGGTGACGTCATCATGAAGTTCTCATGAACTTCAAGTTTGACCTCATCCCACCAAGAATAACTCAGAACTGAACGATTTCCACAAGATTTCACAACAACTTCACCTAAATCTGAACTTTTCTAAAGGATAAAGGAGTTGGAAGAACTAAACATAAGTTTTCTCCTTCTTTCACCCTCAAAAACAGTTAGAATCGGGTCAGTTCTAGTCTTCTACTCAAGTATTAGTGATGCACTAGTCCTAGACCCGGATTCTACCTACAAGACACCTGATTTCGGGTTAAGCCAGAATGACCATTCTGAGCCGCTGACCGGTCAAGCTAGGGTGATTCCTGGCCGGCTTAGTCATGCGGGTAAGAATACAGTTCCAAATGGTTGCCATGTAATCAGAACGTCTCGATAAAATGACAAAAGCGACCAAGGGTAGACAAACGGAACAACCAGAACGAGATGCTATCCGCACGGAGATGTTATCCGCACGAACAATCTGTCTGCACGGATAGACTATTCGGACGGGTTGTCATCCGGACGAACTACACTTGGGACCCACAACCAAACAAGGTTTGAGTATCGACGAATGAATAATCCGCACGGACAACGCTCTGAATGGATTACTCTTCGGATCATGAGATACTAAGACCTTAAACAATTTCCAACATGTTCATCCGCACGGAGAGGCTATCCGGACGGATTGTCGTCGTCCGCACGGACAGACTATCCGGACGGATTGTCACTATCTGCATGGACTATCATCCGGACTCACCATAAAAGTTGTTGTCCGCACGGACTACCATCCGAACGGACTGTCGTCCTCGCGACCGGCTTGAAGGGTAGAGATACTTAAAAGTTTTCTAAATACTACAACGAAAACTTCAAAGGACAAGCCATCATACACAAACACATCCTTAGAATAGGAAGAAACAATCCACTCGAATGGTTATCCACACGGACAAGTTATCCGCACGGACAAGCTGTCCGCACGGATGACTAATCCGGACGGATTACCAATCTGCACGGATGACCAATCCGCACGGATGACCAATCCGCACGGATGACCAATCCGCACGGATGACCAATCCGCACGGATGACCAATCCGCAAGGATGACCAATCCGCACGATCAGTCATCCTACCCACTCTCACTCTGTTTTGTTTTACGCGTCACTTATCGTTACGCTATCGAATCTATTCAGGCTAGCCGTACTCGCTAAGCGCTCCCTTCAATCCATTAATCGCTGTGAGTATACTCGATCCCTTTTTGCTTTAGCACTTTTGGGTGTTACATACGTTACGAATATTCAAACTACAATTATCACACTACTTAAGCTATTTGAACGCTAACCGTTAATGCATGTTATACGTGGCTTATGAATGCTTGTTTGTTATGTTTACACATGGAATGTTGTCTACCTGCCTTAGCAACGATAGTACTATAGTTTGGACTCAGAACCCGTTCACACGGGGGTTGTTAAGGATCTTTTACTTGCATGGATTACGGTGGTAATCATGTATTGTGAACTGCCTCGGGCAGTCAACCCACAGTCATGGGTATCGATGGATCTATGTCGATAACTAACGTGCTTCATTTCACTATGTGTACGTGCTGGTTATGCGTAAACGAATTCGAACTCTATATGCTATTATCAAACTTGTATGCTCACCTTTACATTATATGTATTGACTTTATTTTAACGTGTGTGACAGGTGCATAGGTTGCTTGTATGCTCTCTGTGCTGTGATGAAATCGAAGCTAGGAACAGGAGTCCTAGAAACCAACAAATAAATTAGTTATGTTTAAATCTGAGTTGTCGGAATAGAATATTTGTCTTGATGTTTGTCTGTAATAATTGTTTAACTGTTTGAGATACGGTATGGGACGTATTATTTAAATTGAATGGTAATGATAGTTGTTATGGAAACTTCTGGACAATCTGTTTCGCTCAGTGCCATGCCCCGATGATTCCGCCATCGGTTGGGGTGTGACACTTGTAATAGCTCGGGACCGATTAATTGCGAGTGACCGATCTCGTGCCATACAATAGGCGATCGACATTTTCTTCCGTATAAAGCCTCGAATGGTGCCATTTGAATGCTGGAATGATAACTATTGTTATACGAGAATTCGACTAGCGGCAGGTATTTATCCCAATTACCACCGAAGTCTATGACACATGAACGGAGCATGTCTTCAAGAGTACGAATCGTTCTTTCCGTCTGACCGTTGGTTTGAGGGTGGAATGTGGTACTTAGATAAAGCGATGTACCGAGATCCGTTTGAAACGTTTCCCACAGTTGCGAGGTAAACTGAGCATCACGATCAGAGATGATGTCGCGAGGCGTCCCATGATTACAAATGATCTCGTCGGTGTAGATTCGGGCTAATCGTTCTACCTTGTAGTCTTCCCGTATTGGCAAAAAGTGAGCTGATTTAGTCAAACGGTCAACAACCCAAATGTTGTCGTGACCTGATGACGTGTGCGGAAGTTTTGTTATGAAGTCCATAGCTATACTCTCCCACTTCCACATAGGGATCGGCGGTTGTTCGAGTAAGCCTGAGGGTCTTTGGTGTTCGGCCTTAATCCTTGCACAAGTCAGGCACTTTCCAACGTAGAGAACAATATCCCTTTTCATGCCAGGCCACCAGTACTTGTAGCGAAGGTCCTGGTACATTTTGTCGGCACCGGGATGAATAGAATACCGGGATTTGTGGGCTTCGTCCATCAAAATCTGTCGCAAATCGGTCCGTTTAGGGATCCAAATTCGGTCCAGAAAGTGGAATATCCCATTTGATTTACTCACAAGCTGGGCTCCATCGTGGTAGATTCTTTCCTTCTTCAGAGTGCGTTCCTTAAAACATGCCTGTTGGGCTTCACGGATGAGGGTTTCGAGGTCGTATTGGGCTTGGACATTACGAGTGCTAAGCAAATAACTCCGTCTGCTGAGAGCGTCGGCAACAACATTTGCTTTGCCTGGGTGATAACGAATCTCATAGTCGTAATCGTTGAGAAGTTCTACCCATCGGCGTTGACGTATATTAAGTTCTTTCCGATCAAAGATATGTTGTAGGCTCCTATGATCGGTGAAGATCGTACACTTGGTACCATACAGGTAGTGTCGCCAACTCTTTAACGCAAAAACAACTGCGCCTAGCTCGAGATCATGGGTTGTATAGTTCTTCTCGTGGATTTTGAGCTGACGAGATGTGTAAGCTATCACCTTGTCCCGTTGCATAAGGACACAACCAAGACCAAGGTTGGAAGCATCACAATAGACAATGAAATCGTCGTTTCCGTCGGGCAATGTGAGAACAGGAGCATTGCAAAGCATGCGTTTGAGGGCTTGGAAAGCAGACTCTTGTTCAGTTCCCCAAACAAAAGGCTTGTATTTATGCGTGAGAGCGGTAAGCGGCACTGCGATCTTTGAGAATCCTTCGATAAATCGTCGATAATAGCCCGCTAGTCCGAGAAAAGAACGGACTTCAGACGGGTTCTTAGGCGTAATCCAACTCTTGACTGCTTCAATCTTCGTTGGATCGACGTGAATACCTTGACTATTAACAATTTGACCCAGAAACTGAACCTCCTCCAGCCAGAATTCGCACTTGGAGAACTTGGCATAGAGTTGGTTCCCCTGGAGCAGCTCGAGAACCAAACGTAGATGTTGCGCGTGTTCGGCTTCGACTTGGAATAGATCAAGACATCGTCGATGAATACGATGATGAAACGGTCGAGATATGGTTTACACACGCGATTCATCAGATCCATGAAAACCGCGGGTGTGTTGGTTAATCCAAAGGGCATAACAACGAATTCATAATGGCCATATCGAGTGCGAAACACGGTTTTGGGTATATCCTCCTCTTGAATGCGTAGTTGGTGATAGCCTGAGCGTAAATCGGTCTTCGAGAAACACGTAGCACCTTGTAGCTGATCAAACAAATCATCAATGCGAGGTAGGGGATAGCGGTTCTTGATAGTTAACTTATTCAATTCCCGATAGTCGATGCACATCCTGAATGACCCATCCTTCTTTTTTACGAAAAGGACTGGCGCTCCCCAAGGAGAGGTGCTAGGCGAATGAAGCCTTTCTCAAGTAATTCCTGGAGTTGGTTTGAGAGTTCACGCATTTCGGACGGTGCGAGTCGGTAAGGAGCTTTGGCAATAGGGTTGGCTCCAGGAATGAGGTCGATACGAAAGTCGATATCACGACTTGGCGGTAAACCTGGAAGATCATCGGGAAACACATTAGGAAATTCACGAACCACATGAACGTCTTTCACTTCTGTCTTTCCTTTCTTTTCCTTCTCCGCTACTACAATGTTAGCCAAGAAAGCTCTGTATTCCTTGCAGAGATACTTGCTAGCTTGGACACATGACATGAGTTTGAGACCTTTCGAAGCGGTTTCACCGTAGACATATAATAAATCACCATTTGCGAGCGAGAATCGAATCATCTTATCGAAGCACACAACTTCGGCATGGTTTTTGCGAAGAAAGTCCATGCCTACTATGACATCAAAACTTCCGAGTTGCATCGGAATAAGGTCGATTGGGAAGATGTGATTGTTGAGCTCAAGAGTACAATCACGAAGAACAGAATTAACGGCGACAGTTCTTCCGGTAGCGACTTCAACATCGAACGTCGAGGAGAGTTGGGAGCGCTTACGACTAAGGAGCTTCTCGAATTCGAACGACACAAAGCAATTATCGGCTCCAGTATCAATTAAACACGAAGCATAAATACCATTCACAAGGAACGTACCATTGACCACGTTGTTGTCGGCTTGTTCTTGGCGCACGTTGATGTTGAAAGTTCGTGCGCGTGCTGCTTGTTGCTGTTGCTGCTGGTGTTGCTGCGGCTGCTGAGGCGGATGCTGCTGGGGCTCTTGTTTCACAACCCTGTTTGGGCACATGTTGGCGAAATGGATAGGGTCACCACATGCGAAGCAGGCTCTGGCGTTGACCGCGGGTGCCGGAGGAGCTTGTTGACCCTAAGGGGCGGTGAGTAGAGCTTGATGAGCAGGAGCTTGTCGAGCATGGCAGTTGGTAGTGAAATGGCCGTACATATTGCAATGCGCACAAAAACGGCAAGCGATGGTAGTCGGGTGGTGGTAGGTACAAGTAGGGCAAAGCGGGTGTGGCCCAGTGTATGCACGCTTAGCAGGCGGTGTATTTGCCACAGGCGCCGCTACTTGACGATGTTGGGCTGGTGCAGCTTGTATCGGTGCAGCAGTGATCGCACAGTTCTTGTTGCTGGAGCTGTTCTTTTGCTTGTTCTTCCTCTTGTTACTCGGTGCGGTGGTGGTTTCAGCAGTTGGTGCGGCGGTGGTAGCTTGATGCAGGTGTTTTAAGTTTTATCCCAGACACCAGCCTTGACCCGCTTGTCGTTGATTTCAGTGGCCAGTAGGTTAGTCTCTTCGATCGTCTTAGTCTTAGCCGCTTGCACGAAATCTGCAACACAGTCAGGCAGGGCTCGAATATACTTCTTGATTGCCATGTCAGAAGTCTTCACTTGATCAGGGCAGATGATGCTGAGCTGTTTGAAGCGAGCAGTGAGAGCAGCATTTTCACCTTCCTTTTGCTTTATGTGCCAGAATTCATCTTCTAACTTTTGCCTCTCATGAGGAGGGCAGAATTCTTCCAGCATGACCTCCTTGAGTTCGTCCCACAACATACCGTAGGCTGCATCGTTCCCTCATTTGTTTCTCTCGGCCGTCCACCAGTCTAGTGCGCGGGACTGGAACACACCGGTAGCATTTAGAGTGCGGAGATCGTCTGGGCAACCGCTCTGTCGTAGAGTGACCTCAATGGAATCAAACCATTGGAACAACGCTGTAGGTCCTTCCTCACCAGTGAATTCCTTTGGCCCACAAGACTTGAACTGCTTGAAATTGAAGGCAGCTTTGGGGGTAGCTTTAGGAATTTCGGTTCTCGACTCCTCAGATGATTTGCTGACGTTCTCGTAGACATCACTCACGGCTTTTACTACTTGTTTAGCAATGATAGCAGCAAGACGTTTATCTCTCTTTTCTTGACGAGAAAGTGGTGTGTGACGGGATGATGGTCCAGTTGACATTGTTTGCAACAGACATCGTCATAGGTCTCAGACGCATCATAATCGAATTTCACCTCACATGTTTAATACTTACTAAAACTTAGGAACATGTTGTAACATGTATCACATAAACACATAGACACTTAATCACAGATTCACATAAACACAGAAGCACATAAACATATAAGCACGTAGAGCACAGAAGCATTTAGTCACCCGAGGTACATATAGAGACACGTAGAGCATTCTGACTACCTCAGAATACAGTAACTTATCATTCACAGTTTGCGAGTGTTCGAGTATAGCGATCGCGTTTCAGTATATCGAGTAGTGTAGTATCAGCGTATAACATAGCATGAAGTCGTCCATAGTTTAGCGATTTGTCAGCGATGTGTAGTGTGTTGTGTGATTAGCGGAAGCAAAGAAGCGTTAGATCGAAACCAGTGGTATCTCAAAACGTTAACAAATAAACATAAACCACATAAAACACATAGAATCAATGAGTTATTAGAGTCAACAGTTGCGGGCTTCAAAATTGAAACACATAAAAATCGAGAGATAGATTGTCTGCGGCTATTAGACTTTGACTACCCAAAGTGTTTCGACTATTCACAAGGACTCGTTATGCACATTTGACCTTCAGGGCATTGCCTTTGCCTCAATTCTTGGGCGTTGGGCACGCATCCCGTTAGTCATATCGTGACTTCAGGTCGTTGGAGTCCGTCGAGACTTTGGAGAGAGTTTGAAAGAAAGCAGAACAAGTCGTCAAGGTTAGGGTTTCACCCCTGGCTTAACAACTTTGTCCTTGTTTTGATAAAATAGAGGAGATTATTCATCAAAATACGGATTTCACTCCTGATTTGGCATAATTCTCCCTGTTTGTAGATAAAATGCAGGCTGATCAAGCAACTTTAGTCGAGAGTTTACAGTTTTCACACCTAATCTCGACTTAATTGCTCATTCATAGCTGAAAATTCGAGTGCAGTGATAGTGTAGCATAAGCGAGAATAGCGAGAAATAGTGGTAAGCTTATACATAATCTCTAACGGATATGCACAAGTTGGTCTGTTGGTTCCTAACTATAGACTAGGTCTCTAAGACATCGACCCGGACTAGGTCGAGTCTTGCCTAATTCCCTATAGTTATGGCTCTGATACCAATCTGTCACACCCCAACCGATGGCGGAAACATCGGGGCATGGCACTGAGCGAAACAGATTGTCCAGAAGTTTCCATAACAATTATCATTACCAATCAATTTAAAGTAACATGTCCCATACCATGTCTCAAAAGGTAAACAAATTATTACAGACAAAATCTAGGCAAATAGTTCTATTCCGACAACTCAGATTTTTAAATAGAGCAATTGTTTATCTGCTTCTAGAGACTCTTGATTTAAATTGTACAGACAACTATTTGTTGGCCTCTAGAGCCTTATTCTAGCCTCGATTTCCTAGCAGATGTGCATCCTAGGCACCTGTCACATACGTTAAAATAAAGTCAATACATATAATGTAAAGGTGAGCATACAAGTTTTATAATAGCATATAGAGTTCAAAATTCGTTTACGCATAACCAGCACGTACACATAGTGAAATGAAGCACGTTAGTTATCGACATAGATCCATCGATACCAATGACTGCGGGTTGACTGCCTGAGGCAGTTCGCAATACATGATTACCACCGTAATCCATGCAAGTAATTGTCCTTAACAACCCCTGCGAACAGGTGCTGAGTCCAAACTATAGTACTATCGTTGCTAAGGCAGGTAGACAGCATTCCATGTGTAAACATAACAAACAAGCATTCATAAGCCACGTATAACATGCATTAGCGGTTAGCGTTCAAATAGTATTGAGTAGTGTGTTTATTGTGATTTGAATATTCGTAACGTATGTAACACCCAAAAGTGCGTAAAGCAAAAAGGGATCGAGTAAACTCACAGCGTTGATGGATTGAAGGGAGCGCTAGAGAGTAAGGTTAGCCTGAACAGATTGATAACATAATGATGAGTGATGCGTAAAACGATGCATGACGTAAGTGGTTCGGATAGCAGTTCGGTCGGATGGTAATTCGACCGGATGGTCCAGTCGTGTGGATGACCATCCGAACACAGGTTGTCTGGTCGGATGACTATTCGAGTGGATTGTTTCTTCCTTTGGGAAGGATGTGTTTGTGTATGATGGCTTGTCCTTTGAAGTTTTCATTGTAGCATTTTGAAAACATTGAAGTATCTCTACCTTTCAGGTCGGTCGATCGGAGACTCGAGTGACGAGGTTACTCAGTGAGAACAAATCCACAGCAGGTTATCACTCGATCGGATAGCAGTCCGGTCGGGTGGTATCCTTAGTGCATTGAACATGTTGAAAATTGTTCGAGTGTTAAAGTCCAAGTATCTGATGATCCAAAGAGTAATCCGGTCGGATGGTAGTCCGGTCGGATAGCAATTCGTTCAATACTCAAACTTCAGATAAAGTTGGTTAAGTGTGGGACCCAAGGTGCAAGTCGCTAGGACAGCCGGCCGCTCGGATGGCTTATCCGTTCGGACAGTAGTCCGGTCGGATAGCACTTCGTCCCGGTTGTTCCGTTCATCTTTCACTTGGCCGTTTTGATTGTTTGTCGCTTTATCGAGACGTTTTGACAACGTGTTAACCAACAGAACCCCATCTTGACCCAAGTGACCCGATCGACCAGGAATCACCCTAGTTTGGTCAGTTACTGGTTCAAGACGGTTGTTCTTGTTTAACCCGAAATCGGTGGTCTCGTGAGTAGAATCCAGATCTTGAACTAGCACAACACTAAGAATGAGTAGGAGACTAGAACAAGGCCCGATTCTATCGGTTTTGAGTGCATTGAGTGTAAAAGAATGAGTGAACTTGTGATTATTTCTTTCAACTCTTTTATCATTTTGAAAATGTTCAGATCTATGCGAAATCGTTGTGAAATCATGTGGAAATCCTTCAGATCTGAGTTATCCTTGGTGGAATGAGGTCAAACTTAAAGTTCATAAGAACTTCATGATGACGTCACCCTAGAACACCCCAAATCTTGATGATTTCACGGTTAAACGTTAAGATTTAAAAGATAGAAAGGTGTAGGAGTGCGTGTAGATCAAGAAAGTACAAGATTTAGGACGAGATCTTACCGGAATCGAGAGAAATCGAAGAAAAGGTGAGGAGCACGAGCTGTTCGGACAGAGAGTTTCCAAAAGTAGAAAGAATGAAAGTGATATGGGTATTTATAGAGTTACCCAAAGAGGAAAGGGTAGGTCGGTCGGATGACATCTCGCCCGGATTGACAATCCGGTCGGATGTCATCTCGATCGGATGGCATTTGGCACCAAATCAAGTGACTGCCTGGTCGGATGGCAATCTGGCCGGATGGCACTGGGTTCGGGCGTTCGGCGCGATGATTTTTGCTGTTTCGATTTTGATTGCGAGCGATTCGATGCGATAGAGGTTTCCTAGTCAAATTACTTTTAATCCTAACTACTCGTATCTCGCACTATCTCTTCTTCACTAATTATCATAGTTCGATTTCGATTTGCGATTGAGTTCGATTGCGTTTCGGTTGATTCCCACACATACATAAATTAAACATGCACAAGTAACACATAAGGCACACACACACGTATAACAAAAACCAAAATGCGTTATTCGAGTTGCGAGTGCGATTGTGGTTCGATGTCGATTTGATTAGCATAGTTTGATCATTGCTTAGTTAACTTTATCGCATTGTTACTTCCTATAGTTCCCAGTCGTAAGTCGATTAAATAGCGAATAACATACGTCGATTATTGTGATTACTGACACTTACTCCACATAATACAACTAAAATAAACATATAAAAGAAATTCACTACAAGTCAAGTCGTGCAAAATCGGTCGTTGACTTTGACCTTGACTTTGACTTTCGAAAACACGGGGTGTTACATAGTTCCCCCACAACGGAACTCTACCCCATCGTTGTCAAACGGATCAGCTCTTGTCTTGAAGGCGAACGTGCTGTAGAATTCCATGTTGTATTCATGCACGGAGTGAAGCCGAGTGCAAAGGGCAACTGGCAGTGGGCCGGTGACAATGTTGTTGAAGCGGTCTATCTGGTTCACTGTTCCTAAAAGATCCATGCATACTTGTCGTGGGTACTCCTCGGGCCTAGTTCTTAGCACCTCATATCTTGCTTGAGCATCCAACTCATTTGCATTGAATCGAGTGAATTTCTTGGCCATCTGAAAGAAAATACCAAACAATTTGCAAGAAACAGTAAAATTTTCGAAGAAAACTGAAAACAGTCAGATGAACACGGCCCCGTGTTCAGCGGACACGCCCCGAGTTCGCCTGAATTCGGCTGGACACGCCCCCGTGCTCAACGAGCACGACCCCGTGTCCAGACGTCTGTTTCCCAAAAATCCCATTTTTTGACCCGTTCCCGAAAACTTGAAAATTTTTGGTCCAGTAGGGGCGGTTTTCCCCGAAAATGAAACCACAAGTGCCGTTTTTTCCAAAACAAACCGTTTACCCCTTCAATTTTATATTTTTCGGTTCAAAACAAGGGTTTGGGGTTTTTGTGAGAAACCGGGCAATTCTACAAACGATACAAGTTGGTTTACTTCCTATAACATGTATCTAAACTAATGCTAACAGATTTATGCAAAAAAAATTTAGGTTCGATCCGGTTCAAGTTGAAGAACCCTAGATTTTTCCCCAAATTATGATGTTAAACTACATGCAAGTACTTAATCTAATTAGTTATGAGGGTAGAATCATACCTTGGCGTTGTTAGAAGGAGGGGAAACGTCGAAATCTGCAGAAAAATCGCCAGAACCGGAGAGTTTTTTGGGGAAATGGGGCGTGTGGAATGAAGAAACTGAATGAAAATGGGGGTTTTATCCCGACAGTTGCGCGGACACGGCTTCGTGCTCGCTGAGCACGGCCCCGTGGGCGGGCAAGTTTTAATTTTTTTTAAGTGCTCGTGTGAGTTCCCTGTTTCCCAAAACTTGGTTTTAGAGATCTTACCGATTCAGATGTTTTCCCGATTGCTCGTAACTTACCAAGTATGATGTTGATGCTTGAGCCTTTGTTTCATTCTTCGACCGTTTGAAGCGAGATTTCTTCCTCCTCATCCTCAATGAATCCTTGATAGAGCTTCAGCCGTTGGCCATTGACTTTGAATGGAATTCCATTCTGAGATTTAATTTCGACTGCACCGTGCGGGAAAATATGGGTGATGGAAAAAGGTCCTGACCACCTAGACTTTAATTTACCAGGAAATAATCGAAGTCGTGAATTATACAATAAAACTTGATCTCCTACTTGAAATTCATTAGGTTTAATGTGTTTATCATGTAAATTTTTCATTCTTTCCTTATAAATTTCAGAGTTAGAGTATGCATAATTCCTTAATTCGTCTAATTCATTTAATTGGAAAAATCGATTTTTACCGGCAACTTCTAAGTCTAAGTTTTCATTTTTAATTGCCCAGTAGGCCTTGTGAGCTATTTCTAGTGGCAAATGACAACTTTTCCATAGACGAGCTTGTATGGGGTTGTACCTATTGTCGTTTTATAAGCAGTTCGAAAAGCCCATAAAGCATCATCTAATTTATCGACCCATTCTTTTTTATTTAGCCCTACGGTTTTTTCAAGTATTCTTTTTAAACCTCTATTAGTCACTTTGGCTTGTCCGTTTGTTTGAGGGTGATATGCTGTTGAGACCCGGTGATAGACCCCATACCTTGTTAAGATTTTTTCTAGTTGATGGTTACAAAAATGGGTACCTCTATCACTTATTAAAGCCTTTGGTGTTCCAAAATGAGAGAATAATCTTTTCAGAAATCTTACCACGATTCTTCCATCATTGGTTGGAAGTGCCTCGACCTCGGCCTATTTAGACAAGTAATCTACCGCCACAAGTATATATTTGTTTCCTTTTGACGGTGGGAAAGGTCCCATAAAGTCGAGTCCCCACACATCAAAAATTTCACAAACAAGAATGCCATTTTGTGGCATTTCGTTTTTGGAAGAAATATTACCCGATCTTTGGCAAGAGTCACATGTCTTGACAAGACTTTGGGCGTCCTTGTAAATGGTTGGCCAATAAAATCCTGAATCAAATACCTTTCGTGTGGTACTTGCGACACCATGATGTCCTCCGTATGGGCCTTCATAACAATGGCGGAGAATTCTCCTTGCTTCACTACCATGTACGCATCGTCGGATGAGTTGGTCGGCACACATTTTGAAAAGATAAGGATCTTCCCAAAAGTAATGCTTCACATCAGGAAAGAATTTCTTCCTTTGATGATGTGGCCATCCTTTCGCGACTGTACCGCTAGCTAGGTAGTTAGCATAGTCGGCGTACCATGGCTCTTCTCGGTATTCCACCATTTCCAGGGACTCCATTGGGAATTTTTCATTGATTTGCTCGTCCCTGGTTGCCTCCAAAGCTGGGTCTTCTAAGCGCGAAAGATGATCTGCTGCGGTGTTTTCTGCTCCTCTTTTGTCTTTTATTTCAATGTCAAATTCTTGGAGGAGTAGAATCCATCGAATCAAACGTGGTTTAGCATCCTGTTTCTTGAAGAGATATCGAATGGCTGCATGATCTGTATAGACTATTGTTTTAGAAAGAACAAGATAAGAACGAAATTTATCAAAAGCAAATACCACAGCTAGCAATTCCTTTTCTGTTGTTTTAATTTTCTTGTGCATCGTTAAGTGTTTTACTAGCATAATAAATTGGGTGAAAATGCTTATCTTTTCTTTGTTCCAAGACGGCTCCAACTGCAAAGTCACTTGCATCACACATGATTTCGAAAGGTAATTTCCAATCAGGCGCTATCATGATAGGTGCATTGACTAGCATTTCTTTTAGGGTTAGAAATTCTTGGTTGCAATCCTTGTCAAAGATGAAGGGGCATCTTTTTCAAGTATTTTTGTTAGAGGCCTTGAGATTTTAGAAAAGTACTTGATAAATCGTCTATAAAATCCGGCATGCCCTAGGAAACTTCTGATAGCTCTAACGGAGGATGGGGGTGGTAACCGAGAAATGGTGTCTATTTTGGCTCGATCTACCTCCATTCCTTCGCTTGAGATTTTGTGACCGAGTACTATTCCCTCCGTTACCATGAAATGCCATTTTTCCCAGTTAAGGGCGAGGTTAGTTTCCTCACATCGGGATAGCATTCGTTCAAGGTTATCGAGGCATTGGTTGTATGAATCTCCAAAGATAGAAAAGTCGTCCATGAAGACTTCCATTGTCTTTTCTATCATATCATGGAAGATGGCCACCATGCAACGTTGAAAGGTTGCGGGGGCATTACATAGACCAAAAGGCATGCGTCGATAAGCAAAAGTTCCATAGGGACATGTAAATGTTGTCTTTTCTTGGTCTTTGGGTACTATCGGAATTTGAAAGTATCCTAAAAAACCATCTAAGAAAAAATAAAATTTATGACCGGATAATCTTTCTAACATTTTATTAATAAAGGGTAAAGGAAAGTGATCTTTCCTTGTTGCCTCATTTAATCCACGATAATCTATAGATACCCTCCATCCTGTGATGGATCTCGTTGGAATCAATTCATTCTTTTCATTAGTTATTACCGTCATACCTCCTTTCTTTGGAACTACTTGGACGAGACTTACCCTAGGACTATCGGAGATAGGGTAAATAAGTTCGGCGTCAAGTAATTTGATGACTTCATTTTTAACCACTTCTTGGACATTTGGATTTACTCTAAGTTGTGGTTGTATTACCGATTTATAGTCATCGTTCATTAAAATTTTGTGCGTGCACATGGAAGGACTTATGCCTTTAATATCTACAAGCTTCCAAGCGATCGCATTTTTGTGTTTTTTCAAAAGCGAACTTAATTTTTCTTTTTCTAAACTAGTTAATTTTGACGAAATAATTACAGGTGATTTACCATCTTTGTCTAGAAAAGCATATTCCAAACCTTTTGGGAGTTCTTTGAGCTCAAGAGGTGGGTCTTTAGGAGACTCCTTATTTGGTTGCTCAATTCGATCAAGAACCACAAAAGTTTGTTCTATGGTGACCTCTTCTTCAACAAAGTGGTCAATTTCTTCTCTTGTATCGGGTGGTTCATCCTCATCTTCAATTAGGGGGTCATTATTGCCGAATGGATA
Organism: Helianthus tuberosus; assembly: GCA_030545235.1. Classification (NCBI taxonomy): domain Eukaryota; kingdom Viridiplantae; phylum Streptophyta; class Magnoliopsida; order Asterales; family Asteraceae; genus Helianthus; species Helianthus tuberosus. The sequence goes on along the minus strand of CM060396.1, from coordinate 25,773,517 downwards.
TTTCATTGAACGCTCAAGATCGACACTTTTCTTAAATGCCCCTAATTGAATAGATAAATTGTTGTACTTCCGGTTTTTCAAAGCTTCGTGGGTTTTTACAAAAGGTCGTCCCAACACTAGAGGAGCATCATCAAGGATAACAAAGTCGGTTGGGATTACCATTTGGTTGGTTTGGACCAAGACATCCTCAACTACCCTATTGATGTTATTACTTTCCGATTGGATAGAAAAATGGGTATTTGAAGTGGAGAAAAATCACCAATACTTAATTTTTCGAAAATGTAGTTTGGCATTATATTAACGCAAAGATCTTAATCGATTGTGATATTACTAATAAATGAATTTTGAAAGAAACATGGAGCCGGTGTAATGTTAATTTCAAATGGATCTTCTTTTATTAGCGAAGTTTGATCATTTGTTAACTTAATGCTTACCGTTTCATCAATTTTAGTGTTAGTGTTTAACTCTTTTAAAAACTTAGCATGAGTGGGAACTAAATAATGATTTTCGAAAGAAGGTGACAAGAGATTAATTTCTTCAAAATTAGACTCTTCTTGAATTTTAACGTTGTTGGACTCACATTTTTCGTTGTTTAACTCATGTGTCGGCTTTTCACTTATTTGTTCTTCCATTTTTACATTTTCAACTATCTCTTCTTTATTACAAGTTAATTCTTCTCTTGCGCGGGACTCCTCTTCCCTTGCACGAGATTCTTTTATGCATCGTTCGATAGTTTTAATGTGTTCTATTATCATATCGGCTATGTCGGTGATAGAGTAAGGATCGGGATCCTCAAAGCTTGAATCCGGATGTTCGATCCTTTGTTCCTCATAATACTCATAGGAAGTAGATGGTTCACACCATTGTTCTTCATTGTAAGTATATGATGGATAAGGGTCATAATTTTGTTCTTCATAATACTCATATGAGGTGGGTTGTTCACGCCATGGTTCCTCATAATAAGCATATGAAGGTGGTGGCTCATATCTTGGTTCCTCAAAGTATGAGCATGACGGCTCATACCTCGGTTCTTCAAAATATGAGTATGAGGGAGAAGGTTCATACCTTGGGTCTTCATAGGATGTGTACGAAGTTGATGGCTCGTACCTGGGCTCCTCATAATAGGTGTATGAAGTGGATGGTTGAAATAAGTCACAATATTGTACCGAGTGAGGGTTACCGCAATTGGTGCAATAGTCTTCCCTATAATCATCCTCCTCATAGGTGTAGTTGTAACCTCCTGAGTATTGATCCATAAGAACGGAAACAGAGGCTGGACATGGCCCCGTTTTCAGTGAGCACGATCCGTGTTCAGAATCGGTATCTGGGCGTTTTAATAAAAGTGACTAGTTTTGTGCAACACGGGGGCGTGTTCAGTGAGCACGACCCCATGTTCAGACTCTGTATCTGGGTGTTTTTTAAAAAAATGCAGCACGGCCCCGTGTTCAATGAACACGGCCCCGTGTTCAGGCTATTGTAAATACAAAAACTAACTAAAATGCAGAAAAATGCGTGCGGTTTAAAAAGGTTTTGAAAAACTGATTAGGCCGTCGATTTTAAGCTTTCTTAAAATCCTTATTTCCCCGGCAGCGCCGCCAAAAACTTGATGTGTGTCGGTGTGTGTATATATTTATGTATATTTTAAGCCCTTTTTAACACTTTAGTCAAGTTTTAAATTTATAAAAAACGATATTTACTAACACTAAACACACATATGGGCAAGTGCACCCATCGTGATCGTAGTATAGTGTTGGTAAGATACCGAGGTCGTCCAAGGACACAAGAGCTTTTAGTACCGGTTTATCGTCAAGGTCTAATCAAATCAAAAATTTAGAAAAGGGGTTTTAAACAAGAAAATAAAACTAACTAAAAATGCTGAAAATAAAAATAAAAACAGATAGACAAGATGAATCACTTGGATCCGACTCGCCTTTAGTGTAACCTTTGATTATTTCCGCGCTTTTGCACTTTTTAAGAGATTATCTTAGTTATAGTAGTAGGCCCCTCTTTTGAAGGTGACGTTACCCTCAACCCAGTAGTTTGAGTCAGCAAAGATACAATCCTAAAGGGTCAGATTATTGAAAGATAAATAATTAAGTTATTAATGCGTATACAAGCCTTCTGATATCTTGTTTTTGCTTGGGAAGATGCTGTCGAGGGGTCGGGCATGCCACGTTTATTCCTTTTCTTGTATTATTGTTAGATTTGGCTGTATTTTTGCTTCTTTTGTTCATTTAAGTTCATTTAACCATGAAAATACAAAAGGAAGACAAAAGCACACTTTTTCCAACATTAGTACTAAAAAAGAGTTAGTTTTATGCGTCATTTGATGTAATTTATATGTTGCATTTTTCACACATCAAATACCCCCAGACTTGAATCTTGCTTGTCCTCAAGCAAAACTCTTTATTTTGTGGCTTACACACCCAAATGGAATGGGTAGAAGAGAAGGTTTTGGGCTTGTCATAGAGTGTCGGGATTCCAAGATTCTTTATTAGGTTTTATTTTTATGTTATTTACAATCTTATTCATTATGATTTATTTAGAACATTATGTCACACCTTGATATTTCCACATATTACCGGTGGGCCCGGTGGGGAGTACCGTGACGTAGTTGATATCATCATATTCAAATAATCACAGTTCAATGCACAGCGGAAGTCTAAAGTAAATATATTACAAACCAATTCAAAAGTAACATCAACTACGAGTCCCTGTATGTGTTTAAGCTCATATTTGACCCGTTTAAAGCCCGTTAAGCCATTCTCAAGGCTCTACAATGATGTCTAAACATAGGGAACATAAAACATGCTCAAAAATATGTCGGATGTCGGTTCGTTTGGACGTACGGTTGCGTTGCTCGGCTAATTACGACGAAACACGAACGGATGCGAAAAACGATCCAATTTACGCGACGAATGGAATTTTATCATGCCGAACACTAAAATAGAATATTTTAGTGGTTACATAAATTTTTGGATGTCCGGATATATTCAGAATGTAAGATATGCGCGAAAATGCAAACTTGTGCACTTTTTGACACTTTTAGTCCCTGCTTGACTTAAAAGTTTATTTTTGCGCACCAAACACCTCTAAGCCAATATCTAAGCTATATAAAGGATAATTAGGGCATATTTAACTCATGGTCATATTCCGGAAGGTCCGATACCATACGAATCGACATACTTTTGCAGTTTGACGCAAATAGTCCTTAATCGCACAAAGTAGCGCGAAATATCGTTTAATGATATCCAAGCCTTCCATAGCCCATAATGGGTATTACCAAGCATGAGTTTAATTATTTCTACGCTCTCGTTCGCTTAAATGGTCACCAAAAGGCGTAGATTCAAAAGTTGACGCTTTTGGTCCCTCTAATGCGCAAACTTGCGCATATCATCGTTTAATAGCATCGAAGCCTTATCTAATCCATATTAGGCATTCTTGAGAGTATTATTAAATATCACGATGCTTCGGGTTTGCTAAAAGGTCATTCAGAGGTATAATTAAACATATTGACACTTTTAACCCCTTAAACTTGCAAAGTTGCGCGTAACGTCACTTAAAGGCATAAAAACCTTAGACGGCCAATAATTGGCATTCCCGAGAGTATAATCAAATATCATGAAGCTCCCGATTTGTTAAAAGGTCACTCAGAGGTAAGAATTAACATGTTGACGCTTTTAACCCTTCATTGCGCAAACTTTCAATTAATTACGCAAACGGCTACTCTTGATCAACAACTGGCTCATTTGCGAATATGATTACCGTATAACGTTATTCAAAGGCTTATGATTACCATGTTGACACTTCCAGTCCTTCTATAATCAAAGTTTTTCGATTTTTCGAAAAATTAGTCCCTTAAATTCAATGTTTGACTTTATTAGGGTTTGTTACACGTGTCAATACATCATTGAACGTGATTTTACGAGGTGTTACACATTACATAAGAGAAATTACTTATTTGGGCATAACATGCCTCTTTAAAATTCTATTTATATACAAGTTCACATATCTCACGGGATTTCACTTAACACTCGGCCGAAGATGTATTTTTGTGAAACACTCGAGAGCGGCATGGAACTTACTTCTACCATATGCTTGTCAAGCAATCAATCCTACTCCTTTTTTAACTATAAACCTTTGTAAATATCAAGAGGACTTTTGGGGAAGGGTTAGGCTTGGGTTAAAGGTAGGTGGTTTTGGGTTAGTGGTTAGTAGAAAAGGGCGAAATGCGTAAAAAGCGTCGGCTTTCGTAAAACATTTTGTTTTTGTGACTTTTTTATTCTAATGAAGCATTTTTCAAACAATCTTTCTTTTGATGAGCTTGTTTGTTTATTGCTAACTTCATTTTTCTTTTCTTCTCTATAATTTTTTTTTTTATAAGGAAGTCACAAGAAAACCGAGCATTGTTACTTAAATAAAGGGTTTAAAAAGAAAAAGGGTTTTGGTGGGTAAAGGGTGTTTGTTTTGTGGGTTTAGAAATGAAAAGGTTTAGGCTCAAAGGGGTTTGTGTAGAGACATTCTAGTCAATCCAGAGCAATAGTTTTTCTCTCCTCCAATTCCCTCTCATTTTTTAAACGTTAATAACTCTTTCATACGACATTATTTTTTTTATAAAAAATGCACAAAAAACGAGCGTTTTTTATCTATAAAACGAGTATACTATTGCTATATTTTCGATTTTTTTCGAAAACCCAGTTGCGTAAAACGCAATGGACAAAAAACACAAAGAAATGTCTTATTTCTAAAACGCAATGCCAGAAAACACAAAGAAATGTCTTATTTCTAAAACGCAATGGCCTGAAAACACAAAAGAAAATGTTTTTTTTTCTAAAACGCAATACACTGAAAACACATAAAAATGTGTTTTACCTAAAACGCAATGGACTAAAAATACTTCAAAATGTGTTTTTCTAAAAAGCAATGGACCAAAAAAACATAAAAATGTCTTTTTTTCTAAAACGCATTGGCCTAAAAACACAAAAGAAAGTGTTCTTTATAAAACGCAATGGACTGAAAACACATAAAAATGAGTTTTACCTAAAATGCAACGGACTAAAAACACTTCAAAATGTGTTTTTCTAAAATGCAATGGACAAAAAAACAAAAATGTTTTTTTTCTAAAATGTAATGGCCTAAAAACACAAAAGAAAATGTTCTTTTTAAAACATAATGGACTAAAAACATATAAAAATATGTTTTACCTAAAACGCAATAGACTAAAAACACTTCAAAATGTGTTTTTCTAAAACGCGTTGGACCAAAAAAACACATAAAATGTGTTTTCCTAAAACGCAATAAATAAAAACACAAAAGGAAGTGTTTTTTTTTTCTAAAACGCTGCGGACTAAAAACACAAAATGTATTTTACCTAAAACGTAATGAACTAAAAGCACAATAAAATGTGTTGTTTCTAAAACTCAATGGACTGAAAATACAAAAAAAAACGGTTTTTTCATTAATTTGTAAAACGCAATTACTCAATTCAAAAACCCATATCGTAAAAATGCAATTCAAAATTTTCTTATATAGATCGAAGCCGATTTCTTCAACGATTGACGAAATTTGAATGTTAGAAACACTTATCAGTGGTCTAATTGAACGAATCGAGTAATTCGCTTCAAAATCACGGGAAAAAATGAGATATCGTATGAAATTAAACTGAGTTTCTTCAAAAAAGTTGAAGAACACGTTGATTGGGTATTTCATATTTGAATCATTGATTGGTGACGAAAATCGAATGTAGATAGAAAGTGAAGAAAAAGTTAAAGATAGTGGGTTTGAAGTTACAGAGAGAATAATGAAAAAGATTGGATACAATTGACTAAAATACATTTCCCCTTTATTTTAATTTTTGCCACATGTCATAATCTTTTTGTTTCATATCCATTCTAGCCAAAATAAACTTTATGTTTGATCATCTCCCTTGTTTTTTATTATATTTTAAGAAAATACATTTCATTTATTTTTTAAAGTACAAATAACATAACAAAATAGTTCTATCATACTATCAATTTAATGTAATAATATTTTTAGGACATTAAAGTACTTTTAATCTAATTGTAACGTTGTCTTGTTTTGAATCATCTCCGGCCAGTGAATCAGTAAGATGATCGGTTCAATAACCGGTTTGGTTATGAAAACATTACTCTATTTTTGAAAAGAAGATGGAGATTGAAAACAACATTAGATATGCACCAACCATAAAGATTTGCCACATCAAAATATTAAAGACGTGAAAAGACAATGAAACAGAAGTCACGTGAATGGTTTAAATGTAAAAGGGCTTAGTTGTAGAAATTTCGGTTGATAGATCGGCCCAAAAGATGATGTTAGACTTGAAGTACACTTTGGGCCCAAATATATATATTTTTTGCAATTTTGCATATACATTGTATAAGGTACAGTTTGAACTTTGAACCAAATTTCAACTTCTGTCCCAAAACTAATTTGTTACAAATTTTGGATCAATAAAATTGCAAATTAGTAGGCCATTTCAAGTATAACTAAACGATCATCGATTGCAGTTCGTTGGTGGCTCGTGACCACCGTGGCACCGCTCCTAAGTGTGCAGTGTTTGATAGCCACTTAAGAACAAGAAAGACAAAGCCGGGACCATTTGATGATCGAAAATTCCAATATGCATCTTATTCGTCGCCATTACTTTTTGTCTTCATCAATCCCGCCTTCATTTGTGTTAATTTGCAATTATTTAAATTTGGATTTATTTAAAGTTATGGAACAAAATTTTAACCATATTGTAGAAATCAGATGTCCATGATGGTAAGCGATATGGCGAATTATGATAGTTGTGGTGGGTAGTGATGGTAGCGACAAAGGGGGCAAGGTTCGCAAAACTGATGCCGATGGTTAGCTGACACTGATGATGTTGTTTGTGGTAGGCAATGACCAATGAGGTTGTGGCGAGAAGTTGGGGGCTTGAGTGGTGTTTGCGTGTTTGCAAGTGGTCCAAACCGTTATACTAGACTTTGTAATTGTTAAAGTTATAAGTCGTAATACGAATCGTTTACCACCAAAATCAGAAATTTAATTTTATAAATTTTAAACTAGTTTTTTAAAGATTGGAAATAGGTTTGTAATTAGTTAAAGTTTATTAAAAAAGTGAAAATATGTTTGTAATTCATTTTTATTGGCTCTCTAACTTTGCCAAAGACGAACTAGAATAACTAATTATTTTTAAAATCAATATATAAAATAGAAAGTTAGAATATTTGCTTTAGAAAATATTCCGATATATTATTATAAGATGAAGATTAGTTAGAATCTTAGGGGGCGTTTGGTTCTCGGAATGATTTGGAATTGCAATTGGAATTTGTATAGGAATTATAATTTGAAGGAATTGGATTTGGAATTTAAACATTCCAATTGGAATTGGAATCTCAATTCCATTTTTTATGTGTTTGTTTGTCAAATGAATTGGAATCCATCACCCGGCACCCACAACCCCCAGTTCGGGTCGAAACGGTACGGGTGGAAACGGTACGGGTCAAAACGGTCCGCGTCGAAACGGTGCGGGTCGAAACGGTCGAAGATTCCAATGAATTTACTTTAATTTCTTCACATATAGGAATGATTTTGAATTCCTTTAGTTAAAGGAATTTGAATGAATTCATGCCTAATTCCAATTCCAATTCCATTGTCAACCAAACACATGAAGATTGAAATTGGGATTCCAATTCCATCAAATTCTGTGAACTAAACATCTTAAGAGATGAAATTCAAATTCAAATTCCAATTCCCTTAAATTCCATTGAATTCCTGCGAACCAAACACCCCCTTAGTAGTTTTTCTAGGATATATTATTACTGTAATTTTATTTTATAATCTTGTTTCCATGTTGTTTGTTGTTTTTAGTCTAGTCTCTTGCTAGTCGTCTTTTTAAATGAAAAAAGCCGTTAAAAAAAGTTGTTTTTAGGATCTTAGAAACCACAACTCTTTAGCTGAATGTTTCCAAAATATTTATGTTGCATGTGATAATCGTACCATTTTTTTAACGTAATATGTATCTATTCATCTTCTAACAACATTTACAATTGTATACTTCAACATCAAACTTGATTTGCGCCACAAACGCAGGCTTATATATTAACTCTAATTATTATATGTTTGATTAAAAAGAAATCACCTCGTGTATTTCTTTATTTTATAAATAAGTTTTACCGTTCAAAGAAAACGTATTTTTACTTTTACCAATCAGAGATTCGGAGTTGATTTATATCGGAAAAAAAAGAAAAACTATTAACTTGATGTCCGCCACGAAACGTACGCTTACGCTAACTCTAGTTATTACATGCTTGATTATAAGAAATCACCTCGTTAGCAAACGAAAACCCTTTAAGAACACTTACGTTTAAAGTATTTTATTCAACTTTCACATACATGTTTAAGAAAGGATCATTCTATTATCATACACTTAAAATCTTATTCTCATGTCATTTTTACTTTTTCTCTCTCTATATATCTATGTATATACAGAGAGAAATAAAGGAAAAGAATATGGAAATATTAACCCCTAAAAAACTCAACTAAAAAAATATAATATTCTTGCCAATGAAAGGTTGATTTATATTGGAAAAAAATACATCAATAACTTTTTTATGGTCAATATAATTAATCCTGAGTACTTTTGAGGTATCCATTAAATTAAACGAGGTACTTCGAGAGTAACCTTAGTCTACCACCAATTCCAGGGAAAACCTGGTAACTCACCCGTCCGTAGACACGACGGTGAAATTACTGGTAAAACTCATTTGCCTCAATGATCGAACCCAAATTTCTATGGGTCTCCTATAATTGTCCACCAGTACTCCCAAGAGAAATGTAAGGGGCTGTTTGGTAGCCTCTGAATGGTCATTAAGAAGCTACATCTTAATGGAACCATTAAGAATTTTACCAATGGGAAGGTAGAAGAATGTGACATGAGATGATTTACCATTCAGAGGTTACCTCTTAACCATTCAGACTTGAGGTTAACTCTTATTCATTCAGAGGTTTTAAACCATTAAGAGGTATTCATTCATTAAGAGGCTACCAAACAGCCCCTAAGTCTTACTCACTTGATCTAGAGATTATTAGCACAACACCAATCATATAAAAAAGGTGTTTATATTCCCACATACATCCTATCTCTCTCTCTCTATATATATATAGGTACATGCAGAGAGATATAAAGTGAAAAAGATATAGAAATAAGATTTAGGGGTGGAAAACTGGAAATAGAATCACCCATTAAAATTAGGCCTGTAAACGAACCGAACGTTCATGAACTGTTCATGAACTTGTTCGGCGGGAGGTTCGTTTATGTTCGTTTATTTAATAAACGAACGAACACGAACAAAAAAAATTGTTCGTTTAATTAAATGAACGAACATGAACACACCTTGTGTTCGTTCATTTATGTTCATGAACATTGTTTTATGTTCTTTCATTTATGTTCGTGAACGTTCATTTATGTTGTTTAAATTTTAATAAATACATAAATCGTTTTATTTATATAAATATTAGGTTTTCTAACTAGTTATATAAATATAACTAATAGTATATCTATGACCCCTTATTTAGATGTGTTTTTGGATGAAATGTAATATATTAGACTTCTTTTCTTCAATCATGTTAATTTATGTTTATTCAAATATGTTCAGTTAATTTTTTTATGTTCGTTTATGTTCGTGAACTGTTCGTTTAGGCTTTAAACGAACACGAACATGCCCGATTGCTTAATGAACAAACACGAACAAAAAAATGTGTTCGGTTATATGTCCGTGTCCGTGTTTGTGTTCTATTAAAGTTAAATGAACGAACACGAACATGCCTATGTTCGTGTTCGTTCGGTCCATTTACAGGCCTAATTAAAATTACAATTTATTGTTCTAACAAATTGGTCTAGTGGTTAGTCACTTGTTTCTCTCTTTGAGGTCTAAAGTTCAACTCCCACCAGCATCACTTTGAAGGACATTGGTGATGGCAATGAAATTTCGCCAGTTCGAAACCGATCCGAACCGGGTTTTACCGCTGTCGGTCTTCGAGCGGCGGGTTTTCCCCGGAACTGGTGGCTTGATGGCTCGGATATGCATCCAATTCTAACTGTTATAGAGGAGATGATGCATTTGCTTGATTGATGACAATTCAGAATGTTTATCCGGTGATTTAAAAAAAATAACAATCTATTAGTTGAAAAAATGAATGTGCAGTCAGCATCAGCAGCCTGACTTTCCGAGAAACGGACAGGATTGCAAGAAAAGAACTGACACGTGTCAGGACGTATGGCGCAGAGGCACGTTAATGGCGGGAATCGATAGGTGGAGGATGACACGTAAGGCAACTTTGGCGGGAAAAAAAAGCAACTGGGTGGATACATATCACTTCTTCCTTAAACCAATTGTCCTCAATGGCTCTTTCCCCAACATACATACATACATGCACTACACATTTACATAACCTCTTTTACTTGGACCCACCAGCAACAGTGATAAACAGCTTTTATATAAAAAGAAAACCCTTGAATATCAAAGTTTTATAAAAGTTTATTGTTAATACGACAGTGGGGTATGGTGGGACGAGGGTTTGAGGCATGGCTTGACACCTGGACTTCGAGTCCCCTCTCCATTAAAATACACACAAAATTAAAGGATTACAAAATTAAAAAAAAAAAAAACCTAAAGCGTTAGGTAGATTTCGAAAAGGGTGAACTTGTCAAACGGCTTCCGCTCCTTGCCCCGGAACTTGATGTTGGCCACCGCCACCCGGTCTTCGTGACTTATATCACCGCCCGGGACGCTGTCGTAGTAGGCTTTAAAACGACCGAGCTTCGGTCGTAGCTCGCGCCACTTGTGTTGGCACACGTTTAAATTGTGCCAGTCGTTCCCCACGTTGTGCCGGTAGCTAGCGAAAGCTTCCGGCCAGTAACGGCCCTTTCTATACACACACCCCATAGTGTATAGAATGATTTTGCACAGAAATAAATGTGCTGGAATCTTTTTTTTTACATGTATACGGGTCGTATAATATTATACGGCATGTATCCGAGCAATATATTGTTATACGGCCAAATGTGTTTATTTTTTAAGGTTTGATTAGTTTTTTGGATTTTAAGATCTGTATGCGGGTCTTATAATGCTATACGGCCCGTATATAATTTTTTTTTTTTTATAAAACTAAACAACTTTTTAATAAATTTTAGTAATTCTTTAGATAACGTTTTTAGTATCCGGAGTTTGTTGGTTTGTTTGTTTGTAGGTAGGGTTCAAAATGCTTGAATATGGTGGTATTAGAACACTCTACAGTGCATGTAAACATTGTGGCTTTATGATACAGGGATCTTCAAATGCGGTATGTACGTTAAATTTCATTATATGATATTGTTATTCGTCTGTTAACTACCGGATTGAGTCTGTAACACCCCGAAAACGGGTTTGGTAATTAAACCCCGTTAATAATAAGAACGAGTAAAATACCGTTAGTGGTAAAATTAACCCGGTGAAAATTAGGATTTAAATAAATAATTTTATGTTAATAAAATTAAAAAGAGAATAAACGCTTTGAGAAAACAAAGCGTATATAAAGCCCGAGTTAACGGGACTTAAAAATACTACGGGTTATGACTTCCCCAAACCCATTAAGTAACTAGGGATATCAACCTAGTTAGTTAAGTGTTGTTAAAACAATAAAAGAAACAAGAAATAGATAACCCTTTAAATAACTTGGGTAAATTTGAGGGACTAAACCTGGGCAAATGAGATAAAGTTTTATTAAAACAAAATAAATAAATAAAACACACACACATACGTGTGTGTGTGTTTGCGATTTTAACCAGAGCCAGGAAAGGCTCTCTTGCTCAAAACCCTAAATTTCGAGAACTTATCAAATCAAAGAGGCAATCAAACCCAAATCGAAAATCCAAGCACAAATTGGTGATCACCTCAGTGAAGTGATCACAAGGTATGTTAAATTTCATTATTTGGTTGCATCTTGAATTCTTGATGAACTTATGAAATCAAAATTCGAGCTTTGCATGATTGATGTTTAGATGAAACTAGGATGAATCCATGTCTAGGAACAAACCCTAGTCGAAAAATTTATGAATTAAGATTGAAAAATAGGAATTTGATGATTAACCATGTATGTGCTAAGTGGGTTTCATAACAAAATGATGAACTCATGAATTCGAATGTTTAAATTGTGAAAACTAATGTTATGATGCAAGTTTTTGATATTGTTCATTAATGCTAGACATAAGAGCCTAATTTTGATGTTTGAAACTTGGTTAAAAGTTAGTTTGCACTAGATAAAAGATGTATAAAAATCTTGCCCGCAAAGTGTTCGTTAAAATGCCTAAGTGAAATATGGAACTCAATTGTGCATATCATATGATTGAATGTAGTTGACTTTGAAAGTCAAACTAACCAACGATACAGTCGAATAGTAGTTTTGACATAGAAAATACGTAAGGTGGAATAGTCGTGATTTTTAAATGACTAATCTAACCACCTTGTAAATGATGACGATAGTTTGACGCTTAACGAGCTAGGTGGAGGCTTGGGAGGAAGTGGGTCAAACAAATCAAGCATGAAGAGAAACGAGTGGCTTGGATGCGATGTAAGTAAAGCTTACACCCATTTACATTATTTACAAATTTCTTAATTTCAAGTAGTGTGTATGAATGCTATTAAATGATTGGTACATTACATTCCGACATGATTTAACGAGAGTCGGAACAAGGGGAAATGGTGAGAAATCATGGAGTATGGTAAAAAGGGCAAAATGGTAAATTAGTCATTACATGACAAACAAATAAGAAACGTTTTTTTTATAGTAAAACTAGTTCAAAGAGAAAACCGGAATAGGTTTAAAGGGGTGAAATGGTAATTAAGTACCATCTCATACGGACAAGTGGTCATTAGACTAACTGGGTCAAATGGTGTTGTTAACGCCATTTGACAATAACATTTGACATCGCTTGTTGAGTTTTGTGTTCATAGGAATTAACATAAGGCTCACGCTACTATTAACTAACGATTAATAGTGAAAGGTATTTTTTTACGGGTCGATACATTAACCCGAGCCAGGTACGTATAAATCAATTTATGGTTGAAAGTAATTTTTGGTCAAATAATTAGCGAAAGACCTTTGTCGTAAAAAAATGAAGGACTAAAATTGACCAAAAAGCCCTTAATAGGTTAACCGGATAAATGACCCTTAGAGGTTGTTTAGGAACTTGTGTTGTGATTATGTAGCCCTTAGACACGTATATGAGTTTTAGGCAAAATCTTTTATGAGTTAGATGCCCTAAAGGGGTCATTAGCGTAAAGTGACTAAACAAAGGGTACATTTGGGATTTCGGGTTTTCTTAAGTTAAATCCACCACAAAAATAGTTGTGGTGGAAAATAAGTAGGCATTTAAATTTGGAAATGCGAGGCGGGAAAAGAGAAGAGCGGGTTTGATGCTTAGACGCACAAAAAAAATCCCCTAAACGGGTCAAAACGGATTACGCGCATAACTTAGATATTGGTCGCATAATTCACAACAGTTATGAAGCCGAGACAAACATTTGAGTTAAATACTTGGGGGTATGATTTAGGATTACCTAGAAACAAGTTTGGGGGTCTTAAATACAAACGGGTCAAAATATTGATTTTGAATAATAAGCCGAACGCTTAAAGATTTAGAATTTTATTAGTTTGAATGTTGAATTTTAACTCCATTAGATGGAGCATTAAATTACAAACGCGTAGGAAAAAGAATCGCGTAAAACGGATCAATAACGAAGAAGTTATGGTCGTTTCCGTAAAAACTGGCATAGCTGAAAATGCAGGTCCCAGCTTCAGACCTGCTGGAAAAGTGCCTCCCCCGCGCCACGCGAGGGAGCAACATGGCGCTGGCGCGTGGCGCGACGGAACCCAGTTTCGTCGAAAAATTTGTATTTTCATCAGTTCCGCTTCCCGGACTCGTTTTGACACGTTTCAAACTACGTATGACTGATTCAATTCATGTTTTATGGATTGTAGGTATATTTACAGTACCGGAGGGTGATCAAGCTCAACGAAGAACCGAACACGATCAAGTTTAAGCTTCCGCACATTATTACGTTGTTGTGTTGAACAACGAATTAAATCACATTTTATTGTATTGTTTTAATACTAGGTAAAGTTTTAAATAACCCCGTATTCTTATTAGTATGTGTAATCATTAATACACATTTTTAGTCTTAATTTTTAAGAAAACCGTTAAATATTGGTAAGGGTGTTACAGAGTCCTTTCGTGGTCTAATCATATCAACTATGTAAGAGAGATAGAGACCTTTAAGTACGAATCCTACAGCAGCATTTGGAACAATAAGTCCAACAATTCGTTCATTATCTATTGTTGTCTCAATGCCCACAACACTCAGTCGTTAATGGGCTTTGCGGGCCTGTTGTTGTTTAATAAATTTTAGTAATCCTTTAGATAGCGTTTTCAGTATCCGGAGTTTGTTAGGTTGTTTGTAGCTAGGGTTCAAAATGCTTGAATATGGTGATATTAGACAAAGAAAAACACTACCATGGGCGAACCCTCCAGAAGAAATCATAGACTAATACATAAAAATACATATAACGAGTTCTCATCTTCTGAACCCTAACAACTGTCCATCTGGGTTGTCGCCAGAACCTTGCTGATGATTAACTACCGGATGAAGTACTTTCGTGGTCTAATCATATCATTCACTACATGTAGCAGATAACGGTGAACTTTACGTAGGTGGGAATAAGTTGATTAACAGAGGATTCATCGCTAATAAGTTGGTTTATGGGAACCGTTTCTAGCTAGGGTTTGTCGGGTTATTTGTCGCTAGAGTTGAGAATGCTTGAAGTTAGGGGTGCTAAACGGGTCATGTTCGCGGGTTGGCGGGTTCAACCCGACCCGAACCCGAAAATTTTACATGAACCCGAACCCGAAAATTGTATCATACATATAAACCCGAACACGAACCGAAGTTTCATGGGTTGAGCCGAACACGACCCGTTTAACCCGAATTTTTTAATTTTTTTCTGAAATTTATATATTAAAATTACAATTTACTTAAAAACACAAATGTATATAATAATATCATATTTAAATTATAAAATCAATGTTAATTTCTCTTTTTAAGTTATAATCATAGAACAAAATACACACCCATTTAATTTATAACATAAAAAATATTGTAAAAATATAAAATAGTATAAATGTGTTAAACGGGTCAACCCGCCAACCCGACCAGGTTGACCCGAACCCGACCCGTTAACCTAAACGGGTTTGCGGGTTCAATCCGAATTTGAC
Source organism: Helianthus tuberosus (assembly GCA_030545235.1). Taxonomy (NCBI): domain Eukaryota; kingdom Viridiplantae; phylum Streptophyta; class Magnoliopsida; order Asterales; family Asteraceae; genus Helianthus; species Helianthus tuberosus. The sequence continues at coordinate 25,758,201 of CM060396.1, read as the reverse complement.
CCGAACCCGTTTAGACTAAATCTAAACCCGCGAATTTCGTGTTAGGTTCGTGTCGGATTTTCGGGTCGTGTCAGAAATTCACACCCCTACTTGAAGTTTTATTATAAACACCTTGGTGAAAGTTATCATCTTTTGAGTCAAGTGAAACAATGAATGGAGAAATATATTTTACTTATTTTATGTCTAATCATATTATTCACTACATGGAGCAGATAACTAGAAAATGAGAAAATACGGAACGAGATTCTTCGAGAACTAGCAAAAGGAGAAAATATGGAATGAGATTCTTCGAGGACTAGAAAAGGAGAAAAATCGGAACGAGATTCTCCGAGAACTAGAAAAGGAGAAAATACGGAACGAGATTCTTCGAGAACTAGAAAAAGAGAAAATACGGAACGAGATTATTCGAGAACTAGCAAAAGGAGAAAATACGGAACGAGATTCTTCGAGGACTAGCAAAAGGATAACTTCAATCTTCGTTGCTTCATTAAAATTAACAATAGCTCGTGGGCCCATATCACTAGTTTTTCGGTTTTGTTACTTTTAACAAAGCGGCCTCGGCTGCATGAAGCTTTACATTTCCTTTAGTGTCAGAAGAGGTTCTGGTTCAGCTTAAATGACATCAAGCATGACTAACGGTTCAAGTAAGTGTCTAAAATCTGAAAATTCAGGTTCACCTTGTTAGTTTCATTCAATATTAAATATAATTACAGAATCTTATTGAACGTGAACAAACCATCCATGTATGTTGCAAGTTAAATCCACAATCAATGTATAGAGCTGCACCAACAGATTCAATAATATCGCTTTCAATATTACTCGTCATTTCATGAATTCTAGTTCATTAAGAAATAATGTCTGCTGACTAATTGCAAGACTGTTTGTCGGGATTTGAATGCTCACACGGATGATAAACAACGTTGATCTGTAATTAGAGAATTGTTGTGTATTTGCTTACTTATTGTTGAAGAGATTTGTTGAAATCGAAGAAAAAAAATTTAGAGTAAAAAAGATGTAATGAGACGTGTTATATTGGAAACTGAGGTTGAAAATTTGAAGTAAAACATTTATATTTGCAAGTGAAACATGTAACATCTCACTAACGCAAATGCAATACTTAAAATTTGATAGGCACTAGTTGTCAATACAGAAATTTAACAAGAGAAGCAACTAAAAAAGAGGTGAACGGTGAGGAACACATTTAACATCTCACCTCCTCATCATAACCAATAACCTTCACCTTTTCACTGTCACTGCACTCCATCCCACACTCTCCCAAGGTTTCTGTACCCATCTTCCTGTGACATGGCGTCTAAACCCTTGAATCCCAATGTCACACCCCAACCGATGGCGGAAAAATCGGAGTGAGACGAAAACGAGATTGCAAGAGACTTCATAACACTATTTGTGACAATAATCAAATAATGGATTTCATTTCATTTCTAAAAGTCGATTACAAAGGTTAAAATCAAATACAACAACTTGTTATACAATATGTTCAATACAAGAATACAACAACCAAGTACAAATTGATACAACATAATAAAACTTAAGACGTCTAAGTGTGTATCTAAGCATCATCACTACTTCAATTTTAAAGCGTCGTCATCCTCAACCTGTAATATGTTTAAAATAAAGTTCAATGCAAAAGCAAAGACGAGTATACAAGTTTGATACATACATAGCATAAAAATGAGTTTAAACAATTCCACATGGCAAGCTATTGATACAAGATAAACAATAAAATCGGCATGTATTTAACTTATCAAACCAATGATGAAACGCAATAAGCTCATGACATAACCCAAAGTCTACAGGCGGTGCGTTAATCCTATAGCGCTATATATGTCAAGGACATGCTTGTACGAAGTTAATGATAAGTCTAACACAAAACGTATAACCCCAAGTTTAAAGTATCAAGTAATCAAGTATGCAAGCATGTATAAGGAATGTTTGTGCATTACGAAATAAGTTTAAGTGTAAGTTAATAGATAACATGTTACACCCCAAAAAGTAGTAACACGAAAAAGGGGGTTCAAGTGAACTCACAAAATTGCTAAGTCTTCCTATTATCCAAGTGTTGACGAGTGTATGAGATTGGGAGGACGAATGTATAAGGGTTAAAAGTTCAAGGTATGTTTAGGAATATGGAAAGTACATATGCAAAAGTAATCATATAGTCATATAATTCTTGTTTGACACTATGAAACCCCAAGGGTTAGAATGCTTTTATGGGTAAATCACCCAATAGAATCATAACAAGTTATTAAGTCTTAGACGATGTAATCTAATACTTTGACAAATGAACACAAATTCATCATCAAAGGTTCGATTATTTGGATAATATATAAGTATTATATAATGTTTATATAGTCATATAGGTCAAGCATGAGGTAGGAGGATGAATCCCCCATTTAGGTACCTCTTTGTTTATCATAGAAGTCATGTAGGAGGTATGAAGAACAAGTCTTCCATTTAGGTACCTCTAGGTGTTCACCACTACACTTGATGTTATGAACATTCAAGGAGGGTCACGAACATACAATAAGAAAGGAAATAAGACAACTAATCTATGAGAAAACATCAAGCAATGTGTGGATTTTCAAGTAGGATAGCCCAAGCTAATCCTAAATCACACAATCATCAAGTTTTAGGCTTGAACATCACTTGTGGGTTAAGCCCTTAAACAAAACAGAAAGTTTGTGAGGTTTACACTTCTGATTTTACATGTCTCAACCTTGTTTTTAAGCCCAACTAACCATAGAAGTGGTTATGAGCATAAGGACATAGATTTGAGATGAGATAACTCAAGTTTAATCAAGTTTAACAAAGATTGAATAAAAAACAGAAAGATCAGTCAATTTGGAGCCTTTTTGGTGACATTCCAGACCTTGTTTTTCCATGGAAAACCTGTGGAAATGTTCCTAAGGTCAATCCAAGTAAGTAGGAAAAAGAATCAAGTGAAACGGTTAAGAAATGAGTGAGTTATGCTCACTTTTGTAAGAGGTGTTGAATCTGCTCGAACTCTTGATCTTAGCCGCGATTTAGAGTGTTTGAGAGTGAATGGGGAGTGTTTGGAAAGTGAAAAATGCTTGGAGGGGGCTTGGGTTATATAGGGGATGGATTAGGGTTTCATTGGGTTGGGCTTTGGGAGTGTTTAGTAGGGTTAATCATTGAAATAAGTCCATTAAACCCAGCCCAAGGCTGTTAACAGCCATAAAATACTTTTTTTTCTTTGTGTGACATATAATTGATGTATTTTAGCGAAGCATAATATGTATTTATGATATACAAGTAATTGAAGGTTGGTTAGTAAAAAAAACAACTAAAACTCAGTCATAAGGGCTGGTCGCAAGCTATTATTAACAGCTTTATATATATATATATATATATATTTGTTGTTCAAATGTAATAAAAGGTATAAATGAGATGCACTTTATATAAATAAGATGTTACATAATGTTTGGTGTATAATTCACATGTTATCAAGGTCTAAAGTGCATATTAAACATGTTTTAAAGTACCAAAATTTGTGATAAAAATACATGTATGTGACATATCAAATGTAACAAGTATGTTTGATTTATGATTAGGTATAATCAAGTGAAACCATATAACTTAATCTTACAATCGAATAACCAAGTATTTGAATGTATGGAGATTTGAGAATTACGAATACACAATCAATGTTTACAAGTTAAACTTACGTTTAAGCGAATTACGAATCATGTATCAAACGAATGCACGTATTAATGTATAAACATGTATAAAAAATGAATAATTCACACGAAAAATTAATTTCATTATGATCGAAGTCTCGGATTTACAATAGCTTGAAACGAAACACGATTACAAAGGAAACGAGCTTCCAAAAATGGGAATACAAGACATGCTTCCTAGATAGGGAAAGTTATGAAAAAGCAGGGCGTTACACCCAATGCTTCTCCTTACATTACTCATCATTTCCTGAATTCGAGTTCATTAAGAAGTAATGACTGCTGACTAATTGCAAGACTGTATACGGCCCGTATAAAGTTATACGGGTCGTATACAACTTTTATAATTTTTTAATCGTTCGTATACTCAACATACGAGCACTGTTTTATGTCTTGTATACGGGCCGTATAACGTTATACGACCCGTATTCAATTAACCAACTTTCTTTTTTAAATTAGTATATGTGGAATTGACGAAAACGCAGTAACGTTGAGGAATTAGAACTACGAACTTTGTTTGAGTTAGTACATTATACACCAACGATGTTATGATATCGAAAGCTGTCAGAGAATACATCCTTAAACTTGATAGCAGCTTTTGCATTTGTAAACTTGATAGCAACTTCTTGCTTCAACAATGTTTTGATATCGAGTTATACGTTCCTTGTAAAAGTTTTTCTTGGTTTGTTAAGAATTTGGGTGATGATGAAGGTTATGGAAATTGAAAGAAAATGACTTTGTTATGGTTTGGGGATAATGTTTTGGAAATTGAAGGAAAAAGACTGTGTTTTTGAATTTACCATCTCCATTATCCCCGTGGTAGTTGTTACCATATCCGTTATCCCCTTGGTAGTTGTTACCATTATTTAATTACGTTAAGCTTGATCTTATTTCATCTTCGAGAACTAGCAGAAGGAGAGAATACGGAACGAGATTCTTCGAGAACTATATCTATCCATTATCCCTAAGATTTCATTAGGGTATAGTTATAATTCCCCTAATAGCAGGCCCATCGTTTACCGTGAAATGCATCCTTAAACCTGATAGCAACAATATGGTGATACTAGAACATTGTACACTGCATGTAAGCACGGGGGCTTTGTGATGAAATTGGGAACCACATCTTCGTGTGTTGCAGTTTGAAAGATGACCAAGTAGAGATCTGAATAACCGATACAACTCATTTGTAACCCAACTAAAATCTCGTAATTGTGAATCTCTTCCCTCCAAAACCACCACCATGTCGTGTATGGTCTCCTTGAGTATAGATTCTTTCTTAAACGATGTTCTGATATTGAGAATGTTCGTTTGGGGAAAATGTTCTGGAAATTGAAGGAAAATGAAGGTTGAAACTGTACAGTAATAATGATTCAACACCAAATTTCATTTGTCCACACGAAAAGATGGTGGACCACAACTCCGCAACAAAACCACTTTCGTCGGCCGACGCAACGCGGTTTCCTACAGCAAGGACAACTGGTTTCAGTGTTCTTTTTACTTTGAAACAAATCACATTTATTCAAAGAGAAAGAACACTCAGACTCTTGATAATCATTGTGAACTTGAGAACATGAAGCTCAACAATGGTGGTAAGAAGTCTGCTTATAACTTTGTTTATCTACCCACTGGTTTCAAAAAAGTTATATTGCGTTTTTTAGCAAGCACGACTGATGATAGATGACTTGCACTATTAGAAGAAAACTCAACCAAACCACCAAACTAGGACATCAACATCAATTGCTGTCCAATTGACGAACACAAATGTGTGAAATGAGATTTATTTAAAAGTAAAAACAAAACTAGAACCAGTTTGTCTGAGTTTTCTTTCTCTTTGATGAAATCGGATTTGTTTCAAAGTAAAAATAAAACTGAAACCCGTTTTCCTTGATAGCAGAAGCCGTTCGATTTGATGGTTCTGAACACTATATAGACTGCCAGATCGAATGGTCATTTATCTGAGTTTCTTTCTTTTTAATGAAATGGGATTTGTTTCAAAGTAAAAAGAAAACTGAAACATGTTTTCCTTGATAGTAGAAGCCGTTCAATTTGATGGTTCAGAACACTACATAGACTGCTAGATCGAATGGTCGTTTATCTGAGTTTTCTTTCTCTTTAATGAAATGAGATTTGTTTCAAAGTAAAAAGAAAACTGAAACCCATTTTCCTTGATAGCAGAATTCGTTCAATTTGATGGTTCTTAACACTATATAGACTGCTAGATCAAAACACTAGTGTGTGAATATTAACTAAAAAAGGAAATCCTATCTATACGGGTCGTATACAATTATACGGCCCGTATAAAACTATCGTATACGTTATATACGATCATGATTGTTTTAACATGGTGTATACGGGTCGTATAAGGTTTTACGATCCGTATAGAATAAAATAAACTGACAAAGGCTTCGCCCACAGACTTTGTCAGATCATTTTATTCTATACTATACAGGTAGTATAATCTTATACGGCCCGTACACACCATGTTAATATAAGATTTTACCATGTGTTAATATCAACACCCTAAAATAATTAAACTAAAAAGAATTAACATTGATTATTAACATAATAAATACTTAAAAATAAACGAATAAAAAGAAAAAAAATTGGTTTCTTGAAGCCTTCCTTACTTTGTTCATTGTCATGGATTGGATCTTCCGAGCTATAAATCCATGCTTTCGCCAACGCCACATCTTCTTTATCGGTCCACCTTGTCGGCTTAGCTTTTCCGTTATCTTTGCTTTTAGATAGGTTCTTCTATTTCCTCATCCTCTATACTTATTTCGTCCCGATTTAATTCATACCCATTTTAATTCCCAATTTGCGATGACATTGGATTGAAGTTTTCAATGTGTTGTGATGGCGGGTAGTGGTTGTATTGGTTGTAGTAGGATGGCGGTTACAATTCAAGACGATATAGCGGTGTCTCAAATGTGTTTGGTTGTTGAACCCGTTGTTTTAACGATGATGCATCTTGAGTTTTCATCCGGGCTTTTGAAATTGGTTTTTCTTTTTACCATGTTGAGATGTTGAATCCATTTTTGTGTAGAAAAGGTAAAAATAATGAGAGGGAGGAGTAGAATTTTGTGTGAAAAATAGCGGAAATGGTTTATTTAGGTAGAGTATTTAAAATCATGGGTGGGAGTTGGCTACAAAGTCTATTTTTCCTACAAAGTGTACAAAGTCTTAAAACACCACAATTTTAACCATAAAACACACTCAAAACCCACAAATAAGAGAGTCAAGATCACTAAAACGCCATATTTGTGGGTTTTGTGTTGTGTTTCGGATGATAAGGCTTTGATTATCGAATGACTAACATTAGTGTGTTTTATGTTGATTATCATGTTGTGTTTTATATTCATAGTTTTACGATGGTGTGTTTGAAGTTTTTATGGACTGTTAGGGTTTGGATCTTTTGTTGTAGTGGTCTTCACTATCTTATTTGTGGCTTTTGAGTGTGTTTTGTGGCTGAAATTGTGGTGTTTTATGACTTTGTACACTTTGTAGGAAAAATGTACTTTGTAGCCGAACCCCACCCTAAAATCCTATGGCCGTTTGTTTTGTTCCAACGTTCCAAATCATCCTCTTTTTGCATTGATGAAGAACGATGAATACCCATCGACCGGAGAGTGAAATTTGATACCCTGAGACCGGGGAACAGTGGTCCTGGTCAGGGTCGATCAGTGAAACCTTTCCCGGCTTCCACTCCGTACGGTTTTATTATATAAGATTTAGGATTTAGGTGTATCGATACAAATGTTTAGGATTCGATGCATATGTAGTATGTATGAATTGCGTTTATAAATGCATTTTGTTGTGGGTAGAAGCATGTTTAACATGTATAACATACATATTATGAAATTGTTTAACAAATTAAACTTGATAATTTGTCACCCAAATGCATCACAACTTAAAAAATCATCTCATCAAACTATTTACATTGTAGGCTCATTGCCGCATTTAAACGAATTGAATTAAAGTGTCTACATCTATGAAGGTTTATGTTGACCATGGGAACGATAATATGTAAACAATTCAAAATCAAAGTTTGAATTGTGGTGGTAGATAAATGTAGGGCAAAAAGGTGATATTAAGAAGAGTCGTAGTGCGATGAGAAAAAAATAATAGAGTTTGGTGTTGATAGAGATAGAATTAGAAAAAAAAAATGTTTCATATATTGAAGCCATCAATATCATATATACACATTATATATGGACACCTCACATCTAATAAACGTTACTATCAACACTTAACTATAAAGTAACCCAATGCCACTAATTTGTCAAAAGGAATCATTAGCTAAAAATTAAACACGTCTATCAACCATATGCACCAAAATTATTAGGCGGCTAGCTTAGAAAAATACTAATAATATCACTTGCAATCACATGTCATCAACTATGGATATAAACAAGCCGAGCAGCGTCGGGTCAAGTTGGGCTCGGGCTCAGACTCAAGTTAAATGATCCGACTTGGCTCGTAGTTTAAACAAAACGAGTCGAGCCATTTTTGGCTTGAGCTAGGCTCATTTACAAACTGGTTGGTTTGGTTTTGTTTGGACTAAAACGTATAAATCAATCCGACCGTATATTAATATGTATGTGTTACCATTGGTTTGGCAATAAGTTTTAGCCGAACTGGAACGTGAACACCCTTAAAATTACCTGTAACGGGCATTAAGTCCATGCCTAGTCAACCATCCTCTCCATCAAAGCATATTTGCCCAAATGAGTGGGGCGCCAAGGGGCTCATGCCCCGTTTTTCTTTATTCTCTTAACGCTTGTGGATGTCGAAGTTGAAATGGGGTTCACACTCAATTGATCTTCATTTTCTATATATTTTCTCTATATTTTATATTTTTTAATTAACCAACTAAACATCTCAAAGGGGATACCTTAATGATAAAATGAAACCACCACAAGTGGCCTAGTGGTGGAGTGACTTGGGTTCTCCAATGGAGACCCAAGTTCAATTCCCATTAGTGCCACTTTGGTGGCCACCGACACCCGCTTTAAGCCGGACCGAGGACACTCGAGGTCTCGGGTTTGAAACATGTTTCTTACCCCTCTTTGATGGCTATGGGTATTTGCCGCCAGATATCCTTGTCGGGTGGTGAACTGGGAAGGGAGATCCCTTCCGCGGTCAGGGGTACCGTGCAACTACCCTTTTTTTAATGATAAAATGATTTATTCATCAATTAAGTGGTTATGAGTTTAAATATTGTAATTGACATGTAAAGATTCAAAAACCAGTCCTTTAGCTGAACGGATGTATTGAATCTTATGACAGGAAGAAGAACCTACAAAACAGAAAATTGTTAGGCTCGTCGTAGAGGTAGGAATGCCACTCTGCAACCACTCTCGACGTAAAAATAAGTATTTGAAGTAAAGAGAGAGTAAGATTCGAAGGTTAGAAAAACGTACTTCAGTAGATAGTTATGGCCGAACCAGTTGTTATCTGACCAATTTGCAATTGCTCCGGTAGCCAAAGTGCCAGGTTACTCTTAGTCTAGATGACCATCATTTATGGCCCGGTTGGCCGGACCTCTTAGTTCAGAATTACTATTTAATATTTTCAATAGATGTGATCATTTTAACAATTAAAAAAAAGTAACCTACTTTTTTTTTCCGAACAGTTAACGAATCTTTTAAATAGGCTACTGGCGAAATTCACCAAATCGGGATACACTCACTTCCGAATCAGGAAAAACCCTCACCTAGGGTCGAAACCCGTGAACACTCGCCCGAAGGCATGTTAGTGTGGTAAGGTAAAACCCGCTCAGTTTAAATATCGAACTAGCGATCACAACCTACTTACCTAGTCTCAAATCATCACCATGTAGCAACAAAACTAAATCACAAGGGCAAAAATCAAACCTGGATCATCGGATTTTTCGTTAACCTACTAAACATGCTAGACATGGTCTAACTAACGAAAAGGCGGTTAGACCGGAGGGTATGGGCTCCGTCCTCCCGTCGCCGCCCCATCTTACCAACCCCCATGCCCGTCGCCGCCCCTTCTCCCGTCCAAATCGTCCTCCCCCAGCCGGTTTTCACGGGCCAACTTCCTCTCTCCTTACACACACACATCTATACATACATATACATACATACATATATATATATATATATATATATATATATATATATATATAAAGGGGTTCATCCCCCACCCCCTAGGTCCATCATCTCCTACATGGCGGTGACATGACGGCCCATCCTCATGGAGATGAGTCTCCCATACCCACTGGTCTTATAGACACCTACCATACTTAGACCGTGGGGTATGGTGGGGCTTGGGTTGGGGCATTTGTTGACACGTGGCTTGGGGGGCAGACATGGGGCGACCCACATTTAAACAGGGTATGGTGGGGCGGGGGTTTGGGGCGTGGGTTTGGTGGGCTTCGCTGGGCTGACCCGCTGGGCAGTTTGTTAAACAACAAATTTATTTTTTTTTAATATTTTTAATTAAAGAAAATTACATAAAAAAAATTCCTAATGTTTATATTTGTTTTTTTATCTCTTCTCTCATCTCCAAGACTAGTTGTAACTCGTCACCATGTAGGTGATCAATCGGCTGGGATAGAATTTTCAAATCATCACGTCTTTGTCTCAGGGCATCTCTAGCTTCTTTGCTCCTTCGTTGTTCGGCCCTTTGTTGTTGGAAGACGTTGAATGTATCTAACTTGGATGAAATGTCATCCAACTGGTCCCTGTATATTCCCCTACGCAAGCCGATTGATGTGGTTGAATGTGGTAAAAAATGGAAGAAAAATGTGAGTTTTATAGTCGAAAAATAAATTTTTTTTTAAGATAGCCGTTGGCCAACGGCTACTTTGGTTTGTCCAGTGAGAGCCCGCCATGTCAGCTTGGCCAGACCGCCCCACGCCTGGCTTGAAACCCAAGCCCCAAGGGTCACGCCTCAACCCAAGCCCACTCAGGATGGTGGTTTGGGCGTTTTCCCCCAACCCACGCCCAAACCCCCGCCCCATACCCTATGGTCTTGAATTTTGACCGCTGGCATAAACAGTGAAAAGAAGAAAAAGCAGAGCACATTTTTCTATGCAATTCTCGATGTTTTTATTTATAAATTAATCCCCTTGTTTTATTGAGATTTGCGTTCTTCCCCTTTCTTCACCCAAGTGGGTCGTACACTCCAATCCAATTTCCCCATTTTTTCACTTTCTTTTACACCAAAAAATCCCAACCATACATCCCTCATCCCAAAGATCAACACTATTATAATATTATTATTATAATAATATCATTCATTTTCTCAGTCTTCTTCTATATGTATCTCCACTCTCATCTTATTATCACTCTTTTTTGAACCCCGCAAAACACCCACACAAACACACCCTCTCTCTAACGGCGTTAACGGAGAAGACGACCCGATTTTATGTCGGCAGGTTTGTTGACGTTCACAAGGGCTCCATTGAAGCTCTATCTTTCCTTTGCTTACGTCATCCTCTCCCCTCTCTGCTGGTGTTCTCAGCAGGGTCTTCCTCAATCTTTTCCAACTGTTTCGATGCGTTTGAGGCCAAAACGGTAATTATTAATCTTTTACTTCGGATAAATCTATGTTTCTTTTTCCCTATTTTGTATGTTTTTTTTTTATGTTTTTAATGTTTTTTGTTGCAGGACTTGGTCTGGAGTAGAGTGTTTTGGTGGGTTTCACATAAACAGATTATTTCATCTTTTTTTGTTTTTAAGAGGGCCGTTAACATATAAACCCTAATAAGTTTTAGTTTATTTTATTTTATATTTCAAAGTTTTGTGTTTTTGGTTGTTTTTATAAGTAAAAATCATTATTATTTGAGCCGCCGGAGTTTTTGAAAACAAAAGAAGTCTTCATGGGACAAAACAAACCCATGAGGAAGATCCGGGTCATCTGTTACGACCCGGATCTAACCGACTCCTCCGACGATGAACCCGATAACAAACCCTACGGGTCAAAGCGGATTGTTCGGGAAATCAAGATTCCGGTGGCGGCAGACGGTGGTTTTGAGGCGGCGGCGGTGGTTACGAGTTCGGTTCAAGATAGTAATAATAATAATGGTGAAAAAACATCTGTGAAACGAAAGAGGGTTTTGACTAAATCTCCGGGTCAAAGTCAAAGGGTTTCCGGGTCGAAGTTCAGGGGGGTCCGGCAACGGAAATGGGGAAAATGGGCCGCAGAGATCCGTGACCCGTTTAAGCAGAGACGGGTCTGGCTTGGGACTTATAATACTGCTGAAGAAGCTTCTAGAGCTTATGAAGAGAAAAAACTTGAGTTTGAAACCCTAGCTGAAGCTTCAAAGGGTGGGTCAAATCATGTTAAAACTGGACCCGGAACCGTATCCGGATCCGAACCCGAAACTGGACCTGTGGCTTCGGAAGAATCGGTGGGTGTTATTTCTCGAAGCTCACCTTTGTCGGTACTCGAACACGAGACCGAGCCTGAGCACGAACCTGAAACGGAAACATCGTCGGTGAAAATAGACGAGGGAATGGGAACGAAAATCGGAACGGATGAGATGATGACGCTGGCGGAAATCGGCGCGGGGTTGGAAATGAATTTGGAGCTCGATTCGATATTCGAGAGCCTTGCTTCACCGCTTGACGGGTTTGGGGATCTTGACGATTTCCAGTTGTGTGGGTTCGATGACAATGAAGCGTGTGAATTGCCGGATTGGGATTTCGACGAGCTCAACCGTGAAGAACTAGCTTGGATGAACACATTGAGGGTTGACGAACCGTTGATGAATGAGCAGCCGCTTAACATCGCTTGCCTATGAGTTTTGCAGTGTTTTATTAGAGTTTAATTTTATAAGTTTATTATATGTTTTTGTTGAAGAGTCCTTTGGGTTTTATTGTGCTATTAGAGCCGTCCAAAGGAGTGAGTGTTGTTGAGTTGTAAGGTTATGCAAGTGTTTAAACTTTAAAGACAATATCTTTTGATTATTGTGATATGTTTTGGTGGTAATTTTAAGGTTATTATGTGTGTGTTTGTGTTGTGTGTTTTTTTTGGGACAAAGTGGCAATTTTTGTTTATGTACAAGTTTTAATTAATGCATGTGAGATATGTGACTGTGTGAGGCCAGCCAGTGGTTTTTGTTATGGAACATGTAACATATTGTCCCCTGTGTTTATGATTGAAGTTAAAAAACCAGCTGTCTTGCACTTGGTACGTTCTTCCCTCGTATGAAGGGATAGTGTTTTTTTTACACGGTTTGTTATTTTTGGTAATATTTGATTGTATAATTTACTTTGTACTAGCTTGAATTTTGTTGGTTTGCTCTTTCAAGTGGACCAATTAAATTAAAGTACTATAAACCGATATCTTCTAAGGCAAGGTAGGGGATGACAACGTAGATTTCTTTTAAGGGGGCGTGTCACGTGTGTTAAGTAATATACGTGTTCATGAAGTGTTTATGAACGCTTATCGAATAACACGAACAAATAAACCGAACAAGTCTTTGTTTATGTTTGTTTGTTAAGTAATATGTGTTTATGAACGCTTATCGAACGAGATTTAATGTTCGTGTTTGTTTGTTAAGGAAATAAACTTGTTCGTGTTCGTTTGTTAATTTTAGGCAACGAATGAAGACGAACGATGATGAATACAAATGAGCACAAATTGATGTTTGTGAACACAAATGGTAACAAACGAACACAAAGAAACGTTCATAAACAAAATATTTAATACATTGACACTTATTAAATATTTTATTTGTCGGAATTTTAAGGTATTTAAATAATATATAAATGCTAAAAACACTAATGAACTATCGAACACAAACGAACACGTTACCGAACGTTCACGAACATAAATGATCAAACGCGCCCTCTGTTCATGGTTCGTTTGCAGCCCTACATTCAAGGGTATCCTAGCTATTATTTTAAAATACCTTTTGTTTTGTTGTTTTACTAGCTGTTGTTATCCCACATTTCCTATACCCCCTGTCAATAACATGTTATGACTAGAATTTTAGTAGACATGTTTGTTATATATTTAAGCGTTATGTTTGAACAGTTGTTTTTCTAAAAATCTAGCAGGGACTTTTATATGTCATATAGAAGAATACAATAAACATATTGGGTAAAGTTCCTGTACAAACAGCTTTATCTTACAAAACGTACGAAAGACATGAAAAAATAAAAAAAACGCAGTAGCATTTTTGTAATTATTTACTCGTAGAGTAATTTATCAAAATTACCCTACAAATAATCTTATAGGGTAATTTTGCTCTTCTAGAGAATTTTGTAAAATGTGCTTGTATGGTAATTATCAAAATTACTTTACTAGTTTATCAAACAACATACAATTCAAAATTACCCTAGAAGATCAAAATTACCTTACAAGATCATTTGTAGAGTAATTATAATACTCTACAAAATTACCATACAAAGATCAATAATACCCTACAAGATCGTTTTAAAAAATTATCTACAACATCAAAATTACCCTACAAAATCATTATGAAAATGTCATCGTGTTTTTTTTTAATAAAACCTTTAGTTCGTACATTTTATACGTTAAAAGTATTTGTATTTAATATTTTTCCTAAACATATTATCCTAAAGTAAATACCGAAGAACGTGGACGTAAATGTTAAAATCTTGGGATTAAACTAGTCTAAACTCACCTAGTATTCAACTAATAAGTGTGCAAGTAGTTAGCATGTCATTTTCATTTTACTGTGTTAATATTTTGATGGGAAGGGACGTAGCCCCCAAGAAACATATATTTGGCAGCCGTCACAACTCGACTTTTCTACGCGATTTTATATATAATAATCATAGTTTAGAAAATTATATATTTACTAGGCTCATTCTATACACACCCCCCTTCCAGATTATACCCCTCCTTTGAGAGGAAAACAGTCGGTCCCACGCAGGCCCCACCTGTGAGTATGTGAGAGGAGGGCGGTGAAAAAAGTAATTAGTGGGGTGTAGAAAGTAGCACCCATTTACTATTGGTTTTCTTCAATATAACAAGGTCTACATATTAAATTAAAGTAGTTATATTATACTCAATTATTAGAATTATTTCAAAATAAAAATTGAATGCGAAATAAATCTGAGGCCAAAGCTTTTCTTACAACTATTGTTATTTCTGTGTTCGATTTTGGTAATTTGGTAAACGGGCTATTGAATTTCTAGGCTAGCGTTGAAGAACGTAAATTTTGACGAAAACACCTTACCTTTATTCATGACTTATTGCAACTCTTATTAATTATCTATTAAATCACAATAAATTGTATTTAATTTAGTAGTAAAGTTATATTTACTCATCGTACTAGCTTTGTTTAGAGCCGCAAATTTACCCACCCAATAAAATTATTCTTAAATCTTACTCAACTGTCTACTATGATAGTAAAACTCTTGCCACTTGAAGGACAACACCGTAATAGTTACTTTTTTTTTTGAACGGCAACAACTTTTATATAATATATATAAACCGGGTCAACAAGAAACTGAAAACCCAAAAAACAAACGAGCAACAGTTACACAATTACATCACGAATGTTGAAATCCAACCACCTATCCCAATTTAAAGCTTTAAATTTAGTTCTACAGGCGATCCAAAGAAAGGAATTCAACTTGATTTCTCCACCACCTTCAAAATCGGGACGTTCCAACCTTCGAACTCCTTTGCGTTTCGAGCTTTTCAAATTTGCCAAAAAGTCGCCATCAAATCTTTTTTTTTTCTTTTGAGTGTTTACCTTACTACACTTCTTGGTATACGCTTAGGCATGCTATAAAATATGCCTAATGGCTTATCAACTCTTTTTTTTTCTTTTGAGTGTTTACCTAAAGTGCTCATATTGTGGGGTGTGCTTCCATTTCCCTCTTCACTCCATCCTCCACTTCAAAATCACATCACTCTTCCTTTCTATCTCATTTTCATTCCCTCATTCAAGGGTATGGTTCTCTTCGTCCCCCTTTCCCCTTTCATTTTGTTCTTTCTTTAACGCTAATCTATAAAATATAAAAAAAATTCTTCAAAACTAAAAAAAAGTACATAATATAAAAAAATGACATAATTTAAATAAAAAACTACTACGGTGCATTTCCTCTAACCATTTCCTTGCAATCTTGTCTTTCATTTTTGAGATCAACGCACGGTCTCCTTCTGGTAGACTTTCGATGTCGGTTCTCATGATTCGAAACTCTTCAGCCTCTTGTTGTTGTAGTTTCATTTCGGGGCGCTTCCTATCCAACTACAGCCTCTCCATTTACCTCGCCGCTGCTACTGCCTTTTCTTTTTCTCTATTTTTGTACCTGTCAACTTGTAACTCCTTAAACTCGTTGAAGTTGTGAAGAAGTGCATCATTTTTTATGCGTCGCTTGAGGCTATTCTATTTCGATTAGTTCCTACACAATATAATTTTTAAAATAAAACCATATTATTAAATACGTAATTGTTAATACTTTGTTTAAAAATTACAATTAAATTTTTGAAAATGGATAAGTATAACAAAATTGACCTTTAAATATTCGAAGTTTAGCTCGGTTGTAAACGAGCGTAGCTCGACCTAGCTCGGCTTATTGGCCCTATTAGTTTTTGAAATACCTTAACAAAAAAAAATTGATTTTGCTTATAATTATGGTTATGACTCAAAACCGAACTAAACCCCGTCATTCACCCCTAAAAATCACCAAATTAAATACCGTGTTCCATTGCGAACACCCCACTAGTCTGATATTGATATATCTCATCACGGTTTGACTAATGAATTTATCATTTGAAGTGCACATTTGTACATTGCTTTAAGATTGTTCAAATATTCAAAATATTCTCTTAGAAAGGCATTTTGTTTGAAAAGGATGATAATTTTGAATAAAAAGGTTTGTTCGCTCTAGTTGAAAATGTTTATCAACTAGGCCACGTGTTATTGAATATAATATTTTCTTCTAAGAAAGTTTTATTTTATAGAAAAAAATAATTAACTAGGAGTTTGTCCTTCTTCTAAGAAAATTTTATTTTATAGAAAAAAATAAATAACTAGGAGTTTGTCCGCGTGTTGTGACAGGTGATTCGATGGAGTCTCGGTCGGTATCGTATTTTGGTATATATGCAATAGAAGACGAAATTTGACTCTGGAGAAGAAGTGTGAGAAAGATATGAAATGTATAAATGATCAGGCTATTTATAGTGGTGAGTAAACATTAAGGCTATGTTGATCAGTTCTGTTTAAACATAATGGAAAACATGAATAACATACCTGTTACAGCAGACAGACCAGCAGAGAATCCAGTCAGAGATGCAGCCATTGAGTTCGACATGTTTGTCAGGATGATCTGGTTCCTCCTTAGGGTGTAAAGTTATGATGGTGATGAACCGAAACAAGGGAGGTTTCGGTTAGGGCGAGAGAGCCGATTATGATGTTATGAGGGTTGTGAATTGTCTAATTGTGTAACCCTTAAACTCTCTAATAATCTCCTTATATATACACCCAAGAGGAAACCTAATTAGTTAATAAGGGTAATATGGTCCATCAACAATTACCAACTAATTATTAATAGGTTATTAATATATTTTGATCTATATAATATAAATGATTATAATGGCTACAAGATTAAATAATATAATATTAATATATTTAATCTCACATTCTCCCACTTAGCCGAGTAATCATTTATCATGAGTATTAGATGAGCCTGCCCAGGAGTTAACACTCATTTTAGCCTTAAACCAAGAACTATAGCAGAGAAATACAGCCGTTGAATCATCATTCGACTCAGGACCCCCATTAGTCATACTATAGCCTCAATTTAAAACCTAACAGTTATGATCAAAATATGCATAAGCCCTTTAGCGTCTGATTTGTATTTATATTTGTCTATATGTCATTACACCGGCAGAACATATGTTAGAGACATACAGAATCAAACTGAGGAAATTTCATTAATCATAAAACATAAGCTAGTACAATATGCCATTAAATAAGGTCTTTAGTAAGTCCCATATTCGATACATGTTCTTTGAAAACTTTAGGTGGGAGACCTTTAGTCATCGGATCCGCAAGCATATCTTTAGTACTAATATACTCAATACAAAGATTATTTTCCTTAACTCGTTCACGTACGAACAAATATTTTGTATCGAGATATAAACCAGCTCTATTCGAACTATTACTGTTCGAGAAACTAACGGCAGCTGAGTTATCACAGTAAAGCTTCAATGGTCTAGAAATAGAATTAACGATTTTGAGTCCAGTGATCAGATTTCTAAGCAACATTCCATGACAGGTTGCGTTGTAAACAACAATATATTCTGCCATCATTGTGGAAGTTGTAGTTAACTGTTGTTTATGACTCTTCCATGAGATATGTCCGCCTGCTAACATAAAGATGTAGCCTGAAGTGGATTTCTTGTCATCTTTGCATTTGGCAAAGTCAGAATCAGAATAACCTACCACTTCTAAGTGATCACTTCTTCTATAAGTCAGTTTATAGTCTTTCGTCCCTTGCAGATATCTAAGGACCTTCTTAGCTGCTTTCCAGTGATCTAGACCAGGATTAGTCTGATAACGGCCTAGCATTCCAGTAATATAAGCGATATCTGGGCGAGTACAGACTTGAGCATACATCAGGCTCCCGACTACTGACGCGTAAGGTATCTGGCTCATTTGCTCCTTTTCAACCTCTATTGTCGGACACTGGAATGAACCGAAAACATCTCCCTTAACTACTGGAGCGACTGAGGGTTTGCACTGTTGCATGTTGTAACGTGTAAGGACACGATCTATGTAAGTCTTTTGAGACAATCCTAAGATCCATTTGTGTCTATCTCGGTGAATTTCGATGCCAATGACGTAAGAAGCATCTCCGAGATCCTTCATGTCGAAGTTATGCGAGAGTAACCGCTTCGACTCATGCAACATGTCTAAACTATTACTTGCCAATAGAATATCGTCTACGTAAAGAACAAGTATAGTAAAGTTACTCCCACTCATCTTGAGGTAGGTGCATTGATCCACTTGATTCTTCATAAAACCTTGCCTCTTCATGACTTCATCAAACTTGAGGTACCATTGACCTGATGCTTGTTTTAACTCATAAATGGATTTCTTCAACTTATAGACTAGATGCTCCTGACCTTCATGTTTAAAGCCTTCAGGTTGTTTCATGTAAACATCTTCGTCTAAGTCTCCGTTAAGGAAAGCAGTTTTGACGTCCATCTGATGCAGCTCTAAATCAAAATGAGCTACTAGGGCCATAACGATCCTTAATGAATCTTTACGAGAGACAGGTGAAAACGTCTCTTGATAGTCAATTCCCTCTTTCTGAGTGTAGCCCTTTGCAACCAATCTCGCTTTGTAGCTTTCAACGTTCCCATTCGGATCTAGTTTCTTTTTGAACACCCATTTACAACCTACAGGTATGGCACCATTGGGTAATTCGACTAAATCCCAAACGTCGTTTTTCTTCATGGATTCAAGCTCATCAATCATTGCTTTATTCCATTCAGAAGACTGATCACTGCTAATGGCTTCATTATAAGAGATAGGATCATTGAGCTTTCCAGCATCCATTTCAGTCAGGTAGGTAACATAATCATCCCAATTAGTAGGCCTTCTTTGCCTAGATGACCTCCTGAGTTGATTATCAGGTTCAGCGTTGTCTTGGTTTTGAGCGTTTGATGTGCCTTCGTTATGAGGTATAATGGGTTCTCATTGTGGAGATGGAGTTTGTGCAGTGGCTTCATGTGCAGTTGCTGCATGGGGTACAAGAGGAGTAAACGGAGTAATGGTAAGCGATGAGTCTCTCTCCCCCGCGTCTTGTACTTCTTGCAATTCTTCGTAAGGGTTAGTACTGCTCCCACTGACCTTGAAATCCTCCAGGAACGCAGCACGCTTGGTTTCAACAATACGGGTGACATGGGAAGGACAATAGAAACGATAACCCTTTGAATGATCAGGATACCCGATAAAGAAGCAGGTAACTGTTTTAGGGTCAAGTTTCCTTAGGAAAGGATTATAGAGTTTTGCTTCAGCAATGCAGCCCCATACTTTCATATATTTAAGACTCGGTTTCCTTCCTGCCCAAAGTTCATAAGGAGTTTTAGGGACAGACTTAGAAGGAACTCTATTGAGTATATGAACAGCTGCTTTTAACGCTTCAGTCCAGAGGAATAATGGTAAATTAGTGTTGGCTAACATACTGCGCACCATGTTCATAAGGGTACGATTTCTTCGTTCAGCGACACCGTTCTGCTGAGGTGTACCAGGCATGGTGTATTGGTTCACAATCCCCTGGCCCTTACAATACTCATAAAATGGACCAGGAGCTTGACCCACATCAGTATGTCTTCCATAATATTCACCGCCTCTATCTGATCTCACAACTTTAATCTGACGATCTAATTGCTTTTCAACTTCAGCTTTATAATCTTTAAAAGTTGTAAGTGATTCAGACTTTTCCTTAATAAGATACAAGTACATGTAACGAGAATAATCATCAATGAAAGTGATAAATGAAGTATGTCCTGTTATGCCAGCAATTTGGTAAGGACCACTAATGTCAGTGTGAATGAGTTCTAATAAATTAGAGCTCCTAGTGGCACCTTTCTTATTCGCTGATGTCATTTTGCCTTTGAGACATTTGACACATGTTCCAAAATCAGTGAAATCGAGAGGAGGTAAGACTTCATCCTTTACGAGACGATTTAATCGTTCTCTTGAGATGTGGCCTAAACGTTGATGCCACAACATGGATAAAGTCTCTAAGTCTCGTTTCTTTTCCATCTTTGTGAGTGATTCATTAATATTATATGACAACAAAGATTTGGAAAAATTATCATCTAGTTCTAATCTATAGAGACCACCATCCAGAATGCCAGTACCATAAACAACGGAATCATAGAAAATAGAGAGTTTGCGATGACCATGAGAAACGACAAAACCGTCCATGTCTAACTTTGGTCCTGATACAAGGTTCCGAGTTACCTCAGGAACATATAAGGTATCATAAAGTTTAATACATGAACCAGTTTTCAAAAATAATTGTAATGTTCCTATGGCCTTCACTTCTAATTCCCGATCATCCCCAACTTTAAGTGTTCTTTGGTTTCTTCCCAGCTTCCGGATTGAAAGGAATCCCTGAGTAGAGTTAGTTACATGAACCATAGAACCAGAATCAAACCACCAAGAATTAGCAGGAACATTTAAATTAAAGGACTCAAGTATCATGAAAAAATCGTTACCTTTCTTAGCCAACCACTCCTTGAAGTCAGGGCATTCCTTTTGCTTATGTCTTGTTTTCTTACAGAACTTGCAATAGGGTTTGCCTAAGGAGTTCTTAGAGCTGGAAGGTGCACTTGTATTAGGATTTGGCTTTTGAACTTTAGAAGCATCATTCCTTTGATGATTGTGCTTCCTCTTCTTAGAGTTGGAGGTGGTGAAGTTAGCAACATCAGTGGTGCAATCCATCTTCACACGCTTTTCCTCCTGTAACACACATAGCGACCAGCTCACTCATCGTCCATTTGTCCTTCTGAGTGTTGTAATTGATCTTGAATGCTTCATAGGACGAAGGAAGCGAAGTGATGATGAAGTGAACAAGAAAACCATCACTGATTTCCATCTCTAGCCCTTTCAGCTTATTGGCCATGTCATGCATCATCATGATGTGCTCGCGAATGCCGCTCCTCCCATCATACTTAGTCGTCACCAGCTTGAGGATAAGAGTGCTAGCGTGTGCTTTTGATGTTCCTTTGAATTGAGCCTCCACAGAAGCCAGGTAGGTTTTAGCCTCTTCAGAATTAGGAATAGCTCCTCTAATTGCATTATGAATGGACTGCTTCGTGAACATGAGAGACATGCGGTTACACCTAGTCCATTTTTCATGAACTATCTGCTCAGCAGCAGTACTTTGAGTGGTAAGATCCGCTGGCTTATTCTCTCTAAGAGCATAATCGAAGTCTAGCAATCCTAGTGTAAGCATGAGGGCATCCTTCCATTCAGCAAAGTTATCACCAGTCAAAGGTGGAATCCCGCAATTGGGTGCTGATAGTGGAAATAAGATGAGCAAGTTATGATACTAAGAAAGAAGTCCTAATGTGATCTAAGGGCATGTTATACTAAGGCAGGCATAAATAATGACCATTTTAATTATGAAGCTGTGATATTGTCTATTACTAACATCAAAATAATAGACTTAGTAAAATTCTACTTAAACGAAGACAAATCAGCTTTGGCCAGAAGTGTAATCATTTAAGTATGTGTGCAAAGTAATCGTGACAAATCAGCTTGGGCCAGAAATGAGACAATTACTTTAGTTATGCACTTGTCAAGCATGCTAAACATAAATGAATTAAATCAGTTTTGGCCAGAATTAAGACATTTCACGTTTGTAATGCATACTCAACATAGCTTTTATAATACTTGAACAATAAATAGATGTATTAAATCAGCTTTGGCCAGAAATTATACATCAGAAGCTCATTCAAGTTAAGCTAATTTGGTTTTGTAAAAAATTATCTGATTATGATTAGTTAATTAAGTGTTAACAAAACCAAGTATTTAATAGCAAACCACCTGTTAGAGCGGGTCGAACTCCGCGGTGAGTTCGCTGGGGGGTGCAGGGGAACAGCGTGCCCCCGCACGGGGTTCGGGGCGGAGCCCCAAGCTGAAATTTAGTTCACATCAAATAGCCTAAGGTAATGAGGTTTCGAGTCAGGTCTCGAGTTAGGTCTCGACTGAATGATGAGATCTCGAGTCAGTTATGAGGTCTCGAGTCGCAACCTTTGTCTCGAGTCGGAACCATGGTCTCGACTACTGTATTTTATGAGATCTCGAGTCATAATGAGGTCTCGAGTCGCAACCACGGTCTCGAGTTGTGAAGATTGAAGTCCTTTGTCGAAATCTCAGTGGTCTCGAGTCGAGACTGTTGTCTCGGGTTGTAAAGTTTTGAGAACCTGATGATTTCGAGTCGAGACCTTATGGTCTCGAGTCGAGACTGATGGTCTCGAGTCGTAATCTGATGGTCTTGAGCCCACTGTTAATAGCTGTTTTGTGATAAATAACTGAAACTCAAAATTTTAGGGATTGTGGGATAATGTTTCCTGTTTTGTTGCTGATCTAAACTTATCAAAGATTTCGAAAATAATAACTGATTATCTATTAACAGTTTTCGAAGATTTTAATAGATAAAATTCAGATCAAAATCAGTAAAAACACCCACTAATCCAAATTATATTCCAAAACGTAAGGAATTTTCGAGTTTCCCTTAGAACGAAAGATGAACCCTAGAAAATTAAAACATAATTCTGGGATCCAAAACCTGAATTTTATGACTTTTATTAACAGATTTCGGATATTAATTTACTCATTATGGTTTCAGGTGACATGATTAAGCACCCTTTTTCTCAAAAACAACTTATTGACTTATTGGCTTTTTGAAAACAGAAAACTTCTAACCGCCTATTAGCCTACCGGCTATAGACTTAGGGCATGTTTGGCTAAGCTTTTTGAAACATCTTATTGACTTATTGGCTTTTTGAAAAGTCATAAGCTTCAAAATGATGTTTGGCAATGAGGGTGTATGTGAGGGGGAAAAGCCAATAAGTCAATAAGTCACTCCATACTGACTTTTCCAAAAAGCCA
Organism: Helianthus tuberosus; assembly: GCA_030545235.1. Lineage (NCBI taxonomy): Eukaryota > Viridiplantae > Streptophyta > Magnoliopsida > Asterales > Asteraceae > Helianthus > Helianthus tuberosus. The sequence goes on along the minus strand of CM060396.1, from coordinate 25,734,891 downwards.
ATAAGTCAATAAGTTGTTTTTAAAAGCTTAGCCAAACATGCCCTTAAGATGCATTTGGAAAAAAAACAATCGTAACATGTGGTGTTTTGATTAAGATTTTCAGCATATGTCATACGTCATATATGTAATATGTCTATACATTAAATCAAAATATTTAGAATTGGTTACCAATTATGACAAAGATAACATAAAGTGAAGTCGTAACTAATTTATATATATACTTTTTTAAGGTACATATAGATGCCACATAAATACCACTTAGATGTCACTTAGGACCAATTTTACTTGCTTCACTTGTCAAATTGGTAACTGCTTTATAAATACCATTCACCTTTATTATCTCACTAAAATTACTTTATAATACACCTTTGAATTAAGCTACTTTTATAGTTAGGAATCATGTAATATGTTTTAAAAGAAAAATTACATTTGGTTTCGTTTCATTCCAAAAACAATGTTTGGATCTTATCTGAGGGTCGTTCCTACGTTTTTGAAGACCCTAAGCGAACTATGAAGTAGGGGCCCTAATTTCGCCGATAAACTCTTCTCCAATCCCAACGCAATTGGTGACCCTTACTTTTTGTCTAATGATAGTTGATAGCCTAGAAATTGAAAGCCGGTTGCAATGGGAAGTGAGAACGATGATTGCGGTTGTATTTAGGGGCTTTAGGCTGCTAAATATTGATGATTAGGTCGATGATTGTTGTGTTGCAATAATTGGAATCAAATCGAAACGGGTTTTGAAACTTGGCCTTTACAATATTTATTTTGGGCCCCTTCAATGAAAAACCAGTTTAGTATTGAAATAAACGTATTTATTTGGGCCCAGTACATATACTCTATATAAAAACTTTCTAAAAACTTGGAGGCCTTTATTTTTTTGTGGCCCTAGGCCCGTGCCTAGATTGCCAAGCCTATGGAGCCGGCCCTGTATTATCTCATGGCCACTGTTATGTTAGTTCTCTAAGTCTTATCATCTTATGTATTTTAAGTAATTAAAATTTAATTAACTGTTTGTATCAAATTACACTCATGAGTCATGACATATGAATCTAAAGGATTAAATGTTTGATAAACACACACAAAGTTTCTTAAAGTATGAACAAACCTTGTATCTCTCATATCTAACAAGATAAAAGAGATGGTTACCTTGTGTCAATGTATATAATTTTTAGAACTAACCAATTTTTATACTTATGAACTTTTAAATTTCATATATAATTAAAAAAACATTATTCAATAAATATTTAAAGTTTTTACCAACAAAATATCAGCATCAGAAGGACAAAATTTAAGGTGGATTTAATGCAATACCAACAATCGTACCTCACATGTTGGTTTCGTGACTCTTGTCAGCAAATAAACACAAGTGGGTGATGAGGGTTGAGCATTTGTAGTGTGTTTGGTGGCTCTTAAATGTTTACCATCACTATTGTCGTTACTCTGTTTTTTTAACGGCCAACAAAATCAATCCTGAGCACTCTTAGGGCACCCACTGGACCGAACCGAGTATTCCGAGAGTAAGCCGAGTCCACCACCGATTCCGCGGAAAACCCGGTAACCCAGCCATCCGTAGACATGACGGTGAAATTACCGGTAAAACTCGTTTGGCTCCAGGATCAAACACAGGTTTCCCTGAGTCTCCTATCATTGCCCACCAGTGACTCATTCTTACTTAGGAGCCAACGATTTAAAAAATTTACACTTGAAATTATAAGGTTATTCTTAATTGATTTTAATAACAAAACCTGATTATAAACACAATTTATTGTATGTTGGATAAACACTAAGTTGTTGTTCATGAAGGCATGCATGTGCTTCATTGATTTTTAATGGTCCTAATCCTTAACATTCACGCATACAATGATATATAGACTATGGACATATTAGAGTCTAGAGTCTAGTGTGTGAGCTGTTTGATTAAAAAGAAAATTACAAAAGTAGTCATGTTGTGTGTGTGATGTTTTTATAGTTGTGGTTAGAGATTGATTAAGCATGTAACCACGAGATACGACTAGTTACAAGATGCCTAATACCATGGTTGCGTATCTGCTTTGGCTCGTGTATCCCACTTTACTTTATCAATGTCGGCCAAAAATCTTGCATACGTGTTTAACCTCTCGTGTATTATCTTTTGTACACTTTGGTTTGTAAGATCTATTAGTGAGAGGTGTTACGCACATTATTATCAACTTATTAACAAAAATGTAATTCTAATTAACCAACATTTAGTTAAGACAATTTATGCATGTTTTGCTACGAAGGGCATATTATTTTATTAAATACGATAGCTAAACTAATAAGACGTGAACAACTTCTAACACTTTCAACATAGTATAAGGCGTGATTGTTTGAAACAACTTGTTCGACTTAAAAACCTTATTATTTTCATTTTTCTTTAATCTGAATAACCATTATATAAAATAAAGATATATTAGACTACATATATATTTAGCTACTTTATCACCCAAGATCTATAGTATATGAATGAAGCATGTTACACAAATTTCCTTAATTGTGTTGAACAAAACAGTAAAAGTACCAAAAGGGATTAAGGTTGGAAGTATTGAGGAATTGAAATTTGATTCCAAAATCCTTTTTCTTTCTTCTTTTAATTTGTGTTCAAAATTATGCTTCTCAAAGCATAGACATGAATTTAAAGATGAGAATAATACACGTCTAGACTAGTCACAATCAAAGTGTTTTCATAGAAACGAATGTATTATAATTGTACCACTAACCAACAAACATGATTAACAACCATCAATATTTAGTAATAATGTAACCAAAATGCTAAAGAAATTGATGATAGCTTATAATTAAAGGGAAATTTAATTGGGTCATAACTCATTATGTTTACTTTATTTATAATTACTATTACAATTAGGATAGACCAACCTTCACATTTTCATATTGTAGTTCTATATATTAATGAAATTATTTTATATTACATCCAATTTAATAAAAAAAAATTCCTGATGAATTGTGGAAATATCTTTTAATAATTTGACCGTTTGATTGACTTTTTTTTTACTTCACAGAATAGAAAAGGTAAGGCTAGTGGGTATGGTTGATGGACCATCCTTGAGGATGATTCGCCATGTATGCGCCACGTCATCATCCTCCCAAGATTGGTCCATCCTCCAAAACTAGAGGGCATGGTTAAGTTGGTCCTAGTCATCATCCTCCACCACTTTTATGTTTTTTTTTTTTTTTAATCTTCCACTTTTTTTAATATTTAACAAATAAAGTAACAAAATATTTTCATTAATATTAAAAAACATTACATAAACTTAAAAAAAAAAAGCAAAAAAAACATAAACTAAAAAAAAAAAAAACTTAAAAATATCCTAATATATTAAAAGAAGCAACTAGTCTTCGTCTTCCATGTCGTTGTCGGGTTCGTTTTGAGCGTTGTTCCAAATGTACTCCACCAAGTCCGCTTGTAGGTTATGATGTGTGTACTCGTTACGTAGAGCGACCATGTTCAAATCTTGTTGTTCCGCACTAGCTGGAACAGAATTTCCAGTTGACGCGTCTTCGTCGTACTCGCATATCGCTCTACCTTCGTCTTCAATGACCATGTTATGAAGGATGATACAAGCGTACATAATGTGTCGTAACCTCTTTGGTGTTTGCGAACGTGCTGGATGTTCAATGATGTGCCATTTTTTTTGTAGAACACCAAAAGCCCGTTCAATATCTTTTCTCGCACCCTCTTGAAACTTCGCAAACTTTTTTCTTTTGTCGTCTGTCGGGTGCGGAATAGTTTTAACGATTGTCGAGTACTTTGGGTATATCCCATCGCCTAGGTAGTAACCTCGCCTGTATTCCACCCCCGAAACTGTAAAGCTTGTGTCCGGACCTGTACCCGCTACTACATCCTCAAATATCGGTGACTGGTATATGATGTTAAGGTCATTGAGCGAACCAGGTAGACCAAAAAAAGCATGCCAGATCCAGAGATCCTGTGACGCAACCGCCTCTAGAATAATAGTCGGATGTCCATGATCTCCCCTAGTATAATTATAAAATACATTTTCAAATCTATATAAAACATAAGGAAAAAAAAAGTAAAATACCTTCTTGGTCTCGGTTATATTTTGCTCGTCTAGTTACCCGTTGGGACGACCCTTGATCAGCCGCCATGAAGACTTGAGCCGCGTTCATAATCATGTTGTGCATAATATCATCCTCTTCCGAAGATGATGAATACCACGCAGACGAACCCGATGAAGAAATTGAAGAAATGGAAGACATGGGTGAAGCCATGATAATTTTTGAGCGAGAAATTGGGTGGTAGTGTGTAAAAAACGGTATAAAATATGATGAGTTTTTTATAAAAAGGGAAGAGTGGTTTATAAAATGTGAGAGAGATGGGGTGGTAGTGGGTGAAAAGTTGTGAAAAAAATGGTTAAAGATGTGAGTATTTATAAAAATGGAAGTGAATTGGGGTATATTTTAAATTATAACCGTTTGAATATTTAATGTTAATTAGAAAATTAATTTTTTTTATTTTGAACGGTCACAAACGATCCGGGGCCCACCACTTAGCTTCGTCGCAAACGGCTAGAACCCGACGTTCAAGACGGGACGGGGGGGGGGGGGGGGCACGGTGTTGGGACCGTCGCCGACCCAGGACGATCCGGGGATGAACCCCATGCCGACTAGCCTAAGAAAATACATTTTTGTTTATTTAAAATGTCAGAATACATTATATACTAATAGAAAACAAACTGAATGAATAGTGATTTTAATATATATTAATTAAATAAATAGTGATTTCAACATATATTAATTAAAACAAATGAATAGTGATTTGAACCTATATTAATTAAAAGAAACTAAATCAATAATGATTTAGGAAATATAAGAATATGGAGTATGGGGCGGGGGTTGTGATGTGCGTTGGGTACAAACGCCCAAGTCACCACCCCGGGTGGGCTTGGGTTTCGGCGTGGCCCCTTGGGCGGGGGTTTCAGCCAGGGCGTTAGGCGGGGCTATCAAGATGACATGGCGGGATCTCATTGGCCAAGACAAGTAGCCGTTTGGGCTAGCCGTTGGCCAACGGCTATGTGTTTAAAAAAAAGATATAGGAAATATTAGAATATGGGGTATGGGGTATGGGGCGGGGGTTGTGGCGTGGGTTGGGTACAAACGCCCAAGTCACCACCCCGGGTGGGCTTGGGTTTCGGCGGGGGTTTCAGCCCGGGCGTTGGGCGGGGCTACCAAGATGACATGGCGGGATCGCATTGGCCAAGACAAGTAGCCGTTTGGGCTAGCCGTTTGCCAACGGCTATGTGTTAAAAAAAATAGATCTAGGAAATATTAGAATATGGGGTATGGGGCGGGGGTTGTGGCGTGGGTTGGGTACAAACGCCCAAGTCACCACCCCGGGTGGGCTTGGGTTTCGGCGTGGCCTCTTGGGCGGGGGTTTCAGCCCGGGCGTTGGGCGGGGCTATCAAGATGACATGGCGGGATCTCATTGGCCAAGACAAGTAGCCGTTTGGGCTAGCCGTTGGTCAACGGCTATGTGTTTAAAAAAAAGATCTAGGAAATATTAGAATATGGGGTATGGGGCGGGGGTTGTGGCGTGGGTTGGGTACAAACGCCCAAGTCACCACCCCGGGTGGGCTTGGGTTTCAGCGTGGCCCCTTGGGCGGGGGTTTTAGCCCGGGCGTTGAGCGGGGCTATCAAGATGACATGGCGGGATCTCATTGGCCAAGACAAGTAGCCGTTTGGGCTAGCTGTTGGCCAACGGCTATGTGTTTAAAAAAAATTATCTATTCACTATAAATACTCACACTTCTATTCATTTTTTACCACAACTACTTCACATCTTCTATAATGATCTCTATCTTATTTTAAAAAAAAAATCCTCATCCAACCACAATACGAAAAATGAATCCTCATAATCGTGGTTTTGACCCGAACAATCCGTGGGCATTCCAAGAAACACCTAGCCCAGCATCCAATCGTCCAATTGCTCCCTTTTTAATGCACTCCACGATGCCGGATATGACTGGTTACGCATCGTTTATCTCGAATCGTTTGAAGAATAATGTCGGTCAGTTTACTTACTGTGTGTATAAAAGGTAATCTAAACTGTGCAATTACTTGCATTGCTACGTTGCTACAGGATTTTATGAGCTCGGTACCAATCGGTATCGAAAATACCGTTACCGAAATCCCCAAAAGTATGTACCGGTACCGAATATACCTGGTACGGTACGGTTCGGTACCGGTTGGTACTGGTACAACACCGGTATTTGAGGGTAAAAATCGGTGAATACCGGTACCGAAAATACGTTACGTTTTAGTTCGAGCTACTTTTTGTTATTTGACATGTTTTGTCATTCTTATAGAACGATTTGGTTTAGCGCGCCGCAACGCACGCGCATGGTAAACAACTAGTTTGTTAAAATTGGTATGTGTTTGCCGGATTTAGTATATATGACTACATAAGATTGCATGCAGATTTGGATGATCTTCATAAAGTTATTTTAATATTTTTTGTTTAGAGAAAAAGTTTTTTTTTAACAGCAAATTTGGATCATAATGGACTACTGGAGTATTATCGTGTCATCAACGGAATCACCCGATCATATCCATCTCCACTAGGCATAATGCTTATACACCAATTCAGTAGGAAACCCAATAAATATGAGAAAAAAACCCTCTTAGACTAATGGGTATGGTTTGGCCCATCCCCACGGGGATGAGCCTCCACGTAGGCGCCACGTGGGCGGCTCGTGGGGGATGGGCCTCCATGAAATTTGAGGGGGATGGAGGCTCGTGTGGGATGGGGCCCCACCTCATTATTTTATAATTTTCTAAGTTTTAATTTATTAACTTAATTAAAACTTTATAAAAATTAAAAAATACAACATAAAACAACATAAATAATTTCATTTCATAACATAAAAAAAATTACATTTCCTAAAAAAAAAAAATTTACCGAAAAAAATAAATTTACATAACCTAAAAATAACTACTCGTCTTCGTCTTCGTCTTCCTCCTCGTCACCGTCCGCTACGTTAAAGTTGTTCCAAATATGTTATACCAAATCCTGTTGAAGGTTTGCATGCGTGAAGTCGTTGGTTAGCGAGAACGAGTTTAAATCCTGTTGTGGCGGATCTACCGGGACAGTATTCCCGTATGATGCATTCTCATCATACTCACAAATTGCCCGACCTTCGTCTTCAATTATCATGTTATGGAGCAAAATGCAAGCGTACATACAAAGGCGCAACCTCTTCGGTGTGAACGCACGTGCCGGTTGTTCAAGGATGGCCCATTTTTTTCGTAAGACACCAAAAGCACGTTCGATGTCTTTTCTTGCAGCTTCCTGACGCTTGGCAAATTTTTTTCTTTTTTCGTCATCGGGATGTCGAATAGTCTTCACAATTGTAGACCAAGACGGATATATCCCGTCAGCAAGATAATACCCACGTCTATACTCAACCCCAGAAACTGTAAAACGGGTGTCCGGACCGGTTCCATTAACGACATCGGTAAAGATCGCCGATTGGTATAACACATTGAGGTCGTTGAGTGAACCAGGGAGACCAAAGAAAGAATGCCAGATCCACAAATCTTGTGATGCCACGGCTTCAAGTATCACGGTTGGATAGCCGTGATCACCGCGAGTATATTGGCCGCGCCAAGCAGTCGGGCATCTATGCCACGCCCAATGCATACAATCAATACTACCGAGCATTCCCGGAAACCCGTGCCGTGCTTCATGAGCTTGGTACAACTGCTGAACATCATACACGTTTGGTTTACGCAAATATTTTTTGCTATACAGTTTCACCACATTACGGCAAAACCGATACAAACATTCCCGTGGATGAAAAGGTAATTTTTTTTTTATAAAAGTGGAGAGAAAATGGTATAAAAATGAGAGGGTTGTGGGTTGAAAGTGGGGAAAAATGGTGAAAATGCGAGTGTTTTTATAGAAAAATAGATTTTTTTTTTTTGAAAAATAGCCGTTCACCAACGTTCCATTTTTGAAAATTGTGCATGTTTGCTTCGTCTCATCCGGCGCATGGGGGCCGTTTGGGCCGAGCCGGGGCTAAGGGGGGCGGTGTGGGGGACCGGCGCCGGTCCAAGCCGGGGCTAGCCGGCCCCCATACCCTTTAGTCTTATGAGAAAATGTTTTAATGTTAGATATTCTTTATATATTCAGTTTTAGTTACCAAAGAAGTAAAGATATTCATTCTTCTTAATGTTAGATAAGGTATTTTAGACTATGTATTGTGGTAGGTGTAAATGTAAAAAAAAAGTGAGCTACGTAAGTGCTAAGTAGGCATAAGTTCACATTTCATACTCAGGTGTGTTGCGGTGGTGTGAAATATAAACAAGAAATATTATTGTAAATTTTGAAAATTTAAAGGTATAAATCCAGTTATGTCCATTGCTCACCTTCCCCTCTCATCCATCGCTCAACACCTCCCCCTCCCTTGTGCCCGCAATCTAGTCAACGTTCGCCCCTGCACCCCGCCATAGCGCCCCAATGTGGCGGTGTTCCGCGCCCACACACTCTAAGAAGGCGCCTCATAGCTCTCAACGTGTAAAATTTAAAATGTTTTTATTGACTTGCTTGATCTTCATAAGGAGAAAGGTTGAAATCGTTTTATTTATGGTTTACAAAGATATAATAATACTAGCCTACTAGGTATAACAATAAGGTGATATTTTTTATGATAATTCTTCAAACCTTATTCAATAATATTTATTTTTGACACCAATTTCATAGACCTTTTATAAATTTCATTACAATTTTTATGCTCAGTTTGAATATTTTTTTTTTCATCTTAAACATGCAACTTGATTTAAGAAATTGGTTTAAAATAACAATGAAGAAAAACCCACAATAAACTAACAAAACTGGAAAAACGCCATAACAATTGAAGACAAAAAACATCACAAGTATTGCTACAAATTTTAATGGTGTGATCAAACATAAAAAGGTAAAGAAGAATACATGACATGAAAACGTTTAGAAATATACAACAAAGAAGCTGGTTTAATTCTCAAACCAACAATAAAAATGATACAATATGATCATTTTTATACCGAATAATAACCTAATTACTTGAAAAGTAATTGTAAGACAAGGAAAGTAAATTTAAACCAATTATCTAGGCTTTGGATACCTTCATCTTCAAGTTAGATCTAAGAATAATTAAAGACTTTCACTCATACATTGTCCACTCTTCACTAAGTTAGTAAGTTATTTTCAACATGTCGAAATACCAAAAGCAAATCTATGTCATAATTGTTGTACCAAAAATAGTTTTCACGATTTTTTTTTGAACGGCAAACTTGGATGACTGACAGACCGCTGGAGTATTATCGTGCCACCATTGGAGCCACTCGATCATATCCATTTTCACTAGGCAATAATGTCTATATACCAATTCAGGAGTAACTCAATAAATTTTGGGAAAAAAACATCTTGTGAGAATCAAACCAGGACCTAATGGTCCCTAAACTTTATCTCACCCCTAAAATGTCACTAAGCTATAATGTAATTAGCAATTTTCACAATTTATTTTACATAACTCTTATTTTCAAATAATTTATTTTATTCTTTACGTTATAAATAACTAGAAGTAGGTTCATAAACTTTATATTAATCAAATCTAGAGATGAAATAACTTGATCCCCTGTTTATAAAGAAAAAACATATGTTTGAGACGCTTAACTCAGTTGTTGTCCTTAAGGGATATGATGTGATAGTAAGTTGTCTCTCCTTTATCGTAGAGATGCTTTGGACGATCAAATAAAGTCTATTGGGTTTCTTTGATTAAAAAAAAGCTAAAAATCCTGGTTTTGTTTGGGAAAGGTGGCGTAATTTCGATTTTCTTCTTGCATGAAAACGTTTGTTCTCACGCTTTTCGTTTTCTTTTGTCTTGGCTTCATGAATAAACCGGTTGCTGTCAAAATGTGATAGCGGGTACAGAAAAGTGATTGACAAATTCAATTGTACAAGTAAAAACATTTTACACAATTTGTTGGGTTTCTTTTAATAACAATACCTAGATTCTTCAGGATAAATACCTGTTAGTTGTGAAGTATATTACCTATTAGGGGTGTAAACAAGCCCAGAGGCTCGAGAGCTACTCGTGATCGGCTCGGTTAAAAGCTCGAACGAGCCGAGCCTTAACGAGCCCGAGCCCGAGCTCGAGCCTGAAATAGAGCTCGTTTTGTTATCGAGCCCGAGCTCGAGCCTAAACGAGCCTTTACAAAATTTTAATTTTTTTATATAATAATATATTAATAATGATGATAACACTATTGAGCCGAGCTAGAGCCGAGCTTTGGCTCGTTTAAGCGATGTTGAAGTGAGCTCGAGCCGAGCTTTTAGCTCGTTTAAGGTTGTTCTCAAAATAGTTCGAGCCGAGCTCGAGCTTTGGGTTTTACTCGAGAGCCGAGCTCGAGCTCAAAGAAGTAGGCTCGAACCGAGCCAAGCTCGAGCTCGAGCTTCATAAAAACCTAACGAGCCGAGCTCGAGCCTGGTCGAGCTCGGGCTCGGCTCGGCTCGTTTACACCCCTATTACCTATCCATAAGGATGTTCTATTAGAGACTCGGTTTTACGTAAAAAAAAAAAAAAAAAAACCATACTTAACAAAAATATTGAAACATTAATATAGGTATATAAATGTAGAGATAATTTAAATATTTACTTTAATATAATGAATCCCAAGAGTTTAGTCTATAGTAATGTGTGATATATTAATTATTAAGCATTAATATAGGTATATAAATGTAGAGATAATTTAAATATTTACTTTAATATAATGAATCCCAAGAGTTTAGTCTATAGTAATGTGTGATATATTAATTATTAAGCATTAATATAGGTATATAAATGTAGAGATAATTTAAATATTTACCTTAATATAATGAATCCCAAGAGTTTAGTCTATGGTAATGTGTGACATATTAATTATTAGGGTAAATTACATTTTTCGTCCTTTATGTTTGTAGCTAGTTGCAATTGATGACCTTTACCTTTAATAATTACAGCCACAGTCCTTTTTTTTTAAAACATGTTACATCTTTCGTCCTTTACCCCAAACCTAGTTAAAAAATTATGTTAAGTTACATCACGTGCAGAGCACGTGAGGGCATTTATGTCCATTCAAACACCCCAACTACCTACCATTTAAAAGCCCAAATTTCTCCCCCAAATACCTAATTAGGGTTTCTTCCCCATTTGAAAGCCTCTATACCTGCAACTCCTCTGCGGTGGCTGACCCAAAATTAGGGTTTCGAACTTAAATCATCTGCTCATAAACAAAGACGGTGTTATGCGATTGTGGAAAAGAAGCTGTTATCCTCACCTCTTGGACATATAGGAACCCAGGTCGCCATTTTTATGGGTGTACTGATCAAGGATCGACATGTCGATTCATAGGATGGGTAGATCAGTCCAATTGCCATTCATGTGTGAACATCATCCCAGGTCTGCTACGAAACAGAAACATGTTAGAGGAGAAGGTGAAAGAACTTAAATCTGAGACAATGAAGCTGAAAAAGATTTTGTTTTTGAGTTGGGTTTGCTTCATCGTGTATTTGTCTATGTAATGCAAAGCAGCCTAGATGTAATGTGGTAGTCTTGATGTAATGCAGTTTAATGCAAGTAGTTTTTGTATTAAAATGTGATATGTAATGCAGTACCTTTGGCAAACAACACATAACCTGTTTCGACAGTCTTTACTTTGACCCATAACCTGTTTGGACATAACATGTTTGGCAAACAGCACATAACCTGTTTGGACCCATTCAATGGCTGCAAATTGCAAACAAACAAGACAAATGGCAATACAATTTGACATGTTTTGACCCATTTAACTGCTGTAAATGGCAAACACAATGTAAATGACCTGTTTTGACCCATTCAACTGCTGTAAATGGCAAACACAAAAATAGACATCTAGCACAAAAACTGCCACATTGGCATAGATAACTAAGTTATAAAAGACATGTTTTAAACATGTTCCAAACATCTAGAGTTAATACATATCCCATAAAGTACTAAGTAAGACCATAACAAATCAAAAGTCAAAAGTTAAACCCCTGCCAACAGATCTAGTCCTTCCTTTTTTCACCTTGCCCCTTGCAAGTCCTTTGATTATGTCCGGTGTTCCCACATTTTCCACATACACCCTTGGTGTTCTTCTTTGATAACCTGCCCTTCTTCTTGCTTGAGCCTTCATCCTCCATCTCCACAGCTGACCTTTTCCTAACCTTCTTTGGCCTACCCACTTGTTTGTGATGTTTTGGTGGTGTTATTGTAATAGGAACTTCACTCTTCGGCCATAGAGCTTTGCCATTTATAGGGTTTATCTTGAAAGCATACACCTCTTTCCACCTGCCTATTGTGTAGACTGGATCAAACCAGCTTTCTAAAGCACTAATTCTTTGACCATTAGTAGCCATGAACCATATTGCAGCCACTGCATGTCTGCAGGGCATGCCTGTCACAAGCATGAACAATCAGTTTACAATGAGCACTGCACATGATAAAAGTCAGTCACAAACAGTTAATAATATACCTGTGATTTCCCAGCCTCTACAGGCACAAGTCTTTTTGGCCAAGTCCACTACCCTTGTGTGTCCAGGTTTACCACTCACCCCATACAGATCCCCTCCATTCCACTGCACATGATAAAAGGCTGCATCTTTCTTAATTGTTTGAAGATGTTCTTGTGCCCAAGGTGTAATAAGACCTTCAGTCTTTTCTATAACCCTCAACACTGTCACAATCCTCCTCATTAGGTACTCCCTGATATACTCCAGAGCATCAATGATAGGCTTGTCCCTTCCTTCCACTATCTTGCCATTGAAGGATTCACACATGTTATTGAGTAGCATGTCACTTAATGTCCTACCTGTTCATTAGTTTTTATCATTAGTCAAGTGCATAACTGTTAAGACCAAGTGAGAAATGGGAACACAGTGTACATACCAGAGAAATGGGACCTTGTCCAGTGAAGAGGGGGTATTTTAGACAGCCACAAGTGAGCTTTTTTGTTAAAAGCTTTCAATTCCTCCATGGCAGTTTGAAACTCAGGAATTGTTGTAGCACTTGCACAATTCCACAATAAATCTTTGTATTGTCTACCTTTAAAGGTTCCTTTCATATTCTCATGAATATGTCTGAGACAATATATGTGCTCAGCTAATGGAAACAACTTGGAAACTGCAGGTAACAGACCCTGTGGAAAACAGATTGTAATTAAACCAATATCAAATCTCATAACTGAATTAAAAACAGAATGCAAGTAAATACTAACCTTTTGCCTATTACTGATAAAAGTAAAGGCTGAGTTTCTTGGTATCTCAAGGTCATCAGCTAACAAATCTAGGAACCATGTCCAAGCACTTAGATTTTCAGCCTCAACAATTGCATAACACATTGGATAGATTCCATTATTAGGGTCAACACCCACTGCACTTAAGATTTGTCCAGGATAAGGCCCCTTCATGAATGCACCATCCAAACCAAGTAAATCCCTACCTAATGCTTTAAACCCCTGCTTTAAAGCCCCTAAACAAACATATATCCTTCTAAACTGTCTACTCAGATCCCTTCTTTGACCAGGTTCTAGATCTATCTTAACAGTGGTACCAGGATTTTTACTTTGCAACTCAAGGACATAGTCCCTCAACAGACCATACTGTGATGAGTAATCACCTTCCACCATTTTCTTTGCTTTTTTTTAGCCCTATAAGCCTTCATCCTGGATACACCAACAGCATACTTTCTTTGAAATTGTTCTTGAACAGCTTTGATAGGAATATCTGGATTTTCTTCAATTTGTTCAACCATCTGATAAGAGAGAAAGGTTGAAGTACAAGCATGTATTTTTCTGGTACAAACATATTTATGTTCTTCAAGAAGAGTCTTGACCATCCAACTTTCTTCACCTTTATTTTTTTGAGATAAGTAGGGCCCATGGACATGGGTATTGTGCAGAATCTTTTTTGTTGCCTCTTCCACCAACATGTACATTGGATCCTTCACCAGCAGCCCCTTTACCTTTGCCTTTATTCACAGGAGGTCCAGTTCTTTTAAACGTTGGCATTTTTTCCCCTTGACTATTACCCTTGTTCACATCAGACCCTTTAGACTTAGATTTGTTCATAGCAGGACCTTTACCTTTGCCTTTGTCCACAGCAGGCCCTTTACCCTTTGCTTGACTTTCAATATGAACTCCATTATCATCTACATCAAATTCAGGCAACCTACCATGACACACTGCCCTCACCCTTGTGCTATCATCCTTAACAATAACAATGTGCCTTCTTGTCTCAACTGAATGAACCTTTATGAGCTTCTTTGCCTCTTCCTTAGTTCCAAACACTTGTCCCAAATAAAAGTTCACTATATTCTCATTTCTCCTTCTTTGTTGATGTATGTGTCTCTTCCTAGTGGTTGTTTCATTGTCATCAGACTCTGACCCGCTTGGGAATGCTTCATTGTCTAAGATTTCATCTTCTATATCTTCATCTTGATGAATAACAGTGTCATTTACTTCCATGTCAACATTCATAGTGTAGTCCCTCATATCTACATCATGATCTGGCATGTAGTTGTTTTCATCCACTACAAAGTCACTGTCACTATCATCCTTTTCAGTGCTTGTTTCATTTTCAGGACCCTCTTCATTTAAAACATTCCCCTCAATGTCAACTGGTGCATTATCATACAAGAACATGTCCACATGTTCTTCTTGCACAGTCACACCTTCCTGCACATTCACTTCCTACACGTTCACTTCCTGCTCATTCACTTCCTACTCATTCAACAATGCAGTAGAAGTAACCCCCACTTTCCTGCCCAATGTTATCAACATCTAAATGCAACCTTCTTGTTATAGTTAGTTTTGAAGGCACTATTGCATAAGGGCCAGGCTCATCAATTTCTTCAATTGTAATGCCCTTTTGTGGCTTCATAGGCGACTGAAAGAAGTCCTTAATAATGTCTAAACCATGTAACGTAAACACATTGATAATCTTATGAAATTCTACATGCCTAGACAAGTTCAAAATATCTTGGTCACTACTTAAATCTTCAATACCATTATCTAAATCCTTTTCAGGGTTTTGGAAATAATAGTATATACGATCAGTAACAGAATAACCCAACTCATCCATCATATCTGAAATCTCGTGAACTGAAAACAAATCAACGTCGATCATGTCAACAAAATTAACCTTACCACCTTCGTATACACGACCAAGACTCTTGGTTAACCTACCACCATGATGTAACCTAATAATGAATAGATGAGGCATACCAACTGCAAATTTCAAATTTTTACTAGTTAGAAACATACACATTACAGTAGGTTGTCTTGAATCGTTAAAAAGATAAGAATTTAGATTAAAGCTAAACTTACCATACATCTGAAGAACTTCATCTCCATCCATGGTCTCTCGTATAAACCACGTTGGTGGTACTGGTTCTTAATTCGTCGTCATGACCGTACAAGCAAGATTTCTTGTTGAAGAAGATGATCGAGCAGAGCACAAATGGATTTGGGGATGTTATGCAAATTCGAAGACCTAGGGGAGAAGATAAGGATGGAATTGATAAATGAGGGATTTGGGGAAGAATTGGGGCTTTAAATGGTGAGTAGTTGGGTTTTGAATGGACATAAATGCCCTCACGTGCTGTGCACGTGATGTAACTTAACCTGATTTTTTAACTGGGTTTGAGGTAAAGGATGAAAGATGTAACAGGTTTTAAAAAAAAAGACTGTGTCAGTAATTATTAAAGGTAAAGGTCATACATTGTAACGAACAAATAAACCACGTTGGTGGTACTGGTTCTTAATTCGTCGTCATGACCGTACAAGCAAGATTTATTGCTGAAGAAGATGATCGAGCAGAGCACAAATGGATTTGGGGATGTTATGCAAATTCGAAGACCTAGGGGAGAAGATAAGGACGGAATTGATAAATGAGGGATTTGGGGAAGAATTGCGGCTTTTAAATGGTGAGTAGTTGAGTTTTGAATGGACATAAATGCCCTCACGTGCTATGCACGTGATGTAACTTAACCTGATTTTTTAACTGGGTTTGAGATAAAGGACGAAAGATGTAACAGGTTTTCAAAAAAAAAAATTTGTGTCTATAATTATTAAAGGTAAAGGTCATACATTGCAACTAGATACAAACATAAAGGACGTATATTTTTTTTCCTAATTATTAATATTAGAGTGGACTATTATGCTTCAAAATAGTGTGTTTGACAATAAACAAAAAGTGGGACATGGGTGACTAGGTGGGATGGATTTAAAATATTATTAAAAATCAACGACATTAAATTAAAAAACCGAAGCATGATGTCTCCTCACACACATTTCTGATTTTTATTGGTCAAAGACATTAATTTGTGTCATTGACGCCATTAAATTATGATTTGCGTATCTATTTGTTAAATTTCTAGGGGATTCTCTTTCTTTTTCAACTATAAGTTGTATTAGCTTTAAATATATACATTTTTTAATAACAAGTTTAGACCTTGTATTAACTTTAAATATATATATTTTTTAATAACAACTTTAGACCCCTTCCCTTAATCTATACCTAATTTTTTACTAGTCATATATTAGTTTTCCTAATGGTTTGTTTAAATTTATCGTTGGCTTGATAACGTTTTTAATTTCATTTTCTACACGTGTTTTTGTATTGTCGGAATATTGTGAGCCAACTGAATCACCCATTTTACGTTCGGTTTGGCCGACGGCTTGAAACGTGTAACTTGCATTATCAACCCACCCGTCTTGTTCAGCTAGTTCTTTTTTCAATATGAAATACACACTTATGAATATGTAGTGTACTCAATAAGTTCTAACTGTAGAAAACGAACCATTAACTCCTCACACTGCTCATACCAAAATGACAAAGCAAATAAAACTGGTCCGGTTGATACTTGATAGGTCTAACCCGAGCAGTTTAATTTGTTTTGTCATTTTCGAAACAGTAATTAACAATTCACTCTAAACCTTTATTCATACTGAACAAAGTAAACCGTAAACACCCATAAATCCATAATAGACATTTATGTTTCTCTTCTAAGTATCGAATTACCTACAACTACAAAGTTCATGTGGGGGAATAGTGCCAGGCAAAGTTCATGTGGGGGAATAGTGTCAGGCAGCTGCCTAGCACTCCTCCATTGGACCAACTTCTTTTTAAATTAATTTTATTTACAGTTTAAAATTACGCTTTCGTCCTTTGTTTAAAATTACGTTTTTGCCCCTAGCGCAAAGTAAAATTATAATCTTGCCCCTAGCTCAAAATTACGCTTTTGCCCTTGGTTCAAAACCTCGCTTTTACTTTTGTTCCCAGTTTAAAATTACGGTTTCGCCCTCTGTGTAAAATTACGTTTTTGCCCCCAGTTCAAAATTTGTCTGGCACTTCCCTATCGGACCAGCCCAGTTTTAATTTAATTTTATTCCCAGTTTAAAATTATGATTTCGTTATTTGTTTAAAATTACGATTTTGCCCCCACCTAAAAATAAAATTATAATTTTCCCGCTAGCTTAAGATTACGCTTTTGCCCTCGGTTCAAAAACTCACTTTCGATTTTGTTACCAGTTTAAAATTACGGTTTCGCCCTCCGTTTAAAATTACGGTTTTGCCCCCAGCTAAAAATAAAATGTTGTTTTTTCCTCTAGCTCAAAATTACGATTCTGTCCTCAGCTCAAGATTACGCTTTTGCCCACCGTTCAAAATGAAAATATGTTTTTCCCCCCAGCTAAAAAATATGATTTTGCTCTCAGTTTAAAAATATGATTTCGCCTCTGGTTCAAAATATGAATACGATTTTGCCCTCTGTACAGACATACATGTCATGAGAGAGAAGCCCAAATTTATGGTCATATCATCGTTTTTTTTTTTCATAGCAAAATTATAGTAGTCTTTTTGTAATTGATTGAAAATTATTCGGCCATCGCCCCGCAACGCGGGCGGGGCATCTACTAGTTAGAATATATTTTACAAGAATATTTCTTGAATTAAAAAATAGTAGGTATTTATACCTCGAAAAGGAAAGTCCGTACATACTTTTTATTATATGTAAACACATGAAACTTACGTTTAGAAGCATAAAATACAAAATTACTCCACATATAGATTATGGTTTTTAAATCTATAATGATATCTTTATTCAAGTTATAAGTCCGTTCAAAAAAAAAAAAAAAAAAAAGAAGAAAGAGAATAAGCAACTACAACAACCACTCTACAACTACTATGTGCTTGTCTCATATGGGCTGAAATCTGGGTTCTTTATACACTCAATAAACTCCAAACAATAAGCCCACCATCTATGGGCCCAAACACGAATAATATTATGTCATTTGGATCAACAATGGCAAAATTGAACCTAATGTAAACAAGACCAACATCCATGATTAGTGCTTAATGACCGTGCTGAATTACAATTAACTGCTTTCTGAATACTGCATCATACTTACATGTGCATCACATATTGCATAATGTCACATCATATTTACATACAAACCATATTGACATAAATGATGCACAAAGCACAGCTAACACAGTTAGCGGATAACTCAGAAAAATGCTGACGAGTATGAGCCAGAGATAAAGTACTACACTAGTATAGTATGTAGGAAAGTGAGGATCACAAAACTGCTTCACTAGGTGATAGTTTAAGTGCCGGAAAGTGCCTAAAACTCACCCAAAGTGCTGAATTCAAAAATTTTCAGCAAAAATCAACTTTTTAACAAGCTAGTAACATGCAAAAATATGACTAAATGGTCTTGAATGCTTTCCTAAGTGTCGGGAATTAAAAGTGTCACAAAAGGTAACATAAAGAACACTAAACGATATAGTTTAGCACTTTAACGAACCGGTATCTAACCGAACAACTGGACACTACCCGAAACACCAAAATTATACTAGAAGCATTGTTTTAATGTTTCTGAGCTAGTTATGATCCTCGAACAACCTAACACACTATACAACACATAATATACATAACACCTAACTAAGACCTTTAGATTTCTAACTAAATCTCCTAACTTACCATCACCATCATCACGAGGAATAAATACACAAGTTACACACACAATATTGGGAAACCGAACGAAATAATGTAACTTACAAAAATATTCTGGAAAATACATTTATAAGTATATTTTTGGTGAATAATATTTTGGACACAAGAAATGAAAATATGATTTTATGAATGTTACAAAGTTATGTCATATTTTTTACAAGGAGAAAATATATTATTTTGGGAAGTAAAAATATATTTTCTTGTAATTTTTAGAAGATATACTATTTTTGGGAAAAATATATATTTTCTCGGATGAACTTGTAATACATTATGTTTGAAAATATATTGTTTGGAACTACAAATATTTTTGCCAAGAAAAAAATTAGGAATAATTTTTCTAAGGAATACTTCTTGAAATATATATTTTAGAAATATATATTGGATACTTATTAAAGACAATACACGCCGGAATACGACGCCAATACATGGCAAGTTATACAAATACAAGGATACGAATACACATGTATGAGATACCCCCATCCTTGGGAAGGAAATACAGATATACATGTTTAAATACTTAAGAAGTATTAAGTTAAAATATTAATTATTTTAACAAATAATTATACACTTGGAATATTAATTAAGACACTTTGAAAACATAACTCAAAAACACTAATCATTACCAAGTCAAGGCACGACCCGCTCGTCTAATGGACAGTAGTACGCATGTAGGTAGACGTGCGTTCTAGAGGAAGCTTTGAGTTACATCGGATACAAGGAACGCAAAACTATGAGTTCATGTCCCCCTTTTCTCTTAACTGTTTTTGGTTTTATAACTCTCGGGGGTGAAATACATGTTACATACTGATTACAAACAATTACAAATGGTATGATTAGCTAAGGAATGCACTGCTAGATCACGTGAATGGGTAGGCGATTAACTTAAGACCATTAATCCTTGTATAAGGACCGAGGGGCATGCGTGATAGATCTATTGGGAGTTGCGAGCCCCACCCATGGGCCTGCGAGTTGGCCGCATGTGGTGACTATGTCGTTCCGCCGGAGGGGCCGGTACGAAATACGCATACATGATTGAGTGCTTCCTATGCCATGTCACTTATATTAATGTATTAGCTACACATTAATTGATCTATTTTTCCTTGTTGCTTCATACCAGTTTACAAGTACATACATACATACAAAGGTTTTTAAGGATGATTCGTGCACACATACTAAACACATGAACTCGCTCAACTTTTGTTAATGATTTCAAACTACATGTATTTCAGGGAATTAGTAAGTGGATCTGGTGGGCGTTGGAAGTTTTATGCTGCGATAAGGAATAAAGATGTCATCCATGGTCTTTGGGTTTGGTCAGTGTGTCTTATTCCTGGACGAGACATGTTTTCCAAACCTTAGTTACATCTATTATCTTTGACGAGTCCTTAGTGAACTCATAAACAGTTTGTATGGTTTGTAAAACTTGAATTTGAAGTCTACGTTTTAAACAATGTTGTTATGTTTTAAACCCATTTAATGGATGACAAATCTATGGTTTTATCATATAGTTGTTGTTATGATTGAATGCAATGGTATTAAGAAAGTCACACCATAACCACGCTTCCGCAAAAGTCAGGGTGTGACAGCTTGGTATCAGAGCTTCGATTGTAGCGAACTAGGACTCATTCTCGAGTCTAGACTACACTCATTAGGGCTCTCACAAAACGTTTTTACAAACATGTTATCATTGCATACACGAAACGCCCAGATCCAGGAAACAAACATTTTTACAAACAAAAGACACGAAACACATTTCAAAGTTTATGCTTATGATTCAGTCTGAGAGACTGGGAAGTGTAGTCCGAGAGACTACGGAGTTTAGTCTGAGAGACTGGGAAGTGTAGTCTGAGAGACTACGGAGTTTAGTCTGAGAGACTGGGAAGTTTAGTCTGAGAGACTCGGAAGGATAGAAAGTTTCATGAAGAATAATGTGAATACACGATTACATGATGAATTGTCCTTGTTTACAATATATTAAGTGTTAGTGATTGCTATGAACATACATGCTACGATTATTATGTATCGGCACACATGTCACCTTCTTCCGAGAGTGAGGAATCAGACATTGACGACCCTACGGCCACCGCCACAGATAATGAGATTGTACCTACGCCGGAGATATTTGCGTTAGACACTGAGAATGATCCTGATATGATGACCGAGGACGAGGACGACTTCCAACCGTCCGCGCTGCCAGATTTTGGTGATGATTTACCCTTGCTGATGGTTTCCCCGACAAGGATCTTTTTGCCATCCTTGTTTCAGTCCATGACCACCTCATCACTGGTCATCCCGATGGTGAGCACACCATGGCTCCGATCCTCGATGATGCGCCTTCTGTGGACATTCCTTCCAAAGATTGGCTGCTCGACAAGTGGTTGATGTTGACGTTGATTTGTTTATTGATGGTCCTCCTGTTGACGCCCCGGGTGATGGAGAGATAGCTGAGAATGTTATTGCTATTCTACCTCCTGAGATTCCAGCCATTGAAGTATCCTCTGCTCCCATTTTGCACTCGATTTCAGACTCCTTTGAGTCTGTGATATCTACAGCCTTACAAACGGCCGGATTGCAACTTTCTACTATTGACTCAGACGACGACACCGCTATGACTACTGCACTATCACCTGCTCGAGATCCCACACCTTCACACGACCCAGAGCCTGCTCCTGAGTCAGCTCCTGTTCCTCTTGGGTCAGCTTGATGTTGCACCTGCTAATCCTAAGCCCTTGCTTAATCATGACCCTATTTCTTTCGGTTTATGTCGCAACCCCCGATCCCTGATTCCCGGGAACGGGCGGACGCGAGCCCAGAGTTTGGTGGTATCAGGTTATTTAATCTTGCAGCGGAATTTACATCAGGACCGTAGTTAGGAAATGTTTATCAGAGTAAAACCACCATATTTGATATTAGTAATCACATGGGCAAAACCCAAGTTTCTTATTACAATACATTTATAGGGACAAACCCCATTTTATTGAATTTAAAACATCGTTTATTAGGTAACTTTTATAGCCACATTTTTTCCAAGCCTTCAGTGCTCTCCAGCTGGCTTTCATTAATTGGCTGTTCACATTGCGTTACCTGTAACGCGTTTTAAAAACATTTGTCAGTCGGAAATACTGGTGAGTGAATCCCAGTTTAATCAAGAAATATTTTATCAATTAAAACAGTATTGAGAGCGATCACATTGTTTATTTCTAAACAATTACTCATTCACTATTTGCCACTCGACCGGATCTATGGCTATGGTCAAATTACCCATTGGCTAACTCGTCGTCCAATGGTAATGTACTGTCATTCCTGACTTACTACTACTCGTAGTAATAAATTTTGTATACAAAACCCCATAATACCGGCAGTAATTGAAGAACTACAAAGACTCAATCACCGCTTAATCATATTGTAAAACATTAAGGTTTTGTAAAACATTCCAAAAAGGTTAACAAAAAGAGGATAAACTCACATTGCTATCTTAGACTTCGCGTAAGGGTTTCCTGGATATAATCTATAAGTTATACAAATGTGCATAGGTTAGTACCATAACCCTTTGAAAATATTAATGATACCCTCCCCGAGACGGCATTCCAACAACTACGTCGGGCAGAACCACGACAGTTGTTACGGAACCCTAAATCAATCGGGCAGCGTAACTGTTATAAAACTGGGGTTATAATACTTACAACGGAGCAGAACCTCGCTAATTAGGGGTATAATTCCCAAATATTATGCCTAATACTTCAGAATTCGAGATTGAGAATTGAGAATGAGCGACGGAAAACGAAAACTGATGCATTCTATTTATAGTTGTTGATTCTAGTCCTGTCGCGGCCCACGTAAAACACAGACAAGGGTTACGCGGCCCGCATCAACCCTGGTCAACACTATAGCTTAGCTGATTCGATGTGTAGGTCCGCCACGATGTCGACACGTGTCAACTCAGGATGTCTCCGCGTTTCATGATCTCTCGCGGCCCGCATTACTAACAAAGACTCTTATGTGCCCGCCTGAACTAAAGGATTCAACGATATCAGGTTTAACCCTGATACCGCCCGCGTAAACTAAGGATAAAGGATGTCGCGGCCCGCCTAATCTCCATTTTTCTTGTTTTTGATTTATTTTATATGTTATAACCTAATTTGGGCTCGGTTTTCACATACGGGGTGTAATATAAGACATATTGATACATTCTTAAATATATTTGAGTGTTAGAGATATTATAAGGGTGTCGGTTTTACCGAGGGTTGTTACATTCTCCCCACCTTGTTTTAGAGCTCTTCCTCGAGATCTACTGAAATAAATACGGATATTTCTTTTTCATTTTTGCTTCAAGCTCCCATGTGTACTCAGGTCCTCTTTTGGAGTCCCACTTCACTTTGACCAGAACTAGTCTCTTATATTTAAGATTTTTGACTTTCCTGTCTTCAATCTGTAGAGGCCTTTCTACAAACTTGAGTTGTTCATTTACCTCTATATCCTTAAGAGGTACTATCAGTGATTCATCAGCTAGACACTTTTTGAGATTTGATACATGAAACACGTCATGTATTCCTGCCATTTCCTCTGGCAGTTGTAGCTGATAAGCTACATGTCCTATTCTTTTAATAATCTTAAAAGGTCCAACATACCTGGGAATTAGCTTTCCCCGTTTGATGAATCTTACTACTCCTTTCCAAGGAGAGACTTTCAACAATACTTTATCTCCTACTTGAAATTCTAATGGTTTGCGTCGGTTATCGGCATACCTCTTTTGTCGATCACGTGCGACTTTCAGTCGTTCTTTGACTTGAATGATTTTGTCGATTGTTTCCTGCACTATCTCAGGTCCAGATAGTTGCTTTTCTCCAATTTCTGCCCAACAGACTGGGGTTCGACACTTTCGTCCATAAAGTGCTTCGAATGGTGCAGCATTGATACTTGTGTGATAACTATTATTATAAGAAAATTCTATTAAAGGTAAGTGATCGTCCCAATTACCTCCGAAATCGATTACACAAGCTCTAAGCATGTCCTCCATTGTCTGAATTGTCCGTTCACTTTGTCCATCCGTTTGTGGATGATAAGCCGTACTTAACTTTAATTTGGTTCCCATTGCCTTTTGGAAACTTGACAAAAAATGAGATGTAAATCGATTATCCCTATCAGAAACAATTGATAAAGGAATACCATGTAAAGAAACAATTTCATTTACATACAACTTAGATAATTGTTCCATACTAATTGTTTCCTTCATTGGTAGGAAATGAGCTGACTTGGTTAGTCTATCTACAATCACCCAGATTGTATCATTTCCTTTTTTTGTTTTGGGTAATTTAGTAACAAAATCCATTGTTATAAATTCCCATTTCCAAACTGGCATTTCTAATTGTTGTAACAAACCTGAGGGTTTCTGGTGTTCAGCTTTGACTTGTAAACAAGTTAAACATTTAGAAACATAGGTTGCTATGTCCTTTTTCATTCCTATCCACCAGAAATTTTTCCTTAAATCCTGGTACATTTTATCACTTCCTGGATGCATCGTATATTTAGACTTATGGGCCTCTTCTAGTATACGATGACGTAGATTTCCTAATTTAGGTATCCACATTCTATTTTTATGGAATCTCCAAATTCCATCTATTCCTTGTTCCAATTCTTTTAGCATACCTTTTAATTTTTTAGAATCATTCTTGATTACTGATTCTTGTGCTTCTCTTATCTGATCATTTAAATCTAATTGCAGATTTAATTTAAGAGAACGTACCCTTTTTGATTTTTCATGATACTTTCGGCTTAAAGCATCTGCCACTACATTGGCTTTTCCTTCATGATACTGGATATCACAATCATAGTCACTAAGCATCTCCATCCAGCGTCTTTGTCTCATATTCAATTCCTTTTGCTTGAAGATATACCTTAAACTCTTATGATCAGTGAAAATGGTAAACTTATTACCATAAAGGTAATGTCTCCAAATCTTAAGAGCAAAAATTATAGCTCCTAATTCTAAATCATGAGTTGAATAATTCTCTTCCTGATTCTTAAGTTGTCTAGATGCGTAAGCTATAACCTTTTGGCGTTGCATCAACACACATCCATAACCTAATTTAGATGCATCACAATAGACTACGAAGTCTTCAGTTCCTTCTGGTAACACTAGTATGGGTGTATGGGTTAATCTTTGCTTAAGACTTCTAAATGCTTCTTCCTGTTTTAATCCCCATTCAAACTTAACAGATTTACAGGTTAGCTTAGTTAAGGGAATGGCTATTCTAGAGAAATCCTTAATAAATCTTCTATAATAACCGGCCAATCCTAAGAAACTTCTAACCTCGGTTGGTGACTCATGGGTTTTCCATTTAGTAATCGCCTCGATCTTTGTTGGATCTACATGAATTCCTTCATGATTAACTAAATGTCCAAGGAATTGTACCTGTTCTAACCAAAATTTGCACTTAGAGAAGTTAGCATAAATCTTTTCCTTTCTTAATAAACTTAAAAGTGCGTGCAAATGCTTTGCATGATCTTCTTTATTCTTAGAATAAATTAGAATATCATCTATGAAAACAATTATGAATTTATCCAAATATGGCTTACATATTCGGTTCATCATATCCATAAATGCAGCTGGGGCATTGGTTAAACCAAATGGCATGACAATAAATTCATAATGGCCATACCTCGTTCTAAATGCGGTTTTAGGAATGTCCTCTTCCTGTACTTTTAATTGATGATATCCTGACCTTAAATCGATTTTAGAGAAAAATCGAGCTCTTTGCAGTTGATCAAACGGATCATCGATTCTCGGTAATGGGTACCGATTCTTAATCGTGACTTTGTTCAGTTCACGGTAGTCAATACACATATGCATTGATCCGTCCTTCTTTTTAACAAACAGTATCGGTGCTCCCCATGGCGACGAACTTGGTTGTATGAATCCTTTCTCTAACAATTCATCTAATTGTTTCTTCAATTGTGCCAACCGATAAGGTGCTTTGGCAATCGGTGATGTTCCTGTTATTAAATGGATTCCGAATTCAACTTCTCTGTCTGGAAGTTGCCCTGGCAATTCTTCTGGAAATACATCTGGAAACTGCGATACTACTGGTATATCTTTTAAATCCTTTCCTTTAGTGTTAGTGATTGTAGAAATCAAATTCACTATAGAACCTTTTCTTATAGAACTTGCAGTTTTCATCACAGAAATGAATTTAGTGGATCTAGAGATTTTATCTCCTTTAATTGTGATCGTTTTTCCTTTTGGTGAATTTACTTGAATTGCATTCTTGTGGTAGTTTAGTTAATGACTGATTTAAAATTTTGCAAAACGATGTATTAATAAAACTTTGGTTTGAACCAGAGTCAAATAATACTTTAGCAAAAACATCATTAACTAAAAACGTACCAGCTATGACAACTGGAATCATTTTGGCTTCTTCTGCAGTCAGAACAAATGCTCTAGCATTTTTAGTATTCTTGTTGTCTGGAGTTGGAGCTAATTTTGGACAATTTAGCTTGATATGACCTTGTTCTCCGCAATTGTAACATACCTTGTTGTTAGCTTTCTTCCTGCAGTTTTCTTCCTTGTGTCCAGATATTTTGCAAAAGTTACAATATATGGAGCATCTTCCGGAATGCTTTCTTTTGCAATACCTACAGTAGGGTGCAGAGGTAGAACCTATATTTTTCCCACGGTTAGAATTTCCAGAACGAAATTCTTGGGTCAACTTCTGGGTTAGGTTCCTCCGTTGATCCTCTTCTCGGGTACGGACTAACTCATCAGTCAAGGTATTGGCTAGTTCTACAGCTTCTTCTATGGTTTGAGGTCTAGCTGCCTTGACTACATGTCTTATCTCTCCAATTAATCCCCAAATATAACGGGAGATTAACACTGGTTCTGGTGAAGCAAGAGTTGGCACTATTCTGGCATATTCGAAGAATATCTTAGTGTACCCCTTGCTATCCACACCAGTCATTTTAAGGTTTAGGAATTTGTTTGCTATCTGTTCTTTTTCATTAGGTGGACAGAATTTCCTTTCTACCTTGTTCTTAAATTCTTCCCATTCCATATTATAGGTTCTATCACTTCCTTTTGATTGAAGGATAATGTTCCACCATTCTAGTGCTGCATTCTTAAACAAATTAGAAGCAAACAGTATTTTGTCTTCTTCAGCACACTTACTTATCCTTAAGACTGCCTCAGTCTTTTCTATCCAGCGTAGGGTTGCAATGGCCCCTTCGTTGCCCGAGAATTCCATTGGTTTACATGACCAGAATTCCTTATAAGAACAACCATAAGGCATGGTTCTTCTTCTTTTGGGAATGGGCATTTGAATTACAGGTCCATTGTTCACGCTGTTTTCTGGTTCACTTGGCCGCTTACTGCTATGCTTACTTTTATTATCAGCATCCTTAACAGTTTGAAGAATAAATGGCATTGCATCTATAATTCCCTGTGCTACTATGTGTTGGATAGCACTATTATCCACTTGGTTTCCATTGTTATTGTTATTGATGCTTGGATTCTCATTAGCCATGTTAATGTTACTCTGGTTATCATTATTCAGATTTCCTTGATTTCCTTCGTTGGCCATCTGAATTTTAAAAAATTACCCCATATTAATATCACAAATAATATCTTAAGATAGTTAATCATTTGACACGCATTCTAGCAAAAAAAAGTCGATCATTGCGACTTGTACTCTATTTTCATATACTATGCGTCTATTACACACTAGTACAGAAATAAGGACTACAATACCAATAGAAAGAAAATTATACTAATAGTAATATGCATCTGTACACACATATTTTATTTTATTTTTATTATATTATATTATTATTACTACTACCATCTCCTGCCATCACATCAAGGATACGAATTTATCCAAAAATCCATATTGCGCTCATCGTATTTCCATACGAGACTCTCTCCCACCTGACGCATTCTCTCACTGTTTTCTAAAATTTCCTCCCCAAAAGTCCTAAGTTCTTGAACGTTTTCTGCACTCATTGGGGGTGCAGGTTCTCGGACTGGGTTTGGAATCTGGGGTGCGGGTTCCTGATATGAGGGTGACAGTTCCTGAAATTGGTAAGGATCCTCTAAGATCTCCCTAATGTAGTTATCATGGTAATAGGGATCTAAAGGGTCCATACCTGGGTAGGCTTCTATGTTCTGTATGGGTGGGTATTCCTGGATAGGGTAACGTTGCACAAAATCTCTATTGTCGTCCCACCAGGGGTCGTAATTCGGGTCTAGGGGGTTTGGTGCAGGTACCCTAGGAATTTCTTCTGGGTTAAAGTCATGCATCTCCACTTGGTTTTCCTGGTTTTCTATCTCCATGGGTTGATCTGGGTTTTGTGGTTGTGGGGCTACTAGTTGTTCCAGACTTGGGTCAGCAGCAGTTGTAGCTAGGATATGGAAATTAGCTAGGCTTCTATTAAGCAGATCCTGTGTATGGGTATCGGTTCTACGTTTAGCAGCTGCTAAAACTCTTTGATGTTGCAATTTTCGCATTCTCTTCCTACGAGCAAAAGCTTCTTTACTGAACCATCCTCGTTTCTTATTAGGAAATGGCTCTTCAGATTGAGCTCTAAAGGCAAATATTCCTTCCTCCTGATCAGCAGAATACCCCGAAAGGGCAAGCTGTGATGATGTACCTTCACTCCTAGGTGAATCAGATAACTGACGATTCATGTCTGAGGGTCCTTGATCACTCATACTGTAAACTAACAAATAGTCAAATAACACATAACAAATAAATACAGTTATGCACATATTTCCATAATTTATTTCCTAACACAAAATATAGAATTTAAGTGTCAGCAGAACACTTCTTTTGCTCAGACTAGTGGCTAGGCTCTGATACCACCTTCTATCGCAACCCCCGATCCCTGATTCCCGGGAACGGGCGGACGCGAGCCCAGAGTTTGGTGGTATCAGGTTATTTAATCTTGCAGCGGAATTTACATCAGGACCGTAGTTAGGAAATGTTTATCAGAGTAAAACCACCATATTTGATATTAGTAATCACATGGGCAAAACCCAAGTTTCTTATTACAATACATTTATAGGGACAAACCCCATTTTATTGAATTTAAAACATCGTTTATTAGGTAACTTTTATAGCCACATTTTTCCCAAGCCTTCAGTGCTCTCCAGCTGGCTTTCATTAATTGGTTGTTCACATTGTGTTACCTGTAACGCGTTTTAAAAACATTTGTCAGTCGGAAATACTGGTGAGTGAATCCCAGTTTAATCAAGAAATATTTTATCAATTAAAACAGTATTGAGAGCGATCATATTGTTTATTTCTACACAATTACTCATTCAGTATTTGCCACTCGACCGTATCTATGGCTATGGTCAAATTACCCATTGGCTAACTCGTCGTCCAATGGTAATGTACTGTCATTCCTGACTTACTACTACTCGTAGTAATAAATTTTGTATACAAAACCCCATAATACCGGCAGTAATTGAAGAACTACAAAGACTCAATCACCGCTTAATCATATTGTAAAACATTAAGGTTTTGTAAAACATTCCAAAAAGGTTAACAAAAAGAGGATAAACTCACATTGCTATCTTAGACTTCGCGTAAGGGTTTCCTGGATATAATCTATAAGTTATACAAATGTGCATAGGTTAGTACCATAACCCTTTGAAAATATTAATGATACCCTCCCCGAGACGGCATTCCAACAACTACGTCGGGAAGAACCACGACAGTTGTTACGGAACCCTAAATCAATCGGGCAGCGTAACTGTTATAAAAATGGGGTTATAATACTTACAACGGAGCAGAACCTCGCTAATTAGGGGTATAATACCCAAATATTATGCCTAATACTTCAGAATTCGAGATTGAGAATTGAGAATGAGCGACGGAAAACGAAAACTGATGCATTCTATTTATAGTTGCTGATTCTAGTCCTGTCGCGGCCCGCGTAAAACACAGACAAGGGTTACGCGGCCCGCATCAACCCTGGTCAACACTATAGCTTAGCTGATTCGATGTGTAGGTCCGCCACGATGTCGACACGTGTCAACTCAGGATGTCTCCGCGTTTCATGATCTCTCACGGCCCGCATTACTAACAAAAACTCTTACGTGCCCGCCTGAACTAAAGGATTCAACGATATCAGGTTTAACCCTGATACCGCCCGCGTAAACTAAGGATAAAGGATGTCGCGGCCCGCCTAATCTCCATTTTTCTTGTTTTTGATTTATTTTATATGTTATAACCTAATTTGGGCTCGGTTTTCACATACGGGGTGTAATATAAGACATATTGATACATTCTTAAATATATTAGAGTGTTAGAGATATTATAAGGGTGTCGATTTTACCGAGGGTTGTTACAGTTTACCAGACATTGCACCCCTTATACCGGACCCAGTACCTGCACCTGATGGTCTTCTCTTTTGCTGAGATATTTGTTCCTGCACCCGCACCCACTGATGTTGCCTCCTGTGGAGTCCGACGTCCATTGCGCCGACATACCTATCGCTTTCTTTCAGGACATACCCGCACCCCGGGAAGGTACCTTTGGCCAGCACCTGCGTGACGTGTCACACCCTGATATTTCCACGTATTACCGGTGGGGAGTATCGTGACGTAGTTGATATCATCATAGTCAAACAACACAATTTATAAATGCACAGCGGAAGCAAAAGATAGATTTATTTCAACCAACCAAATTGTAATATTAAGTATCACAAAACAGTTGAAACAGATCCACAGGCGGATCAAAATAAAAAGGAAAACTGTTCAACAGACTTTGACATCTAGAGCTTGCGAGACTTGATTATTGATGCCTGGAGTAGCCAGCCTATTACGTGTAGTACCTGCACTTAGCCTTTTTGAAAAATACGTCAGTTTACACTGGTAAATACAACTTAACTGACTCATTTTGAAAAGAGTTTGAAAATTGATTTGAATGCACTTCGGCAAAAATATTTTTTATAACTTGGGACAATTATTTAAAAATAATCTTGTATACAGTTTTACTTATTTGTCGTCCATTAGGGCCGGTTTGTAGGGCCGGTCTAGATTAACTGACACGCCACATGTATAATGCCCACAAGGATTATTTCCTTTAAGTGGATTACCAGTTTTTAGATAATGCATCTGTCAGGTGTACGCCTACACCCCGTGCTTAGGTCGTGGCCATTTCTTTGAATGATGCCAAGGATATCCGGGACATGGTCATTTAACCCCCAAAGGCCATACACCAAATAATACATATTAAACGGGTCATGCAAATACATTAATCACAATCCGATTTAAATGACTACACACCCGACCAAGCGGTACTTTTATAGTACCGTATCCCAATCCCGTATAGGGAAAATAAGTTAAGAGTATTTACCTGAGCAAAGTATAAATCAAATACAGCAAGTGCACGTAGCTTTTACTGGGCTCCTAATCTGGAACGGGGGTTTTTAATAACCTATTAGAATTATAACGGGTCTTTAATTAATCTTAGACTTAGACCGGTTAGTTTTCAAAAGGAATATACGGTTCAAACGCATGATAAGGCGAAGACCGGTTTAGAATGTCGTTTTGACCCGACAAGCTTGTATGCTTGTTTAATATGGGTAATTTAAATACATTCTGGATTTTGAGACATAAACGATATGGTTTGACCCGTTTCGGCTAATATATACAAACTAGTTACATAAGCCGATCCGAGTGCGAAAAAGTGCGTAACGAGTAACCAAAAGAGTCATATGCAAGTTTCCTAAGTTAATATGCCTTTTATATGTTGTGACATCAGTAAGACATCTTCTATTATGCCCCACATGAATTTAAACTCAAATTATGCCCCGTAAGGGCATTTTGGTCATTTAAAAGGTTATAAAGGAGTTAAAATATAATTCTGAGTTTCGGGTCTGATGTAATCATTAAAATACTTAATTTACTAAGTTATATCAGTAGGGTATAACCTATATGTGAAATTTATCATTTCTAACCACACTATGCACCGAAAGGGCATTTTGGTAATTTCACCTAAGGTTTAAAGGTCAAATCTGGAATTTGACTTCAAAAACTTTTACTTACTGCTAAAGTATAGAAATTTACTTAAAACATCAGTAGGTATCAAGTCTTGTATATCTAAAATGGTTTTAATACATACTATGCGCTTAAAATGCTTAAAAAGGCGATTTTGAGCTATTTCCAGGTTCTTAAAGGAAAGCTGATATTTTTATTATTCCAGAAGGCTTAAAATATTCTATTTATCATATTAGATCAGTAGAAAAAGGTTTGGTATCAAAAGGTTTGGTAAAACTCATTTTATAGCTTAAAAGGGTAAAACCGACAACTTCCGGATCAAGCTTAGAGCTCTAGGTTATGTTTAGCCTAAAAATAAATAAAAATCCCCAAAAATTCCAAAATATTATTTTACATCAGTGGGCATAAGGTTTGGTAACAAAAATCGGGTTTAGATAGGCTATATGCTAATTACGCCATTTAATTGCTAAAAAGCTTTCTAATTACGCTATTGAGCGTAACTCTTAATCTAGACCTCAAACTGATGTCAAATTTTAGGTACAAGCTTATAAATCAGTAACTAAGTTTTCTACTCTTTTACATTTTCAAAATTCATGTTTTAAGGTCATATGGGCATAATAGTCAACATTTAGGCATTTAACGGAAATATGCATATGAATTGGATAACTAATGAACCAAGTCGTATAATCACAGAGGGTTATACTTATATGAAACCTGGTCCTAAATAAGCTCTAAGGCATTTCTAAAATATGCTTAAACGGGTCAGAACTAAAAGTCAAAGCAAAAGTCAAATTTTGCGACTTTCGGTTCCGAACCGGGTCTCTATAGAAAATTGTCGGGTTGAACATGTTTAGACATGTTCTTACATTAATTACCAAGTTATATTAATGATAAAACAGGTTACATGGTGATGTGTGTAAAATGCAACATATAAATTACATCAAATAAGGCATAAAACTAACCCTTTTTAAGTACTAATATTGGAAAAAGAGTGTTTTTGTCTTCCTTTTGTATTTTTAGGATTAAATGAGCTCAAAAACGCAAAAGAAGCAAAAAGACAGCTAAATCCAACATAAATACAAGAAAATGAACATTAGTGGACTGCCCGACCCCTCAACGGCACCTTCCAAAGCAAAAAGGAGAAGACAGAAGCCTGAACACGCCCCGTGCTCAGCCAGCACGGGCCGTGCCCAAGAAGCAGCAGAAAAGACAAATCCATAGAAGCTTCTATTGCCCACCACGGGCCGTGCTCAGCGGACACGGGGCCGTGTCGAAAGTACAGCAGGCGCATTTATTGTAATTGCGAATTACAATTAATGAGGAGAGAGGATGTCAGACAGGCACGGGGCCGTGCCCAGTGGACACGGGCCGTGCCCAGCTCTCTGTTCAGCCTATAAATAGGAGTGCTTGGATTCATTTCATCTCATTCCTTGGCACTCCACCTCTCTCACACTTCATCCACCACCCACCACCATCACAACACCATCATCCGCCACCATCATCCATTGTCCATCGTAGAGTGTGTGTGAGTCGTCTCGGGATCCAAGATTGATCGTAAGAGTTCTTGACAATCAAGGCCATGTTTGCCTAAGTCTCTTACATCACTTGGTGAAGACAAAGTGTCTAGTATAATACTTTTTATTTCTCATCTTTTGCACTTTTTATTTGGTTTTGTATTAATGACTTTAATAACTAGTTACTTATGTTGAAGGTGATCTTTCCTTATCGTTTGTCCGTGGTGTCTTGGCATTATTTTACTGTCTATATAAAATAAAGGATTTTCACCATTCATATCTCCACGGTCTATATGGAGGTATGTTGGCTACCTGGTAGGGGGTTAAGGGAACGGTTTGGTAAAGGTCTTGCCATTGTTCAGCGTTTAGAGGTCCTGCAATGGACCTGGGTCAAATTTAGTAGGACCTCCTTCAATACTTCACGGTATTGGATGGCGGGGGTCCAAACTCTTTGATCCCCTCATAAGTTAACTACTATTAATACTATAACCCGGCTATTTAGGACTGTATCCCTGCTGACTCAGACTACTTAGCCGAGGGTAACGTCACCGCCAAAAGCGGGGCCTACCACAATACTGCATTAATAACTTAATTCATTATCTTCCAATAATCCACCCTTTTAGGATTGTATCCCTGCTGACTCAAACTACTGGGGTGAGGGTAACGTCACCTTCAAAAGAGGGGCCTACTACAATAACTAAGATAATCTCTTAATTATGTGCAAAAGTGCGGAAATAATCAAAGGTTATACTAGATACGAGTCGGAACCAAGTGATTCATCTTGTCTATCTGTTTTTATTTTTATTTTTATTTTCAGCATTTTAGTTAGTTTTATTTTTCTTAGTTTAAAACATTTTTCTAAACTTTTATTTTGGTTAGACGTTGAGGATAAACCGGTATTAAAAGCTCTTGTGTCCTTGGACGACCTCGGTATCTTACCAACGCTATACTACACTCAACGATGGGTGCACTTGCCCATATGTGTGTTTAGTGTTAGTGAAATATCGTGTTTTATAAATTTAAAACTTGGCTAAAATAAGTGTTAAAAAGGGCTTAAAATATACACCTAAAATAAGTAACACTTCGCACGCATCAAGTTTTTGGCGCCGTTGCCGGGGACACAAGGATTTTAAGAAAGTTAGGAATCAACGGCCTAATCATTTTTTATTTTTCTTTTTAATTTTTTTTAGGATTTTCTTAGTTTTTCAGCTTCTGCAGAGCTCAGCACGGGCCGTGCCCGGTCAGACACGGGCCGTGCCCAGCAATCATCACTGGCAGTTTTTATTTTCTGAGTTACAGAGAGCTGAACACGGGGCCGTGTCGGTGCAACACGGGGTCGTGTCCAACTCCCAGTAACTGGGAATCCAGAAAACAATTACTGTATCTCTGACCACGGGCCGTGTTCACTGAGCACGGGGCCGTGGCGAACTTTCTGACCAACGTTCTTTTCTGTTTTTATTGCAGGACTTGGAACCCAGGTGCCACATTTGACCCTCCTACGTAGTGCATGAGCTCCAGTTCTAGTAGAGACATAAAAGAACCCTTAGAAGAACCCGAATGCTTTCTCAAAAAAAGACTTAAAGCTAAAAATCAAGAGAAAGCTTCGGGGGACCAAATTCCAATGGCGGACCAACGTACCCTCATGGATTACCTACGGCCTACCGTAGGCAATCTCGGCGCCGCTATCAATGCACCAAATGTCGAGGCCAACAACTTCGAACTTCGGCCGCATCTGATACAGATGCTCCAAAACTCCGCAACCTTCCACGGGCTTGCGGACGAGGATCCCCATCTACATATTACTAACTTCTTAGAAATATGTGATACTTTTCGGATCAATGGAGCATCAAATGACGCCATCCGCCTTCGAATGTTTCCGTTTTCACTAAAAGACCGAGCTAAGGCTTGGCTTAACACCCTCCCAGTTGGATCGGTAAACACTTGGGATGAACTTGCCCAAAAGTTTCTATATAAGTATTTCCCTCCTGCTAAAACGGCTAAATTAATGACTGAAATTAATACATACTCACAAGAGGATGGGTAATCCTTATATGAAACTTGGGAAAGGTTCAAGGAGCTTCTAAGAAAGTGTCCTCATCACGGTCTAGCAGTGTGGCAACAAGTATCCACTTTCTACAATGGGTTGTTGCCACACATAAGACAAACACTTGATTCAAGCTCCGGGGGACTCTTAGGTAATCGTCGCCCAAATGAAATATATAACCAAATTGAGGAAATTGCTCAAACCAATTTTCAATGGCACACTCCCCGAGGTAATAAATCTATTGCCCCGGGCGCCCATAAGGTTGATGAAAGCACTTCTTTACAAGCCCAAATCGAGGCCCTCTCTTCAAAAATCAAAAGGCTAGAAATGACAAAAACGGCCTCGGTTATGGCTTGTGAAGGGTGTGGTGGGTCACATGAAAATTGGAGTTGTATGAAAGAATTAGATGAACAAACTGAAACGGTAAACTACATGGATAATAGACCTAGGCCGTCGGGTCCTCCAACGGGTACCTACAACCAAGGATGGCGTAACCACCCAAATCTTGGTTGGAGAGATCCCGGCAATAGTAGTAACCAACAAAACCAACAAACTAATTTTCAACAACCACAAAATTTCTCTCAACAACAAGGTGGAAGAGAAAGGCTTGAAGATACTGTATCTCGCCTCATCTCTGACACTGAAAAGAAAAACTCGGATCGATTTCAACAATTGGAATCGAATTTTAGAAATCAACAAGCTAGCATTCAAAACGTTGAAAAACAATTAAATCAACTAGCTCAAAATTTCTCCGAGAGACCACAAGGCGCGTTACCTAGTAATACCGAAACCAACCCAAAGGCACAAGTACATCTCATCACATTAAGAAATCGAACCGTGGGTACCGAGGATGCTCCATTGCCACCAAATGAAAGAAGCCATTCTAGCCAGCCTGTGACTCTTTCTGCGCCAGAAAAAGCTTCTCTACCAACTCAAGAGCCCACCAAGACTCCTCCAATTCCGTACCCCGGTAGGTTAAATCGACAAAAGACCGACGAGCAATTCGCTAAATTTGAAAATTTACTAAAACAATTGCATGTTAATATTCCTTTTATTGATGTCCTAACCCAAATGCCTAAATACACAAAATTTATGAGGGACTTCCTCACAAACAAAAGGAAAATTGAATCATTGCAATTAGTTAACTTAGGCGAAGAATGCTCAGCTCTAGTACTCAACAAACTTCCACAAAAGAAAATAGACCCCGGGAGCTTCACAATCCCTTGTTCGATTGGGAAGTCCCCCATCCGAAATGCTTTAGCCGATCTTGGGGCTAGCATCAACCTCATGCCCACCTCAATGTTCAAGCGACTCGGCCTAGGAACAACAAGCCCTACAAAGATGAGCATACAACTCGCTGACAGATCCGTCAAATTTCCACAAGGTGTTGCTGAGAATTTGTTGGTAAAAGTTGACAACTTCGTGTTCCCAACCGATTTTGTCATCCTAGACATGGAAGAAGACACCGATGTCCCTCTCATCCTCGGGAGGCCATTTCTAGCCACCGCCCAAGCGGTGGTAGACATGAATGACGGAACTCTAACATTGAAGTTTGGGGATGAGGAAGTGAAATTTGAATGTGGAAGGCGAGTAGAGGAAGAAGATCCGGTCAACTACATGAAGGTCATAGACTCAAGCTTGGATGACGCTCTCCGACGGTGTAACATGGGATGCAACACATCCCACTTGGGTAACATATGACCAGGCTTTGGGTCTAGCCAAGGACCCTTATAAACGTGGCGCACCATGGAGGCATTCCACGGAACTATCCTTAGTTTAATTTAGATTAGTTTTTATGTTTTCTAGTTAGTTTTAATTTTCAGGAATAAAACACACTCATGGTGGTAAAGGATGAAAAGGGGAACGAGAAAAATGAACCCAGGCACAAAGAACGAGGCAACCCGACAATTTTCTCCATTCCAGAAGGTTCAACACGGGCCGTGTCCACCCAACACGGCCCCGTGCTGAACCACCTGCAGAAAAACGCCCAGTACAGGTACCTGGGCACGGGCCGTGTTCAACCAACACGCCCCCGTGTCCAGCCTTCTGTTTCTCTTATTTCAATTTTGTTACTGGCACTTGAACACGGGGCCGTGCCCGGATTACACGGGGCCGTGTTCAGTGCCCAGTAACACAGATTTTTGCTTTTTAAACACTATTTTACACATCTAATCAACCTAAAAATTTATTTTTGGGACACATTGAGGACAATGTGTAATTTAAGTGTGGGGGGGATGCTAAAACCTTGAATTTTGCAAGTCCTAAATACAAGCCTTACACAAAACTCTATTGGAACCGCTAATCACCCCAAATTTTTTTCAAAAATTTCATTTTTTTTACTTGTCTAAGTTTAACTCGGGAAATTCAAGTTCTCAAAAAGGTTATATTTTTACAAATTTACAACCGATAGCGTAGTGATAAAAAGAACCAACATAAGAAAATTATGAAAAGGCATAACAAACTTATTTAAAATTTGATTATATATACTTGATCACATAAAAACCCATTCCCACAAAAGTGAGTTTTGAGCCTTTATTGAGCACACAATTACATATCATTTGACTAAATGCTCATTTTTCGTTTCTTGTGTGAATAGCCGCTTGGTTCTTACAACTCTAGAACTTGCCATGACAATGCATTCCCAGTCCTTATCAACTTAAACCCGAGTAAGTAAATGATGGAGGCATTAGGACTAACCCTTTTTATTTCTACACCATTATTTTTCTTTTTCTTTTACCACCTACCCAAAAATCCCCCTAGTTAGCCCCTTTGAGCCTAAACCTTTTCGTTTCATCACCCAAACAAAAACCCTTTTTACCCACCAAAACCTTTTTCTTTTTAACCCTTTATTTTAGTAACAAGTGCGGTTCTTCGTAAAAAAAAAAAAAAAAAAAAAAAAAAAAGTATGACAATGATGAAGCAAAAAAAAATAAATAAATAAAAAAAAAAAATAAAAAAAAAAAATAAACAAACAAGTTAATCAAAAATAACTTAGTTTGAATAAAAGCTTCATCAAAATAAAAAGTTGCAAAAATACGAAAACCGACACTTGTTACGCTTTTAGCCCTTTTCTACTAACCACTAACCCAACCACCTACCTTTAACCCTAGCCTAACCCTTAACCCACAAAGTCCTCTTGATATCTACAAAGGTATAAAAGTTAAAAAGGATGAGGATTGATTTCTTGGCAAGCCTATAGTAGGAATAAGTTCCATGCCGCTCTCGAGTGATTCACTAAAAATACACCTTCGGCCGAGTGTGAGTGATTTCCCCGTGAGGTATGTGAACTTGTATATAAATAGAATTTTAAAAAGGCATGTTATGCCCAAATAAGTAATTCTTTTTATGAAAAGTTCTAAATAAATCATTACGAATAGGAATGTAAATAAATAAAAATAAAACCCCAAAAAGATCTTGGAAATCCCGACACTCTATGACAAGCCCAAAACCTTCTCTTCTACCTATTCCATTTGGGAGTGTAAGCCACATATTAAAGAGTTTTGCTTGAGGACAAGCAAAAGTTCAAGTGTGGGGGTATTTGATGTGTGTAAAATGCAACATATAAATTACATCAAATAAGGCATAAAACTAACCCTTTTTAAGTACTAATATTGGAAAAAGAGTGTTTTTGTCTTCCTTTTGTATTTTCAGGATTAAATGAGCTCAAAAACGCAAAAGAAGCAAAAAGACAGCTAAATCCAACATAAATACAAGAAAAGGAACATTAGTGGACTGCCATACCCCTCAACGGCACCTTCCAAAGCAAAAAGGAGAAGACAGAAGCCTGAACACGCCCCGTGCTCAGCCAGCACGGGCCGTGCCCAAGAAGCAGCAGAAAAGACAAATCCATAGAAGCTTCTATTGCCCACCACGGGCCGTGCTCAGCGGACACGGGGCCGTGTCGAAAGTACAGCAGGCGCATTTATTGTAATTGCGAATTACAATTAATGAGGAGAGAGGATGTCAGACAGGCACGGGGCCATGCCCAGCGGACACGGGCCGTGCCCAGCTCTCTGTTTAGCCTATAAATAGGAGTGCTTGGATTCATTTCATCTCATTCCTTGGCACTCCACCTCTCTCACACTTCATCCACCACCCACCACCATCACAACACCATCATCCGCCACCATCATCCATTGTCCATCGTAGAGTGTGTGTGAGTCGTCTCGGGATCCAAGATTGATCGTAAGAGTTCTTGACAATCAAGGCCATGTTTGCCTAAGTCTCTTACATCACTTGGTGAAGACAAAGTGTCTAGTATAATACTTTTTATTTCTCATCTTTTGCACTTTTTATTTGGTTTTGTATTAATGACTTTAATAACTAGTTACTTATGTTGAAGGTGATCTTTCCTTATCGTTTGTCCGTGGTGTCTTGGCATTATTTTACTGTCTATATAAAATAAAGGATTTTCACCATTCATATCTCCACGGTCTATATGGAGGTATGTTGGCTACCTGGTAGGGGGTTAAGGGAACGGTTTGGTAAAGGTCTTGCCATTGTTCAGCGTTTAGAGGTCCTGCAATGGACCTGGGTCAAATTTAGTAGGACCCCCTTCAATACTTCACGGTATTGGATGGCGGGGGTCCAAACTCTTTGATCCCCTCATAAGTTAACTACTATTAATACTATAACCCGGCTATTTAGGACTGTATCCCTGCTGACTCAGACTACTTAGCCGAGGGTAACGTCACCGCCAAAAGCGGGGCCTACCACAATACTGCATTAATAACTTAATTCATTATCTTCCAATAATCCACCCTTTTAGGATTGTATCCCTGCTGACTCAAACTACTGGGGTGAGGGTAACGTCACCTTCAAAAGAGGGGCCTACTACAATAACTAAGATAATCTCTTAATTATGTGCAAAAGTGCGGAAATAATCAAAGGTTATACTAGATACGAGTCGGAACCAAGTGATTCATCTTGTCTATCTGTTTTTATTTTTATTTTTATTTTCAGCATTTTAGTTAGTTTTATTTTTCTTAGTTTAAAACATTTTTCTAAACTTTTATTTTGGTTAGACGTTGAGGATAAACCGGTATTAAAAGCTCTTGTGTCCTTGGACGACCTCGGTATCTTACCAACGCTATACTACACTCAACGATGGGTGCACTTGCCCATATGTGTGTTTAGTGTTAGTGAAATATCGTGTTTTATAAATTTAAAACTTGGCTAAAATAAGTGTTAAAAAGGGCTTAAAATATACACCTAAAATAAGTAACACTTCGCACGCATCACATGGATCCTACATTGCTAATTATGTATTAATTTAAAATTAAGCATTCTGTTGACTTTTTAAAGTTAGCTTTAACCTGACAATTGACCTAGTTAGAGTGGGAATCAGAGAGTACCCTTTTAAGGGTTTATTACCCACATAATTACCTACTTATAGGTACTTTTAATTTGAAATTTGACTGGACAAATTAAGATTAATGACGAAGTCAAATCTTAATTAGGACGGTTTGACTTTACGCTAATTAACTAATCAAAACTGAGTTAAGAAAGGTTAAGGACACTTACAAAGGTCCTAAGCACGACTAGGGATCCTAAGAAAGCTTGTTGCTGATCAGGGGAGCTCCAGAAATGAAGTTGTGAACTTTGCAAATGAAGGAGCATCAATGTTGCAACTAAAAGGTCCCTTATATACGAGTTTTGATCACTTAGGATCATGCCATGGAGGTCTACAAGTGTTATGAGATCAGTACAAGTGCCCCTATGCCCTCAAAAACCATCAAACAAGCCCCTTGAATCGAAAAACCAACTTTAAAGTCGGTTAAACAGGCTGTACAGGCAGCTGTGCTTATTTTCAGCATCTGGGGGCCTTAGGCGGCCCACGTAAGAGTCCATAGGGACCTTACGCGCCCCGCGTGAATGTCCTGATCCGGTCAACAAGTTTGCAATATTGCAATTTTGGTCCCTGGTCCTTCCAAACTTGATTTTTACATGGTTTCTTGCACTATCAACCCCCAAACTTGACTTTTAAGGACCCCAAGTCATAAACCAACTTTGTTAAGTCCCCGGTTATTCATACGATCATCGAAAAGTCTTAAATTTCAATGTTGACACTTTTAACCCCTCGCATACGAATATTGTCATAACTTTCTCATACTTTATTGAAACCTTGTGAAATTTTTATCACACATTCTTGTGAGTATAATTAACCATTACAAAGCTTCGGGTTCACTAAAAGGTAACTCAGATGTATACTTTAACCATGTTGACACATTTAACCCCTGTAGTTTGTAATTCCTCACTTTCTTTCACAATTAGCTTTGTATGATCCATGATTTATTCGTTTTAGGGTATAAACATTGTGTAGGGCTATTGTGAATTATATTTATCCATTGTTGACACTTTGAATCCTTTTACACACGTAGATTCCTTGTTTGTCAACTTTAGTCCCTCTAAAGTAATCTTTTACACGTTTTAAGTCCATGACACGTGTCGATATAATATTGGACATGAATTTTCAAGGTGTTACATATGGTCTTTTCGTATCAGCAGCTTTTCCACAGATCCTTCAGGCTGTACTGTTCATTTCTTCACCACTGGACGAGCCATTTCGATGGTTCCTATCATGCCCTATGCTGATTTCAGACCCCTACCATCCCTCACATTATGGAAGCTACACACGGGATTAGTTGCTCCTGTTACTTCAGCTACCGTTTGAGGTTTTGAGTTATAGAGTTTTGGAGCTTGAGTTGACATTACGTCCTCCACCCTGTTAATGCCCGTATACTTTGATCCTCCACATTCATCACTATCTCCTTTTGCACTCTCACCTACTACAATTACACCTTCTTAGGTTTTGATGCTCGTTTCTTTACTATCAAGCAGCGGATCAGATACTTACTCCGCCGTATATTCAAGCTCGAGGAGAAAGTCACACAGGTTAGCAGTTTGCTTTTCTTCACTCCCCCACCTCAGACACCAGTATAGTTGGCTTTTGGTTTTATGCGGATTGCATTACTTTTGGGAAAAGACACTACAGATAAGCCGAGATTGCAGAGACTTTTGAAGATCACTTTTGACCCCGCGATTTTGGTACACTGATAGACTTATTGGACGAGGCTAGGGTGACCCTGTGTCCCTTTTGATGTAATGCACTTTGTAAACAATGTGATTGTGGTCAGTAAACAATCAAAGATCAGTCGCCATATCCTTATTAAGCATGTTGTTGATTTGCATGATTGTACTACAATTGTAATGCTATGTGCTTGCTTGTTATGTTCTCATTAAATATGTTCCTACCTACAAGTTTGTGCTATAAGGGTGATGTTATATGATTGCTTGTTATAACGACTGCGTGTATACATATATGTAATACACCTCCTTGGTCTTACTCGTTAAATAGGTGCTTATGAGCTTATGTCTTTAATGAGACCTAACCTATCCGATCTTCTTTTTAGAAGATGTCGATTCAAAGGAACACCGATACCAACAACCGTCTGCCGACGACAGAGGCGGAATTACAAGAGCGCATCTCACAGGCCATCGCACAGCACGAGGCCCTTTGCTCCGAGCGCAACGGAGATACCACAGGAAATAACCCACCCAACGGTAATGTTTAGTCACTTAAGACACATTACAAAAACTTTTGGACATTTCCAAGTGTGCTTTGCTAATGCCTCTCGTGGATGATGTTGCTTATATCGCAGGCTGCACCTACAAGCAGTTCTTGGGCTGCAAGCCCCTGGATTTTGATGGCAGTGGGGGTGCCTTAGCCTTCGTGCGCTGGGTTGAGAAGACGGATTCTGTTTTGCGTACAAGTAAATGCGCCCCAGAGCATCAGGTCACGTACATTTCTAGACTGCTCCAAGATGGGGCTCTGTCATGGTGGAACCTCCAGGTTCTGACGTTGGGCGAGACCGCTGCATATGCTTTGACGTGGGACGAACTGAAAGAACTAATGCATAAAAAGTACTGTTCAAGAGCAGAAATCCAGAAGTTGGAAACTGAGTTCTGGAACTTGAAGATAGAAGGTCCAAAGATAGCTGAGTACGTGCAGAAATTCCATGTTCTGTCGCGTGTTGTCCCCTACATGGTAGAACCAAAATTTAAAAAGATCGAACGTTTCATCAGGGGATTGGCACCTCAGATTCTAAGCCTAGTGACAACATCTAAACCTCCAACAATTACCGCAGCTATTGACTTGAGCGTGGCGCTCACTGAAGAAGCGATTAGACTAGGAAGATTTTCAAACTCTGGGGAGAAAAGGGAGACTCATGTGGAGTCATCTGGAGATAACAAGAGAAATTTCGGAAACTTCAAGCAGGGTACTCAGACAAATAACAACAACAAGGCCAAAAATGGAAAAGAGTACATGGGTAAACTACCTAAATGTGACAAGTGCCGGCGTCATCATAGCGGGCGATGTAAAAATGGAAAGTGTGACAACTGTGGCAAAGTGGGGCACTACAAGGAGACATGTTGGCATGAGATGAAATGTGGAAAGAGAGGTCAAGGGTGTTATAACTGCGGTGACATGGGGCACTTTAGGAAAGATTGCCCACGGGAGATTAAACAAGATCGTGTGAAAAATGTCTAACACCGGAGCTAGGGAAGCACGCCAGGATCCAAACATGGCCATCAGTATGTCTCATAGTAATCAATGTTATGCGTCTGTGCTATTTGACATTATTGTCAAATTTTAGCCTCAGAATATACTTGTTTTAGTAGTAAGTAAGATAGATATCCAGTACTCGATAGAACTAGCTTAAGGGAAGCTTCGACGTGGTAATTGGGATGGATTGGTTGTCGAGAAATCAAGCGAAGATTATTGCCCGCACCCCGATGGCAAATTAAGAAACTATCAGGATTCATGGAGGTAAGCAGAATACGCCCCTACAGCTTCCAAATTGCTTGAAGGCACGAAAGTTGTTGCGTAATGGATGTGTTGTTTTCTGGGCTCATGTCATGAAGAAG
Organism: Helianthus tuberosus; assembly: GCA_030545235.1. Taxonomy (NCBI): domain Eukaryota; kingdom Viridiplantae; phylum Streptophyta; class Magnoliopsida; order Asterales; family Asteraceae; genus Helianthus; species Helianthus tuberosus. The sequence continues at coordinate 25,690,296 of CM060396.1, read as the reverse complement.
GGAACCGAAGAACCAAAACTCAAAGATATCCCTATGATAAGGGAATATCCTGAAGTCTCCCCCGAAGACTTGCCAGAATTATCTCCTCAACGACAAGTTGAACTTCGCATCGATTTGATTCCAGGTGTCGGGCCTGCAGTCAATGCACCTTAGCGACTTACACCTTCGGAGATGCAAGGATTGTCAGTGTAGCCTCAGTAGTTGATAGAGAAGGAAGATAACAGACCAAGTTTCCCGCTTGGGTAACCCTAGTTTTGCTCGTCAAGAAAGAGGACGATAGCTTTCGTACGAACATCAACTACCAGGAGCCGAACGAGTTAACCAACAAGAGTTGGTAACTCTTGCTAAGGATTGACAAATTACTTATTTAACTAACTGTGAGGATCCAACTACTATTTCACGACTGATCGATGATCGAATGTCATTAGCTGTGAATTCAGGAAGAAAGTATACCGGGGAAATTGTGGGACAATAACTTGTTTTAAATGTACACAAAAATGGTGTTTCCTACACAATGAACAAAACAGTTTTACACAGAATACGAAACTTTGAGAATCTAGAAAACATGTACTCAGGACCTTTGGGAACGCAGGTCCAAACTCGTAAAGGTTGCTTAGGAACCACACCTGTTAACTCAAGCAAACCCCATTATCCTGACATATATGCTATTTCAGTTAACCAAGCAGAAAGTACTCAAATTTCTTTTGTTAAAATCTTCAGTTTTGCTTCTAGCGAGTAGATGATTGCATCTCTACTCCCCTTAATGGTAGTCGCATCGCGTTAATTTTCTTCGCTGAGAGCGAACACACATTTGCTTCGATACTTGGTCATTTCTTCATTTTAGCAAATACTCATTATTTCATTACTTGAAAACTTATATGTACGCATGCACCATTTGCTACGCATGTGGTTTCATTTCGAATAAACGCTTCATTGAAGTTCAAATAGTATGTTGCTAAATCTAATTACTGATTTGTGATTCGAATGACCTACATTGGGGTAATTGTCGGCTTTCTTGTTATCAAGTCAACACACTTTCTTGAGACTTCATTTCTTTCAAGTTACATTCATGGTTTATCTTCGTAACCATGCTGAGATTCCCTTGTTGATACATACGTTTATTGTCAGGTTACCAAGTTCAATTGCTTGAACTTATCCATTTCGCACATTCAATTTAAGACACCATATGATGTATTGAGAGCATCATATTCAAACATTTTTGCAAAGGTTCTTTTGTTTCGAGTCGTAGTAGACTTGATTGGTCTACGACTCCACTAAATCGTTTATTGATTTCAATACCTTACGATAATACTTTCACAAAGTTGAAGCTTGCGCTAATTTGGTTACGCTCCTCATACACGGATTTAATTGTCTATTTATTTGCTCTAAATCCGTTTTGTTTATCACAATTAAAGCGGTCCCAACACAGTTGTGTGCTAAGGCAATGGTACATAGATTCATTTCATAGCACAGTGTACCTCCTAACGATTCTTTCATGGTCGATCGAATGCCTTGCGGTACTTATTACTTTTTCATCTTCGATCGGAAACAGTGGTTCTTTGATGTTCCGTATTCAATAGGAAACTCTATGACATTGTGTAAATCAAATTTTCAGAGTTGTTTCAGTACACTTTCCTTTGATTTCAAGCATGGTGAACTTGTTCGGTCACCGCTATTGTTGAAATATGTCAATCACGACACCTCGTGGTGTCCTTACAAATTTGTAGCTTGTGCTAACCATGGTTAATCGTTCCACACAAAACTACACATACTTTTGATTTACTTGTCATTTAAACATTCCTAATGCAACTACGAAATAAAACAATGGTACACCAGATTTGCTTCTATTTCATTTGGTGAAATTTCGCAATTCAAAAATGTCAACACACTAATCCTTACCATTTATTTATTCGAAAGTTGACAGATCACTTTCATATCCAAGTTGTTGATTTTGAGTTCATATAGCAGATGCTATGGTTTGTGAAAACTCGTTTGCATATTGTGACCGATTGTTTGAGAATCCATCGGTTAAAACTCCTTGTTGCACCCCTGTTAACTAAGTTACGCTAGATTATACATCTATACATCTCGTGTCCTTTGGCATCAAAGGCTAGAACACATACCTTTTAACCATTGGGTTCTAGTTGTTGAAATATATCCTTGGATTCACCTGATGAGAATAAGATTTGATTCGGTTTTGTGATTATCTACCTCAACACTATTCATATACATACACACATGATGTAACCATAAGGAGTTAAGGTAGTACAAATTTCGAGGACGGAATTTTCTTAACAGGGGGAGAATGTGACAATTGTTAAATTTGCATGTATCCGTACAATTATTAAATCATGATTAGTGCTTAATGACCGTGCTGAATTACAATTAACTGCTTTCTGAATACTGCATCATACTTACATGTGCATCACATATTGCATAATGTCACATCATATTTACATACAAACCATATTGACATAAATGATGCACAAAGCACAGCTAGCATAGTTAGCGGATAACTCAGAAAAATGCTGACGAGGTTCAGTACATAGACAGACGTTGTTTTGAGACCCAGTATGAGCTAGAGACAAAGTACTACACTAGTATAGTGTGTAGGAAAGTGAGGATCACAAAACTGCTTCACTAGGTGATAGTTTAAGTGCCGGAAAGTGCCTAAAACTCACCCAAAGTGCTGAATTCAGCATTTTTCAGCAAAAATCAGCTTTTTAACAAGCTAGTAACATGCAAAAATATGACTAAATGGTCTTGAATGCTTTCCTAAGTGTCGGGAATTAAAAGTGTCACAAAAGGTAACATAAAGAACACTAAACGGTATAGTTTAGCACTTTAACGAACCGGTATCTAACCGAACAACCGGACACTACCCGTGTTGGTGCATGCATCTGTCGACTTCGTCTTGTATCGAGTCTTACATTGAAATGTATAGATTAGGGCACGTTTTACGAGAAAATTGGAGAATGTATGTAACTAGAATGATGATTTCGCTCATAGGGACATTCAGGAGGTTTCGCTTATGTGATCATGACTGATTTCGCTCATGTGTCATGTACCTTGGAGCGAAATCAGTAACCCTATATATAGGTGCTCATAAGCGAAATCATGTAATCAGTTGTGCAATTCCATACCGAGGTGCTGCCGGTGTGAGATTTGGATGGAAACAGTCAGATATCAATACAGAAAGATGTTTAAAGTGATTTACTAGCTGTTTCTAAGTCAGATACTTGTTTTCCGCACTTGTATCTGATCAAAACTCCTCTGAACAACTCGTTCGGGTCGAAACACGGTCCTACAAGTGGTATCAGAGCTTCAGGAGGAGGAGTTCTGCAGAGAATAGCTGGAATTCATCGAGATTTCTTACTTCTACACCTTCTTTCATAGTTTCAGAAAGTTTTACCAGTCAAAATTAGTTCAAAATTTCACAGATTGTGCGTAATTTGACATAGACAAATCCCAGAAAGTTTGACACTGAAATTCGGACTAAAAATGAACCAAATTAACTTCCGATTAGATTTCGCTTATACGTACACTCTGTGATTTCGCTTATCAGTACACTTTGATTTCGTTCATAAGTGCAACAAAATTCTGATTTCGCTTTTGTGTTCATCTAATTTCGCTCTTGTGTCACAAAAATTGAGGGATTTTGCTCATAGAGACAATCAGATTTTGTTCATAGGTGCAAATACTAATTTTGCTTTTGTGAACATATTGGTTTCGCTTTTATGATCTCTGGGATTTCGCTTTTAAGGTCACCCAACAACCAGATTTCGCTTTTGTGAACACATAAATCCCTGATTTTGCTTTTAAGGACAGTTGTGAAATTTGTTAAAAATCTGAAAATGGACGAGGAATTTTACAACGCATTCGCTACTCCGGTTACCCCGATCACTATTGCACAGAACACAATGCTCGAAAACGAAACCGGAACAATGCAAAAACCGCCTAAGCTCATGAACATCGAGGAATATAAGGGTTGGGAAGGACGGTTCGAAAACTGGGTGCAAGCCAACTACTTGGATGCGTGGGAATGTGTCGAGACAAAATACATTCGACCGACGAATGATGATGAAGAAGTAGTTCCGATTAAAGATCTAAGCGCCGATGCTAGAAAGAAATACAAAGATGAGAAAATGATGCTGAGTCTTCTACAACAAGCTGTGAAAGAAGATATTTTGGTTCTATTGCAACATAACGGAACTTCATACTCAATTTGGAAAGCCTTAAGATCGAAATTTCATGGAAGTCAAGATATGGTTAAGAACAAGAAATCACTTTTGAAGAAAGAGTTCGATTTGTTTCGTGGGTTGAAGAATGAGAGCACAAGGCAAATCATTGAGAGATACTACAATCTGCTAGCAAACATGAAGAGATTGAGTATTGAGAAAGACAATGAAGAATTGATCGAGAAGCTTGCTGATGCTTTGCCACATGAAACTTGGGGCATATATCTCATGATGCTCAGAAACAAGAAAGGTTTTAGCAGCTTAACACTGAGCAAGTTCATTGAAAAGATTGAAGCTCAGGAAATGGAGCAGAGAAAAGTCTTAAGGATGAAAGATTTCGATGGTGAACAAGACATTGGACTTTACTATAAAGGTGGTGTCACTGATAAATCCACCAACTTGTCACCGAAAGTTGAAACCGCATACAATGCAAAGAATTCATCTGGTAGTTCATCAAAAGGATCAAACAGCAACACGAGTTTCTCATCATTTCCATCTTTTGATCCGAATGTTTCAACAACAAGAAATGGCAAAAAGCTTCAATGCAACATTGTGTTGAACATTGAAAATGATCAGGAATATTCTGAAGAGTTAGCAAAAAGCCATATGTCTTTATTGGGAATTGTTCTTGAATCTTATGGTAGTTTTGTTGCAGGTCGAATCGGGAATCCAATGCTGACAAAGGAAGATTACGACCAGATTGATGCTGAAGAGATGGAACTGATGGACATAAAATGGTGCTTGGCCAGCGTGTTGAGGAGAGCTGAGAAATTCAAGCAAATCACTGGAAGAGATGATCTTCGTGAGGCTGGTGTTTCTACTTTAGGTTTTGACAAATCTAAAGTCACTTGTTTTCGTTGCAGGGAGAAGGGTCACTTCAAGAGGGAGTGCACCAATCGCGAAGCAAGTGGAGCTCAGAATCCTTTTAACAACAACAATGATTACTACCGAAAAGCCATCTACCATCAAGTTGCTCAACAACCATCTCAACAACATCAACATCAAGCACAAACTACACATGGAAGGAATGTGATTGAAGACTCTGGAAAGAGAGCTTGTGTGGTTAATCAAGATTCTTCAAAGAGAGCTGATGGTAGTGCTTTGATAATAGACCAAGACGACGAAAAGTTACCTGAAGGGTTTAGCTGGGAAAATTTTACATGGGATAATTATGTTCCTAATCAAGCTATAGCTCACAAAGCTTTTATAGCCCGAGTTGAAGAGGACAGTGATGATGATACTGAGTATTGGGCGAGAAAATTTGATGCTGATATGAAATTGATTGCTGAAAATGACAGTGAAGATGAAAAGGTTAAAAAGAAGAAGAAAAAGGTCAAAACATCAGTTAGCAGTGATGACGAAGAAGTTCCAGTAATCAAAAGGAAAGTAAAGGTTGAAGTTCCAAAGTTCAAAGTTGATGAAGAAGTTGATGCAAAGAAGATTCCAGTGAAGTGTGAAAACTGTGAAGCTGTGAAGAAGCAGAACAGTACACTGATCTATAACTTAAATAGTTTGAAGGAATCTTACGATGTACTGAACAAAGCAATGAACCAATACAATCAAACAAGTGAAGAACAAGCAACAGAAATGAAGACACTTCAAGGAGCTTTCATGATAAAGCAGAAAGTTGTGAATAATTACATCGAGAAGTGTGTTGTGCTTGAACAAAAGCTGGAGACACAAAGAATTGAGACTGAAAGAGTTAATCGTTTGTTGAAAGGTTACTCATGTACTTCTTATGTCATTGACAGGATCTATCCAACAGCAGAAGGATTGAAGGCATTTGAAGAGGATGAGGTAACTGAAGAACAGAAGATTTCTGAAGAAAAGACTCCTGAAAAGAAGAAAGCAAAGAAGAAGGATACTAATTTGAATGATTCTGGTAAGAAACAAAGTTTCGGTTACAACAACTGGGATTCCCCATGATGAGAGATAAGGCCTTGGTCCTATCCCACTTAGAAGCAGAAGCTGAGGGCTTCCAATGGCTCCAGGTGTCCACCCCCGCTTGAAAATGGATATTCTCCAAGAAATCCAAATTCAGAAAGAGTCGAAAAGGCAACAAATTTACAGTGGGAGTCGGAGTCGTCAGTTAACTTGCCAGAAAATATTGATGTGACGTTTACATCATCTGACACTGATCATGAGTCCGAGTTAATAAAAAAGGTGGTCGATCAGGTGTTGGATAAAGATGAAACAGGGGAGTCAAAGTCAGAGTCTATGTCGGAGTCAAAGTCTGAGTTCAGCAATCCGAGTCAATCTGACAAACAGGGCAAAAGGGTTTACAACAAAGAATTCCTGTTATCAAAATCTAGTTTGAGTGACGAACTATTCAAAGTTGCATATACATTGAATGATTCCGACAAATTATATTCTGATGAGGAATTTCCAATAAGAGGTGTCAAAATTGAATTGATCAAAAAGGTTTTCAAACTAACAGAAATTAATATTTCTGAAATAAAAGATTTAAATCTTAATGGTAAACCTAAACCTTACACCTCAAGAGTACAACAAAGATTAAACAAGAAAAAAAGGTTACAGTTCTGGTTCTGGTTTTCAAAAGAAACCAAACCAAAATCGTAATTTCAAAAAGAAAGGTCTTGGATTTATTCCAACAGAAAAATGAAAAATATGTTCGTGATTTTAAAGCAAAAATGACATTTGTTTCAGGAACTAGCTCTGAAGAGGAAGAAAAGAAAGAATTATGGAGACAATCGAACAGTGAGTTTCTTGAAAAAAAACAAGATGACATGAAGAAGATGGCTGAACAGAGGAAAGATACGAGAACCTGTTTCCAATGCAACACTATTGGACATATTGCCAGAGATTGTTCTAAGGAAATATCATCAAAACAGGGAGTTTCTCGAAACAGAAAGAGAAAGAGGTTGTGTTTGAATCACCAATTGACAGAACAAAGTTATTCAAAAATTCTACATTTGAAATTGGTGAATGTTCAAACAAGTTTTACAAGAAAAGAGCTAAAAATGACAAACAAAAATGGGTGGTTAAGAAGTATGGAGGTAGTTCTAGCGATGATTCTGATAGGTCAAAATCAGAGGAGCTATCTTCTGGCGATGAATCTGATTCCACAAAATCAGATGAGCCACAGGTTGAGGTAAAAGGAGAAAAATCAGTTCTGACTGTGGATGATGAAAATTTTCCATCACTTCGGACTGAAAACTATAAAAAGAAAATTGGTAAAGTTGAGATTTCAAACAAATTTTATGATGACAAAAAGGTTTTCGATGTTGAAAAGGCCTTTAACCCCACTGTGAAACATATTTTTGGTAAAATGATTGATCGAAAAGTCAAAGGGGTTAAAGAGTTTTACGAGAAGAAGACGAAGAAAGATAAAGTTGAACCATCCCTGGTTTGTGACTGGGATGGTACATACTATGAACTGTAAGTTTGTGGACTTGCCGGAGATCCCAAGTTGGTAATTGTGGATCAGGAATCGGCATCATTCATAAAAATTGTTTGTTTTTGGGAAATTTTTAAAGATTGATGAAATGTTTACAGGTGAAGGACTATGCCGGAACTCCCAGGTTGGTAAGTGTGGAGTAGGTATCGGCATTTATTTTGAAATTTACTTTGATAAGTTCATTGTACAAGTGATACAGAGGTTTGTTTTGACATAGTAATTACTCAAGGTCATTAATTTGAACTTGATGTAATTTTCATACAAGTGTTTGAAAGACAATATGACGAACCATGCTCCTATAAGTGGTAAAAACAAACTTATTTTCTGGAAAAACCATTTGATTAAAACAAACTTAAGTGTTTTGAAATCACAATGGGAAAATAGTTTGTTGTGAGGGGGAGTTCTGATTGTTTATGCCAAGTGGATGGCGAATTGAAGAAATTCGATATCGGTTGTCACTTTATTGTACAGTTTATTTTCAAATTTCCTAAAATGTGTTTGTATTTTAGGGGTAGTAAAGTTTAGAAAATCCAAAAACATTTGAAAATTTGAAAAAGACAAAAACATGATAAAATTGAAAAATGAGTTTTGTTGTTTAAAAGAGGAAATGATAGTACATCAGTGGACGATCATGGCATGCTAAAGAATTGGAAAGTTAAAAGTGATAAACGGTCTCACTGATGATGTGCCAGTAGATTTTTGCACATTTAGTAGATTGTGACGAGATATAAACCTAAAATTCAAACTTGCTTATATCTTGGGGAACATCTCTCGGATATATGGGTAACCCCCGAAATCTTCTTTGAAAGGTCCCTCTTTCTGAAATACTAGGTCTTTATACTCAGTGATATCTGGGGTATTATCCCGGGACTTCTGATTTTGCGGAAGCAATGGCCTAGTCCCCGGAGAATACTTTCCGCTTGCTTGAAACATAGCGCCGCCCTCAGCAAATTGATGAAACAATAAAATTGATAGTCATTGCTGTTGTAACAAAAGATCCTCTAAAGGGGACACACCAAAAGTCGAAGCCGTCATCTCTCTGCGTATACGGGAGTATCGACCTGAGCTCTCACGGCCCTCGCATTATAACCCCTTACAGATATCATCTGTGGTATACTCACCTGTAAGACTGAATATTGGGATCTGGATACGGGAGTATATTCTGAGGTGGGACACGCGATTAAGTTTAAGTGCTTAAAACATTAATCTTGTATCTCGAAGCAGTTGAACTTTGTGTGAAAATTTAAGTGGACCAGTATACTGACAATCTAGGTGAATTGTTTAGAGCTTAAAATGGAATGAAGCTTAACGGTGTTGGTGACTTGTCTCAACAACTGATATGATCCTCTTACACAAACTCACAAAAATATTGTCTGTAATTATTTCATTTCTGCATTTTCTTGATTCTACAAGTGGTGTCAGTTATTTTCTTTCAGAAAATCCAAAAAGATTTTTGATATGTTTAGCATAAATTTTGAAAAAAAATTCAAAAAGATTTTAGACGACTGATATTGAAAAGCTGATTTTCAAAATTTCAAGTGCTAAACATGATGAATAGATGGTTTGGGAGAGTGTGTTATTTTGATAAGAAAAACGATATAGTTTCAAGTGGTTCATTAGAAATGAATTGATATATTTGTTTGAGATAGTTTCAAATGGTGTCTATATGCTTAAATGTTTATCATAAAACTTATGTTTGTGGTAGAGTTTTATGCAGGATGAATCAACATTTGAGGGGGGGGGGGTGCATGTTGATGATGAAGAATTTAAAGATGTCAACATCTAAGAGAAGAAGTTTGTTGGTGATAAAAGTGTAAGAGATGAAGATAGAGAGAGAGAAGCCCAGAGACTGATCAAGACTGAAGAAGTGAAGACATAGCATTATCATGACTCGATAGTTGACTCGTCAACATCTGAGGGGGAGTCTGTTGGTGCATGCATCTGTCGACTTCGTCTTGTATTGAGTCTTACATTGAAATGTATAGATTAGGGCACGTTTTACGAGAAAATTGGAGAATGTATGTAACTAGAATGATGATTTCGCTCATAGGGACATTCAGGAGGTTTCGCTTATGTGATCATAACTGATTTCGCTCGTGTGTCATGTACCTTGGAGCGAAATCAGTAACCCTATATATAGGTGCTCATAAGCGAAATCATGTAATCAGTTGTGCAATTCCATACCGAGGTGCTGCCGGCGTGAGATTTGGATGTAAACAGTCAGATATCAATACAGAAAGATGTTTAAAGTGATTTACTAGCTGTTTCTAAGTCAGATACTTGTTTTCCGCACCTGTATCTGATCAAAACTCCTCTGAACGACTCGTTCGGGTCGAAACACGATCCTACAACCCGTAACACCAAAATTATACTAGAAGCATTGTTTTAATGTTTTTGAGCTAGTTATGATCCCCGAACACCCTAACACACTATATAACACATAATATATATAACACCTAACTAAGACCTTTAGATTTCTAACTAAATCTCCTAACTTACCATCACCACACAACTAATAGCCCCTTTCCATTCACGGTCACTAGAGGGTGACCCCACCTAGATTTTATTTGATTTGCTTGATGTCTTAATAAGATTTGTCTTGTACTTTAAGAACATATTACACATTGGATTATAAAGTGTTGGAGGATTATAAGTAAAGCCATTAGTCCATAATTCTCATTTCCACACAAGATCACCAACACCATCTTCTTTCTTCTCCTACCCCCACCTCACGGCCACACAACAACACCACATCACCTCCATTTTCAACCATCTTCCATACATTCCAAGGTGATCTAGAGGTGTAAGGAGCTAAGTTAGGAAGCTTGGAGCTTTCGGAAGTTGAAGGACCTTCATCATTTGCTTTTATCCACTTCATTTGTCCACTTGATCATCCCTAGCCTTGAGCTAGTAGTAAGATCTTCTACTCTTCATTTTACATCTATATTGAGTGGTTAAAAGATGTTACATGATGAATAACTTAAAGAACACTAAAGAACATAATCATGAAACATGAACATAAGCTTGATATATGAAGTAATCTTGATGAACTATGTTGTTTAAGTATTATTTTGCTTCTTGATGGTTGATTTTTGTGTTTATGATGTTAGACATCATAAGAAACCTACTAGATTGTGATTAAACACATGATCTAGTAAGTTAAGATGATGATCTTGTGAAAGACCAAGATGATCATACTTTATGAAGACATGAACTTGAATAATAAAAGTTGTTTTCATATGTGATAATGATTTAAACACAATACAAGTCTTGTAAGTGGATGATTTCCAAAATAGTTTTCTCAAGAAACTAAGTTAAATAACAAGATTTACCTAGACTTGGTTCTTACATAAACAAATACTATTTTTAATGGTTAAACAAGTGTAGAAACACTTGTGTAACAAAAAAAATTACATAAAGAAGCTTTTTTAGGAAATATGTTTGGAAGTTGTAAACACCCAACTTCTTTAAAAATGAAGTTTTTGAAGAAGTAAATACATTTTAAAGGGTAACTAAACCTACTAAGCACACTACCAAGTTACTACAAGTCTTTATGAAAGTTCAAGTTCATGTTGTTATGTAAAATGCATTGTTTTGGCACTTGGTAAGTGTTGGTTAAGTTGTTGATTGTTTGTGATGATTCTAAAGAGAAAATGATATGCTTTGATAGCATGGACACCTCCATTTTTAGGAGAAACTATGGCAAAATTTTCTAAAAATATAAACACTTAGAAAAATATTTTCTAACAAATATTTACAAGTGTATTTTAACTATGGTTTTCAATATAAACTTTGCCATAATTTTTGTAACAAAAATACAAATATTGGAGGTTGGTTTTTGTAAATAAAAATGGATAAATATATTTAGAATATATATTTACATTAAAGGCATGATGTGTGAATAATTGTATACCTTGTGTGAAAGTTATATTATTTTAGGGTCAAAGTAATATAACTTAACAAAATACCAAGAAATTACAATCCAAAATATTACCAAAAATCACGAGGAATAAATACGCAAGTTACACACACAATATTGGGAAACCGAATGAAAGAATGTAACTTACAAAAATATTCCGGAAAATACATTTATAAGTATATTCTTGGTGAATAATATTTTGGACACAAGAAATGAAAATATGATTTTATGAATGTTACAAAGTTATATCATATTTTTGACAAGGAGAAAATATATTATTTTGGGAAGTAAAAATATATTTTCTTGTAATTTTTAGAAGATATACTATTTTTGGGAAAAATATACATTTTCTAGGATGAACTTGTAATACATTATTTTTGAAATTATATTGTTTGGAACTACAAATATTTTTGCCAAGAGAAAAATTAGGAATAATTTTTCTAAGGAATACTTCTTGAAATATATATTGGATACTTATTAAAGACAATACACGCCGGAATACGACGCCAATACATGGCAAGTTATACAAATACAAGGATACGAATACACATGTATGAGATACCCCTATCCTTGGGAAGGAAATACGGATATACATGTTTAAATACTTGAGAAGTATTAAGTTAAAATATTAATTATTTTAACAAATAATTATACACTTGGAATATTAATGAAGACACTTTGAAAACATAACTCAAAAACACTAATCATTACCAAGTCAAGGCACGACCCGCTCGTCTAATGGACCGTAGTACGCATGTAGGTAGACGTGCGTTCTAGAGGAAGCTTTGAGTTACATCAGATACAAGGAACGCAAAACTGTGAGTTCATGTCCCCCTTTTCTCTTAACTGATTTTGGTTTTATAACTCTCGGGGGTGAAATACATGTTACATACTGATTACAAACAATTATAAATGGTATTATTAGCTAAGGAATGCACTGCTAGATCACGTGAATGGGTAGGCGATTAACTTAAGACCATTAATCCTTGTATAAGGACCGAGGGGCAAGAGTGATAGATCTATTGGGTATTGCGAGCCCCACCCATGGGCTTGCGAGTTGGCCGCATGTGGTGACTATGTCGTTCCGCCAAAGGGGCCGGTACAAAATACGCATACAGGATTGAGAGCTTCCTATGCCATGTCACTTATATTAATGTATTAGCTACACATTAATTGATCTGTTTTTCCTTGTTGCTTCATACCAGTTTACAAGTACATACATACATACAAAGGTTTTCAAGGATGATTCGTGCACACATACTAAACACATGAACTCGCTCAACTTTTGTTGATGATTTCAAACTACATGTATTTCAGGGAATTAGTAAGTGGATCTGGTGGGCGTTGGAAGTTTTATGCTGCGATAAGGAATAAAGATGTCATCCATGGTCTTTGGGTTTGGTCAGTGTGTCTTATTCCTGGACGAGACACGTCTTCCAAACCTTAGTTACATCTATTATCTTTGACGAGTCCTTAGTGAACTCATATACAATTTGTATGGTTTGTAAAACTTGAATTTGAAGTCTACGTTTTAAACAATGTTGTTATGTTTTAAACCCATTTAATGGATGACAAATCTATGGTTTTATCATATAGTTGTTGTTATGATTGAATGCAATGGTATTAAGAAAGTCACACCATAACCACGCTTCCGCAAAAGTCAGGGTGTGACAATATATTATGTGCAACAAACGCCTCAGTAGGACTCTTTATTCTCCAAGTTTTGTGATACGTGGGTTTTGAGGATGATCGTCTTCCATCTTGGATTAGGGTTAGGGTTTTGATCATTTTTTTATTTTGAGGATGACCGCCTGTGATAGAGAGAGAGAGAGAGTGTAAGTGCAGCTCTCGTCGGGTAATTGTGTTTTTTCTGTTCTAGTCAAAGTCCAATGTCAAGAAAAGTCAAGATCCAACCAGTTCGGACATACATGTTGTTATTCACTAATAAATTCAGACAGTTATACGTTAAAGGGTCCGAATTTGTGAGTTGGGCTTTGTCAGAATTTAGGGTTTGGCCCTAGCATATATATATATATATGGGAGTATAGGTGAGAATTGGCAATGAATCCATCACATTCATTCATTTTAGTGAGAATGGATTTGGGTGATCAACTTTGTGCAACCTCTCACAAGCCCTAAGGAATTCCTCAATAGTGTGTGCACATTTCTAGAAAGAGAGTGACTATGTGTTAGTGAGAGAAAGCTCGATTTAGATCTTTATGATCTAAACCAGCTTGTAGATGATGTATACTCTTTTGGTATGTAATATGTGATGACTAATTCGTTAACAAAGGGATTCATCTTCTACATTCTTCTATCTTTTATGTTTATGATTGTTCTTCATGTCTTGAATCAAGTGCAATGTTGATGTTCGTCTTCGATTTGGTGCTCTCACTGTGGTATTAGAGTATGGTTACTGATTCGGAATAGTCTAACCGCCTTCCGAATCACCATTGCTCTTGATTTGATGTTTATTTCCGTCAAACATCATGGAGACGTGAAGATTTTGCTAAAAAAATGAAGATTTTGAAGATGTTCGTCGTATGAGAAGTTTTCTTCTTTTCCAAGTTGTTTCAGATCTATGTTTTGATAAAAAAGGTACTATGAGAACTTTAGTATGTGTTAGAAGTTTGAGTATCCGTATTTATTATTCTGATGACTAGTGTGAAATCACACTTGTCAGTAGTTGTGATAAACAAATTCTCTCAGCACTTATGATTTATGATAACCATCAGAACTTGTGTTTGTTAATAACCATCATCACTTGTGTTTGTTGATAATCATGAGAACTTGTGAATCACAATATTTCATCAGCACTTGTGATAAATATTCACTTTGTCTGCACTTGTCAAAGAATTTTGTCAGCACTTGTGAATCTCTTATTTCATCAGCACTTGTGATTCTCCATGTCATCAGCATTTGTGATTTGTAATATTCATCCACACATATCAGCTTTATTAGTTATCCACACTTGTGATGTTTTAAATCTGCTTATCAGAACTTGTGAACTTTTTTTGTTATCAGAACTTCTGATTTTTCTTATGTCCGACCTTATGTGTAAACATTACCCATCCGCATTTAACTTAAAATAGGTCAGACTTTTATCTCATCAGAACTTGCCTATGTTATTCTCATGTCCGAACTTGAAAAACTTATTCATGTCCGCACATAATACTTTGTCCGCACCTGTGGTTTCTTAGATTGTGCGCATTTGTGAACATCAGACCTTGTACGCACGTGTGGACATTTGTTTCATCTGGTCCGAACTTGTGGATTTTTCTTATGTCCGTACTTGTCGATTCATCTTATACCCATCTGCACTTGTTAAAAATGTTGGGGTTTGAATTGTTGTCGTCCGAACTTAACCTTATAAGGTTGAAGTAGATTGTGCAACCTTATTATTTTCATATCTTTCAAATCCCCAGCTCCTTCGACTACACCCCACGATGACACACTCTTTCTTTCAAAATCTCTAATCTTTTGATTTATTGTGTTTGATTTCAAGAGTAGTATCTTCATCAGGTATGTCTATTACACTTCATTCATCTTAATATTCTTCAATCAAGGTTCATTTTTCTTTCTAGGGATTGTTCTTGCAAGTAAGTTGAACTTGGCATTCTTGATTTTTGGATGATCTGAAAGTTTCTTGCTTGAATGCTTGATGTTTGAATGAAGATGACATGTTGATTTGATTGATACTTGATTTTGATTTTGGTTAAAGTTTGGGTGTTAGCGAAATTGGGGATTTTTGGTTGAACTTGATGAACTTAGTGTTTGTCAGTGCTTATTCACTCTTTGCGCGAGTTTAAGTGTTTGTCAGATTTCTTCTCTTTGTGTTGTGCGAATCTTTTCATTCCTTTGAAGTCCGAACTTATAAATTATATTCGGAATTTTGTTGCTTGTTCTGAATGTCTTTGTATTCAGAATTGTTGTTCGATTAATCTATTTCACGGTTTCAAAAGCTTTCGGGTTTTACGAGTTCTGAACTTTCTAGAATTTCGGGTTACCGGGGGTACCGGATTTTTAGTTAAGTTCAGAAGTTTGTGTAGCTCGGAAGTTTTGATGTGTGCATGTTCCGAGTTTTTCTAGTTATGACGGGTTACCGGGGGTACCAGATAATTAGCAAGGGTCAAAATTTTGTGCAATTTGGAAATTTGAAGTATGTTTTGGATTACTGAAAAGTTACAGGATACTTATGTTGTCTGGATAAAGTAAGGGAATGAGAAGCGGAAATGGTGGTCCACAGTGTTCTTTTCAAGATTCTCGGAGTTCAGATTTGGTCCTTGAGTTTTGGGACATTCTTGGACTGTTATCGTGACTTGGTTGGACTTTGACAGCTTGCGTGTAAAAAGACTTGTGTGTGATGGAGTTTTGTCAAGTATGTTCGTGTTTTCAATCAAGTATGGACGTGATGAAGTTGGATTCTCGGTTGACGACTAGTTAAAGATTCAACCTTGTTAGTTGTTGCTTAGAGTAAAGATGATTAGTTTCTTGTTATCTCTTCCAAGATGATTGCTAGTCGGTTCTCGAAATAATGTGGTGCTTCTTGATAAGAGGAATATCGGAGATTAAAGGCATCGGGAATTCAGTAGATTCGTGAAATAGGAGATTGATTCATGAAGATTCATGACGAGATGAGATCATACATGAAAGTTGAAGATTTTGATAAAGATGTTGGATGTACTTTCACAAAGTTCAGTTTGTTATTAACTTATTGAATTGAACTTCATGTCTTAGTAAAGTTTGTCAGAATTTAGGGTTTGGCCCTAGCCTGTATATATGGGAGTATAGGTGGGAATTGGCAATCAATCCATCACATTCATTCATCTTAGTGATAATGGATCTGGGTGATCAGCTTTGTGCAACCTCTCACAAGTCCCAAGGAATTCCTCAATAGTGTGTGCACATTTCTAGAGAGCAAATGACTATGTGTTAGTGAGAGAAAGCTTGGTTTAGATCTTTGTGATCTAAACCTGCTTGTAGATGATGCGTACTCTTTTGGTATGTAATTTATGATGACTGATTCGTTAATAAAGAGATTCATCTTCTACATTATTCTATCTTTTATGTTTATGATTGTTCTTCATGTCTTGAATCAAGTGCAATGTTGATGTTCGTCATGGATCCAGTGCTTTCACAGAGAGAGAGAGGGAGAGAGAGATGTGTTGGTGTGAATTGGGAGGGAATACAACTGAAAAAGTATTAAAGAGGTGCAGAAGGGGTTTTAACATAAATGGACGAAAATGCCCTCACATGTACAGCACGTGACACCATTTAACGTTTGGAACTAACGTCCATTTGACTCATGGACTATCCGAGTAACAAAGTGATAAACCACAGGGAACAGGAATGTAATTTCCAAAAGCTGAGGACTAAAGGTGTTACTTTACAAAACCAGAAAGGAGCATCCAGGCATTTTACTCCAAAACTTACATTAGGTTTCAAAAAAAAAATATAAGAAAGATGATCAATCTCCAGGTTTCAGGTTTAAGAATCCACACAAACTTGCTTAATCAGTTGGAAACCACATAGATATGGTCTTGTAAATAGTTTAATCAAATTGATAATTATTGACCAGCTTTAATACTAACTTGTACAATCTAATTACCAATCATAGATGCTAGATACCCCGCTAATTATCACACTGCACACGATGCAATAAAACTGAATGCGAATGAAAAAAGATGAATATCTAAAACACAAATAATTTGTTTAAATCAACCAAACAACAAGTATTTTCAAAGCGTCAATAAGAAAACAATCCAAGAATCTAAATCAAACAAAGTTTTGTTTTTCCTATATGAACCTTATAGTTGGAGATGATCACAGGTATTAGCCTCGCATACTCATTGCGTTCAAAACTGGAAATTCGAAAACCCTTGCGCCTTTCTCGATTTTCGTGCCACAGTGAAGTTGCTTCTTGATCACCGTGGGTCCCCCTTTTCCGTGCATTATTCTACGTTGAACCCCCTCGGCCCTCACCAGATTGATAAAGAAAACCTTAAATAGCTCTCGTGAAGCATGCCCTCCAATATCCCTAATTTTCCGACTAAAATCTCACGCCATGTTGTTTAGGGCCTATTTAATTCCATCACAATGAAATTGCATAACAATTTAGTTGTGGCTTATCTTGTTTTAGTACTGGCCCATTATATCGACTTTTAGTTGTAGCCCAAAGTGCTCCACAATTACTCATATATAAGCACAAGTGAATCTTGAGGGTAACATATATTACGTTGTTGAGTTTTCCCAAAAATTCCCTTCAATTCCATTTGCTATCCATAAGCCTTGTGCTTTTCATTTTGACTTTGTACCTGTACGTAGAGATGGATGTGTGGGATACTAGGCTAGACAAGATAAGAAATGAGGTTTTTAAGGAAAGATTAGGAGTTGCTAGTATTTCAGACAAGATAAGGGAGGGGAGACTGAGATGGTTTGGGCATGTTCGGAGGAGGCAAACGAGAGGCCCGATTAGAATAGTTGAAACACTCACTGTAGATGGAAGGAGGAGTGAGGCATGCCTAAAATGACTTGGGATGAGCGGATTATGCAAGATTTGCTAGATTTGCATCTCTTTGAGACATGGTCGAGGATAGAACTTCGTGGAGACTTAGGATTGAGGTTAAGGACTTTTAAGAGTTTGGCCCCGTTTTGGTGTAGATTCTTGTCTTACGAGTTTAACTTTTCAGTTTCTATGAGATGTGATATAACTTTTTATAAGTTTCCACCTATTTTTGGTGTCGTGGTTTTACTAACAAATACTTATTTATTTATGTGTTTATTTTTATTATTTTTCTTTCCACTTTTTTAGTATTTGTTTTCTTATATGTGTTTTGCTAGAAGCTTATGTCTTGGTTTTGGTTTTTGGAGCTAAGAGTATCACTGGAAGCAGCCTCTCTACCCCCTGAGATAGAGGTAAGGCTTGCTTACATCCTACCCTCCCCAGACCTTATCAATAGCTTCGCTATAGATGGGATTATATTGAGTATGGTTGTTGTTTATTATTAACTAGGTTATTGCCCCGTGTAATACACAGGGTGAATCATAATTATAATGTGAAATAAAAAAAATATGTTCATAATATGATCTAAGTATATATAATATAGAGTAATATGCAGACCAAATACGAAATAAATATTGAAGCTTGTATAACCATTCATAATAATATGATCTGTTATTTGTTTTAGGATTTGTCTTAGGAACTTAAAATTTTGTACCACTACTAATATTTATTGTGACATTTTCTTGTTCAAAGGCAACGTGTCTGATTTTATCTGATAATAGATTATTCTGACGGGTTAATATAAGGTATGCTCACTTTCGCTATCATTAACATTAATATAAGGTATGCTCGTATTCAAAGCTATAAACCAATATGAATTGTACGGAATAATTACTTTTATCACAATTAGTAAGGAAACCAATAAAAACTATTGATAATGTAATATGTCCCGTACCATTTGAAAGGTCTGAAAAGGGATTTATAGATAGATAAAAGTAATGTAAATAAATAGACAAAAATTGAATCAATAAAACCAATTAACTATAGTTGAGAAAATACTATGTAATACTTTACATGTACAATTGAACCAATGAAACATATATATAAGTGAAAAAATAAAAATAAAGACATGAGACACCATACGACAACTAAGTAAATCTAAATTTAAAAAAAAAAAGTTATGACATTCCGAATGTGAAGATACCTTTCATAGACCTCCACATCTTCGTTACAATAGGAAAAAAATATGTATGTTAAGAGTTTACCTTGTTTTAAAACACATATATCTAACTTATCTAAAAATAGATGATGTTTTCTATGTGACATAGATAATATGCATATTACTTGTTTGACATGGTAAACTTATCTAAAAAAACATGATGTTTTCTATGTGACAAAGATAATATGCATAGCATATGAAGAGTAAAAAAACATACCTAGTATTTAGAATGAAGTGGAGTTTACAATAAATTACATTTATTCAACTCGTGTAATATACGTGGTTTTAAAGATATAACTTTTTATTTAGTATATAAAATTACATTTATTCAACCCGTACAATATGGTTCTTATAGATATAACTTTTTTATTATTTAATATATAAAATTATATTTATTCAACCCGTACAATAAATGGGGTTTTTAAAAATATACTTTTTTATTATTTAGTATATAAAATTTATTTATTCAACCTCGTGTAATACACGGGGTTATAACCTAGTTTTATTATAAGAGTAAATTACACAGATTGTCCTTTAATTACACCCTAAATTGCAGTCCCTGCCCTTTCCCTTTAATTTGTGCATTCCATGTCCTTTAAATAACAAATTTGCACACTCCTTGTCCTTTGCTCCAAACCCCATCCAACAACCCAGTTAAATGCACCCATGTGCCTCTCGCATGATGGGTAAAATTGTAATTAACCTTCCACCTACCCTTAAAAACCCCAGAGTCTTCTTCCTCCCAGAACACACTCTCCAAACCCTTCACTCCACACGATCAACCCAATACCATAGAAACCCTAATCAAACGATTGTAAACCGAGCCCACTGTAATCGAACTGACCGAAACAAATAAAAAACGTAAACTGATTTTTGAAACAAAACTGAAATTTAAACAAATAACGCTCGAAATCCTTACCGGAAAGAACCAAACTCGAACTGGGACTACGTTGAACTGACATCACCATAGCTGGCCCGAGTCGGATCGAAATTCTGACCGTTGACCGTCTTGACCGGACCAAACATAACACGAGCCGAAGTAAAACTAAAATCTGACCCGAGGTTTGAACCATACGAGACCCGAAACATCCGAAGCTGAACACAGCAATAAACACCACCACTGCTGTCGCGGCTCCGCCGCCGTTGGCGGGTCGTGCCGGAAAACGGCGCCGTCGCGTATGGCGGTGCTGCCGCCATCTCCTTTGCCCGTCTTTCTCTCTCTCCTTATCTCCGTCGCCGCTCCACCACCAGACGGTGGTGGCGGTGGTGCGTTTTGTCGATCGAAAAAAGGGGTTTAGGAGAGGTTGAGGTGTTTTGGGGGGGGGGGGGTCCCACCGGTTCTCCGGCGGTGGTGAGGAACGTCGAGAGGGTGAGGGAGCAGGTTATGAGCTTGTGTGGGTTTGCAGGTTTTAGATCGAGAGGAGAGAGAGAGCTGCTTGTGAATATCTGTGTGTGTTTGAAGGAGATGAATGTACAGAGGAGTTTGTGTGTGTATTGTTTGTTTATAAGTTGCAGACAACAAAAGTTAGGAGGGAACGAGATGAGAGGAAGAAGACTCTGGGGTTTTTAAGGGTAGGTGGAAGGTTAATTACAATTTTACCCATCATGTGAGAGGCACATGGGTGTATTTAACTGGGTTGTTGGATGGGGTTTGGAGCAAAGGACAAGGAGTGTGCAAATTTGTTATTTAAAGGACATGGAATGCACAAATTAAAGGGAAATGGCAGGGACTGCAATTTAGGGTATAATTAAAGGACAATATGTGTAATTTACTCTTATTATAATCATAACTACAATGGAAAATTTCCTAAGTATAGCAATATTAGAAATTATAAAACATCGATATGATGAAATTTAATTATTAAAAACATACGAAACTAAGACGGTTAAATAAGTGGGTTAAGCTTGGTTGGTTAAACACAATCTAGATCGAATAATTTATCTTATCAATAGATTTACAATCAAAATAAAATTCTAATATAATATTTAAATCTTTTTAATTTAAATTTAAAATTTATCAATAAATTATTGATGCTCTTAATAAATGACATGTGTCCAAAATCATGTTTCTTTTATTATATAGTGTAGATTATAAATTATAATATAATTATAATATTCAATCAATTGCTTCAAAGTCCTTTTTATTTTAAACTTTATATTTTTCGTAACTCATTAAAACCATTTAACCATTATGAACTTAATCTTCATATTGTCATGTTCATTCTTTTTATTTAATTGTTTTAAGTCCATCCATGTAAACCTACTAGTTTTTGTCCCGCCTGTGTTGCAGGGCACTAATCCGAATATTTATCTCTCATAACATGTAAGTCTGTGTTTCGGTTACTTGTACAAATTACTTATAACAAAAAATTACATTGAGTAAACCAATTAAAACAAAATACTACCATACTTTTGCTAAAAAAAACTAAAACGACGAAAAAACTATAATTATAAATTGGGAGCAAAATTCTAATTTTTCAGGATAAATGAGCGTGTGCCAAACAGACGTCTGACACAAATAAAAATTACACCGAGTCAACCAGTTAAAACAAAACACTACCATAGTTTTGTAAAAAAAAAAAAAAACTAAAACGATGGCATGACTGTAATTTTACACTGGGGGCAAAATCGTAATTTAACAAGAAAAAACAAAAACAATGACAAAATTGTAAATTTGAACTGAGAGCATAATCGTAATTTGGCTGGGAGAAAAAAACCAACGGCAAAACTGTAAATTTAAACGTAGAAAAATTATAATTTGGCTGAACTAATCGGAAAGTGTCATATAAATGGCTGACACTATTCCCCTTCATGTAGTTTGTAGTATACATAAGTTGTCACTATTCCCCTCCATCTAGTTAATTTCCTCAAAAACCTACCTTAAACAAAAGCTAATTAAAGTAATATATTTATTGTATATTTATCCTTATATAATACATTGTTGTTTTGGTTCAGACCCTTTACTGGTTAAGTACTTGATGGTTCAGACTGTTTGTTTCGCGAGCAAATGTCTAAAAGGTTTAGACATTTGTTTCTAAATAGTTAAACATTATACTGAGTTTGAATGGTTAAGACCTCTTATATGAATTTATTTGTCTCTGAATGATTAAACATTATACCGACATTTCGAACTTGCCAAACAGCCTCTTATTCTATTATTATCAGTGTTGCAAAAATCGGCCTAGGCGGCCGATTAATCGGCGCCTAGGCGCTAGGCGGCTACTTACTGACTAATTTTGAGCTAGTCGGTCAATTAATCGGAGTCGGTCAAAGTCGGTCAAAATCGGTCCTAGGCGGTCCTAGGCGGTCAAAAATCGGATTAATCGGACTATATTAATCTGTCAAAATCGGTCCTAGGCGGTCAAAATTGGTCAGAATCAGTCAAAATCGGTCAAAATCGAACCATACTATCTGAAACTTGAAGTATTTATGTGAATTTTGAAGTATTATTTTTATATTATTGGGTATATATATATAATTTTGAAAAAATACATATAACAATCCCATTCCGATTAATCCCAATTAATCCCTAGGCGGCACCTCACCGCCCGACTAGCGCCTAGCACCTTCTACAACATTGATTATTATAGGATATAGTGTACCTAAAATGCACTAATAGGCTAATCCACCAGTGATATCTATCTCTCAATGATGTTACCACTATAATCAACTAGTAAATATCCTCTCATGGCCGGCCTTTAGGGTGGGCGGAGAGGAACACCGGCCAGAGCCCGATATTTCGAAGGGCACGTTATTTAAAAAAAATCCGATATGTAAATGTAAAAATAAGTAAATTAATAGGGTATACTTATACAAACACCAACATTGGCCCACTTACAAAACTATTTTTACGGTTTAGATTAGTTATTAGCTCATTGCCATTAGGTTTAAACCTTTAATGAGCCCAATACCCAATTTCGTTAAGGCCTAAGGGCACGTTTTTTCGAGCTCAAACAGGGTACATGAATTCTAAGGGCCGGCCCTGTATCCTCTAGTAAGATATCCATTGCTAATCGATGATCCATTGACAAAAATGGTTGGTGGTCCGTCAGTGATTTGTTTACACATGGACCTTCATCGACGGTACCTTCACTGATAGATTTCCAACATGTTAGTTTGCTGATGAAAATCCTCTATTCTATAGTGTACAGAAGACTCAAAGATTATGAGTTTGTGTACAAATGAACAAGGTCTCTTAGCCAAAGTGACTAGTTGTTTGACCCCTGGCATAGGTGTGTTTTTTCCCTTGTTTACTTAGCAATATTTAGCAAATTATTTTTTTATGTAAAATATTGAATGATGTACCTTGTAATGGATTTTATATCAAAGGTACCCCATTTACCACCTCCAACACTGTGAGGTGAAAAAAAAAATATGTGACCACCGTGAAAGAGAAAGGAAGGAGGGAAGGTCCGTCGAGACAAGGAGGGTGGGACAGTATATTCCTTCTCTATGTGAAATGAAGGGCGACCCGTGAGCCTTCTAGCACGGAGAAGAGAAGCTCTGCCCTTTGTTTGCGACGATAGAGATGATGTTACTATATTCCCACAAAAACGGACAAGCTATAAAAGCATGTCACGTAAATATCTTTTTGAGTTAAATGCCATTTTAGTCCCTGTGGTTTGGGCCATTTTGCCAGTTTAGTCCAAAGGTTTCATTTTTAACATATGGGTCCAAAAAGGTTTCACAGTTGCCATTTTAGTCCACTGGGTTAACTTCATCCATTTTTTATGTTAACGAGAAGGCCAATTTGGTCATTTTGTATGTAATTCTGTTAACTAAAAGGGCAATTCAGCCATATAAAATGACCGAATTGGCCTTCTCGTTAACAGAAAAAACGGATGAAGTTAACCCAGTGGACTAAAATGGCAACTGTGAAACATTTTTGGACCCACATGTTAAAAATGAAACCTTTGGACTAAACTGGCAAAATGACCCAAACCACAGGAACTAAAATGGCATTTAACTATTTTTTTATTCACACCTAACTATCCATATAGTGCACGTTTTTATTATTCAAGTCTAGATATTTCTACTGATAAGAATTCAATTGAATAATATTGTGGTAGGACCTATGGTCAGGACACAAAACAAAAAAGTGCACACTTTAATTTAATACACTAGCCAGCCCATCATGGGAAAAATATTTTCACATAAAAAGTAGATCTCAAAATTTAGTGTGGGAAATGATATTGACAAGGACACATACATGGTGGGGAAAAAGTTGAGCTGAGTCATCAATAATTCGGGCTCATGTTCATCATCATAATCTTACTAATAGAAAAGTTAAGGTAGGGAATGAGAGAGTTAATATGTAGACAGTCTTACCTCTACCCCGTAAGATTAGAGAGACTGCTTCCAGTGAGACACCCGGCTTGATAGTAGTTTTGCATCAAGCCTTAGACATAAGACACATAACACTCAACAATTGAGACAAATGACGATTAATGCATGTACTCCCTTGTCTTTCGGCTATCAACGCCACCACATAATTCATGATTAACCATCCCCCTCTTTTAATGTTATCTTCACGAAGATAGTAAAATAACGTAAAAATTCGGGCTCATGTTGTAGTCTTTAAAACTTGTTTTTGGTTCATATTTAACCTTTTTATAGTGGTTAATTTCTTTTAATCTCTGTCAAGTGAAACTTGAATTCAAGACTTCCACATTTTCAACTCGGTTCGGTTAATTTCGGTTCAATTTTATCAGTTTTCGATTTGGTTTTAGTTAACAGTTCGGTTATTGCTTACCCCTACCTCCTTCCATAAAAAAATCTATTTTAGATCTTGAGTCACTCATTATCCTATATATCAAAAAAATCTATTTTGAACAGTCTTTGAACAGTAACAAATAATAACGCCGTGGGGGTATGGTGGGGTGGGGGTTTGGGGCATGGGTTGACACGTGGACTTCAAGGGGCACTGCTGGTAAGTTGCATGTTGGGTCGGTATGGCGGGGCGTGACTAGCCCGCGTGGGTTTGGCTTGGCCAAACGGTTGTTTTTTTTAATTTAAATCCTAGCCACCTATAACCTAGCCAACCCATCCAATGAGAGCCGACCAAGGAAGACCGCTAGGCCCGCCCAACGCCCGGCCTGAAACCCCCGCCCAAGGGACCACGCCGAAACCCAAGCCCACCCGGGGTGGTGACTTGGGCGTTTGTACCCAACCCCCGCCCCATACCCCATAGTCTAATTGAAGTAAAGAAATAGTAGAAGCACCTGAACAGTAGAAACAATTAAACCACATGGCAGGGAATAGTATCACCTTGCCATTGGTTCAAATGGGCGGCCGCTCCTCCCCTATTGGACCAACCAGTTTATTATTTTATACACGCTTTAAAATTATGTTTTTTCCCTTGAATAGTGTTTCTCTCCCATTGGTTCAAATGGGCGGCGAACAATACCCATTGGACCAGCCAGTTTATTATTTTATATCCACTTTAAAATTACGTTTTTGCCCCCAGTTAAAAAATACGGTTTTGCCTCAACTTCAAAATACGTTTACCCTTTTGCCCCGAGCTAAAAAAAATATTATTTCGCTCTCGGTAAAAAAAAAATACGTTTTTACCCTCAACCAAAATTACGTTTTCGCCCAAGTTCAAAATAAAATTTTGTTTTTCCCCAGGCTCAAAATTACGATTTTACACCGGTTTATTATTTTATACCTACTTTAAAATTACGGTTTTGCCCTCATTTTAAAATTACGTATTTGCCTACAGCTCAAAATAAATTTATGCTTTTGCCCCCAGCTAAAATTTACGAATTTCCCCTCGGTTCAAAATTACGATATCACCCTCAATTCAAAATTACGTTTTTGCCCCCAGTGCAAAATAAAAATATGGTTTTCCCCTATCTAAAAATTAGGATTTTACTCTCAGGAAAAAAAATTTGTTTTTTCACCAAAGTAAAAATAAAAATATGACTTTGCACCCAACTAAAAATCGTGTCAAAGAGCTGCATAACACTCTTTTTACTTTTTATTTCTTGCAAAACTATAGTACTGTTTTTTTAATTGGTTGAGAATTATTCGGCCATAGTCCCGCAACGCGGGTGGGGCATCACCTAGTATGTTTTAAAATTTAAAATTCATAAAAACCTAAAAGTAAACACTCGTGATAAATGAGGAGAAGCTTGTAACATATATTATTAAATTAAATTTAACAACGTTTGATGCCTAGTCATCGGTCACATGAGTCCATAAAATCCATTGACTACCAATAAGAAACCAACGTTAAGGATAATGAACCATTCACAGACCAGATAAGGCAACCTAGTGGGACCAATTTAAACTCAAAACCAAAACTCACTATAAAATATGAAAATGTCAACATTTTTATATCATCAAATGGTGTCACTAACAACATGGCACCACGGTTTCACACTTTCACGAAGAAATCCCGAACCCCTCATGACAAAAATAGCAAAAAACATGCCCCTATGGTCACCTTCAATCCACTTCACCTAGTCCCCGAGATCGAAACCGATGAACCGGTTAACATAAACTGCGACGAGCAGTTTAACTATCAAGTACCCGTGTTTGATCCACTTTCAAGCGAATGGTTTCAAGGAGATAAAAGTAACACTGAATCCGACGGATTAATACTTCCGTCGGATTCAGAAGTAGCGGAGTTTGCCGCTGATATGGAAAGGTTATTAGGAAAGTGTCATGACAATGAGGTGGTAGGTTGTGGATTAAATGAACCGGTTAAGGTTGAAGATGAAAATTGTGAATTAGTTTGTGATGGATATGATCATGTGAATGTCTATAGAGATATGTTCTATGATAATATTCGCGATATGCGTAACAAAAGTATGAACATGTTGAAGTTAGATTATAATGGGATCATTGCTGGTTGGGATGATGAGAGATCTCCATGGACCACGGGTAACCCGCCGGAGTTGGACCCTAAAGATTGCATGGTATGGCTAATTCTCTTTGTATTGGTCATTTTAGTATAATTAGATTTACTTAATATCTGATAAGAAATTTAAATAAACATTGATACGAGTTAGCAGGTGTGCAGTACATACTCATTCAAGACTATTTTGATAAGTTGAGACTAAGCGTACCCCCTCTTTATGCTTAACGCGTCCTCTATAAGAAAAAGTAGAGTGATGATGTTACTGATTTAGTAGGGGGGAGGGGGTACGTTTAACACAACCTTTCTGATATCAAGTACTGTATGGGGGTTCCAAGGGGACAACGTCACGACCCCTGGTGGGGTCCCACCAGGGGTCCAAGTAGCAACGCCTCTGACGGGGATTGAGCTGCATGGAAGTACAAAACCTACACAAATCGTCTTACAACTGATTAAATTCTTTTAAATGTTTTGTTTCGACAGGTTGGAAGTGAAGAAATGAGGCATTGTGAGTCTGGAGATATGGGATCGACGACAACTAGGTTGGATGCAGGGAGAGAAGCCAGGGTGTCAAGATATAAAAAGAAGAGACAAACAAGGTTGTTTTCGAAGAAGATAAGGTACGAGGTAAGGAAATTGAACGCGGAAAAGAGGCCTAGAATTAAAGGAAGATTTGTTAAGAGGACAAGTTTTGCAGCATAACTTAGAATTTCATCAAGTATGGTTTATAGAAGTTCAATAATGAGTTTAAGAAAGTAATGCTGCTTTTGCACTTGGTGTTTGTGTTGTAGTATTATCCAACACTTGAACTATAGTTAGTTTCAAAGTCCTAAAATTTACATTTTACTTAGTTCATTAATCAAAAGATATGTAAATGCGCGAGGGAAACTAATATTGATGGTAAAAGTGTTACTTGTGTCTAGTGGCGGAGCTTGAACGGAAACTCGGTGAGGGCCGGACTTTGAAAAGCCAAATCGGTGGGGGCTGAACTCTTAAAAATCTAATATTTTACGCTACAAAAAAACAATTATTTTAAAAATTTTCGGTAAAAATAACACTACGCGTGAAAAATTGGCGGGGCCAGGGCACCCCCGGGCCTCCACTATCCTCCGCCCGTGCTTGTGTCAAACGGATCTAAAGGGTCGAATTAATAAAAAAAAAAAAACTTGTAAAACTGTTTTTAACCTTAAATATTAGTTATGAGTACTTATAATTGTTATTCATATATGTTAGGACCCAATTGGTAAAACTGAAGAGTCTTAACTAAATTTGTCCCATTTTAAGAAATAAAATAGCCAACCCCTTTTTCAAAAGCTTTGATATATACTTAGACAATGTGTAGTAGGGCGTTTTTTTTTTTAATTTAAAAAAAAACGCCCAAAAACGTCTCCCCCACCATTACATAGGGCGTTATTTGGCAATTTTTTTGAAAAAAAAGTTGAGCAGTGTTTTATTTAAAACGCTCAAGTGGTTCAAGTGTAAGTTTGACTGGCCAATGGGAGGGGCATTAGTGGTCCAAGTGTGTAAGTTTCTTTTTTTAATCCTTTTTAATGATTGGAAGGGGCATTATTTGAGCATTATTCCCACTACGCCACTTTCGCAATAACGTCCCATGCTGACTGGACTGCCACGTGTCGAATAATGCCCCATGGTGGGGGCATTATTTTGTTTAACCACTACACATGGTCTTAGACCATGCATAGTGGTTTTATCAATAATGCCCCCACCATGGGGCGTTTTCTACCACGTGGCAGTCCAGTCAGTCAGCATGGGGGCATTATTGGGAGTTATTGCAAAAGTGCCTGGTAATAATGCACAATAACGCCCATGCAATCATTACACAATTATTATTATTTTTAAATTTAAAACATAAAATTCTTCATTAATTTAAAAAAAAAATTACACTACCTGAAATTTAAAAAAACCCGAAAAAAAAAACAGAATATAAAAAAAGGGAAAAAAATAAAGTTAAAAAAAAGGATGATGATCTAGAGTCCATATTTTTCCCGAATTTTTTGGCGATGCATTTGCGCAAGGATCAACACGTCGCCTTGGAGGTGGTCGATCGATTGGACAAAAACTCAATGTCCTTTTCCATTTGCCTCGCCTCTTGCATCTCGTTAAACTTTTTGGTTTCGGCGACTCGTTCTTTCATAATCTCACAACGTTGGTGGCCGAGGTCGCAAATGTCTTGGAGACGACGGTTCATCTCCTCGAAATCTTCCTTCAACTCGAGATCGGAAGACGACTCCACCGTTTTTTTCCCGGTTCGCTTATCCTTTCTTCTACCGGGCGGTCGGGCCAACTCTTCTTCAAGTTGCTCGTCAACGTCCACCACCTCATTTAGATCGACATTGCGGGCATCCGATGTTGGTGTTTCAGGGTCAACGGAGGATAATGTTTTTGACCGTTTAGCTCGACGTCTACTACTAGACGTTATGGTCACTACGCCCGCCCACTTTGGACTTTTTCGTAGTAAATCCCAACACTTATAGTATGGGAAAGGGCATTGCGTTCTCTCGTACTCTTCCAAAGACTTTGTTAAAACCCCGACGTCACCTTCTCCGCTCGGACGATTATCGTAGTTACGTTGATACACTTCTTGGAAGGAGTGACACTTGTTGTTGATGTCGGTCCATTTGCTAGAAATGGAATCTTTGTCCCGATGCTCGCCTTTACCCCACGTGCTATAAAAGAGTGCACGAACCCTATCCCCAAAAACGGGGCCCGTTTGAAAGTTTGCTACAAATTAAAAAAATAAAAGTAAAATATAAGTTGTATGTTAAAAATAAAAGTAAAAATATAACTAAAAAATATATAAAAGTTACCAATTTCGGGGTCCTCCGAAACCTCGAGCCATGACCGAGCCAACGTGTATTCCTCCTCCTTCGTCCAATTAAGGTAAGAATGCTTACGTCGAGGTTCGTCCGCTTCCTTCTTCTTATGCGATCTTCTGCCGCGTTTCGATTTCTCTGGCTCCGGTTCGGGTTGCGTCTCCGGCACGACATCGACATCGGGTTCGGCTTGTTGTTGTGAAGGTTGCGACCCGCCAGCTTGACCAAAGCCGAAAGTGGGTTGCACGAATGGAGTAGCGCCACTCAAGTAAGCCGCGTACGTTAACATGTTCGGGTCCATGTCTTGAAGGTTAAATGGGTGTTGCGGTTGGGTTGTGTTCGGGTTCATGGGTCTCGAGGGGACACCAAATGGGGGTCGGAATGGATGCATCTTTTTATAAAATATAGAAGTAGTAGAGAAAAAGTTTGCGAGTTTTTTTATAAAAAATGATGGAAAAGTGGGTAATATATATAGTGGGTTAATGTTGGAATTAAAAAAAATAAATAAACAAATTACCGTTTGGCAACGGTCAATTCAAGTTCCCATTTGAAATTTGGCGTGATTTCAAAAACGCCAAAACAAAATTTGCCTCGGAAAACGCCGGGCCGTAATGGTCTTGGGGCGTGTTTCGGCGTGTTTTTTCAATTTTTTTTTTAAAAACGCCCCACTACGGGCGGTCTTAGGAATGGTGTTCAACCAAAATGTTTGATTAAATATCAATAAAACTTATGTAAAAGTGGCAAACACGTTGGAGTTTGTTAAAGTTTATAACTTAACTAAAAAGTAAAAACCAGGAGTGTTCACGGTCTGATTTTCATGATTTTTGGATCAAAACCATGAACTAAACTCTTAGTGGCGATTTTTTATTTTTTAAACCAAAACCGAACCGTATGAATTTTAAACCAAACCAAACCGTTAGTAACGATTTGGTTCTAGTTTGGGCTCGTTGGGCCTTTATACAAATTGACCCGAATTTGCGAAAAAAAAGTTGTTCAAATTTTTAGCAAGAAGTTTACAATAATAAATAACTATCCACAACTCAAAACGCAGTACAAAAAGCAAATACATCAAACATAATATGCCCATATATCAAAATATAGGTTGGCTGCTGTTATAGTTGTCTCACATGATACTGTATTAATGTAGTGAAATATATATCAAAAACAGATTTATATTTATATCTATAAATGACATGAAACATAAAAAAATAGTAAGGCCGGTGGGTGTGGCTTAACGTCACCCCGCCACCTCAGCCACTATAGCGCCCCTAGGGTGCCATCGCCCATACCGCCGGAATTAAAGGGGGGCGCCATCATGTCCTTGCCATTGTGTTAACTAGCAAAATTGAGGGGATGAAGGCAGAGATTGGTTAGAGGGGGGCGCTATGGCTTAAAGGGGGGCCTTTAAACAACACCCTGCAAGTTAAAGGAGTGGCTTTAAAGACCCCTTTGTGACATGGCGTGATAAAGCCCCTAGGGGCTTTATACCACACCCTGTAGCCTAAGGTTATCCGTAGTCATAAAGCCCCTTTGTGAGCGTTACGCGACACGTGTCGTGCCACGTCACACAGGGGCTTTATATGGCGTTATATCACTAGAGCCCGTAGTCATAAAGCCCCTACACATCATTACCTAATTATTAATTTTCATTTTTATTAATTAATTAAAAAAACACTAACTAATTTTTTATTGGTCAAACTTTTGAAAAGCCCCTCCATCACGCCGCGAAGGAGATGACGCTCCCCCCTTTTGTTGGCCACATAACGCCCTTCGTCATGGTGTTCCATGCGCCATTGGGGCTTTATAGGGACACATGGCGCCCCACTACACACAACCTAAGTAAATTCTTACTGTCTGGTCCGGTTTTATACGGTTAGTTTCTAGTATAAACCGTAAACCAAAACGTTAACTACATTTTTAAAATATTGAAATTGAGTGACTGAAAATTAAGTAAAAGTACCTACCGTGAAACCAGCCGGTGACTGGTTTGGACGGGTTCACAATTTGAAACCGAACCGTGAACAACCCTTGTAAAAACCCACCCACACAATCAGTTTGGTCAAATTACCCAAAATAATCATCTTTATTTTTGACAATATGGCTAAAAACTAAAATTAGTTGGCTAAAAACTAAAATTAGGTTTTTACCCACACAAATTTATCAAGAAAAATGTAATGGGCTGCTTTTATTTAAAATTTCTCATTAAACATTTAAACCGGAGTTGCGCCATATGGGCCAACCATAATGGGCTTCAAACTGAGGTACTGAACTACTGAAGCTTATGATTTAGTTTATCGGGCCCAAATGTGAAACACTATTTCACTAAATCCCTATCACCCGCCTTATAGCATACGAATATTCGGCCCACTAGTCTCAATTTTTTCACAACTTTGCATGTCATGAGACTACCATACTCTGACTCGAGCAATAAAATGTGACCGTACCATCGATCGCTTAGGGTCCTGAAGACCAATGTCCGAGAGGAGGGCGCTAGCTTCACGTTGTGAGACCCCATGTATCTATAACATATATTTGTATTTTAATTTTAGATAATATTTACTATCTTGTCTTGATCCTTATCGACGCAACAATCTGGTAATAATAGTTGACGACTATTAGTAGTATACATATATATTCTAATGCCACATATTCAATTTGGTAATTGTTTTGGTACTTAGACGAAAGAGACAAACCTATACTCGTGAAATAACAACAAATGTACTTGTTGTTTGTTCATTCTATTTTAGCGTTAACTCCTACCTACCAAAGAGTTTTACAGTGATAATCCGTTTCATTCTTACATACCAACTAAAAGTACGAATATCAATACTATATTACATTTACACTTTTTATTTATAGAAGCTTTTAATTGTTTTATGACTTGTGTAAGTGTCTCCGTTCTTTCATTGCAATGTTGTGTAACACCCTTCTTATTATTACTTGAATAAAAATTCATACGATTTATTTAAAAGGTGTCTAAATTAAAACATAGTTACCAAAACAAAGTTCCAAGTAATCAAAACTAGTCAACCAACGACTAGTTAAGACATTCATGACCTGATTAGCAAGTTATTTACATTCAAAAGAAATAGAAACATTGTTTAACAAAGTTATGAAATCGCGGAAGCTTCAAAAGTTGTGTTCAGTTCTTCAAAAACTTGCTTGATCGCCATCCGTATACTTGCAATACCTTCAAACTGAAATTTTGACAAATATTAGTTTTAGGGTTCTTAGAAAATTTGCATAATCGAAGCAACGCTCAGAAACGGATTCGATTAACTAAATATGCAGAAATTTATCAAAGTTTTCTGGACTCTACCGTAACTTACGGTAGACGCTGCATGATCATGATCTTCCGTAAGACAGTAATGAACCACCGTAACTTTTTTTGTTCTCCACCGTAAGTTACGGTAGAGACCGTAACTTACGGTAGGTCCTGTAACTATTGTTGTTTGACCCAATTATTCTATTCACCCAAATTTTTCAGTTTAAAACCAGTTGTCTTTATTTCGGCTCTTTATTTATTCGACCCGTTTGCCTACAAGTTTTAACATCTTGTTTCATTGTCATCTCATGTTTACAACCGATTTACTCAATCTCGGTTTACCCACTACAACGTTTCGCTCCTTTAAAAGGGGCACTTACACAATAATCATCATGCTTGTTTTCTAAGGGTTTAAGCATGCTATTTCTTGGACATTTGACAAGTAAAAATTTAGAACTTTAATCCCTCTACAAGGGTTCATATTTTTGTAACAAGTTAGCGTGTCCGCTTCGCAGCTTACACTTTAACAACATGCATTGTTTTCGGGGGTTTTAACATGCTCCTCTTATCAATTTGACATGCATCTTTATCCCACACTATGGGTTTGTTTATAACAAGTTTAGCGTATCTGCCACACGGCTTTCGCTTTAATTATATATATATATATATATACTTGACCAATCACAATAGATGGTTATTAATTTCTATATTTGTAACTCAACTTGTTTTAACCCGTTTGGATGCCGAATGGGTGTCAACATTACAAGACACATCCAAACTCTATTTCTCGCATATGTTTTGACCCGTTTTTCTTGTCTAAGACACTCTGTCACTACCGTGACTTAATGGGTTTTCCTTGTTTACCAAATTTCAGTATAACAAAGTAAGACTAACAATTAAACATAATGTAGCGAAACTATAAATCGCGTACCTTTAAAACGCACCCTTCAAGCGCGTATCTCCTCCTCCGGCTTGTCCGCTCGACGATCTGGGTTCTTTGCCTAAGGAGTTCAATTCAACTTCAATTTAGAACCCTTTTTGTAATTATAAACACATAATTTGCCATAACAGTCAATTATGCATTTTCATCCGATTTTTAATATATTAATCCCCACTTAGGCATTTCAACAAACACCTAGCGGGTCAGATTTCTACATAATCATTACCAAGTTCATGACTTGTTATCTTATCTAAATCAACTTTAATTAGGCGATTGTACACATATTTCAACATCACTTTTTCAGAAATTATCTCATAAAGTCAGATTACACTAGAACAAGAATCTTAATCCTAGTGTTTATCAAGTTCTACTAACTTATTAATCACCCACTATGGTGATTATGAACCTTACAAGTATCATGCAAGACTTTGACAAGAAATCATCTAGGGTTTGTCCCCAAACCTCATATCACTTCCAATTTCATATATCCAACACATAATCAAGCTCAACATTCGATTTTTATCACATGCAAGGAATTTGAGTTGAATCAAAACAACCTAATTTGGCATACCTTATGATCCCTTTGACGAGGTGATCACGAATCTATGTTCAGATCTCGATTTTGACTTGGTTTGAGCCTTCAATTTGTGAATTTTGTGTGAAAACTAGGGTTTGGAGGAACCCCTTGTCGCCCCCTGCTTCTTGATCGACCAGACACACCATTTGAGTGTGTTTGGTGTGTTTTAATTTTGTTTTAATTGATTAAGTTTCAATTTTAACAACATAGGCCCCTCCACTTTTATTTAGTTTATTTCTTTGGCATTTTAAATTCATTCGTGCTTTAAAACAAGATAACTAACTAACTGGGTTATTTATTTCCTAGTTAGCTCATTCTCGTTTATTTTGTACTTTATATAATGCTAATATATAGCTTCTTAAATTTCGGGGTGTTACACATTGCATCTAACCTTCCATCACGATTACGTCCTCATATGAATACAGAGTAAATACACGTATTTCATAACTACAAATGAACAAAAATTTAACTGAAACAAAAAATGATCATATAAATATACCAAAAGTCAGTTGATGTTATTGTAATTTTCTTTTAAAAGCATACTAAACAAGCAAAGAAGTTTAAAAATCCTGACTTCCAAGAGTCTTGGTTGGCTTTCTATACCATATTTATCTGTTTTTTTTTTCCAACACATCAATGTTTTTTTTTTAAAGTAAATAAACATATAAATCAAATCAAATCAAATCAAATCAAATTAAATACAAGGGTGTCCGGAGTGGGCGGCCACTCGGCAAAGCGGTGATAAATATTTTCCAACACATCAATGTTTTTTTTTTTGAAAGTAAATAAACATATAAATCAAATCAAATCAAATACAAGGGTGTCTGGAGTGGGCGGCAGACCCACTCGGCAAAGCGGTAACACCGCCGCCGGTGGGTTTTGCCGCTCGATAAAGATGGAGAATCGGTAAGGGTTTGCTGAAGCGGGGAGAGGGAGGGAAGGAGAGAGAGGGGGTGTGTATGATGGGTTTCATGTCATCTTAACCAATCACACATTTTTCCTTTTTTTTTTCTTAAATAGTTTACCAATTCATGAAGTGTCTAACCATTGCCAACACTTTTGAGCATAGTTTAAACAATTAAGGTTGAATGACATGGCACATTCTCATTAGTTGATTTTGAACTTTACCACTTTTAAGTGTCTAACCACTCCCTATACACTAAAACAAACATATAAATCAAATCAAATATTACAGTAGCTACAGTGAAAGAAAATGATTTCTTGACTTCTAAGACTCTCGGTTGACTTTCTATACCATATATCTTTATTTTCTCCATCACATCAATATTTTTCTTTCTAAAAGCAAACAAATTATAAATCAAATCAAATATTATTGTAGATGCAATGAAAACAAATTATAAGGGTGTCCGGGGCGTACTCGGGGAGTGGGTTCGGTGACCACTTTCCCCGATCGGGAACACCGCCGCCATCACCGCGGGGACCCGAATCGGGGAGTGGTTTTGGCACTTGTTCACCGCGTGGAATTGGCACAAGGTTTGAGGAACGGTAACTTGCAACGGTCGATTTAAAAAAAAAAAATTCACTTTTTAAACAAATTTAAATAACCACACCCACTTCTCACTAATTTTTTACACTCTCATCAAACCACACCCACTTCTCACTATTTTTTTATACTCTCAAACCACACCCACTTAATTTTTTATACTCTCAAACCACACCCACTTCTAACCGAGCAATGGAGAACCAACCCCGCGAAGCCAAGAAAAAAACTAAGGGACGGGGCAAGCAACCGTCTCGTGGTGGTTCGAGCGGTGCAAGTGCACAATCACAACCCCCTTTCGGATATACTCCACAACCCCCGTTTTTTTTCCAACAACCTTCACACCCCTCCTTTTACAACACCCAAGCAAAGAGAGGCGCAAGCTCTCGAGCTTATATCGGAACAACGCGAGACGATGAAAAACTACAATTACGATCGAGATATGGAAACATTCATCAAGCCGCACGACGATGCTCCGCCAAATATGTTGCCGTTCATCCTCGCCCGAAAACGCGACATCGCTAACAAGTACGGGTGGCCGTGCGATTTCTAAAATTATTATTTTCTAGTTTTAATGTAATTTTTATTTTCTAGTTTGAATGTAATTTTAATTTTCTAGTTTGAATTTAATTTTTATTTTTATTTTCTACTTTGAAATGTCTTTTGTTAAATTTTATTTAATTTTTATTAATATTTTTTTATAAACATGCATAATTAAAACAAAAACAAAAAAAACCAAGTCCCCTAATAGGGGAGTGCCGCCATCAAAACGGGGTGTTAGGGGAGTTTAAGAGGGGAGTTGACGTGGCACTAGCTGGTTGGTGGTGCGTAAGAGAGGGGACTCCCCTCTTAGGGGAGTGCCCCCCTCACCCTAAATCAAATCAAATAATTAGGCTTAAACTATCTACACACCAAGTGTGTAGATAGGCAACCCAAAAAAATGTTTTTTGTCCTATGTGTATATCCTGCAGTGTCGAGCTGTGGCCAAAGCGCGGCGTTTTGGTCCGTTCAACCAGACAAAGACTGACGGGTGTCTGACGGGTCTGTTGACCGGACCAAAACGCCGAGCTTTGGCCGCGTTGTGGTCCTGTCAACCAGACCGGGTGTCAGTCTTTTGCCTGGTTAACCGGACCAAAACGCCGCGCTTTGGCCACAGCTCGACACTGTATGGTGTGCATATAAGACAAAAAACAGCTTTTTGGTGTGCCAATAGGCAAATAAGTGTGCAAATAGCTATACCCAATTTTTATTGTAGATGCAATGAAAACAAAATATAAAGCAAATCATATATTACTGTAGCTACAATGAAAACCAAAGGTTAGATAGACAAGACAGGCCGGCTCGGATTCGTAAGTGCCACATTTTAAAGATGAAAATATTGTTAGCCTTGCGGCGAGCACGTTGATTCTGCGACCCGACTCTAACATGAGAAGAAGGCTTGATCATATAGTCTCTTTGGTATAATCGATGAAGTAAGCAATGAATTATATTAGATAGATTTAAGATTATGCTTATACTTACCGGGGAAAGTTCTTGTACAAATATTCTTGTAATTATCAATAACTATCAAAGTTACTCTACAAATATACCTAAAAAACCTAAAAAAAAACTACCCCCCCCCCCAAAAAAAAAACCTAAACCCCCTCACCCAAGCTAAAATGTTAAAAACTAAACCCCCAAAAAAACCTAAAAAAAAAAAAAAAAACACACAAAATAATTTTTTTTCAGTATTTTTTATAAAAAAATCGCTACTTTTAGTAGCAGAATTTTTTTTTTTTGTAACAAAATGTAGCGATTTTTTTATAAAAAATATTAAAAAAATTGTGTTTTTTAGGTATTTTTTGTTGAGTTCACATTTGTATAGTAACTTTGATAGTTTGTGGTAATTACAAAAATGTCACCTTATCTTTTTGAGTTTTCCTTCAATTTGTATGTTTAGTATCCTAAGATTATTTGTATTTGATCTTTTGCCTATATTTATATCACGCTCCATACGTAAGAGACATGATTCATTGGATACACTTGTAAGTTGTGCCCTCTCTTGCTACTTGTATAAGTCTATGTTATTTTAGACTTTTTGTTGCGCCACTACTGATTACAAAATCTTGCTCTACTACGTGTGTTTCGTTCTTTCGTGTACTTCATCCAGGAAAAAACATGCAATTTTGAAAGATATAAAACACAAGTGCAAATGTAGAATAATTCTTTTGAATTCATAGATTCGTATTATCTCAAACTAGGTTATAACCCCGTGTATTACACGGGTTGAATAAATGAATTTTATATACCAAATAATAAAACATTATATTTTTAAAAGCCTCCTTTATTGCACGGGTTGAAGAAATGTAACTTTATTTATTAAATAATAAAAAAAGTTATATTTATAAGAACCATATGTATTATACGATCTTTTTAAAAGCCTCATTTATTGCACGGGTTGAAGAAATGTAACTTTATTTATTAAATAATAAAAAAAGTTATATTTATAAGAATCAAATGTATTGTACAGGTTGAATAAATGTAATATTATATACCAAATAATAAAAAAATTATATCTTTAAAACCATTATATTACACGGGTTGAATAAATATAATATTGTTTACCAAATAATAAAAAAAAATTTATATTTTTAAAAACCCCTGTGTATTACATGGGTTGAATAAATATGATTTTAAATACCAAATAATAAAAAATATATTTAAAAAAACTAACTGATTTTTTATATTTAAAGTATAATAAGATTGAATATTAATTTTTATTTATTTAGTTAATATAAGATTGAAAAATCATATGATTGAATAGGTGGTAAGTTGTATGATGATAAATCGGTTAACCGTATTATAATGTCATATGTTTTTAGTTATATATTTTTTGAATTATTTAAAAAAAATAGAACTTTGTTATTGTTAGTAAAATCAATGATTTTATATTTGTAATTTTATTTGGTATTATTTCATTAAAAAGTGCATATTTATATAATCTTAAACATAAAGGTCGGTGGGTAGACCAAATGACATACCTGCCCCTCATTTGTCTTATTTAAACCCTTTCTCTTCACTGGTTGTTCCGTATTTACAAAAGGGTTGTTGCTCTCTCATCCTTCGATCGAAAGCAGCAGAACAAATGTCGATTATTCTCAAGTTCTCCATCACAATTAACCAGGTAACATCACTCAGATTCAACTGATTCATCATGTTTACGCTTTTAATTTTCTTCAGTCGAATCTAGGGTTTCATACGCACAGATCCGAAGCATAATCGTAGAGGAAGTGTAGCTCTTTTGATTGCAGTTCTCCATCACAATTAACCAGGTAACATCACTCAGATTCAACTGATTCATCATGTTCCCGCTTTTAATTTTCTTCAGTCGAATCTAGGGTTTCATACGCACAGATCCAAAGCATAATCGTAGAGGAAGTGTAGCTCTTTTGATTGCATAAATTGTTACTAAAAGTTTGTTAGGGGCACTGGTTGGTACTAAAATCGATGCTTTAGAGTACTGATGTTACGAGTAGTAGATTTTAAATTCAGAATTGATATGAAATCACTAAATATTTGCAGTTGAAAAGTAATATGATTGTTCCGACTTAAAGTTATGTTTGGATTTATCCTGTTTTGTGACTTATTTAATTTATATACTCTTAAAACACAATGTCGGTGCACCCTGGAAATTACTCTTTTGCCCTTCGTATAAATTTCAAAGAAGAAGAAAGCATGTGGTACAATCACTCACTGACACGAATGTTCATTCATGGGCTGATCGGTGGTTTTTCAGTCCGTCTACACCTCTCCGCCACAACCACCGCCGTCTCCACCGTCTACTACGCCCTGCCACCATCCCCTTAGCTGCCGCCCACTATAAACCCCACAAACCACCGCCACCACCACCACCACCAAAACCCCCAAAACCACTGCAATAGCCCGCCACATGTACCCTCCATGACGTGATGTGGGAAGATCCGTACAGCTGGATGTCGAATCTGAACGATAAAGTGGCTATGCGTCACATGGATGTGTGCATGGAGCAAGAAGAGAAGTACACTGAAGCTGTGTTAAACGACACCGTTCGACTTCAGTCTAAACTTCAATCCGAGATGGCGTCTCGCATGTCTAATCAGCTCTCTCTCCCCCCTTTCGTTGGGGACCCTGGTATTTTAATTTTTAATTTTTATGATTTTTTCATAAATTGATTATTCGGGTATGGGATTGGCAGAAACAGGGGCGGACATACCTTAACATAAAGGGTAGCCTCCGCTACCCCTTGGCGCTCCGGCGGTAGTGTAAATTTTGTAAAAATTTGACGTTTTTTGAAGTTTTTTCGATTTCGTTACCCCTTTTTTTCTAAAACGTTACCCCTATGAAGATTTTCTAGATCCGCCACTGGAGAGAAATATATTTACCTAGGATTCAATTAGATTAATATTTTGAGTTCGAATCATATTTGTTTTTCTTTTGCCATTTGGAGGTTGTATTATAGAAGAGTAATACAGCTCTCAAGTAATTTGAATGAAACTATGGGCTATCATATTAGTTGTGTAAAGATTAGCATATAATAGATTAAATGATGTTGATATCATTACTTTATATGTCTTAAAATGCATGCTTGGTGAATTTTTACTATGCCTTTTCACATGATTTTTGAATTAGTTTTATTCTTTAAGATGGTTAACTACAACATTTGGCAAATAACAATTAGTAGCAATCACTAATGTTCATGTTTCTTTATAGTTATTAACTTCCCACTACGAAATAGGTTTGCTAAAATATTCTACGTTTTCATTCGATGGCGATGTGATTTTTTTAAGTAAAAAGTAAGGTCAAACATACAATATAAATACGAGTGACTTTAAGTTTCGACGCCGCCGCAACGCGTGACGGGTCAAAATCCTAGTTATACGTATAATTATAATATGTCTTAAGTTATTGATATCATTCAAAATGTTTTTTAATTTTATGTCTAGCATTATATATACTATGGTAAAAGTTTAAAGTTTATTAGAGATAACTACATCATCGAAAAGAATAAGAGTAAATTTGTATGTTACAAATAAAAAGTAGGTGTCTGTCAAAAAGAAGTAATAATTTGGGTAAAAGGAAACTAAAAAATGTAGTTGTTACATGACACGTTAGAAAATATAAACAATGAAGATAATATGATATAAAAATCAAATAAATAATATTATAAATGAGAAGTATACATTAATTATAAATAATTTGAAATGAAAAAGTACACATGAACAAAAGAATCTATAAGTACTTTTAAATCTTAAACAATGGATTTAGCACATATTAAAGTTTCGATTTTTTTTAAATGACCACTAAATGTTTGTGCTCTGAAGTTCAACTTCATTCATTTTGTTTTTTTTTTTCTTTCAATTGCCATACCGAGTGCCGATACCGTAACTAACCAAACTGATTTCGACCCAAATTGAATTTCCGCTCCATCGTGTGAGGGATTCTAGTACCTATTACTCTGAATTATATATTTGTTATTGTTATTAACTAAAATAAATTTCAATTGCCTTTCCCATATTAACTAAATAATATTAACTAAAATAATATGGAACGTGTGTGGGTTATTTAATCGTGTGATTGTTATTAACTAAAATAATATGAATTCTTATTAGATTTGATTAAATATTATTAATAATAAGAATTTGTATTAGATTAGATTTTAGATTTGATTAAATATTATTAATAATAAGAATTTGTATTAGATTAGATTAAATATTATTATTATTATTAGTATTATTAATAATTTTAATCAATTGAATGAGAGAATGATAAGTGTCTCAAAACATATTTCTTTTATTATATAGTATAGATTCCTTTTTTTTATTTATAAATAATAATAATAAGGATTATTGGATTTTAATAATCTGAAGTTTCACCCATTGGCCACTAATAATCGCAACTTCAAAAATTCCCTGTAAAAATCCCAACTTGTAAGATTTTGTCCCCCAATGATCCTCTGCTAATAGGGTTAGTTTTTGATAACGTGGATGCTGACGGGACGCTGATGTGTAAAAAATAAACTGGTTCATTATGTGGATGATGATGTGGATATTGATATGAAAAAAATATATTCTTTTAATTATATATATACATACACAAACACTCACCATCTTCACCACCACCACTCCACTACCTCACTACCACCACAACCACCCAACTCCCACCGCACAACCACCATCTTCAACCCCTCCGACCACCAAGTTGTAAGACCCTTAGTCCATTTATACGATTATCATATAAATCTCGACTATAACAGTGTATTTATGGTTAAACATACACTTAAAATATGAG
Organism: Helianthus tuberosus; assembly: GCA_030545235.1. Lineage (NCBI taxonomy): Eukaryota > Viridiplantae > Streptophyta > Magnoliopsida > Asterales > Asteraceae > Helianthus > Helianthus tuberosus. The sequence goes on along the minus strand of CM060396.1, from coordinate 25,647,716 downwards.
TTTATTAAATCATTTTAAAAGATAAAACATTTCAACATAACGTAGATAAATTCGTCGTTTAAAAGTGACGACAAAATGTAACGCGGAAGCTTGAATCTTGATTGTGTTCGGTTCTTTATCGAGTTTGATCGTCATCCGGCAACGTATAGTACCCTACATTTCATCAAAACATGAAATGAGTTAGTTGTTCGATGTTAAAACATGTTCGAATAAGTTTGTGAGTCCAAACCCTCAAAATTTATTAGTTATGAGAGTCTAAAACTTGTTTATACTATTTCCTGGTTTCAAACTGATCCACAGCAACAAATTTCAAACCTGGGATCTGTCGCGTGCCGCGACAGAAGTCAGTAAACCTGTCACGTGCCGCGACAGATGTCACGTACCGCGAGAGCAAGTTCCTCCGTCGCGTGACGCGAGGGCCCTTTTTCGACAGAATTTTTTGGTTCTGTTGCTGTACATATCCAGCAATCCAAGTTTTTACGAAAACGAACATAACTTGCTCATTTTTTATCCGATTTACGTCACGTTTCTTCCTACGTGATCGTAATTCGATTCTCTATCACATGAAGTTAAAATCCGACATCCGGATTAACAAAATTCGAGATTTTTAAGCCTTCGACTAAATATGTAGTTACCACTTTCTGACCGGCTCATGAGTTTATCAAACTAAAACTAGTTTGTTGTATACAAATTATCATGAACTTCATTTTATATCAGTTTCCTATTATTCAAGGTCCAAACCATGGGTTTATTACGTATTCTTAACCCGTTTTCGCTATTATGCTTATTTTGACCCGTTAAGGGTATTTAAGCATATTTTAAGCACGAATCGCTTTCATTCGTTTCTAGCTTCATATTTCCACATTTCTTATCAAATGATCTTCCACCACAGCTATATTTGTGGTGGATTTAATGTGGTGATCAATATATTCTGAGTTTTACCTCTCAGATTAACATTATAAAGCAAAACGCATTTTGACTCACAAGAATCATACCTTTCGCTTTTATACTTGTTCTAAGTATTTACTTGATCAAATGACTTATTTCTAAACAACCCATAAGGGTCATTTGCTTAATTTGTCGATCAAGGGCATTCTGGTCCATTTAAGCTTTTCATTTACGATGAATGATTTTGAAAGGCATATTGACCCAAAATCTCACATATTAAACTATGATCTTGTTTGAATAATCATTATGTTTTCAAGACACAATGACTATAATTAAAGTCATTCGGTTTACCTAAAAAGATAACCAAATGTCCATTTTTAACCTTATTTAATTCTCATTGGACCTTAAGTCCTAAATGAGTAGTTAAACTATTACACATACCTGGCTTGGATCAATATATTGACCTATTTTAATAACTTGCCTTAATAACCGCTAAGTAATAGCGATGCAAATATCCATTCGATATTTAATCTTGTAATCATACAACTCGATAAAAATCATTAGTCGATAGTGTCAAAGGGTCATTTTTTTTCTTATAAATCATTTCTTGACTCTTTTGACCCATTATGGCTTATGCTATAAAGTGTCTTTCACAAACTAACGGTTATCGTCAACGAGTGACCGAATTACCGTTTTACCCTTATTATTTATGTTGGTTTACCCTATAAGGTAAACACTCTAAACTCATTATCTATTAGTCATTGCATGACCAAATAGTTGTATTAGTCCTTTTTAACCATTAAACATGGTTTATTATCATTTTCTTTTGTTCCGAACCGCACATGTCGTGTCAGAACATCGTAATTCGAACATGACTTTCTATTATTCATAACCTATAAAACCAATAGGTATTAAATAAATAGAGTGTAAGCTTTACTTACCTTACATACTGATTATGCTTTTCCTTCTTTCTTGATTCGTTTGACCCGCTTCCTTCCTAAGCTTTCACCTAGCTCGTCAAGCGTCAAACTATCATTGAAATTTGTAAAATGGTTTGGTTAGTCATAATCATTTACGACTATTCCATCCTACGACTTTATGTCAAAATTATCATTCGATCATATCAAAGGTTATTTTGACTTTAAAAAGTTAAACTGCCTATTGACGAAAGAAATTACACGATGTAGGTCAACTACTCGTCTTATTACTTGGTCAATATCCGGTAAGCATCATTCTTATGCTACCGTTTTAACTACTTTTTAAATCAATTTATTGTAATCGAATTTCATTCGATTAACATATGATGATATCAAACATCATTTTGATCATAATATATCATTATTTTCATTTGATCATACAAATCCATTTCCTAGCAAGTATGATCATATACTTAAACACACAATTTGTTCAAGTATTTCCTGATTACTATCCGATATGATGATTCTAATCATAATTATATCATCAAATTCATCATATGATTAATACCCACTTATCCTAGTGTGGTAATTCATCTAATCATTCAATTCTTAGCACATATGTGAAATTTTCACTTAGGGTTTTGTTCCTAAGCAAGTATACATCACTAATTCAATCATTGCTTCAATAATTCATTCATAATTCACGATTATGATGATTATCCAAATTTCACAAGTTCACAAATCAACAAAATTTGACATACCTTATGATCCCCTAGCTTGGGTGATCATTAATTCACGTTCAATTGAGAATTTGAGCTTCGTTTAAGCTTCCAATTTGATGATTTTGTTTGAGGTTAAGGTTTTGGTTCCTGGGGGATTCTTCTAGTCGAATAGAACACCCAAAACACACATTGAACGTGTGTTTTATTTTTAAGTTTTCTTTTTATAACTTAACTTTCCATTTATCCGCATTTGGCCCCTCTTGTTTGGTTAGTTATTAAGTAGGCCACAACCTACTTATTTCTAACAATATTCCCACTTATTAACTAGGTTAAACATTCCTAGTTAACTTAGTGGGTTTGGGGAATTTATGACTCAGTTTATTTTAAGTCCCGTTAACTCGGGCCTTCTATAACCTTTATTTCCAAAAAGCATTCTTTTTCCCTTTTTTTTTATTAAATATTAGGTTTAGATATATAAATCCTAATATTTTTCGGGTTAATTTTACCACTAACGGTACTTTACCCGTCTTTTAGTATTAACGTGGTTTGATTACCAAACCCGTTTTCGGGGTGTTACACCAGCTCCCACCGCACAACCGCCTGTGACAACTGGCACTTTTCCACGCATTCCGTACAATAATTAAACAGTAATCTGTGCTTTAATAACTGTGCATGATTTAGTTTTCAAGACGAATGAAATTCTGATTTCTGTTATATACATATAATGGCATTTCTTGTTGCAAGACTTTTATCATTACTACATGCAACACAAGATGGTTCTATTAATGCACATAACAGAATTGGCACGGTTATCAGACAAACTAGAAGTACTGACAGGAGTTCAGTACTTAGACAGACATGATGTTAAGACACAAAATAAGCCCCAGGATCAAGTGTTACACTAGTATAGTGTGTAGGAAAGTAGGGATTACAAAACAGTCTTCCTAGTGATGACATAGGTACCGGAAAGTGCCAGAAACACACTAAAACTGCAAAATTCTGCAGAAAATAAACGAATTTAGCAAAAATTCAGCTTTTAACATCTAAATATAATGCAGAATTGTGATATAATGGTCCAGTATACTTTCCTAAGTGTCGGAAATCAAAACTGTCATAAAAGACTACATAAAGCACACTAAACTGCGCAATTCAGCACCTTAACGAATAGTAACGAACTGAACAACCGGACACTACCCGAAACATCAAATTCTTACTAGAAGCATTGTTTTAGTGTTACAAAGCTAGTTATGGTCACCGAACATCATAACACATCCTATAAACATATAACATAAATAACCCTAACTAGTATACTTGAAATCTAACTATAACACTTAACTTACCATTAAAAGTTACACTTTACCCCCCTTTTGATGGCCGGTTAGGAGACATGGACCCCACATGGGATTTCTTTGTTATATTTTATAAGATATGTATGGAATATGCTAAACATAAGATACTTTATGCCATCCTAAAGTTGGAGTTTTTTTTTATAAAATCCTTAAGTTCATATTCTAACACTCATAATTCACCACATCCTTCCCTTTCTCTCCTTCTTGTTCACGGCACACACACCACACACTTACACATCCATTTTCAAGCCATCTTCAAGCATTCTAAGGTGATTCATTGGTGTAAGGAGCACATTTAAGAAGGGTGGAAGCATAAAAGCTTGAAGGACCTCTTGCAAGTGCTTTTATCCACTTCATTTGTCATCTTCATATTCTTGAACATCATCCTTAGCCTTGTGCGAGTAGTAAGACCTTCCTAATCTCATTTTACTTCATATTATGTTGGTTAAAAGATTATATAAGTTGTTAAACATAAAGATCATGAAGAAACATAAGCATGAACACTAACATAAAGCTTAAAAACATAAGAATCTATGTTGTTTTAGTGTATGTAAGAAACTAGTTTGTGGATTTCTTGTGTTTATGATGTTGATCATCATAATAACCTTGCTAGATGATGAATTAAACACATGATCTAGCAAGTATAAGGATGGATCTTGAAGAAATCATAATGATCATCCTTTATGTTAAACATGAACTTGAAAATAAACTTGTTTTAGTGTTTGATGATTTGTGATACATGTTATAAGTCTTGAAAATAATGGATTTAAAAGATAATATTTTCAAGAGAACCAAGTTATTTACAAGATTTACAAGATCGTGTTTTTTGAAGAAATTAATCATATTTTAGTGATAAATCAAGTATAGAAACATGCTATTAACAATAGAAATACAAAAGAATTGTTTTTGGAAAAATCATCTTGTAAGCTGTAAAGGACTAGATTTTGCAAGAATGTGATTATTAAACAAATAACCATGTTTTAGAGGATAACTTAACCTACTAAATAACATTCTAAGTTACTACAACTTTTTACAAAATTTCAAGTTCATGTCAAAGTGTAAATTGCATATTTAAAGCACATGGTAAGTGTTTAATGATTTGTTGATGATTAATGATGATTTTAAAAGAAAATGATATGCTTTGAAAGCATGGAAACCTCCATTTTAAGGGGAAACTATGGCAAAAATTTTCTAAAATTAAACACTTAGAAAAATATTTTTAAACAAATATTTACAAGTATACTTTTAACCGTGATTTATATATAAAGTTTGCCATAATTTTTGTTACAAGGTTATAAATATTGGAGGATGGTTTTTGATAATGAAAGTGACTAAATATGTATTTAGGAGAATATATATTTAGATGTCACCATGAGTGTGATTATTTGTATACTATGTGCATTAGTTATATTATTTTAGGACTTGAAATAATATAACTCACCGAAATACCAAGAAATTACAGTCCAAAATACTACCAAAATTTCAAGAAACAAATACATAAATTATGCCCAAAACATTTGTGAAACCGAACAAGGAACATAACCTACATACATATTCTGGAATCAAAGTCATAAGTATATTTTGGTAACGGTATTTTGGAAACCAAGAGAACAAAAATATGATTTTCATGAGTATTATAAAATAAATCATATTTTTGACAAGGAGAAAATATATTATTTTTTGTAAGTAAAAATATATATTCTCTTAAATAAACTTTGGACATATTATTTTTGGGTGAAAAATAGATTTATATATATTTTCTAAGTTAGACTTGAAAATATATTATCCTTGAAACCTATATGAAAAGCATAAATATTGTTACCAAGGAAAAATTATAAATAATTTTCAATGTAATGTTTCTTAAAATATATTTTGGGAATATATTGATGTATTTCTATTAGAAATATTATTCCGGAAAAGTTAATACAAGAATTAAGTATGAGATACTTAATAAACTCAATAGAAATACGTATTCTTGTACGTATAATTACACACCGGAATACGCCATCGATACTTGGCAAAAATATAGAAGGATAAGAATACGAATACAAATACACCCATCCTAGGGAAGTTATACAAGTACAAATACATAAACTTGACAAGTTAAAATGTATTATTTTAACTAATATTCCAAAATTCGTAAATATAATTTAAGTTAAAATATTTATTATTTTAACAAACAATTATATAACTTGGAATAATACTAAGGACACAAAGAAACGTAACTCAAAGACACTAATTAATACTAAGTCAAGGCACGACCCGCTCGTCTAATAGACCGTAGTACGTTGTAGGTAGTCGTGCACTCTAGTAGCAGCTTGAGTTACGTCGGATTGAAGAACGCAAAACTGTGAGTTCATGTCCCCCTTTTTCTTAACTGTTTTCGGATTTATAACTCTCGGGGGTGGAATACGTGTTGCATATCTTTAAATGGTATGATTTGGCTATGATATGAATTATAGATCATGTGAGCATAGATTGAAATTGAAATCCCAATAACTTTTATAAGAATTTAGGACGAAGGTTAGATCTAACGGGTACGGCCGAGCCCCACTCATGGCCCTTATGTGACCACTTGAGTGCTTCGGTGTCCCAGTTGAGGTAAATCGATAACGGTCAAAAGTAAAATTGACACAGTCAAGGTAAATTGACACAGTCAAGGTAAATTGACACAGTCGAAGGGAAATTCGACACAGTCGAGAGGAAATCGACAAGGGTATAAGCCTACTCATATTGAGTGCTCCCTATGTCTTCACATGCATTAATGTCCTTGCAAAACATTAATTCGATATGTTCATAGATGCTTTTCATACCTGTTTTCAAAGAAGTCTCTCAAATGTTTATAAGCTTATAAGTACTCATACAAAACGCATGAACTCGCTCAACTTTTGTTGATTTTTTCCAAAATTACATGTATTTCAGGTAACAAGTTGGATCTTGGGCGCGGGTGTTGTTTCTAGAAGTAAATTCCAAGTTAGATGTCATCCACTTTTGTTGGTTTGTAACTTAGTCGAAGGTTGTGTTGTTTGAAAATTAATAACTAGTGTTTGTAATGTTTTAAACTTAATGAATGGATGAACATCGTTTTGATCATATAGTTGTTTATTATGATTGAATGCAATGGTATTGAACAAGTCACACATCATACGCTTCCGCAAAAGTCTGGGTGTTACAGTTTGGTATCAGAGCTTCGATTGTAGTGAACTAGGATTCCTTCTCGAGTCTAGACTACAATCACTAGGACTCTCTCACGAAATCAATTTTTACAAAAAGGTTTTTCATTGCATTCACGAAAGCGTCAAGATCCATGAGTCAAACATTTTTTTCAAAGAAAAGACAAGGCATGGACATTAGTAGGGAGGAGGATACCCCAAATTAAAGTGCCAATTAAGGCATAGTCTACGTGAGATAGACTTGCCAAAGACAAAATGACCCCCCCCCTCCGAAGGGATAAACGAGAGTTATATGTGATATGATGCATCTATTTGCTTGTTTATGTTAAGTAACATATTTATTTACTGATATATATATATATATATACACGTATAAGTGTACGGAATAATTATTGACGTGAGCGAGATACCTATGACTCCGAATCCTATTATTGTTCTTAACTCGCATGATGAGACTATCGACCTCGCGTTTATTGCAAAGCTCATGGCTGGAGTGATTACTAAACGAGATTCTGAGCTTGTTTCCGTAGGAGATGGCTGTTCTTCCCTCTCGAGTGTGAAGGTGCCTGACTACGGTAGTGACGGCGAGGCGGAGGCGGCTACCTTGGACAACACCTTTATCAGTAGGACGAGGTCCCTGTGGCTTTTGTGAGACAAGATTGAAGACGCTCTCGTCCAGACTAGGAAGATGAAGCACTCATCTTGAAGGTGCCCCTCCAACTACTAGGAATTCTCCATATTCCTATTACGTTTAATCATCGTGCCTATTCGCGCATAACGATAACGGATGTTAGCGCGTGGACCACCGCAATGGTCCAATCCATGTCGGAGGTATAAGGACAATAGTGTCCCCTCTTTGGTGGATCATCTGCTTTGAACGAGGGAAAGTTGGGGTGACCGTGCAAGATAATTTATTATTACGGGGGCCCACGTAATAACGACTTGTAGTGCATGGAAATCCTGGTGGACTCTGCGGGTCAAGCTAATGATCACCACCTATCCAAAAATAATCTCTACGTGTTCACACCTTCATCTGGTAGAACAATACCTATACAGTTGCCTTAGCACTCTACAAAGTAGGAAACCTGTCTTTACCTACTTCGTGTCTGACACTTCTACCCGTACGAGTTGGTTGGGAACCGATATCTAAGCAAGTGAAGATGGCTAACACACGGGAAAGACGCAGTGATGTTACACTCTCTATCACCCCTATATGAACAACCCCCATCTCTTTGGGAGTATACCCGCCTTTGTGAAGCTAAAGACCTAAGAAAACCAATGTAGAAGGAAAATAACTACTACTTTCATATTATGAAACTTGTATGACCGAGGTGATGTAACCTCGAGTTCATTTTGTTTTCCCTGGTACAAACAATAAGTCAAGTTGTCAAGCCTATATGAAAGCTCAGTAGTTGTTTCCTTACTCATACATTGTTGATCATATATGCATGTGATATTGGGTGATTACATGTTTGCTTGTGGTAACATATACCTCATAGACAATTATGGAATATTGTCTAACCTACCTTATACCTTTTTGCCAGAAGCAAATGCCGCCCAGACATGACACGGACACCAATATGTTACCAAGAACTGAGGCCGAACTCAATAAGCTTATTTCCCAAGCTATAGCGCAGCATGAAGCCCTCCGCTCTGAACGCAGCAGTGGCACTCCCGGAAGTAACCCTCCAACTGGCTGCACCTATAAACAGTTCCTGGACTGCAAACCATTAAATTTTGGTGGTACAGGAGGTGCCCTTGCTTTTGTTCGTTGGGCAGAAAAGACTGACTCCGTTCTGAGAATGAGTAACTGTTCGCCCGAGCGGAGTGTTACCTATATCTTAGGGTTGTTTTTGGATGGCGCACTCTCCTGGTGGAACCTTCAGGTTCAGACCCTCGGTGAAGCTACTGCTTATGCATTGAGCTGGGACGAGCTCAAGGAATTGATGCGGAAGAAATACTGTTCTAGGTCCGAGATTCAGAAGCTTGAGACTGAGTTCTGGGATTTGAAAATGGATGGGCCGAAGATTTCTGAGTACGTCCAATGCTTTCACGACTTGTCTAGGATTGTTCCCTACTTAGTCAAGCCAGAGTTCAAGAGGATTGAGCGATTCATTTGGGGACTTGCACCTCAAATCCTGAGCATGGTTACTGCCTCGAAGCCTCCAACCATCACAGAGGCTATCGATTTGAGTGTCACACTTACTGAAGAAGCCCTTCGTATGGGAAAGTTTTCGGAATCTGAGACAAACAAGAAAGAGACTCATGTGGAGTCCTCGGGCAATAAGAAAAGGAAGTCTTCGAACCTAAAGATAGGCACCTAAGTCAGTTATGGAAGCACTAAAGCAAACAAAAGAAGGGAAGTGAACCCGCCTCGTGGCATGCAAGCTTATGGAGCCACCAATAAGGCTGGTGGTAAGGTTTACTTGGGGACTAAGCCGAGATGCGAGGAATGCAATTTTCACCATGAAGGTCGATGTCTGAGGCCTAAGTGTGGAAGGTGTGGAAAAGAAGGGCAAAGCAAGGATGCCTGTTGGGCGAAGTATGAAGACGGAAGAGATAATGGTAGGGTTCCAGGTTGCTACAGATGTGGTGAAGTAGGGCACTTTAGGAAAGATTGCCCTAGGAAGAACCATACAAGGAAGGGTCTTCATGATCGGAACTCGTGAAGCACGCCAGGATCCAGATGCGGTTACGGGTACGTTCCCTATTAACCAACTTTATGCATCTATTTTTTATTAATGCTGGCACCGACTTTAACCTTGTATCCTTAGAACTTAAGAAACTGCTTGACCTAGTTTCGAGTAGAATAGACGTCCTGTATTCTTTAGAAGTGGCAAATAGAAGGTTAGTTTAAGCAGACGAAGCGATTAAGGATCGTATTTTGGAACTTAGAGAGCGGGAACCTCCTATTACCGTTGACTTGGGAAGTCACGATATTGTAGTCAGCATGGATTGGATATCCAAGGACAGAGCTGAAATTGTCTGTTACAAGGAAAATCATTCGCATCCCTCTTTCGAATGATGAAACACTTATAGTACACAAACTTCCTGCATTAGGTGCGAGGGCACTAGGCCCCATAAGGCGGTGAATTGGCAACGCCTCATATTGGTTATAGAGACACGGAAGCGCCTCCGAATAGACTGCATAGCCTTACCGGCTCATGTTGTCGATAAAGAGACCAAGAAGCCAAAGCCAGAAGACATCCCCGTTGTGGAGGAATTTCTAGAAGCCTTTCCCGAAGACTTGCCTAGGTTACCTCCACAGTGACAAGAGGAGTTTAGGATGAACCTAGTGCCAAGAACGGCACCAGTGACGGATGACGCCTTACCGACTAGCTTCGTCCGAGATACATGAGCCTCCGATGCAAATGCAAGAGCTGCTGGACAGAGGAAATCTACCAGGCCAAGCCTCTCACCGTGGGAAGCCCCTGGCGATATTCATTAGGAAGTAGGACGAAAGTTTTTACACGCGTACATGGCTTAATCTGAGAGGAACTCAGAAGAACTAATGAGGGAAAAAGGTAATACGTATAGGTTACAGGGAGATAGACAACTAACCATCAAGAATCGGTACCCCTTACCGAGAATCGATGACCTGTCGACCACCTACAAGGTCCCAGATACTATTCCAAGACGGAATTAAGGACACGATATCATTAGTTAAGGACACGAGAAGAAAGTTAGCAGTCTCCATTTTGCATCAACTTCAGAGAAGTAGATACCAAGGACCGGTATCCTTTGCCAAGGAATTGATGACTTGTTCAACCAATTGCAAGGTTCTAGATTACTACTCGAAGATCGACTTGAGGTCAGGATGTCCTCAACTGCGAATACAAGAGGAGAGTATCCCTAAAATGACTCTTAGGACTCGCCTTGAACATTACGAGTTCCTTGTCATGTCGTTTGGCTTAACAAATGCACCGGCGGTATTCATGGACCTCATGAATCAGGTGTGTAAGTCGTACCAGGATAAAATCGTGATTATATTTATTGACTGCATTCTCATAAGCTCAAAGACCAAGGAAGGTCATGAGCAACATCTGCAATTTATCTTGGGACTTCTAGAGAAAGAACAGTTATGAGCTAGGATGTCGAAGTGCAAACTTTGGATTCGCAAGGTAAGATTCTTAGGATATGTGGTGGATAAGAATGAGATTCACATCGACCCTACAATCAAAAACTAAGGAGTCCCTAAGACGTAACTAAGAATTTTGGGATTGTAGGCTGTATCAGATGACCCCTAGAAAACCTTTCAAGGATTACACAACCGCTAACAACCCTAAACCAGACGATACCTATATTGTCTTCACCTGACAGTACCAATAGAGTTACGGTTCTTGTGACGCTTCTCGACAAGGTCTCGATTGCGCATTGATGCAACGAGACCAAGTCATCGCATACGCGTCATGTTGATTAAAGGATCAAGAGAAGAGACTTTGAACTAGGTGCAGTAGTTGTGCGTTGAAGATTTGGCGTCATTACCTGTATAGGCAAACGCTGAACAAGTATGATGGTGAGATTAAGTATATGAGATGACGAAGATGGACTGGGCTACTGAATGGGTATGATGGTGAGATTAAGTATACCCTGAACAAGGCAAGCGTTGTAGCAGACGCCTTGAGCCGCAAGGATCGTGCAAATCCTCTAAGGGCGTGAGCTTTAGAAATGATCATACAGACAAAACTCATCACTCGGATTCGTGAAGCTGAGCATGAGATGCTCAAACCAGAGAACCTTCAAGCTGAAGCGTTGTATGGGATGTAAGTGCAGTATTACCTAAGGAAGACGGAACCACACACTTCCTGGAACGACTTTGGGTTCCGTTTCGCGACAAATTACGAATGCTTATTTTGGGGCAAGGCTCATAGGTTAAGATACTCGATCCATCCTAGGATCTGACAAGAGGTACCAAGACTTGAAGGATTAGTATGAGTGGCCAAGATGGAAGCTGATATAGCTACCTATGTGGGTAACTGTCTTACTTGTGCCGAAGTTAAGACAGAATACCAGAAACCATCAGGGCTGTGGCAACAGCCTAAGGTTCCCATGTGGAAGTGGGAGCATATCTCAATGGACTTCATTACAAAGCTACTAAGAACCCAAAAAGTCACGATAAGATTTGGGTGAGTATTGATCAACTCACCAAGCCTACACATTTCCTACCAAACAGTGAGGAAGACAGCGCGAGGGAATTAGCAGAGATTTAGCCTAGAAAGGTTGTGGCACGTCATGGAGTGCCTGATTCTATCTTGTCCGACCGAGATGGTCGTTTTGTGCCAAGGGTATGGCAGACGTTTCAAAAGGCGTTTAGGCCACGATTGGACCTGAGTACTACATTTCACCCTCAGAGGGACGACCAGAGCAAACGAACGATACAAACTTTGGTAGACCTGCTATGTGCTTGTGTGATAAGCTTCGATGAAAAGATGGATCACTCACTAGCCCTTAGTGGAGTTTTCTTCCAATAATATTTATCACACCGTCGTTTAGGCCGCCTCGTATGAAGCTTTAAATGAAACGTAAGTGTCGGTCCTCGTTGTGTTGGACGGAGACCGGAGACAAACGATTTATTGGCCCCAAGTTGATTCAGGAAATTATAGGCAAGATTGTTCAGATACGTGGGCATATCAAGTTAACACGCGGTATACAGAAAGGCTGCGCCGGTGAGCGGCAGAAACTGTTGGAATTTGAGATAGGAGATATGGTTTAATAAGAGTCTCGCCTTGGGAAGGCGTGGTACAATTTGGAAAGCGTGGGAGGTTGGACCCACGGTATATTAGACCTTTCGAGATCCTGGAAAGGATCGGGACCATTGCTCACGAGCTGAAACTTCCAGAGAAATTCAGCAGTGATCATGACACTTTTCACATGTATAGTCTTTAGAGGAGTCTGACTCTAGGAACAATCGTTATTCCCGCAAACAGGATTCACGTCAACGACAAACTCCAATATATTAAAGAACCTGTTGAGGTTGCAGACTATAAGTCCGCAAAACACGGAGAAGTCGTAAATGATTTGTTAGAGTTCGTTGGAATTCTTATCATGGACCAGAGTTTACTTGGGAACATGAAGGCCAAACTAAGCCTAAGTGACCACATTTGATTCACAACTCCCATGCGACCGATGGCATCGTTTGAATTTCGGGACGAAATTCTTTTAACGGGGGTGAATGTGACAACTGGCACTTTTCCATGCATTCCGTACAATAATTAAACAGTAATCTGTGCTATAATAACTGTGCATGATTTAGTTTACAAGACGAATGAAATTCTGATTTCTGTTATATACATACAATGGCATTTCTTGTTGCAAGACTTTTATCATTACTACATGCAATACAATATGGTTCTATTAATGCACAAAACAGAATTGGCACGGTTATCAGACAAACTAGAAGTACTGACAGGAGTTCAGTACTTAGACATACATGATGTTAAGACACAAAATAAGCCCCAGGACCAAGTGTTACACTAGTAAAGTGTGTAGGAAAGTAGGGATTACAAAACTGCCTTCCTAGTGATGACATAGGTACCAAAAAGTGCCAGAAACACACTAAAACTGCAAAATTCTGCAGAAAATAAACGAATAGCAAAAATTCAGCTTTTAACATCTAAATATAATGCAGAATTGTGATATAATGGTCCAAAATACTTTCCTAAGTGTCGGAAATCAAAACTGTCATAAAAGACTACATAAAGCACAGTAAACTGCGCAATTCAGCACCTTAACGAACAGTAACAAACCGAACAACCGGACACTACCCGAAACATCAAATTCTTACTAGAAGCATTGTTTTAGTGTTACAAAGCTAGTTATGGTCACCGAACATCATAACACATCCTATAAACATATAACACAAATAACCCTAACTAGTATACTTGAAATCTAACTATAACACTTAACTTACCATTAAAAGTTACACTTTACCCCCCTTTTGATGGCCGGTTAGGAGACATGGACCCCACATGGGATTTCTTTGTTATATTTTATAAGATATGTATGGAATATGCTAAACATAAGATACTTTATGCCATCCTAAAGTTGGAGTTTTTTTTATAAAATCCTTAAGTTCATATTCTAACACTCATAATTCACCACGTCCTTCCCTTTCTCTCCTTCTTGTTCACGGCACACACACCACACACTTACACATCCATTTTCAAGCCATCTACAAGCATTCTAAGGTGATTCCATGGTGTAAGGAGCACATTTAAGAAGGGTGGAAGCATCGAAACATGAAGGACCTCTTGCAAGTGCTTTTATCCACTTCATTTGTCATCTTCATCTTCTTGAACATCATCCCTAGCCTTGTGCTAGTAGTAAGACCTTCCTAATCTCATTTTACTTCATATTATGTTGGTTAAAAGATGATATAAGTTGTTAAACATAAAGATCATGAAGAAACATAAGCATGGACACTAACATAAAGCTTAAAAACATAAGAATCTATGTTGTTTTAGTGTATGTAAGAAACTTGTTTGTGGATTTCTTGTGTTTATGATGTTGATCATCATAATAACCTTGCTAGATGATGATTAAACACATGATCTAGCAAGTATAAGGATGGATCTTGAAGAAATCATAATGATCATCCTTTACGTTAAACATGAACTTGAAAATAAACTTGTTTTAGTGTATGATGATTTGTGATACATGTTAGAAGTCTTGAAAATAAAGGATTTCAAAGATAATATTTTCAAGAGAACCAAGTTATTTACAAGATTTACAAGATCATAATTTTTGAAGAAACTAATCATATTTTAGTGATAAATCAAGTATAGAAACATGCTATTAACAAGAGAAATACAAAAGAATTGTTTTTGGAAAAATCATATTGTAAGCTGTAAAGGACTAGATTTTGCAAGAATGTGATTATTAAACAAATAACCATGTTTTAGAGGATAACTTAACCTACTAAATAACATTCTAAGTTACTACAACTTTTTACAAAATTTCAAGTTCATGTCAAAGTGTAAATTGCATATTTAAAGCACATGGTAAGTGTTGAATGATTTGTTGATGATTGATGATGATTTTAAAAGAAAATGATATGCTTTGAAAGCATTGAAACCTCCATTTTAAGGGGAAACTATGGCAACAATTTTTTAGAAATTAAACACTTAGAAAAACATTTTTAAACAAATATTTACAAGTATACTTTTAACTATGATTTATATATAAAGTTTGCCATAATTTTTGTTACAAAGTTATAAATATTGGAGGTTGGTTTTTGATAGTGAAAGTGACTAAATATGTATTTAGGAGAATATATATTTAGATGTCACCATGAGTGTGATTATTTGTATACTATGTGCATTAGTTATATTATTTTAGGATTTGAAATAATATAACTCACCGAAATACCAAGAAATTACAGTCCAAAATACTACCAAAATTCCAAGAAACAAATACATAAATTATGCCCAAAACATTGTTGAAACCGAACAAGGAATATAACCTACATAAATATTCTGGAATCAAAGTCATAAGTATATTTTGGTAACGGTATTTTGGAAACCAAGAGAACAAAAATATGATTTTCATGAATATTATAAAATAAATCATATTTTTGACAAGGAGAAAATATATTATTTTTTGTAAGTAAAAATATATATATTTTCTTGAAATTATTAGAAGATATATTATTTCAGGAGAAAAATATATATTCTCTTAAATAAACTTTGGACATATTATTTTTGGGTGAAAAATAGATTTATATATATTTTCTAAGTTAGACTTGAGAATATATTATCCTTGAAACCTATATGAAAAGCATAAATATTGTTACCAAGAAAAAAATATAAATAATTTTTCAATGTAATTTTTCTTAAAATATATTTTGGGAATATATTGATGTATTTCTATTAGAAATATTATTCCGGAAAAGTTAATACAAGAATTAAGTATGAGATACTTAATAAACTCAATAGAAATACGTATTCTTGAACGTATAATTACACACCGGAATACGCCATCGATACTTGGCAAAAATATAGAAGGATAAGAATACGAATACAAATACACCCATCCTTGGGAAGTTATACAAGTACAAATACATAAACTTGACAAGTTAAAATGTATTATTTTAACTAATATTCCAAAATTTAAGTTAAAATATTTATTAGTTTAACAAACAATTATATAACTTGGAATAATACTAAGGACACAAAGAAACGTAACTCAAAGACACTAATTAATACTAAGTTAAGGCACGACCCGCTCGTCTAATAGACCGTAGTACGTTGTAGGTAGTCGTGCACTCTAGTAGCAGCTTGAGTTACGTCGGATTGAAGAACGCAAAACTGTGAGTTCATGTCCCCCTTTTCTTAACTGTTTTCGGATTTATAACTCTCGGGGGTGGAATACATGTTGCATATGTTTAAATGGTTTGATTTGGCTATGAAATGAATTATAGATCATGTGAGCATAGATTGAAATTGAAATGCCAATAACTTTTAAAAGAATTTTGGACGAAGGTTAGATCTAACGGGTACGACCGAGCCCCACTCATGGCCCTTATGTGACCACTTGAGTGCTTCGGTGTCCCAGTCGAGGTAAATCGACAACGGTCAAGGGTAAAATTGACACAGTCAAGGTAAATTGACACAGTCGAAGGGAAATTCGACACAGTCGAGAGGAAATCGACGAGGGTATAAGCCTACTCATATTGAGTGCTCCCTATGTCTTCACATGCATTAATGTCCTTGCAAAACATTAATTCGATCTGTTCATAGATACTTTTCATACCTGTTTTCAAAGGAGTCTCTCAAATGTTTACAAGCTTATCAGTACTCATACAAAACGCATGAACTCGCTCAACTTTTGTTGATCTTTCCTAAAATTACATGTATTTCAGGTAACAAGTTGGATCTTGGGCGTGAGTGTTGTTTCTAGAAGTAAATTCCAAGTTAGATGTCATCCACTTTTGTTGGTTTGTAACTTAGTCGAAGGTTGTGTTGTTTGAAAATTAATAACTGGTGTTTGTAATGTTTTAAACTTAATGAATGGATGGACATCGTTTTGATCATATAGTTGTTTATTATGATTGAATGCAATGGTATTGAACAAGTCACACATCATATGCTTCCGCAAAAGTCAGGGTGTGACACCACCATGTTCAATCCCCTCCGACCACCACCTACTATCCATTCCCACAATCCTTCCATCTCCAATGAAATCAGAACCTCTGCAACAACAACAATGGAATTAGCCTTATTTCCGCTCCACCACATCGATATCTGCTCCACCATATCGACCTCTGCTCCAACAACAATAATGGAATTCACCCTATTCCCACGGTTTTGGATCCTTCATCGGTGACGGTTAGGTCAAGTTTGAGAACCGCCGATACGGGAGTGGTTGTCGGTCAGGTGACGAAGGTTGGGATGAATCTGAGATGGCGATGGTAGGTGGTGGCAGAAATGGCAGTGGTGGTGGGTGGAGATGACGGCGGTGTTGGTGGATATGGCAGTGATGGTGGAGGACGTGGAGGTTGTGATGGTGGTGGGTGGAGGTGGTCGGAGGTGATGGTTGTGGGTGGTGGTGGTGGCAGTGGAGGAGGAGGAGGAAATGGAGGTGGTGATGGTGCCACATAAGCAGCCAAGTCAACAAATAACAAAGTTGTGTCCACGTCATCAGCCACGTCAGCAAAAAACTAACTGGGTTATAACCCAGTTAGCAAAGGATCATTGAGGGCCAAAATATTACAAGTTGGAATTATTACAGGGAATTTTTGAAGTTGGGATTATTAGTGGCCAACGGGTGAAACTTCGGATTATTAAAATCCAATAACCCTAATAATAATCTAAATCTAATCTAATCTAATCAAAATCTAATCTAAATATTAATAAAAGACTCCAATTAATGTCACATGTCAACCTCTCCTTCAATCTTATAATTTAACTTTTATTTTATTTAAAAATATTTTTCTTATCCTTATTATTATATATTATATGAATTTAAGAATATGTTATTTTTATTAAATCACGTTATCGCTGAATTGGGGAAAACATTGGGAGACCTACTGAAATTAAAATAAAAAAGATCATTGTGTAAAACCAAACCCAAACCCGAACATGGATAGGTTAATTAATTAAATAGAGATAGAAATTAAAAGTACCAATTGATTTATTTTCATTCAAAATTATTTAAAATCTAATCTAAATATTAATAAAAGACTCCCATTAATGTCATTGCAAACTCTCCTTCAATCTTATAATTAAACTTTTATTTTATTTGAAAATATTTGTGTTATCCTTATTATTATCTAATACTAATAAAAGACTCCAAATAATGCCACATGGCAATACCTCCTTATTCCTCAAATAGATTTGCTTAGATAATTATTGAAAATATCTATTAAATAATTTATTATTTTCATATCAAAATAATGAAAATAATAAAGAAAAACGTTAATTCAATGATTATCCGTTGATTTATTTTGTTTCAATTTTTATTCTTAAGCAAATAGCCATTTTATTTCTTTAATATGTTAATATTAAATTAATTCATTAGTTAATATGAATATATCAAAATCAAAAGCTTTTTAACCATTATTTAATTATTATAAAAAAAATTGTTGTTATATCGCAAAGTTAATTATTTATAAATTAGAGTAAATTATGTTTTTGGCCCCCTGTGATTATATCATTTTTACTATATTAGCCCAAAATAAGAATTTTTAACATATATGCCCACATGGTCTCTATAACTAACCATTTTGGCCTCTAAGTCTAACAATTTTGGCCCCCATGGTCTCTATAACTAATTATTTTTGGCCCCCATGATCTCTAGACTTAAGGGCCAAAATGCATAGTTATAAAAACCATGGGGGCAGATATGTTAAATATTCTTATTTTGGGCTAATATAGTAAAAGTGATATAATCACAGGGGCCAAAAACGTAATTTACTCTATAAATTATTATAATTTTATAATTAATCTATACTATATAATAAAAGGAACCATTTTTGGGACACTTGTCATCATATTAAGCCATGTTTTATAGATAAGTATTATTTTAGTTTAATCTTTTCTAATTAATTATAGATAATCCTTTTACTAAATATTACTTAGTTTAATTTCTTATGGATAATTATTATTTAGTTTAATCTTCTTCTCATTTATAATATTAATTTATTTAACTAATAGAGTAAATTACGATTTTGGCCACTGTGATTATATCACTTTTACTCTTTTAGTCCAAGAAGAATTTTTAACATCTGAGCCCCTAACGTCCTTTTTCTAATCTTTTTGTCCCCTAATGTCTTTTTTCTAATCCTTTTACCCCCTAACATTTAATGGATGAGGTTAATGTTGGGGCTAAAAGGGTTAGAAAAAAAGACGTTGGGGCTCAGATGTTAAAAAAATTCGTTTTTGGGCTGAAAGGGTAAAAGTGATATAACCACAGGGGCCAAAATCTTAATTTACTATAACTAATATTATTTATCATTTATTAATTTTCGGAGTTTTAAATAATGAGTTAAATTTATTGAGACTTCGTTAACAAATTTTGCTACAATAAAATAATCTATTTATATCAATCTAAATTTTTATCTATACTATATAATAAAACATTAATGTGTGACACATGTCGTTCATTGTAGGTATTTATTTTATGATTTTCTTGCCTCACTTTAAAACTTATCTTATATTAATTAAATAAATAAATGAATAATGATCTAATATTAAATTTTATCCTACTTTAAATTTCGAATACCATTCTTCTATTTTTCTAATAAAATATTATCCGAAATTGTAAATTGTTAATTTAAAACATTTTAAATAAAACAAATTATTTATCACGAAAACCAAACTTTGTATTAATATATTAAATATTTTTATTTTGGATTATTAGATTTTATCACCCTTAACTATTGGCTATTGGCCGCTGCCACCCCCAACTATCACTTTGACGTCCGTCACCCCCCAACTTAACACTTAGTGTGTTATGTCACCACTCCGTTAACTGATCACTAACTTTTGATCATGTTACTACACTTTTTGGGGTGTCATAGGGATCTTGGGAAGGTTTTACGGATCTTAGGACACTCCCAAAAGTATAGTAACATGATCAAAAGTTAGTGATCTGGTGACAGAATACACTACGTGTTAAGTTGGAGGTGACGGGCGTCAAAGTGATAGTTGGGAGTGGCAGCGGCCAATGGCCAATAGTTAAGGGTGATAAAATCCAATAACCCTTTTATTTTCACTATACAAAATTATATTTACTAACTTTTTTATTATTTGGTATATAAAATTACATTTATTTAACTCGTGTAATAAATGAGGTTTTTTAAAGGTGTACTATTTTATTATTTGGTAAACAATATTACATTTATTCAACCCGTGTAATACATGTGGTTTTTGTTAGGGGAGGATTTTCTAACAATTAGTGATCCTTATTCGTTATCCTAATTAGTGATCCTTACTTCCGTGACAGGTGGTGATCCTCAGAAGAGCTTCAGGATCAGGATCATGGATCACTTTAAGGATCCTCGTACTGACGATTGTTTACTTATGTTTTGTACTATCTCGCAGGTATAACAAGCTTGACCAAGTCTTGGCGACATTCCTGGAGAATATTCCCAAACTATTCTGCACGTGCTTGGCCAAAAATAGACGTTGTGGATAACGTGGAGGCATGGCACGAAAGTCGGAAAGTTTGTTAGCTAGTTGTTTTCTTATTTTTAAAGGGGTAACGAGCTAGTTAGTAACACTGAGTCATTTGTGAGTTACACACACACTCATACAAACGTTCATACCAGCTCTCGTTCAAACACTTAGCGATTTCATACACCATATACACATTTCACGATAGTGATCCTTGTACCTAGCTCGTTACTATCCGAAGTTGTAAACATTTATTCATTTATTTGAGCTTGGTGATCGGTAGTTTCCATCACCCGGGGTTTTTTGTGCCGGAGATCAACTCTTGATCAAGGGCTTTTTCCCCGTATAAATCCTTGTGTTGTTTGTGCAAATTACATTGAAGTGATCCTTGTTATTGATATACATAATTAGCATCATACCCCGTAACAAAGAGTTTGGTTGCAATATCCTCAACAGATTTTCTGACCAAAACAGTTTGGCGCCCACCGTGGGGCAATTGGTGCTTCGTCCTTAGAAAAATACGCATTTCTGTGCTCATTTCGGTTCACTACAACCAAGCAAATGGCTTCCTCAGCGAAGAATGCTTCAAACTTGATGCCTTCATTCACTTCTTCACAAGGCGTCCCTCCTTTGCCTCCACCACCTTCTGGATCCCAGAAGAATACCGAGAATGCTGCGAAGAAACCAACTCCCATTTTCTCAAAACCTCCAACTTCTTCTGCTTCTTACACTCCCACTACTAGTGACATGTTTACTTTGATTTTGCAGATGAATGATCAGATACGGCAACAGGATAAGACCAATGAGAGGATTCTCAAAGAAATCGGAGATCTCAAGAAACAAAAGACAACGGCAGAGGATCATTCCCCACTGGTGCCAAAATCCTTGAATTTTGATACTCCGGTGATTACTTCTCAGCCATCAGTGGCTCCAGATGTTCAATACGTGGGTGGACCAAAAGGAGTGCACTACGGAACAACAACAATGACTCAGGCATCAGGTTCATATTTCCAGCCAGCGGGATCCTATCCTCAGCATATGGGGTCCCTCACGAATTCAGGAGGATATTCGGGAATGCAGCAGGTTCAAGGATCCTCCTTCGTTCCAGGATCATCCCAGGTTCAAGGATTCTCCTTCGTTCCAGGATCATCCCAGGTTCAAGGATCCTCCTTCGTTCCAGGATCATCCCAGGTTCAAGGATCCTCCTTCGTTCCAGGATCATCCCAGGTTCAAGGATCCTCCTTCGTCCCAGGATCGTCCCAGGTTCAAGGATCCTTCCAGATGCCAGGATCCTTGAGGAGTTTGCAAACAGGAAGTTCAGATGTCCATCAGGGAGATTTTATTCCAATGCAGACCAATGCTTCTACTGGTCCCTCGATCATTCCAGAGCCTCAACAATATGGATTAACATCCATTCTTCCTAACTTGAATCCAATGGGAGGTAACACTTTTAATAATTCTCATACTACTAACCATGGTCTTATGCAGGATCCAGGTATCAATCATGCCATGGCTAGAGAATTGCAAAAGCTAAAGGATATGATATCAAGTGTTCCGGGAGTAGTCAAACCTATCCCAGAGATTGCAGATGGGAGCCACAAGATATCTCGTTTTGCACCACCAATCTGTGATGCTGAGATACCCAAGAGGTTCCATGTGCCTACAATGAAACTGTATGATGGTTCGACGGATCCTGAAGAACACATAGCACAATACAGGGAGAGGATGGAGATCAATCCAATCCTGGAAAGGTTAAAGGAAGCATGCCTATGCAAGGGATTCGGATCCACTCTTACTGGATCAGCTCTCAAATGGCTGCTAAGTCTTCCCCCTATTCTATTACCTCTTTTGCTAACCTAGTTAACTTGTTTAATAATCAGTTTTCTTGTAGTAGAAAATTTGAACGATTAACTAGTGATTTATATAGGATAACCCAGGGTCATAATGAATCATTAAGGGATTACATTACCAAATTCAGTAAAGAATCCTTAGACATTCCCAACTTAGATATAGCTACGGCTGTTGAGGCCTTTAAAATGGGATTGCTTAGGGATTCGTCTTTCTATGATGATCTTGTTATGACACCATGCAGGAACTTAGATGAGGTAAGAACCCGAGCACTTAGGTTCATTCGGCTGGAGGATGACAAGAGGATCCAGGAGAGGTTAGCAGGATCCTCAAAGCAGGATAAACAAGGATCCTCATTCAGGAACAACAAGTTCAGATCCTACAACAGATCTGATAACCAGAACGTGCATTCTATTGATCAAGAAGAGGATGATGAGGATTATCCTCCAATTTCTGAATATTGTTTTAGTGTTGATAACAATGAACTAATCCTTGCGATGCAGAGTCTAGGTGATAAAGCTAGATGGCCCAGAAAAAATGATAGGCCAGCTGCAACTAAGGATAAATCAAAGTGGTGTGCATACCATGAAGATTTTGGGCACCTCACAGAAGAATGCATTGCACTAAGAAAGGAAATTGGATACTTGTTGAGCAAGGGGCATCTAAAAGAATTGTTGGGAAGAAAAAAGTCAAGAACTCAGGATCCTGAAAGGATCCCTGAGAAGGCTCCAGCCCCTCCAGCAGATGCACAAGTGATAAACTTTATTTCTGGAGGATCAGACATTTGCGGCACATCCTTCTCAGCAGCTAAAAGGCATGCAAAGGAAACTAAAATGGATAATGGAGAAAGACCTGTTCGAACATCAAGTGTCTCCGAAGGAAAAGTCATAACCTTTGATGAGCATGATCGTGTTGATATCCAGGATCCTCATCACGATGGTTTAGTTATTACTCTTTTTATTTCTAACCATTTTGTCCGCAGGATCCTTATAGACGGAGGAAGTTCAGTGAACATTATCCAGCTTGATGTTCTAAAGAAGATGGGTATCCCTGAATCAGATATCATACCAAGATCCTCCGTGCTTGTGGGATTTAGTGGCGAAACTAAGAATACCCTGGGGGACATCAAACTCCCAATATACATTGAAGGCCTACACTCTTATAAAAAATTTTGTGTTATTGACTGTTTATCTTGTTGTAATGTTATCCTTGGCAGGCCTTGGATACACGATATGAAAGCAGTCCCATCTACTTACCATCAATGTGTGAAGCTCCCTAGTCCTTGGGGAATAGTGAAGATTGATAGTGATCAGCAGGAGGCTAAGAATTGCTACACTTCATCGATGAAACCAGCTTCGAAGTCAAGGGAGCAATAGCAATCAAGGTATCCTCCAAGGAATGTCTTGGAGGCCAGAGAGCAGGATGTGGTAGAAATCCTCATGGATCCTGATGATCCTGAATCCAAAATCTATATCGGATCAGGGATCCTTGGCGAAATGAAAGAAGACCTCGTATCCTTCCTCAAAAGGAGAAAGACTACCTTTGCATGGAAACACGAAGACATGACTGGTATATCCAAAGATGTTATCACTCATAAACTCGGCATTGACAGATCCTTCAAACCAATCCATCAAAGGAGAAGAAAGTTTGCACCGGAAAGGAATGCCATTATCCAAGAAGAGGTAGAGAAATTGCTCCGGGCAGGTATGATTAGAGAGGTCAAGTATCCAAGATGGTTGGCCAATGTGGTTGTTGTTCAAAAGAAAAACGGAAAGTGGAGGGTATGTGTCGATTTTACCGATTTAAATAAGGCATGTCCCAAGGATCCTTTCCCATTACCCCACATTGACTCCATGGTGGATGCAACTGCGGGTCATGAACTGTTAACTTTTATGGATGCTTCATCTGGATTCCAACAAATCCAAATGGAACCATCCGACCAAGAGGATACAGCCTTCATGACTCCAACTGGTATATACTGCTATATTGCTATGCCGTTCGGATTAAGAAATGCAGGTGCAACATATCAAAGGCTGGTGAATATGATGTTCAAGGATCAGATTGGACAGACTATGGAGGTCTACATAGATGATATGGTGGTAAAATCCTTAAAAGCTGAGGATCACCTAAGAGACTTGGAGGAAGCATTCGATATCCTTGACAAATATAACATGAAACTTAATCCTTCAAAATGTCATTTTGGTGTTAAAGCAGGTAAATTCTTAGGATATATGGTGACAAAGAGAGGCATTGAAGCTAGCCCGGAACAAATTAAAGCAATAGTTAACATCAAATCTCCGGCCAATGCTAAGGATGTTCAAAGGCTAACAGGAAGGATAGCAGCCTTGAACAGATTTATATCCAAGTCCTCCGAGAAGTGTAAAGAATTCTATGATATCCTGAGGAAGAACAAGAAATTTGAGTGGACGGAGAAGTATGAAAATGCTTTAAAAGCCCTCAAAGATTACCTATCCTCGGCCCCGGCTTTGATGAAACCAGAAAAAGGCGATGTGTTATCCTTGTATCTTGCAGTATCCTCAAAAGCAGTAAGTGCGGTCCTTGTTAAGGATCATCAAGGTACACAACATCCTGTCTATTATGTAAGTAAAAGTTTACTTGATGCCGAATCCAGGTACTCACACCTTGAAAAGCTTATTCTTGCATTAATTATGGCATCTACTAAGTTAAGACATTATTTTGAAACTCATCTTATCATTGTTAAAACTAATTTTCCAATCAAGAATGTCCTCAGGAAACCAGAGATGTCAGGAAGGATGGCTAAGTGGGCAGTGAAACTGAGTGCATATGATATAAGATATGAGCCTAGGACAGCCATCAAATCCCAAGCATTAGCTGATTTTGGGGCTGATTTCAGTAGTGATTTACAAGAAGAAGCTGAGCTAGAAGTCCAGCAGCTAGAAGAGACCAAGGATCCTTGGATACTCTATACTGATGGATCCTCAAATGTCAAAGGCACAGGGCTTGGAATACTACTAAAATCGCCACAGGGGGACATAATACCCCATTCTATAGCTTGTGAGTTCCAAACCACTAACAATGAGGCTGAATATGAAGCCTTAATTGCTGGTTTGCAAATTGCTAAGCATATGGGAATCAGGTATCTTGAGGTACACGTAGATTCTTTGTTAATTACAAACCACTTTAATGGATCCTATGCTGTTAAAGGTGAAAAGCTAACCAAATATTTGGAGATAGTCAAAAGTTTGGCACTCTCTTTTGTTTCCTTTAGTTTGTCACAGGTACCAAGGGAAGAAAATACAGAAGCTGATGCATTGGCTAATTTAGGATCATCCTTGAAGATCCCGGAGGATATCAAGATTCCTATTATCCATATCCTGACCCCGGCTATTGAGGATCATGTGGCTATGGAAATAGGAAATGATTCTGCAATAATCCCTAGTGAGGACACTCGATCCCATTCAGGATCAGGATCATGGATCTCACCAATTATGAGATACTTACAACATGGAGAGATTCCTACAGGAGAAAACCCTAGGGCTTTCAAATCTAAGGTATCTCAATTCACAATTTTAAATAATATGTTGTATAGACGATCTCTTGCAGGACCATACTTGAGATGCATTGAGGATCCTGAAATCCAAGAAGTTTTAAAAGACTTCCATGAAGGAGATTGTGGAAACCACACTGGGGGCAGGGCATTATTCTCAAGGATCCTGAGGACAGGATACTACTGGCCAACCATGAAGAAAGATGCTGTGGAGTATGCTAGAAGATGTGATCCTTGTCAGAGGCACAGCAATATCCTTCATCAACCAGCTGAATTATTGCATCCTATATCCTCCTCTTGGCCATTTATGAGATGGGGTATGGATATAGTTGGTAAGCTCCCTAAGGCACCTGGTGGAAAAGTATTCATGCTTGCTATGACGGATTACTTCTCCAAGTGGATAGAGGCTGAAGCTTTTGCCCAAGTCAGAGAAAAGGAAGTTATATCCTTCATTAAAAGAAATATTATAACTAGATTTGGAATTCCTTCTGAGATTATATGTGATAATGGTTCCTAATTTATTGGGGGCAGAACCACTAACTTTTGTGACAGCTGGGGGATTAAGATGATAACATCAACACCAGTCCACCCACAAGCTAATGGTCAGGCAGAATCATCCAACAAGATCATCATCAACAATTTGAAGAAGAAGCTTGGATCCAAGAAAGGGAAGTGGGCAGATGAACTACCCTATGTGCTTTGGGCTGACAGGACAACCCCTAAGAATGCTACTGGTCAAACACCATTCTCTTTGGTGTTTGGGGCAGAATCGGTGATCCCAACAGAAATGGTGGTTCCAACTGCTAGAACAAGTACTCGTGATCCTGAGGAAAATAATGAAAACTTGGCTCAAGACCTGGATACTATTGAAGAAATCAGGGATATGGCTAGGATAAGGATGGCCAGTTATCAGCAAAGAATGGCTGGTGCTTACAACAAAAATGTCAGGATTAGGAGGTTTCAAGTTGGAGATATGGTATTAAGGAAAGCATTTCAGAATACCACCAATCCTACTGATGGAAAGTTAGCTCCAAAATGGGAAGACCCTTATTTGATTGAAGCTGAAGCAGGAAAGGGGGCATATAGATTGCTAACCATGGAAGGTGATTTGCTACCAAGAGCTTGGAATGCTGTCCACTTGAAGAAATATTTCATGTGAGCAGGATCCTCATGGCACAGATGATCCTCATGATAGGGATATCCTTAAAGGATCCTCAAAGTATCGGTGATCCTTACTTAGGTAATATCCTAAACTTAAACTATTTCATTTCTTTATTTCCTCATATAAGGATAAGGGTCATGTATCCTTTATCCATCTCTCACGTGAGTTTAAGTTTTGAAAGTTCAGGTATCCTTAGCATAACATTGGTTATCTGCTGAAGCAATCCGTTCCTTGGGTTTAACCCCAGTTATTTGGGCTTGACCCCAGTTCCGCCTGTAGCGCACGATGATCCTGGTATAGTTCAAGGCATTGGGACCAGTACTCGTTTTAGGGGCTGATAATTCCATTGTTCTGGCTATGCTTAGGATCCTACGTATAATGGTAGACGTACCATACATCCGTTCCTAAGGTTTCTAACGTTTTCACATTAGCTAAGGTTTTGGCATTTTCATGTCACTAAGTTTGGATAGTCGCCAGTTAGGGCCATACTCCAGTTTACATACGATCCTTGGGCTGGTCCCCAGTTATCCTTGGGCTTGTCCCCAGTTATCCTTTGGGCTTGTCCCCAGTTATCCTTGGGCTTGTCCCCAGTTGCTAACTCTTTTCCTATGTTGGCTTAGTCCCAAGTTATGCTCTATTTCAGGTTCTTGAAGATAGGCAACTAGAGAACCTTGATCCTTACTTTACTCTAAGGTTTATCTTATAGTTATCCTTATTATGGTTA
Organism: Helianthus tuberosus; assembly: GCA_030545235.1. Lineage (NCBI taxonomy): Eukaryota > Viridiplantae > Streptophyta > Magnoliopsida > Asterales > Asteraceae > Helianthus > Helianthus tuberosus. The sequence continues at coordinate 25,619,791 of CM060396.1, read as the reverse complement.
GGATCCTAACTTGGACCCTCAGGTATGATCCTTAACTATTTTTAATTCTATTCATTATTTATTTGAATAACCCTTATACTTGACAACTGAACTAGTGATTCTTAAACTATATCACTTTTTAGAACTTATCGGTTATGGGATATGTGATCCTTGATCATATCCTAAACTTTTTGGATATCTATTTTAAATTTTCAAGGCTTGATAAGTATAAACAGAATGAACATTACAACAGTTGGAAAGTAAGATATTAACAAGGATAACAACACAAGATAAGCGACAAAAGTTAAGATTTTATTTATTAACAAAAGACTAACCCCTTAAGGTTGTCAAAATTACCTACCCAAGCATCCACCAGCAAAACGTGGCCCGTCCGCTGGGGTAGGTAAAGGGTGTCCATGATAATAAGTTCAAAAGTAGTGCAGGAATACAAAGGCGGCAGGATCACAATGGCTTCATCCCCCAAACAGAGGATCCCTCCACCAATTGCAATCCTGCCTATTGTCCAAAGGATCATACATGATCCTTAATCCTAAAACCTATTGTTCAAAGTACAAACCATTAAATTGTTCAACATCACAACCACAAAAAGCTACTACCAAATTTAAAAAGTGGGCTCCGGCTACGTCTAGAAATGTCCATCATCGCCCAATCAAGCAGCCTAAACCTTTGCTGCATCACCACCTCCGGCTCCACTTGCTTCACCAGCTTCATCCTTGCTTCCAGCCTCAATTGTCAGGATCTCTTCAGCCTCCTCTTCATCACCCAATTCAGCCAGCCTTGCCTTCCATTCTTCAATTTCCCAGTTGCTTTTGTTGAAGGCAGGATCCTGAGCTTCCAAGGCCATTTGCAGCTTGGTCTTGTACATTGCTATGGCGGCAGAGACTTTGGCATCATCTGTGATCTCCTGCCTTTCATAGTCAAAATTAACCAGCACCTTAGCCATCTCCTGTTTGGTATCCTGGAGTTCCTTCCGAAGATCAGCAAGTGCAAGATCCTTGAGCACGGCAACCTGCTGGAGGTCGGCAATCTTCTTATCCTGATCCTCAACGTGGCCAACATAATCCTCGATCTCAGAGAATTTCTGCAAAGAGGATAAAGGATAAGGTCAGGATTAAGTGATCCTCAAATCAGCAGGATATATCAGCAGGATATGTCGACAGGATATATGAGCAGAGACAATGATCCTTACCTCATTGAAGTACTCGAGGAATTGGTGGCGGATTAGAGGCAGACCCTGCAAATCCTCAGCCTCGGAGGCCTTTCTCCTCTTGATTCCCTTTCCTTTGAGGGGTGCCTTGGGGATTGAGGCTGTCGGGCTGGCAGGAACCTTTCTTTTGGAGGATTTGACAGTGGTGAGATCGGTGACACTGAACCTTGAAGCAGCTTTGGCAGATTTTCCAGCACCTACACAACCAAAACAAGATAAGTATCTTTTCTTAATTTACATTTTACTATTTATTTAAACATGGATACTTACTTAACATTGTGACAGAGCCTGAGGATACCTCCTGAGAGTCTTGGGTTGTAGTCTTGAAAGTTCTAGTTTCAGGATCGAGTTTCCAGAAAGCAGCAAGCCTTTCCTTGGTTGCGGATGTTGTGATGAGATGTGAAAAAGAGATAGCTGCATGATACAAGACAAACAGGGTTAGTGATCCTATCACATGAACAAGACTACCTGGTGATCCTTCTCATGATCCTCCGGCCTACCATTGGTGGACCATGTCTTTGGTAGATCCTCTCCGTTTAGAATGGAATTCCTCCTGACAAAGAAGAAGCGACGTTTCCAATCTTTGTCGTTCTTGGTGACTTTGAGAAGGGGATGTTCTGCACCGGGTTTTCGCTTGAACAAATAACGATGGGAACCAAAGGTAGTAAGATCATACAGTTCTGCCAATTCCGACATTCCTAAATAAACGCCTTCCTGCTCGATGATCCTCTCTAGGGTATACAAAACCCTCCAAATCATCGGCATGGCTTGGATATAAGAAATGCCGGTAAGGGAAAAGAAGGATTGTGTGAATTCTGGGAAAGGATAGGTGTACCCTATAGTGAATGGAGTAGCTGGAAAGGCAACCCATGTTTCAGAAACATAGTCGCTAAGAACAGTGGGATCAAAGGGTTTGAAAAAGGCATTCGCCGGAAAACGGTGACGGATTTTATCTACTTGTGCATCGTTAAAACAACACCTCTCATTCGCTGAGTCTTTGATGATTTTTTGACTCTTCAAAGGGCTATCCTTTTTGTGATCCTTGCCCGGTGAGCTTCGGAGCATCATTCTTAGAGCGATGGTGGTAAAGAAAGAAAAACAGAGTAAGAAAAGGAAAAAGGGAAGAAAGAGATACCTGATTGATCTTCGACTGAGAATATAAAGGGAGTTTCTTTCGAATTTGAATGCATATTGATCCTATCTATATCTCTATTTATAATTATGATTCTGCAGGATTGTCACTTCCGTGACGTCATGATCGCAACGGCTAGTTCTATTTTAACGGCTGTATATCCGTTAGTTTGTTGCGGATAAGATCAGTAAAACATAACTCGTTAATTTTACAAATTACTCCTTATATTTTGGGGGCAATTATTAGGGGAGGATTTTCTAACAATTAGTGATCCTTATTCGTTATCCTAATTAGTGATCCTTACTTCCGTGACAGGTGGTGATCCTCAGAAGAGCTTCAGGATCAGGATCATGGATCACTTTAAGGATCCTCGTACTGACGATTGTTTACTTATGTTTTGTACTATCTCGCAGGTATAACAAGCTTGACCAAGTCTTGGCGACATTCCTGGAGAATATTCCCAAACTATTCTGCACGTGCTTGGCCAAAAATAGACGTTGTGGAGAACGTGGAGGCATGGCACGAAAGTCGGAAAGTTTGTTAGCTAGTTGTTTTCTTATTTTTAAAGGGGTAACGAGCTAGTTAGTAACACTGAGTCATTTGTGAGTTACACACACACTCATACAAACGTTCATACCAGCTCTCGTTCAAACACTTAGCGATTTCATACACCATATACACATTTCACGATAGTGATCCTTGTACCTAGCTCGTTACTATCCGAAGTTGTAAACATTTATTCATTTATTTGAGCTTGGTGATCGGTAGTTTCCATCACCCGGGGTTTTTTGTGCCGGAGATCAACTCTTGATCAAGGGCTTTTTCCCCGTATAAATCCTTGTGTTGTTTGTGCAAATTACATTGAAGTGATCCTTGTTATTGATATACATAATTAGCATCATACCCCGTAACAAAGAGTTTGGTTGCAATATCCTCAACAGATTTTCTGACCAAAACAGTTTTAAAGATATAATTTTTTTATTTGGTACATAAAAGTACATTAATTCAACCCGTACAATATGGTTCTTATATATATATAACTTTTTATTATTTAATATATAAAATAATATTTATTCAACCCGTGCAATAAAGGAAGTTTTAAAGATATAATGTTTTATTATTTAGTATATAAATTTATTTACTCAACCCATGTAATACACGGGGTTATAACATAGTTATAGATATACCAAAAAATATCCTCATTACTGTTAGGGGAGGATTTTCCAAAGATCAGTGATCCTCAATTACTGTCAAGCTTAGGGATCCTCAATTCTGTTAGAATTAGTGATCCTCAGAGAGTATTGTAGGATCAGGATCATGGATCATCATAGTGATCCTTACACTAACGATTGTCTGCTTTGAATATGATGTTGTTTTGCAGGAGTACGAGCTTGGACTTGGTCTTGGCGATATTCCTGGAGCATATTCTCTATTTATTCCGCACGTGCATGACTGAAATGGACGTTATGGAGGTCGTGGAAGACTTGCACGAAATGCGGATAGTTAGTTACTTTAGATATTTTCTAAATTTAAAGGGGATAGCGAGCTAGATTAGAACACTTGGCGATTTTTGGCTTAACACACACACTCGTAACTGCTCTCATCAGCTCTTGACAGTTTACTTGGCGATTACACACTCTTTTGCACATTACACTCTAGTGATCCTTGTAACAAGCTCGCTATCATCCAAAGTTGTAATACATTTTCTGTTTAATTTGAGTTGGTGATCGGTAGTTTCCATCACCCGAGGTTTTTTATGCCGGAGATCAACTCTTGATCAAGGGCTTTTTCCTCGTATAAATCATTGTGTCACTTGTTCATTACATTTCTGAGTGATCCTTCATATTGTTCATTGATTCAAGCATCACACCTCACAACAAAAGATTTGGTTGGATCATCTTTGCTTGATTTTTGACCAAAACAGTTTGGCGCCCACCGTGGGGCAATTGGTGCTTCATTCCTAAGAAGATTCATATTTTTGTGGTCATTCCGGTTCACTACAACCAAGTAGATGGCTTCCTCAGCGAAGAACACTTCAAGTTCAATTCCAGCAATCAGTTCTTCACAAGGCGTTCCACCTTTGCCTCCACCACCTTCTGGATCCCAGAAGAATGCTGAAAATGTTGCGAAGAGACAAACCCCCATTTTCCCAAAACCACCAACTTCTTCTGTTTCCTCTAATCCTACTACTAATGATCTTTTTACTCTGATTTTGCAGATGAGAGATCGTATGCAAGAACAGGACAAAACCAATGAAAGGATCCTCCAGGAGATTGGTGATATCAAGAAACAGAAGAAATCAGTGGAGGATCACTCTCCTCTGATGCCAAGGTCATTAAATTTTGACACTCCAATTGTAACTACCCTACAATCGGCAGTTCCGAGCATCCAATATCAAAGTGGTCCATCAAAAAGGCGTTATGGAACAGCAACTATGAGTCAGGCATTTGGCTCCCACTTCCAGCCTCAAGGATCCTGTTCTCAGCCATCGGGATCCTCTTTTCAGCATCAAGGATCCTTCAACTCAGGAGGATATTTGGGAATGCACACGGTTCAAGGATCCTCCTAGGTCCAAGGATCCTCTATGGTTCCAGGATCCTTTCAAGTTCAAGGGTCCTCTCAGCCCCAAGGATCCTTTCAGGTTCAAGGATCCTCTCAGGTTCAAGGATCCAACATCTTTCAGGATCAAGGATTCTCAAGGAGTATGCAGCCTCCAAGTTCGGATGTTCATCAAGGAGACTTCATACCAATGCAGACCATTGCCTCCTCTGGTCCTTCAATCATACCGGAACCCCGTCAATATGGATTCACAACTGGAATTCCAAACATGAATCCCATGGGAGGTAACACTTTTAACAATTCATATAACGCTAACCATGGCTCTATGCAGGATACAAGTATCAATCAGGCTATGGCTAGGGAGTTACAGAAGCTTAAGGATATGATATCCAGCGTGCCAGGGGTGGTTAAACCCATTCCTGAAATTGCAGATGGTAGCCATAGGATATCTCGCTTTGCATCACGTATTTGTGATGCTGAGATACCCAAGAGATTCCAGATACCATCCATGAAGCTCTATGATGGTTCAACGGATCCAGAGGAGCATGTAGCTCAATACAGGGAGAGGATGGAAATCAATCCAATTCCTGAGAGGTTAAAAGAAGCATGTCTATGCAAGGGTTTTGGATCCACACTCACAGGATCTGCTCTTAAATGGCTGCTAAGTCTTCCCCCTTATTCTATTACTTCATTTGCTAATCTAGTTAATTTGTTTAATAGTCAATTCTCTTGTAGTAGAAAATTTGAACGATTAACTAGCGATCTTTATAGGGTAACACAAGGTCAAAATGAATCACTTAGAGATTACATCACTAAGTTTAGTAAAGAATCCTTAGACATTCCTAACCTGGATATTGCTACGGTTGTAGAAGCCTTTAAAATGGGTTTGCTTAGGGATTCACTGTTCTATGATGATCTTGTTATGACCCCATGCAGGAATCTTGATGAAGTAAGAACTAGGGCCCTTAGGTTCATCCGTCTAGAGGATGACAAAAGGATCTAGGAGAGATTGACAGGATCCTCAAAACAGGAAAAGCAAGGATCCTACTTTAAGAATAACAAGTTCAAGTCCTACAACAAGTCTGACAACCAGAATGTGCATGCAGTAGAGCAAGAAGAGGATGATGAGGATTATCCTCCAATTTCTGAATACTGTTTTTCTGTTGATAACAATGAGCTAATTCTTGCAATGCAGAATCTAGATGAGAAAGCTAGGTGGCCAAGGAAAAGTGATAAACCAGCAGCTACAAAGGATAAGTCCAAGTGGTGTGCATATCATGAGGATTTTGGGCATCTCACTGAAGAGTGTATTGCACTTAGAAAAGAAATTGGTTACTTGTTAAGCAAGGGGCACTTGAAGGAGGTCCTGGGCAGAAAGAAATCAAGGATCTAGGATCCTGAAAGGATCCCGGAAAAGGCTCCTGCTCCTCCAGCAGATGCACAAGTTATAAACTTCATATCCGGTGGATCAGACATTTGTGGTACTTCCTTTTCAGCAGCCAAAAGACATGCCAAGGAAACCAAGATGGATAATGGAGACAGACCCATCCGGACCTCCACTGTCACCAAGGATAAGATCATAACTTTTGATGAGGAAGATCGTCTTGATGTTCAGGATCCTCATCATGATGGTCTTGTTATTACCCTGTTTATTTCTAATCATTTTGTTCACAGGATCCTTATAGATGGAGGAAGCTCAGTGAATATCATCCAGCTTGATGTCTTTAAGAAGATGAACATTCCTGAATCAGACATTGTCCCAAGATCCTCAGTACTTGTGGGATTTAGCGGGGAAACCAAAAATACATTGGGGGACATCAAACTCCCTATCTATATTGAAGGACTCCATTCTTATCAAAATTTTTGTGTTATAGATTGCTTATCTTGTTGTAATGTTATCCTTGGCAGGCCATGGATACATGACATGAAGGCAGTCCCGTCTACTTATCATCAGTGTGTGAAGCTTCCTAGTCCATGGGGGGTGGTGAAAATTGAAAGTGACCAGCAAGAAGCTAAGAATTGTTACACATAATCAATGAAGCCAGCCTCAAGACCAAGGGAGCAATAGCAACTAAAGTATCCTCCAAGGAATGTCTTGGAGGCAAGAGAACAGGATTTGAAAGAAATCCTCATGGATCCTCATGATCTTGAATCCAAGATCTTCATAGGATCAGGGATCCTTAGCGGCATTGAACAGGATCTAGTATCCTTCCTTAAGAGGAGGAAAACCACCTTTGCCTGGAAGCATGAGGATATGACAGGTATATCTAAGGATATAATTACTCACAAGCTTGGCATTGACAGGTCATTCAAGCCTATACATCAGAAGAGGAGGAAGTTTGCACCTGAGAGGAATGCCATTATCCAGGAAGAGGTAGATAAACTACTTTGGGCAGGTATGATAAGAGAGGTTAAGTATCCAAGGTGGTTAGCCAATGTGGTTGTTGTTCAAAAGAAAAATGGAAAGTGGAGGGTATGTGTCGATTTTACTGATTTAAACAAGGCATGTCCCAAGGATCCTTTCCCATTACCCCACATTGACTCCATGGTGGATGCTACCGCGGGTCATGAGTTGTTGACTTTTATGGATGCTTCATCTGGATTTCAACAAATTCAGATGGAACCATCTGATCAAGAGGATACAGTCTTTATGACCCCAACTGGTATATATTGTTATATTGCTATGCCATTTGGACTAAGGAATGCAGGTGCTACTTATCAAAGGCTAGTCAATATGATGTTCAAGGAACAAATTGGACACACTATGGAAGTCTATATAGATGACATGGTGGTTAAGTCCAAGAAAGCTGAGGATCACCTTAAAGACTTGGAGGAAGCATTCGATATCCTTGATAAATATAATATGAAACTGAATCCTTCCAAGTGTCATTTTGGTGTTAAAGCAGGGAAATTCCTAGGCTATATGGTGACAAAGAGGGGCATTGAAGCAAGTCCAGAGCAAATTAAGGCTATTGTGAATATCAAATCTCCTGCCAATGCTAAGGATGTGCAAAGGTTGACGGGCAGGATCGCAGCCTTGAACAGGTTCATATCCAAATCCTTAGAAAAGTGCAAGGAATTCTATGACATCCTGAGGAAGAACAAGAAATTTGAATGGTCTGAGAAGCATGAAAGTGCCCTCAAAGCTCTTAAGGATTACCTATCCTCAGCCCCTGCCTTGATGAAACCAGAAAAGGGAGATATATTATCCTTATACCTAGCAGTATCCTCAAAAGCAGTAAGTGCGGTCCTTGTTAAGGATCACGAAGGTACACAACATCCTGTCTATTATGTAAGTAAGAGTTTGCTTGATGCTGAATCCAGGTATTCACATTTAGAAAAACTTATCCTTGCATTAGTTATGCCATCTACTAAATTAAGACATTATTTTGAAACTCATGCCATTATTGTTAAAACTAATTTCCCAATTAAGAATGTTCTCAGGAAACCTGAAATGTCAGGAAGGATGGCTAAGTGGGCAGTGGTGCTTAGTGCTTATGATATAAGATATGAACCAAGGACTGCCATCAAATCCCAAGCCTTAGCTGACTTTGTGGCAGATTTTAGTAGTGACTTGCAAAAGGAAGCTGAGTTAGAGGTCCAACAGCTAGAAGAAACTAAGGATCCTTGGATACTCTTCACTGATGGTACTTCTAATGTCAAAGGAACAGGGCTTGGAATACTACTAAAATCGCCACAGGGGGACATAATACCCCACTCCATAGCTTGTGAATTTCAAACTACCAACAATGAGGCTGAATATGAAGCCTTGATAGCTGGTTTGCAAATTGCTAAGCATATGAGGATCAGGTATCTTGAGGTACATGTAGATTCATTATTAATCACTAATCACTTTAATGGATCTTATGCTGTTAAAGGTGAAAAGCTAATAAAATATTTAGAGATAGTCAAAGAATTGGCACTCTCTTTTATTTCCTTTAGTTTGACACAGGTACCAAGGGAAGAGAATGCAGAGGCTGATGCATTAGCCAATCTAGGATCATCCTTGAAGATCCCAGAGGATATCAAGATCCCTATTATCCACATCCTGACCCCTGCTATCGAGGATCATGTAGCCATGGAGATAGGAGAGGATTCTGCAATCATCCCTACTGAGTATACTCAATCTCATTCAGGATCATGGATCCTCCCAATCATGAGATACATACAACATGGAGAGATTCCTACAGGAGAAAACCCTAGGGCTTTCAAAATCAAGGTATCTCAATTTACAATATTAAATAATATGTTGTATAAACGATCTCTTGCAGGACCATATCTAAGATGCATTGAGGATCCTAAAATCCAAGAAGTCCTAAAGGATTTCCATGAAGGAGATTGTGGAAACCACACTGGGGGCAGGGCATTATTCTCAAGGATCCTGAGGACAGGATACTATTGGCCTACTATGAAGAAGGATGCTGTGGAATATGCCAAGAAGTGTGATCCTTGTCAGAGACATAGTAATATCCTTCATCAACCAGCAGAGCTTTTGCATCCTATATCCTCTTCATGGCCATTTATGAGATGGGGAATGGATATAGTTGGTAAGCTTCCTAAGGCACCTGGTGGAAAAGTATTCATGCTTGCTATGACCGATTACTTCTCCAAGTAGATAGAGGCTGAAGCCTTTGCTCAAGTCAGAGAAAAGGAAGTTATATCCTTTATTAAGAGAAACATTATTACTAGATTTGGTATCCCTTCTGAAATTGTTTGTGATAATGGATCCCAATTTATTGGGAATAGAACTACTAACTTTTGTGACAGCTGGGGGATTAAGATGATAACATCAACACCAGTCCACCCACAAGCTAATGGTCAGGCAGAATCATCCAACAAGATCATCATCAACAATTTGAAGAAAAAGCTTGGATCCAAGAAAGGAAAGTGGGCAGAAGAACTACCTTATGTACTTTGAGCTGATAGGACAACTCCCAAAAATGCTACTGGCCAAACTCCATTCTCTTTAGTATTTGGGGCAGAATCAGTGATCCCTACAGAGATGGTGGTTCCTACTGCAAGAACAAGCATTCGTGATCCTGAAGAAAATGCTGAAAACTTGGTTCAAGATTTGGATACTATAGAAGAACTCAGGGATTTGGCAAGGATAAGGATGGCCAGTTATCAATAAAGGATGGCTGGAGCTTACAACAAAAATGTCAGGATCAGGAAATTCCAAGTTGGTGATATGGTATTAAGGAAAGCATTTCAGAATACCACCAATCCTGCTGATGGAAAGTTGGCACCAAAATGGGAAGGCCCTTACTTGATCGAAGCTGAGGCAGGAAAGGGGGCATATCGATTGCTAACAATGGAAGGTGATTTGCTACCAAGAGCTTGGAATGCTGTACACTTGAAGAAATACTTCATGTAAAAAGGATCCATGATTCTTACCTAACAAGTATCCTTGAAGGATCCTTACAGGACAGATGATCCTCATTCTGGTAATATTCTAATCTCAAACTATCTCATTCTTTAATTATCTTCTATAAGGATAAGGATCCTGCATCCTTTATCCTCCTTTCACTTGGTTCTGAGTTTTGAAGGTTCAGGTATCCTTAACAAAGGATTGAGTATCCACAGAAGTATCCAGTTATTTGGGCTTGACCCCAGTTATTTGGGCTAGTCCCCAGTTTTGGGCCTGTCCCCAGTTTCGCCAGTAGCGCACGATGATCCTGGTATAGTTCATGGCAATGGGACCAGTACTCGTTTTAGGGGCTGACAATTTCATTGTATTGGCTATATTCAGGATCCTACGTATAATGGTAGACGTACCATACATCCGTTCCTAAGGTTTCTAACGTTTTCACGTTAGCTAAGGTTTTGGCATTTTCATGTCACTAAGTTTGGATAGTCGCCAGTGAGGGCCATACTCCATTTTACACACGATCCTTGGGCTTGTCCCCAGTTATCCTTGGGCTTGTCCCCAGTTATCCTTTGGGCTTGTCCCTAGTTATCCTTTGGGCTTGTCCCCAGTATATTGGGCTTGTCCCCAGAATTGTTGGGCTTGTCCCCAGTTACTAACTTTTATCTTATATTGGCTTAGTCCCAAGTTGTATCCTATTTCAGGTTTTTGAAGCTAAACGACTAAGGATCCTTGATCCTTACCTTCTACTAAGGTTCGTCTTTTGGTTATCCTGATTATAAGTGTTAAAGGTTAGGATCCTAACTTGGATTCTCAGGTATGATCCTTGATAATTGTGATTTTATTCATTATTTATCTAAGTGACCCTTATCCTTTGACAACTGAACTTATGATCCTTAAACTACACTACTTTTCAGAACCTGTCGACTATAGGATATGTGATCCTTGATCATATCCAAAACCTTTTGAGGTTATTTATTAAATTTTTCTTCTTTACTTAATAAATTCAGACAAAATATATATCACAGCAATTGAAAAGTAAAGTATTCACAAGGATAACAACACGGGAAATAGCCAAAATGTTAAGATTTTATTTATTCACAAAACGTTAAACCCTTCAAGGTTGTCAAAATTGCCAACCCACATTTCTACCAGCAAAACGTGGCCCGTCCACATGGGTTGGCAAAGGGTGTCCATTGTTAACGGGTCTAAGAGTGTAGGAAATAAAGACGGAAGGATAACGAGTGGCTTCATCCCCCAAACAGAGGATCCATCCACCACCCATTATCCTACCTATTGTCCAAGGATCCGTGATCCTCAACCCTAAAAACTATTGTCTAAGTTATTACAGACCAAGATTGTTTCAAAACATCATTAAACCAAAAAACCCCTACCAAACTATAAAAAATGGGCTCCGGCCGCGTCTAGAAATTTCCATCATTGCCCATTCCTGCAGCTTACGCCTTTGCTGGATCACCATCACCTTCACCAGCTTCTCCAGCTCCAGCATCACCCACATGATCCTTCATCCCACTGTTGCCAACCTCAATTTCTAAGACCTCACCAGCCTCTTCTTCATCATCCAGCTCAGCCAATCTAGCCTTCCAGCCCTCTATGTCCCAGTTGCTCTTGTCAAAGTCAGGATCCAGAGCTTCTTGGGCCATCTGTAACTGGGTTTTGTACATAGCAATGGCAGCGGAGACTTTGGCATCATTAGTGATTTCAGCCTTCTCCTGATCAGCGGTGATATGAGCCAGGACAAGTTCCCTCTTCACCAGATTGACGTCGTTTTCAAGGGAGGCAATCTTCTTATCCTTAGCCAGCATGATCTTTTGGAGGTCCACACACTTTTGCTCAACCTCTTCAACACTGCCCACGTAGTCCTCGATTTCAGCAAATTTCTGCAAAAAGACAATGTAAAGTTTAGGATCACATGATCCTCAAGTGGGCAGGATAATTAAGCTAGGTCAGTGATCCTTACATCAGCAAAATATTCAAGGAACTGGTGGCGGATTAGAGGCAAGCCTTCTAGATTGTCAGCCTCAGAGGCTTTCCTCTTCTTTCCCTTAGAGGTGGTAGGCTTGGGGATGGCAGTACTTGGGCTAGCAGCAGCCTTCTTCTTCCCAGACCTGGGACCAACAGTGGTGAGATCGGTGACACTGAAACGAGTAGCAGACTTCAATGATTTTCCAGCACCTACACGTCTAAAACAGATAAGTATCCTTATTTCATTCTAGTTTCAACATTTAATTATGCACAAAATGGGATACTTACTTGACATTGTAACAGAGCCTGAGGATACTTCTTGAGAATCCTGGGTATTTGCTTGAAATGATCTTATTGCAGGATCAAGCCTCCGGAAAGCAGCAAGCCTTTCCTTCGTTGCAGGTGTTGTAATAAGGTGTGAAACAGTAATAGCTGCAAAATAGAAACAAAAGGATGTTAGTGATCCTTAGCAGAAACAAGGTTATCCTGTGATCCTTCTCAGGATCCTCTATCCTACCATGAGTGGTCCATTTTCTAGGCAGATCCTTTCCATCAGGGATTCTGACAAAGAAGAATCGCCGTTTCCAGTTGGTGTCATTCTTAGTGGCTTTGAAAATGGGGTGTTCTTCACCAGGTTTATGTTTGAATAGATATCGATGAGATCCATGGCTCACAAGGTCATACATTTCTGCTAACTCCGACATTCCCAGATCAATACCTTCATGCACAATGATTCTTTCAAGGGTATACAAGACCCTCCATATCATTGGCATTGCTTGGAAGTAGGAGATGCCGGTGAGAGAGAAGAAAGATTGGGTGAAATCTGGAAAAGGATACGAGTATCCTATCGTAAACGGGGTGACCGGAAAAGCTACCCAGGTTTCAGAGACAAAGTCGCTTAGGACGGTAGGGTCAAAAGCTTTGAAAAAGGTGTTCGTCGGAAAACAATGGCGGATCCTGTCTATCTGTGGATCAGTAAAGCAGCATCTTTCTTTCGCAGAGTCTTCGATGATCCCTTGGCTCTTCAAGGGACTGTCCCTTTTGTGATCCTTAGCCGGTGAAGATCTCAACATCATCTTGGTTATGAAGATGGTGAAGAAGAAGAAACAGAATGAGAATATGAAGAGAGAAAGGAAAGAGAAGTACCTGATTAGATATTCGAATGAAGATTTAAAGGATGAAACGCACGAATTTAAATGCTTCCTAACCCTTATCTCTAACTTCAATTTATAATCATGATCCTGCAGGGTAGTCACTTCGATGACGTCAGATTGGCAACGGCTAGTCAGAAAGTAACGGCTATATATCCGTTGGTTTGTTACGGATAAGAACGATAAAATATAACTCATTTATTTACACTTTACTCCTTATATTTTGGGGGCAATTGTTAGGGGAGGATTTTCCAAAGATCAGTGATCCTCAATTACTGTCAAGCTTAGGGATCCTCAATTCTGTTAGAATTAGTGATCCTCAGAGAGTATTGTAGGATCAGGATCATGGATCATCATAGTGATCCTTACACAAACGATTGTCTGCTTTGAATATGATGTTGTTTTGCAGGAGTACGAGCTTGGACTTGGTCTTGGCGATATTACTGGAGCATATTCTCTATTTATTCCGCACGTGCATGACTGAAATGCACGTTATGGAGGTCGTGGAAGACTTGCACGAAATGCGGATAGTTAGTTACTTTAGATATTTTCTAAATTTAAAGGGGATAGCGAGCTAGATTAGAACACTTGGCGATTTTTGGCTTAACACACACACTCGTAACTGCTCTCATCAGCTCTTGACAGTTTACTTGGCGATTACACACTCTTTTGCACATTACACTCTAGTGATCCTTGTAACAAGCCCGCTATCATCCAAAGTTGTAATACATTTTCTGTTTAATTTGAGTTGGTGATCGGTAGTTTCCATCACCCGAGGTTTTTTATGCCGGAGATCAACTCTTGATCAAGGGCTTTTTCCTCGTATAAATCATTGTGTCACTTGTTCATTACATTTCTGAGTGATCCTTCATATTGTTCATTGATTCAAGCATCACACCTCACAACAAAATATTTGGTTGGATCATCTTTGCTTGATTTTTGACCAAAACAATTACTAACCCATCCGATCCTTTCTTTCATTATTTCCTGAAGAAAAAAAAAAAGAATGTCTAAGTAATGTTAGTTTATAAGAGTCAAAAGTATCTTTATGATAATTTTGATGCAAATCTACACTCATGGAATATTCTTAATGGACTTAAACTTTTAGTCTTAATAAACCATAGATAATTACTAAAGGTCAATGTTCTAATAACCACCGATAATTACTAACGGTCGATGTTCTAATAATGTCATTAAGAAATATTGATTAAAAAATATGGTTTACGCAATGGAACCCAACTACAGGTCCAATCAATGGCGATCGGGTTATTGAGGCACAAATCTTATTTGGAAATAAAACTGGCGCTCAAAGGCTTATCTCTAGATTTCAATTAACACCCTCAGATAAAATAACTCTGTAAATATTGAAAAGGAGACAAATTCTTCTCGTCGTATCTTTTGTCATTATAATAAATAAAAGTCAAGGACATTCACTATGTAAGGTTGGTTTGTTTAAAAAAAAATTGTTTTTACACATGACCAAAGTAAAAAATATAGTTATGTCAATTTATGTAAAGATTGTAAAATTATATAATTTCTATTTATAAACCCGTGTAATACACGGGTCTAATAATCTAGTTTATTATAAATTCACTCAATTTTAATTTTAATATTATTTGTTGTCCATATTATTATTTATTATAAATTCTCTCAATTTTAATTTTAATATTATTTAATCAAACCTAAACTCTAATAAACCATTCCAACAAATGGGACTTGATAATTCCTCATGCTACCTCAATATAATATTAATTAAGTTCCATTTTATATTTCAAATACTTTACGAATAACCAATTAAAAATATTATTCGGATAACTACGACTAATATATTTTATTACAAGTAAGTTCTATTTTATTTAATCATTATTATGTTTAACTACAATTACCACATCACAAATTTTCTTTCTATTTTGTTATCATTAATAAATAATTTTATTTTACTACAATTAAATATACTCAACAATATAGACAACGATTAAACATAATAAAATATAGTTATGTTTTTTATATTAATGCATATATTTTAGATTTATAATGTTTTGGATATCTTTTAATAAACTTAATATATCGTACAATAATTAACTAATACATTAAAAACTAAAATATATTTTTTAAATGTAACAACTTTGAGGTTTTTTTTGTCTAAATTTTGACATGATTTGTGTGTTGGATTTTATATACTTAAAACTTTATTGTTGATTCAAATATGTTTTAGATTCTTCGATTTATTTAATAAAAATTATTTTATTACTTCGTTACCTCATTGGCGGTGTAAAAATAATTAAAAAGTTTCCAAAAGAATTGATTACAACGATGAGCACTTTACAAGCGGGTTAGGTATTAATTACTATGAGTAAAACATTACAAGCTTATGGATTGACTATCATGTACGTCTACTTTTCTTATTTACAAATAAACTATTTTTATTATTCGACTCGTGTATACACGGGAATATAACCTAGTAGTAATAATAGTAATAATAATAATAATAATAATAATAATAATAATAATAATAATAATAATAATAATAATAATAAAATTGTAGCAGCCATTGAAATTGAAACGTGGAAAGAAGACAGCAATAGAGTCAACATGATTCCACTTCCAAATTGCTATCAAACAAACCACCCCCTCTGAATCTGAATACTTTTAACCTTTTCACCCAGCACATTTAATTAATCCACTGAAATTATATTATTAATAAATTAAGTTGGCAGTACAAAACTACTAGCACAAAACGAGAGTCCTCGTCTAACAAACACTCCAAATACTAAAAGTTACAAAATAATTATTTATCACTCCACTTTTTGTTCTTTGTCACCTCCAAAACTTGTCTTTTTCCATCTTTTAATTATTACTACTTTTTCCCTACTTGTAGTTTTCTTTGAAGTTATAAAAAGAAATTTGTTATTACAGAAAAAAAAATTAAAAATGTGTTGACTATTGGTGCAAAGGTTAGGTCTATCTATGTGACTCAAAAGAAATATAAAGTAATGTGGAATTAAGTTCGAGCTCAAATTTGACTCGTTAATGTCTTCGTGAGAATAAACACTCAATATTTGCCATTTTATGGAAATTTTACATGAATATTACAAGTACCGTAATGGTTTAGTCTCTCTGCTATAAACTTTTTCGCTTTTATAAAATCATGATTGTAAGTTGAAAATTTATGGATAAGGCCATAAGGATGTCAATGAGATGATCCGAGTTCGAGCACGCCAAAGCTCAAGCTTGGTTCATTTAGTTTAAAAGAGCCCGAACTCTACTCATTAAGTTATGAGATCTTGAACTCGGCTTGTTAATACTTATTAATATGTGTGTGTCTTTATAGTTATAATTTTATATACAGGTATATTCTTTATTTATTTTTATCATTACTAAAGATATAAAATATTTACTATGTTATGTCATATTAAGATATAAAACAAAGTATAAAATATTTATTATGTTATGTCATATTTAAATATAAAACAAAAGTTATTTTTATATAGATAATAGGCTCATTTTAAGTATACGACTAGAGTATGTAGTTCACAAGTGACTCGACTCGTTTATTATGTATTATAAATTGTCTGTACTCTGATATTTTGTTAATTGTTTTACTCTAAATTGTGAGGATAATTCCAATACATGAAAAGTTTGTGATTTTCTAATAACTTGGATTATTTTATCAAATGGTGGATTCTGGGTATTAAAAAACTGAACTCAACTTTCCAATCTTCTTACTTATTAATTCACGTTGATATACTTCCCTCATTTTCATGGAAGATGTTGATTTCCATGGAAAAAGCAGAGTGAGGTGTATTGGAAAGTGGAATGTTAGTAGAAAACTAGTATCATTTAATTAAATATTTAAATCAAATATGTTTACTTTTTTTTGAACGTCCAACATAAGAATCGCCGGATACTCCGTACGCGGCACCCATTGGCCGAAAGGTAGCCCGCGGCAGCCCAACCTGCATGCACGGAGCCCCTAGCCCACCATGCCACCAGTTCCGGGGAAAACCCGACCCTGCACCCGCCCGAAGGCACGACAATGCAAAGCCGGTAAAACCCGGGTGGATCAGGAATTGAACTCGAGTCCTTTCGGTTAGGAGTCTTCCCTCATTTCCATAACCACTGAGCTATAAGCCCAGGGTTTATCAAATATGTTTACTTAAAAAACGCATTTAGTTCACATAAATAACGGTAATCTATTTCTAAAAAGTTATAAGACCATTCGTAGGGGGCTTGATCCGGCGTTTTCTCCCACCAAACACGCCCCAAAACTTCCTCCCCCCACCCCTTCCGGCGTGAACCGGCGTTTTTCGCAAAAAAAACCCCACAGGTGTGCTTTGAATCACGCTAAAATGACAAATTGTTGGCCAATCATTATGGGTTTAAAGAGATAGAGATGGAGATAAGGGATACACGCAAGAAAATGGGACGAATTCGAGTGGGTTTAGGTTTTGTGGTTAGCCGGAATTGGCGCCGGTCAAACGAAGAAGAATGGGGTGGGAGGCGGGTTGGTTTATTTAAAAACTTGAACATTGGCAAAATGGCAAATTAGGCCCCTGTGGTTTTAGTTTTTAGTTGTTGAAAACTTGAATTTCAATAGTTTTGGGCAAATAAATTTGTTTTTTAATACTAGTATTGTAATTTTTTTAATTTAATGAAATATTGTTAGTATTTAATTTAAAAAAATTAATAATTGTGTAATGATTGTTTGGGGCATTATTGAGCATTATTCCACTACGCCCCTTTTGTAAAAACGTCCAATAATGCCCCCTTGCTGACTGGACTGCCATGTGCCAGAAAACGCTTAAGGGTGGGGACATTATTCTCAAAACCACTACACATGGTTTAAAAACGTAAGAAATTACATGACAACTACCTTATGGGGTAACTAAAAACAAGGGGGAAATATTTCATCTAAACAAGAACATAGAGTTCTATCAAAATTAAACGTACACCATATATTTCAATCAATAGAATACAATTTTGATCTATTTGTCAACGAAGAAAATGCCATCACCTATATGTCTTTCACCATCTTGAACATAGAGATCGTTTTAGAATTGATCACTTTGTCATTTCTCCTTTTCCACAAAAGCCACATTGTAGTCCTGACGATTGCTTGTATCACCTTCTTCTTGATATTTGGAACCCCCCCCCCCCCCCCCCCCCCTCCAACATTTTTCCACAATAAGACTTGACCAACGCCACTACCATTTCAAAACCTCAATATCGTTGGCTTACTTGCCCTTTGATATCTAATAACTTGACACCAACAAAGCAATCACCAGTGGCGGAGGTTACTTATGGCTCGGGGGTGCCCTGACCCCTACTGATTTTTCGCTCGTAGTGTTAATTTTACCGAAAATTTCAAAAAATTATTTTTGTGTAGTGTAAAATATTGCATTTTTAAGAGTCCATCCCCCACTGATTTGAATTTTGAGAGTCCGGCTCTCACTGAGTTTTCATTCAAGCTCTGCTACTGACTATCACATCTTTGCTTATGCCCAAAACTTGATAAATTAAACCGCGTGTGTACCAAAACATTAAATTAACAATGAAAGGGATCTCGTTTGGTACAATCAGTTACATTACATGTTCTTTTTTTTTTTTTTTTTGAACGGCAAATTGGGATCACTGACGGACCACTGGAGTATCATCGTGCCACCAGCAGAACCATCCGATCATATCCATCTCCACTAGGCAATAATGCCTATACACCAATTCAGGAGGAAACCCAATAAATCTGGGAAAACCCCCTTTGTGGGAATTGAACCCATGACCTAATGATCATAAGCCTTATCCCACCACCAAGATACCACTAGGCTATAATGCCATGGGTAGTTACATTACATGTGATAACTTAACTAGATAGTACTCAAATACATGGCAAAAGGTCCCTCTATCTCCACATGACCGATTATAAATAATTATCTCAAAGTAATCTCAAATAAGTTAGATATGACGCCCGTTTTACTAAGGTTGAAGGGTGTGGGATGGAGTCCCTAGAGGTTTTATCAGGACACGTCAGCGCCACCTAGTTCCCACAAATGGAAATAGTAGCAAGTGTCAAAACCTAAACAAACTTACATAACATATAGCATATAACACAGATACTCATCGTATAAATATGACAAAATAATAATTATTCTCGTATTTTCTAAAAATATTTATTATTATTTGTAAATATTATGATGTAAAGGGTGGGACAGGACTGTGTGAAGAATAAATTAGGGAGGTATGGGTTAGGTTGACGTTACCCGAACAACACGGAAGAATGTGTTGAATGCCACCATTTTAATAATGTGCTTTCTTTTTTCACAACTTATACCCTTCAACTTATGGCTTTCCTACATTTTCTACCCTGTTATTTCTCAAAAGTTTTGAGGAAAATATCCAAAAGTCAAACTGAAAGTCAAATCTTATTATCTAATGAGCTAAAGAAAACATACAAACAATCCTAATCTAACTTTGTTTAGCAAACGAATCTAGCTTATGTTTGAATTCCTCGTGTACTTCGCACAAATACATGTTTAACGTGGTTTTGACCAGTGGCGGATCCAGAAATTATTTGATGGGGGTGCGGATGAGGCATTCAACCATATTTTCAAGGGGCGCGATCAGGTTTTTGCCTAAAATATACACTAAATTTTTTTTCATGAGGTGCGGCCACCCACCCACGACTGTGGGTAGGTCCGCCATTGGTTTTGACCACACTACACATAAGGGGGGGGGGGATAGTGCACGGTTCTCCCAACCGCCGGAGTGATCCCACTCCGGGAGCCGCTACCCGACCAAGCTAGCTCCGCGGTGAATTCCCCTTGCCGAGTTCTTACCCTGGGCGACATATGCCACTCCCAAGACTCGAACCCGGTACCTCTGGGAAGAGGTGGGTGTCGGTGGCCAACTGGGCTACCCCAGTTGGTTACACTACACATGAACGTTAGCTAGGACGCAAAGAGTGTGTTTTTGTACATGAATGCTTATTTAAAATTGAAAGTTAAATAAGTTGAGTGTGTTTTTGTACAACAATGCTGATGAAAATGAAAGCTAAATACATTGAATGGAATATATGAAATGATGAGCATATATTTTGTAAAGGGTCATGGTATCTAGACACCCCCCAAAAATTAGTGTACATCCCTTAATATGAAGTGTATAGCCCAATACGCTTTTTATAGGGTTCAAAAGCAATAAATGTCACACCAATAGGAACCATATAGGCCAATACGCTTCCCATTCGTACACTGAACCCTGACACTCTCTGTCATGCAGGCATTTCAGACATAGAAAAGCACTGAAAAGTGAAAAGGACTAAAAAGTGAGGCCAACAGGAAGTGTATTGGACAATACGATTCCTTACAGTTACCAGGAAGTGTATTCAGCAATACGCTTCCTATAAAGCTTTGGTTGGTGAACGAATTAAATCAATGGGAAGTGTATTGGGCAATACGCTTCCTATAGGATTTTGGTTGGTGGATGAATTAAATCAATAGGAAGTGTATTGGGCAATACACTTCTCATAGGGACCCAATAGGAAGCGTATAGGGCCACCACCCACCACTACCGCCACAACCTGCCACTGTCGCCACCACCCACCAGTCGCCGCAACCCGCCATCGACTCCGTCGCCACCCCGACGGTCACCACTGTCGCCACCACTCCGCTACCAACCACCGCCGACATCCACCACCGCCTCCATTGCCACTCGTCGTTGCTACCACACACCACTGCCGCCGCCATTGCCACTCGCCGCTGCCACCACCCACCGCCGCCGCCCCACCACCTAGCTACCGCCCCAACACCAACCACCACCGTCACTGCCACCCACCACCACCGTCGTTGCCACCCACTATTGCCTCAGGCGCCACCAAGAACCACTGACGGCCACCACTGCCGCGCCCACCACCGCTACTCGTCGCCGCCACCACCCACCACCGCCACCTCTCACCGGCCACAATCACCGCCACCGACCACCACCACCACTCACCGCAAATTTTATTCCCTTGTTTTTCTTGCCTACCAAACAATACACGGTAATACTTTATTTCATTCTCATACGGTAACCAAACACGAAATGGAATGGTAATGATCCATTGCATTCCCTCATTCATTCCATTACCTCATTCATTCTATTACCCCATACCAAACACACACTAAATGCGACACCAATAGGAATCGTATAAGGCAACACGATTTCTATTGGTACGATGTACCACCTCGCTATGACATACACGCAGTTCATAACTTAAAAGATTTGAAAAGTGCCCCCAACAGGAAGTATACAAGGCAATATGGTTCCGTTGTCAGTAAAGTATATGAAGCATATAAGGCAATATGGTTCATCTTGGATGGGAGGCGAGGTTTTACCGATTATTCCACTGCCATTCCTTCGGGCAGGTAGAGGTCGGGTTTCCGCGTATTTGGGAGAGCCAAGAGGCTGGTGGCGGTTGAGTAGTCGACCTTGGCCACAGCGCCCGGTGTCATGGTGGTTGATACTCGTTCCTTTCCGTTCAAAAAAAAAAAGATCCATATGCTGCTTTTGAAAAAAAAAATCTATAGGAAGCGTATAGAGCTATACGGTTCCTCTGGTCCCATAATCATTGCATGAAAAGTGTCTGAAAAGTTGTGCTTCAAGTACACGTATATGAAGCGTATAGATCAATACGCTTTGACCCAGAGGAACCGTATAGCCCAATACACTTCCTGTAGGGTTAGGGATGTGCAAATAAAAAGAGGGGATGTGTGGATACCGAGAGCCTTTTGTAAAACTATATGTGTAAAAAGATTCATGTGGTAAAACTAAAACATATAGTACAAAGTTATAATGAGACATGTTTGCCCCCCTTTCCAAGGCATTGATCCTTTGTATCCATGTTTACACCTAAATGGCAATTGTCTTTTGCAGGAAGTCCATCCTTGATGCATGCTAAAACTACATATGTTGGTCAACAAAAGTCAAATCAGTCTTTATTGGCACATCACCCATAGAATTCAATTACCCACATAAAATAGATACTAAATATTTGCATCATTATTAGGGGTTAGGAAATGAGCAGAAGTCAGATGACTTCACATGGGGATGTTTTATTAGAAATTGGTTTTAGAGATTTGAAGGTACAATAAAAGACAAATGTAAGTATCATATTTTGACCTTTTGGGGTAAAATAAAGGTGTCCCTTAGGCATTTGTCGGAAAAGAAACATCCCAAAAAACCTAAAATTACTTTTTCTACATCAAATCTTCCAAATATTTATCAACTTTCTTCATATCTATCCATTTTCTTACAAAACGATATTCGTATATTTTGTAACTTATACAACAGAATTTTATAGAGGTTTGTGGAATTTCATCAAATACTTGAAATTTGAGTTAATTCTATTTCAAATAATTCATTGAACACTTTACAATTCAACTTTCCTCTATCACTCTCTCAATGCAATGATCATAATACGAAGGGGTTTGATGATGTATTTGACTAAATAATCCTAAAACATTCAACATTCATCGTATTTCTTCCAAAATATTCATAAATCTCTATCTTCATCGTAATTTAACAAAATTATGTTTTTTAAGGCTAATTATGTCTTTTCAATTTTATTAACATTCCAAACCGTTACTATATTTTTTTAACAACAATCTAATTTACTCGCAATTCTACATTAGTATTCACAACCAGACATCTTTACAACTATGGATAGAGTTAATATGTTTTCTACAAACATTAAGTCCTTGAAAACATTTCAACTATGGATAGAGTTAATATGATCTCTACAAACATTTAGTCCTTGAAAACATTCCAATTCTTTTAAAAAAATATGTGAATGCTCCCCCTAGTTTAAGCTATATTTTTGAGTTATGTTTTGTTATATACCAAATGTCTATATTCTATTAGAGTATTATTTTTTAAATTTTTAGATATAGATTAATATGTGAATTTATGTTAGCAAAGGACGTAAGAATATAATAAAACTATAGATGACTAATTCATTTTCAAAATGAAAATTACTTCACAAAAAAAAAAAAAAAAAAAAACATTTCATGGTATCATTTCCAACAAAATAAATAAATAAATAAATAAACAAATGTGTTTTTCTCAAGTCCTGACAAATTAGTTTAGCGGTTATTCATTTGTTTACTCTTTTTGAGGTCCCAAGTTCAACTCCCAGTAGCGTCACTTTGAAAAAATTGGTAGTGGCAATAAAGTTTAGAACCAGGCCTATCTGGAGGTCGCTAGTTCGAAACCGAGGCGAACCGAGTTTTACCACAGCGGACGGGTTTTCCCTGGAAATGGTGGCTTCAAGGCTCGGGTATGCATCCAACTCTAACCGTTATAGAGTAGACGATGCATTTGCTCGATTGAGAACAACCCAGAATGCTTATCTGATGAGTTAGTTTGCCGTTACAAAAAAGTGTTTTCCTTAGTTTTGAGCATTAACATAAAAAAAGTTTATAATTAGTGAAATGTGCATTAATTCAACATTAAACATTAAATGTGTTAAGAAAACTTTTGCCTGGTCAGTGACAAACCTCCAATACAAATCTGGCAATGATGATGGTGTTGTAATGTTCATCATATAATCATGGAACATGAAAGCCTCAAAGGGGCAAGTGGGGACTGATCTTGATGACAAATCTTGTCAAAATTAATTAGTCATGATTGAATTTTGTGAGCTAGCTTTAGATAGTGTCAAAATTGAAGGGGCCATGACTCATGAGCCAAAAAAAAACAAAAAAACAAACAAATCAACACATCAAAAAACCAAAATAAAACCAAACAACAAGTGCAGAAAAATAAGTGTTGTAAATTGTAATATATGAATTTCAAATCTCAAATGGTATATACATCATGATCGGCCATTCTTCTTGCTTGATCTACTAACCAAAAAAGATATACATTTTTTTTTACTAAAGATAATACCAAAATACCCACGGTTTAGCACTAATATTACATCAAAATGCCAAAAACATAGTGGGAAAAACGTGGGTATTTTGGATAGATAATTCACCAACTATTAAAAAAAAAAAAAAAAACTTGAAAGTAATAATAATAATTAAACTAACGGGTCAACAAAAAGATCCGAACTTTTTAGTTGTGCAAAGGATCCGGGCAACTGGGTACTTTTCTTTTGTCATCTTGGAAGCTTTTATCTTTTGTGTTGTTGAGTCTTGAATATCTGCCATTGAAGAATCTTTTGTAAAGGTTGGATCTTTTGATCTCATCGGAATTTTTTTGCGGTGGTGGCAACGGTGGTGGTGGTGGTGGTGGTGGTGGTGGTGATGGTGGTGAAGTTCTTGCAGCAATAACTCTACAACAACCAGTATTGAAAGCCCATATTTGAAGAAGGAATAAGATGATGATCAAGAAGATCCTTGTGCCAGAAAATGACATGTTGGTTGAGAAGCCACATAAAGAAGGTGAGGATGTTTTGCTCAAAGTTTGTGTTAGATCATTTGAAGCATCTCTTTCTCTCTCACTAGATATGTGGTGGTTTTGTTTTGTTTTGTTTTGTTTCTCTCTCTCTCTCTCGTAGATATACACAGAGGTTGTGGAGTGGAGTGGTGTTTCTCTTTCTATATCGACGGTTAAATATGATAGGATCTCAAGAAAAGACTTGTGAGGGAGATGGTAAAAGAAGTTAATTTTCATGCAACTATGGACCCCACTTGTATAGAAGAACAAAAACCATGAGTAAGGGGCTGTTTGGTAGCCTCTAAATGGTCATTAAGAGGCTACATCTTAATGGAACCATTAAGAATTTTACTAATGAGAAGGTAGAAGAATGTGACATGTGATGATTTACCATTCAGAGGTTACCTCTTAACCATTCAGACTTGAGGTTACCTCTTATTCATTCAGAAGTTTTAAACCATTAAGAGGTAGCATCTGAATGGTAATTAAGAGGCTACCAAACAGCCCCTAACTTTTGCAAAAAAAAGAAGAGGCATTGGTGTAAAGAGCAGTGATAGAAGACTTAGGAAAACCTGAGTTCAATTCTTGAGTCAATCATGTTTTACTGGTAATTTATCCTCGTGTCTACGGACGGATGGGTTACTCGATTTTCCTCGGAATTGTTGGTGGACGACTCGGGTTACTCTCGGAGTACTCTATTTGTCCAGTGAGTGACACGAGAGTGCTCGAGATTGATTTGTTGGCTGTTTAAAAAACACCTATCAAACTTTTTAGTTTGTGATTCATCTGTGTATGTATATGTTAGTGGTTAATTTTTATACTTATGGATCACTTATCCTTAGACCTGCCTGGATCACTGATCCTTAAAGTCTGATGTAGGAAATCTGGGGATCACAGATCCTTATTATTTTTATAACTTAACTAATAGTTGTTCCTTGTATATTTTTGTAATGGCATGCAGGTCATGGGCAATATGGACTGAGTCATGGCGAGAATATCGGACTGGAATCATTGAAGATGCTGCACGTGTGGAAATGGCTCAACGTTAATTTGGTTGGACTTAATCTTGTACCATTTTCGGACTTGGTTGTTATTTTTATTTTAAAGGGGTTGATCAAGTTTAGATAATAGCACAGACTATTAGTAGAAACACTCTCTCTCGCAAATACTAGCTCTCGAATACACTCACATTTTAGCAAACTTCGTACAACACTTGATCAACTTCCGAAGTTGTAAACTCTTGTTAGCTTAATACATTTTATAGTGATTGTTTTCACTATCCGAGGTTTTTTGTGTCGAATATCACATTGAGATCAAGGGCTTTTTCTTCGTACAAATCCTTGTGTTCATTGTTCATTACATTTCACATTTGTTCATTCATTTGTCAAATATTCAAGTACAATACCTCACAAAATCAGATTTGGTTATATTATCCTTTGTTTATTTTTGACCAAAACAATATACATGAATATTACTTTATTCTGCTAGATACATGTTATATTTTTTAGTTTGGATGTTATATTTTATAGAAAGGAACATGCAAATTAATTAAAAGTGATCTTCACAAATTAAATTAGTTTCAACTGTTACCACTTATTGTAACGCCGTGCGTTTCGAAACTTTTACGTTTTTGGCAAGTCTCGTCCCTGTGATATTTAATGATACTTATTTGAGTCATTAACTATGTTAAACTACGTAAAACTTTGACTCTATGTGAAACTTTTACGCTATGCGATACTTGACTCTTGTGATACTTAAACTTGATACTTAGTGGAACGAGAAGCTTGATACTGGTGAACGTGAAACTTTGATTCTTTGTTGAACGAGAGACTTTGATACTGATACTTTGATACTCGATACTTATTGAACGGGAAACTAGCTTATACTCGGACTTGAAACTTGGAAACTTTTGTGTTAATTATATAATTATACCATTTTAATGGTTACTCATAATAATACGCAACGCAACACTTAATCTAGCTCGCAAAACGAACCAAAGTCGGAAAAACTAGCAAACGGGTCTCCCGATCCCCCACCCTTGCACCACCTTAGCTGTCACTATCAACTATAAATAGGGTTGTTCACCCTCATTCTCACACCTTTGCCTCTGTCATCCGACCGCACGCACTCTCAAGAACTTTTCTCGAGATTCAAGCTCATTTCGTAAGTATTTCTTCTAGATTCTGGTACATCTTTCATCTTTTAACACGTCTACACAAGATTCTTCATCAAAATCACACGAACACTTCAACTTTTTCATGAAAATCAACTGATTTGGGCCTCTTGAAGGTGGTTTCTCCTCAGATGTTGGTACAAACTGTTGAGGAGCACCATGCAACCAAGATCGGCCAGATCTAACGGATTTTCACAGCTTTCAAAAAAAATCTAAGGAAAAGTCACACTTTTATACCAGATCCGACGGAGTTTCTTCTGTTTCCGGCTTAGATCTGATGAACTTCATAGTTTACACTTGATTTTCGAACTTTTCTTCAACTTTTATACGAAACATGAGTAAAATCAGACTCGAACAGACTTTCGACTCGTTTCTTAGTCAAAAGCCAGCTTCAGAACTGAACTTCATTGGAAAACGGACAGTTTGACGAGTCCTAAACACGAAACACACCGGAAATAGTTCGTTGGTTCGAGACGGTGTGGTTCCTAGCCGACCGACGAGATGGGTTTGGTACGTTTCCGTTCTTTGATGCGTCATTACACCGTCTCTGTTAACTCGAAACTTTGAAATTTCACGAAACTTCACTGATCGTCTATCCGGATGGCCATCTGATCGGATGACCATCCGTCCAGATGATCTGATTATCTTGATAATTGTCTGTTTTACAGGACACTATGATGACAGCGTTTGAAACTTTAACAATTCGCAAACCATACCCACTGTTCGAATGGCCATCCGTTCGAATGGTCATCCGTTCAGATGACCATCCGCTCAGGTATTCTATCAGACACTTTATCTCGATTTTCGCATCATTCGACACTCTGTTCCCAACCGGGTCAGCTCTTAGAGGACTTATGCTCTGTTCCCCGCACGCAGGCTGATCCAGCGCTCCCTTCGATCCAATCATTAGCAGTGTTTGGTTTAAGCACCCAGTGTGAGTATACTCGATCCCTTTTTGTTTTAAACACTTTTGGGATGCAACATTTATTCTATAAACGCGACACTTGACACTTGAAACTTGTTTGAAACAATCTCTATCCTCGTTAAACATGAAACTTGAAACTTGATTGTAACGCCCTGCGTTTTCATACTTTCCATATTTAGAAACCATTGCTTGAAATTCTATTTTTGGAAATCTCGAGCTTTGTAATCATTTTTTCATCAAATACGGGACTTGGTTCATAAATAAAACTCGTATTTCTTTAAATTCGTGTTAAACATACTTCATACATATTCATACGATTGATTTTGGTAAACAATTGATTCATATTCGTAAATCTTGGAAACTATGTGCTAAACTTGCAAATACGTGAAACTTATGCATAAAACATGTTTTGATCGTAAACGATACTTAAATATGACATTCGTACACTTAATCATACTGGGTTTATGTTCCTCATACTTAATTTACCTTTATACTATGCTTTTATGGCGAAAATAGTCCTTAAAACCCTTAAAAACCCTAAAATATATACTACAGGGGGCTAAAGTGTCAAAATCTGATTTCGAAACATAGACCCGTCGCGTCGCGCAACGGTTATGGGTTGTTGCTGTGGCGCAACGCCACGCCCTCAATCTGGCAGAATGTTGCTTCCAGCTCCAAGATTGGTCCAAATTGTGTTTGTTAAGTGTGTTTCTTGCATTTATTAGTCACCTAACTCAACCCTAATCACCTCCTATAAAACCCAAACATGTTCCACACTTCATACACTTTACAAACCCACAAATTCACTCTCAAATCACTCTATTTTCAGCTGCAAATCAGAAGCAAACTCAGATTCATTCCAAGTTACAAAAACAAGCATAACTTCCTCATTTCTTCATCTTTTCAATGATTCTTCTTCCTAAACATTTGGAACAACCTTAGGTATGTTTTCCATAGGTTTTCCTTGGAAAACCAAGGCTGGAACATTACCATATAAGGCTCCAAACTTTCTGTTTTGATTAAACTTTGCTAAACTTGCTTAAACTTGAGTTATCTCATACACATTCCTATGTCCTTATGCTCATAATCACTTCTATGGTTAGTTGGGCTTAAAAACAAGATTGTGATACTTAAAATCAGAGGCTAAAGCCTCATAAACTTTCTGTTTTGGTTAGGGTTTAACCCACAAGTAATGAACAAGCTTCAAGCTTGATGGTTGTGAGATTATGGGACAAGCTTGGGCTATCCTACTAAAAATCCACACATTACTTGATGATTTCTTAGATTAGTTGTAATTATTTCTTTTCTTATTGTATTATTCATAGTTCATGACCCTCCTTGTATGTTTTTACATCAAGTGTAGTGGTGAACACTTAGAGGTACCTAAATGGAAGACTCCTCTTCCTACCTCCTACATGATTTCCATGAAACTTAGGGGTACCTAAATGAAGATTTAATCTTCTACCTCATGCTTGATTATTGGACTTATTAATATATATATATATATTACATAATCTATATAACACATAAACTTACTATCTGAATAATCGAATCTTTGATGATGAACTAGTGTTCATATGTCAAGGTACTAGATTATATCATCCTAGACATTGATAACTTGTCACAATTCTAATGGAACCTTGTTCCATGAAAACATTTAAACTCTTTAGAGTTTCCTATTGTCAAGAACAAGTATCATATGTACTAGGTGATTATTTTCATATGTTATTTGCATGTTGTTTTAAATTCCGAATATCGACTTTAAACATACTTGAACTTTAACACTTATACATTCGATCTCCTAATCCCATGGCTCGTCAACAATTGGATAATCGGAAAGCATATGCAAATTTTGTGAGTATACTTGACCCATTTTACCGTTTTCACACTTTTGGGTGTAAGATGTTTTTATATACAAACACACTTATTATACCTATTCTTATGCAAATACATAAACAAACAATCCAATACATGCTTACTATTTGTTATGCTTGACTCGTGTTTTCTGGACCATACTTATGTGATGAACTTGTCATTAGCTTCGTACGAGCCTCCATTTAACATGTATAGCGCTGTAGGAGTAACGTACCGCCCGTAGACTAGTGGTCATGTTAAATTTCATTCATACTTGCGTAAACAGAGGGTTGAATTGTAAATCGCATGCCAGTTTATACGTTAATCTTGATAACTAGGTTTGCCGTGTGGATTGTTTCTTATCATTTTTATACTTATATACTACGCACCAAACTTGTATGCTCGCCAATACTTTTTGTATTGAACTAAAGTTTTAAAACATGTTGCAGGTTTAGCGATGATGTTGGTGATGCATGGAATCTAGCAGGATGCTTAGATACACACTTTAAATTTGTATTCTTATTGTATTGTATTTCGTTACTCATGTTGTATTTATTTCACATCTTTGTAATTGACTCTTTAGAAATGAAATGAGAATTTATTATTTAAATATTTGTCACAAATAGTGTTATGAAGTCTCTTACAATCTATTTCGTCTCACTCCGATGTTTCCGCCATCGGTTGGGGTGTGACATTGATACTTGAGACTTTTGATGCTATGTGAACGTTTAATCCTTGTGTGTAGTTCCGCCTTAACAATGGTAGCGCTATAGGAGTAATGCACCTCCCCGTTAGTCTTTGGGTTATTGTTAGGATGAGACATTTAACCTCCTGTTAGTCTTTGGGAAAGACATTTAACGCATTGGAAACTTGGGATATCACTTGGACTGCGTAAACTAGCATGGTGAAACTTATTTTATATGTTTATATGATGGATATGAGTTTTTAAACTATTATGCTACGTATTCAAACTTGTATGCTCGCCAACATTTTGTTGTTATTATTTTAATACATGTTGCAGGTTGATAGTAGCTAAGGAAATCAAGAAACAAGCTAGGATGATGCTTAGAAACTCATCCTAGATAAATCAGGAAACTTGAACAATATTTAATGTTTATGTCATTTGATACTTTGTGGTTGTGAAATTTGGGTTTGGTGTTTTAGACAATATTTTGAAATTTGATTAATCATTATTGAAACAAATAGTGTTTTGGAATCTCTTGAGCAATCTGAATCGCTTAGTGTCGCGCCCCGATGTTTCCGCCATCGGTTGGGGTGTGACACTTATCCTCCCTTTTTAAGATTTCAAATGTAGTCCGTCATTTTCGTTTCGTTCTTTTGTTTTTGTCATTTTTGTATCATTATCAGTTGCGGATCTAAAAGAAAAGTTGAGGCGTAACCAAAAAAAAAATTATGGACCTAGGAGGATCCTAATATTTGACCAAGGGTATCCGGATACATAAAATGAAAAAGAAAAACAAAATGTACACTAATTTTACAGTCCGCCGACAAATTTGAGGGGTAGCACGGGCTACCCCTAAGCTACTTCTACATCCGCTCCTTGTCATTCATCCAAAAGTTTTTTTCTTGTATTTGGATCGCTCTCGTTTAAAATCTTATCCGTTTCATCCACTTTGTTAATTTCATTTACTTCTTGGTAGATCATGATTCTTTACTTTTATTCATTTGTTTTTTTTTTTTTCAGTTTTTGAACTCTCCTTTACTTTTATATACTTGATTTTGGTGCTATGCACACTATGACCTTTGATATCTGTGATATATGTTCAAAGTCAAAACCTCAGATATCTCTAATACATAATGTAAGTAGGGAAGTAATTCAAGTAAAAGGAGCAGGTACCATGAAATTGTCAAATTGACATTATCCCACAAATTGTTGTCAATCAGTCCTAATGCACCCTACTTTTTGTATCTTACAAGACATCATGGGCGTGCTACCGAGTGCCAAGGATATATGATATGGATGAAGTGACTCGACAAAGTCCTATGATGCTAGCTCATGGAACTACAAAAAATCGGCTTGGTTATGGCATAGAAGATTGGGACACCTATCCAATGGTTATTTGCATTGTTTATTTCCTAAATTATTTCTTTTAAATAAAATCTTAAATTGTGAGACATGTGTTTTGGCCAAGACTCATAGGTATACCTTCAAACCGAATAATACTAAGGTTAATTTTTACTTTTTCATTAATCCATTAGGATATATGAGGACCAGCAAAAATTGGGGGGGGGGGGGGGGGGAACTTTCAGTATTACTTACTATTTATTGATGATTGTACACGCATGACTTAGATTTATCTCTTGACAAATAAACTCGAAGTGCTTGAAAAATTCACTATATATTCTACCATGATTAAAACCCAATTCAAAAGCGAAATATAAATTCTAAGATCTAATAATGGAAGAGAATTTGTGAATTCTTCTATAAAACAGTTTTGTCAACAAAAAGGGACAATTCATCAAACCACATGCCCTCATACACCTGAACAAAATCGTGTGTCTGATAGAAAAAACGCATCCTTCTAGAAGTAACCTATGCCCTTATGATTGAGTCTCAAGTTCCAAAATCTTTCTTGCCTAAAGCTCTTGTCACAACAATCTATCTTATAAGACAACTAACTACACTTTTTGTTAAACTACCGATGTGTGATCCCTTTTAATATGGTAATTTTCAACAAAAAAATATTACTTAAGCCTTCGATGTGGGTCAGTGTGTGTTCATATGCAAATTGACAGAAAGTGATTCTCATAGATAGAATTGTGTACAATCAGTAGCTAAATATATTAATTATGAACTCATTATTATGCAGAAGATTAATAGTATCATACAATCTCAATTCTTCATCAAAATAAAAGGCATCTATATCAAAATAATTTTGTTACTAACATACTTTTAATATGGTAATTCTCAACAGAAAATATTAATTTATCCTTCGATGTGGTACAATGGATATTTCTAATGTCCCAGCCGGTGTATATTTACATGCAAATTGATAGAAAGTGATTCTTATTGATAGAATTGTGTAAGGGTGCTACTTTCTACACCCCCTATCTACTTTTTTCACCCCCCTCCTCTCACATACTTACAGGTGGGGAATGCGTGAGACCGACAGTTTTCCTCTCACAAGGGGGGACATTAGAAAATTCATATGATTATAACACCTCAATTCTTCATCAAAATAACATACTTTTGTATTAATAAAAGACCTTTACATGGTTAATGTAAAACACAAATTCATCATATAGACTTAACATTACAATTTCGGTTACATCGGTTAACAAAGATTTATAACAGCAACCATAACTAGATTGATCGGTTAAACAAAGCTTGATAACTATAACCAATGGTTATGTAGGTTATAGGTTAATACTAGTTCGATTATGTCAGTTATGATTTAGTTAACGATTATGACGGTTAACTTGATAACTATATCCCTTTTGTTGTCTTTTATTGTGTAGGTGATTAATGTTTATGTTAAAAAGTTGGATTTTAAGAGTAGGCAAATAAAAAGATTGACATAACCTCTCAAAGGTAAACATAAAAAGTTATAGCGTGACTTTAAATAGAAACTACATAAAAACAACCAAAAAACATTAGTTTAATAAATTAGGTTCAAGATCAAATATAAATATAAAGATTCCTAAAAATAAGAAGTCGTATAAAGGGTATCAACGGACTCCGATTGACCTCATTCAAGCGGTATTGGAACCGTCTCATCGAGCTCTGCCATCTGAGATTTTAGGTTTTCACTTTTGGATTTATAGGTTGTAGATTTGAGAATTTTTGTTTATTATATTTGTGTTTTTTCTATATTTGCTTTATTGTGTCTTTTTTCGACTCATTGTATCTTTTTTACTCGACGTTATGTTATATTTTCTGACATATTTTATATTTTGCTCGACGTTGTGTCATCTTGTGCGATTCATTGTGTCTTTGTACACTTTTAATTTTTAGAAAACTTTGTAGAATAACTTAACCCAAATAAATTAAGTTAAGCAAAATGGACTAAGAGACCTAGCTTGACAATACCGTTTATAAATTATGATCGAACAATGTAAATGTATGTGGATATCGACGTCACAGTTCTTTAAGGATGTATCTTTTTATATATCAAAACCTATATAATATCAACCGACCCGTCGATTGTAACATTGAAAAAATCCACTTGTTTTGATAACGAAAGCTTTGAATTTCTTCATAATTAGACAGCTGTTGAAATTAAATGAATATGTTTCATTTTCTCACACTTGTCAAAAAATAATAAAATGTTATATTTGAAAATAAAATATGGCGTAGAAAAAGGATATCATATCTCATCTTCACATATTCGTATTTATTTTTCTTGAATGAATTTGAAGATATTCGTCGAATATGTTTTATTTTTTAGCAGTAAAGGTTACATAAGAACACTCTTGAATTACATCAAATTTTACCTTATGTCAGGAATTAAACCCTGATCTCTCCTTAAAAACCACAAAGTCTATACCACCTCACCAAAGCGGTGATGACAATCTGTTTTATTTTATTCGGCTTATTTGAAGTTTGACTTTTTTTGTAAAGAACTTAAATTGGAATTTAAAAAGGGGAAATCTCCATTTTAGCCATTGACCAGTCAAAATATCCAAAATAGCCAATTGTAGCGGCTCAACGAGCCTTTTCGATCTCGTGTGAGGCTTAAAAAAATCATTTCAAGTCAACCAACCCATGATTGCCACGTGTCTGACAACCGTCATTCGGTTGAAAGTTCTTAGTCGGTTGAAGGTTCTTAGCCGAGTACTTTCAACAAGGCTCAAGCCTTTTCAGATTAGTCTTTCTTTGGCTTGGCTTGAAAACTTTCATTGGCTTAAGATCTTTCAGTGTAGCAACTTGACTTGGCTTAAAATCTTTCCTTGGCTAAGATCTTTCCTTGGCTTGACTTAAGGATCTTAGATTTAAGATATAATTTTTTTTATAATTTGACATATAAAATTAGATTTTATAATTGAACATATGTCAAATTAAAAAAAAAAAAAGAGTTATATATTAAATCTAAGATCCTTAAGCCAAGCCAAGGAAAAATCTTAGCAAAGGAAAGATTTTAAGCCAAGCCAAGCTGCTACACTGAAAGATTTTAAGCCAAGGAAAGTTCTCAAGCCAAGCCAAAGAAAGACTAATCTGAAAAGGCTTGAGCCGTGTTGAAAGTACTCGGCTAAGAACCTTCAACCGGCTAAGAACTTTCAACCGATTAAGATTTACGGAACTCGTAAACCACAACTTTGTGGTGTAAAAAACTACACACACGGCATTTTTAAATTTTTTTTTACGAATGTGTTTATAATACATGCATCTACGTTTTTGAAAAAAAAAATTGGTCCACCTCGCCCCGGATCAAGTAGTTCTCGCGGTTCTCATAACTCGAGGTGGTTCTCATTCTAGCGGTCCCCTATATATATGCTAATTATAATGAGAAAACCCATTCCAGTTGAGAAAACCCAGAAAACTCTCACATGTGGCTAGGATTGATCCACGTTTGATATTAGATTGAGAGGAGACAAGGGCATAATTGTCATTTTCTTTTAACCATTTGAGTGTATGAGATGTGTAAGTCTGCACACGCAGACTTTTCTTCTTTTCATCTTTCTCACATTTATTACCATTGTACTTGTATAATCTCTCACCTCTCTCACATGTTTTCTCATTTGTTTTATTACATATCATAGGCACTTCCATATCACCTCTTTCCTCTACCAAAAAAAACCCACCACCACTTTGTTCAGATCAAAGAAATTTGAAACAAACCCACCACCCATGGAGAAGCTTTTGTGCTCACATCCCCTTAACCTTCATCGCCCTCACACTTCTCTACCTCATCCCACACACTTCTCTCTCTCTCTTTCTCTCTCTCTCTAAATAACCATTTTCCAGATCTAAGATCTGAAACAAAAAAAATATTTTTCTTATCAAAATCCTTCATAATCAACCACCAAAACTCCAGATGTTCCGAACAAAAAAGATGATCCGAATAAAAAAAAGATGCCCCAGATGCTCCGGGAAGATGCTACCAGATCCAAAAGATGCTCCAAATCCGGTTGAAGATGTTCGATGATGTTTCAGATAACGGTTCGATGTTGAAGATGATCCAAAAGATGTTTGATGTTGAACATGCTGTTCCAGATCTATAAGATCCTCCAGATCCATAAGTATGTTTGTGTTTTTGTAGATCTTCACTTTTTTGTAATTTTCAGATTTGAATTTTTTTTGTGTTCCAGATCTAAATGGTCATCCAGATTTGTAATTTTTTGTGTTTTGTAGATCTTCATTTTGTTGTGTTTTGTAGATTTGCAACTTTTTTTTTATTTTCTTGTTTAAGAAGATTAATGTTATTAAGTTCTTGTTTTCTGGATATGTTGTTTTTTTATTATTGATTTTATGGTTGAATCTAAAAAATCTAGTGTTGTTGGATGTAACAATTCTTTGCATCTTAGTTACGAAATGTAACAATCAAAGGAAAAAATGCATGTTACATTTTTTCGTGTTACATAAATAATGTATGTTACTGAAAATAAAGTGCATTGTTACACTTTTTTGTGTTACATAAATAATGACAATTACGTTTTTTTGTGTTACATAAATAATGTCCGTTATATTATTTTTAACAATCAAAGCAAAAAATGCATGTTACATTTTTTTGTGTTACATAAAAAATGTAACAATCAAAGAAAAAACGCATGTTACATTTTTTGTGTTACAGAAATAATGTAAAAATTATATGTTACGTTTCTATGTAACATTTGATCATAGAAAAATTATATGTTACGTTTCTTTGTAACACATGTAACAAAACAAAAAAAAAAACATGTTACAAAAATATATTGTCATGCCCTATTGTCATATACACATGTAACAAAACCAAAAAAAATATACGAGCAAAAAATAATATTGAAAAGTAGTTGGTATATCATATTTGGAGAAAAAAGAAGTTTTATGATGAATATTGATGTGAGGGTTTCTTACAACATGCAGACTTTTGTCTGATTGTAAGAGATATTATGTTAATGTTCCAATATTACCCTTTAGTACATGAAATATATTAAAAAATGAGACAAAAGGACACAAAAACATCTGATGGGCAAAAGTGAATCCTAGCCATCCATCAAGTATGATCAATGGTTGTTATTGGGTTTTCAGGGTTTATTCAACTCAAGTGGGTTTTCAATTTATCCTTGCCCTGTATATATGTATATGTGTGTGTTGGATAAGAAAGAGGTGGGCCCGTCGCGGGTTGCAATGGAGGGACGATGGGGATGGGGAAAGACCAAATGGGGGCGGTGTGGACGATCCTCGACGACCCCTGGAACGTCCCCCACATCTAAGGCTGACAAATCGCGTCTTATCGGGTTTAACAGGTCTCTAACGACGCGTGTAACACAAGTATTAAACATGAATATAACTCGTTTAACTACTTTATATCCCATGTTTATAACACAGTTTTACGATTTATGTACCAAGAAAAAGAAATGATGGATCCTAACCTCATAATTATATTTATTTTTTAAAAGTAAAAAAATCGCGTTGTGTACTTTTTCAGTAAACAAATCTAATCGTGTCGTATACAGATATCTATTGCCGGCACATCCTTTAGTCTTATGACAAAAAGTGTCAAAACCTAAGTGTTATAACAATTAGAAGGATGTGATGTTTTTCAAGATACGTTCAACAAAAACGTGTCAAACAAGTTATAATTTAAACAAGTCGAAAGATGAGTCCAACACGTCTAATAGGGTCTAGAAAAATAAAATAACGATTTGAAGAAAATAAAAATCCAATAGATATTCATATTATCCAATTTAACATATAATATAAAGTTGTCATTCAATCTCACTTTGATTAGATCCAATAGATATTCATATTATCCAATGTAACATATAATATAAAGTTGTCATTCAATCTCACTTGATTAGAACACTAGAAGTTCAAAATACTGTTAGATTTGACTAGAGAACCATCACACAACCAGTATGCATCTTTTAAAAGGGCGAGAATCATGGCTTTACTCTATGAGTTTAAAGTCACATAAAGAATCATGGCTTTACTCTATGAGTTTAAAGTCACATAAGCTAAAAGGTACAACACATTTTCATACATCCCACAACATCACCCGTAGTGAAGGGTTTTTTGGCGTTTCCCCCCAAAAAAACTCCCCCAACGTCTTGAAACCTCCCCCTGGGCGTTTTTTTCAAAAAAATGGTACTGAGCATGCTTTTTTTAATGCCTTTTTTCGAAATGTTTGGCCAATACCGGTATTCTTCTTTTTGTTTGGCCAATATCATTTTTTGATGTTTTTTTATTTAATCCTATTACACCTCTTTTAACATAATGTCTCACAATACCCACATTCACACTACACCCATTTAAAAAAAAACACTTCATAATACCCCATTGTTGACTGGACTGTCACATAACGCAAATTATTTGTGTCTTCCACTACACATGGTCTAACTAAGTAATTACTCTATGAAAATCATTTGAATGTATTTATCATGTGAAAACAAATCTTATACATTTATTTTATTTTTACAATCAAACTTATATCA
This sequence comes from Helianthus tuberosus, assembly GCA_030545235.1. Classification (NCBI taxonomy): domain Eukaryota; kingdom Viridiplantae; phylum Streptophyta; class Magnoliopsida; order Asterales; family Asteraceae; genus Helianthus; species Helianthus tuberosus. The sequence goes on along the minus strand of CM060396.1, from coordinate 25,581,438 downwards.
TTTAAATATAACCGTTCGAACCAATAATGGAGTAATATATGTGTATATATTTTTTCTAGAAAATCACATACGTTAGTGTCGATTTATGAATATTACATGACATAAAATTGATACGTGATATTAGTTAGTGTGTTTCGTGATTATACAGATAAAAAGTTAAAACTTTCATATAAGTACGTATGCATGTTTAAAGATACAAAGATTTATAGTTTTTTTTTTTTAATATTAGATGTTTGAGTTTAATAATATCACATGGCAATTTATTATTAGACTTTAATAAAAGTATTATTATAAAACAAAAGATTATAATCCAAATGTTTTAGCAGCCTAATGAAACTCATGGAAACGACAAGATTCTCAATGTGCAAGAAACCACAAGACAAAACACATGCCGAGGTTTGTAGTTATACCATAAAATCTGGGTTCAAAGTTCCAACTAATCATCATACAATAAAAAATAAGTTAACTATGAAAAGTAAAAACTCTATCATAGTTTAAAGAAAATACTAAATTATTTTTTTAATATTAGATGTTTGAGTTTAATAATATTAAAATACTTCCTATATGCAACATGAAATATGCGAATTCGCTATCGTATATCAACTTGTGCTCTCGTATAGATTTATCTCATCCATCAAGGCCACAAATCATGTAGTATCACTCCCGTAACATCAACAATTGTACCTTCGACTAACAAAGTTCAATACATGCACAGAAGGACTACATATCATTTTATTTATTTACGCATATTAGACGAATATTTTCATAAGACTTTTGAAGATCCGGTGGGACCCACAAGAGCGTCCATGCCCCGTGTCTTGGTACCACGCTTCGTGCCTCGCTTCCACTTAGATTTGGTCAAAATTTACCCCAGGCACAGGTCGTGCCTGGTCACCAGCATATAAATATAAAGCTTTCCTCAACCATTTTGCTTATCATGTTTTTTTTCCAATAATACACTCTAATTCTTTTTTTTTGAACGGCCAACAAACTCAATCCCGAGCACTCTCGGGGCACCCACTGGACAAACGAAGTACTCCGAGAGTAACCCGAGTCCACCACCAATTCCGGGGAAAACACGGTAACCCACCCGCCCGTAGGCACGACGGTGAAATTACCCGAGTCCACCACCAAATCCGGGGAAAACATGTTGGTTTTGTAATCATTATGATTGTAAGAACATAATTAAGTAATTTACAATCATGAATGCTAAAGGTCTTGTGGTTACTTGGGAAAACAACCCCTTGATGGGGAATTAACTAAATAAGTTATTGATTAAAAGGGGGTGTTAATCCATATTTACATGTTGAAAGTGAGTTTTCTAAATCATTAAAATAAGTTAATAATCTTATGTTAGTGGAGTCAAACATTTATGTTTTTTATGTCTATTTAGTAATAACATGTTAATTGCTTGAAAGAGGGTTAGAGGTTTTGGTTCGGGACTTCTGGTTTGGAAAAGTTTGTCGTAGTGGTAAATCCAAGCATCAAGGATTTGGTTTATATCATCTTCACTCTTGGGGAGATACGATCAAACCAAGAGGTCCATAGTGATTGGTGGTATAAACCCCTCACAACTAATTTTTACAAACGTTGCGGGTTTATTCCAACCTTGCGGATAGTTTCCTTGTTGATTCTAACCAATATGGCAGAGATGTGGCGGTAACCACTAAACATGGAGCCCCATGAATTTATGCATTAACATAATACAACTTTTTACTAGGTTTTAAAAGAATAGTTTTGGTCGGTTGTCTCGCAGAGTAATCAGAATAACTTTCCAAAGACGTATGATGATCGTATTGTGTAAACTCTTGTAATAAATAACAAACGTAGTTAACAAAGCATCAAACGGAGGTAAAATCCAAGTAACCTTTTCTTAAAACTGATTTCAAAACAAACACCTTTTATGACTTTTTATAAAATCTACATAAAAACCATTCCTTTTATGGATTGACTAGACGTTGACGACATTTCGATACTAAAAGCTCTTATATTATTGGACGACCTCGGTATCTCACCATTACTATTTTACGCCTACGATGGGTGCACTTGCCCCATCGTGATGTATTGATTGATAGTATCTTATCAAGTTTTCAAAGTTTAAAACTTAAACTGGTGTAAAATTAGCTAAAAATAATCGTTATTTATACACACTCCACTTCACGTCAAAGGTATTCGACAAAATTTTATCACATCCTTGTATATGGTTGCATTAGTCTAGCCCTTGACTTACATCATATGAAGCTGGCGAAGATGGTGGGGAGTGGTGGGCAAACTTTGTACTTAAGTTTCACTTTATTATTGTGACAACACTCAAATATAATCATCATACATTCCTAATGGGTTGTATATTGTCAACGTTACACTGAGCATGTTGTTGGTGTCCGCCTGTTCTCACATTATGCTAAGTTGTGAATGTTTAAAAGTTGTTCTCACTATAATAATTTTGTGGTCATTTTTTGCACCACGTCTTTCAATGGGCCCATAAGGTGTTTGTGGCATGGTGTGACTGATCAATAACAGTTTCATATATGCAGAAGAAATAAGATATAGCTTAAGTAAAGGGATAACTAATAAAATTCAAACACACTACACAATCATCAAGTAGTCAAATAGTTATATAAGGTTTCGTGGTGTCGTAACACCAACATTGTTTCAATGTTTCAAGTTTCAAAAGGAGAGTCAAGTAAATAGTCTTGGATGGCAGCGCCATTTTCAAGTTTCTAATCATGGCAAGACCCTAAAGCTCACCTCATATCGAATCCAATATCTCCTTATATTGCTGACCTACGAGACATGCTTATAAAATATGGTAGCTTTCGTTATTAAATACAACATACATTTTTTATATAAGATATAACAAATATCTTGATCATAACAATTTATACATCTAAAAGCAAATACCTGTATCATTAATGTCCAAGACTTTGTTTCAATAAGTACACGCACCATTTTATGAGATTTACATATGTAACAACCCGCTTTTGGAAAGTCAAAGTCAAAGGAAGAAAAGATTGCTAATTGCGATCTGTCACTCCTTGCTTAACTACTGGCTGTGCTTCTTGACTTATAATCGAATTATATTATTTGTTTGCTTTAGTTGTATTATGTGGAGTATCTATTAACAATCGAGGTTTAATCGCAGTTTGACCGCTAATCGACTTATCGCTAATCGCATCGCTATCGCATCGCAACTTGAATTATGTGTTCTGGCTATTGTTTTACGTGCGTGTGCTATTATGTGTTACTTGTGCACGTTATGTTTATGTTGAGGCGATTTATCGCAAAACGCAATAGCAATTCTATCACAACGCAATCTAATCGCAAACGCTAAACGCAAGTTATTTATAGTGATTGTATGTTAGATATAGTAGTTAGGTTATTTTTGTAACTAATGGGTAATACTATCGCCTCGCTCACTCGAAACGCATCGCAATGCTCAACACGCAAAACAAAACATCGAAACGAAACTCGCCGGAGCCGCTCGATCGAATGGTCATCCGAACGGATGACCATACGATCGGATGGCCATCCGATCGAAGTGACATCCGATCCATTCCAAGTGCTACTTTCCTCTTTTGGCAACCTATAAATACCCCCTGTCAAATCACCAAAGTGATGTGACTGCTCTCTCTCGCTCGACCAGCGTTCCAACCCATTTTTCTCTCTATTTCTCGCGATTAAGTTTTCAACTCAAATCTTGTACTTCTATGATCTATACACAGTTCTTCATCATTTTCACCTTTAAATCTTAACTTTTAACCGTGAAATCAGCGGATTAGAGGTGTTATAGGATGATGTCATCATGGGGTTCTCATGAACTTCAAGTTTTGGCATTATTCCACCAAGAACAACTCAGATCTACATGATTTCCACAAGATTCCACACTATTTTCATCTAGATCTAAACTTTTCAAGGTTAAAAGGATTAAAAGATGGTTTTGTAACTTTCTTTCAACTCTTTTACACTCAATGCACTCAAAACCGATAGAATTAGAGCTAGTTCAGGCTTTCTACTCGTTTTCTATTGAAGTGTCGGTCCAAGATCTGATTCCTATCAACGAGACGACCGATTTCGGTTGAACATGAACATCCATCACAAACAGTTAACGGATTGGATTGGGGTTATTCCCGTTCGATCGGATAACATGGGTCTGATGGGGTTCCTGTTGTTCAATACGTCGTCATACCGTCTCGGGCAAACCGCAAAACTTACGAAGCTTAGCGAATTTTCAGGTTCAAAACGATCAGATCGTTTGGACGGATTGCAGTACGATCGGATTGCCATCTGATCGAACGACAATCCGATCGGATTGCACTTGGACTTCAGCACTTAAACTTTTTGCAATTTTCAAAGATCATTAGTTTTTTTATGGATGGCCATCCGATCGGAAGACCATCCGATCAAATGACAATCCTGCTGTGAACTTGTTCTCACAAAGTGTCCTGCCGATCGGATCGCTATCCGATCGAACGACCGTTCGATCGAACGACCGTTCGATCGAACGACCTGAAAGGTAGAGATACTTCTCTAATTTTGAAATGCTACAACGAAAACTTAAAAGTCACATCATACACAAACACATCCATCCCAAACGAGTGTCAATCCGACCGAATGATTGTCCGATCGAATGACCATCCGTTCGGATTTCCATCCGATCGGATGACCATTCGTCACTTATTCACTTGCATCGTTTAACGCGCCATTATTCGCTTATGTTATCGTTAACTGTTCAGGCTAATCTCTCAGCGCTCCCTTCAATCCAAGAGAGTGTTTATGTTATTAAGCACCATCTGTGAGTATACTCGATCCCTTTTTGCTTAACGCACTTTTGGGTGTTACATACGTTACTTACACTAAAACACATCTATCACACAACGCAAACACTTTATACACTGACCGTTATTGCATGTTATACGTGTAACTCGATGAATGCTTGTATGTTATGTTAACACAGTGATTGTTGCCTGACGCCTTAGCAACGATAGTACTATAGTTTGGACTCAGCACCTGTCGTGGACAGGGGTTGTTAAGGTTATTTCTTCACGTATCGCAGTGGTGATATGTGTTGCGCATTCTACAACTCGCAGTCATGTCTGTGCATATTTCATTGTCGATAACCTACTAGCTTCACATTATACATGTTACATGCTGGTTGTGCGTAAACGTTTTCGAACTCTATTATTACTATTAAACGTGTATGCTCACCTTTACACTATGTGTATTGACCTCTATTTTAACGTATGTGACAGGTGTTTGAGATGCTAGGATGCTTGCTTTGTGGAACCAAGTAGGATGAGTCTAGAAACAAACAAACAATTTAAATCTGAGTTGTCAGAACATGATATTTGTCTTTGAGATATTTGGTCTGTAATAACTATTTGCTTTGGTATGTTATGGTGTGGGACATAATATTTAAATATCTGGTAACTAGTTTTTATGGATTTCTCCTGGACAATCTGTTTTGCTCAGTGTCGCGCCCCGATGTTTCCGTCACCGGTTGGGGTGTGACAGATTGGTATCAGAGCCATAACTATAGGGAATTAGGCAAGACTCGACCTAGTCCGGGCCGACGTCTTAGAAACGACCTAGTCTATAGTCTAAGTACCAACAGACCGACTTGCGCATACCCGGTACGGATTTTGCACGAGCTTACTTGCTATTTCTCACCCGCACTCGCTGTACACTACACTCTTGCGCGAACATCACATATTACCGTTCAGCGCAAGACCAGCCTTTCCTAAGGCTGATCACACACACAAACGGATGATTTGGGTGAGATTAGGTGTGAAAACCGTAAACTCTCGACCAAATCACTCGTTCGACTCACTATTTTTACTATAAGACAAGAGAATTTGCGTTGAATCAGGAGTGAAATCCATACTTCGACGCAAATCTCCTTATCTATCTAGTGATTCTATCACACAAACAGGGATGTAATCGTTAAGTCAGGGGTGAAACCAGAACCTTGATGACTCGTTCTACTCTCTGTGTTGGTTTTTGCAAAACTCTCACCAAAGTCTCGATGAGTTCTAACGAATAGGGTCACGTATTGGCCCAATGGATGTGTGCTGATCGCTCGAATTGAAGCGAGAGCACAGTCTACTAAGCCAAAATGTGTACCCAAGTCCTTGAGAAGAGTCGAAACACTTTGGGTAGTCGACGTCTATCTAGCCCAGACAATCTCTCTTCAATTTTATGTGCTTCGATTCTGGAACCCGCAGCCGCCAACTCTGTGATTTATCGATTTTAAGTAAAGTTTTATGTGAATTTTATATGATTTCATGTGTTTATGTATTTCGATTTTTGGTGATTTACTCGCTTTTTGCTGTTCGCACGACTCACACTGCACATTTACCTCAAAACGCTAACAAATCGCTTGTGTTATTCGCAATCGCTACTCGCACTCGCAATACTCGATCGCTTTACGCTGCTGTGAAAAGATAGGTGAATACGTGCAACATAGGAAGATGAATCCGTGCAAAATATAGTTGAATACATGCTTCCATGCCTATGTGGACTACGTGCTTATGTGTTTCTGTGCTTATGTGATTTTGTGAATTTTGTGCCTACGTGATTTTGTGCCTTAATGTGCTCTTGTGAATTCGCTAGACTATACTAGGGTTAATCGAAATCGTGTTTGAGTCCTGTGACGATATTTGTTGCAGACAATGTCGCCATTTGGATCATACTCTGGTCGCTCCACTCGACGCAATCAGGATGACAAACGCATTGCTGCACTCATCGCTAAGCAGATAGCAAAAGCCATACCGCAAATTGTTGGCAAGCTGAATGAGAATACTAGCAAATCTTCAGAGGAGTCCAGGACTGATACTCCCAAGGCAGCTTTTAGCTTCAAGCAGTTCAAAGCCTGCGGTCCAAAAGAATTTGCCGGTGAAGATGGGCCTACGGCCATGTTCCATTCGTTTGATTCAATCGAAGTCAACCTGCGCCAGAGTGGCTGTCCGAAAAACCTTCGCACTGTTAACGCCACCGGCGTCTTCCGATCCCACGCTCTTGATTGGCGGACAGCCGAGAGAAACAAACGAGGGAACGATGCAGCTTTTGGGCTGACATGGGACGAGTTGAAGGACATCATGATGCAAGAGTTCTGCCCTCTCCATGAACTCCAAAAGCTAGATGATGAATTATGGCACATTAAGCAGGATGGCGGAGATAACGCTGGTTTAACTGCTCGCTTCAAGCAGTTGAGTATCATCTGCCCTGGTCAGGTTACTACCCCCGAGATTACGATCAAGAAGTATATCCGTGCTCTACCTGATTGTGTTGCAGATTTTGTTTAGGCTGCAAAGACGACAACAATTGAGGAAACCCACCTGCTCGCCACTGAGATTAACGATAAGCGGGGTCAGGGCTGGTTATTTCGACAAAGCCTCCAAGAATCTGCACCAACTCACCGCTGCTCCTACCGCTGAAACTACCGCCGCACCGCAATCTTCAAAGCTCTCACGTCGCAAGAGAAAGAACAACAGCTACAGCAAGAAGAATTGTGCAGTTACTGCTACTCCACTCCAAACCATGCCTGCCCAACCGCAACCGCAACACCGCCAAGTAGCGGCTCCTGTGGTCAATGCACCGCCTGCCAAGCGTGCATACACTGGACCACACCCGCTCTGCCCTTCTTGTACCTATCACCAACTGGTTGGTATCACATGCCGGTTCTGTGTTCATTGCAACATGTACGGCCACTTCACCACTAACTGCCGTACAGGTCCACACCAAACTCCAGCTCCAACTCAAGGTCAAGCTCCTGCACCACAAGCTCTCCTTCCTGCTCCCCAGGGCCAACAAGCAGCTCCTGCACTCGCTGCTCATGCTAGAGCTTGCTTTGCATGTGGTGATCCCAACCACTTTGCAAGCATGTGCCCCAACAGAGTGGTGAAGCAAGAGCCCCAGCAGCAGCCGCAACAACATCAACAGCAGTAGCCTCAGCAACAGCAGCAGCCAGCAGCCCGCGGACGTGCTTTCAACATCAACGCCCGCCAGGCTCAAGCAGACAACAATGTGGTTAATGGTACATTCCTTGTGAATGGTATATATCCTTCGTGTTTTTTGATACTAGAGCAGATAACTGTTTTGTATCGTTTGAATTCGAAAAGTTCCTTAATCGTAAGCGCACCCATCTCCCCTCGACGTTCGATGTTAAAGTTGCCACTAGAAGAACCGTCGCTGTCAATTCTGTTCTACGTGATTGTACGCTTGAACTCAACAATCACGTTTTCCCTATCGACCTTATCCCGATGCAGCTCGGTAGTTTTGACATCATAGTAGGCATGGATTTTCTTCGCGAGAATCATGCTGAAATTGTTTGCTTCGATAAGATGATTCATTTCTCACTCGCTAATGGTGATCAACTTCGTGTATATGGCGAAACACCTTCGACAGGTCTTAAACTCATGTCGTATGTCCAGGATAGTAAGTATCTCCGCAAGGAATGCAGAGCTTTCTTGGCTAACATTGTAGTAGTGGAGAAAGAAAAGAAAGGAAACACAGGAGTGAAAGACGTTCCCGTTGTTTGCGAATTCCCTAACGTATTTCCTGACGATTTGCCTAGTTTACCTCCCACTCGTGATATTGATTTCCGAATCGACCTCATTCCTGGAGCAAATCCTGTAGCTAGAGCGCCTTATCGTCTCGCTCCTTCTGAAATGCGCGAACTCTCGAGTTAGCTCCAGGAACTACTTGATAAAGGCTTCATTCGCCCTAGCACCTTTCCTTGGGGCGCGCCTGTCCTTTTCGTCAAAAAGAAGGATGGGTCGTTCCGGATGTGTATCGACTACAGGGAATTGAATAAGCTGACTATCAAGAATCGCTATCCCTTGCCTCGAATCGATGATTTGTTTGGTCAGTTACAAGGTACTACGTGTTTCTCGAAGATTGATCTACGCTCAGGCTGTCACCAGTTACGAATTAAGGAGGAAGATATACCCAAAACCACTTTTCGAACCTGATACGGTCACTATGAATTTGTTGTTATGCCTTTTGGTCTGACCAACACTCCCGCAATCTTTATGGATCTAATGAATCGCGTGTGCAAACCCTTTCTTAACCGCTTCGTCATCGTGTTCATCGATGATATCCTGATCTATTCCAAGTCAAAAGCCGAACACTCACAACATCTACGTTTGGTTCTTGAGTTACTCCATGGAAACCGTCTCTATGCCAAGTTCTCCAAGTGTGAATTCTGGCTTGAGGAGGTTCAATTCCTCGGTCACATCGTCAATAGTCAAGGAATTCATGTCGATCCTGCGAAGATCGAAGCTGGTAAGAGTTGGGTTACACCAAGGAACCCGTCCGAAGTTTGTTCTTTTCTCGGATTGGCGGGTTACTATCGCCGATTCATCGCTGACTTTTCGAAAATCGCTGTACCGCTTACCTCGCTTACGCATAAGGACAAACCTTTTGTTTGGGGAACTGAACAAGAGGAAGCCTTTCAAACTCTCAAAGCTATGCTTTGCAATGCTCCCGTGCTTTCACTGCCAGACGGAAATGATGATTTCGTAGTCTACTGCGATGCCTCTAACCTCGGTCTTGGTTGTGTTCTCATGCAACGAGACAAGGTTATCGCGTATGCCTCATGGCAACTCAAGATCCACGAGAAGAACTATACAACCCACGACCTCGAGCTAGGTGCAGTTATTTTTGCGTTAAAGATTTGGCGACACTACCTTTACGGTGTCAAGTGTATGATCTTCACCGATCATAGGAACCTACAACACATCTTTGACCAGAAAGAACTGAATATGCGCCAACGCCGATTGTCACACCCCAAATTTCCACGTATTTCCGGTGGGCCCGGTAGGGGAGTATCGTGACGTGGTTGGTAACATAATAGTCAAACAACACGATATTTAAATGCACAGCGGAAGCAAAGTATAGATTCATTTCAACCAAACAATATTGTAATATTAGGTATCACAAGTAGTTGAATATAAATCCACAGGTAGATCAAAATAAAAGGAAACAATGTTCAACAATCTATGACATCCAAGCTTGCGAGACTTATTGTGGATGCTAGGAGAAAAGCCAGCCTATTACGCGTAGTACCTGCACTTAACCTTTTTGAGAAAAATACGTCAGTTTACACTGGTAAATACAATCAACCGACTCATTTTGAAAAGAGTTTAAGAAAATGAATTTCAGGCACAAGGCACAAATAATATTTTATAACTTGGGATAATTATTTGAATATAATGCTTGTAAAGGATTTACATGTTTCTTATGCGTTCAGTAGCCCGGATCAAGCCGGGTTAAAGATCAATAGACACACCACATTATGTATATGAGACACCGACGGGCGTACGCCTAAGCCCCGTGCTTAGGTCGTGGCCATTTCGTAAAATGATGCCAGGGATATCCGGGACATGGTCATTAACCCCCAAAGGCTTTAAGCAAACAAAACAATTTAAACGAGACATCTCAATACTTTAACCATCATACAATCAAAGATTCGATGCCCGACCAAGCGGTATTTTATATACCGTACCCCAAGCCCGTATAGGGAAAATAAGTTAAAAGTATTTACCTGAGCAAGTATAAATCACAATCAGCGAGTGCAAGTATCTTTTACTGGTTCTCCTAATCTGGAACGAAGGTTTATAATAACCTATTAGAATCCTAACGGGTCTTTAGTTAAGCTTAAGCTTAGACCGGTTAATTTTAAAGATACGGTTCGTACGCACGATTAAGCGAAGACCGGATAGAATGTGATTTAGACCCGAAAAGTTTGAAGACTTGCTTAATATGGGTATATTATACACATTCTGGAATTTGAGATAAAACCGATAAGGTTTGACCCGTTTCGGCTAATTTATGTAAACTAGTTACATAAACCGAACCGAACGCGCATGAAGCGTAACGGGTAACCGTAAGAGTCCTAAACAGGTTTCCTAAGTTAACATGCCTTAAATATGTTGTGATATCAGTAGGATACCTTCCATTATGCCCAAAATGAGTTTAATCTCATATTAAGCCCCGTAGGGGTATTTTGGTCATTTTAAAGATTATAAAAGGGATTAACTAGGCTTCTGTGATCCAGGTCTGATTTTATCAGTAAAACAACTTAACTTAACAGGTTATATCCGTTGGTGTTAAGTCTTATGTGGCAAAATGGTTTTAAACCCTTACTATGCGTTTAATACGCGTATAACGTCGTTTTAAGCGATTTACGTGTTAAAATAGGAATCTGAGTTTCCTGATAAGTTAAACAGGTTCAAAACACTTCATTTATTATTTAAAATCAGTAGCAATTGGATTGGTAGCAAAAGGACTTGTAAAACTCATTTTATGGCGTAAAAGGGTATATTCGGTATTTACCGAATTAAGGCGGTAATCCTAGCTTATGATCAGTTTAAAAATAATTAAAAATCTTCAAAAATCCCAAAATATTATATTACATCAGTGGGTAAAAGGTTTGGTGTCAAAAATTGGGTTTAGATAGGCTTTACGCTAATGACGCCGTTTAATTATTAAGAAGCATTCTAATTACGTCATTAAGCATAACTCCTAATCTAGACCTCCAACTGATGTGAAAATTTAGGGACATGTTTTATAATCAGTAACAAAGATTATTGTACTTTCACATTTCCAAAATTCTCGTTGTGTGGTCATAAGGGCATTATGGTCAATATTTAAGCACTTAACGGAAACGTCGGACAATTAAGGATTTAAGTGGTATAAACGCAGAGGGTTATACACATATGTAACTAGGTCCTATTGGAACTTTAAGGCATGTCTAAACCTATCAAAACCGGGTCAGAACCGAAGTCAAAGCAGAAAGTCAAACTATGGGCCCTTCGGTTCCGAATCGATCTTAAACAGAAAGTTGTCGAATCAAATAAGCTTAGACAAGTTCTTATACTTATTATCAGGTTATATGAATGATAAAACAGGTTACACGCCTTCTATATCGCTAATTACACGTTTAATGGTTCTGTTGACTTTTTCGTAAGAAGTTTGACCCGTCATTTGACCCAGTTAGATCGGGAATCAGAGGGTGCCCTTTTAAGGGTTAATTGCCCACATAATTACCAACTTATAACAACTTTCATTTCGACAAAACATTGGACCGTTTGTGTTTTATCGTTAAGTCAAACCGTAATTACGACGATTTGACTTTTAAGTTAAATACTAAGCATAACCTAATTAGAGAAGGTTAAACATACTTACACGTGTCTAATGGATGATTAGGAAGGCTTGAGAATGGTCCTTATGCTCCAGAAGTCTTCAAGAAATGCAGATGAGAAGTGTGATTGAAATGTTGCAACATAACAACCTTATATAGTGACTTTGATCATCATAGATTGTTGCCAAAGGAGTCTATACATGTCCCTTGATCAATTACATGTGCCCCTAAGGACTAAAAACAAGCCTAGGCAGCCCATGGTATGCAAAACTAGTGATCAAAGTCGGTTAAGTGGGCTGCAGGACATCTGTGCATTTTTTCTGATCAGACAAGGCAGTCGCGTAGCGTGACTACCGGGGTGTTTATGCTCGCGCTACGCGAGCGTGTTGATGACCAGCCAAACAAGTTTCCTTCATTTGCATTTCAGTCCCCGATCCTTCTAAACGTCGCTTTCACTTTAATTCTTGCATTATAACCCTTTAAAATTGACATATAGGGGCTTTAAGACTTATACCCACTTTGTGAAGTCCTTGGCCACTTTGTGTTTACCCGAAAAATCCTAAATTTCCATGTTGACGCTTCTAACCCCTCGCACACGAATTTTATCATAACTTTCTCATACGATAACGAAACTTAGTGAAATTTTTATCACACATTCTAGTGAGCATAATTAATCGTTACAAAGCTTCGAGTTCGCTAAAAGGTCACTCAGAGGTATATCTTAAACATGTTGACACATTTAACCCCTGTAGTTTGAATTCTCTCACTTTCTTTCACAATTCGCTTCGTATGATCCATGATCCATTCGTTTAAGGTTATGAGCATCAAGTAGGGTTATTGTAAAGTATATTTATTCATTGTTGATACTTTGAACCCTTATATTTACATAGTTTCATTGTTTGTCAACTTTCGTCCCTCGAACGTATTCTTTCACACGTTTAAAGGTTATGACACGTGTCAAGACATTATAGGACGTAAATTTTCGAGGTGTTACACCGATGGGTTGAACTCCTCAACGATTACGACTGTGAGATTCGTTACCACCCAGGCAAAGCGAACATCGTTGCCGATGCTCTCAGTCGACGAAGCTATTTGCATAGCGTTCGTAATTCTCAAGCCCAGCATAACCTCAAAGCTCTTATCCGCGACACCCAATATGCTTGTTTTACCGAACGCACTTTGAAGAAGGAAATAATTCTTAACGACGGTGCTCAAGTGGTGAATAAATCGAATGGTATATTCCATTATCTAGACCGAATTTGTATTCCCAACCGTATGAACCTGCGACAGATTCTGATGGACGAAGCCCACAAATCTTGGTATTCTATTCATCCCAATGCGGAAAAAATGTACCAGGATATGCGCTACAAGTACTGGTGGCCAGGCATGAAGAAGGACATTACTATCTATGTTTCGAAATGCCTGACTTGCTCCAAAGTCAAGGCTGAGTATCAACGCCCCTCTGGCTTACTCGTACAACCCGAAATTCCCATGTGGAAATGGGAGAGTATAGCTATGGATTTCATAACGAAACTTCCACGCACGCCATCAGGTCATGACAGCATCTGGGTTGTCATTGACCGTTTGACTAAATCAGCCAATTTTCTGCCAATACGAGAAGACTTTAAGGTGGAAAATTAGCCCGAATCTACACCGACGAGATCATTTGTCGACACGGGACACCTCGTGACATCATCTCTGACCGCGATGGTCGGTTTACCTCGCGTCTTTGGGAAACGTTTCAATCTGCTACTCTTGATCTAAGTACCGCTTTCCATCCCCAAACTGACGGTCAGACCGAAAGAACGATTCGTACCCTTGAAGACATGCTTCGCTCGTGTGTCATAGATTTCGGTGGTTATTGGGACGCGCACTGACCTTTGGTCGAATTCTCGTACAATAACAGTTATCACTTAAGCATCCAAATGGCACTATTTTTAAGTTTCTAATCATGGCAAGACCCTAAAGCTCACCTCATGTCGAATCCAATATCTCCTTATATTGCTCACCTACGAGACATGCTTATAAAATATGGTAGCTTTCGTTATTAAATACAACTAACATACATTTTTTATATAAGATATAACAAATATCTTGATCATAACAATTTATACATCTGAAAGCAAATACCTGTATCATTAACGTCCAAGACTTTGTTTCAATAAGTACACACACCATGTTATGAGATTTACGTATGTAACAACCCGCTTTTGGAAAGTCAAAGTACAAGTCAAAGTCAAAGTTAAAGGAAGAAAAGATTGCTAATTGCGATCTGTCACTCCTTGCTTAACTACTAGCTGTGCTTCTTGACTTGTAATCGAATTCTATTATTTGTTTGCTTTAGTTGTATTATGTGGAGTATCTATTAACAATCGAGGTTTAATCGCAGTTTGACTGCTAATCGCATCGCTATCGCATCACAACTCGAATTATGTGTTCTGGATATTGTTTTACGTGTGTGTGCTATTATGTGTTACTTGTGCATGTTATGTTTATGTTGAGGTGATTTATCGCAAAACACAATCGCAATTTTATCTCAACGCAATCTAATCGCAAACGCTAAACACAAGTTATTTATAGTGATTGTATGTTAGATATAGTAGTTAGGTTATTTGTGTAACTAATGGGTAATACTATCGCCTCTGTCACTCGAAACGCATCGCAACGCTCAACACGCAAAACGAAACATCGAAACGAAACTCGCCGGAGCCGCTCGATCGGATGGCCATCCGATTGAAGTGACATCCGATCTGTTCCAAGTGCCACTTTCCTCTTTTGGCAACCTATAAATACCCCCTGTCAAATCACCAAAGTGATGTGACAGCTCTCTCTCGCTCGACCAGCGTTCCAGCCCACTTTTCTCTCGATTTCTCGCTATTCTTGTAAGTTTTCAACTCAAATCTTGTACTTCTATGATCTATACACACTTCTTCATCATTTTCACCTTTAAATCTTAACTTTTAACCGTGAAATCAGCGGACTTGAGGTGTTCTAGGATGATGTCATCATGGGGTTCTCATGAACTTCAAGTTTTGGCATTATTCCACTAAGAACAACTCAGATCTACATGATTTCCACAAGATTCCACACTATTTTCATCTAGATCTAAACTTTTCAAGGTTAAAAGGATTGAAAGATGGTTTTGTAACTTTCTTTCAACTCTTTTACACTCAATGCACTCAAACCGATAGAATCGGAGCTAGTTCAGGCCTTCTACTCGTTTTCTAGTGAAATGTCAGTCCAAGATCTGATTCCTATCAACGAGACGACCGATTTCTGTTGAACATGAACATCTGTCACAAACAGTTAACGGATCGGATTGGGGTGATTCCCGTTCGATCGGATAACCTGGGTCTGATGGGGTTCTTGTTGTTCAATACGTCGTCATACCGTCTCGAGCAAACCGCAAAACTTACGAAGCTTAGCGAATTTTTAGGTTCAAAACGATCAGATCGTTTGGACGGATTGCTGTCCGATCAGATTGCCATCCGATCGAATGACAATCCGAACGGATTGCACTTGGACTTCAACACTTAAACTTTTTTCAATTTTCAAAGATCATTAGTTTCTAACGGATGGCCATCTGATCGGAAGACCATCCGATCGAATGACAATCCTGCTGTGAACTTGTTCTCACAAAGTGTCCTGCCAATCGGATCGCTATCTGATCGAACGACCTGAAAGGTAGAGATACTTCTCTAATTTTGAAATGCTACAATGAAAACTTCAAAGTCACATCATACACAAACACATCCATCCCAAAAGAGTGTCAATCCGACTGAATGGCCATCCGAACTGATGACCATCCGAACGGATTGACATCCGATCGAATGACCATCCGTTCGAATTGCCATCCGATCGGATGACCATTCGTCACTTATTCACTTGCACCATTTAACGCGTCGTTCTTCGCTTATGCTATCGTTAACTGTTCAGGCTAATCTCTCAGCGCTCCCTTCAATCGAAGAGAGTGTTTAAGTTATTAAGCACTATCTGTGAGTATACTCGATCCCTTATTGCTTTACGCACTTTTAGGTGTTACATACGTTACTTATACTAAAACACATCGATCACACAACGCAAACACTTTATACGCTAACCGTTATTGCATGTTATACGTGTTACTCGATGAATGCTTGTATGTTATGTTAACACAGTGATTGTTTCCTGACGCCTTAGCAACGATAGTACTATAGTTTGGACTCACCACCTGTCATGGACAGGGGTTGTTAAGGTTCTTTACATATCGCAGTGGTGATATGTGTTGCGCATTCTGCAACTCGCAGTCATGTCTGTGCATATTTCATTGTCGATAACCTACTAGCTTCACATTATATATGTTACATGCTGGTTATGCGTAAACGCTTTCGAACTCTATTATTACTATTAAACTTGTATGCTCACCTTTACACTATGTGTATTGACCTCTATTTTAACGTATGTGACAGGTGTTTGAGATGCTAGGATGCTTGCTTTGTAGAACCAAGTACGATGAGCCTAGAAACAAACAAACAATTTAAATCTGTGTTGTCGGAACATGATATTTGTCTTTGAGATATTTGGTCTGTAATAACTATTTGCTTTGGTATGTTATGGTATGGGACATAATATTTAAATATCTGGTAACTAGTTGTTATGAATTTCTCCTGGACAATCTGTTTCGCTCAGTGCCGCGCCCCGATGTTTCCGTCATCGGTTGGGGTGTGACAACGTATGCCTACTTTTACGGTGTTTCATGACCATTTATGTATATACCGATACCAACATGCATGTATAGTTAGCTTAAATGATTTTTCATGATAAATGATGTGCGCAAAATGCAACATATAAATTACATCAAATGTGGCATAAAACTAACCCTTTTTAGTACTAATGTTGGAAAAAGGGTGTTTTTGTCTTCCTTTTGTATTTTCAGGATTAAATGAGCTCAAATGAACATAAGAAGCAAAAACGCAGCTAAATCTAACATAAATACAAGAAAAGGAATAAACGTGGCATGCCCGACCCCTCGACAGCATCCTCCCAAGCAAAAACAAGAGAACAGAAGGCTGAACACGCCCCGTGCTAAATGTGCACGGGGGGTGCCCAAGTGTCTGCAAAAAAGACAAAGTTGTAGAAGCTTCTATCACCCACCACGGGGGCGTGTCCAGCGGACACGGGGCCGTGGTCAACTCTAAGATTCGCAGAATCTAGGAAAATCTTGATAGTACAGATACTTTTCTGCACGACCCCCAGCGGACACGGGGGCGTGCTCAACTAATGCAGACAAACTACATTTAATGAAGAAAGAAAAGACGGGTGGACACGGGGCCGTGCCCAATGGACATGGGGCCGTGTCCGGGCTTCTGTGCAGGCTATAAATAGGGGTGCTTGGCTCATTTGCAAACCATCCCTTGGCAAACCACCTCTCTCACACTTCACCCACACTCCACCACCACCACACACCATCATCCACCACCATCATCCGTCATCCTTCATAGAGTGTGTGTAGTAGTCTCAGGATCCAAGATTGATCGTAAGAGTTCTTGACAATCAAAGGCCATGTTTGCCTAAGTCTCTTACATCACTTGGTGAAGACAAGCATTTAGTGTAATACTTTTTTATTTTTAATCTTTTCGCACTTTTTATTTGGTTATGTATTAATGACTTTAATAACTAGTTTCTTATGTTGAAGGTGAAACTTCCTTATCATTTGTCCGTGGTGTCTTGGCGTTATTTTACTGTCTATATAAAATAAAAGATTTACACGATTCATATCTCCACGATCTATATGGAGATATATTGGCTACCTGGTCGGGGGTTAAGGGAATGGTTTGGTAAGCGTCTTGCCTTGTTCAGTGTATAGATCCTGCAAGGACCTGGGTCAAGCTTAGTTGGACCTCCTTCAATACCCACTGGTATTGGATGGCGGTGGTCCGAATTTCTTGATCCCC
This sequence comes from Helianthus tuberosus, assembly GCA_030545235.1. Taxonomy (NCBI): domain Eukaryota; kingdom Viridiplantae; phylum Streptophyta; class Magnoliopsida; order Asterales; family Asteraceae; genus Helianthus; species Helianthus tuberosus. Next base: position 25,563,363 of record CM060396.1, on the reverse strand, counting down.
TCATATGTAAACTACTATTAATATATCAACCAGGCTACTTAGGACTGTATCCCTGCTGACTCAGACTACTTAGCTGAGGGTAACGTCACCTTCAAAAGAGGGGCCTACCACATTATGCATTAATAACTTAATTAATTATCTTTCAATAATCCAACCCTTTAGGATTGTATCCTTGCTGACTGAAACTACTAGGTTGAGGGTAACGTCACCTTCAAAAGAGGAGCCTACTACAATAACTAAGATAATCTCTAAAAAAGGCCAAAAGTGCGGAAATAATCAAAGGTTACACTAAAGGCGAATCAGATCCAAGTGATTCATCTTGTCTATCTGTTTTTATTTTTATTTTTAATTTTCAGCATTTTAGTTAGTTTTGTTTTTCTTGTTTAAAACTTTTTTCTAAACTTTTGATTTGATTAGACGTTGAGGATAAACCGGTATTAAAAGCTCTTGTGTCCTTGGACGACCTCAGTATCTTACCAACACTATACTACACTCACGATGGGTGCACTTGCCCATATGTTTGTTAATTGTTAGTAGAATATCGTGTTTTATAAATTTAAAACTTGACCAAAGTGTTAAAAAGGGCTCAAAATATATAAAAAAATTATACAACACACGACACGCATCAATAAACAAAGTGCATGCTTTAAGAGGTGTTCATATTGCTTTCAAAACATAACATATGTCTTAGTTTTGTAAAGAGTTAAGTCGTATCTACCTGATTGGGGTTTTGAGTGTACAATAAGTGTTTCGTCTAGTCAAAGTAACTACTTACTGGAACAAACCTATAAACACATAATGGTTTGTACGACTTAGATTCCTAGTCCGCGAAGGAGGTGGTCTTAGTAACTCATGAGAATAAATTGGTTATCAATTCGAGTTTAAAATGGGTTCAATAGATTTGATTAATCAAAAATTGTTTTTCTTTGTCAAGAACACATTGTAAACCGTATCGTAGGACTTTACGGTATGTATTTTGTGGTCAATGGTGACACATTACAAACCGTAATCTAGGACTTTATGCTCCGTAACACAATTCCAACGGTTAGGTTGAAAATTGAGATACTATGGACCATAATCTAGGCTTTATGGTCCGTAATCCGGTTTGAGGAATTAGGTTAAAGACATAAACATTACAAACCATAATAGGACTTTTACGGTCAGTAAACTCCGTTAGTTGGTATGTGAAGAACAGGGACATTACGAACCATTATCTTGGACATTACGATATAACTAAATGGTTGTGGATGATTACCTTAGCAAAAAACGTAAAGCTTTAATGAAAGAGGATTTTTCTAATGAGCTTAGATCACTCGATGTATCAAGAATTAACTTAATTAATACTATGAATCCTAAATGGAGTTATATGCAACAAGGTTACCAAATCTGGATTGTCAGAAGGTTGACACTGATGAATAAGGATTGTATGGTCTTCTATGAACGAAAAGCACATACAAAAATCAAATCTTGCAGCTTCCAATCGTCAAGAATCTTTAAGAAGACTTTAGAACACCAAGAAGACTTGGTTTTGCTCTTAAAAATCTCTTGAAGTGTGAATGATGAAAAAATGAGAGTTTCAAATAGTGTTTAGGACTTGTAGGATCGAAAGGGAGGTCTGGTAATGAGCCTAAAGTTGTGTAAGATCGAAGTCAACCTAACCATAGCGAACCAGAACGTTGCCAAAGTTGCAAATCTGATATGACACGATTACAGACCGTAAAGTAGGGGATATATTATGGTTCGTGAACCCAGAACAATAGGCACATAATGTGGTTTCACTTGGGTTTTTCCAAGAGTGATTTTAGGAATGAATTACAGATCGCAATGTGACTCCTTACAGTCCATAATGTTGAAAATTTCATAATTTTAGTTTTAGTCATTGGACTTGTATCTTTGAAATAATTATAGTTTTAATCACTTGACTTTCCTAAAGTGAGTTTCGGAACGTTAAGTCCAACAATCATGTTATCGATGTTAACAACATTATGTACCATTGATAGTCCGAAGATAACAATATTAATAGGAGTTTATACCTCGTTAATATAGAATGGTACAAACATCTAGTAAAATGTTTATTTTGGGTCTTCACCTTCCAACAACATTTTTTTGTTAAACATGGAATATGTTCAAGCTATGTTATGCATCAAGGAAGCCATACGAGATGTTATAACATGTCCTCTAAATTATGACGATAATAATTTGTGAACGTTTTCAACTTAACAAAAGGCGAGGATGTTGATTGTAAACATTGTGTTTATTGTCTGCTAAGAAAGGTAACATATGATTGAAAGAAGATATATGCAATGCCCGATTGCTCGAGAGTTCTCTATCCAACGACAATGTATTTTATAAAATCAATGAAAATAACCAATAAAACTATTGTCTTTAAATTCAATTCCAATTGTTATAATCATTATAATGAGTTACAATATCCTTGTTTTACCTATACAAAATGATATTTGAAGTGCATATATTATTGTGAAGTGTTTTATAGAAGATAATTAAAGAATTTGACATTTTTAGTTGGATGAAGTGCATATATTATTGTGAAGTGTTTTATAGAAGATAATTAAAGAATTTGACATTTTTAGTTAGACAAATAGTTGGCTCGTAATCCTTACATAAAATACAATAAAATAATATAAAATTCAGAAAATATGGGACTTAAAATAGTAAGGTTTTCTTGTTTTCATAGATAAGCCAGATTAAAATTCAGAAATTTCGAACTTAAAATAGTAGGGTTTTCTTGTTTTCATAGATAAGCCAAATTTTATTTCATTTGAGAGCGGTGGCCGAGCATAAGTATCAATATATAATGCACTTTGTCATTTAGCCATTTGGGTTATATATTAAAAGTGTTTTACAATTTCTAGTAAACATCTTAAAGAAACAATATAGTTTGAAGATATTAATAATTTGGTATTATTAACACTATTTTAACTTAATTGAGATCATCCTATATATAAGGGTTATGTAAACAAATCGATTCACATTAGAGTCCGACTTAAATAAGCTCGAGCTTAAGTGAGACTTATTTAATATAGCGAGATTGTATATAAATAATATATGTTACATAATTACATAATATATATTATTAAATATAATTATAACAAAAAAAAAAACTTGTTATATATAAAAAGATACAATGATATGTATATACATATACATACAATAGTTATATATATAAAAAAATTTTTTGGGTAAAAGAGTATACCCCGGTAATTGTATTTCTATCAAAAAAAAAAAAAAAAACAAGTAGAATGGCTGAATGCCAAACTAGCTCAGAAGTGCGACATGCCACACTAATGTAAACAAGCTATAAAAGCAAAACGACAAACCAAACTCAACATCTAAACACTAAACATTAACCGACAAAAATTGCGAGATGTTTAGGTGCTATCGGCTTCATCTAACGATGAAATCTTCCAAATCTTCAACAGTCTTGTAACACGATCGTTCATCTTGAACTTAAACGAGTGTAGTTATATACATAAATTTAGATAACCAACATATAATATACCATTCGAGTGTGGCCCAAGCTTGAACTTGTACAACGCTCATAACTGAACTCAAGTTTTAATCATAAAGCTCCAAGCAAAATGAATTGAACTTTCAGGGATCACATCTTATCGACTATTCATTATGTTAATACATATCGGCACTTGTAAAGTTCGCAACATGCAAATATAAACCCCAAACACGCTGATCGACCCAATTCTCATTCCATATATGTTTAATTATTTTTTTGCTTTGCATATGTTATTAAAGACAATTAAACACAAAAATTAAAGAGTAAATTACAAGTTTTGTCCTTTATGTATGTCCCAAATTGCAGGCGCTGTCCTTTGTCTTTAAAATTGATGAGTTTTGTCCTTAATGTTTGCAAATCTTGCACGTTACGTCCTTTATGGCAAACTCAGTTGGATTTTTTGGTTAAATTTGGTCATGTGCAAGGCACATGAGGGTAGCATTGTCTTTTCACATCCTAATTTATAAATGATTTTTAGAAAACAAATAAAACATAACCAATCACCTGCCGCCACCACCTTCCACCCTCACCTGCCGCCGACCACCACCAGCTCCCACCCTCACCTGCCACCGACCACCCACCATCTCCACCATCGCCTGACCGACCATCACCACTCACTCCACTGTCTCCAACATCACCATCAACATTCACCCCTTCGATCCACCATCACCAAAAACTAAAAACATTCTTCAATTACTAAAAACCGGCATAAATTACACAATTGTTGAACCAGATTCAACATTAACATTCATCAATAACTAACCCTAATCTGCAACCACTACCCCATCCCCACCGGAACCCTAACCTTGCAATCAACCCAAATCAGCAACCACTACTCCATCCATCATCACAACCCTCTCTGTAAATCAAATCAGTGATAAGAGATGTATACATTCAGTGTAAAATTATATGCATATTTAGTACACCTTCATTTGGGAATTATGTTCTTCGAAACGCTAAACCGGATGGATAACCGCTGGATCTTCACTCTCCGATCAGCAACCACTTCCTCTCTTTTGACTCCAACCACCGTTTACCCTCTTCGATCTTCACTCTTCGTTTACTCTCTCTCTCTCTATCTCCAGGCTGCAAAATCGAAGGAAGAAACTCTCACCTCCGCCGTACGAAGACGCCGCCGTTGACGTAGACGCATCTTCACATAGGGTTTCTGGCCGGTTTGATTCGCTTGATGTAGACGCCGTACGAAGACGCCGCCGTTGACGTAGACGCATCTTCACCTCCACCGGTGCTCAACGTGACGGCCGTATGTCTGGCCGGTTTGATTCGCTTGATTCCGGTGGCGGTCCCGGTCCTGAACGTTGGGGCGGTGGTGGTAGGTGGGGTGGGGGGTGGTTGCAGGGGTGGGGATGATGGTTGCAGGGGTGGGGATGGTTGTTGCGGTGGTGGATGGTGGTAGAGAGAGAGGGAGGTGTAGAGAGAGAGAGAGGTGTAGAGGTGGTTGATCAGAGTGAAAATCTGATCTGTGTATATATATATATATATATATATAAATAATAGTAATAATAATAATATTTTTTTAAATATATTTTGTTTTAATTTTTTAAATAATAATACTAAATATATAGGTAAAAAGACAAAAAATACCCTTTGGTGAGCAGATTTAACCAAAAAATCTAACTGGGTTTGGCCTAAAGGACATAACGTGCAAGATTTGCAAATATTAAGGACAAAACTCATCAATTTTAAAGACAAAGGACAGCGCCTGCAATTTGGGACATACATAAAGGATAAAACTTGTAATTTACTCAAAATTAAAAGAAGACCCTAATTTTCTTTTTAAATATACTTTCAAGTCACTATTTATAAAAATTTGAGCTTGAAGGACTAGCATTAGGGGGGTAGGGGTGGTTTGTTAGTGATAGATTCCAGTGATGGAAGCAACCAATCAAATGATGTCATGTGGCACCCAATATTCTAGTGATAGTGATAGAAATGTAGGAGGGGTGGTATCACTAGTGATGGGATTCCAATGTACAAGTATTAATACCCAATGTACAAGTAATACACATTCATTTGATAAACTTCAACGCGTGATGTGTTTAACGCGTTTTCTTATTCACGCGTGATGGTCACCACCGGCGGCCGTGTATAACGGCGTTTTGAAGTTCATCACGGAACTTTTTCATGCCACCCCGGGTCCTCTTATACAATGGACAACTGTACAATGGAAAAGTTGAAGTGTCAGCCTGTCAGGTGGGTTTTTCTTACCAAAATCACATAAGAAAAAGTGGGATTTGTTTTGTTTGGGATTAAAAAAAAAGAAAAAAAAAAAGAGAGCCAAATTGGTATCCTTTTTATGCAAATTAATTATTTAAATAATGCATAAAGCCGAACAGCTTTTTAAGATTCAACTGTTGAGTCTTGGCATCTTTTTACTTTCTGTTTTGGCCAATCCTTTGTTTGTTTGTTCTTTCCTTCTGGTTTTTATTGTGTACCATGAAAATGGATGATGTTAGAGCCACTTCAAACAGTCACGTCGGACTGATGGTGCTATTCGGTTCGATAATTGGGTTAAAAAAGGTTAATCGGGTTAAAGCGACATACATAATTAACATAAAAGTATAGTTTTTCTCTCATTTATTTTGTTTTTGTTATCTACATGTTTATTATCTACATGTTGCTTCTATAGGTTGATATGATTTAACGTTTTATTTTTAGATTATCCCAGTTGGTCGTCTCGTAAAGGGTGGTTCAATCTCTATCTTTCACTCGCCGTAAAGTTGATCTCACAGAAATGTCCTGCAAAACAACACCGGTGGCTCGTCATAAGGAGGAGAAGATGGAGGTTCTCCTTGTGACCACTCTCCGGCGTGAGAATAATTATTTGTTTTGAGGATAAGTGTGTGTTAAGAGTAAGAGAATGAGAAAATCGAATTCTTAAACCTGGAGGTAGAGTCTTCTATTTATAGCCGGGGAATAGTGAAGGAGGAGACCTGTCAGCTAGCCAGTGCCTGTCAGTTGTCCGACCAGAAGGAATATCCTTTCTGTCCCCTTTGACGTTGTCAGTCACTGAGGTGACGTGGTACGCGGTTAGGGCCGGCCCGGAGGGGGTGCGGGTGGGCGACGGCTCAGGGCCCAAACTCTCCGAGGGCCCAAAAAAATTATTTTTTTATTAAAGTTACACTATAAAACCTAGAATATATAAGTAACGAATTGGAAAATGACATGATGAGGTGCATGATCATGGTCTGTTGTTCCCATGTCACTTTATTAGTAAGTAGATCTTGGGTTCTAATCTTAATAGCTTCATTTTTAGTTGATTTTTTTCTTATCTTTAGTTGATTTTTTATCTTTATCTTTGATACCTATGCATTGCAAATGACATTAATTGTCTAACTTTGTGTTACCTTAAATCAAAATGGGAATCATAGTTCTCAAATTTTGTTTAAACTCTGTGTATTTTCTAAATAAATTTGGATAGGTTAAGATGGTTTTACATGGTCGTAAATAATGATTTTTAAAGTTACAACATAACTATTTTGTATTTTCTTAATTTACTCTCACAACGTGTCTTCTTTCTACGTTTCGTTGTCCAAATGTGCGTGTGATTTCACAAAATTTGAATTCATTTTCAAATATTTAAAACTTTTTTGTATATTCTTTTTAAAAAGTTTATGCTTTTGGGGCCCGTATTTTATATTCGCACAGAGCCCAAAGATTTTCGAAGAATTTCGAAGACAACCCTGCGCACTGTTATTTGTTCCAGCTGGGCCCTCGCTTGTACTGGCTGTCATCCTGTCCTCCCAAGGTCCCGCACGCGTTGCTGGTGTCTCATTGTTGATGCTACCTATTGTCCTTTTTGTCCGCAGGAGCATCTTTCTTCCAGAAAGTTCACTTGTGATTTGGACCATATCCCTTCAAGTTTATACTATTAGTTGATATGGTTTGATTTGGTTTGGTTTGTGCTTATTTTATTTAATATTTCTTTAGTTAATATATTTGTATACTGAATGGGTTTAAACGAAAGATCATATAGGAAGTGTTTTTAGTTTCCATTTCGTAAGTTAAGTTCTAAAGTATGAATTACAACTTGTACACGGAATTCAAATACCCATTAACAGGAGCTGAAAAAAAACCCAAAACCGAATAATACTTAGCTCGGTAAACGGGTAGAATTTGTAAAACAAAAAACTTGGATAACCTGAAATCCTTTTAAAAAAAACCCGAACAACATCCTTGCCGTGATCGTCTAAACATTTGTTGCGGTTAAGTATTCTTAAATCCTCGTCATTTAAGTTGGCAAATTACCTGTCCGACTAGTTGAACCAGGGAACCGAATCGGTGATTAAAACATATTAATAAAAAAGTAGCTTCCAAAATCTAATCACCGATTCATTACTAATTCATACTTCATATATTGTTTATCGTAGACATCCGTATTTTGTAAATCCTTCGAATCCAAAAAAAAAGTAGTTCAATATTTCGTTTTGAATTGGTTCTTTACACGAACAAACACACTAGGGATAATTATTGTATTACGGGTTTGTTTTTGTGAGAAGTGTTAGCCATTAGACCTGTGGGGTATGGGGCGTGGGTTGGCTGAAAACGCCCAAGCCACTGGGTTGGGGTGTGGCCCAAGGGGCGGAAGTTTAGACCGTGGGGTATGGTGGGGCTTGGGTTGGGCATTTGTTTACACGTGGAATGGGAGCACCCCCACCGCCTGGTTACGTGTCTGCGGGGTATGGCGGGGCGTGGGTTGGGCTTGGGTTGGGTTGGGTGCACCGCGTAGCAGAAAATTTAAAAAAAATACAAAAAAATTATAAAAAAGCACACAACATTTATAAAAAAACACCTACAACTTCATTAAAATTTTAAAAAATACATAATCCTAAAAATTACATAATTTCTAAAAATTACAAAATAACAAACCTAGAGCGTTAAATAAATTTCAAAAAGGTCGATCTTGTCGAGCGCCATTTTTTCCTTGCCTGGAAACTCTATGTTCGCCACCGCCACTCGGTCCTCGTGGCTTAACTCGCCACCGGGAACGGCTTCGTAGTAAGCCTTGAAACGCTCGAGCTTGGGCCGTAGCTCGCGCCATTTATGTTGGCACGTGTTGAGGTTGTGGCGGTCATTACCGACGTTATATCGGTAGGCTGCGAACGCTTCCACCCAATATTTTGTTTGGCCCGGTGGCCGTCCCTTCATAGCGTCAACGACGCTTGTCACGAGAGCCATTTCTTCTTCATGGGTCCAGGATGCCATAGCGGGTTAGCCGGTGGGGTTGGGTTCGTGGGATGGGGGGGGGGGGGGCAGTGGGTTGGGGTTACAATATATCCTTGTTGGGTGACCGGGTGGCGGTTTGCTTTCCCCCAACCGTTTGAATTTTAAATTCAAAATTTGAAACCCCGCTATGACGTGGCAGGTGAGCGAATGGGATCTAGACACCTAGCATGGCCATACCGCCCCACGCCCGGCTTGAAAGCCAAGCCCCAAGGGCCACGCCCCAACCCAAGCCCACCCGGGGTGGTGGCTTGGGCGTTTTACCCCAACCCACGCCCCAACCCAAGCCCCATACCCCATGGCCTTAAAGCCCGGCCTGGGGCGGGTCTATCAGTATGACATGGCGGGTTCTCGTTGGCCAAACCAAACTAGCCGCTGGCCAACGACTATGTTAAAAAAATTAGTTTTTCACTATAAAACTAACACTTCTATTCCTTTTTACAACATTCAACCACAATACACTCCACATCTTCTATAATCATCTCTATTCACATTCTACAAAACGAAAATTGCAACCTCATAATTGTGGTTATGACCCGAACAACCCGTGGGCATTCCAAGAAAATCCTAGCCCACCACCCAATCGCCCCATGCCTCATCCATTTTTATTACACTCTTCTATGCCCGATATGGCGGGTTATGCATCGTATCTCGGGAATCGTTTGTAAGTTTCATCCCAAGTGGGCGAATATCCCCAGTGGTAGCGAAACTAACACGTCTTCCAAAAGGTCAAGGACACCCTCGTCCCAAGCCCAATCTGATGCACGAGATCAAGAGTTTGAGGACTTTTTGGATGATTCGCCAAACCGGCCTGAATACGGAAGAGATGCTGTAAAAAGGCGCGCTCAAAAATCAAGATCGAGTACGGCATCGCCTTCAGTTGGGAGTTCGGGCTCTCGTTGGGGAGTATACATCGATCAGTTGGATGACTTTGCATGCAAGTTAGATACATTCAACGTATTCCAACAACAAAGGGCTGAAATTCGGAAGAGCAAAGAAACTAGGGATGCCCTGAAACAAAGACGAGAAGATATGAAATTTCTAGCCCAGCCCATTGATCACCTTGAGGGTGAAGAGTTGAAACTAATGTTGGAGACGAGAGAAGAGATAAAGAAAAAATATAAGCGTTAGGAATTTTTTTATGTAATTTTCTTTATTTGTGTAATTTTCTTTATTTAAAAAACATTAAAAATTTAAATTTTTTGTTTTAAAAAATATAAAACAGCCATTTGGGCTGGTCACGCCCCAAACCCCCGCCCCACCATACCGTCTTCAATGTGTGTCAGCCCAACGAAGCCCCCCCAAGCCACATGTTAACCCATGCCCCAAACCCCCGCCCCACCATACCCCACGGTCTTACAATAAGAGACCTTTATTTTAGGTGAGGGACCTAAATGTCTATATATAATTACTTGCCAATGTTGTATAATCATATTCCAAATTATATAATCATGTACTCATGTAGTACCAAGTTATAAAAGTAAATACATGATTGTATATTCAAGTCGTACTACGTTGTTATGTAATCACGTAACATGTTATGTAATAATGTATGAATTACATACCATCCTAAATTTTTTTTACCAGAACTAAATTTGGATTTTATTAATTGCACTGGGAGGCTATTGGCTAATCATAATCTCACTTTTAAAATTTGCTGCTGATAGTCCCACCTTTCAAAATTGTTGCTCTCAATGGTCCCTCGTCATAAATTTCAGACTGATGAGAACAACATTTTTAAAAGATGGAACTGCTAGTAACAATTTTTAAGAAGTGAGATTATTATTGGCCAATCACCTCTAGGTGCGATTATTAAATTTCAATTTCCCAATTAAAAGTAACTTAATTTTCTATTTTATCGTATAATTAAAAAAAATAATATTGCATCAAAAAAAGTTATTAGATTAAAAAAAATAATATAGCTTAATTTTTTTTTAAATTCAAATTGAGATTTGTCATTCCAATAATTTGGGCAAATTACATAAGGATAGCAGGTAGACGAGCAACAAACTGCGCCGCCATACCTTAAGGATAACTTAATATAACCCACAAAAGGTTAACTATGATGCTATTCCTTTTAGGCCTTTATAAATAATTGATTAAATATTGCCACTAATTAATCTTAACCATTAAATTGATATAAACTGATTGAACATCCTTCATACACTTATAAAAAACCATTTGTGCGTGTATATAGTTACTAGGTTTTATTGATGTCGCGCGTTTCGGCGAAACAGAGCAAATGATAATGTTAAACAAACGTTATTTGAAAATATAGCATGTTGTTTCAAAAGCCAAACCAGCATAATCGGTTTAGTTTATCATCGTATAGTAAAAAACGATACAAAATAAATAGTTTATTCTGAATACAACTTCATTTTTAACAATACTTATATCGGAATGTCCAGGGGAAACATAAGCATACTTACATTTTTTTTTTAAATTAGCGTACGCAAGTTATTAAAGAAATATTAAATTAATTGATTAAGGCAATATCTTTTAAAAAATAGAAAAAAGAATTATGAAAAATAAAAAGTAAATGATAAAAGAAAATATCGTTAGGAAAAAAAATGTTAAAAGTAAATTCAATAATAAAGTAATATAATATTAAAATAATAAAATATTAGAAAAACTATATATTATTATAAATTTAAAGTTACTATTCGCCGTTGCTCAACAACAATATATATAATGGTGAGATTCGATACAAATATATTTTAGTTTGTGAAGTGAGCAAAGCACTAGACTATTTATTATTATGCTATAGTTTTGAAGTAAAGTAATAATTATTACACTACTTCCAAATTGTAGCTTAATATTAATTAGTTTAGTTCGATTTTTTGTAGCGTAATTACACTATTTATAAAAATGTGATAGCATGTTATTTTTGTTTGCTTCGTATGTTCCACACCTTAAAATGTATGTGTGTATGTATGAATTATTTAGGGCCTCCACTTTGTTAAAGAGTTATATGTTTTGGTTTTTGGTTATAGATTTATCTGGTTTTTGGTTATAGATTTATCAGAGTTCAGTTCGAGATGTCAGTTTAACAAAACTATATATAGTTATTGATAAAGTTCTAAAGAATAACTAAAAATTACACATACAATATTAATTAAATATCTGTATATTTTAAGAATATTGTTAATTATGTTTAAATTTAAATTTTCTTATAAAATTTCCAATCGTATTTTCAAATCGTATTTTCTTATAAAATTTCCAATCGTATTTGAAAAATCCTCTGTAGTAGTTTGGCCCAACCACAAGGCCCAAGTCCTATACGGATCCTAAATTTGAATTTCCCATAATTTTAGTTTTTTATGAGTTATGGCCATCGAAATTTGTTTTAAATTAAATCAAGCCAACTTTTAGTTATCAACATTTTGACATCTAATCTAAATCTAAATATTAATAAAAGACTTCACTTAATGTCACGTGACAATCTATCCTTTAATCTTATAATTTTACTTTTAATTTATTTAAAAATAATTTTACTAATCGATGACCTCGATTTCGGTTGAGGATAATAATCTAACCAACCAAACAATGCACACCGTGGCAATGTCTATGTTTCCCACTGCATCGCGTGCGCACCTATCAGTTATTAACCAAAACCGGTTATCGGTGAACAATAACTAAATCGTTGACCTAAACCAAACCGAAAACAGACGAACCTAACCGAAATCAACCAAAAACTGAATTAACTGAAAATCGGAATCAGTCATATTTTCATATATTTCTAGCTTTTATACCTCTAGTTCATATATTTCATATTTTATACCTCAATTTCATATATTTATAGGCAAAAGTTTTAGCCAAAGTTTGGTTTTTACTATTAACTGAAATTAAATAAAGCAAACCAAAAACAAAAAACCACCAATCTAACAGAATAAATAAAAGTGATTAATCGAAAACCGATTAGTTAATAAAATAGACTAACCGATGACTTTGGTTTTGGCCTCGGTTGAGGATAATAATCGAACCGACCGAACCATGCACAACACAATGAAATGGATTACCCGATTACTTCACTTTTGATGTATATCTATCACAATGATGCTGCAATCAATATTATATGAATAAAAAACTACCAAACACGAGTATCGCAATGCGATGTGTCGCTCCCGTTGCACCGCGCGGGCATGCTGCTATATATATATAATAATTTTAATCGTTTAAAACTTCGATTTCATGATAACCTTAACATTCAAATATAAAATCAACTCCAATTTTCATCGTCGATATCATTCCACACGAAAAAGGGCAATTACAAAGCAATGACAGGTAGTCGGGCAACAAGTTGTTCTTTATTTATATACAAAATATCACTACTTGTCTTTTCTCTTTAACTTGTTAACCGCATGTCCTTTAAATAGCAACTTTGCACACACCCTGTCCTTTTTTTAATTTGGGCACTGCATGTCTTTTAAATAACAACTTTGCACACACTCTGTCCTTTTCTCTAACTACCATCCACCAACCCAGTTAAATGCATCCATGTGCCCCTCACGTGAAGGGTAAAATTGTCAATTTACCCACTCCCTACACTTAAACGCGCAGACTCTTCATTCTCACACAAATTAGGGTTTCTTCATTGAAGCACATCATCATATCATAATCACGAAACGATACTTCACAAAAAGCTACATAAGGATTTGATAGATCCAATAATGATACACTTGAGGATGAGACATTAGTAACGATTTCCACATGACAATTGTATATTTTGAAAACTCCTTGCATGCAAATCGAGAAGGTTCTTTCTCTCTTGAAAGAAAATCTATAACCGAGTTAGTGATCATAAAGAAAGTATTGAAAATGAAAATATTAATTTCTTTGCTACTGAAGATCAACCCGCTATTTTTACATCTCATTCTCATTCTACCACCTCTAGTGATGAACTTGATGTTCGTAAAAAAAAACAGTTATTGGAAATCCTTTTGCTGTTGTAGGTCAAGAAAGCCTTTCAAAGAATCCGTAAAGACAAACACCAATGTTGATGATGAAGCCATCTCTATCGTTTTATTACACCTCTATTTGATATTTCGTACTACTTTATGGTTATAAATTTTAATAACCATGATATATTACTTCAAACCTAATAACTAAAACCATAACATCGTAACCATATATTTTGGGAGCATATGTGAAAATATATATAAACTGAAAACACTCGGTAAAAAATTAAGTTTAGGGGCTATTATATTGTTTCTAATAAATATTATAAAAAAGGGTTGTAGTTGTTTAAAAAGGGTACAATAATATAATTTCAGTTAAAAAAGATCTTAATAATTAAAAAAATGTCAGAAGTGGGATTTGAACCCACGCCCTCTCTCGAAGACCAGAACTTGAGTCTGGCGCCTTAGACCACTCGGCCATCCTGACTGTTTGTTTTAAGAGGTGACACTAATCATACTGATATGGATTTGAACAAGTTTTAATCTCATGAAAGAGTTAGAGAGATGTTTGTTGCATTCAAAGATACTGCCCAGCATTTTGTAACAGAGCAAAGGATACTGCAGTTGAAAGTATATGAAAGTAGGATCCAAGGGTGTTTTGGGGAAATGCTTGCAGACAGGCGGATCCAAGGGTGTCTTGGGGGGGTCTCGGCAGGGGTGCCTTATAACAACTTGACACTCTAGTAGTAGTGTAATTTTTTTTGAAAAAAATTACGTTTTTTCGCTTTTGTTGCCCCTATAGAAGATTTTTTTAACGTTGCCCCTATAATTATTTTCTAAATCCGCTACTGGCTTCCGGGAAGCTCCTCGATTTGGAAATAATTAGTGGAAAGTGAAAAAAAAATAGTGAGAAGCTAGCAAGTGGAACACTGTACAAAAAGTTTCTCTCATTATACATTTGTTGGCATAACATATGTGACTTATTCTACTCTGTCTCTTTGTGTCCAACTAATTGTTTGCTTAAACCATTATGCCTTTCAAGTTTGCCTTTTCTTGTTGGAATTGGTCCTTGAAAGTAGAGTGTTCAGAATTCGAAAAATTCGAAATTCGGTTCAATTATTAAGAATTCGTCTCGATTATAAGAATTCGTATTCGATTCAATTCGAGTCAAGTAAATAGATTACGAATCGAATACGAATTTATAATTTCAAATTCGAATTGAATAAAAAATATACATTTTATTTATTAATTTATATATAAAAAATATACATATATAACTTTTTTTGGGCTATACTATAAATTATTTTCACAAATTTATTCCAAGTATTAAAAATACTCATTACCAAACCCACTACATGGCCCATAACTAAAACCTAAGTATCAAATCTATCAATAGATTTCTAATCCAAAAAAAAATATTAACTTGTAATGTGGAGTGGTTATTCCCGACTTCTCGTTTTTTGAATATTAGACTTATGGTTCTTTATTTGAAAATTTTTATTTGATATCGTGTTTTATGGTTGCATTAAAAGTTATGTTTCATTTTGATAGTTTTTTACATGTTTTAAAAGATTCTGAATCAAATCTAATTCGATTCGAATTCGAATTTTTAATCGAATATGAATTGGGTGTTTTATTCGAATACGAATTCAAATCGAATTGGGTAGGTTTAAATCGAATACGAAACGAATTCGAATTCAAGGGAAAACAAAAATTATTCAAATAATTCGAAAATTCGGTATTCAATTCAATAAACACCCCTACTTGAAAGCATTTGGAACGCTAAATAGCTAAATACACGTTATTTCCATTGGTGTGCATCTGTAAAGCATAAGTTTTTCCAACTTAGAATCAGAGGTGAAAATCTTGTAATTTATAGTATTATTTATATGGTGTTTAAACGATATGAAAAAAGGGTAAGAATATAACATATATCAACTTATTCATCCCCTTACCGTGACTATTGGTAATTCATTAGTGGCTTGAATGTAGCTAAAATATAATGTTTCAACTTTACATGTATTGAATTTTGATCTCTACTAAAGTGTTATTTGAAGGGTTCAACATAAACATGTATGAACCTACATATTCTCATAATCGCGGCCGATGATGTCTTTACTTTAGACGAATTAAATCAACAAGGTCCGAGTTCAATCACACAAGCGAGCTCAAACAATATAGAGCTCTCCTTAAGGGACAACGTTCTCAAATTTTACAAAGAAAATTTCAATGAATCTGGAGGGTTAAATAATTCAATCAATCGATATGACTAAAACAATAGTACAAGTTAATCAAGGAGCTTTATATAAAGAATATTTAAATCAGACCAGCTTAAATGATCATTTCAAAATTCGTTTCCATCGTATACAAACAAAGTTAAACAAGCATGAGTTTAAGCTTAACATGTTTCGTGTCTAAAGCACTTTCACACGTTTAAGATATACATGATTAAGTTCATGTCTAAAAAATTTAAACATATGTTAACCGGTTAATGGCTTGTTTAAACATGTTTATATTTATATATTTTTTTTGTCTTTATTAAAGGATGTTATGATTTGATTTGGCAAATTGGATTTAAATAAGGAAAATTGGTAATTAATAAACCAACATTTCACCAGTTGGTAAAGAATAATCCTACCTACAGAATTGGTAAATAATAATACTACCTTTCAATATGTTGGTACTCAATGGACCTCCGTTAGTTTTTTTTAACTGAAGTTAGTTTTTAACTTTTATTTATTACACAAACAGTCCCTGTAGTTATAATTTACTAGTTTTAACTATGAGTTAATAGCCAAAATGGTCCCTGAGGTTTGCACCACCACCGCCACCACCACCACCACTGCACCGCCACCACCACCACCGCACCGCCACCACCAAATTGATTTGAACTCATTCTATATACATGACTAAACTGCAAGGACCAATCTGCAATTTCCTCAAATTGATTTCAAACACAAAAAGAGGCCGCTTAATCAGTCATCCCTTCCGGCGAACTCGAAATCCAACCGTTTTATCCCGTTTTTTCTGCATTAAAGCTTGTCTCCATCCTATAACAATCCTATGACGAAGAATTATCCCGTTTTCGTAGTGGATTGATGTTTATCCGTGAACCCAAACCATCCGAAAAATTTGATAACCATCGTTATCTGTTTATCCTTGCAAACGGGTATAAATACAAGACCTCTAATCTCATTCCAATTCATCTCAAACAAATTCACACTTAGATCTATCTCTGCGATCTTTGCACATCTCGCCGGTTTAATTAAACTCCGGTCAAACTCCGTTCATCGACCTTTCCGAGCTCATTAGGTTAGTACTTTATACACAGTCCGTTCGATTACTAGTAGCTGATTAAAAACCTGAACATAATTAGTCTTAACAATGGTTTCTACATGTTCAATTCCTATTTATGAATTAGGGTTGTATGAACAATTTGGGGATTTAGGGTGAAATAACTTCTCAATCCAGTTTATTAACTCAAGTTTTGAATTAATAAATTTACTTTTTTCTTATAAGTAGTAAATCTATTTGCTGTGGTGGTGGCGGCGGTGCGGTGGTGGCGGTGGTGGTGGTGGTGGCGGTGGCGGTGGCGGTGCGGTGGTGGTGGTGGTGGTGGTGGTGGCGGTGCAAACCTCAGGGACCATTTTGGCTATTAACTCATAGTTAAAACTAGTAAATTATAACTACAGGGACTGTTTGTGTAATAAATAAAAGTTAAAAACTAACTTCAGTTAAAAAAAACTAACGGAGGTCCATTGAGTACCAACATATTGAAAGGTAGTATTATTATTTACCAATTCTGTAGGTAGGATTATTCTTTACCAACTGGTGAAAGGTTGGTTTATTAATTACCAATTTTCCTTTAAATAATCATAACTTTCTCAATTTGGCCGATAATAATCACAACTCAGTTATTTGCCGATAATAATCCGAACTGGTCCACTTTTGGCCGATAATAGTCTACGTTAAAAATAACTTAACGGAGTTAAGTTTTTTTTCGAATTACAAACCAATGTTTTAGGGCTTTTGTTTAGAATAAGGATACGAGTGGATTGATGTAAAATTTACCTCGAAATACTGCCCCAAACAACAAAAACGGTGCTTCAATTCGTGTGTTTAAATTTTCAATTAACAAAATCAAGCCGTTTGGAGCACCATTTAGAGGTAAAATTTTACATAAATCGACTCGTATCCTCGTTCTGATCAAAATCCCTAAAAAATCGGTTTGTAATTCAGAAAAAAAAAACTTAACTACGTTAAGCTATTTTTAACGGCGGACTATTATCGGCCAAAAGTGGACCAGTTCGGATTATTATTGGCAAATAACTGAGTTGGGATAATTATCGCCCAAATTGAGAAAATTGGGATTATTTAAATCCAATTTGCCTTTTGATTTTTTTATTAATGTATGTTATATAGTAATTAAGGCTTTTATGGAATTTTGTTTCATATATGTTAAAGGATTATGTATTAATTAAAACTTTTATCGACTTTTGCCCAAAAAAATGTAATTATATGATATTTATCGTGTCCCTAAACAAGTCGTATCGTGTAACGTATTTCTAAATAGGTTCGTGCTTTGAAAAAATGACACAACTAGTTATCATGTCATGTTCCTATCTAACACTTCAGGTAATCGTGTTTATGTTGTGTATACCCTATTATGTCAGCCCTACAACTAAAAATACTAAGGCTAGAGGGTATCGAGACTGGAGAGCCCCTGTAACAACCCGCACTTTTGGTGCGTTGTTACAACTCGTTATACTCGTTACGCCTAGCACCAGAGATTCGGATCATAATGTAACTATATCGTATATATCGCTATTCGAAGGATAATCGCATATTTTCAAGCTACAGTATCACTATACTACACTATTATCACACTAACACTCACGGAGACATTGAGTGAGGACCTATTCTACCCTCCTCAGTGGCCGTGATGTGCCGAACGTAAACAATTAACGCTAACAAGGACCCTCGGGTGAGTGCTGTAGCTCCAGTCGTCGTGACGATGATGACAATACGAGTAAACGGTACCCCGTCAGTCTTTGTCGCACTACACGAAATAAAGTTCACGATGACGTCAAGAAAGGACCTATACTACTCTCACTGATGGCCGTGAAACGTCGCTAATAATCGTATACTCGAATCGGAAACCGATTGTGAATTATCGAAACTCTGGATTATGGATACGTAAATACGACCCCTAGAGATATATATATAATAGTAACAATATAATAATAATATAAATTAATTATGAAAGGAACGCGCTTCGAAAACTATCAAAACGATCAAAAACGGAGAAGTCCAACGCGTCAGGATAGCTATCCGGACGGATGGCCATCCGGACGGGTGGACATGCGCACGGATGGGCCATCCGCACGCATGGGCCATCCGCACGGATGGGCCATCCGCACGCATGGGCTATCCGGGCCAAAACCTTCTTCCTCTTCTCTGTTGCCTATAAATACCATGTCACATCACTTGAACAGTGATGTGACAGCTCCTGTTCAACCAAACGCGCACCAAGACCCTTTTCTCTCGATTTCCTCGCGATTCCGGTAAGATTTCAACCTAAAACTTGTACTTCTACAATCTACACCCGATTCTACATCATTCTATCTTTCAAAACCCAAATTCTAACCGTGAAATCCGAGGATTTGAGGCGTTTTGAGGTGATGTCACCAAGAGTTCTTATGAACTTCAAATTGGGGTCTCATTTCACTGTAAACGACTCAGATCCGGGTGATTTCCACATATTTTAATGACAAATCTCACCTAAATCTGTGCAATTTCGAGTTAACCATGAAGAACCATCACGAACGGCCAGATCTGATGAAACGGGGTGATTCCCGGCTGCTAGAACGAGTCGGAACTGACAGAACTTCAAGTGTTAGTGCGAAATTACACTACCCTAGTATAAACGAACGTATTCCTTCCGTTAAACACTCGGAAACGGTGTTCAGAGTGCGAAACAGACATGTCAGTCCGCACGGATGACATGTCAGTCCGCACGGAGGGCACAGCCCGCACGGATGGCACCATCCGCACGGACCACCCATCCGCACGGACCACCCGCCCGCACGGACCACACACCCGTACGGATGACACGTCCGCACGGATCACATGTCCGCACGGATGACACATCCGCACGGATCATGTGTCCGCACGGATGACAAGTCACCCGCACGCACACTCATCCGCACGCACACTCAACCGCACGGATAACATGCCATCCGGACGGATGACCTGCCCATCCGCACGGATGAGAACAGTCCAACCAAATGAGTAACCTTTCAAGCAATCTCGCTTAACCGTATATCGTTTACTCTATTTCTTCAAGGATCATTACAGACGTACTCGCAACCGACTCAATCAAGTTGTAATCTCGCTAAATACGCACTATGAGTATACTTGACCCCTTTTTAATCTAATTTTGGGTGTAACATACGTTTCCAACAAATCAAACTTATCAATCGAAATATTCAATCAATCGAATTATCACTTGCGAATAACTGTTATGCATAGATATACGTGATGCTAGTTGCATATGTGCTAGGGCTTATACTCGCGACGTCCCACCACGACTAGTATAGTACTATTGCGCCCGGCGGGGTCTAGTTATGCCATCGTACATTCGAGCATCGAGGACTTAGTTGGTAGTATCAGTTTTGTGAGTATGTATGCCGTGTATTACGTTCTTGCATATGGAAATTCGCTACACTTTTATCTATCTTGCTATACTTATCAAACCTGTATACTCGCCAATATTTTTGTATTGACAACTATTTTAACGTATGTTGCAGGTTAGATCGCAGACTATGTCAAATCAAGCTAGGAAGTCTAGAAACTCAACTAAAACCTAGGTTGTCGGATTTGTATTGTTCGAGAGGACAAAAAGTCTGTGATAACTTATGTGATTGTATTATTTGTTAGTATGGGATAACGAATGTATTAAATATTATCGCAATATAGTTGTTATGGATTCTCTTGAGCAATCTGATTCGCCTAGTGTCGCGCCCCGATGATTCCGCCATCGGTTGGGGTGTGACAGCCCCATCCCCATGAGGATGGGCCGCCACGTAGGCGCCACATCACCATCCCATTGAGGATGGGTCTCCTTGCATTTTGAGGGGGTGAAGGATGGGCCTACCCCACCTAATTATTTTATAATTTTCTAAGTTTTTTTGTTAACTTAATAAAAACTTCATAAAAATTAAATAAAATAAAAACATAAAACAACATAATTAAATTCATTTCATAACATAAAAAAATTACATTTCCTAAAAATTAAAATTACTAATCCTAGAAACGGAAAACATAAAAGCGAAAAAAAAATAACGATACGATTAAAAAAGTAAACAACATACGACGTCCATTTTTTCTTAACCTACTATTTCATCCTCCGATAAACCTCGCGTTCATCCTCCGGAACCGAGTCGAGATCCAACCTCATAATCCTAAAATCCTCCGCTCGGGCATAGTCGGCCGACAAGGTTTTCTTGTGACTATATTTTTCGCCTTCCCCTTCCCCGTGTTTTTTTTTGCGCTTGAGCTCTTTAGGTGGCGATTCGAGGACGACTTCTTCATCATCATCATCAAGTTGAACCGGGGGTTGCGGTTGGGAAGTTGGCGGTTGCGATTGGAATTGTTCAAACGAGTTGCGTTGCATGAATTGTTGGAGTGCTTGGTATTGTTGCATTTGTTGAACTTGGGACATTTGTTTGAAGGCGTTGGGTGATTGTTGGAAACCCGAAAACGTAAACTGCGGAGACACCCATGAAGGATCCGTAGTCGGAGTGTAAGCGGGACTCGAAAAAAAGTTAGGTTGGTTCGGGTTGGGATTGTTCGGGTTGGGGTTGTTTGGGTTGAATGGATTCATGATTGTATAAAAAAGATTGAGAGTTTTTTTATAAAAGTGGATGAGAATGGGAGAAGTATTGAGAAAATGGTATAAAAATGGATGAGATGATGGGTATTTATTTAAAGTTAAAAAGGTTTTTTTATTATTATTAAAATATAGCCGTTTGTAACGGCTTAAAAATTTGAAATCAAGGCCCGTCCTCAGCGTCTTGTGGGAGCCGAAAGGGACTAGCCGGGCCGAGGGGGGCGGTGTGGGGGACCGGCGCCGGGCCAGGCTGGGCCTAAGCCGGCCCCATACCGTCTGGTCTAACAAATTTACTTATTTATGACTTATATTTTTGGCCAAGAATTAATATTAAAACACCATACTTAAAGCTATTCGGCGTTGTATGGAAGTCCTTTTTAAAACATGTGTAATTCGTGTATTACATAACTGTGTATTTACTTTAGTTATATGTCGACATCTATGATGTATGGATAGAAATGCATTCCACTTGTGATATGTTAGCTTAATCGGTTTTCTAATTCGGGTTTCTTTTCTTTGATCGATTGACAACGCCCCCAAAAGTATACAATCCGAGTTCAATCACAAAATCTCAAACAAAATATATCTCTCCACAAAAGGAAAGGGCGGTCTTGTTTTTTAAGCTGAAAGAAAATTTTGATGATCGGAGGGCGCGCATTACTGATAACTGTCGTAAGGGTCATGCAAAAACCTAATTAAACTACGTAGATAGCGTAAGTAGGGTATCATATTCACGGGGAATTTGTGGTTAGCGTTAAAGAAATTAATTAAAACTAAATTATCTAAATTGGGGGTTTGTTTGTAGATTTAAAAGAAAACACAATTTGTCACGAAAAGTGTTATCAATATTAAGAAAAAGTAACCTCCACCCGGAATCCCGAATACCCGTTTTAATATAAAAATCCTTTTTCTGATTCAAAACACCACATAGACATGGCCTCGGAATTAATGAATTTGATTAGTTAATAGGGATAGTTTTTAAGATTCACTATGCAACCTAATAACCCGTTTGATTGTATCAATTACCCACCAATTTACCAACCCGCTAACAACGCAAGAAAGTTGCCAATATGCTTAATAAATGACAAGTAATTCAAACACAAGAAATGTTTACCAATAATCCAACACAAGTGGTCAAGATATACCAGTTTACAAGAATCAGAAAAAACGAATAACTAAGTCAAACAGCGTAAACGTTCATCCGGGCAGAAGTCACAAGAAGTTTAGCCGTGCATGGTGATCTTTGCCGCTTCGGTTGTCATCCCAAAGTGCTTGGATATCATAAAACAGCCTTGAGAGAGATGTGAAGTATGCTCCGATTCGTCCCTCTCTTCGTATTCGATCTATCACCCCTGATTCCCTAATTGCGAATCCCCTTATATTAATTCAGCCCCCTCTCAAGTTCACTTGATCAAAGTCCAAGCCCATGTGCGGCCCACTCTCAAGTCAGCCAAACCCTCCAGTGCACGTGTATATGTACCAAGAATTGGTGAATTGCCCTTTTTGAAACAAAAGCCTCCACGTGAGTTATTGTTTGTAATTCGTCCCTTGTGTCTGCGTTTTTCCAAAGGCCCCTCCAATATTCACGTGATGCCCTATTTAATTCTTGACATAGTTGGTTCGAAGCTGCAAAAGGAACACAAACAAAATTAAATCACAATAATACTAAAGTGCATTTAATTCCATAATGTTATAATTCATCCACTTCCAAGCTTACGTAAATGTGTAATTCTCTCAATTAACTCCACAATCTCAATTAATTCCAAATTAATTACACCACTTTCTAAACATAAACATAATTTATTTCTTGTTAGAACTTTAAATTTATCATTTTAGCTCAAACTCTTGCTAACCCACAAAAATACAAAAACCACTAAAAGTAATATATTTTAGAACAATACCGTTACATTTATAACATAATTAACTACCCAACAAGTGTATCTTAAATGCACCAATCAATTACCCTATAATTAAAAAAAAAACAAAATAATGTGTCAAAATATTGTTGAGTGGGTTGACGTATAGTGCATGTATACTCGATCGAGAGGTGTTGAATTGGTGATAAAGATGGAGAGTGGGAAGTAAAACCATAAAAGATGATAACCATACGATTGAGGTGCGAGTCAGTGAAGTTTATAAAACGTGATAAATTTACCAAAAGAATCTTAACACGAAAACATTGAAAATGACTTATCAATACCTGATCATGAGTGTCTATTATATAGTCTCATACAAAATAGAGTTTTTCTTACGGCCCTACCCTACCATCTGCAACATTATAATCGGTGTAGCTTTATACGTTAATAAAATTTTCAAATGTATAATAGTTTGGATGGACGTCAATATAATATAACTTAGGCCGTTTCTCGATCTTAAATGGATTTTTCTTTTTAGTATCATCGTCACTCTAAGTTGGTGATGTAAAGTGGCGAAGCTTGAGATTTCCGACCGAGGGGCGGAAGTCACCGGACCTAAAAATTTCTATAAAACCGGAGGTCGAAAACGTATATACCCAAAAATTTATATACGAAAACTACATACTCTCCACTAGTGAGCGAAAAGTTCGGAGGGTCGGCCGCCCCTCCCGCCCCTTAAAAGCTTCGCCCATGGTGATGTTCATCATAGCATAGTAATATTTTTTTTTGGACGGTGACTTTCAATTTGATCAGTGACCCAATGTCACACCGCCTAAACGGCGGCCCTAGCCAAGATCTGCCCAGACTACGTTGTGTTAACCGGGTCCGCGTTGGGTTGGTCAGACTTGGTTACGGCGTTTCCCTGGAAACCGTACTGCCTCCACACAAGATGCCTCGCTGAAGTAACAGTCGGATGAAAAGTGGGGTGCGGCTCAGGATCGAACCGCATAGCATAGTAATGATCACATCTTCTCAATTAGTTAATATAAATAATAATAGTGACCGTTAATTGCCTCACTATATTTGGAGCGATCATTAAATAATCTCACAGAAGTGATAATATCGTCAATAGAACAAATAATCGAAAGCTGTTTATATTGTTGTCTGTAACCAAGCTTCTTTTTAAGTCCACGCGGTGTGGGTGTGAAAATGTGGCGTGGAAACCCCTCCAAGCTGGGCATACCACTTCGCATATGACGTGGAAGGCGGCGTTGTGGGTGGGGCTGGAGGATCTCCACCGGCGTGGAGGGCAATTTTGTTGGTAAGGTGCCGTGAAGAAACATTGACCTTGACGGTAGTATCCGATGAGGACTTCAACTATCAATGATCCGAACGACTAACTGCAAAACAGAAACACCGTTAGGACTCGTTACAGGAATGGGGTTATTCCTGTAACCACCCTCCGGCGTGAGAATAAGTCTCGGTGTGGGAGTATAAAAGTATAAAGAGAGGAGAAAGTTGTATGAGAATAAGATAATATGTACCTTATAAGCTTACCCCTATTTATAGTTTATGATTAGGGTTTCCCTTAACTTAGGATGGGCTCCTATAAGTTAGGGATTTGCATGATCTTCCCGAAAAGTTGGAGATTTGGTTGTGTGGCCTATCCATGCAGGATAGAATATTCTAGAACAAATATTTATAATTGTTTATTTATAATAAAATAATAGGTAATGACCGGGTTGGATTATCCGATTGGGGTCATACCTCGTCATGTCCCCCCAGTCCGAAGTTATGAATGTAATTCAAGAAATCGGACTAGAGAGAAAAAAGAAAGTATATCCTATTTAAAGAAAAATTATAATGCCATAATGTGTTATGAGAAAATGGCGGCGATGTGATAGGACGTGACAGTTAAACCATCATTGGGATGACAACTTGGTTTACCCTGCTCCGACGCGTATATCTGTCCGTTTTCCTTTTGGAATTTTAAAAATGTACCGTATAAATAGTGCCCCTTTGCACGAGGGTTGAGTTCCATTTTCTCAGAACCCCCTTTTTCACTTCCCCTCTCACAAACAAAATGGCCGCTAAAACTGTTAAATCTTCTTCCTCAGTCTCCGCTATCTCCGAAACCCTGTTCTACAAATGGGGAGTTGTGTCCTACAACAACCTTGTGCAAGATTACGGGATTAGGGCTGAGTGGAATCCCTTGTTACCATCAAAAACGGACACAGCATATCCGTTGAAAGAGGATAAAATCACGTTATTTAGTGATTTCTTCAAATTCTGCAATTTCCGGTTGCCCATCACCAAATTTTGCAAATCAGTGCTTGATTATTACCGCATTCACATTTCCCAACTGCATCCATTAGGACTAGTGAAGCTTCGTCAGCTCGAATTCGCTTGTGTGGCTTTAGGGCACGTACCGGAACTCATTGTTTTTAGGGCTTTCTTTGTGCTTGTGTGGAAATCCCCCTTTTTCACTTTTGATCGGAGAGACACTGAGGCTTCTTGTCTGAGGGAAATTCCTACCAGTTCCAGGGACAAGGATTGGAAAAAGAAATTTTTCTACATTGACAACTCTGTAATTCCCGGCGAGATGCATTGGAAAAACATGGGGCCAAAGGACAAAGTTAAGGACGACAGTCCCCCTGAAGATGCTTATATTTCAAATGCCCTATATACAAGATTGTGTGGTCGTCCGTTCGAGTGTACAGTGATCCCGGAAGGGGCCCTGGTAATGGCGGGGATAAGTCTGCTGTGGCGTGATATCAAACAGTATCCCTCATTTCGAAGGGATGATGAAGGTATTCATATGCTTTACTAATCTCGTATTCTGCATTTTTTTTTAATAACACGTATGCACTTTTCAGGAGAATGAAGCTTATTTGACTTTGTTGACCCTCCGCGGCATCTGGCGTTGAGGGCCGCGGACCGCGTGCTTGGTGAACAGGAGCCTGATGTGCTAAAAATTCACCTCGATCAATTTTTGCTACCCGCGCTGCCTGCGGATCCTATCGCATACATTGCCCCCTTTAGCCTCAGCGGGGGTAATGACAATGTTAATCCAGAGAAAAAACCAACCCGGATAAAGATTACCGGGAGGAAATATATGGCGGCTGGGACAACCACATCGTCCGCTAGCGGTGTGGCGATTACCAAAGGTGATATTGTTACTACAACTGAAATCGCTAGCCCCACCCATGTGTTGAAAAAACGAAAGACGTTTATTGCTCCGAAGCTGACTGCTTTTGAAGCCGTGCAGGCCGCCTATGCCATACCAATTGGTACACGTTTTACATCTTCAGTTATGAATTAGATGCTTTGTGTGACTAAAATGTGGTTTTAATACAGGGACTACTGGCGCAGTTCAAACTTCACATGTGGCAGCCATGCCTTTGTCGTTTATGGGGGCGGTGATTCCCACTGCTAGCAGCCAACCGGAGCCTATATCATCGGCGAGTCCGTCTACCACTGTTAGCTGCACCATGCCGCCACCCGCACTTACTGCTGCTGTGACTGTAACAGCCAGTCTTATTTCTGCGCCACTGGCTTCCAGTGTCACACCTTCCCCTTTGTTTGATTCTCCTTTGAGTATTTTTTCCACTGTTGGGAAAGAGATTCCTGCCACATCTTCTACGCATTAAGCGACGAGTGCTGGGGACCGTGCCGCTGGCGATACTGGTGAGTCAAGCAGTGGCATTGCTGACGATGGAGCCCGCTTGGGGGATGATCTTTACTTGCCTACCATCAACTGGGATCCCAACAATCGGGATAAGCGCTACCACCCTCAGTGGAAAATTGCGGAGTCTTCTAGGTTGATCTTCCCTCTAGTGGTTCAACATTGGGTTGAGCGGGCTTATCCTCCAGCGGAGGTGGCATATGTTAAGGGGCTGAATAATGAGAACTTGATGAATTCTGCTATTGTTGATTCTGTTAGCCAACCCCGGAGGCTTACAGAGATCCGACGTCGGTGGATGCATGACAATAATGAGCTCCACCGGGCCCGGGCCGCTATTGAAGAACTTACAGATGAGAAATACCGCCTGGAGAGTCAACTTCAGGCCGCTGGATTGAGGGAGAGTCGGTTTGTATCGGAGAAAAACAAGGCCGAGGATGATTTGAAGAGGGTTACTGCCCACCTTGCCGAAGAGCGGCTTATGTGGGCTCGAGATATAGCGGAAAAGGACCGGGTTATCGCTCATGCTGAAAGCGTGTAGGAGGAGCTAGAGCGCAAAGCTGTTAGTGAGGCTCAGAAGGTGAGATCCGAAATGACTGCTCTTGTGGAAAAATTTCGAATTGACATTGATTTTGTGTCGCAGGTTCAGGAACGCTATCAAGCGTTGAGCATTGAGGTCGAAGCTTCGAATGCCAAGGCTCAGGCAAAACAGGCGGAGTTGGAGGAGCGGGAAGGGCAACTTAGGGAACTCCAACAGTGTTGTGATTCCCTTCTCCTTGAACGGAATACACTTACCCAATCTTCCGCTACACGCCTAAAGGAGGCAGAGAGTGCCCTGGATCAAGCAAATGTTGAAGTGGAGGGGTTAACCAATCAACTGGCAGCTCTGTGGGGCGACAGAAATTGGCTGATAACCACCGGGCTAGTAGGAGCGTTTGAATACCTTCGCCAATCAGCGCCCTTTACCTCGTTGATAGACCGTCTTTCCGCTGCTGCCTATAAATCCGGTCACCATAATGGCGTTTACCAAGGATACTTCGATTGTAAACAATCAGAAAAGATTCCTTCTGACTTTCATGTGGCTAGGGGCAAATTTGAAGGTGAAATGGCTGATGCATTGGAGGCGGTATACAACGAGCCACTGCCTGGGTATGCTGACTTAGTGGGTAAGGTGAATGAAGAGGGCACCGAATCTCTTCGTATGATGCTGGACCCTGCGGAAGAGTCTGAGGAAGCATAAGTAGTCTTATTTTGCTCATGTGTTTTGTGTCGTTTGTAATAACACTGTTTAACCTTGGTTTTTGTGAAAATATCTACATAGCTTGTCAGATATTTAATGCTAATCTCATGATGTATGCAGCCGCCTTTCTTCTGAAGTGTGGCGATTTGACCTGTAATGATCATTTATCATTAATGTTGCTGTCGTCATCTCTGTCAAAACTGTTTGCCCCTCTATAAATTATGTTTCTTTTTTCCGAATTTGGTAACTATATAAAAAAAATGAGTCGGAGAAGTTACAAGCAAAGACTTTCCAATATTTTCAGACGTTTGGATGCCGCCGATGGCCTGGTTTAGCTGCAAACTCTGGTGACCAAGTCGATGATTCGGAGGAGAAGAAGACCTAATGCCATTCCTACCCGGGCGAATCGTGCATGCCAGAGTATTGTTTATGAGGATACTTTACCAGCTGACACTGGCATGACGTCACTATCAGCCGACGATCTGATGCTACTTGTTCCGGCCGATCATGTTCAACGTTGCCATTTAGTGTACGAACGTCGTCGTCGTGGTCATGCTGGAAGAGATTCTGTTGATAATCCGGGGGTGGTATCTCCACTGGTGATTGGAGAATCGACTGATGACTTGACCATTGATCCCCGCGTGCTGGATTGTGGTAAGGTGCTGCATACCCCTGCAGAGGTGATGGCGACCTGTTCCCACAAGTAGGTGTTAGAACATGTTCCTTTTTTGGTTCCCATGTGTTGGTTTTTTTAACAATATGGACAAGTACTTGGTTTTGTATAAGATAGTTTGTATGTATGTTTTGTTAAAATACCTATCTTTTGGTAGCGGTTGTTGTATCTATTACCAAGATACCCGCCTTCAGCGCTGTATATTTTGACCCTATGACTTATGTGTATGAAAATATTTTCATGTTTAAGGGCACTGTTGTTTACCGCTTTGTGCAATTTGTTTGCGATGGTAAATTTATTGTATTTTTACATAATGAGGTAAAACAAAAGGAAATAACTTTTATTAAACTCGAAACTTAAATGAAAAGAAACGACATCGCTGTGGATGGATTACACTTGTTTACGTCAAAAGGGAAAGTTTGATCTTGCTGTTAGGAGCAAGGCGTTACATGTAACATCTTTTCAACTGAGCAATGTTCCAGCTACGCGGTATGGCGGTTCCGTCTAGCCTGGAAAAACGGTAGGCCCCTTTGCCTAGATCTTCTTGAATAACATAGGGGCCCTCCTAGTTGGGTCCCAGTTTCCCTGTGGGCTCCGCCCTACTGGCTTCATTGTCTCGCATGACATAATCGCCTTCTTTGAAAGTATGTTGTGCCACGCGTTTGTTGTAGTACTTTTCCAATGTCTTTTTGTACTTTGCTTCGTTGATAGCGGCGGCTTCACGCCTTTGCTCAAGCGCCTCTAGACCCTCCCTTAGCAACCTATCGTTATTATTACCCGTAGTAAGGCGACGTAGTGATTGCAACCCCACCTCAGCGGGTATCATTGCTTCCATACCATAGGTTAGGCTGAAAGGTGTTTCATTATTACTTGTTTTGGGCATTGTTCGGTGCACCCATAAGACATTTGGCAGTTCTTCAACCCAGGAGCTCCCCTCAGAGTCCAATCTTCTCTTTATGCCATCTAGCAAACTTCTATTCGCCCGCTCTACCTGGCCGTTCCCTTGGGGATGCGCTACAGATGTGAAAATTTGCTGTATCTGGAGTTCAGCGCACCACTCTTGTAAAACTTTGTCGGTGAACTGTGTTCCGTTGTCGCTCACCAAGTATAGTGGCAATCCGAACCGGCATACTATGTGTTCCCAAAGGAACTTTTTGGCATTTTCCGCCGTGATCTTAGCCAAAGGTTTGGCTTCCACCCACTTGGTAAAGTAGTCAATTGCCACAATTAAGTATTTTAACCTTCCGGGTGCCAGCGGGAATGGTCCAACGATATCCACTGCCCATTTCTGAAAAGGCCAGGCCGCGGTGACTGGGATTAGGTTGTTCTTGGGCCTAAGTGTTTGAGGGGCGAATTTCTGACAGCTACGACATTTTCTGAGTTCCTGTACCGTGTCTTCGTGCATCCCGGGCCAATAGTACCCGGCGTTGTGGATTTTGGCTACAACTGCCCGGGGTCCGGCGTGGATGTCGCATATGCCTGCATGAATTTCTTGAATCAAGTACTTAGCTTCTATCGGAGAAACGCACCGTAGGAGTGGACCCAAGTATGACTTTCGGTATAAAATGCCACCATTTACTTCATATTGCAACGCCTTTGTTTGTATTTTCTGAGCATCGCCTCTACCGGGGGCAATTCCCCCTTAGTAAGGAACTTTAACATCGGGGTATACCAACAAGGTTCTTCCGCTGTTAATGCAGAGACGCTCCGGGGCTCAATTGAAGGCGTTTGTAACGTCTCCACTTTGACTTCTTTTTCCATGCCCGAAGTGGCGAGCTTGCTTAAAGCATCTGCTATCTGGTTTTTTCCCCTATGAACATGGTTGAGTGTGACATTCTCGAAAGAAGCCATGAGCTCCTTTGTTTTTGCTAGATATCTTGCCATCGATTCGTCCTTAGCTTCATACGTCTCATTAACCTGGTTATTCACCAACAAGGAGTCGACATACGCCTCGACCCATGTAGCTCCCATGGACTGGGCCATTCTTAAACCAGCAAGTAGTGCCTCATATTCTGCCTCGTTGTTGGAGCATTCGAAGTCAAAACGTAGGGCGTACATTAGTCTAATCTCGTCAGGGCTTATCAGCATTAAGCCCAACCCAGATCCTTTCTCACTTGACGACCCATCAGTATAAAGTTTACAGGTCTGTCGGGCAGTGCTGGATTCCGGGGTATCCCGGATGGCGGGGTCCAATATGGTTTCTCCTTCAGGGATTTCCTCTAAGAAATCGGCAATAACTTGCCCTTTGACTGCTGTTCGCTTTCGGTATTCAATATCTAAAGCGCCTATCTCAATCGCCCATTTGGCCAATCTTCCGGAGATTTCCGGCTTGTGCAAAATTTGCTGTAGCGGATAATTTGTCAAGACTTGTACGCGGTGTGCTTGAAAATATCTTCTCAATCGCCTAGTGGCGTGTACTAGAGCCAGGACCAATTTTTCTAGGGTTGGATAGCTCGTTTCTGGTCCCGCCAGTACTCGGCTTATGTAATATATGGGAGTTTGCTTCCCATCTCTTTCCACCATCAGTACAGCGCTTACTGCGTTATGGGCTGCTGCCAAATACATTTTTAGTACTTCATTGGGGGATGGCGCTGTAAGCATGGGTAATTTTTCGATAAAACGCTTCATGTCTTGCAGGGCTTCTTCGGCTTCGCCAGTCCATTTGAAATTCTTTTTGTTGATGTCACACCCCGACTTTCCATGATTGACCGGTGGGCCCGGTAGGGGAGTATCGTGACGTAGATGATATTATCATAGTCAAACAACACAATATTTAAATGCACAGGGGAAGCAAATGAAAGATAAAATATATTACAATCCGATTCAAAGTAATATCAAATATTCAACGGAACGTAAGATGGATCCACGGCGGATCTTTAACAGAAAGATAATATCGTTCAACAGACTTTAACATCTAAAGCTTGTGAGACTTGATTATTGATGCCTGGAGTAGCCAGCCTATTACGTATAGTACCTGCATTTAGCCTTTTTGGAAAATACGTCAGTTTACACTGGTAAATACAATTAACTGACTCATTTTGAAAATGGTTTAAGAAAATTGATTTGGATGCACGTGGCACAAAAATATCTTTTATAATTTGATTAAAATGCACAGAGGCAAAATTAATCTTTTATACTTGGGACAATTATTTAAATATATAATCTCGTAAAAGAATTACATGTTCCTTATGCGTTCAGTAGCCCGGATCGTGCCGGGTTAAAGATCAATAGACACACCACATTATTTATTTGGCAACTGACAGGTGTACGCCTACACCCCGTGCTTAGGTCGTGGCCATTTTGTAAAATGATGCCAAGGATATCCGGGACATGGTCATTAACCCCCCAAAGGCTTTAAGTAACAAAACAATTTAAACGGGCCGATCAAACTATTCAAATAACCACCAAACGATGGAAGATTTGATGCCCGACCAAGCGGTATTTTATATACCGTAACCCAAGCCCGTATAGGGAAAATAAGTTAAAAGTATTTACCTGAGCTAAATATAAATTCAATCCCAGCCGTATATCAAATCAGCAAGTACAGATAGCTTTTACTGGGCTCCTAATCTGGAACGAAGGTTTTTAATAACCTATTAGATTTCTAACGGGTCTTTAATTAAGCTTAAGCTTAGACCGGTTAGTTTTAAAAGGAAGACACTGTTCAAACGCATGAAGAAGCGAAGACCGGTTTAGAATGTGGTTTTGACCTGACAAGCTTGCATGCTTGTCTAATATGGGTAACTTAAACACACTCTGGATTTTGAGATAAAAACGATATGGTTTGACCCGTTTCGGCTACTATATGTAAACTAGTTACATAAGACGATCCGAACGCGAAAGTGCGTAACGAGTAACCAAATGAATCATATACAGGTTTCCTAAGTTAATATGCCTTAAATATGTTGTGATATCAGTATGATATCTTCCATTATGCCAAAAACGAGTTTAATCTCAAAATAAGCCCCGTAGGGGTATTTTGGTCATTTAAAAGATTATAAAAGAGGTTATTTGAAATTTTGAGATTCGGGTCCGAATACATCAGTAAAATAACTTATTTTATTAGGTCATATCAGTTGGTAATAGGTCTTATATGACAAAATGGTTTTAAACCCAAACTATGCGTTTAATATACGTAAAAACCATTTTAAGCGATTTCCGGGTTATACCGGAAATCTGAGTTTTCTGATCAGTTTATAAAGTTCAAAATACTTTATTTGTTATATAAAATCAGTAGCAATTGGATTTATGTCAAAATATCATGTAGAACTCATTTTATGAACGAAAAGGGTAAAATCGGTATTTACCGAATCAAGGCCATAACCGTAGGTTATGAGCAGGTTAAAAATAATTAAAAATCTTCAAAAATTCTAAAATACTATATTACATCCGTGGGTAAAAGGTTTGGTGTCGAAAATTGGGTTTAGATAGGCTTTATGCTAATTGCGCCGTTTAATTAACAAGAAGCTTCTTAATCGCGCTTTTTAGCATAACTCCTGTTATAGACCTCCAACTGATGTGAAACTTTAGGGACATGTTTATTATTCAGTAACAAAGATTTTTGTCCTTTAACATATCCAAAATTCTCGTTTTATGGGTAAAAGGGCATATTGGTCAACATTAGGCATTTAACGGAAACGAGTAAACGAATCAGACAATCAACGATCCAACCACAGAGGGTTATACAAACATGTAGCCTGGTCCCATGGAAGCCCTAAGGCATTTCTAAACCTATCTAAATCGGGTCAGAACTGAAGTCAAAGCAAAAGTCAAAGTTTTGCGACTTTCGGTTCCGAACCGGGTCTAAACAGAAAATTGTCGGATCAAACAAGCTTAGATCAGTTCTTATACTTACTACCAAGTAGGGATGAGCATATGAATACCAATACCGATCCCATACCGATCCCGTACCGATCCCGTACCGATCGGTATCGGTATCCCGATCGGTATCCACATTTTGGCGATTTCGGTATCGGTACGGTACGGTATCGGTATTATACCGATACCGACCCTCAAAATACGGTATAATACCGATACCGTACCGTACCGATACCTAACCGACATGTTTCGGTATCGGTATCGGTACCTAGTTTGGGTGAAAATCGGTATCGGTATTAGTCGGTATCGGTACGGGACGGAATACCGACATGCTCATCCCTACTACCAAGTTATATGAGTGATAAAATAAGTTACATGCCTTCTACATTGCTAATTACATGTTAATTTGCAAATTAAGCTTCTATTGACTTTTTCTAAACAACTTTGACCCGACATTTGATCTAGTTAAGGCTTTATAATGATGCCTAAGCATAGAGAACATGAAACATGCTCAAAAATATGCCGGATGTCGGTTCGTTTGGTCGTACGGTCACGTTGTTCGGCTAATTACGACGAAACACGGACGGACGCGAAAACAATCCAAACGACGCGACGAATGGAATTTTATCAAGCCAAACACTAAAATAAAATATTTTTGTGCTTACATAAATTTTTGGGTGTCCGGGAATATTCAGAATGTAAGATATGCATGTAAACGCAAACTTGTGCGCTTTTTGACACTTTTAGTCCCTGCATGACTTGAAAGTTTATTTTTGCGCACTAAACACCTCAAAGCCTATATCTAAGCTATGAGAAGGATAATTAAGGTATGTATAACTCATGGTCATATTCCGTAAGGTCCGATAACATACGAATCGGCATACTTTAGCAGTTTGACGCTTTAGGTCCCCCTAATGCGCAAACTTGCGTAAATCATCATTTAATAGCATTGAAGCTTCATCTAGTCCATATTAGGCATTCTTGAAAATATTATTAAACATCATAATGCTTCGGGCTCGATAAAAGGTCATTCAGAGGTATAATTAAACATATTGACACTTTTAGTCCCTTATACTTGCAAAGTTGCGCGTAACTTCACTTTTAGGCATAAAAGCCTTGTATGGCCAATGATTGGCATCCCCAAGAGTACATCATATATCATGAGGTTCTCGGTTTGTTAAAAGGTCACTCAGAGGTGAGAATTAACATGTTGACGCTTTTAACCCTTTATTGCGCAAGCTTTCAATTAATTACACACACGGCTACACTTGATCAACAAGTGACTCATTTGTGAATATAAAACCGTAAAAGGTTATTTAGAAACTTATTTTAGGTATGCTAACACCTCCAGTCCTTTCATAAACAATGTTTTCGATTTTTCGAAAAATTTAGTCCCTTAAATTCAACATTTGTCTTCATTAAGGTTTATTACACGTGTCAATACTTCATTGTACGTGATTTTACGAGGTGTTACAGTTGAGGCAGTCTTTTAACGTCTTAATGAATGGTAAAGATCTCTCGGCGTGCCTTGCTAAGAATCGATTGATCGCCACAAAACGCCCATTTAGCGCTTGCGCTTCTTTCAATGTTCTAGGAGAGGGCATTCGCCTTATGGCGGCTACCTTTTCAGGGTTAGCTTTGAAGCCGTCCCGGGTGACTACCATGCCTAAGAACTTTCCTTCTTCTACCCCAAAAGAACATTTCTTGGGGTTGAGTTTTATGTTGTATTCTCTAAGCTTTTGGAAGGTTTCTTCGATGTCTTCTAACATTTGTTTCTCCTCCCTGCTTTTGATCACAAGATCGTCAACGTACACTTCCAGATTTCTGCCGATCTGGGTTTCAAAAGCTTTGTTCATGAGTCGCTGATAAGTTGCCCCGGCGTTTCGCAGACCGAAAGGCATCTTTGTGTAACAAAAAAATGCCTACATCGGTATGAAACGCTGTCTTTTCTTCGTCTTCCTTGGACATTTTGATTTGGTGGTACCCCTTATAGGCGTCCAGAAAGCATTTGTACCTGTAGGGGACCAGAGAATCAACCTTGAAGTCCATCTCAGATAATGGGTACGCATCCTTTGGACATGCTTTATTCAGGTCTTTGAAATCAATGCACATTCGCCATGTGCCGTCTGGCCTTTTTACCATCACCGGGTTTGATACCCATGTGTGGTACTGTGTTTCTCTGAGGATTCCAGCTTCCACTAACTTTCGTACCTCTTTGACGACTGCTGCTTTTCAATCCGGGGCCATACTGCGTTTACCTTGCGCGACCGGCTTAATGCCTGGGAGTGTTGCTAACTTGTGTTCCGCCTTATCGCGGGGAATTCCTGACATGTCGGAATGTTCGAAGGCTAAAACATCGACATTCCTTTTCAATAGTGCCTTCAAATCGTTTTTAACCTCTGGGGAGAGGCTGTCTCCGATAGTAACCGTCTGATCTGGATAACGTGTGCTCAATACCCACCTTTCTGGACCAATAGCTCCGGTGGGGCCTTGGCGACATTTCTTGGTGTTTAATACCTCCCCTATTTTATCACGGTACACTGTTGCAATACCCCGCGGGGTAGGGAACTTCATGAAACCTCGCGCCGTTGAGACTATAGCGTCTAATTTACCCAGAGTGAACCTGCCAATAATCACATTGTGGTATGACTCAGCGCGTACCACAAGGAATGTCAGGAGTATGGTTCTTTCCCGAGGCTCTTGTCCGAATGTAACCGGAAAAGTAATTTGACCAATAGGGTCAACTTTTTCCCCTGTGAAACCTTTAATGGGGGCGTGTACCGATTCAAGCAACCTTTTGTCTTCCGGTTGCATTCTGTTAAAACAGTGTTCATAGATGATGTCTTCTGAACTCCCGGTATCGACCAGGATTCGCCTCATGCGGTAATCTCCTACAGCAGCGGATATGATTAGGGCGTCTGTAGTGAGGTGCAAATCTTCTATGCGAGGTTCGATGGTCATGGTTGCTAGCATCCAGGGTTCTAGCGTGGAGAAACTCCGCTTTGCCCCTTTTCCCTTGTCAGCGTGCACCATATTCAATTCTCGCGGTCTTTTATCCGCCGCTTTATCGTTTTCTTCCTTGACGACGGGTGGACCTTGCTTGATATCCCTTACTAAGTGTGCCAACTTACCCGCTTTCACAAAATATTTGATCTGCTTTTTCAGCTGAAAACAGTCGTTTGTGTCATAACCGCTCCCTTTGTGGTACTCACAGTATTTACTTGTGTCTTTGTTTGGGTTATCTTTTAGCGGCTTTGGAGGATTAAACTTGAGGTTCTCTGAGGCTAGGATCTCCGCCAGTGTCTTGCTTAGGTTAGGGTAGTCAGATCGAGGTTTCGAGGACTCGTTCCTTGAGTAGGCGTTTCTTGGTCGGTCACACCGCGAGTCCGTCTTGTCGTTCCTCTGGTATCGGTCTCCTCTACCCCTACCTTTAGAACTCCGCTGTTCTCTATCTTCTTGATTTTTAAGAGCCTCTTTCTTCCTATTGGTCGCGTGACTGGCGGCCACTGCCTTTTCTTGTATGACATAAACTTTAGCTATCCGTAGTATTTCATCAATAGTAGGTGGCACGCCATCTCTCCCATGGAGGGTCCTTAGCAACTCGTCATCGTTTACTCCTTGTAGGAAAGCTCCACAGGCTAGATCGTTTGTCACGCCCGGGATTGCCAAACTTTCCTTGTTGAATCTAACGATAAAATTTTCCACCGTTTCATTGTCTCGCCGGCGGATGTGGAGAAGTTCGTTTCTATCCTTAGTGTGCCTGCGCTGCTGGCTAAACTGTAAGATAAATTTAGATTCCAGGTCTTCAAAACTGTCGATTTCCCCTGTGGTAGACTATCCCACCAGACCCTAGCTGCACCCATCAGTGTCTGCACAAATATCTTGCACCATAGGGGCATAGGCCAACAAGCTACCTCCCCTGCACTTTTGAATAGGTTAAGATGGTTATCGGGGTCCCCTAGACCATCATATTTGCCTACTGTTTGAGGCATCTTGGGTTTTCCTTGATAGGAGCTTCCGTTATTCTTCTGGTGAACTTGGATTTGAAAGTTAAATCTACTGGCTTATAAGGTATAGTGAGTTCATCTTCTTCTACATTGATAGGTTGTACTGAAGGGATGACCCCGCCCTGGCCTATACCCTGGGTAGAGGTGGGTAGCGCCGGAGTGCTGTTTAACATAGAGATGGGGCCTCTGCCCGGGGAAAATCTAGGTCTGGATGTGTTCCCTCTGTCATAGACGGGTTCCGCTGTTGGCAGAGTTTGATTTCCCGGCGTGACCGGGGCGTTCATGATTCCTGCCGGCATGACCACTGGCTGGTGAGGCGGCGTAGACAGTGCAGCTGTAAGCGCTGCTGTGTACAAAGGTGGCATGGTGTAAGTAACTGATGGTTGATAATACTGAGGCATGCTTGCCTGTGGCATGATAGTGCTCGGGCTTGCCGATGTAATAACTGGCATAGAGTTAAGACGCGACGTCTGTGCACCAGTGGTTGCCACTGGGGTGAACATGTTGGTACCAGTTACTCTTGGTTCCACGGACTGTAACCGCAAGGAAGTGTATGGGAATAAATCCGCTTCAGTTGTTCCAGAAGAGGTGGCTATATTGCCCGCAAAACCTGGTGGTGGTCCTTCCGCCTCGAATTCCAAATCAAACGACCTGGTGACGGCCGGTGAAACCGGTGCAGTGGTGATAGGGCCTGTTCCTACCACCAGATTATTATTTGTCACTGCTTGGCTTGGGGTAACTGCTGCGTTCTGATCATTGGCCATGGGGTTCAAACTAATTGTTACCGAAAAGGTCCTACGGATGGCGCCAATGAAGAAACACTGACCTTGACGGTAGTATCCGATGAGGACTTCAACTATCAATGATCCGAACGACTAACTGCAAAACAGAAACACCGTTAGGACTCGTTACAGGAATGGGGTTATTCCTGTAACCACCCTCCGGCGTGAGAATAAGTCTCGGTGTGGGAGTATAAAAGTATAAAGAGATGAGAAAGTTGTATGAGAATAAGATAATCTGTACCTTATACGCTTACCCCTATTTATAGTTTATGATTAGGGTTTCCCTTAACTTAGGATGGGCTCCTATAAGTTAGGGATTTGCATGATCTTCCCGAAAAGTTGGAGATTTGGTTGTGTGGCCTATCCATGCAGGATAGAATATTCTAGAACAAATATTTATAATTGTTTATTTATAATAAAATAATAGGTAATGACCGGGTTGGATTATCCGATTGGGGTCATACCTCGTCATGCCGCGAGTTGATTGGTGGTTTCTTGTAGGAGGTTTGTGATTCATGAGTTTTTTTTAACAAAAGGCGGGGCTCTTTCCACGCCCAACAACACCTCATGTTTTTTTTACCACGCCCTCTTGCCCATTTTCATGCCCATTTTCATCCCTCCCACATCGTATAGTCTAATCTTGGATCTTTTTACACTTGATGTTAAATTTATAAGGAAGAATGAAAGAAAAAAACGTGGGCTGACGCATGACGGTCAATTCACGATCTAGCTCTAGCTCTCCATTTTTCGTCTTTTCAAAATGTTCGTTGGTCTTTATAGAAAGTTTGCATCAGAGCCTGGGCTGGACCTATCTTGACCGGTGGGTGGGTTGGCTCACCCCTTGAAAAAGAAGTTTAATACCTGATTACTCCTCTTAAAAATATGGTTGAACCCTTCATTGCACCCTAAAAAAAAATCCTAGGTCCGACGACTAGTTTTTAAGTATTTTCTAGGGTGTCTTCTGACTTTACCAACTATGTAGAAAATTGAGATATACAAAATTAGTTTATGTTCATCAAGACCGAAAGCAACAAAGGTGCTTATATTAATTTAACAAAGTTAGTAAAGCATATTGGTTATACTTTCAATAGGAAATCATGCATGTTGTATATCTTCTTTCTATAAAAGTTGTACCAAAGACTTTCTTGTTTGACCGAGTTTTTTTTAAACTAAAGCATCTTTATAAAAATGTCAGTCGTTGCATTCATATTGAAATCCAATTATTTGAAAATATGATTTATGTTATTAAGTGATCTTTACTTGATTTTTTAACCAGTTCCAAGTTTCTTGATTATTTATTAATCTTGTAAATCTGATAATGATATTTAGACTTGTGATTGATCTTGTATTCAGTGACGAAGCTTGACGTTTTCGACCCCGGGGGGGGGGGGGGGGGGGGGGGGGGCGTCGAAAACGTATATACTAAAAAATTTCTATAGAACCGGGGGTCGAAAAAGTATATACCCAAAAATTTCTATACGAAAACTACATATATAACACTATCGAGCGAAAAGTTCGGGGGGTCGGGCGCCCCTCCCGGCCCCTTCAAAGTTGTGCCTCTGCTTGTATTTATTGTTCTGTTGTGGCCTAGTGGTAGGAGGTTTGGGTTTACCAATGTAGACTCAAGTTCAATTCCCACTTGAGTCATATTGAGGTGCATATATGCAATGAAGGATTTGTACTAGGCCTTGTATGAGGTTGTCAGTTTGATTCCCAAGCCCAACCGGGTTTTCGTCCAACCGTGTGTTACGGCAGAGAGTTGCTCTTGTGGTGGCACAACGACTGTCAAGTGGCAGCCAACGGTATGATTTCTCAGGGGGAATACCCAAAAAAGCCAAATTTAGTCCGGGCAGAGTGGAGAATACGAGACTCTCTCATTTGAAGAGTATGGCAACCTTATATATGAAATTCACCATTCAAAAAGACAATTGTTCCGGGATTATTAATGAATACATAACCACATGCAAAGTGTATGATTTTATATCGTATAAATATTTGTTTTCTTAACATCGTTTTTTACACCTAATCTTTCACTTTCAATGATTTAAACCTACACCATTTTTTTAAAAGGAAAACACCAATATACCATATATAGCAATGGATCATGAGTTATACTATATGTTAACAAAAAGGTATAACGCTCGAAGACACGGTATGACCACCCAAATAGATCAATCAGAACAAACTACACTACGAAAAAAAATTGTTTACTTCCCGGCCATGGAGAGAGACAGAGAGATTTGTAGAGAGAGAAAAAGAGGCGGTGATATGGAGATCTAAAACCCCAACTAAACAGAAACACCACTCGATGGTGGTGTCACGATGGTGACCCTTCGGCTGCACCCTCCTCTCTCTCTCTCCCTTTTCCCTCTCACTTTTTTCTAGTTCTCCCTACTTGATGTGTGAAAAGGTACACACATCTAAAGGGTTCCCTCTTACTCTCTTCTAGTTCTCCCTACTTGATGCGTGAAAATGTACACGCGTCTAAAGGGTGGGATGACCGCCCAAACAGGGCAATCAGAAGAAACCACCAAGGTAAATCACTATTCATACCCCTTTGTCTATTAACAGATATTAATAATAAGAGAAGTGTTCATTTTTAAATTAACTATACTTACGCAATTGAATATAAAATACTATATATTTCCTCGATGCTATTAAACACAAATAATGCATGTTTAATGAAAAAAAACAAACCATCTCTTGATCTAGATTTTCTAACATATTTAGGAGTCGAGCCACTCGTGACATATTCGAAAACAATTTGTTAAAAGCTTAAAATAAGGCAAGCTTTGTTAGATTTATAATACTATACGAGCTTATTATTTATATAAATTTAATAAATTATGTTTTGTATAATAAATAAATACATAAACTGTCTATTGTCTAAAACGAGTCAACAACACAATACAAGGTTATCTTCTTTCAAATCAATGGCCTAATTTTCTCTTTAAATCGTTGTTACTTCTCAGGACCATCATCAACTATGAAACACGTATATCCTTCTTGAGAACCTCCCTCTTATGCTTTACAAAACTGAAAAACCGAAATTTACAATAAAGTTTCTTTACTTTTATAAGACCAACAAAGCTCATAATAATCTTTCTAATTGACATGATCACACCACTAATTATAACACCCACATTTTTGGAAATCCATCCTAGGTATGTGTATGGTTTGATGACTGTCTCTATCAATGCTAAGTTATCACATGATTCACATATTTAGCGACACCTAAATTTATAGTATTTTTAGGTTTCTTGACAATTTTCAAACCTAAAAAACTAAGCATTGATGATGGAGACATTCATCAAACCCTACACACCTTAGATGGCTCTCGACCATTAATTTAATGCTTACACACACCTAGGAAGGATTCCGAAATGGGCGGACCTATGGTGGGCTCAAGGGGGGCGAGCGCTCCCCTTAAAAAAACGACAATAGTGTTATATATTGATTTAAATCTGGATCGCACCCCATAAAATTTTGTGATCGCACCTTTCCGGCCAACAGCTGTTGCTGGAGTTAATCTCTGTTCTCGTTGGAAGAGAAGGGTGCATTTTTTTTCTTGAGTTAATTGCCAAAATTGTCCCTGAGGTTTGGGTAGGTTTGCCATTTTCGTCCAAAATGAAACTTTTGTACCAAATTGTCCCAAATGTTTGTAACTTTTTGCCATTTTCATCCAAACCACTAACTTAGTTTAGTTTTTCTGTTAAGTTGAGGATATTTGGATGAAACTGGCAAATATAAAACCACAGGGACGATTTTGGCAATTTACTCAAACTCTTTTAAATTTCTTTTATTTAATTAATTTTGTTACATATATAATAAAAAAGAATATACATGCAATTTTTATATGAAAAGAATAATAGCTTCGTCACATAATTTTTAAAAAATTTCATCCAACCACTAACTAAATTAATTTTTCTATTAAGGCGAAAGATGTTTATAAACTAAGACAGAAATTAATTTCTAACTTTTTATATAGATCAATTTTTATAAAAATAAAATCTATTTAAACCTCCAAATTTTATAAAACTAAAATGTTGGTGACCTTATTGAAAAATGTCAAATAAAAAAAATCTTATCATATGTACCAAGTTTGTAATTCATCTTCTACTCTTTTAAGTTCGCTCCTAAGGAAAACAGAAGCCAGTGCCCCCCCCCCCCCCCCATCAAACAACGTATCATTACCAAATCTTAAAATTACCCACCAAATTGTAATTATAATGCTATGAACCAAAAGCTTCTTTACTCAAGCCACTCAGAATAAGTATTAGTTAGTTACCCTCACAATCTTAATTAAATAAATATTTTATTTCTACCAACATATTTCCTAGGTGCTCAACACATTTAAAAAATATGTAACATTTTACAATTTTTTCTATCTCTACAACTGATAAATACTAAAAGTTGTAATCGATTGTTATGTGTTGCACAACAATGACGTTTTTTCTTTATTTTATTTTTTTTGGAAATAGAATTTCAATAGCACGGCTCGAAAGGCCTCAAAGCAAGGACCTACGAGCAAACAAACGAAACAACATCAACCCAACGGGAAAAAACACCAAGTTTTCCAATCAACATTTTTCCATCTAGACCTATTGCGTAACCAAAAATAAGACGTCGACTTGATGCTCTCCACCACCTCTATTGGTCTCCGCCTCTTGTTAGAAAAAATCCGGTCATTGCGTTCATTCCATATCACCCACAACGTAGTATAGACAATACCCTGAGAATGTACCTCTTATCCTTAGATAGTGACTGAGTCTCCAGCATCCGAATGAGATCCAACACCTCGAAGGCAAAACTGTGACTAAGGCGGCACCAAGTCTCAATTCTAAACCAAACTTCCTGTGAAAAAACACATCCAGTGAAGAGGTGAAGGGCTGTCTCCGAGACGTTTTTTCTTTATAAAACTGATTTATATAAAGAAGTTGTAAATTAATTTATGTCTTAATTTATAAAATTTAAAACAACTTTCACCTTGTAGAAAAAATAAACTGAGTTAATGATTTGGATGAAAATTTATAAAAATTATGTGACAAAACTATTAATTTTTTTTTTCTAAAAACTCCATGTATATTCTTTTTATTATATATGTAACAAAAATAATTAAATAAAAGAAATTAAAAAGGGTTTGAGTAAATTGCTAAAATCGTCCCTGTGGTTTTATATTTGCCAGTTTCATCCAAATATCTTTAACTTAACAGAAAAAATAAACTAAGTTAGTGGTTTGGATGAAAATGGCAAAAAGTTACAAACGTTGGGGATAATTTGGTACAAAAGTGTCATTTTAGACGAAAATGTCAAATGTGCCCAAACCTCAGGGTCGATTTTGGCAATTAACTCTTTTTTCTTTAATAAAAATTAATGATAAATGACGGTAAATTAGTGATAAATGACATACCACTTAAATTAATTATATTATTTAATATTTATCATATCTTCTCTTTTGGTAATGATTTAATATTGTTAATTCTATTTTGAACTTTCCAGTTTCTTTAGTTTATTGAAATCAAATATGATATCAAAAATTACATATTATATATCAACTATGAAATATATAATACATATATTTCTATTTAGATATTGTCTTTGACGTCATGCGATTCAATCGATCCTACCAGTGTATAACAACCGATTCAATCCGACCCGAATATTTTAAATATTATTACACATATAATTGATATATAACCCGACCAGAATCAGATCAGATCGGGTCAAAAAAATTATTATATATCGACAGATAAACAATTCCTAAAAGTTTTTGCACCCCCGGAAAAAAAATTCTGGGTCCGTCACTGGATTGCGACTAGGGTTGTAAACGAACCAAACGTTCGACGAACAGTTCGTGAATCGTTCGGCGGGAAGTTCGTTTGTGTTCGTTCGTTTATTAAACAAACGAACACAAACAAGAAATTTCGTTCGTTTAGTTAAATGA
The DNA here is from genome assembly GCA_030545235.1 of Helianthus tuberosus. Taxonomy (NCBI): domain Eukaryota; kingdom Viridiplantae; phylum Streptophyta; class Magnoliopsida; order Asterales; family Asteraceae; genus Helianthus; species Helianthus tuberosus. Next base: position 25,518,799 of record CM060396.1, on the reverse strand, counting down.
ACAAACATGAATAGATGTCTGATGGGTTGGTAAAATTCCATAGCTTAATGGTTTTAATTTCGGTTAATTACACGAAGTTACTTTCTAGAATACACTACTTTGATGTGGTTTGTGTTTTGCAGGCATTGATGGGTTTAAGGTGCATTTTAGAGATTTACTGAAGCTTTGGGCGGATGCTAGAGAGAACATAATTGAAGAAAATGCAAAAAGAGGCAAAACGGAGCTGAACTTTGCGTCAGAAACAGTCCAAACTTCATTTTGGCTTTTCCTGAGCTAGAAAATGAGTTTCGGGGTTTATAATATATACATTTGGGGTAGCTCGACGAGACGAATCAAAATATAAGGTTTTGAAAGCCCAGAAATTGACGCATTATCTGCTGCACAGTGGCTGATTGGTAAAAACGGGATTTTTTAGAGAAAAAGTGAATTTTGGAAAAAGGGGGGTTACACTTCCCTTGAGTTTGAATAATCATCTTGGAGCCAATACACACCATCTCTTCCACTCCCAATCCATCCATCATCAAGAACAACATCCGAATCAAGATCATCACCATCAACCATCCTTTATCACAAATTCCACCATCCAAACCCTAATTCTCCATCCTTCATTCACACTCACCATCACCATCATCATCCACAAACCCTAATCATCCATCATTCCTTCATCCATCAAGCTTCAAGATGACTTCATTCGTGTTCCAATCATCCGGTGATCAAGCTTCTTCAACCATGAGCGGCTAATCATCTCGGTTTCACCCCGGTGTAGGTAGTTGTTAATTCTAGGGTTTCGATTTGTTCTTGTTTCAACTTAGTGACAATTTGTGTTTGATTTTTGAAACTTTTGACAATAGTGTTACATTTGTTGCAAATTCGTAAATTGTCGAACGATGTTAAAAGTTATGACTTTGCGAAATGGTGATATGTAATTGTGCATTGTCGTGGTTAGGATTTACTTGTGTTGATTAGAAAGTGTATTCTTGTCCGTTCTTCGGGACGTTGATAGTTATGAGCACCTAAGTCACGGTACACTAAATCCGTTAATTGAATGCATTTGAGTTAAATCTAAAACTTGTAGAAATCCTAAGTTAGCAATTACCGAAACCGGGTGTGATTCCTTTTTATTATTATTGTTCTAGTATCCAAATTTCTTGCAATCGTTAATTAGTAGTTGTTAATTAATTAATCCAATTCCAGTAGTTCAAATTCACATCTTTCTACTAAACAAAAATACAAAAATATCTGGCAAGCTTCATAATTGTGACAATTCTTTATAATTCAGTCAAATCCATACACAAACCACATACTCTTCGTGGTTCGACCCCTTGCTACCACTAGCTATTTGTTAAGGGTAATTAGGGCTTATAAATATTATCTTTAACCGGAGCGCGACACTCCGATCAAATTTTGGCGCCGTTGCCGGGGAGTGCGTGCGCTTTGTGTTTGGATATTGTTTGAATTTGTGTGATTATCTGTTTAAATTGCATAATTTCTTTTCTTGTACTTTGTCTTTTTCCTTGTTACGCGGGGTGTGTTACTTGTGCAGGTTACAGGTAGTGCATGCATACGCGGAACTCCGGGAGGACTTCACCTTTAGTCTACGAACCGGAAATCGAAAGAGTAGCAAGAAGAAACTTAGAAAGCCGGTTAGAGGCAACACTTGCTTCTAATCAAACCGACCAAACACCACAACTCACACCGACCGTTGAAACCGATTCAATGGCGAACCAAAATTCCAACCAAAACTTCAACCAAAACTCCAATCACCCAAACCTCAACCAAAATCAATTCAAATCCCGAGGAACCTTTTACCCAGCTCAAAATGTTCAACCTATGCCTCAAGAGCGACCGGGTGGTAATAACAACAATACCGGACCACCCACACCACCTTTCCAAAACCAAAATCCCAACAACAACCAAAGAACACCCCAACAACAAAACCTTCATCGACACAATTCATTACCCCTCAACCTTGATGACCGGAATGTTAATTCTGACCGTCGAGGTAATCGAGATCGTGGCAATCCCGCGAACGATGACCCATTCTTCAACATAGACGATTTGAGGAACGCCATCCCCGATGACGAACCATATAGTGTTCCCGGTTATCAATCGCCGGAACATGTGAGTGTTCATACGGAAAATTCGGATGACGGGGGCTATTATGATGATCGGGTTAATGATGACGAAGATTGGGGGTATGTGAATCAAGGCAATATCTACAATGCAAGAGGGTTTGAAGATGAGGAGTTTGGCTATCAAAACGCCAACTTTGTGGGGAACGATGATTATGGGTATGGGGATAGGAGGAATGATGGTTACGGAAATAACCGCCAACCACGAAACAACAACCAAAGAAACTGAGATGATGGGTTTTACAACAACAACAACAATGTTAACCCTAATCGGATTACTCGTTTCGTGGGAGGAGGAAATCAAAGAGGTAATCAAGGTAGAAATCAAGGTGGGGATAGAAGGGGTGATCGAAGGGACAACCGAAGGCCGGTCGATCAAGAGGTTAACGGTCCACAACGTCGTCAACAACCTCCACGGGGAGTGAATTACCGTTTTCGACCGGTAGTTACCGATAATGACTCTCCAATAGTGTGCGAAAGGAGAATGTTTGATTGTAAACCTCATTACATCAATATACTTCCCCACTTCAATGGGAGGTCTAATGATGAGGCGTACACGCACTTAGCGGAGTTTTCGTCCATTTGTAACACTATCGGGGGGCACAACTTCGCATTAGAGGAGGTCAAACTTCGCTTGTTACAATTTTCGTTGAAAGACAAGGCAAAGCAATGGTTTCTCACACTTCCGGCGAATAGCATCCGGACATGGGGTGAGATGCAACAAGTCTTTTTAGACGAATACTACTCAATGGCGAAGACCGACGATGCTAGAGATGAAATTCGGTCTTTTCGCCAACTTTCGAGTGAACTGCTACATGAAGCCATCACCCGATACAAGGAATTGATTCGGAAATGCCCTCATCATCAAATTGAAAAATGGGAGTTGGTCAAATGCTTCGTAAGGGGTTTAGATGATGAGACATGGAACCACCTTGAGTCGACTAGTAATGGAACCTTATTAAGCAATCATGAGGACGACGATTGGGAGTTCCTTGAAAGGATGAGTAAAAGGTCAAAAGCGAAAGAGTCGGCTGATCGGGCCAAAAAGCACCCCACCTCAAGGTCTTGGCCCGACTGTGATGCGAGTTCTAAGGATCGAATTGAAACATTAGAGTGGGAGTTGGCTCGCATGAAGAAAAGGGAAGTGAATGCGATGCAATACGCCGTATGTGAAGAATGCGGAGACATCCGTCACCGGACCGAGAATTGTCAAGCCACCGTGGAGGTGAATCAAGTGTATGGGGACCGAAGGCAATATGATATGAACTCCAACACTTACCACCCCGGGTTGAGGAACCATCCTAACTTTAGGTATGGTAATGCCTCCAACCAAATGAACCCGAATTTCCAATCAGGAAATCAAAGTGGGTATTCGCACCAAACTTGCCAAAGAGGTTACAATCAAGATGGTCACGGGTCGACGAATAATCAAGGAGGTGGTGGTGATTTGAGTGCCAAAATGGATGCAATGCTTTCAATGATGCAAGAGTCCAAGAAAGAGAATGAGATTCGGGACAAATCACATGAAGCATTGGCAAAGCAAGTGGGCCAACTCGCGGAGGAAGTGGCTCAAATGAGAGGAAACATTGGAAAGCTTCCAAGTGATACTACGATGAACCCAAAGCATCAAAGTTCAAGTACAGGCAATGTGAGGAATGTGCACATCAGCGCGGTAAGTCTTCTTTCAAATGATGAGGTTTGTAGTAGTGTTGAAAACATTCCACCACCACAATGCGTTGATGGTATAGTGGAAAATACAAGTGATGAGTCGGAAAGTAAAAATGAACAAGAAACGATTTCACAAATTAAAATTGAAAACATGAATAAAAATTCTTTTTGTGAAAATTGTTTAAATCAAATTAACCCGATTAATGCATCAAAGCTTAAAGAACGGTGCCCACCAAAGGATGAGAGGTGGGAAATCTTTAAACAAGCAAAAATTAATTTGCCGTTGCTTGATGACATTAAAAAAGTTCCGGCTCATGTGGAATGTTTGAAAGAGTTGAGCATTGAAAAACGACACAACAAATTACCCGAATCGGTTGATTTGATTTCTCATGTTAGTGCCGTTTTATCAAGTGCGCTCCCCTAAAAAGCTCAAGATCCGGGAGATCCTCTTATTCCAATTCAAATTGGAACATTTAAAATTGAGAGGGCGCTCCTAGATATTGGAGCTTGTGTGAGCATCTTGCCCGGGAGTTTGTATGACCAATATGATTTTGGTCCATTAAAAAAATTTGATACTCCCGTGGTATTGGCCGATCAGACTCCCACGCATCCAAGGGGGATGGTTGAGGATGTGATTGTTAAGGTAGATGATTGCTACTACCCAGTTGACTTTTTGGTAGTAGACTATGTTGGGTGTGTTGAGGATACCCAACCGATAGTTATACTGGGTAGACCGTTCCTGGCAACTGCTAACGCCATAATAAATTGTGCAACGGGAACGGTAAGCATGAAGTTTGGAGACCGGAAATTAAATTTAAATGTTTTTCCAAATTTTACTAACCCACTCGGTGAGTATAAATGTCCTAAAAAGGACATGAATCCAAACAAAAAGATATGTGTTATGGTTGGTAGGTTTGGAGAAACAAAGAAGAAGACGGTCAAGAAGAAGAAGGCAAAGAAGTTACCTCAAGAAAAGAAGAAGGAAGAGGAAGTGAGGAAGTTTGGACCGTTTGGCAACAAATGGTATGAATCACCGGTGGGTGATTTTGAGGAGTTCGTGGGCGGCAAGCACGCCATTCGACCACCATGAGGTGGTAAGTTAATTGTTGTTGTATATTTCCTTTCACAATTCGTTTTAGTTTATCTATTTAGTTTAGTTTAGTGTTAGTTCAGTATTAATTTAAATAAAAAAAAATGTTTTCGATAATTTAGTAAAAAAATAATAATAAGAATAATAATAAAATTAATAACATAAAATAACTAAAAATAAAGTCAAAAATGATGCCAGCATGATGTCAGCATGACATCACCCGTCTTCTTCTTCAAACTTAATATGCAGACATCTACGTAACTGTTTATTTGACCGGAATAAGCGTAGACGATGCCGGAATTGCCGTCAAGCATCAAATTGACGTCGAGAAAAAGTACCGTAGGCAGGGGTGGATGGCGTCAAAAGGATTTTTGTGTGTGAGACGGCGTCGACGACTGTAACACCCCAAAAATGGGTTTGGTAATTTAAACCCAGTTAATATAGAGGAACGGGTAAAAATACCGTTAGGGGTAAAAGTGAACCCGTAAATAATTATTAACTAGGAATAATTAACCTAGTTGAATATTAGTATCGTTGGTATTAAACGAAGGGTTGTAGCCTTATTTAATTAAAACGAAACATGAGGGACCAAAGTGAACAACTTGAAAGTTGTTTTATTAAAAAGAAAACAACACACACCTACACACACATCGTGTGTGTGTTCATCAACGAGCAGGGAAGGCTCCCATGGAGCCAAAACCCTAAACTTCACAAATTCTCCAAATTGAAAGGCTAAACGAAGCCCAAATTCACAACCGAACATGAATTAACGATCACCTTCACAAGTGGATCGTAAGGTATGTCTTAAAACTTAGATTTGATGATCTTGTTTGAAGTGGGTTATGATCAATACATGAATTTGTATGCAATTAAGCTTGTAGAGGTGTTAGAAACACCAAATAGAACTTGTGTTATGAATAATTTCAAGTAATTGGGTGATTTAGAATGAAAACCCATTGCATGAGTGTGAAGATGATGATCATGATAAACTTGTAGATGTTATAGTGTGATCTTGTGATGTATAAGGTGTTATATGATAGACTTAGATAGATAAACTTGATGTGGAATTTATGATTATGAGATTTTGCTTGAATGTGATGGTTCATAAGATGAAATAGGGAAGAACATGCTTAAAGCACTTGTACATTATGCTTAGAAAGTAATATGCGCACCAAGTGTTTGATGAAATGCTTAGGAGAAAAATGATAAGTGAGATTGTATGCTAATAATGAATAAATATATGTAGAATGTGATGATGATGAATTAAATAATAGATTTGTATAAGGAATGTGTTTTGAATGGATTACAAGTGAGAAATTAGTTGATAAGATGATATGGCAAGAAACCTTCATTAAAAGGTATGTATGCTCATGTATGCTAATCATGTTATGATGAATGTGATGACATGTACGGATAGGAGTCATGTCAACATGGACACAAGCATGGAAGGGCAACGGGCCAAGGATAAACACGGAAGCTATGCTCGAACTCGGACGCACGAAGTAAGTGAACTCCGAACTTACCCTTTTGTTTGGTAATGTATTTATGATATATGGTAATTATTGAATGTAAGGTAAGAAGATATGGATCAATGTGATTACTAAGTTAAGTTTTAGTGGAAATGGGTCGGAGGTGGTTAAGAAAGAGATTCGATTAAGTTTGGGTAAGAAAAGGGAACTTACATAACGAACTATGCATAAAGATGAATTAAGGAGTTATACATGTAGGATGTAAATTGTAAGTACGTGTATGAATAGAAAGTGAATACATGCTTGAGTGAGTATTTAATTATATGCGAAAGTGAATAAGATGAGTTATGTGTATTCGAGGATATGTTCATATAAAGAAAAGCTAATGATACTAACCATTTTTCGATTGAGAATTAATGTGAAATATAGGCATGTTAACAATGGAAGTGAAGGTTGGCTCCGCAATCTGATGCGAGTGATCGAATGGATGGATGAAGGGGCTAGTATAAGAGAAAGCATGATATGTTAACGCCTTATTATGCATGTGATAAGATTTTGTATTATGTCACCGGTTACTAATGATGTGATTGAATGTGGTGACTGCAGGCTGTACAGGTTTATGGATGTTTCATCAAGAAGTGTACGCGGTTGAAGATTGAGTCAAGACATGGATTGTACGTGGGTGTGTATGTGGTCACGTAATTTAATATAAGTAGGCCAGATTTTATAACTTTATAGAAAGCATTAATGTATTTAATGTAAAAGAGTGATTTAATGTATTTCTAAGTATGTTAGAATGAATACAATGAAAGAAAATTTTTAAGTTCGTATTTCCGCTGCGATTTTTGGTTAAAACGTGTTAGGGCGTTACAACGACGCACATACCAGCGTCGCCGACGACCAGTTTAAAGATGGCGTCGAGTAGGTTTTGCCGTAGACAGCAACATAAGGCGTCGACAGTTTTTGTTGGTTCCGGTTGGCGTCACCGACGTCGGAGTGTCCGTCGCCGACACGGCTGAGGTCAAGAAAGATGCTGATTATTTTGTTGTTTATGCGTTTTGTCAAACCCAAGTCACCCAAAACCCTATTTAAATCTGAATTTAAGCCCATGACCCGAATTTCTTTGTTTTGTCAGATCCAATCCAAGTCACCTGTTTCTTTTAAAAACCCCAATCCAAATGCCTTTTGTTACATATTTAACCCTAAGTAGCAGCACATGTGTTTGGTTAAGGTATTTTAAAAAGGTTTTAGAAAAAAAAAAAAAAACCCTTACATAATACATACACTTACATCACGTGATGTATTGGGGGAATAAAAGGGTTTTAAAAAACCAAAAAGGGGGCGGCCCATGTGACTAAGGAGGCGACAATACAATTTTGAGACATTAATAATCACATCTCTTTTCGTTCTGTCGGATCCAAATCACCTCAAATCCCGTACAACCCGAACCCATCAGTCGACCCGAATGAACGATACCAGCGGTGATGGTGAGGTATGTGTTTTGTTGTTGTTGTATATTTATTCTTATTAGTTAGCTTTTGTGTCTTTGGTTTCTTTTTTTAGTTAAATGAACTTTGTGGGTGTGTTCCCTATATAACCCTCACGAGACCTACTCGTCCTCCCGAGCTATCGGGAGGTTTAAAAGGGCTTGTTGCATACGCTAAATGCAACCGTGATTCCTACGAAAATGAGTTAGGCTTGTTGTTGTTGTAAATTAATTTTTCACATAAATCAAGGTAAATTAACTTATGACTTGGTAATATTTTCATAAAAGTGGTAGAACTAGGTAACTAACAAGTTTTAATGGTTGTGAGAATCATGCTTCTACACAAGGGTTGAGATTTGTAGGTACATTATGTTCGTGAGACGACCGCTTTGTTGAAAAGATGAAGAGCACACGAGGCACTAGCGAGAAAACCAGGTGCATACGTTTCTTTTTATCTTTGATTTTTTTTAGTTAGCAAATAAGTGGAATGTAATTTGTATTTTATTTTTGGGGTGAAATTTTGGGGAAGTTAGCCGTGTCACATCCCTTGTGCGTTTTAAAAACTCTAGTTCTTACGCATTGAGGACAATGTTTACCTCAAGTGTGAGGATGGGGGAGTAAAAATTTTTCGATTTTTGACCCGTTCATTTAAACACTACACATAGAGGACAATGTTTACCTCAAGTGTGGGGATGGGGGGAAAAGTTTCAAAAAATTTTCAAAAATGTCTTTGTTTGAAGCGATCTAAAAGGCACAAGTAACTAAGTTAACGAGGGATGACACAACCCATTTGGTATTTTGTCATGGTCAAGTTCAAGTTAATAGCATGACGGGTATTTAGCGGGTGGTTATTTGGGAGTAATTCGTCTAAGAAACTTGCAATTCATGTATATCATATTCCATACCCTTATACGTGAGATTTTGAGCCACTGGTATACATTATATATACACATATTTCTTTGTTTGAGTGAGCCATTAGTCATGTATTGTAGAACTTGCATCTTTTGATACGTTTGAGACCATAGACCGAATACAAGCACAAGAATGATTAAGGCATTAGGTAAACCTTTTCCTTTTACACCATTTATATATCCTTACCCAAAAATTTATCCCTTAGTAGCCAACTTTGAGCCTAAACCTTTCGTTTGACGACCCATTTAGCCCATAACCATAAGCCTTTTCTTTTTAAACCCGTGTGATGAAGATTCGATTATAGGAGTTAAGTTTGTATAGTTGTGATTTATTCATATATATAAAAAAAGCAAAAATTCAGAAAATGTTAAGAAAAAAAAAAAGAGATAGCGTTGAGAAAAAAAAAACACAAAAAAATGTGTTAGTAGTTGTTGGAATAAAAGGCAAAAGTTGTTGCCTTATAGTTGATGTGTGTATTGAGTTTTGTTTAGTTTAGTGGTTTGTAATAAAAAAAAATCGAATTTTCATCACCTTAGCCACTTAAAATATCCTACTTCCTACCCTTAACCTAGCCCCGTTACAACCCTTACAAAGACCTTTTGACTTGTGCTTAGTATTTGTGTTCGGTGGTGGAGAATGATTGAGTTGCAAGCCTATGCGGGTACGTGTTCTAATCGGTGTTGAGTGATTACTTTAAAAAGTGCTAATACATCATTAAAATTAGCCAACTTGCAAACCGAGTGGAGTGAACATTGTGAGGGATATGTATGAATTGTGAGTTTTAAGAGCGGGTTAATCTTGGATACCCACTTTTACATGATTAATCATTTATTGCTAAATATGTCGAAAATTGTAAAAAAAGTTTGAACTGAGCATGACATTAGACCTTAACCTTTGTCTCGGGAATGGGGAGTGTGTTTCTCGTGCGACCCACGTGAAAGTGAAAAACAGATTTGCTTGAGGGCAAGCAAAAGACAAGTGTGGGGATGTGATGGGTTGGTAAAATTCCATAGCTTAATGGTTTTAATTTCGGTTAATTACACGAAGTTACTTTCTAGAATACACTACTTTGATGTGGTTTGTGTTTTGCAGGCATTGATGGGTTTAAGGTGCATTTTAGAGATTTACTGAAGCTTTGGGCGGATGCTAGAGAGAACATAATTGAAGAAAATGCAAAAAGAGGCAAAACGGAGCTGAACTTTGCGTCAGAAACAGTCCAAACTTCATTTTGGCTTTTCCTGAGCTAGAAAATGAGTTTCGGGGTTTATAATATATGCATTTGGGGTAGCTCGACGAGACGAATCAAAATATAAGGTTTTGAAAGCCCAGAAATTGACGCATTATCTGCTGCACACTGGCTGATTGGTAAAAACGGGATTTTTTTAGAGAAAAAATGAATTTTGGAAAAAGGGGGGGTAACACTTCCCTTGAGTTTGAATAATCATCTTGGAGCCAATACACACCATCTCTTCCACTCCCAATCCATCCATCATCAAGAACAACATCCGAATCAAGATCATCACCATCAACCATCCTTAATCGCAAATTCCACCATCCAAACCCTAATTCTCCATCCTTCATTCACACTCACCATCATCATCCACAAACCCTAATCATCCATCATTCCTTCATCCATCAAGCTTCAAGATGACTTCATTCGTGTTCCAATCATCCGGTGATCAAGCTTCTTCAACCATGAGCGGCTAATCATCTCGGTTTCACCCCGGTGTAGGTAGTTGTTAATTCTAGGGTTTCGATTTGTTCTTGTTTCAACTTAGTGACAATTTGTGTTTGATTTTTGAAACTTTTGACAATAGTGTTACATTTGTTGCGAATTCGTAAATTGTCGAACGATGTTAAAAGTTATGACTTTGCGAAATGGTGATATGTAATTGTGCATTGTCGTGGTTAGGATTTACTTGTGTTGATTAGAAAGTGTATTCTTGTCCGTTCTTCGGGACGTTGATAGTTATGAGCACCTAAGTCACGGTACACTAAATCCGTTAATTGAATGCATTTGAGTTGAATCTAAAACTTGTAGAAATCCTAAGTTAGCAATTACCGAAACCGGGTGTGATTCCTTTTTATTATTATTGTTCTAGTATCCAAATTTCTTGCAATCGTTAATTAGTAGTTGTTAATTAATTAATCAAATTCCAGTAGTTCAAATTCACATCTTTCTACTAAACAAAAATACAAAAATATATGGCAAGCTTCATAATTGTGACAATTCTTTATAATTCAGTCAAATCCATACACAAACCACATACATACTCTTCGTGGTTCGACCCCTTGCTACCACTAGCTATTTGTTAAGGGTAATTAGGGCTTATAAATATTATCTTTGACCGGAGCGCGACACTCCGATCAATGTCGTGTTCGTTCGTTTATGTTTGTGAACGTTCGGTAACATATTTGTTTGTGTTCGATAGTTCATTGGTGTTTTTAGTTTTTATATCTATTTAAATACTTCAAAATTCCGACAAATTAAATAGCTAATAAGTTTCTGTGTATTATATATTTTGTTTATAAACGATTGTTTGTGTCCGTTTGTTTCCCTTTGTGTTCATGAACATTAGTTTGTGCTCATTTGTGTTCATCAATGTTCGTTTTTGTTTGTTGCCTAAAATTAACAAACAAATACAAACGAACACGAACAATTTCATTTCCTTAACAAACGAACACGAACATAAAATCTCGTTTGATAAGTGTTCGTGAACGGTTCGCAAACACATATATTTCCTAACAAACGAACACGAACAAGGTGTTGTTCGTGTTTGTTCGGTTCGTTTACAGCCCTAATTGCGACCATAAATATTATGCTTACACACAAGACTAAGTACACGAGCCGAAATGTTTTGCTACCCGTTTTGCTAAAAACTTGGTGGTGGACAACTTTATTATATTGGACATCCATTGTTTTAGTTAAGGGTTTGCTGCACAAGAAGACCCTTACGTATGAATAGCTTTATGCTAGTGGATAGAAGATGCCCAACTCTGCACGACATGGAGATTAAGTTCTTATATGGACCACCGAATGGACGTACCGCCAAACATCAAAGGTTCATATATATGCGGAAAAGTCCACTATCATTCACTTGATGAAAGAAACACGAAATAGACCACTTCACCAAGGCCTTAACCATTGCATATTCTCTTTTAACCGTGCTATTGTAACATACAACCCTCGGGGGGATCAGTCATATATTTTTAAGATAAAAGTCTAGACAATTCACTTTTACTCAGAGGCGAAGTATAGAAGGGGCGGGAGGGGGCGCCCGACCCCCCGAACTTTTCACTCAGTAGTGTTATATATGTAGTTTTCGTATAGAAATTTTTGGGTATATACGTTTTCGACCCCCCGGTTCTATAGAATTTTTTTGATATATACGTTTTTGACCCCATGTTATTCGGGTCAAGCTTCGCCACTGCTTTTACTATATGTATAACTTAACTCACTTTATTTTTATACTATGGAAACCATCTAATGAATAATGCACCATGACATGCACACGTGAACCAGAAAGTATCATTAGTGTTTTAGAGCTAACGAATATACTCAAACAAGATACACGTATTGCTTTAAAATACTACACTTTTTAACGTGTAGATATTGATTTGAAAATTTACCAATATTGATTTGAAAACTATACCAATTTTGTGTTAAATTATTTAAAGGGTAAACATTTCCTCAACTTTATATAAACAAGCTATATAATAAAAATATTTAAAAAAATAAATTAAATTAGAACAGCTCTAGAAACTTATACATGAATTGAAACACTATTAAAGTGATGGGGTATATGTCATGTTGCTTAAAGCAATTGAAATGGTTTGGTGACCCCAATTCATCAGCTTTTTGTGTGATCTCATCATCGGCCTTATCCAGATACCTCATAAACCTTGTTTTCAATAAACAATAAAAGTTCTCTTCTTGAAAATTAATTATATTCATTACAAATAGTAACAAGCAACATTGATACTGATACGACATTTGTTTTTATGTTTTCTGGTTTTGATATGAGTCGATTTCGATGCTTTTCACTATCCATACAATAGTGATAACGTACCGCAACTTAACTTTGTAGCTCACAACTTTTCAATATAACGGTAAACATTATTTATGTTTTGTATATGTATCTAAGTCCCGTCGTATCATGCGAGAAAATCCTACTAGTTGTATACAATCTTTATAATTTGTATCTTTACAATCAATAGATGCGACTGATAATAGAAACTACAATTTTAAAGATATCAAGCAATAATATTGATTTTAATGAAAAGTGTGTTGTAAAACCCACTTAGATAGGTGGTGGCATAAAAAAATTAACCCTAAAAATCAGCTACCCCTAGACTCTAATCTAGGGATAGAAATCCAACCCCAATTTAATAGGTAAATTCGAAACTTGACATATTTAAGACGGGTTAGGGTCAAATAATCGCACTACTACAAAAAGATGCATTTGCTATGAAATTTTGCTACGGGACAAAATGGTGGCAAATTTTGCTACGAGTTAGCTACGGGTTAGCTACGAACACATTTTGCTACGTATTAGCTACGGATTAGCTACGAACTTCCGTCGCAAATGAATTTCGTAGCAAAACTCATAGCAAATCCGTAGCAAAATTGACGAAATTAATATAAAACATATAATGTAGCAAAACCATGAAAATAAGTATTTAGAAATAAACTAAAAAAGTAAAATAAAATCTGTAGCAAAATTGATAGCAAAATTGTGAAAATAAATACAAATAAAAAAACTTAGTAAAATTGGTAGCAAAGTCCTTAGCTAAATCATATAAATAAATATTTAAAAACTAACCAACGAAGGTTTAAAAAAAGGTAGCAAAATCGGTAAGTAAATGAAGTCCGTAGAGAAATTGGTAGCAAAATCTAGAAAAATTCTTAAAAACTAACGTAGCAAAATCTGTAGCAAATCCATAGAAAAATTCATTGCAAAATAAGAAAAAGAATGTATTCAAAAAATAATTTACTAATATCCATCGCAACATCCATAGCAAAATAAGTTGCCAAAACAAAAAAAAATTAATTAATATTAGTGGTAGCAAAATCCATAGCAAAACTAACAAAATAAATATTCAGAAAATAATAAAATGAGACACGTAAGAAAATCCATAACAAAAGCGAACAAACGAAATACTAAAAAATAATTAATAATATATACAATAGAAAAATCAAAAATATTAATTACTTAACAATAGTTAAAAAAAAGTCAATTTTACACGGACTGATGTAAACATAAATACATTTAATATAGGAGTAAATTACGTTTTTGGCTCCTATGGTTATATCACTTTTACTATATTAGCCCAAAATATGATTTTTATATGTGCCCCCATGGTTTCTCTAACTAACTATTTTGGCCCATATCACTAACCCCATCCATTTACTTGGTTAAATATTGATTATGTGCCCCTCACATGAGGGGCATTTATGTCAATTCACATACCCAGTTATAAATAAACCCTTTAATAATAAAAAAATTAAACCATTTTCTTCTATCCATCTTCATCCTCAACATTTGAGAATATCCCCTGAACCCTTATTTGAACCTTCATGATTGATTCGAACAACCATTACAACCCAACGCCACCACTCAGTCGCCACCACTTCCACCTTCATCACGCTTCCATCATGATCAGTTTGCTAGAACTACCTTTGACTCGCAACCCAACACCAGCTAAAGCCCTAGATCTAGAAGTCGTTGTTGATGGCGTGGGGGTGGTTGTGGTTGGGGTGCGGTGGGTTGGTGGCAACACTGTGGTAGTGATGGCGGTTGCTAATTTCTTGTTATATTTTCAAGACTTCTTCTAGATTTCTTCACTCAAAATAATTCAAATCAAACCTCACAAAATGGCATCAGCAGTGATCTTCTCATCCTTTGTCACCGTCAGATTCGAACTTCGCCGTCGGAGCCATGGTGGTGTAGAACCGCCGGGAATGAAGCGGGAACTTGATTAGGTATAACTGAATTTTATCTTGCTTTTGATGAAACCAACAAATGGGAGTGTGTAAATTGCTGTCATGTTTTTAACCAGACATTTGACTCCAAAATATAACTAAATTTTATCTTGCTTTTGATGAAACCAGGTTCCTGAATCTGTTGGTGTAAGGACCTGCAAAAATGTCCCACAACATTCCGTAAGTAAAAACCCGGACCTCTAAAACCCTAATCCTTGTGAAAAATCAAGAAATTCAATTTTATTGGTCTGTCGCGGGCCGCGTTCGATAGTCTACGCGGGGCGCGACAGCTAGGATAATCTCCGGATAAGCTTTAGGCCACGTGTCAGACATGTGGCAAACCTAGGGTGTGACACGGCAGCCCTAGTCGTAGCTAGGGTGGCCCTCGCGGGCCGCGTAAGATGTTCTTCGAGTTTACGCGGGCCGCGACAAACTGAATTTTCTGCTATAAATGGGACGTGCATGGGCATTTCGTCTGTGCTCGAGAAATTCATCAAAATCACCATCTTTCTGCTTAAAAATCACGTTCAAAGTAGGGAAATGCTGCTACGATTACGGGGTAATAACTCGATCACTGCTACGATACAATGTCCGATCGATTGAAACCGATCCGATGGATGTTTAAGTGCTGCCCGAATTCGGGCTATACTTTGTCATTCATTATGAGGGTTTTGATTTCGTGAGCTTATCGTAAATGTTGTATTAAGTTACTAACCTAGTTTCGTGTGCATTGTTATTTAACTAGGTTACGAGGCTAAATCAGTAGGCAAAACTATGTCCAATTAAACTTGCAAAGTGAGTCATTCTTTTTTATCAAAAGTGCTTTACAATACCTAAATGTTTTTCAGTTATATTTTACAGGGATTAAGTCTTTGTTATCTTAAATTACTGGCAGTAAGTGGGGTATTGTGCACAATGACTACTGTTTATCACTTTTAGGTCTGTTTATCACTTTTAGGTGAAAGGACCTAAATAGTGATACACGTCACTTTTGGGTGAAATGACCCAATAGTGATATGACCACAGTCATAGATCCGGTCGAGTGACAACTGAACCAGCTAATTATAAGATATGGGCAATTGTAATCGCTCTTAATACTGTAATCTATAACAATGTGTCGTTTTATGCAAATTGAATGACTCGCCAGTATTTTCCCGCTAATAAAATCTTTTTAAACATGTTTCATGTGATTTACTGTGAACCAGGGAAAAGTGCCGCGTAGCACTACCAGCTTGGATAAAGTGGCTCATTAAATAAATAAACATGTTTTTGTAACCAGGGAATTTCCCAGTGAAATTCCTCTATTGTAAACTACATGGTTTATCCCGAAACTTGAAATAAAATAATCGGGTGTTTTCAGTTTTAAAAGATCCTGTTAAAATTTCCGCTGCCGAATTTAAATACCACGGGTTTTCTGTCTCGCTGCAATCGAACCAGGAAACTGGGTCGGGGGTCGTGACAGTTGGCTTTCTCCAAGATAATGAAGAAGCTTTGTGTTTTGGGGTTTTCATCTGCTGTGAAATCTTGGTAACAAATGACGAAAATTAGGCCTTTTTACGGCAAATAAGATCAAAATTGTTAAGTGGGTATTGCTGATTTCGAAACAGGGATGTGAAATTGTAAAGGTGTGGTGGGTCTCAATCGTTGGTGGTGTTGATTACGGTGGCTGGTGGTGGGTGTTGAGAGAAGGAGGTAAAGGGATAAGGGATGAGAGAGATATTTCTTTTTTGTTATTTATAATAAAATATATAGTTTTTTTTAATAGAACGGTATTTTTGTCATTTTGCCATAAATGCTCCTCATGTGAGGGGCACATGACAAGTTTTTAACCAATTAAATAGACGAGGTTAGTGTTAGGGGCCAAAATAGTTAGTTATAGAGACCATGGGGGCACAAATGTTAAAAAATCATATTTTGGGCTAATATAGTAAAAGTGATATAACCACAGGGGCCAAAATTGTAATTTACTCTTTAACATAGCTATCTCATACAAATAATATGTACTAAATTAAGCATAGGGATGAGCAAATGGTGCTGGGTACCGGTACCGAATATATTTGGTACCGACTTTTGACATTTTTGGTACCGGTTTGGTATGGTACCGGTATTTGTCGGTTTTACCACTCAAATACTAGTACCGTAGCAGGTATTTCGGTACCGGTGCCCATTCTTAGGATTTTCAGTACCAGTTGACACCGAACTCATCCCTAGTTAAACATATTAGATCATTCTAGTAATTGATTTCTATAACGTTTTCATATTATTTGCACTCATTTTATAAATATACAAAATCCATGGAGAGGAATAGTGTCAGGCAGCTGCCTGACACTTCTCTATTGACATGAACAAATTATGATTGTGATGTGTTTATGCAACGGTTGTTGCCTATTGTATTAAGAGGTATGCTACCAAAACAAATATTGGAACCAATAATAGAGTTGTGCACATTTTTTCGTGTAATATGTTCAAAGGTTTTACACATTGAAGACTTACAAAAATTGGAAAAAAAGTATCGTTGTAACCATTTGTAAGTTAGAAAAAAATCTTCCCTCCTAGCTTCTTTGACTCAATGGAACACCTTGTCATACATTTGACCAATGAAACTATTCTTGGTGGTCCAGTGCATTTCAGATGGATGTATCCGTATGAGAGGTAGCCGTTTTAACTTAATGTATTATTTTTTTTACATGTAAACTGTTTTATAATTGCTAACATTGTTTTTCACTTCAACTTTTAGGAAGTTGGGTCGATTGAAAAATATGATTCAAAACAAAGCAAGGGCCGCAGGTTCTATTGTTGAGTCATACCTGGTAGATGAATTTTTTAACTATTGTGCCTTGTATCTTGAGTCAACAGTTAAGACACGGTTGAATCATGAGCCTCGCAATTTTGTAGCAAAACATGTTGCAAAACAAATATCTTAAAATTAATTAATAATACTGGTAGTAAAATCGATAGCAAAACTAACAAATAGATATTGAAAAAACAATATTGTAAAACCCGTAAGAGAATCCATAGCAAATTGGCAAAAGAATATGGTTGTAAATCAGTATGAAGAATGACAACATTTACATACCCCTCCTACATTACACAAAATAAATCTTAATCTACTACTTGCTTGGAACTGAACCAAAGAACTACTACTAAGAGCAGGGGCGTACCTACCCTATGGGGTGGGTGGGCGGCCGCACCCCTTGAAAAAAAAAATTAGTGGTATTTTTGCGAAAAATTCTGACCGCACCCCTTGGAAAATTCCTACCGCACCCCTTGGAAATTTTCGTCCGCATCCTTTAGAAAAAAATGTTAGGAATTTATATAAAAAAATTGTGAACACGGATTTAAACCCGACCCAACTATGTAAACAAGTTAGCCCACTAACCCCTTTATAAAACTTGAATTCATTACATCAAGCCCTACCCAAATACAACTTTAATTAAACAATTAGTCAAATTTACAAAAAAAAAAAAGACCCAATCGACTGCCAGCTTTGTGCGACTCACGCCCTCCCTCTGTCTCACATCACTTCCAGCGACCTGCGACACCCCCACCCCGACGGCGACTGCAACATTCCGGCGAATAATAGCTTAATTCCGGCCACGAACAAGTACATGTTTTGTTTTTTGTTATTTTAATGTTTATGTGATTTTGTTCAAGACTCATGAGACGATAGGATGGGTTAAAAAAATTTAAACTTTTATGTGTTTTGAGGTAATTTAGGGTTGTTCTAGTCTTTATAGTTATAGGATGAGTTTGTTGTCTCTTAATCTCTTATTGATTATATGATTCTAGTATCGGGTTTGAAAAATTGAAATTTAAAACTTAAAAATTAAGGAATATTGTTGGTTGAACACTCAAAGATTTTAGTTTGATGTTTTTTTTTTTGTTTTATATGACCTGACCCGAACCGAACCGAATTTTTTATTTATACATCTAGGCGCCCTAAAATTTTTAAAAATATTCCGCACCCCTGTAGAAAAATTCCTGAGTCCGCCACTGACTAAGAGGAAAGAACCTCTACCAAGTGAAGTAATAATATCCTAGTATCTAACTATGTTTAATATTTAGTTCATCTTTCGAATGTATGCTTAGAGCATTCACATCGAACCCCCCATTTTTTATCCTATATTACACTAAAAATTACTATATTTTCTCAATCCTTTTCAATTAAATAATATTTTTTTAATATATTTATCATTAAACTAGGTTTTTACACGGGATTGCTTCCCGGGCTCGGGAAACTTAGTTATATCAATTATTATTTGTTATTAACACGACCTCATTACATCAAGCATTTCATTGGATTCAACAACAATGTTTTCACATCACCAGGATTGCTTCCCGGGATGCAGAAAGTTATTAATATACTTTTAAATAAATGAACGATCAGTACCATACTGGAAAAAAACGTTCAACAAACAATAAATTTTGTTTTATTATTATCACAACTGGTATTCACATCATCATTGTTAGCGGTTGTGATAGGAGTTTGACTTTTGACATATTGAAGAATGTTTTCCTGCGACAAATGTAAAAAGTAAGTAACAACACAATTTTCTAAACTATAAACATTAATGTATTAATATGAATCATTTGATTGTAACTTGTAAATTATTGTAGCCGTGTAGTTAGCATGCTACATGTTGAAAATCTTAACATACTTTCTAGAACAAAAACCACAGATACATTTGAGCTTCTATTATAGTATATCACCAATTAAGTTTTCAGTTGACCAAAGGACCAAAAAAAGTAAAAAAAAGGAATGAAGTAAACTATTCTGCAACAGCCGCTGCTTCAGCATATGCATTTTCTATTATACTTAGCAAGCCTATGAAGAAATATATTTGATATTCCACCTGCAACAACAATAAAGGAACCAATGGCTAAAGTGATGACTGGAGTATTGTATGATAAATATATAAACTTGGGTATGCAAATTGGTTACCTCAACAAAATTTGAAATCTTTCTTTCCCGGTGGATGATGCCAAGGATATTCAAGTTAAATCCAACATCTTCTAACTTGATTATACCATTTAGGTGACAAGCGACTGGAGTTAATAGTAGTTAGACATCAGTGGTTTTGCTGCTTTTGCCTGAATATGACTTGGCACACTTGTTGGTTGCTTCAATGCAGGGACGACCTGAGAATTCAGGAGCAAGCAGAGGCCATGTGCGAGTAGAAAAAATGAACTCTTACAAAAAACAGTAATATGGCGATTAATGGGTCAAATCTAAAACTTAATTACGTCTTAAGTTAATTTTTTTATTTCTTTTATTATCTAACTATATTTCTATATTTAACATTTTACTTAATTAAACTTAACATTTAAGAGATTGTATAGTAAAATAACTAAAAATAGTTAAAACGTAAGAGAAATAATATATAGGCTACCTTGCACTTCACAACTTCACACTGTTGCATCTAGGCCTGATGCCTTCATTTTCTATTTCACCTTTAAGGAAGCTTCACGATTCACAATTTTAATAACAAAAACAATTTTGGTTGGTAAATTTCGAACTTGGATCTCAAATGTGATATGTAAAAAAGACGCGCTGAACCATTGTTAAAAAAACATATATTTTTCTTTTTTTGGCCTTGTGCGTTGGCACTTCCCACACACGCCATGGGTCGGCCCTGCTCGAATGACAACGCATTGAACCAACACATGTAAACTATTATACAGATTCCAAGGGCACCCAGTTAAGCACAAGAACCAATAAAAAGAGGGCCTTACTGTATATGAAGAAAAAAGTGGTATTGAAAAGCAAAGATCAGATTTTTATTTCCAATCAACTTATATACATGCCGAATTAACTAAACCGTAACTGAATTAACTAACATAACATAACCGAACCATGGCAAAAACCAACTGTTAGGTTTAATGATCTTCTGAAAACTTAATTTTGCAACTCTGTTGACCACTGTTTGACCAAAGTCAAACCACTGTTTGACTGCAAAAATATGATTCTTAGTGGTTCAAAAGTCTGTTTGACCAAAGTCAACCCACTGTTTGACCAAAGCCAAACCACTGTTGTTAAAACACTTTTGGGTTAAAACAGTGTTTGAAACCACTGTTAGGCTAAAACAGTGTTGTTAAAACAGTGTTTTGAAACAACTTTTGGATTAACAGTGTTCGAAACCACTGTTGGGTTAAAACAGTGTTTTGAAACCACTTTTGGGTTAAAACAGTGGTTTCGAACACTGTTTTAAACCAACAGTAGTTTCAAACACTGTTTTATACCAACGGTGGTTTCAAACATTGTTAACCCAAAAGTGGTTTCAAAACACTTTTTAACCGAAAAGTGGTTTCAAACACAGTTTTAACCGAAAAGTGGTTTCAAACACTGTTTTAACAGAAATTTTAACAGAAAAGTGGTTTCAACCCAACTTTTGATGTGAAGATTTGTTGCAGTAGCAAATCTGATTTGGGTTTCATCCCCAAAAACAAAAACAGTTTGTACAAATTGAATTCAGAAAGGTTTACAGACCAAGAAAGCAACATGCATCATAACGAAACATATTATATTCTATTCCAGTAAAGTCAAAGCTCAAAAAAATGAGTACCCACAGGAAGAGTGACTATATATCACTGTAATTCCGCCAAACTGCACGAAATTCCTCACGGAACGTATTCAGCCGCGCTTTCAGGTTAGGCGTCCGAAAGCTTGCATGCATGATAGTAGCTAAGAACCGATAAAAATTAGTAACCACCATTATCTGTTACTTTTAAAATAAAGTCCATATTACTCATGGAATGGAATAAGAAGGTTGAAACATACCTAGAAGACCAATGGCCAATGCCCACAACAAAGTCTATGATTTGAAATAAGGGAAATCTCAACTAAATGTGTTCATACCTTACACGTACTTATACCCATTGCTATGATTTGAAATAACCGCAACAAACATATGGCCATACAGTTGAACCCAACACCAGCTGACTCCGAATTCAAAGCCGAAACAGTGACCACAAAACAGCCCAACCCAAATGAAACCAACAACTATTCGGAGTTTAAAGGTACTAACAGCAACACAGTTGACCCTTAGCATATCAACAATTTAATTCCTTTCAAAAAGAAAAACAAAATTTGTATGACATCATGTAATAAAGATGCGATATTTCTTCTTTTATAATCCTTCATTTTCATCAGATTATACCCTTTTTAATTTTTCTCAATCTTAACTATGTTGTTTTATAAGTTTAATTTTGATAAGGAATTAAAAAATAATAAAAAGCCACAACATATAACCAAGTTTCGTGGTTGGATTGAGGCACTACCTCCTACACCGTTCATCTTGCAAATCCGAATACTATCTCCTACACCATTCGTCTTGCAAATAATCATCTGATCCAAATTATTTACACGGGGTAGCAGGTTTAATGGAAAATCCCAGAAGCACATCTAAATTAGAGCTTAAAGAAACTGGTCAGGCCAAAAAAAAAAAAAAAACCCTTTTAATAACAAAATGCTCTAAAAGATCTTATGCATATTTTTAATACACTCAGCAAAGTTTATCACCTAATTAGCGACTTCAACCCATTTGCCCTTTAAAGTTGTTTCCATTTTACCCATTCTTTTACAAAAGTTGTATTATTCAATAATAATACATTATACACGGTTGACTATCAGTCCATTTAACTCAAGATAAAACATAATCGGAATCGAACTTGATAAGTATCTAAATAGAAAAGTGAACTAACCTGGGTAGAAATGAAGCTAATTACGAAGAGCCTCATGGCATCCGAGAAACTGTACCTGTTAATGACAGCGTCAAGAATGATTTGGAAGGGATTAGAAAAACTGTACATAAATACAAAGCTCACATGTTTCACTAACAATGGTGACACCTAGGTCCAATCTCATTCCTTACAACATTAAACCAAAGAACAAAGAAACTTACCAAAAAAACTTGACGGGCAATTAAAAATTAAGGCATATCATAAGCAATCTTCAGGTAATTAGAGGCACTGAAGAACAACCTACAAGTTTTTTACCTTATTTCAACTTTTCATAAAAAAACTATTGCTAAACAACTATTGCGAACCAATTGATGCAAATAAAAGTTAAAGAAGAGAAAACTGACCTGAACGGATCCTTTTTAACAATTGTTGATCAGGTACCAGGTTTCTCACACACTCACACCTGCATATATAAATATACTTTAGCATGTACTTTGGCATGTATGAGTACACAAACCCATGTCAACAGATATATACTTTAGCATTATGAATATACAAACCTATGGATGAGCTCGGTACCAACCGGTACCAAAAATACCGGTACCGAAAATACTTGGTACGGTACGGTTTGGTACCGATACGGATTGGTATTTGAATGCAAAAACCGGTACCGAAAGTTTGTAAGAACCTGTACCAGAATCAAAATAAGAGAAAAAGAAAATGCAACTCATTATATTTCAAATATTCTTTAGTTTGTAACACATTAGCATAGACTTTGAACAAAACCTGCAAATTAACATAATGAATTCTGAAGAAAAATACCAGCAGGCACACGAAGAAATGAACCATCAGGTGACCAAGATAATCTTCTAAAGAAAGATGGCAGTGTCTCGTCATAAAAAATATGGTGTTTAGCAGACTGCATGATAATTACAAGCTAGCTCATTAACTACATTTGCATTTTTCTTTAGAAATTAATGAAAGAAATAGTAAGAGATATTTCTAACCTTGGATTCTTCAGCCACTTGTGGTTCAACTTTAGAAAGAATATGCTGACAAACATAATTAAGCTTCTCACTTCCTTTTGCTTTATTTTGCGGTTTTTTTAGCATATATGCAACAAGTTCTGTCTGAACTAAGTGAAGCAGTGTACTTATTTAAAGGATCCCATGCTACACCTTGAACATAATGAAAATGGCCATCTAAAATCTGATGAACAGACCCTAAAAAAGTCAAAGATAAACTTAGATAATCACCTAAAGTTGCATATTGACAGTTTTTGCTTTAATTTCACTCATTTTTCCAACCTTTATTAACATCCCATATGATGCATGAGTTATCGACAGATCCAGAAATGAGATATGCACCATCTGTAGACCACTCCAAGTCCAATACGTCCTTTCGGTGAAACCTGAATGCTTCAGTTATGAGTATAAGAGATAGAATTTGTAACTTTCACATGACTGGTCTTGTTATTTTAAATTAACATATTTAATGAAGCCAATCAACCCTTGGCATCACCAAAACCAATCAACCCTTGGCATCACCAAAACCACTAAAAGGCACAAAAATTTGAAACTTCAAATCAACAACAAAGAGATCAATATTCAAAAAAAAAATTAACAAAAACTGCACAAAAGGTAAGGCAATTTGGCGCTCGTCACTGTTGATACGACTTCGTATTATCCATAAACGAAGCCCGATTAACCCCTTGTTCCCTGGAAATTCATAACCAAAAATGAAAAACAAAACATATAAACACATCAAAAAACTTAAAGCTCTCATAAATCACAACTAAAAATTACCTAGACCACAACTACATATCAGCAACATTATTCAACTCAAAACTATCCAAACTCTATAAAATAAAAAACAACTGAGTGGGGCTTTTTAACAAACAGGTGGAGGGCATACATGATGGGTGGTACAGTAATTAAGAATTTGTTTCTATCAAATAAACATGATGATCCACTAATAAAAAATAGATTAAACTCAACGAAAAAATAGTAAAATTGATGAAAATAAAGTAGTTAAACAACCTCAGCCGGCTGTTTAGTGAAGGGGATGGAAGCTTGGAATTGAATCAATATCGACTACAGGAAAGTAATCATAATCGCTACAAAAGTTTAATAAATTCGACGGAAAATCAATCGGAGAAGATGATAAACTCACCTTCAACTGGATTCGCAGTTGTCAAACTCGATCCGGAACTGTTCGCCGGTATCTTCATTGCTCGATTGGAGTCGTCGGATAAAGAGATCATCCATTACATGAGCTCTGGATTAAGACAGGTTACTTGAAGTAAAAACATATAAACAAAGATGGATGATTACAGTGAAATCAAAAACAACCACAGCTCACCTTCTACATCTTGATCCAGATATGCAATCACAGAGAGAAAGGAAGACGTGGAGGACCCTAGGGTTGAACAACAAAATGAAAAACATACAAATCTATACATATATCAACGATTAACATAAGATGAATGTATTCTTACCGGAGAGAATCGGCGATGGAGGAGGTTCTAGGGTTTACGATTGGATGTGGAGCTGCTCTGGATTTGAGAGAGGGATTGAATTTTGAAAGTGGAGCCAGAATAATGTAGGTTATATATGTATACGGTTTGAGTTTTGAATTTTGAATCTGGAGCCAAGATTTTGAATATGGGCAGTGGTTGTTCATCAGTGGTTTGCCCTTTTGTATTTATGTGGGCAGACCTTTCAAAAAGTGAATGTGGGCCATCTTGTTTATGAAATCAGTGGTTTGTAAATAAAGGGAAATAAGAAGGGGAAGTCACTGTTGGGCGGGAAAAAGGGCATTTAGGGGCTCTCTGGTGTTGACACGTGGCCCAAAAAACTTTCATTTATTATATATAATAGATTTTCTCTCTTTCACTCACAACCACTTTCAAAATATATTAAAAAATTGTAAAGGGTGAATAATGTCTTCAAAATTTAGAGATGAATAGTAATATTTTTTCTCTCTTCTTTACTCTCAACTACTCACAATCAACTACAACCACTTTTCAAAAAATGAAAACCCCCTCACATAATTTGACAGGTTGGATGTGAATACTCTTATATGGTTATATTAATTAGAGTAAACTGCCAAAATGGTCTTTGAGTTTTGATCACTTTTATCACTTTATTCCAAAACTTAAATCTTTTGAATTTGGGTCCCTGTGGTTTCAATTTTGTTGCCATTTTCATCCAAAATCAAAATTTGGTCAGATTTTTCAGTTAACATACAAATTTTTGTTGTCCTTTTCTCCCTTTTAATGAAGGGAAAATGGTCTTTTAACGTTTTATTATAACAAATTATAAAAATCTGACCGTTTTTTCCTTTATTAAAAAAGGAGAAAAAAGACCAAAAAAAATTGTATGTTAACTGAAAAATCTGACCAGGTTTTGCTTTTAGATGATAACAACAAAATTGAAACCAAAGGGAACCCGATTCAAAAGGTTTGAGTTTCGGAATAAAGTGACAAAAATGACCAAACCTTAGGGACTATTTTAACAGTTTACTCTATTAATTATTTATACAACGTTTGTTTCGATGGCGTCCCTTGCTAGTGATTTTCTTATAATTCATATAAGTTTTTTTTTATATTTTTGTAAAAAAAAAGTTATAATATTATATTATTATACAATTTTTAGTTTTATTTTATACTTAAAATTTTGTTATTTTAATTTTATTAAAATACAAAATAGTTGTTAATTTTCATTTCTTTCCACCATAACTTTTAATTTCCCTCTAATTTCATACGTTCCCTCCCTAGTTTCCATTCAAAAAATTTCCCTCTAATTTCATCCGTTCCCTCCCTAGTTTCCATTCAAAATTTTGGTCTTCCCTCCAAAATCCTCTCATTTCCCAACGTGGAAAGCTGCAAATGCGGGAAGCGTCGAAAAGAACGGGATGGAGTGGAAACCAGTGATGGAAGTTAACTATATGTTGAGTCTTGATCTCTATTTTGCTGTGCGCTTTTGCAATAACAAGGAGACCTTGAATCAGCATCTAGAAACCTTCTCAATCTCACATCACATCGAAGGCGGGAATTAGCATATCATGGTTAGTTTTATACCATGTTGCTCCCTTCTCACTTAGTAGTCATCTCTTCCTTTGATCTTCTGTAAGTTTTCGATTTTGTTGAGAGAATTATCAATGGCAGACACAGAGACGTTTGCATTTCAAGTGGAGATCAACCGGCAATCGATTCTCATAACCAAAACCATTTACGTTAACAAGTGGATCTTTTTTACGTGAGCTCTTTAGTAACTCATCCAGTGTAAGTTTTTTTTTTTAATTTATGTATTTGTATAATGTTGTTATACTTTTTTTTCTATTTGTCGTAGCAATTGTATCGATTGGTTTACTCTGTTTCCAAATCCATGTAAGTGTTACTTTCGTAAAAAAAAAATCTAATGGTATTTGTCATTCATTGGTCATGTTTAACTTAAGCTCTCAATATAGGTTATTAGCATATATGTATTTATGTTTCCATGTTCTTGGTTGTATATTAACATATTATGAAAAGTAAACAGGCATCACATGTGATAAAAAGAAATACAACATTTATTTCTAATTGATTATAGCATTAGGTAATGGTAACAGTTGCATAAAACATATTTAAAGTTATGTTGTGTGGTTGATGGGTTTTGACCTGAAGATATGGTTTATTAAGACACACGTATCTTGTTTTCTTATTTTTTTTAATTTGAAATTTTTTAGATAGATGACATACACATGCGTCTCTATTTACTTGATGCCATATATTCTCAGTCATTTAACTTTGTGTTCCCTGACAGTTGAAATCGTAGTTGCAAGATTTGTGTTTGATGAGGAAGATTTTGTGAGGGCTTTGGAAGTTAAAATTGATAACATCTCGAGGGATTGGAAAGGTATGGTTCATTGTTGTTAATATTAATGATTTGCAGAATAAATTAGGAAATTGAAACGATAGTTTTTATCCTAATTTGGTATGATGAAATTAAGAATTTCAGGTATATTTCTATGTGAGGTATGTGAATTGGATTAGTTGCGACTAGTGTAATTTGCTGCACAACATCTCGATGTTGGAATTTATTCATCTATATTTTTTCATTTTCATAATGGTTATGAGTAATTTGTTTAGAAATAATGGAATGAGCATGTTTTTTTAAACATTTTTTCATTTACATATTGGGGCTCATATGTGTATTCACATCTCACGTCTTGGCTTTTGGTCCTAAGCACTTAAGAGCGCCTCACGCGTTTGAAACGGAGAATGTGTCAAGTGCCAACGAATGTTAAACTTATATATTTGATGTATTAACTTACATGGAGTTATATTTTCTTGTAATTTCTTAGAACTTGTAAAAAGTAATAATGTTTTACTAAGGTAGTTTTGGTATTTTATTAATTATAGGAGCAACGGTTGAGGAAGACGCAACAGAGTTGGAAGAAGAAAGAAACATTCTATAACGGAGAAAATGAAGAAAATATAAATGCAAGATTATACGCTGAAACTTTATGATGCAACGAAGTTGGAACAAGAAAGAAACATTCTACAACGGAGAAAATGAAAAAAATATAAATGCAAGATTATACGTTGAAACTTTATTGTATTGTTTTTGGATAATTTGAATCTTCATTGTGCTACATTTGGATAAGTTAGAAAATTTTATTTTATTTGGCTACATTTGGTATGGATAAGTTGGAACTTTTTATATTTATTTTGATTTGAATATAATGCTCACAGAAAATAAAATAATATGTGAATTCTAAACAAAATCAATAGCAAAAAGCTTCCTAAACCCATAGCTATATCGTAGCAAAAAAGAAAAAAAATTAGTAGCAAAAATCAAACAAAAGTGGTAGAAAAGTTTGTAGCTATATTTCATAGTGGAATTGGTAGTTTTTTAAGCTAAAATCTATAGCAAACTTCATAGCTAAAGTCCATAGCAAAATTTTGTAGCTAAATATTCTATAGCTAAAAATTAGTAGCAAATTCTGTAGCTAACATTTTCGTAGCAAAAGTTCCATAGCAAAATTTTGTAGCTAATATTCTGTGGCTAAAAATTAGTAGCAAAAGCCGTAGCTAACATTTTCGTAGCAAAAATCGTAACTAAAACAGCTACGTTCCTTTTTGTAGCTAAGTTCGTGGCAAACATGATTCCCGTAGCTAAAATTCGTAGCAAACTAATTCGCGACGAGACTTGTAGCTACGAACCAAATCCGTAGCAAATTCGTAGCAAAAAGGGTGTTTGCTACGGATTTACTACGAATTTGGCCGTACCAAATGCCTATTTCTGTAGTAGTGTCGGGTATAGGACCGAGGTTAAGATTAGTTTTTTTTTTACGAATTTAGGATTTGTTGATATACTTACTTGATAAAGCATAAACATTGTTGTTATTATATACATTGTCGTTATTATTTTTATAGTGATAACACCAAATGTAAGAGATTAGTAGGTATCCAAAAGAGACTTAAGGGTTTTGAGTCAGGTATATCCAACGAGTAATTTTTTTTAAATCAACTGGTTTATCCGATACCCGACGAGTAATTACCCAATAGATAGAAAGCCCATGAGTTTCCATGCATTTAGGAATGTAATTTGATATCTATGTCATATTCGAATGTTGATGACCATACTAATGAACTAATATTGTATTTCATTGAAATTTAAAACTTATTTTGTGTTGTTGAATTTACTTTTGGCTTGTAATTTATTAGATTGAACTTATTTTAGATATGTTTTTTGAACTATTGAAAAAATATTTTTCACTACTGAATTTTGAGAGTTGTGTATTAATTTTTCTTTTTAAAATCAAGGCAAAACAAGCTGAGGCAAGCCTGCTCGGTTTATAATTGAGCTGAGCCCGATTTCGCCCTAGCTTGACTCGGCTTATGAACAACCCTATTTGAGAGGGAGAGAGAGAGAGAGAGAACAGTAAAAAATATTAAAATAGTATGACTTAATTGAATAAAGATAAATTTAAGTAACTAGGTTTATTCGTCGTGTTGCGGCGAACATCTTTTATTATTTAGTATGTGTTTAGATGTGTTTTGAAATCACTACGAGCGCGTTGCGCACGGTACCACTTACAAGAATAAAAAGAAAATATAAAAAAAAACACTAAAAGATAACTGAAAGAAAATCAACAAAAAAAAAAAACAATATGGTAATGATGTTGTTCGTATTAAACTCATGGTCAGAGATGAGTAAATGGTACTGGGTACCGGTACCGAATTTCCGGAACCGAATGATCGTAAGTACCAATTCGGAACAAACTTTTGGCGTTCCTGGTACCGGTTCGCTACCAGTTTTTACTTTCATATACCGGTACCGTAATCGGTATTTTCGGTACAAGTAACGATTCGGTATCAATTGACACTGAGCTCATCCATACATGTGAAACTAAAAAAAAAAAAAAAATCATTAAAAGTTGAAGAAAATAAAAAAAAAATTGTGCGATACCATTGTTGTTCGTACATTACCCGTGACCAAGGATGTTCAAATGGTACAGGGTAGCATTTATCCTAACCAGTGATAAAAAAATCTTTAAAGTTAAGAAAAGTAATAAAAGTGTTAGAAAAAGTTATATATATTATTATAATAATAAAAATATTATTCAGCGGGTTATATATATATATATATATATATATATAGGGTAGGGCTATATAGAAAACCCTATCTATATAAAAAAACCCTAGAAAACCCAACCTCCCGACATTTTTTTTTTTTTGAAAAAAATAACACATGTAATATACATGTTTTTAAGAGTTTGGGGCCAAAAAAATCAAAAAAGCGCCGAATGGATAATTTAAAAAAAAAAATTCAGCATTTTCTGTCTTTTGTGCCTAACACATGTTAGGCAACCGGACATTGCTGAAATTTGTTTATTTTTTTTAAAAAAATCCCTTCGGCGCTTTTTTGTTTTTTTGGCCCAAAACACTCTAAAACATGTATATTACATGTGTTATTTTTTTTTTTTAAATGTCGGGAGGTTGGGTAAAAATGGGCGGAGATTTGGGTTTCCAGAGTTTTCTAAGAAAATGAGGGTTTTCTGTCTAGCATTGCCCTATATATATATATATATATATATATATAGGATAATGCTCTACAAGAAACCCCATTTTTTTAAAAAACTTAGCAAACTCTACTTGTGGCCTAGATTGCTCCACATCAACATATGATTTTAAAGCTTTGAAGGGTAGGATTGTCTTTTTACACTACCCAACTCAAAAATATATCTTGACCACATTTATTTCTCATTTATCTTCCCAAACCTCTTTCCTTCCTTAATCAGATTAGTTTCTCTCTCTCTCTTCATCAAATCTCTCTATCTTCCACCACACCACCATCACCACCGCACCACCACCATCATCACCACCGCACCACCATCTGTATTGTACCTCCGGCACCACCGTAAACACCTCCAACCCGGTTGCACAACCCCCACCACCGTTGCACCTTTACCACCGTCGGCCGACCCCCGCTGCACAACCCCCACCACTGCCACCACTGCCCCTCCACCACCGCCATCCCCCAACCCCAACCCATATATTCAGTTCCTATATTCAGATGTGGAACTGAATATATTCAACTCAAAATGGCACCAGATCTGAATGTTGCCATCATCAACTACTGCTCAAAGGTCACCGATGTCGACGAGCTCTTGAGATCCTATCAATCTGAACCCGAATGTTCTCCATCCAAAGATTATATTTGGGGGAATGATCTTCATCCGAATGTTGAACTCATATCAACTACAAAGGTTTAATTGTTTGTTTTTTGATTTAAAATTTGTTTGGATTAATTTTGGGGTTTTTTTTATGTGCGAGGGTAATATTGTTAGATGATTGACATTTTGAGCTTGGGGACTGTGTGGATGTTTTGAGTCATGGATAAATGCTTTTAGATGCGTTGGGAAAGTTTATTATGTTAAGATTATGATATGTAAATTGTAAATGGCTCGTTTCATATTACACGTTACATACTAAATTTCAAGTACATAAATGGTCGGTTTCATATTATACCTTACACGCTTGAATAGTTTGAATTGTTCAATAATCGACACATCTGTTTTTATTTTTTAGACGTCTAATAATCGGCACATCTGGTTTTAGAAACGAAAAGCCAAGTTTGTCTTACAGCACAACCAACGTAACACGTGTTATAGTCTGAACACCTGTTTCACAGCTAAGCCAAGTTTGTCTTACAGCACAACCAACGTAACACGTGTTATAGTCTGAACTTCTGTTTCACAGCTAAACCATAGTAACATGTATTAGGGTATGACGATGTATTTGAGACATGTATTAGGGTATGACGAATTAATTGTAGGTTTTTATTTCTGTGTACTTTGTTAGTTGTTGTTTCAGTTGTGTAAGATTAATTTGCAGGTTTTTATTTTTGTGTTAAAAAGATGTGCTTGGTTTGGTTGCTTGTTTGGGCTTTTGATCTGAATAGTAACTGTTTTTTGTTGGTTTGGTTGCTTTGTTTGGGGCTTTTGATCTGAATAGTAACTGTTTTTGTGATGTTATCTGAGAAAAAAGATTTTTCTGGCTATGAATGTGTTAATATTTATGTCTGGTTAATGACTTAACGGTTATCTTATCTTTTTGTTATTAGGACACTGATGGATTCAAGGGAAATAAGATCCAATTCTCGGGACCGTTGGTTTCGTCAAACGTGGATCAGATGCTCAAGGATCATGACCATGTTTATGTTACAGCACAACACAACTAACACGTGTTATATGTTGAACTTCTCGGACATGAACAAGAACCCGTTTTGCGTATCTTAATAACGCATTTTCTGTTGTAGGCGCCCGTATTTGTACCTCTACTTTACAGTTACTATTGAAGTTTTATGCATCCATTCTGGAAGTCTTAACACATGTTATAATAGATGCTTAACACACGTTATATCAGGTTTACTCTGTTGTTATTAAGTTACTATTGGAGTTTATTCATCCATTATGGAAGTCTTTACACACGTTATAATAAATGATTAACACCCGTTATAATTTCAGTCGCTTAACACATGTTACAGTATGTATATACACATCATGGTGTTTTGGAAACCAATAGCTTATACATGACACCATGTTAGGTTAAACCAAGATTATAACAGAGGCTTAACACATGTTATCCCAGGTATACGGTGTTACAATATTAACTTGTATGTTCCATATTAACTTGTACACGTGTTACGATCAGTATATGCACATCATGGTGTTTTTGCAAACCACTTTCATATACATGAATACAAGTCGGGGTTATAATGGATGCTTACATGTTAGGATTACAAAAAGATTACAATATTAACTAATCTCACCATTAAACTCATCGCCCCCGTCAACTGTTTTCACCCTTGTCACATGTTAAGCAATTACATGTTTCGAACAGACAAATTGTAACACATGTTAGATCAGTATATACACATCATGGTGTTTTGTAAACCACTAACTTATACATGAATACATGTCAGGTTACAAAAAGATTATAACAGAGGCTTAACACATGTTATACATTCCAGAATGTGCAAAACAAATGACCCGTTTCATATTATATTTTCCAAAATTACCGGTACATGTGTTACCATAAATGGCTCATTTCATATTACACGTTACATACTAACTTGTACATTTATTACTTGTACAAGTTTTACGCTCAGTATCCACATTATCGGATATTTTAAACATCAACAAGATTATAATGGTGGAGGCGCCCGTATTTGTACCTCTACTGTTATAGTTACTATTGAAGTTTATGCATCCATTCTGGAAGTCTTAACACATGTTATAATAGAGGCTTAACACACGTTATATCAGGTTTTTACTCTGTTGTTATTAAGTTACTATTGGAGTTTATTCATCCATTATGGAAGTCTTAACACACGTTATACATTCCAGAATGTGCAAAACAAATGACCCGTTTCATATTATATTTTCCAAATTACCGGTACATGTGTTACCATAAATGGCTCATTTCATATTACACGTTACATACTAACTTGTACATTTAATTAACAAAAGGTTAACACACGTTATATATCATTCTAACAGGGGCTTAACCCATGTTATACACGTGTTACGATCAGTATATGCACATCATAGTGTTTTGCAAACCACTTTCATACACATGAATACAAGTCGGGTTACAACAAGATTACAATGGTGGAGGCGCCCATATTTGTACCTCTACTGTTACAGTTTCTATTAAGTTACTCTGTTGTTATTAAGTTACTATTGGAGTTTATTAAGTTACTATTGGGTTTTTACTCTGTTGCTATTAAGTTACTATTGGAGTTTATTCATCCATTATGGAAGTCTTAACACACGTTATAATAGATGCTTAACACCCGTTATACATTTCAGTCGCTTAACACATGTTACAGTATGTATATACACATCATGGTGTTTTGGAAACCAATAGCTTATACATGACACCATGTTAGGTTAAACCAAGATTATAACAGAGGCTTAACACATGTTATCCCAGGTATACGGTGTTACAATATTAACTTGTCTGTTCCATATTAACTTGTACACGTGTTACGATCAGTATATGCACATCATGGTGTTTTGCAAACCACTTTCATATACATGAATACAAGTCGGGTTATAATGGATGCTTACATGTTAGGGTTACAACAAGATTACAATATTAACTAAGCTCACCATTAAACTCATCGCCCCCGTCAACTGTTTTCACCCTTGTCACATGTTAAGCAATTACATGTTTCGAACAGACAAATTGTAACACATGTTAGATCAGTATATACACATCATGGTGTTTTCTAAACCACTAGCTTATACATGAATACATGTCAGGTTACAAAAAGATTATAACAGAGGCTTAACACATGTTATATATTCCAGAATGTGCAAAACAAATGACCCGTTTCATATTATATTTTCCAAAATTACCGGTA
This sequence comes from Helianthus tuberosus, assembly GCA_030545235.1. Lineage (NCBI taxonomy): Eukaryota > Viridiplantae > Streptophyta > Magnoliopsida > Asterales > Asteraceae > Helianthus > Helianthus tuberosus. The sequence goes on along the minus strand of CM060396.1, from coordinate 25,484,458 downwards.
CATGTGTTACCATAAATGGCTCATTTCATATTACACGTTACATACTAACTTGTACATTTATTACTTGTACAAGTTTTACGCTCAGTATCCACATTATCGGATATTTTAAACATCAACAAGATTATAATGGTGGAGGCGCCCGTATTTGTACCTCTACTGTTATAGTTACTATTGAAGTTTATGCATCCATTCTGGAAGTCTTAACACATGTTATAATAGAGGCTTAACACACGTTATATCAGGTTTTTACTCTGTTGTTATTAAGTTACTATTGGAGTTTATTCATCCATTATGGAAGTCTTAACACACGTTATACATTCCAGAATGTGCAAAACAAATGACCCGTTTCATATTATATTTTCCAAAATTACCGGTACATGTGTTACCATAAATGGCTCATTTCATATTACACGTTACATACTAACTTGTACATTTAATTAACAAAAGGTTAACACACGTTATATATCATTCTAACAGGGGCTTAACCCATGTTATACACGTGTTACGATCAGTATATGCACATCATAGTGTTTTGCAAACCACTTTCATACACATGAATACAAGTCGGGTTACAACAAGATTACAATGGTGGAGGCGCCCATATTTGTACCTCTACTGTTACAGTTTCTATTAAGTTACTCTGTTGTTATTAAGTTACTATTGGAGTTTATTAAGTTACTATTGGGTTTTTACTCTGTTGCTATTAAGTTACTATTGGAGTTTATTCATCCATTATGGAAGTCTTTACACACGTTATAATAAATGATTAACACCCGTTATAATTTCAGTCGCTTAACACATGTTACAGTATGTATATACACATCATGGTGTTTTGGAAACCAATAGCTTATACATGACACCATGTTAGGTTAAACCAAGATTATAACAGAGGCTTAACACATGTTATCCCAGGTATACGGTGTTACAATATTAACTTGTATGTTCCATATTAACTTGTACACGTGTTACGATCAGTATATGCACATCATGGTGTTTTTGCAAACCACTTTCATATACATGAATACAAGTCGGGGTTATAATGGATGCTTACATGTTAGGATTACAAAAAGATTACAATATTAACTAATCTCACCATTAAACTCATCGCCCCCGTCAACTGTTTTCACCCTTGTCACATGTTAAGCAATTACATGTTTCGAACAGACAAATTGTAACACATGTTAGATCAGTATATACACATCATGGTGTTTTCTAAACCACTAGCTTATACATGAATACATGTCAGGTTACAAAAAGATTATAACAGAGGCTTAACACATGTTATATATTCCAGAATGTGCAAAACAAATGACCCGTTTCATATTATATTTTCCAAAATTACCGGTACATGTGTTACCATAAATGGCTCATTTCATATTACACGTTACATACTAACTTGTACATTTATTACTTGTACAAGTTTTACGCTCAGTATCCACATTATCGGATATTTTAAACATCAACAAGATTATAATGGTGGAGGCGCCCGTATTTGTACCTCTACTGTTATAGTTACTATTGAAGTTTATGCATCCATTCTGGAAGTCTTAACACATGTTATAATAGAGGCTTAACACACGTTATATCAGGTTTTTACTCTGTTGTTATTAAGTTACTATTGGAGTTTATTCATCCATTATGGAAGTCTTAACACACGTTATATTAGATGCTTAACACACGTTATACATTTTCAGTCACTTAACACCTGTGTCAGTATGTATATACACATTTGTTATATTGCCTAAACATCCACAAATCTCAACAAAATAGGTTCATAACAAAAACAAATTAACGGAATCTTGAACAAATTCATCTTAATTAAAGAAACAAGAATCATAAGTGGGACACCTCATCCACCAAAGCCTAACACTCTCGATTCAGATTTAATTGGGGAAAAACATATGCTATAACTTAAGACCGATTTAATTGTGAAAAAACACCAAACCATGATTCAGTTGCAGAAGACGATGGCGGTTGTAGCAAGGGTTAGGTCAAAAGAAAATCATCACCACCGAACACCGCCCCATCAACCATCACTGCCCACTACTGCCCCTGCCACCATCCAACAGAACACACCAAATCAAACCACAACCCCACCTGCCACCATCCAACACACGAAAACCCCCTTCTCAATTTCGAACAATCTCGTCACCATCCAGCACCACCAACCACCCACCATCCACCACCTTCTACAACCACCCACTATCGCCGCTATCAACCACCAACACCCTAGAATGAACCAGTCACCACCTTCCACCAACCACCAGATCTGCAACCACCATCGTGCCTCACTCATTCCCCTGCCCCAACCATAACGGTCAACAACACCACCGCCACAGCGCTGCTGCTGCCGTGGGTGGCTGGAAACCCACCAGTTTTCTCTCTCTCTTTCGATTTCTCTGGACCTCTCTTTCTCTTTCGATTTCTCTGGTACTCTCTCTCACGGCTCTCACTCTCTCTCTAGGCTTGCAGGTTGTAAGTGTTGTGTAGAGAAGATGAGAAGTCATGGGGGCTAGGGTTTTGATTTGGGGAGGAGAAGATGAGATCTGTGATTTTAGAGAGAGTGATTGTGATTTTGAATTGGATATGAAGAGAGAGAAAGAGAGGTGTATTAAAGAGAGATGATAGGACTAGACAGTGGAGAGAGAAGTAATATACTACCCAAAATGCCCTTTTCAGTTGACTAATTGTACCAGCATGGAGTATTTTAATGTTTTAAATGCTAAAAGTTGTCTAAACAAATCATGACCCTTAATCTATTAAGATGAAACAAGATCAATGGACCACATAGAGTTTCCAAAGTTTTTTTAAAAAAGATGGGGTTTCTTGTATAGCCAAGCCCTATATATATATATATAGGGAGAAGATCATGCGAGAACCACCTCTTATTGTGAGAACCGCGAGAACCAATGTGAACACACCAAAAATGCCTAAAAATAGCTAAAAATCACACAAATTTTTTTTTTTTTGAATTTTTTAATATTTTTTATAAAAAAATCGCTACTTTTCGAAGCAAAAAAAAAAAATTAAATTTTTTTTTTTAAAAAAAAAAAATTTTTTTGCTTCGAAAAGTAGCGATTTTAACATAAAAAATATTAAAAAATTCAAAAAAAAATTTAGATTTTTTTTAGATTTTTTTAGGTTTTTTGGGGGGTTTAGTTTTTAGCATTTTAGCTGGGGGGGGGGGGGGGTTAGGTTTTTTGGGGGTGGGGGAGGGGGGTTTAGGTTTTTTGGGGGGGGGGGGGGGTTAGGTTTTTTTAGGTTTTTTTTAGCATTTAGCTTGGGGGGGGGGGGGGTGGGGGGTTTAGGTTTTTTGGGGGTGGGGGGTAGGTTTTTTTAGCTATTTTAGGTTGTGTTCACATTGGTTCTCAAGGTTCTCACAATAAGGGTGGTTCTCGCATGAGCCCCTCCCTATATATATATATATATAGGATTAGGGTCAAGAGTGAACACCCCTCTCAGTTGTGAAATGTGTGAACTCATCTTGGCCCTTGATTTCTATGATTTTGAGATTTAGATGAGTGGCATGATGGTAATTATGTGGTTACTTTTTTCCATTTAATTAAATACAAAAGGGTATATGTGTAATTTTCATCTTAAATTGATTGCATAAATCATGCTCTCTCTCATAAATTAAATAGGAAAGTAATTTTATAAAAAAATAGATTTAAATCATTATCTTAATAATTGAAATCAGTTACATATTTCCCATTTTAATTCCTTATCCAAAATATCTTTCCTATTTTAAATTTATTATGCTTACTCCGTTTAAATGCGATGTACACATGTGTATTCTGATTTTGCCATGTTTTTAATGCGATGTACACATGTGTATATCGTCTGTTTTTGTGATATCTCATAATTTTTTTTTGTATTGAATGTTTGATGTACACTTGTGAATTACTGTACACATATGTACGATGCTGAGTACACATACGTATTGTTCTATTTATATCCAAGTACACATGTGTATACCGTTGAAGTATGAAGGTTATGTGGATCTTAAAAATCAAAATTTGAATTCTGGTGATAAAATCTGAAAAATAAAATTGAAATAAAAGATATTGTGGATAATGAATTTAAAATAGGAAAGATATTATGGATAAGGAATTAAAATACGAAATATGTAACTGATTTCAATTATTAAGATAATGATTTAAATCTATTTTTTATAAAATTACAATCCTACCCTTAACAACTAAAAAGGAAATCAAAGGTTCAGATGAGTTCACACAATTTACTCTTGGGATGTTGCTCACTCTAGATCACTACCCTATATATATATATATATATATATAATTGGATGTTGAGAATCTTTAAAGTATTTAAATTGATAAGATAAATTTTGTTTTTTAGTTGGATTATATGAATATGAATAAGAAAAATACAAAATTTTGATTGTGTATTAAGATACTTCTCTATGTATATCATCACATCATAGAAACTATGAATATTAAAAATTACATCACATCAAAGAAAATTAGTTGTAGAAGACAATGTTGACTCACCCTCTTAATGTTAGACCGGTGGGTATGGGGAGGATAGTCTCTTTGGAGACTACCCGTCACGTAAGCGCCACGTAATCACAGGAGGAGGATAGTCTCTTTGGGGACTACCCAAGGGTGTTGGAACTAGGCAAGACTACCCCACCATTAATAATATATTAATATATATATATATAAAGGAGGAGAGAGAAGTCAAATGGGGGGCCCACCAGCTTGCCCCGTCTCCACCGTCGGAATCCAGACAGAAGTGCCGAGCCGAGCCGATCCCCATACCCATTGGTCTTATGGTGGCCGGGTCGGGGTACAACATGACTTGTACCTTGTTGCAGATGAGTTGTATAGTGGACCAACTATTATAATGACTAGATGAACGATTAAGACTTAAGAACCAGCAAGTAGCGTAAAAGAATGATAGATCAGGTAATCTATTTGCAATTATCAGTCTTCTTTTTTAAAGTTCTATTTAAGATGCTTCATATTTTCTTTTACAACTTTTATACAAATTCAAATACATGACAGAATCAAAGAAAGTGGATAAACATGCTAAAGCTTGCGCAGAGAATCAACATGTCTTTGTCCTTTTTGCCTTTGATACATTTGGCTCCCTAGCGCCAGAAGCTATCCGTTTTTTGACCAGGGTCCAACGGGTTATCCACAGCAATTGTTCAACCCCAGGGGGCAGGGGTTTGTCTTTGGAAGGTTAGGGTTTGCAATTCAGAAAGGGGTGGCGGCGCAGCTTGTTGCCCGTCTACCTTCTATTTTGATGTAACTTGGCAAGTTTTTTTTGGTGGAAAATTGAATTGAAATGAAAAAGAATACATGACTACAATGTATTTACTTTTATCTATTCTCAATATAAATAGACAAAATTGCAGAAAACAACCTTTATGTATACCCAAAACTGCACTTTATACCTTTCACTATGAAATCCGCCAAAACCAACCTTTACGTTCATGTTTTGCTACAAGTTCAACCTTTACACCTAACCTAGTCAAAAAAGTCAGTTAAGTTGCCCCACGTGCGATGCACGTGAGGGCATTTAAGTCATTTCCCTTTCTAATTTTAATATTCATTTAAACTAACCTACTGCACCCCACCCCCACCCCTTCTCTTTATCTTCTTCACATAACCACCTGCACCCAGCACCATTTTTCAGATCCATACTTCACTGCAACAAAAAATCAATTAATAATCACAGAACTCAATTTAGTACCAATTCGGTACATGATTCACAGATGAATTTAACCTAAAAACGCTAAATTTGATATATTTCACCAGTGAAATTTCTGCAAAAACTTCAATCAATCATTGTACTCAATTCACCTTTTCTTTATCTTCTTCACATTAAAATTAGAAACTTCAATCATGTGGTGCAGTTCTGGCTTAAGAACTTTAATAGCTACTTCCTGACTACAATATGTGCCTTTATATCTGAAAAAATATTACAAAATACTAAAGCCAAAATTTTTTTGCAGATTCTAGGGAAGGTTTAGATTTCAAAGTTCAAACGCTTACAAATCACCGAAAGTCCCAGATGCCACTTTATCTTCGAATTTCAGAAGGTTAACATCAATTTCCCATACGTCAGTTCCATCGGTAGGTATTTTTACATGACCATTAGAAGGCATAGAGGGACTTGGTGTAGTAACGTTATTAGAAGTATGATTAACATCATCACCCCAACTCTCACCTCAATCCCACTAGTTGCTGATCTTTAGCAGGGTGTGGCTGCTGATCATCCTGTTTAGGTGGTGGTGCTGCTCCTCCTGCCATACCTCTGTTATCCCTTTTAACTTCAACAAAATCCCCAAATCTTTACCCTTGATTTCAACAATAATCTTGAATCTTTATGTAAAAAGTATGAACCTTTGATAACTAAAACCAAACCCCTGTGATAAAAATGCAAACTTTTGTTCCTTGAATCAAGTCTTGAAGATGTTTAAAAAAAAAAAGCAAAAGCAAGAAAGAAAGGAAAAGGGGGTGTGAAAGTGAAAGTGGAAGTGGAACAGAATCAAGAAGGAGGAAACAGAGAAGCCCTGTTTCACCAAAAAACCTCCGTTCCATGTCACCGTCGCTCCATTATCTCCGTTCCATCACTCTTCGTCGCTGCCTCCGTCGCTCCATTATCTCCGTTCAATAAATCTTGAACACCCCTGTTTCACCAAAAACCTCAACAAACCCTAGATTATTTAGATTATTTCAGATCAAAAACACAAAATTTCACATACCCATCAACAACTTACATTTTCTTTAAGGTTTCCACATATCCACAAACAAATTTTCACACACCCACCAAATTTTCTTGAATCAGAGCACGAATCCTCTCAATCAACTTTATTGTATTATGAAAAAGTTTATGGATGGGGAGTCTTGGGGAACGGTGATTGAGTTTATGGATGAGGAGTTATGATGTCGGATTTTATGGATGGGGATCGAAGGATTAGAGATTTTAGGTATGTATGTGCAGAGATTAAAAGGAAATCAAAGAATATTTGACTTATGTTGTTTGACTGATGAAACAAAAAATAGAAAAGAAAATAAGGATTTAAAAAGACCATAATACCCTCACATGCAAAGCATGTGAGGTAAGTTAACTGACTTTTTTGACTAGGTTAGGTGTAAAGGTTGAACTTGTAGCAAAACATGAACGTAAAGGTTGGTTTTGGCGGATTTCATAGTGAAAGGTATAAAGTGCAGTTTTGGGTATACATAAAGGTTGTTTTCTGCAATTTTGTCATATAAATATTACTATAAATCCATTATATTGTGGTGCTTATTTTTATTCATGTTTGATATAGATAGATAGATAGATACTGGTATGAACTTTTGTTTAATATAAATGTGTCATTCGTACCTCTAATGGTAAATTCAGCTTACACGGTCATCCTAGTGTCGTCCTATTATGTGTACTATGTTGTCACACAATGACCATTGCTTCGTATTTTATTATTGGGTTTGACTTTGTCAAAACACTCGTATAAAGCAATAATCATTATATGACAACAGAAGACGCATGATAAAACGAAACTAGGATAACCGTGTAAGCATTATACTTTCTGCAAATCTAAGAGGATCGTTCATCTAGGCTCGTCTCATTTCGGTGTGTACTCTTTCTGGAGTTGCTTGGTTTTTTTTTAATAGTTGTAGTGGCGGACTCAGGAATTATTTGCTGAAGGTGCGGATGATTGGTTCAAGCATATTTTCAGGAGGTGTGGTCGGGTTTTTTGCATAAAAAATACACTAATTAATTTTTTCAATGGGTGCGCCCTCCCGCCCACCCTGATTTTTACCTTGTTCCGCCCCTGAATAGTTGGTTTTTATGATAAAAAGTTAGTTCTGGCTGTTAGAAAAAAAAAAAAAAAACATATAGTAGTATGAACTTTATGCGAATAAAATTTGAATAGGATTCCACCCATTTTGATATATAATTTTTCGTAAATTACTTGCAACTTTTAGATGTCTATTGGGTAAATACCGGTGGGACCAAGAATAATATATATATAGCAGACAAGAATAATTCCTTTTGGCGTGATAAAAAAGCATCCGTCGTCAGCAATTTGGTCAAACGGCCTTCAACAAAATGCTATTTTGACTTTACTGGTCAGATTCAAAAACTCATAATGTAATTATAATAATATTAATATAATTAAAATAATATGAGTAAATTGTCAAAAACGTCCTTTAAGTTTGGGCATATTTGTCAATTTCATCCAAAACAATTTTTTTTAACTATGTTATGCTTCACTTTTGAGATTTTTTTCTATTTTTATACAAACATCTAACCTTTTTTTTTTTTTTGTCAAAATCGTCCATAAGATTTAGAATTTGAATGAAAAGGTCAAAAAATCTAAAAAAAAATAAGGACAATACAATATCAAATAGTTGTTATGGATGAGACTGACTTAGGGGCTGTTTGTTTGGGTCTGAATGGAGCCATTAAGAGGCTTGGCTCTGAATCGCTCAGACATAGAGGTGTTTGGTTCAGCAAATAACAACATCTGAATGAAACCATTCAGATATGAATGGTTCAGCACCTTTTGAGATCTGAATGGTGTTTATTACCCTTGTGCCCTAACACCTCCTGCATATCCTTCATCCTTCATCTCCTCCACACCTCCCGCCACCTCCACTCCACTCCACACCTCCTGCCACCTCCTCCAAACCGGACCTCCACCGTCGTTACCCTCCTCCACACCTCCTGCCACCTCCCTCCTCCACGCCGGACCTCCACCGCATCCTCCCTCCATCTCCTCCACACCTCCACGTCACTGTCCTCCACACCGGACCTCCACAGCCGCCGCCCTCCCCCTCAATCGGAGCTCCACATCCGCCGCTTTTTAGAGAGAGAAGCAGAGAGTTTGAGCCTGGGTTCTTTCATTAGAGAGAGAGTAAGAGAAGCTAAGAGTTTGATCTTTTTAGAGAGAGAAGCAAAGAGTTTTTAAAGAGAGAAGCAGAGAGTTTGAAGATGGGGAAGTGAGAGAGACAGAGAACAACTTTGGTTTTAAAGCATGTTGGGTATTTTGTTTTGTTCAGGGGTAAAAATATCATTTTACACATCATTCAGATATGCAACCAAACAACATTTTATTGGTTCAGCACTTACCCATTCAGACCCTCTTATTCATTTAGCACTTATTGATTCAGATGTTGCCAAACAGCCCCTTAGTGACTTACATAACCAAACCAAACCTCAGGTATAATTTTAGCAATTTACTCTGTTAATATTAGTAACTTAGGAATAACAATATTAACAAAAATAGAATACAACACTTGGATATTACATGTTTAACAAAAATAGAATACAACACTTAGATATTACTTAACAAAAATAGAATACAACACTTGGATATTACATGTACAAAGTAAACACAAAGTAAAATAATAACCGACGAATTTTTATACAAATTTTTCCTTTGGAAAATCCCCTTCCTTGTTTATACTTACAAATCATAACCAGAAGGGTAATACCATAATAATAATATCTTCATATCCTACCGTTATTTTTTGTTAATAACTCCCTAAATACAGACAAATACCTCTTTTTTTCTTCTTAACCCTATTTACATATTATAACAGAGTTTCATATAATCTTCTTCAAGATGTGCAAAATTCCTCTTCACAACCCTAAAATTAACCGCCCAATATCACTACACACATCAGGTTCATTCAAGCCAAAGCAGGAACACGACCCAATATCACTACACACATCGGGTTCATTCAAGCCAAAGCAGGAACACGACAATTGCGGCGATTATTGTCAAGGCAGTTAAAGCCTTCAATTCTAACCGAAGGTTTGTTGTTGTAAGTGGTTCGGATGTTGTTGTATGACGGAGATGATGATGATACTACACCACCCGAGCTAGGGTTTGGAATAATCGAATTTGGTGAAACCGAACTTAATTTTTCCTCTTTGAAACGAGCGTCTTGAATCAGCGGGTTAGATACTCTACTCGGCGGTGACCCGCAGAAATAAGGGGGCGACGAGGGTAAGGGTTGTTCACAAGAATTTGACTCGTATATCTCCTGATCCAGTACACCGTACCACAAATGAAATGTTAAAGGTTTCCGAGTATCGGTGTTGAGGAGGTGGAACCGCCGTGGCTTCGGACACACCACCGGCTCTCCGTTGTTGAAAGACGAAAAGTTACTGGTGGTTTGTTGGATTCCACAGTGATTCATTTTCGGTCTTCTTTTGAAACAACACCTGTTCAAAACATAAGAATCAAATTTAAAAGCAAAAACAAAACATAAGATCCAAGTGAAAGAACAAACAACACGTTTGAAAAATTCCAAAACATATCCAAAAAAAATCTTGTTATGTTAAATTTGGTTTTCAAGGTTTATGTTCAAGACTGGATCATTGTTCAAACCATATCGTTTTCGTTTTAATAATGAAATCGACAGGGGTAGATCGAAATCCGGTCAAACTAATTTTAAAATTTCATTATTAAAATTAAAAATGACAAAATTCAAAACGAAGAATATCAAGATCTATTATTATTAAAATTAAAACAGATCTGTATTTTATCGAAACTGCTTCAGAAAACATAATTAGACAAAATTATTTCAAGATCTACAACAGATCATAAACTTTGCCAAAATTAAAACAGTTTCATATAAAAAGGAAACCGATAAAACGGAAATTTAAGACAGAAATCAAAACAAAGATAAAAATTTAAAAGATAAATTTGGGAGAGTTAAAGCAAATAATTACCTGGAGAGCCAGAAAAGGAGAATCAGAGATCGAGCCTCCTCTGGATCTGAAGAAAAAACAGAGGAAATTTAAATAAAGGGAAGGGAATTTAGGTCAAGAAATTAGGCGTGGACGAAGAAGGGGTAAGAAGTAAGGAGGATGGTTCATATATACAGCTAGAAAGAGGAAATAAATAGATGTTGATGTTGGTTTTAATATTATATTATAAAATATGTGTGAGAAAATATATTGTGTCGACAATAAAATAAACGAGTGAGGAAAAGCTGTCTGTGAGTGTGTGTGTGAGAGAGGGACAAAGACGTTTCGTATAATATTATTATTTATTTTAAATTTATAAAAATGGTGGTCACGTTGGCGGTACCCACGGCGAGAAATCGCATCGGTACTTACACCAGCTTCCAACTAAGTTACATGTTCACTCAACTATGGTTTCGTTTGGTTCTTGAAGGATTTTTAAATTCTATAATTTAAAATTTATACCTGAAGAGGGGTCCAACGAGTTATTCACAACAATTGTTCAGCTTTAGAAAGACAGGGTTTTGTCTTTGTTAGATTAGGGTTTACAATTCAGAAAGGGATGATGGCAGAGCTTGTTGCGTGTCTACCTTGTATTTTTTGGGAAATATAAATGGAAATCCTTAAGCCTTAAAAAAAATCTATTAGAACATTTACACTGGAGCCTTTGTATATGAACATTCTATATAATATAGAGGAAAAAGTAAAAGAAACAATAAAAATGCTACTACATTAGAACCTCTACAGTAGATAAAATTTTAAACAATCTAAAATACACCTTTATATTTAGAGGATTATATTTAACATACTATATTTTTTTGTGAGTATGTAGGAACGAGTATCAGGGGCTTTTCGTTGGGGCAAACATGAATCTTATAAAGAATTGGAAGCCGGTGGTAGAGCTTTTTAGATCTCAGTTATCAATTTGGAAAGCGCAAAATCTATCTTATGGCGGTCGGGTCACACTATTAAAATCGGTATTAAATTCTTTACCCACTTACTTCTTCTCAATCTACAAGGCGCCGGCACAAGTCATAGCAACTTTGGAGAAACTAAGAAGATTGTTTTTTTGGGGTGGGTCAGAGGAAAAAGCAAAAACAAACTGGATGGCTTGGGATAGTGTTATTGCACCGGTGGAATATGGGGGGTTAGGTTTTGGTTCTCTAAAAGATGCAAACTTAGCAATGCTTGCTAAGTGGTGGTGGAGGTTCAAACTCGAAGACAAAGGATTATGGAGGAAAGTTGTTTGGGCGATTCATCATAGTTCGAGATCTTGGAATTATATCCCAACAAAAATGTCGATTCCAGGTCCGTGGAAGCAAGTAAAAAACATTTCGATTGAGCTTATTCACAAAGGTGTCGACATATCAAAATCAATAATTGGGAGGGTGGGGTGTGGGTCTTCTATTTCTTTCTGGATTGATATTTGGATTGGGTCTGAAGTATTGGCTGAGAAGTTTCCATTATTGTTCGGTTTGGAAGTAAACAAGTGGGCTACGGTGGCAGAAAGACTTGGGGTAGGGATTTTGGGCCAACGTTATAACTGGGCATGGAAAAGATGCATTGCAACACCTTCAGAACGACAGGAATTGGGTCAACTGCAGTCATTGATTGCTCAGGTGGCTTTATCTTCAAGATCGGATAGCTGGACGTGGATTTTGGAGAGTTCGGGTTGCTTCACTGTCAGAAGCATCAAGAATCAGATTAGTTCACATGCATATCCGACGACGGTTAGGAATTTTCAATGGAATAATTAGGTTCCGAAGAAAGTTGCTATCCTCGCATGGAGGCTTTCAAGGAACAGGCTGCCTACTAAAGACCTTCTAATCCGTAGAAACATTACGGTCAACTCGGATTTATGTTTCTTTTGCGGGAAAAATGCGGAAACAGCTGAGCATGTGTTCTTGTCATGTGGCCTATCACAGATGGTATGGCAGGCTCTTGCAACCTGGTGTAAGTTATCCCCAATATATGCTTTCAGCCTTAGTGATCTGTTAGATTTACACAATCACATACCAAGTTCCAAAGGCAAAAAGAAGGCTTTTCATGGTTTGGTATTAACAACACTTTGGTGTATTTGGAGACTAAGAAACGATGTGATCTTCAGTGGTAAGTCTCCAAACATTCAAGTTTTAGTAGAAGAGATAAAAGCTTTGGGTTTTCTGTGGGTCAAATACCGCTCAAAGGAATTATCGTTGACTTGGGAACAGTGGAAGGCTTTCAATGTTTTTCCATAGTTTTTTGGTGTAAGTAGCCACTGTATCTTTGGTTTGATGTAATTTGGTGGATGTAATATACATGCCCTGCATCTTGCTGGGTTAGGTTGTTTTTAATTAATAAAATTTGTTGGCCGTTCAAAAAAAAAATGTAGGAATGAGAAAATAATAATAAAATAAGTTAATGTGAGTAAGATAGAAGTAGAGATAGATGATTGGATGCAAGAGATTTTTAGAAATTAACAAAAAAAATTTTAGAGAAAAGTGTACTATTTGATTTAAATATATAGATAGAGTCTTCAATGTGAATATAGGGAGGATAGTCTCTTTGTAGACTACCCGCCACGTAGGCATCAACTAAGCATTGGTGGAGGAGCATCCCCTTGGGTACTACCCAAGGGTGTGGTGGATGCTCCTCCTCCATTTTTTTATTATTTTTTTTATTTGATTTAATTAATTAATGAAAACAAAGTAAATAAAAATAAAAAACTTACATTTAAATAAAACCTAAAAAAAACAACCTAAAGTTACATTTAAATAAAAAAAAACACACTTAAAAAAAACATAAAGTTACATTTAAAAAAAACTACACTCCCCCACTCCATTTTTCCTAGTTTTTTCCTTCATCATTTGTAAAATGGGACGGTCTTCCGGTGGATATTCGCTAAGGTCGGTGGTCATTATTTTACATTCCTCCAACTGTTGCGCTTCTTCTTGCTTCCTTAGCTTCTCCTCGGCTAGTTGTTTTTTCACCTTTACCTTCTCGGTTTGCGTCTCGGTAAAGGTTTGGTTGAATGTTTTCAAATCGGCCATAATACCTTCCAACTTCTTTTTTACCCTTTCCCTTTGTATTTTTCTTTTTTGAAGGTTCAGGTTGCGTTTCTGGCACAACCTCTACGTCATCATCTTGTTCCTCGATTTGTGTTGGATGTGCTTGTGGCGGTGGTTGATATGGCATATTTAGCGGGTTTTGCATTAGTTGCTGCATTTGACATGGCATTTGGTTGAACGGCATGTTGGGTTGTTGCATTTGCATTGGGTTGAACGGGTATTGGTTTCGTTGGTTGAAAGCGTTGGGCATTTGTTGGTAACCCGCAAAAGAGTTGTCCATTACGGGTGTGTAGCCGGGTGACGAAAACGAGTGTGAACTTGAGTTGGGATTATTTGGGTTGTAGGGATCCATAATTTTTTTAAGGTTGGGAGAGGATTTTTTATAAAATTGGGAGAAAAGTGGAAGTATTTGGTAAAAAAGTGGGGTGAAAAGTGGTTTAATTTATAGTGGTGGGGTGAATTTTTTTTTTCTAAATGTTGAAAGTTACCGTTAGGGGTCCCATCAATTCAAAAAATCTCCCCGTCTCCAACGTCTCTATTCCGACGGAAGTGCCGAGACGGGCCCCAAGGGGGCGGTGTGCGACGACCCAAAAGGGGGGGGGGGGGACGGCCCGGGGACGAGCCCATACCCATTGGTCCTAGGAGTTTGATTTACCAGGAAGAGTAAAATTGTAAAATTGAGTTTTAAGGTTTTGTCACTCAAAAATAAAACTTTTTGTAACTAAAATATTGAGGTTTCATTTCCATCCAAATCACCAAATATCAGTATCACCCGTCTCTCCCGTTGTATCAAACATCGCTAATTTATTATTATTATTATTTTATTTAAAGGTAAAAAAAGAAACTTTTAAAAATAAGTGTGTAATATGTATATATATAATTGTGTGTATATGTATAGAAGAAGGATCCGTTAGAAACCACCCTTTATTGGGAGAACCAATGTGAACACAAAAAAAAAAAACACCTAAAAACACACAATTTTTTTATATTTTTTAAATTAAAATCGCTATATTTCGTTATTAAAAAAAACAAATTTGTTTTTAAATTTTTTTGCTACTAAAAGTAGCGATTTTTACATAAAAAATAGAGTTAATTACTGTTTTCGTCCCTGTGGTTTGTCAAAAATCACTATTTCAGTCCATTAGTTTAAAAATTGCGATTTCAGTCCCTGTTGTTTCACTTTCGTAACCATTTCACTCCACCTCGTAACCAATTCAGTCCCTGTACTTAACAGAATAATGGATTGAAATAGTTACGAAAGTGAAACCACATGGACTGAAATTGTTACAAAAGTGAAACCACAGGGACTGAAATCGCAATTTTTAAACTAATGGACTGAAATAGTGATTTTTGACAAACCACAGGGACGAAAACAGTACTTAACTCTAAAAAATATTAAAAAAAAATTGTGTGTTTTTTAGATTTTTTTAGGTTTTTTTTTTTTTGGTTTAGTTTTTAGCATTTTAGCTTGGATGGAGGGTGGGGGGTTAGGTTTTTTTGGTGTGTTCACATTTGTTCTCATGGTTCTCATAATAAAGCTGGTTCTCAAATAAACCTTATCGTGTATGTGTGTATATATATATTACATTTATAATTATTTTTATTCTTTTTTATTTAAAAATAAAGAAAAAATTTATAAAATTAAAAAACATAAGAATAAATGGGAAAAGGCCAAAATCGTCCCTGAGATTTAGGAATTGCTAAAATCGTCCATAGGAGTTAATGATACATTTTAACTGAGTTAGTCATCTGAATGGAAATGACAACAAAAAGGAAACCTCATGGGTCGAGTTACAAAAAGTTTCATTTTTTGACTAAAGTGGGAAAAGTGACCAAACCTTATGGACGATTTTGGCATTTTACTCTTTACATAAATTTAAGAGAAGGTTTAAATGAAAATTATAAATCGAGGATAAAATTGACTTTTTATGACCTCTTTTTAATATTTTTATTGTTTTTTTAAAGTTAAAAATAAAATAAAAAAAATAAAAAAAAGAATAATTGGGAAAGTGCCAAAATCGTCCTGAGGTTTAGGAATTTTCAAAATCGTCTATGGAAGTTAACGATACATTTTAACTGAGTTAATGATTTGGATAAACTTAAAAACAAAAAGGAAACCTCAGGGATACAGTGCACTAAAGTGGAAAAGTGACCAAACATTAGGGACGATTTTGCAATTTTACTCTTTACAAAAATTTAAGAGAATATTTAAGTTAATATTATAAATCGATAATAAAGATGACTTTTTGTTGACTTCTTTTCAATATACAAAAGCCCTTGTGTGGACTTCCAAAATCAATTTAGCTTTGTTACGAGTAGGGTATTATTGTAACCGAATCCTGATACGACAATTGTAATTTAAGAAATAGAGATCGAAAAAAATTAAGTTTAAGCTCGAGCGCTATTAAGTTAAATGAACCAAGCTCGAGCTTAGATGAGCTCAAGCTCAACTTAGTTCATTTTCACTTGTAATTCCTTTAGCATTGAATTTGTAATTTGAGTGCATCATATATCGAATTAGATTTCATAACATATTATTATGTCCTTTATGTTTCAACCGAAGGGTACATGACGGGAATCCTTCAGGGTCATGCAATATATTTTTTTAAAAGTCACGAATCAACCTATCTAAATTGAAAATTAGGGTTAACCTAATATCTTCTTGCCACTCTAGGGTGGGGACCATTGGCGCAGGATAGAAGGGCTTGGGGGGGTCGCCCAACCCCCCGAACTTCTCGATGCGTAGTGTTATGAATAGTACTTTCGTATAGGTATATAGGTTGTCACCCCCCGGTTTCGGGAAAATTCGGGGGGGCGTGGCTTCGCCAATGGTGGGGACATTTAAGAGACTCTAGAGGACACTTCAAGGCAATCTATATAGAACTATAAACACTACAATATGTGATTCGGTGTTTAGCAAAAGTCGTAATCAACCCTATCTAGATTAAAAATTAGGTTTAACCTAATATGTTCTTGCCACTCAAGAAAAGTGACATTCTAGACACTCTAGATGATACTTGGAGGCAATACAAATAAGGCTATAAAACAACCATATGTGATTCGTTTCCTTCTTCCTTCTTAAATCTTTAGTTTATCTTAATGTTTCATGTACCAACAATATATATTTTATTATTTTTATTTGTTTCATTGCTTTCATTACTACCACCATGATTTTCACCCAAGGGCCTCTTTATCTACTTAGATGTAGCGAACAATAATACATGAATGGTGATCGCCGATTCTATATACGATTAATAATGCATGTTATAACTAACTATTTCATGTGTGTTTAATCTATTCATGTTTTGTAGATTTGATAATTGATGATGGCTTAACGTTAGAAATGAAGTTAGGGTTACGTATGATCCGATGATATGTACAAGATCCATGCAATTGGAACCGAGTAACGTTTGGCATAATTGATTATGCTTATGAATACAAAATCATAGATTATATCAGTACAATTTAGTTTGTTATGCTCTTTATTTGGTCTTATTTTTTTTAATCTTAGAATCCCTTGACTTATTTTCTCAAGATAAAAGCAAACGATCAATTTGTGTAATTACTATTTTGGTTGGAAATATCTTTGAAGCTATTCATTCGAAACACTAATTCTAATGCATTTATTTTATCTATTTCATATATCTTCATTCAAACTTACAAAATTACATATTTCCCTAAATCATGTTTAAAAGGGTAGCGGCGCAGCTTGTTGCTCGTCTACCTGCCATTAGTTTGTAATTTCTGTTTATAGGGTATGTATATTTATATATTTATAAAAAAAAAAAAAAAAAAAAAAAAAAAGGAAATTGTACATTATGCATTAAAAACTTATGTCTTGAGTATACATGTTAAAGACGTAAAAACTTATGTCACACCACCACACCTCCATTTCCCGTAGGCGTTGCCCATTCGCATTGTGGGATTCTCCATAGGTGTCGGGGACTTTAGCCAAGCATTTGACCGAGGTTTTTTTTTTTTGAAAAAATAGCCGGTTCCAACAACTAATTTTATTAAAAAAAAATCCATTAAATTACTTTATTATGCAAACCAACTTCTATCACCTAACCTATATCTTCACACAAACAACACCAACTTCTATTACCATAAAATTCTTCTTTTAAAAATAAATGCAAGCATCAATTTCATCATCTTCATTTGACGAATTCGTTTTATCATCTTCTTCTAAAGAGGGAGCCGAGCTAATGATATCATTGGTTCAACGAGTCGTACAAATTATTGTTGAAGATATCGGGAGTTCATAACCCAAAAAGAGAAAACGAATTGTACGCAATCGGGTCTCCGCACATGAACTTTTGGTACGTGATTATTTTTCACCCAATAGTAAATGATTTAGAAAAAAAATATGAATATTTTATACAAAAATGCGATGCGCGTGGTGATATTGGTTTTAGCACGTTGCAAAAAGTTAGGGCCGCTATTAGACAATTACCTAATGACACTAGTTCCGACATAACATATGAATATTTAAAAATGTCAGAATGAGTACCAAGGGAAAGTCTTCATTATTTTTGTGAGTATTAGAATTCTATGTAAAAAAAATTGAGAAACCTACGGTTTAATGACACACAACAAATTTTGGAGTTTCATGATGATAGACATGGTTTTCTCGAGATGAATGGTGGTACGGATCGTATGGAGTGGGAACTGGGAACTTTGTCCAACTGTGAGGCGCGACCAACCCAAAAGTGGACATAATAAAAAATGGCTATGATGCTTGAAGCGGTTGTATCACAAGATCTTTGGTTTTGGCATGCATCCTTTGGTTTGACCACTTCAAATAACAATATAAATATTGTCGACCAATCACCCATTTTCAACGGCCGCATAAACGAGGTTGGGCCGATGGCCTCTTTTTTGTAAATGACGTGGAGCACTAATACGGGTAGTATCTAGCAGATGGTATTTACTCTGAATATTCTATGTTTGTAAAAGCTTTTACACACACCTTAGATAATAAGAGAACAAAGTTTAACAAAGCTCAAATGGCAGCAATAAAAGACGATGAACAAGCTTTTGGTGGTTTGTAGAAACGATGGCACATTGTGTGCATCCCGAGGATTACGAATAATATAGAATTAGAAATGTGATTTACCCGTGCATTATTTTGCACGATATGATTTAGAAGGATGAAGGACACGTAATTTGCTAAACCTACGAAGAAGATACACAACCAAACATTGTCGACATCGGTGAAGAAGGGAGAAGAGTAAACCAATGCAAATTTTTTAACAAATAGACGCATACTTTGTGTGAATTTGGTTGAACACATTTGGCGTATTCAATGGTGCAATGACGATATGATAATTAGACTATGTAATTTGGTTATTTTATTTATGTATTTTTTTTAATTTTATGTCATTTATTATTTCTTAAAAAATATCGTCTTTGTTGTCATGATTAATCGAAGTATTTATATTTATTCAATTGTTTTGTTTATTTTTTTTTGAAAGAATATGAATATATAAATGATTTAATTAAAAAATATGGGGATTTGCCCTTGTCCTTGACCATACGTGGTTTTTATGATTTGAAGGGCAAAGTCTCCGTAGTCTACATGACGCCGAGGTGGCAAGGTTTTGCCATTGCCCTTATAACTCCATGTAGTCTGAATATACTATTAAAACTTTTGAGATATCGTAGCATTAAGTTTTGTGTATTTTAATTGCATATCCCTACGGTTGTGTTTACGAGTTTCATTTAAGGAAATAAGATAAGGGAATCCCTCACTCCGTCCCTTTCTCTTCTCTTCTCTTCTCTTCCTTTCCTTTCTCTCAATTTATTTCTAATTTCGAAAAATGAATTTTAGTCTAAAAACACCTCATTTTCTCTATATAGAAAATCTTTGGAACACAATATTCTCTTACTTCCTTATAAATCTTCTCTTCCTAAACTTCCTTCAAAATCTTCTCTTATTAAATGAAACTTAAGAACAACAGGGTAAGGAAATAAGAAAAGCAAAAGAAGATGACACTTGTCTCTCAAGAGAGATATCTTATGTTCAAACATAAGCAAAAGAAGAAGTTTGTATTATTTGGTGTAGAGTAAAATAGAGCAGATGTCTTAAGTTCAAACCTGAGTAATAGATTTTTTTTATTATTTAATGTAAAGTAAAATAGAGCTGAGTAACATTTTCCGTTAAAAAAAACAACTAAAATTGCATCATGTGAACTTGTGATTAACAAGAGTATATTATGAGTAGCGAGTAGGTTAGTTTGCCTCTTTAAAAGAAAGAGTAAAATGCACGGATAGTCCCTGTGGTTTGCAAAATAACACCTATAGTCCCCAACGTTTGGAAATTACACCGGTGCTCCCTGTGGTTTGACAGTTTGTTACTCGGATAGTCCCTGGAGTGGATGACGGTTAGTTTTCTCCATTAAGTGAATGTAAAATGATGCCAATGATCTCTAGATCAAGTGGTGGAGGGCTTGCATTTCTCTTGAGAGATGCAGGTTCAACTCCTACTTGGTGCAGAGTGGGGCAATGATGGGAGACCCAGGGAAATCTGGGTTGGATCCCTGAGCCAAACGGTTTTTACTGGTAATTTCACTGTCATGCCTACGGGCGGGTGGGTTACTGGGTTTTCCCCGGAATTGGTGGTGGACTCGGGTTACTCTCGGAGTACTCCGTTTGTCCAGTGGGTGCCCCGAAAGTGCTCGAGATTGATTCTGTTAGCCGTTCAAAAAAAAAAGTGAATGTAAAATGACAAATTTACCCATCATCTTCTCCAGCCACACCCATCAACCTACACCTTAGCTTCTTGTTCGAAAGAGACAGCAAACCCCAACGTCTTCATCCTCTACATCGTCGGTATTTCAAGTTTCTATCAAAACATATTCAATTCAGTAAGATCATCCATTGGTATATCAAGTCCTGTTGAAAAATGGTCTTGTATTTCTTCATCATCAAAATTCAGTAAAGGACTCAGATCCTGAGGACCACCCACCCCTAATTCATCAATCGGGTCTAATAGTGGGTCAATGTTTTCCATGCTCTGCTTTGGGGTTCCAAAAATTAGAAAACATATCTGCTCTCCCCTGTTTTCAGATCTAAACCACCTTCTTTCATAGCTGCATCACCGCCAAAAAGACCTTCTGGTTCTTCTGCTCCATCTCCGACTCCGACCCCGACCCCGACCCCGACTTTCATTACGATTATGTTAGAATAGAGAAAAATGAGTGAGATATCGAGAATATAGAAGATGAAGGGGCCGACGGTTACAAATCGTCAGAGATGGAGAGGCAGCGGTGGCGACTCGCCGGAGACGAAAAGATGGAGATACAACTTGCAGGAGACGAAGAGGCAACACTTATGAAGCACATAAAGGGTTTCTGTTTTTCCAATTTTAATAAGGCTTTCGGAATGGTTTTTGATTACCCGCTAAAAGATTCAGTGGATTCGAATGGTGCTGGATTCTATTCAGTTGATTCTTTATAATCGATTGATGATGGCAACAGAGTATGAATCAAACTAATCATATCATTGTGGTTTTGGTATTGAATTTCTTTCTGAAACTAAATCACAAAATAGGGGTTATTTGTTTTTTTTTTTATTTTTTAAAGAGAGGGGTAAATTTGTCATTTCACATCCACTTAACGGAGAAAACTAACCGTCATCCACTCCTGGGACTATCCGAGTAACAAACTGTCAAACCACAGGGAGCACCGGTGTAATTTCCAAACGTTAGGGACTATAGATGTTATTTTGCAAAACCACAGGGACTATCCGTGCATTTTACTCTAAAAGAAATAAGAAAATAAAAAGAAACTAAAATTGCATCATGTGAACTTGTGCCTGATTTTATATGATTTTGCTTTAATCTCTTTAAGATCATGTTATGTTATCATAAAAAGGAGGAATTTCATGTACCCCATCTTACAAATTTACATATTTTCTCCAAACATAAGTTTTTAATGCATGATGTATAATATACCCTTTAAATATGATTTACTCAGACATGTAATTTTGTAAGTTTCAAATTGAATGATAATGTCATCTTATAAAAGGATAAAAGAACTATTTCAAATTACACCATTCAAGGGTGGAACTACCTTGTAAGAAGGGTAACCTCTTTTCCTCTTTACGACAGTATTGTAAATTTTAGAAAAAATAATGTTTTTTTGATTTCGTTACCATTTTTTTTTAAACTTTGCTCTTATAAAGATTTTCTAAATACCCACTGACCATTAATCTTATTGTACAAATGCCAGTCGACGGGTGTAGGAATTTTCGTCAACGGGGTCGAAAACATTTTGGATCTAAAATAGGTTGGGATTGAACACGTAAAGTAAAATTAACTACAATAAATTATAGCAAAAGAAGCTAGAAAATAATAACATGATCACCCCAAATTTGCACATGCTTTTATAGATATCTAAAAGACTAAAATGTCCGGTAATTATAAGATATAGATATGACAAAAACCACAAACGCTATTTTAGTTTTTGTGAAAAATAAAATAACACGTGCTAGCTACTTCAAATAAAGAACTAGCCTAACTATTAAAGTAGACGTTAATGGAGTTTCACAAAAAACTAAAACTTATTAAACCAAACTTTAATTGGCCGTTTTAGTTATCGGTTCCGGTTAAATCAACCAT
This sequence comes from Helianthus tuberosus, assembly GCA_030545235.1. Taxonomy (NCBI): domain Eukaryota; kingdom Viridiplantae; phylum Streptophyta; class Magnoliopsida; order Asterales; family Asteraceae; genus Helianthus; species Helianthus tuberosus. Next base: position 25,462,057 of record CM060396.1, on the reverse strand, counting down.
TGAAGTTTTTGAGCACGTTTTCAAAGAATGGAACAAGTGAACAACAAAACATAGATCAATAAAAATATGCTAAATCTACTCCAATGCCCCCAGTCCCCCACTAGGCTAGCACCCAAGTTAGTAACAAGTTATTGCATAATAGTGGATTAGGATCAAATACAAAGGATCCTAATTGTAAGAAGTGTAAGAAGTAAGAAGGATTTATAGAGTGACAAGTGTCCAATAACCTAAAAAAACTCACTACACAAAAAAACCCCACTACAAAAAAAAAAAAAAAAAAAAAATCTTAAACATCCACCACCACCAAAAACCTAAACAACCCCCCCCCCCCCCCCCCTCACCCACAAAAAAAAAAAAAAAAGTTTTTGGGTGGGGGTGGGTGTTTAGTTTTTTTTTAGGTTTTTGGGGGGTGGGGTTAGGTTTTTTGGGGTTTTTTTTTTTGGTGAGGTATATATATATATATATATTTTGATTGCCCGGGGGGGGGGGGGGGGGGGGGGTTAGGGTTTTTTTTTTAGGTTTTTGGGGGGTGGGGGGTTTAGGTTTTTGGGTGGTGGTGGGTGTTTAGGTTTTTGGTGGTGATTTAGTGGGTTTGGTTTTAGGTTATTGGACACTTGTCACTCTATGTATAATGCGTAAATTAGGGATGAGCATTAAGTACCTGGTACCGGTACCGAACCGAACCGGTACCGGGTATATTCGGTACCGGTTCCTATTTTACTCGTTTTTCGGTACCGGTACCGGTATTTTTGGGTAAAACACTAGTAAAGTACCGAAAGTACCGGTACCGAACCGGTATATTCGGTACCGGTACCACTTTTCAACGTTTTTCGGTACCGGTACTTTCGGTACCGGTACCGGTTCGGTACCGGACCGGTACCGAGCTCATCCCTAGCGTAAATTTTGTTTTGAACAGAGTGGAGTCAAATTGTGTTTTCCCATTGTTTTTCAAAAGCTCTAATTAATCTCTTTTGATTACACATGTCGGTTTTTCCTCTATACATGTTGATGTTTTCTATGTATGAGTCGGGATATATAATAAGTTATGAATGTATTGTATAAACTCAATTTACTTTTCGTTTTGATTCAATCGCAATGCTTATATATGTCACATTGAATTCAATCGGATACGTCGAAATGTGATGATTAACGCATCACATAATATTTGGACTAATCCATTCAACATTTGCGATATACCCGCGCCACAACGCGTGCGGGTCTTATTGCTAGTTGTATAAAATAATGTAACATCCCATTTCAGGATTTACATTAGTCTGGAAAATGGGAGTTGTAGTTTGGGACCGGGATGTCAAGGACCAAACTACAAGGATTAATTGTGTAATTTAACCCCTTTAGTTATATACTTACCTGAATACAAAGGTAAGCTTCGGTTAGTGGAAACTAAAAACGCCAATCAAATTGAAAAGGAATGAAAGTTTTGCTTAAAAGTGGAAAATACCCAAACTACGAGGACTAAAGTTGTAATTAGGCATACCTTGGTTAAATTCTTGAAATTTTATGTTGAAAGGAGTTGGGTTGTCATATGGTAGGATTATATGGGGGAAAATGAAAGTAGGACTTATTCAACGAACAGAACATATTTATCCTCACAATTTTATTTGAACTTATTTGAATGTTGATAAATAGTAATTTTAAATTTAAAATAATATATAGCTTTTTAACATTTTATTATATTAATATATTATTTTTAATATTTACTTTTAACTTTTAACATGTTTTATTTTTTTTTCTATTTACTTTTAGCTTTTAACGTGTTTTTTTTTTCTTTTCTAAAATCATATTTCCTTTATTCATGATTTCATGTTTTATTTTTTTTTCTATTTACTTTTAGCTTTTAACGTGTTTTTTTTTTCTTTTTTAAAATCATATTTCCTTTATCATTTATTTTGTTTTTAATAATTTCTTTTTTTAAATTATCTTTACTTTATCAATTAGTTTGATATTTCTTTAATAATTTATGTTCATTAATTTTGTTCTAAAAACTTAAGTACGTAGTTATGCTTAATTTTTACCCTTGATTAGTTTAAATTTTATTAAAAATGAATTTATATTGAAAAATAAAGTATTTATTTGGTATCGTAAAATGAAATGATGATAAACTGAACCGATTCTAACGGATTGTCATTCTAAACAACATGCTACACCTTCAAATAACATTTGTTTTACATTATCATTTGATTCGTTTCGCCGCAACGCGCGACAGAAAAAAACCTAGTTATTATAAAATGTCATCAACATTTGAATAGTTATAAAAACGCACATGATATATATATTAAAAAATAAAGAAAATTATATCGGCTATACAATCGGGTAAACGGATACACTTTATCGGGTAATCGGGCCAGGTAAAAGAGTATATCACCAAATCCTAAACCCGTGAAAAAAAATCTAACCTCAAACCTCTCCCAAACCCGATTAACCGACCCCAAACTCATCTCAAATGTGTCGGATTTTAGGTTTACCAGTCGAGTTACGTGTACTCGCCCAAAAGCTGCAAAAGCTATGCCACATCAATGAAGAATCAAATGGATCCACACCCTTCGGCGTGGACCACTCTTGATGGTTTAAGCTTCATAATGTTATCCTTAAGTCTATCACAAGAATTTTGTAACGCAAAAATTTTCGACATACATCACATTAATTTTGTTTGGTGTTATATTATAAAGGATTAAACTGTCAATTTTGTCCTTGAGGTTGAAACATTTTTTTTGTCACTTCCATACCATCCAAATAGTTTTTTTTGGCAACGCAACTATCGAGGTTTCTATTTTATTGCCATAGTCATCCAATTTGCAAACTACTCCTGAGTTAACAATAAAAAATTAAACGAAGTTAGTACATTGGATGATAATGACAAGAAAATGCAAACCTTAAGGGTCTAGTTGCAAAAAAAAAAAAAAAATGCAAACACTTTTTAGATGGAAGTGACAAAAGATGTACAAACCTTAGTGACGAAAATAAGAATGTTTTGTAAGTAATTAACTTCGGTTTTATAATTCTTGGCTGGAAAAACAAGGATTTTTGGAGTTCGTCATGAATAAGTGCAACCAGTTCTCGTTTATTGGCCCCGGGGATCTAGCACTGTCCACTAAACTTAGGTGGCTTAAGAATAGAATCAAGGAATGGATTATGGTGGATAAACGTAGGTCCGAATGAATGTACTCTTTTCACAAGGCGAAGGTGGATGAACTGGAGGCCCTAGCGGAAGTGAGGGATTTAAATCAAGCCGAGTTGGATTTAAGAATGGAGCATAAACAGTTTTTGATGAATATTGATGAACAAAAACAAATGGATGAGCGCCAGAAGTCTAGAATTAGATGGGCGATTCAAGGAGATGAAAATTCTGGTTTTTTTCATGCTACGGTGAATGCGAATTTAAGTTCAAGTCGTATTAACGGTATTTTTATTGATGATGAATGGAATACAAACCCGGTTAGTATTAAACAACATTTTTTTGAGTTTTTTTCCCAGCTCTTCTCAGAGCCTATGCAGAATCGGCCTTCAATTGTTTTCATGCCAGCTAGTAGTCTTTCCATGGAAGAAGGTGTGGCGTTGACGCAGCCGTTTTCGTTAACCGAAATCAAGGATGCTGTTTGGGAATGTGACGGTGACCGGGCGCCTGCGCCAGACGGCTTTAACTTTAAGTTTCTGAAAATATGTTGGAGTGGGCTGCAGATGGATTTTTTAAAACTGTTTAATGACTTCTATAATAACCCATGTCTGAATAACAGGTGCTCTTCTTCCTTTATTGCCTTAATTCCAAAGATTAAGGACCCTATGAGGCCATCCGAGTTTCAGCCTATAAGTCTCATAGGTTGTATTAATAAGGTAATATCTAAGGTGTTGGTGAACCGGTTGAAAAACGTGATTCATAAACTCATTTCGGTGGAGCAGACGGCTTTTCTTGCGGGAAGAAATATTGTCGACGGTCCACTGATGTTGAACGAATTGGTAGCATGGCTAAAGCTTAGGAAAACGGAGGGTATGATCTTTAAAGTTGATATACATAAGGCGTACGATTCGCTTAGCTGGGTTTTTCTGAATTCGATAATGGAACAAATGGGTTTCCCACTATTTTGGTGAAAGTGGATAATGGGTATCTTACAGTCTGCTCGTGCATATGTACTGGTTAATGGTTCACCTACAATGGAGTTTACTTGCACTAGGGCACTCCGGCAGGGAGACCCTCTTTCTCCTTTGCTCTTTTTAATCGCCATGGAAGCCTTATCCGGTATGATGAAGAAAGCATCAGAGTGTGGTGTGTTTCACGGTATTAGCTACAATAATAGTAGCGGTATGACATTAACCCATCTATTATATGCAGATGATGTCGTGTTTTTGGGTGATTGGTCGGTCTCAAACGCACTTAATATTCTTAGAATTCTTAGGTGCTTTTTCCTGGCATCTCGGTTGAAAGTGAATCTATCTAAATGTAGTTTATATGGTGTGGGTGTGGAGGGCTCGGAAGTGACAATTATGGCTAATATGCTACATTGCAAAGCTGGTTGTTTTCCATTTAAATACCTTGGCTTATACGTAGGAGCAAACATGAATCTTGCTCGAAATTGGAAGCCTATTGTCGATCTATTTAAGAGTAGATTATCTATTTGGAAGGCGAAAAAACTATCTTACGGGGGGAGAATTACGCTTTTAAAGTCGGTTTTGACATCTTTACCCAATTACTTCTTTTCTTTATATAAAGCTCCCACTCTTGTTTTAAATCAACTAGAAAGACTTCGGCGGGTTTTCTTCTGGGGCGGGTCGGAGGAAGTATCAAAAATGGCATGGATGGCATGGGAGAATGCAGTGGCCCCAATCAAATACGGGGGTTTAGGTTTTGGTTCATTACGGGACATAAACCTAGCGATGCTTGCGAAATGGTGGTGGAGGTTCAAAACGGAAAAGAACTGCCTATGGCGTAAATTGGTTTGGGCTGTACATTCAAGTTCGAGATCATGGAACCCGATTCCGTGTAAAGTAGTAGTTGCGGGTCCATGGAACTACATATGTAACAGTTCGATGAAGCTGGCAAACTTGGGGATAGATAGGGGTGTGCATGGGTCGGTTTGGTTCGGTTTTTACTATTAACCATAACCATAACCAAACTTCGGTTATGGTTAATCGGTTATGAAGTTGGTTATGGTTTGGTTTTGGTTAATTTCGGTTAAGTAACCAAGCAAGGTTTGAAATAAATAGGGTTGTTCACTATTTGAACTTAGCTTTAGCCTATTTTATAAGATAACGGAGACTAAACTTTTTGGTCAAACTCCCAATTTATGGTTCTTTTTAATAAGTTAATTCTCAAACAAAAACAATTATGGCCATAACACCTTAGTTCTTTATCAAAATAAATGGGCATCTACATCAAGATCATTTTGTTACTAACATACTTTTATCTTAGTAAAAACCCTCTATATGGTTTTATAAAACACAAATCCATTATATAAAGTTAACATCACAAGTTTGGTTCGGTTTCAGTTATATCGGTTAACCAAAGCTTTATAACCATAACCATAACCGATTGAGCGGTTATATACACTACAACAAAAATGGCTTTTTAGGACCTATTCTGTGAGACGCTTGTAAAAGAGGGTCCTAAAAAACTATTCAATAGGACTAATGATTTTTTGGGGTCCTTTTATAATATACTCTACTAAACTGGTGTCCTAAAAAACTATTTAATAGAATGGATGGTTTTTTGGGGTCCTATTATCATATAATTTAATAGGACACTTAAAATGTAGATCCTAATAAAATACTTTATAAGACATTTAATTGTTAGTGTCCCATTATGTGGTACTGTATTAGGACACTTGATCATCTGGGGTCCTATTATAACATAACTTAATAGGACACGTTGTAGTTAAGTCATAAATGTTCAGTGTTATAGGACCCTTTATAGTCAAAGTCATATTAGAACTTAAGTTAATAGGACACTTGACACTTGGGTCTTATAACTTTAAACTTTATAGGACGCTTAATCATTGTGGTGTTATTATAATACACCGTAATAGGACACTTGATATTTGAGTCATAAAACATTAGTTTTATAGGACGCTTATTCGCTAGAGTTTTGTTATAATATAACTTAAAAAGACATTTGACACTTGGGTCTTATAAATTTAACCTTTATAGGACGCTTAGTCATTGTGGTGTTATTATAATACACTGTAATAGGACACCTGATATTTGAGACATAAAACATCAGTTTTATAGGACGCTTATTCGCTAGAGTTCTATTATAACATAACTTAATAGGACACTTGACACTAGGGTCTTATAACTTTAACCTTTATAGGACGCTTAATCATTATGGTGTTATTATAATACACCGTAATAGGACACTTGATATTTGAGTCCTTAAACATAAGTTTTATATGACATTTATTCACTAGAGTTTTATAATAGGACATATTATGCGACCATAAAATTGGTTTCATAATCTTATTTGGTATATTAGGACCCTTTTCTTGGTACTAAATTAACTATAATGTTACATCATAAGGGTCCTATCAATTAATTTTTAAGGACGTTTGTAAGTGTATTAAAAGATTAAAAGTATGTAAGCACATGTTAGAACATCGTAAAAGTGTCCTAATATGTTTTTATTAGGACACTGTTTTGGTTGTTCAAAGACATATTACGCGACCATAAAATTGGTTTCATAATCTTATTTGAGATGTTAGGACGCTTTTTTAGTTCCGGGACTTATTACGACCCCTTTACATGAAACGTTTTTACTGTTGGTCCTATTAAATGAAAGGTCCTATAAAATAGCATTTTAGGTCGCTTTTGCGCGTACTAAAAACCCAGTTTTCTTGTAGTGTATACCATAACCATTGGTTATATCGGTTATTGGTTATTAGTGGTTCGGTTATGTCGGTTATGGTTCGGTTATCGGTTATGGTGGTTAATTTGCTCACCCCTAGGGATAGATGTATCTAAAAATATAATCAGGGTATTGGGATCCGGTACTAATATAGCCTTCTGGATCAACCCGTGGGTGGCGCCGGAACCTCTAAATGTTCTCTTTCCGTTACTTTTCCAGCTGGAAAAAACCCGATGGTGTTCGGTTGCTGAAAGAACATGTGAGTCTAGAAGCGGTTCGTCTTGGGCTTGGGAGTGGAAACGACATCCGAGCACTGCTGATGAAAGTCTTGAACTCCAGCAGCTTTCATCTCTATTGCAACATGTGGCGGTCACCACAGGTAAGGATAATTGGGTGTGGAAATTGGACGATGCGGGTCAATTCAATGTAGCTAGTATTAAAAAGGAATTAGTTGAGTTATCTTGTGTGCTCCCTGAGTATGTAGTGCAATGGAATAATTGGATTCCTAAAAAAGTCGTCATTGTCGCATGGCGAGCTCAAAGAGAAAGGCTTCCAACCAGGCTAGCGTTGTCTCGAAGGGGCATTCCGGTCCAATACATGGAGTGTGCAATATGTGGAGAGTCCCCGGAAACCAGCGAACATCTTTTCGTCGCCTGTGAAGTAGCTCAAATTGTTTGGCAGCTTGTTTTTCAGTGGTGTAAGGCTCCTATTTTCCTGGCCTTTAGCTTCAAAGATATTCTAGATGAGCATAAACGATTCCATGGTTCGGTAAAAAGGAAAAAAGGCATTCCATGCGGTGTGTTTGGTTACAATCTGGTGTCTATGGAATTCGCAAAACGAGCTTATTTTTTCAGGTAAGACGAAGTCGATATCAAGTATATTGGAAGAAATTAAGGCGAAAAGTTTCTTGTGGATAAAGAATCAAGCAAAGGCGTCGGCGGTAACTTGGGAACAATGGAAGAGTTTTGATGTGTTTTAGATAGCTTTTTATGTTGGATTCCTAGCTGTAAGTATATTTCGATTTGGTGTATGTAAGTTTGGTGGTAGCCGCTGGCTAGTATTATAATAAAATGTTTTTGTTGGCCGTTCAAAAAAAAAAAAAAAAAAACGAGAATTACTAGATACTAGCATTATCATCCCTCTTAATTACCATCAGTCCATCACATATTACAAGACGTGTCAAACATTATATTTGAACAAATATGTAATTAAAGAATGAGTTGTAAGACATTACTTATAGAAAATGGTGTTTACTTGAATTTTACTTCATCGTTCTCTCAATTACCATCACTTCTAACAAGACGTGTTTCATCATAGTTATTGTATGTGAACCGAAATGAGTTAGGTTATTATCAACCACATAAATACAAATAAGTTTAGGTACATTAACATTGCAAAAGAACCTATGTAGCACATGGTACCTAATGGGTAACATGATTATGTTTGCCAATTTTCTTGAAATAGAGCTTGGAGATTGCAACTAAACACATTCGTAGAAAGGAAACAATATATTGGAACCTACCCATCACCAATAACTTCTAACCACATGTGTTTGTGGACCTAAAAAAACACAACTTTTAAAAGAATTGGTAAAACTTGTGGTGCACAAAACCTAAAAATGATCAAAAAAATTTGTCACAGTTGCTATTTTATACGTACACACATGTATATATTGGGGTGATTGATTCAACATTATAAGGTGTGGGGTCTATGGAGTATGGACCTCATTTCATTAAAAATATTGTACTAAAGAGCATTATATACATAGCCATTTTATGTTAAACTCCATGTATAAATAAAAATCAACACTTACAATCTTCGGCCAAAACGTTTTTATATATTTAGCTAAAACATTTCTGAAAATGAGGTGTTATTTGTTGTATCTTGAGAAGAACGCGCTAGATAATATTAATTATGATACGTTTGTAAAGTAATTTCATTGTGTGAAAGTTCATTTGGAAGACCCGTGATGAGAGATATATCCTAGTTCTTTCTAATACATATTTTTAATCCTATAACGAGGTGTGTGTGTATATATAGGAAGAAAACTCATTTTAGTTAAAAAAAAGTCAAGAAATCTTTGTAATAACCTTTGTAACATTTTTAATTTTTTTTCTAAAAAAATAGAGAATGTAGCATAAATATTTTTGAATATTATTGTAAAAAAATAACAAAAAAGCGCCAAGTAGTTTTTTTTTAAATGTTAAAAATTTCATGTTACATAATATACATGTCCAAGAAAATGTAACATACAGATTTTGATTTTTTTATTAAAAAACTAGTCAGTGCTTTTTACATTTTTTTTATTAACAAGTTAATGCTACCCCGTGCGTTGCAGCGGGATGTTGATAATGAATGTCTTCAGTATGTTGATTATAAATATTGAATTAATATGTCGGATCTTAAATGAGGATATACTATCTAAAAGTCGATTAATTGATTATCGTTATATACCGAACATTATTTTTAATAGATGTTATCTAAAAATAATGTATGCTTCTTTAATAAATAAATCAGTAAATAAATAAATCCGATGATACTAATATTTGAATTAGTTTAATTGGTTATATTATTATATATATAATTAGAGAAGTTGTCAGCTACAGTAAAAATTATATTGACATGTAAGTGACTCACAAGCCGGTTGACAAATTGAAATTGGTGAACTCAAACATAACCAGACACTTATTCATGTTAAGAGGTCTTTAGGGAGGCGAAAAGGTGAGGTGAGTTCCGGCGAAAAAAGAAACAACTCCGGCCAGTCGGCTCGACGATTGCAGATTAAAGTAGATTAGGGTGTGAGGTATAGTTGATTCAACCTTATTGCAAATCTTCTTTCCTGTTTCATCCAGTCGCTGATTGCTTGGTTCTCCGGCGTCGGCTCGACGGTGAAAAGTAAAGCGGTTCTGTGAGCGAGGCTGAATCTGATTCACATAACTGTGAATCTTGAACTTATTCTCTCCTTCTAATCATCTTTTCTGCTACATCCATTCGCAGACTGTTCGGATTCCAACAACGAATAAAAACTTAAACTTCTGAATCTAGGTTTTGATTGCTTAGTAGGTCTGTCACTGATCGCGGCTATCGTGTATAGTTCAGCTAGATCGATACGAATCCTATTAACCTTTTAAAAACCTGTGATTTCAGTAATGGAGAGAGAGGAAGGAGAAATAGAAAATTCCGGTAATTGGTCCGATTGTGACAATAACAGGGATGGCAACGAGATACCAGACAAGGAAAAGGCAATAACATTTTATGTATCAAACATTCATCCACATATTACTGATGGTGAACTGTGGATGGAATGTATGAACTACGGCCATATAGTGGATGCATACATTGCGAGGAAACTGGACAAAAGAGGTAATCGATTTGGTTTTTTGAGGTTTATCAAGATCAAGGACGTGGAGAAGATGATTAAGGCACTGAATCAAATGAATTTTTACGGGTGGAAGATAAGAGCTAACGTGGCGAGGTTTGTAAAGATTACGAAAAAACCAGGGAGGAATCAGAACAAAACCTGGGTCAGGAAACCTGAAAGTCATGGTCAACCTGGTATACCGAACAAAGGGGTCATACATAACACAATGACAAGAGGTAAGAAAGCAGTCAATGAAGATGAAAAATGCTTAACTTTTGCAAACGAATCAAAGTTATACGCAGATTGGAAAGGGAGATCGGTAATTGGAGAATTGATAAATGCCGAGTCACTAAGAAAAGTGAGTATTATGAAGTTACAGCTGGGGTTAAGAGATGCTCAGGTTAGATATATTGGTGGACTTAAACTGCTAATAATCTTCGATTCATTAGAAAAGTTGGATGAGATGCTGAATAGCAAGATGGAGGAATGGAAACTTTGGTTCTGTAGTATGGATAGATGGAATGGGAATTTTATACAGTTTGAAAGGATAGCATGGCTAAGGATTAGAGGTGTCCCCCTTCAACTCTGGATCAAGGAAGTTTTCAACTGTATTGGCGAGAAGTATGGGAAAGTGGTAAAACCGTCCGAGGCTGATGAAAAAGATCTAAGTTTTAATGATGACATAATAGGTGTAATAGTTAATCATGGAGCTATGATTAATGAAAAGATTACAATCAGATGGAAACACAAATTATATGATGTATGGGTGACCGAGACTAATCAGCTATGGGTACCGGAGTTCATATCAGAGTTTGAATCAGAGGCGGAGCTGGAACCGGCACAGACAAGTCCGGTGCCGGAGACGACGAAAGGTAACGGAAGTCAGGCAGACTTGGTCTTGGAAAAGGAAACATTAGAACCAGGTAATGACCCAAATACAGAGGAAATGGGTGGCCATAATAGGGATTATGTGGATGGCCATAATGAGGACTATGTGGAAAAAGAAAATCATACATTGGAAGAAGAACAAATTAATGGGATGAGATATGAGGAAAATCTAAAAAAAGCCGAAAAATAACAAGGAATTTGGAGATTCATATGAAAAGCAGGAAAACACAGAATCGATGGGGCCCACAACGAACAGTGTCCTGGGGTTTGATAAGTCTGATGACGATAGGGTTATTGGGCCTGGTCCTTCAGCCCAAAAGAAAAGGAAAAGACCAACCTTAGCTGAAACCTGGTCCACTTCTAGCTTGAAACCAAATGGTGTAATTGGGAAAGGTAAAATTCCTGACCTAAATATTGAACTATCAGACGAAGCAAGGATTAGAACAAAAAAGAAGAGACCTCTATACAAGTTAGGTAAGAATAACAAAAGAAAAAACAAGACAAGGAGAAGAATTACTGAGGAAGAACTAATTAACATTGAACAAGGTGGTGAGGGCCAAGAAGACGAATTTGATTCGGAATGGGAAGAAGATCTCAACCAGGTTCTCTCTCATGAAGAAGAGCTGGATACGGAGAGCCAAGGCAGGGATAACGATAAAATAAGAAATGAACAGGTAATTGAGAACGAGACAGAAGCCACGATAGAGATGGGGGTACAATTGGGAATTGATCTGCATAGACATGAAGAATTGGTCAAGGCTGCAGTCACCGATGATATGGCGGATGCAACAATGCAATGAATTTTGGAACAATTAACATTAAAGGAGCAGGAGGGGTAGGGAAGACGGCTCGAGTCAAAGGGTTGTGGTCGAAGTTCAATTTAGCTTTTATCGCTATACAAGAAACACAATTTAGGGACTTGTCCTTAAGCAAAATAAGAAGATTTTGGGATAGCTCCAGTTTTGAATTTTCAAAAGTGGATGTTGATGGCAGATCTGGGGGATTATTATCGCTATGGAATCCATTAGTGTGTAAGAAGGAATAGGAATTCAAAAGTCAGAATTTTTTAATAGTAAAAGGTAAGTTAACAGGGGCAAATGAAGATTTGGTTATTGTGAATGTGTACGGCTCAACATCAAAGGTAAATAGGATAAGAATGTGGGAAGAATTATTGGAGGCGAAAAATCAAATAACCGGAGATTGGATCATGCTTGGTGACTTCAATGAGGTAAGATTTCCTGAAGATAGATTTAATTCTCAGTTTGATGAAAATGGGGCCAAATGTTTCAACAATTTTATTAGTAGAGGGGGATTCTTGGAATACAACATGACTGGTCGAAAATTCACATTTTTATCGGGAGATGGCAAGAACTTAAGTAAGATTGATCGGGTTTTGGTGTGTGAAAATTTTATGAATAAATGGACAAATGCATCTTTATTGGCTCTAAATAGAGACATATCCGCTCACAGCCCCCTAATACTTACCACAGTCAATAATAGCTTTGGGCCCTCTCCTTTCAGACTGTTTAATAGTTGGTTCTCATTAGAAGGTTTTGATGAGGCGGTGAGAAGGGGTTTGGATAAAATATATGAGTCAAGATTCAAAGATGAAGAAATGGCAGTAAAGTTAAAGGCAGTCAAAGAAGAGCTAAAGACATGGCGTAAAAATAAAAAAGAAGAAGAGGAGAGAGTCATATTGGAAGCAAAAAATAAGCTGGAACACATAGATGGGATAGCTGAAAATAGACAGTTAACGGAAGAGGAAATCACAACATGGCAGTCAAGTAAATCAAAAATAAAAGAATGGCAAGAATCGATGGCTTTAGATATGCAACAAAAGGCCAAACTCAGGTGGGTCGAATTGGGAGATGAAAACACGGTTTTTTTTTCACTCCATCGTTAACAATCACATTGCTAGGAATAAAATAGCGGGCTTATGGATTGAAGGGGTTTGGGTGTCGGATCCGTTACATATTAAAGCACAATTTTTATCGGCCTTTAAAGAAAAGTTTAAGGAACCAATTAGCTCAAGACCCAGGATTGGCCCAGGAGATTTTAAAAAATTGAGTGCGGAACAAACGGCCGATCTAATTTCACCATTTACGTTAGAAGAGGTACGAAGTGCAGTTTGGGATTGTGGAATTAACAAATCGCCTAGTCCAGACGGGATGACCTTCAAATTAATAAAAACTTACTGGGAAGAATTAAAGGGGACGATAATGCAGATTATGGAGAAATTCTTCATTCACGGCTCACTACATCACTCATGCAGTGCCTCTTTCATTGCCCTTATACTAAAGGTAATAGACCCTATGACCCTCTCTGATTTTAGACCAATATCACTAATAGGTGTGGCTAACAAATTGATTTCAAAAGTTCTTGCGAACCGAATAAAAAAGATTATAAAATGTGTCGAATCAAATGCGCAATCAGCTTTTGTATCGGAAAGAAACATTGTTGATGGTCCTTTGATTATTAATGAAGTGGTAGGTTGGGCAAAAAGGACCGGAAAGCGGTTGTTCGTGTTCAAAGCAGATATTGAAAAGGCTTATGACACAATTAATTGGAAATTCCTAATCTCGGTATTAATGCAAATGGGATTTCCTCCCAAATGGAGGAATTGGGTAATGGGGATACTATTCACAGGGAGAGGCTAGATATTGGTAAACGGTTCCCCTACGGAAGAGTTTCAATACAAAAGAGGTCTAAGGCAACTGGACCCTCTTTCACCCTTCCTCTTTATTGTTGCAATGGAAGCATTGCACATCATGATGATTAGAGCCAAAAATAGTAACATGTTTGCGGGAATAAAATTACCAAGGAATGGGCCGTATTTAACTCATATGTTATATGCAGACGATTCAATATTTGTGGGTGAATGGGAGGAAAATAATGTAAAAAACCTTAAAAGAATTCTTCGTATTTATTACCTTCTATCCGGTTTAAAAGTTAACCAACGGAAAAGTCAACTTTATGGTGTGGGAACTCGGGAAGAAGAAGTATAAGATATGGCATCGGTATTTAAATGCAAGGCTGGGAAGTTCCCTTTTATATATCTAGGTTTGAAGGTGGGGGAAAATATGAACAAGATTGTAAATTGGAAAGAAGTGGTCGATATGTTCAACAAAAGACTTTCGAATTGGAATGCAAAAAACCTATCATTCGCGGGTAGGGTAGTTCTAGTTAAAGCAGTGCTTGGTAGCCTACCTAACTATTATTTATCACTATACAAATGTCCTATCGGAGTATTGAAAGTTTTGGAAGGGATTAGGAGGAAGTTCCTTTGGGGTGGTAACAGTATAAATAACAAAATTAGATGGGTTAAGTGGAAAAAGGTAGTGGCAGCAAAAGATTTCGGGGGACTCGGCATCAGAAAAATCTGAGATCTGAATTTAGCTTTGTTGGTTAAATGGTGGTGGAGACTGAAATTGGAATTTTAAAACTTATGGGTAAAAGTGATAAAATCGATTCATACCAATCAGAAAAAGGTGGAAGCAATACTAGTAAAAAAGTCCTTACCCGGTGTTTGGAAAAATATTGGCGAAATTAGTAAGGAATATCTGAAAAATAACATTGATATTAATGTAAATCTAAGAAGCAAAGTGGGTTCGAGTAAAAATACTATGTTTTGGATGGATACATGGCTCGGGAGCAATCCGTTGAGAGTGCACTTTCCTAGTTTGTATCTCATTACTACAAGTAAGAAGGCCCTTGTAAGTGAATGTCATCGGGAAATTAACGGTGGGAGGTTATGGGAGTGGGTGTTGGAAAGAATCCCAAGCAGTGAAACGGAATTACGGGAATTGAACGATCTGTATTGTCACACCCCAACCGATGGCGGAATAATCGGGGCGCGGCACTGAGCGAAACAGATTGTCCAAGAGAAATCCATAACAACTAAATTACCGGATAGTTAATATTATGTCCCATACCATAATCCATCAAGCAAGTTAATTATTACAGACATAGATATCCCAAAGACAAATAAATGTTCCGACAACTCAGATTTATTTAGTTTGTTCCTAGACTCCATCCTAGCTCAATTCCATCAAGTAGCAAGCAAACATCCTAAGCACCTGTCACATATGTTAAAATAAAGTCAATACACATAGTGTAAAGGTGAGCATACAAGTTTAATAGTAATAGTAGAGTTCGAAATCATTTACGCATAACCAGCATGTACAACGTATAATGTGAAGCATGTAAGTTATCGACAAAGATCCTATCAATACCAATGACTACGATTTGACTGCGAGTAGCGAGTGCGTATCACATGTTCACCACTGGGAACACGTGAAGTAATATCCTTAACAACCCCTGAGTGAACAGGTGCTGAGTCCAAACTATAGTACTATCGTTGCTAAGGCAGGTAGACAACAATCAATGTGTAAACATAACAAACAGGCATTCATCGAGTCACGTATAACATGCAATAGCGGTTAGCGTTAAAAGTGGTTGCGTTATGTGTTCGACGTGAATTGAATATAGGTAACGTATGTAACACCCAAAAGTGCGTAAAGCAAAAAGGGATCGAGTATACTCACGGTGGTGGAAGTTAATGGATTGAAGGGAGCGCTAAAGTGAGGTTAGCCTGATCAGAATGATAGCATAAGCGATAAGCGGCACGTAAAATGATGCAAGTGAATCAAGTGACGAATGGTAATCTGGTCGGATGGCCATTCGATCGGATTGACACTCGTTTGGGATGGATGTATTTGTGTATGATGGCTTTGAAGTTTTCGTTGTAGCATTTTGAAAACAGAGAAGTATCTCTACCCTTCAGGTCGTTCGATTGAACGGTCGTTCGATCGGATGGCGATCCGTCCGGCGAGACATTCTCAGAGAACAAGTTCACAGCAGGATTGTCATTTGATCGGATGGTCTTCCGATCAGATGGCAATCCGTTAGGAACTGATCATCTTTGAAAGTTGAAAAAGTTTAAGTTTTGAAGTCCAAATGCAATCCAATCGGTTTGTCGTTCGATCGGATGGCAGTCCGATCGGACGGCAATCCGTCCCAACAATCAGATCGTCTTGAAACTTGGACATTTTGAAAGTTTTGCGGTTTGATCAAGACGGTGTGACAATGTACTAAACAATGGAACCTTGTCAAGCTCCAAGTCATCCGATCGAATAGGAATCACCCAAGTTCGATCAGTCAACTGTTCTTTGACAGTTGTTCATGTTCAGTCCAAAATCGGTTGTCTCGTTGATAGGAATCAGATCTGGAACCGACACTCCATTGGAGGGTGAGTAGGAGGCCTGAACTAGCTCTGATTCTATCGGTTTTGAGTGCATTGAGTGTAAAAGAGTTGAAAGAAAGTTAGAAACCAACTTTCAATCCTTCATATCTGGAAAATGTTTAGTTTTATTGCGAAATCAGTGTTTAAACATGTTGAAATTCTTTAGATCTGAGTTGTTCTTGGTGGAATGAAGCCAAACCTTTAAGTTCATAAGAACTCCATGATGACATCATCCTAAAACACCTCAAATCCACTGATTTCACGGTTAAAAGCGAAGATTTTGTCACACCCTGACTTTTACGGAAGCGTGGTTTATTTGGTGTGACGTCTTAATACCATAGTAATCAATCATAACAATGCTATATGTTAAAAACACGAGATGTTTATCCATTAATAACGTTTAGATAATACCACAATACCATTGTCTGAAAACATCATTACCAAATTAAATTACAAACCATGACGTGTTAAATGAGTTCACAAGACGCAACAAAAGTACTTAAAGAAAACCTGAGTTTAGAGACGTGTATCCCATCCAGGATTAAGATACACCCCTTAAACTCGACAACCATGGATAACATCTTTTATTCAAACGCAGCTTGACGACACATGCATACCCTTCCAGATCCACTAGTTTCCTGAAATACATGTAGTTTGAAAAACATCAACAAAAGTTGAGCGAGTTCATGTGCATGTGAGTATGTATAAACCTTTGTAAACAGTGAATGTATGTATGCCCCGGTATGATTGCAAACAAGGAAAAGATCACCAATGGTTTGCAAGGCCACTGATATGTGTGACGGTGTAGGAAGACTCAAACCTAGCAAAGTTGTACCGGGCTCCCGGCTGGAAGACATAGTCACCACTATGGACCGCCCCGGCCTCATGGGTGTGGGCTCGCTACACCCAAATAGATCTATCACTCATGCCCCTCGATCCTGATACGAGGATTAATGGTCCCAAGTATCCGCCTACCCTATCACATGATCTATGGTTCTTTCCTAAGCTAATCATACCAATAGTATTGTAAGTATCCCTTTGTAACATGTATTTCACCCCCGAAGTAACTAAACAAAATAGTTTAAGGAAAAGGGGGACATGAACTCACAGTAGTGCGTCTTCGGTATCGTCAACTCAAATCTCCGCAGCTATTCACGACTACCTACAGTGTACTGACATCTATTAGACGAACGGGCCGTGCCTTGGCTTAGAGCTTAACGTTTTGAGTTGCGTTTCTTATGTTATTCCAATATTATTCCAAGTTATAATTATTTGTTAAAATAATAATTATTTTAACTCTAAATTATATTTAATGTTTGGAATAATTGTTTAGACAATATTTCGTATTAATACTTCTCAAGTATTTTAACTCCGTATTTCTTTCCCAATGATGGGGGGTATTTATACATGTATATTGCAGTTCCGAAATAATATATTTTTAAGTCCCACTTAGAAAATATATATAACTTATTTGTCAAAAATAATGTATTCCAAAATATATATATTTTTCCCAAAAAATAATATATTTTCACTTCTTGTATCCAAAACAATATTTACCAAAAATATATTCGTAAAACTATCTTCCGGAATATTTTGTAAGTTACGTTTTATCGTTCGGTTTCACAATATCAAGTGTGTAACTTAAATATTAATTCCTTGTGATTTTTGGTATTATTTTGGAGTTGTAATTCCATGGTATTTGTTAAGTTATATTATTTTACCCTAAAATAACATAACTATTCCACCAAGTAAACAAATATTCACACAAGTGTCCTAATATTAAATATATATTCTAAATATATATTTACCCACTTTATTTACAATAACCAACCTCCGATACTTTGTATTTTTGTAACAAAACCTATGGCAAAGTTTATATTGAAAAACAAAGTTAAAAGCATACTTGTAAACACTTGTTAGAAAATATTTTCTAAGTGTTGGAATTTTTTAGAAAATTTCGCCATAGTTTCCTTTGTAAATGGAGGTGTCCATGCTATTTGGCATATCATTTTCTTTTGAAAAATCATCCAAACAATCAACAACAAATCACTAAATATCTTACACTTACCAAGTGCGAAAACTATATATTTTACGAAATAACATGAACTTGATTTTTCACAAAAATGTGTAGTAACTTGGTAAAGTATTTAGTAGCCTTTGTTACCCTCCAAAATATATTTACTTCTTGGTAAACTTTATTCTTGAGGATTTTAGATGTTTACAACTTGTAAACATATTTCACAAAAATGTTTATTTATTAAACCTTCTTGTCATACTAGCCTCTCTACACTTGTTTTATCGTCAAAATAGTGTAGGTGTAAGTAAAAGTCATGATCTTTCAAAAATCGCATTTTGAACTTGGTTTGCTTAGAAAAATCATTTGTATATCTTGGATTCACATGATTATCAACTCACTTTGTTCACCATATTTCAAGAAATTATTTCATTATCAAGTTCATGTCTAAATAAGAAGATGATCATTTTATGTAAACCCATAGTCATCTCCTAACTTGTTAAATCATGTTTTTAATCATAATCTAACAAGTTCCATATGATGATCAATCATCATATTACCAAGAAATCAACAAGCAATCATCAACATATACAAAACAACATCATTTTAACAATACTTCATCATATTTCAAGCTTATGTTTCAAGATTCAAGTTCAAGTCTTTTAGTGTTCTTGTGTTAATCATCAAACAACAACTTTTAACCACTAAAAATATGAAGTAAACAAGGGTTTATAAGGATCTTACAACTAGCTTAAAGCTAGGGAAGAACAATGTTGAAGGTGTGGTGGATAAAAGATGTAAAGGAGGTCCTTCAAGATCCGAGAGTTCCAAGCTTCGTTAATCACCTTGCTACTCCTTAAAATGCTCTTGGATTGGATGGAGCTTGATCGAAAAATGGTGGTGTGTGGGGGGACTACCTTCGGCCAAGAACAAGGGGGCAAGAGGAAGAGTGTGGTGGTGAAGATGATGAGAGGTGATCTTGTTCTTATAACCTCTAATCCCTAATGTCCAAAGGGTAATGTGTCTTAAGAAGTACAAGCAAGATCAAATCAAGATCTCATCGAAATCCAAGGAGATCATATGGGGATTATAGAAGATCAAAGAAATCTTAAGTGTGGGGCCACTTATGTGAGCCGTAAATTACATGGGGGGGAGGTTAAATGTAAATTGATGGTAAATAGGTAATTAGTGGAAGGTTAAATGTTATGTCTAGTGTTTTATGTGTAGGATGCTTTGTATAGAAAGTTTAAGTGTTCGGAAATCATAACTAGCTCTGAAAAATAAAAAAAAATGCTTTTAGCAATATTTTAGTGTTCCGGGTAATGTCCGGTTGTTCGGTTAGATACTGGTTCGTTAAAGTGCTAAGTTATACCGTATAGTGTCCTTTATGTAACTTTTTGTGACACTTTCAATTCCCGACACTTAGGAAAGCATACAGGACCATTTTGCCATGTTTTTGCACATTACTTGCATCTTAAAATGCTGAATTTTGTTAGTTAATGCAGAATTCTGCACTTAGAGTGGGTTTTAGGCACTTTCCGGCACTTAATCTATCACCTAGTGACGCAATCTGATGGTCCTTACTTCCCTACACTCCATACTAGTGTAGTACCTTGTCTCTGGCTCGTACTGGGCCTCAAAACATTGTCTGTCTATGTACTAGCACTGTCAGTATATTTCTGAGTGATCCGCTAACTGTGCTTTGTGCATCATGTATGTCACTAAATTTTGTATGTAATAAATGGTGTGACAGTATGAAATGTGATGCACATGTATGTATGATACAGAAATCATAAAGCAGTTTAAGTCATCAGTTGTAATTAAGCACAGTCATTAAGCATAAATCATTATTTAATAACTGTACGGATGCATGCAATTTTGACAGTTGTCACAGATTCAAAGATGAAAAAGATGAAGAAGTGTGTGTAGATCATAGAAGTACAAGATTTGAGTTGAAAACTTACAAGAATCGTGAGAAATCAAGAGAAAGAAGGCCTTGAGCATGCTGGTCGAGTGAGGGAGAGGCTGTCACATCACAAGTGATGTGACAGGGGGTATTTATAGGTTGCCAAAAAGGGAAAGGAGGAGCACAGGCCAATCGGATCGGATGGCCATCCGATCGGATGTCGGATGACCATTCGATCGAATGGTCATTCGATCGAGTGGCTCCGGCGAGTCGGTTTTCGTGTTTTCGTTTCGTGCATTGAGCGTTGTGATGCGTTTCGAGCGAGCGATGTGATAGTATTACCCATTAGTTACACAAATAACCTAACTACTATATCTACATACAATCACTATAAATAACTTGCGTTTAGCGTTTGCGATTAGATTGCGATGTGATAGAATTGCGATTGCGATTAATCGCCTCAACATAAACATAACATGCACAAATAACACATAATAGCACACACACGTAAAACAATATACAGAACACATAATTCGGGTTGCGATGCGATAGCGATGCGTTTAGCGATAAGTCGATTAGCGATTAATATGTGATTAAACCTCGATTATTTAATAGATACTCCACATAATACAACTAAAGCAAATAAATAATAAAATTCGATTACAAGTGAAGAAGTACGATTCCATAGCTAAGCAAGGAGTGACATATCGCAATTAGCAATCTTTTCTTCCTTTGACTTTGACTTGTACTTTGACTTTCAAAATGCGGGTTGTTACAGCCTCCCCTACTTTAGGAAATTTCGTCCCGAAATTTAAGAAGCAGTCGTAACAAACAGTTGTGGGTACTTCGCCTTCATGTCACTTTCGAGTTCCCAGGTGAACTCGGCGCCGCGTTTGCCTTCCCAGCGAACCTTCACAATGGGAATGCGTGAGCGTCGGAGTACCTTGGTTTCTTGGCCCATGATCTCGACAGGCTTTTTCACGAAGTGTAATGTTTCTTCCACTTGTAAATCCTCGAGAGGGACGTGTAATTCCTGTTTGGCTAGACATTTTCTGAGGTTCGAAACGTGGAAAGTCGGATGGATATTACTCAGTTCCTCCGGTAGTTCGAGTCTGTAGGCCACTTTACCAATCCTTTCCAGAATTTTAAAGGGTCCAACATATCGAGGCGCGAGCTTTCCTTTCTTGCCAAATCTGATCACCCCCTTCCAAGGTGCATACTTTAGGAATACGTGATCGCCAACGTCAAATTCAGGGGGATTGCAGCGTCTATCGGCGTAACTTTTCTGTCGGCTCCGAGCTTTCAGCAGATTGTCTCGAATTTGGAGGATTTTGTTAGTCGTCTCTTGCAACAGCTCAGGACCGGTAAGTTGCGCGTCTCCGATCTCGTGCCATACAATAGGCGATCAACATTTTCTTCTGTATAATGCATCAAATGGTGCCATTTGGATGCTAGAGTGATAACTGTTATTGTACGAGAATTCGACTAAAGGTAAGTGCGTGTCCCAATTACCACCGAAATCTATGACACACGAGCGAAGCATGTCTTCAAGGGTATGAATCGTTCTCTCAGTCTGACCGTCGGTCTGGGGATGGAAAGCAGTACTAAGATTGAGAGTAGTACCGAGAGCAGATTGAAAGGTTTCCTAAAGACGCGAGGTATACCGACCATCGCGGTCAGAGATGATGTCACGAGGCGTCCCGTGTCGACAAATGATCTCATCGGTGTAGATTCGTGCTAATTTTTCTACCTTAAAGTCTTCTCGTATCGGTAAGAAGTGGTCTGATTTAGTCAAACGGTCAACGATAACCCAGATGCTGTCGTGACCTGATGGCGTGCGCGGGAGTTTCGTTATAAAATCCATAGCTATACTCTCCCATTTCCACATAGGAATCTCGGGTTGGACGAGTAAGCCAGAGGGTTTTTGATGCTCAGCCTTGACTTTGGAACAAGTCAGGCACTTCGAAACATAGAGAGCGATATCCTTCTTCATACCCGGCCACCAGTACTTGTAGCGCATGTCCTGGTACATCTTGTCAGCACCGGGATGAATAGAATATCGGGATTTGTGGGCTTCGTCCATCAGAAGTTGTCGTAAATTGGTACGCTTGGGAATCCAAATTCGGCCTAAGTAATGAAAGATACCATTCGATTTATTTTCGAGTTGGGCGCCATCGTTAAGAATCATTTCCTTCTTCAAAGCAAGTTCGGTAAAACAAGCATGTTGCGCGTCGCGGATGAGAGCTTCGAGATTGTGCTGGGCTTGAACATTACGAACGCTATGCAAATAGCTTCGTCGACTGAGAGCATCGGCAACGATGTTTGCTTTGCCTGGATGGTAATGGATCTCACAGTCATAATCGTTGAGAAGTTCTATCCACCGGCGTTGACGCATATTCAGTTCTTTCTGGTAAAAAATGTATTGTAGGCTCATGTGATCGGTGAAGATCGTACACTGAGTACCGTAAAGGTAGTGTCGCCAAATCTTTAACGTAAATACAACTGCGCCAAGCTCGAGGTCGTGTGTGGTATAGTTCTTCTCGTGGATCTTGAGCTGTCGAGAGGCGTAAGTGATAACCTTGTCTCGTTGCATGAGGACACAACCAAGACCAAGGTTTGAGGCATCGCAGTAGACTACGAAATCGTCGTTTCCATCGGGAAGTGAGAGCATGGGAGCATTGCAAAGCATAGCTTTAAGCGTTTGAAAGGCCTCCTCTTGTTTAGTTCCCCAAACAAAAGGTTTGTCCTTACTTGTAAGCGAGGTAAGCGGCACAACGATTTTAGAGAAACCTTCGATAAATCGGCGGTAATAGCCAGCTAGCCCGAGAAAAGAACGGACTTCAGAGGGGTTCTTGGGCGTAACCCAACTCTTAACAGCTTCGATCTTCGCGGGGTCGACGTGAATACCATGACTATTGACGATGTGACCCAAGAATTGGACCTCCTCGAGCCAGAATTCGCACTTGGAGAATTTGGCATAGAGGCGGTTTCCCTGGAGCAACTCAAGAACAAAACGTAGATGTTGCGAGTGTCGGCTTTTGACTTGGAATAGATCAGGATATCATTGACGAACACGATGATGAAGCAGTCAAGGAAGGGTTTGCACACGTGATTCATTAGATCCATGAAGACTGCGGGAGCGTTAGTCAAACCAAAAGGCATAACAACAAACTCGTAATGACCATAGCGGGTTCGAAAAGCGGTTTTGGGTATATCTTCTTCTTGAATTCGTAGTTGGTGATAGCCTGAGCGTAAATTAGTTTTCGAGAAACACGTAGCACCTTGTAATTGGTCAAACAAATCATCGATTCGGGGCAAGGGATATCGATTCTTGAAGGTGAGCTTATTCAATTCCCTATAGTCGATGCACATCCGGAAAGATCCGTCCTTCTTTTTGATGAAAAGGACAGGTGCACCCCAAGGAGAGGTGCTAGGGCGAATAAAGCCTTTATCAAGTAGTTCCTGGAGCTGACTCGAGAGTTCGCGCATTTCAGAAGGAGCGAGACGATAAGGCGCTCTAGCAACAGGATTTGCTCCAGGAATGAGGTCGATTCGGAAATTGATATCATGAGCGGGTGGTAAACCGGGTAAATCGTCAGGAAATACAGTAGGGAAATCACGAACAACAGGTACTTCTTCCAACGTCTTTCCTTTCTTTTCCTCTGCTACTACGATGTGTGCCAAGAAAGCTTGGTATTCCTTGCGGTGGTACTTCCTAGCTTGAACACACGACATGAGTTGTAACTTCTTCGGAGGGACTTCGCCATAGACACATAATTGATTACCATTTGCGAGAGAGAAACGAATCATCTTATCGAAACAAACAATTTCAGCATGATTTTCCCGAAGGAAATCCATACCTATTATGACATCAAAGCTACCGAGTTGCATCGGAATGAGATTAATTGGGAAAACATGACCATTGAGATTGAGAGTACAATCACGTAGAACAGAGCTGACGGTGACGGTTCTTCCGGTGGCCACTTCTACGTCGAAAGTTGATGGGAGGTTAACGCGCTTACGATTTAGGAGCCTTTCGAATTCGAATGATAAAAAACAGTTATCGGCTCCAGTATCAAACAAACACGATGCATATATAGCATTTATGAGAAACGTACCATTAATTACATTGTTGTCTGCCTGAGCCTGGCGGGCGTTGATGTTGAAGAAGCGCCCGCGGGCTGCTTGCTGAGCTGGCTGCTGCTGCGATGCTGGCTGCTGCCGCTGCTGTGGCTCTTGCTTCACCACTCTGTTTGGGCAGACATTTACGAAATGGTTGGGATCACCACACGCAAAGCAGGCTCTTGCTGAGCAACGGGAGTAGGAGCTGCTTGCTGTCCTTGCGGAGCTGGTAGAGCAGGAGCTTGACCTTGAGTTGGAGCTGGAGCTTGTCGTGGACCGGTACGGAAATTAGCGGTGAAGTGGCCGTACATGTTGCAATGAACACAAAACTGGCATGCGATACCAATCAGGTAATGATAGGTGCAAGTAGGGCAGAGCGGGTGTGGGCCAGTATATGCACGCTTTGCTGGCTGTGCATTGGCCACAGGTGCCGCTACTTGGCGGTGTTGAGGTTGGGGTTGAGCTGGTACAGGTTGAAGTGGGGCAACAGTAACTGCACAGTTCTTATTGCTGGAACTGTTGTTCTTTCTCTTTTGGCGTGAGAGCTTTGAAGATTGCGGTGCGGCGGTAGTTTCAGCGGTGGTAGCAGCGGTGACTTGATGTAGACTCTTGGCAGCTTTATCAAAATAACCAGCCCTGACTCGCTTATCATTGATCTCAGCAGCGAGCATGTATGTTTCCTCAATAGTTGTCGTTTTTGCCGCCTGAACAAAATCTGCAACGCAATCCGGAAGAGCCCGGATATACTTCTTGATCGTAATTTCAGGGGTAGTAACTTGACTAGGGCAGATGATACTCAACTGCTTGAAGCGAGCAGTTAAACAAGCGTTATCTCCACCATCCTGCTTAATGTGCCAGAATTCATCCTCTAGCTTTTGAAGTTCGTGGGGAGGACAAAACTCTTGCATCATGATGTTCTTCAACTCGTCCCACGATAATCCGAAAGCTGCATTGTTTCCTCGTTTGTTCCTCTCGGCCGTCCACCAATCAAGAGCGCGGGATTGGAAGACGCCGGTAGCATTGACAGTGCGTAGGTTTTCTGGACAGCCACTCTGGCGCAGGGTGACTTCGATTGAATCAAACCATTGAAACATGGCCGTAGGCCCATCTTCGCCGGTAAATTCCTTTGGACCGCAGGCTTTGAACTGCTTGAAGCTAAAAGCGGCTTTCGGAGCATCAGTCCTGGACTTCTCCGAGGACTTGCTAGCATTCTCATTCAGCTCACTGACGATTTGTGGGACGACTTTCGCCATTTGCTTAGCGAAGAGAGCAGCGATTCGTTTGTTATCATGGTTTCGGCGAGTAGAGCGAGAGTGGAATGATCCAAACGACGACATTGTCTGCAACAGACATCGTCATAGGACTCAAACACAATTTTGATTAACCCTAGTATAGTCTAGCGATTTACCATAAAGCTCAGGAACACAACCATTCACAAAATTCACGTAGGCACATAAACACATAAGCACATAAGTTAACCTAAACACATATTTTGCACGTATTCACCTATCCTTCACATCAACATATAACGATTAAGTATTGCGATTAGCGAGTAGCGATTGCGAATAAAGACCAGCGATTTGTTACGTAGTGAGTTGTGTGTGTCGGGCGGAGTGAAAAGCGTGAAATCAAATCATCAGTACCACCGTACTGTTTATCTCAAAACGCTAACAAATAGTCATAATAAACACATAAAATTACACATAAAAGCGATAAATCCTCAGAGTTAGCGGCGGCGAATCCAGAATCGAAACACATAAAATCGAGAATAGACTGTCTGCGACTTTCGTCGAAACACGTCTAACAGCCAAGGTGATTCGACTATTCTCAAAGACTTCGAGCACACGTTTTGGCCTAATAGACTGTGCGCTATCACTGATACACGGTGACTGTCACACATCCTTTCGGTTATTCATGCAGCTCGATTCGTTGGAATTCATCGTGACTTTGGTGAGAGTTTTGCGAAAACCAAAAATAGAGGTTGGAACTAGTCATTAAGATGCGGGTTTCACCCATAACTTGGCGACTATGTTTCTTGTTTTGATGAAGTAGAGGGGAAAATTTGCGTCGAAGTATGGATTTCATTCCTGATTCAACGCAAATTCTCGTGTTTGTAGAAAAAATAGCGAATCGAACGAGTGATCCGGTCGAGAGTTTGCGGTTTTCACACCTAGTCTTAACCAGGTCATTTATTGGTGTGTGTATCCAGCCTTAGGAAAGGCTGGTCTTGCGCAAAATTGTAGTATGCGATGTTCGCACAAGAGTGTAGTGTACAGCGAGTTTCGAGCGAGAAATAGCGAGTAAGCTCGTACAAAACCCATACCGGGTATGCACAAGTCGGTCTGTTGGTGCTTAGACTATAGACTAGGTCGCTTCTAAGACATCGACCCGGACTAGGTCGAGTCTTGGCTAATTCCCTATAGTTATGGCTTTGATACCAATCTATCACACCCCAACCGATGTCGGAATCATCGGGGCGCAACACTGAGCGAAACGATTGTCCAAGAGAAATCCATAACAACTAAATTACCAGATAGTTAATATTATGTCCCATACCATAATCCATCAAGCAAGTTAATTATTACAGACATAGATATCCCAAAGACAAATAAATGTTCCGACAACTCAGATTTATTTAGTTTGTTCCTAGACTCCATCCTAGCTCAATTCCATCAAGTAGCAAGCAAACATCCTAAGCACCTGTCACATATGTTAAAATAAAATCAATACACATAGTGTAAAGGTGAGCATACAAGTTTAATAGTAATAGTAGAGTTCGAAATCATTTACGCATAACCAGCATGTACAACGTATAATGTGAAGCATGTAAGTTATCGACAAAGATCCTATTAATTCCAATGACTGCGATTTGACTGCGAGTAGCGAGTGCGCATCACATGTTCACCACTTCGAACACGTGAAGTAATATCCTTAACAACCCCTGAGTGAACAGGTGCTGAGTCCAAACTATAGCATTATCGTTGCTAAGGCAGGTAGACAGCAATCAATGTGTAAACATAACAAACAGGCATTCATCGAGTCACGTATAACATGCAATAGCGGTTAGTGTTAAAAGTGGTTGCGTTGTGTGTTCGACATGAATTGAATATAGGTAACGTATGTAAGACCCACAAGTGCGTAAAGCAAAAAGGGATCGAGTATACTCATAGCGGTGGAAGTTAATGGATTGAAGGGAGCGCTAGAGTGAGGTTAGCCTGATCAGAATGATAGCATAAGCGATAAGCGGCGCGTAAAATGATGCAAGTGAATCAAGTGACGAATGGTAATCTGGTCGGATGGCAATCCGAAAGGATGGCCATTCGATCGGATGTCAATCCGTTCGGATGGCCGTTCGATCGGATTGACACTCGTTTGGGATGGATGTGTTTGTGTATGATGGCATTGAAGTTTTCGTTGTAGCATTTTGAAAACAGAGAAGTATCTCTACCCTTCAGTTCGTTCGATCGAACGGTCGTTCGATCGGATGGCGATCCATCCGGCGAGACATTCTCAGAGAACAAGTTCACAGCAGGATTGTCATTCGATTGGATGGTCTTCCGATCGGATAGCAATCCGTTAGGAACTGATAATCTTTGAAAGTTGTAAAAAGTTTAAGTGTTGAAGTCCAAATGTAATCCGATCGGTTTGTCGTTCGATTGGATGGCAATCCGATCGGATGGCAGTCCGATCGGACGGCAATCCGTCCCAATAACCTGATCGTCTTGAAACTTGGACATTTTCAAAGTTTTGTGGTTTGATCAAGACGGTGTGACAATGTACTAAACAACGGAACCTTGTCAACTCCCAAATCGTCCGATCGAATAGGAATCACCCAAGTTCGATCAGTCAACTGTTCTTTGACGGTTGTTCATGTTCAGTCCGAAATCGGTTGTCTCGTTGATAGGAATCAGACCTGGAACCGACACTCCATTGGAGGGTGAGTAGGAGGACTGAACTAGCTCCGATTCTATCGGTTTTGAGTGCATTGAGTGTAAAAGAGTTTGAAAGAAAGTTAGAAACCAACTTTCAATCCTTCATATCTGGAAAATGTTTAGTTTTATTGCGAAATCAGTGTTTAAACATGTTGAAATTCTTTAGATCTGAGTTGTTCTTGGTGGAATGAAGCCAAACCTCGAAGTTCATAAGAACTCCATGATGACATCATCCTAAAACACCTCAAATCCGCTGATTTCTCGGTTAAAAGCGAAGATTCAAAGGTGAAAAAGATGAAGAAGTGTGTGTAGATCATAGAAGTACAAGATTTGAGTTGAAAACTTACAAGAATCGTGAGAAATCGAGAGAAAGAAGGCCTTGAGCATGCTGGTCGAGTGAGGGAGAGGCGACAGGGGGTATTTATAGGTTGCCAAAAAGGGAAAGGAGGAGCACAGGCCAATCGGATCGGATGGCCATCCTATCGGATGGGCATCCGTTCGGATGGTCATTCGATCGAGTGGCTCCGGCGAGTCAGTTTTCATGTTTTCATTTCGTGCATTGAGCGTTGCGATGCGTTTCGAGCGAGCGATGCGATAGTATTACCCATTAGTTACACAAAAAACCTAACTACTATATCTATATACAATCACTATAAATAACTTGCGTTTAGCGTTTGCGATTAGATTGCGATGCGATAGAATTGCGATTGCGATTAATCGCCTCAACATAAACATAACATGCACAAATGACACATAATAGCACACACACGTAAAACAATATACATAACACATAATTCGGGTTGCGATGCGATAGAGATGCGTTTAGCGATAAGTCGATTAGCGATTAACACGCGATTAAACCTCGATTATTTAATAGATACTCCACATAATACAACTAAAGCAAATAAATAATTGAATTCGATTACAAGTCAAGAAGTACAATTCCATAGTTAAGCTAGGAGTGACAAATCGCAATTAGCAATCTTTTCTTCCTTTGACTTTGACTTTTGTCACGACCCCCGACCCACCCTGGACGGAATCAGAAGCCGTGAACAGTCCAGTGGTACCGGTGATTAATTTTATAAAACATTGCAGCGGAAATTTCATCAGGACCGTGAGTTAGGAAAAATATCAGAGTTTAGAAACACCGGATTTTATTTATTAAATAAATGGAATAAATCCATGTTTTACAAAGGTAGTTTTAATAATTATAAAACAATATTTCTTAATTTGATTTAATTAATAAAATAAGCAACTTCTTGAAGCCTTTCAGTGTTGTATCCATCTCTTATTCCAATCTACTGTAATTACCTGAAAAATGTTTGAAAAAGGTTTTGTCAGCGAAAATACTGAGTGAATTCATTCCATTTTTATAAAATATATTGTTATACCTTACATCATTAAGGTTTTTATAT
This sequence comes from Helianthus tuberosus, assembly GCA_030545235.1. Lineage (NCBI taxonomy): Eukaryota > Viridiplantae > Streptophyta > Magnoliopsida > Asterales > Asteraceae > Helianthus > Helianthus tuberosus. Next base: position 25,432,327 of record CM060396.1, on the reverse strand, counting down.
TCATTTATATTTACCCAACTCAATCAGTATTTACCACATGGTGACAGTTCCAATGTGACAGTAGTCATATCACTCATTGGCTTACTTTCGTCCAATAGTGAATTTATCAAATAATTCTATTTTACTATTATTCAATTTATCTGTCACTAGGCGATTCCTGTGACTGTAATCATATCATTGTTGATCATTCTTTCAACTAATGATTCTGGTCATATCACTGTTGATCATTCTTTCAACTAGTGATTCTATAACACTGTTGATCATTCTCTCAACTAGTGCTTTTGGTCATGTCACTGTTGATCATTCTCTCAACGAATGACTCCGGACTTAATTGTGTCCTGTGACAATTCTTTGTCAAATATTTTACTTATGGCATAAAACCATTTAATCCAGAAAATAACATATATCATTTGATGTCAAACTACTATAATTTATCAAATATAATATGTTAATTAAATAATTATAATATCATTATTTAATATATTAACGTGACTAAGACTAAAATATAATCTTAGTAGAATACATTATATTTGACTATTTTGTTATGGTATACATCATTTAGATTTATTTCAAACATATATTAAATTTATTAACTAATTGATGTTAAAATAATTTTAGTTATATGCTATGATTACTGGGGCATAATTTCCACTGTTATTGTAGTTATGCTAATATTGACTAACTTTCTGGCAAATAATAACGAGAATCAAATAATGTATAAAATCTCTCATACCCGCAGTTATTATAGAATATATAACTTTAATCACTGTAAGTATAACTGATAAACATTTTAGGATTTTGAAAAGCCTTTGTAAATATAATTGTATCACAAAAAGGTGATAAAACTGTGAGAAAATAGAATGGACTCACAAACTGTGAGAAAAGAGAAATGAACTCACATTGCGTATTTCTACGGGCAAAGCTTAGTCTACAGATAATCCTTGATATATTGCAGATTTAATTTGAGTAGAGTCTAGCCTAGTGATTAGCCTTGTAACCTAGTGCATACAAAGTAGGTAAGTAACTAATACAACATTTACGATAACTCACGAGATAAAACCCTCACAACGAATGACAAAGTGCAATACTTAACAATTCAGCGGATTCACAACGAATGACAGAGTATAGTCCGATTTCGAACAGCACTCAAACATTCAAGTCGAAATCACGATGAATAACAAAGTATAAACTCAATTTGAGCGGCACTTAAACATCCATTGGATAGTTTAATCGATCGGACATTGAATCGTAGCAGCGATCGAGTTAATACCCTGATTGCAGCATCAATTAGTGATTTGTGTGTGTTAATTGTGGTAAACAGAGCATAACTCCGTGCCTGAAGCGAATTCCTTCGTCGAACAAACGCACAGAAGCCAGTCCCAAAGCCTGTTATTTATACCCGAAATTTGCCTAGCTTACGGACCGTAACAATGTTCCCTTACGGTCCGTAAGGGACACCTTTTCTCCATATTGTTGCCACGTGTGTTTGAAGTGCAGGTGAGTCGACGATTTAATTAAATTTGATTTTTATAATAAGTTATAAGGATACTCATCGAGTAGGGAATGCCCCCCCCCCCCTGAGTTTTAGGGGCCCTGATCCTGATTCTGATTGTTCTGAAATTTGTAGGTTTTGCGCAGAATCACTTGGGTGTCTTAATTAGGGTTCCTATTGAATAAAATAATAATATAAATAGGACTTTTAATGAGGGTTGTTACAACTTTGACTTGTACTTTGACTTTCAAAATGCGGGTTGTTACATGTATTCTCTTCTACAACATCAGTGAATCTCAAGTAGTAAAGATGTGTGGTATTGGCATAACTTTGAACAGCAAGATCTGAGCACGAAAGTTGTGAGGCAAGCTTTAAATCGGAACATTGATTTAAATGGTCCAGCTGCAGACTTTGTTTGGAATCGGTGGACTACTAACAAGAGTCTGATGTTCGTTTGGAGAGCAATGGAAGGAAAGATCCCGACGGCGACTGCGCTAAGAAACATAGGTCTGAATATGCCCGATGGCACCTGCAAGATATGCGGGGCTGCAGAGGAAACGGCGGACCATGTACTCATTCAATGCAATTTCGTAAAAGAATTTGGGACAAGATTATAAATTGGATCGGCATTCCAATGGTAAATTTGGAAGGAAGCATAAAAGATTTACTTCAAGAATTGTTTGGATTACAAAGGAACAAAAAGGTAAGGAAAGCGACACGCAATAGCTATTCAAACTATGTGGGTACCGTGGATGAATAGGAATGGGAAAGTATTTTCAAACAAACACGGTCCGGCACAATTAGTAACAGAGGAGATCAAAGAAGCTTCGTACAAAAGTTTGAAGGCGAGATCAAAGCATACTTCGGTACACGTGAAGAATGGTGGGATTTTAATGTAGCATTGTGATTTGTTTCTTTTCAAGTTTTTCTTTTGTATAATCCAGCTTCTGGCTGGTTGTCTTGTTTTGTATTGTTTTTGAGTTAATAAAAGTTCGGTTGGCTATTCAAAAAAAAAAGTGACTCACAAACATAATCATATCCAACCATGTGGAATGTGATGTCATTTCATTAATTCATATAATTTTACATGAAAAATCCAAATTGTAATTTTTATGACTTCTATATTTATTTAATTAATTATATTTTTTAGGTAACATCCTTGTTTTATAATTAAAATTAAATTAAAATGAATAATAAATAGAATTATTTTTTATGAAATCATATGAGTTTAGTATTTGTGTCGTGTGTATATTTACTAGAAGTCCATAATTAATTGAAAAGTTTGATTTGAAACAGTTAATTAGATTCAACTACGATTAATAAATACAAAACTGCGGTAAGATGTGGGTTCAAACGCATTAACACACCGTGAGATCCGACTACAATTAATTTCTCAAACAACTTTGAAAGTATCTAAAGGATTGGAAATGTAATCGCTCATTATTTTCTTTTCAAATACAATTGTAAAAAGTTCCTTACGCTCAAATCACATTAAAAAAACGGCCCCCGCAACGCGAGGAATCAATTCTAGTTGTTTTATAAAACTTTAGGGTTTATGTAAGACCCAAACTTATTTAACATAAATTTAATAAAAGATTTACTTTATATATAATGGTAATGCAAATACAAGACCATACGCCATTGTACGCTAATTAAAATTTCATCACTATTCAAAAAGGATCACTATATATTAGCGATATTTGGTTTCATAAACAACTAAATAAAACGCGAAAACTTGATTTTTGATTGTGTTCGGTTCTTCGCTATTCTTGATCATCATCCGTGACTTCATAATAACCACCTAGATTTCAAAAATCATCAAGAACGTTAGTTATACAGAGTTTATAAAGTATCTAAATAATCCCGAATGCCCAAAACAACAAAATAACAATTCGCCAGACAAAGCCCGCCGTAAGCTATATGTGTAGTGTCTACCACTGCAACCTTTTCACTTTAGTGATTTACACTATAACCCCTTTTTCCCACAAAAGTGAGTTTTAAGCCTTTATCGAGCATATAAATACACATTTATACTAATTGCTCAATTTTCGTTTCTTGTGTTAATAGCTCGTTTTTGGTTCTTAAAAATCTAGAACTTGCCAAAGCAATACGTTCCAAATCCATACCGACACAAATCCAAGTAAGTAAATGATGGAGGCATTAGGATTAAACCCATTTTTTCACTCCAAACCTTTATTTTTCTTTTCTTTACCAAAAACACTCCCCTAGATAAACCCCTTTGAGGCTTAAACTTTCATATCTAAACCCACAAAAATACATACTTTTGCAAAAACACCCACATCCGCAAACCTTTTTATTTTCACCTTTTTAAATTTTGTAAAGAGATCGGTTATAAAATACAAGTATGGCTCAGTTTCAACTTTGAAAAAAAAACCCAAAGTTTTTGAAAGTTATAAAAAAGTAAACTAAAAAGTAAAAATAAAATATAAAGAAAAACAAATAGACAAGAAGGAATCACTTGGTTCCAACTCCTCTTTTATGTATCCTATATTGATTTCCGTACTTTGGGTATTTTAAGAGATTATCTTTAAGTTATAGTAGTAGGCCCCTTCCAGGCAGCGTTACCCTCAACCTATTGGTCTGAGTCAATAGGGATACAATCCCGCAAGATCGGATTATTAAAAGATAATTAAGTAAGTTATTAATGCGAAAAGTGGTAGGCCCCCTTCCAGTCAGCGTTACCCTCAACCTATTGGTCTGAGTCAGCAAGGATATAGTCCCGCAAGGTTGGTTTAAAGTTTTAATAGTAGTTTATAAATAAGGGATTCAAGCGGTTCTCATTTCTCCCGGGGCAGATAATACTGCCCACTCGTGAAGTCTTACTAGGCTTGAACCAGGTTCTCGCAGGATCTATACACTGAACGAGACATAAAATTACCCAACCACCCTTCTAAGCCCCTTCCAGGAAGTTAACATGCTTTATATAGACCGTAAAGACACGAATAAGTGAATCAACAAAACATGAAGAATGGTTAAATAAATTCGCCTTCAGTATGGAAAATTAGTTATTAAAGTCATTAATACATACCCTAATAAAAAGGAGCCAAAGGTTGGAAATCAAAAAGTAATACATAAAAGATTTGTCTTCACCAAGTGATGTAAGAGTTTATCCGATCATAGCCTTTGTTTGACAAGAAATCTTAAGATCGATCTTGGATCCCGAGACTACTACACACTCTAAATGATGGAAGATGGATGATGGTGGTGGGTGTTGGTGTTGGTGTTGGTGTTGGTGGAGTGGTGACAAGTGTGAGAGAAGTGATTTGCCAAGGGATAGATTGGAATGAAACTAAGCACCCCTATTTATAGCTGAAGTCAGTTAGTTCACACGCCCCCGTGGCCTTCTTTCTCTCTCAACCTCATTAACTGCAGTGTTAGGTCTTGTACTAACAGGGCCCCGTGTGTCAATGGCACGGATCGTGGCCATTGTACTTGCTGTACTATCTCAGATTCTGCGAATCTTAGAGTTGACCATGCCCCGTGTTTCCTTAGCACAGCCCTGTTTTGGTGGTCTGGTTTGTCTTTTGCTGTTGTCTTTTCTTCTGCAGAGAATCTTGACTGGGTACGGCCCATGCCCGGTGAGCACGGTCCCGTGCCAGAGCTACTGATCTTGTTATTTTGTTGGTTTGGATGTGGATGGGGGCTTGGCGAGTCGTGTCAATCCTCATTCTTTGTATTTATGTTGGTTTTTGCTATTAATTTGCTTTTTTTATTCGTTTAAGCTCTTTTGACCCTGTAAATTAAAAAGGAACAAAGGAACATGCTTTTTCCAACCCTGTAAATTAAAAAGGAACAAAGGGTTGATTTTACGTCGTATTTGAGATAATTTATATGTTGTATTTTACGCACATCAAATACCCCACACTTGAATCTTTGCTTATCCTCAAGCAAAACTATATAATGTGGCTTACACACCTAAACGAAATAGGTAGAAGAGAAGGTTTTAGACTTATCTTTAGAGTGTCGGGAATCCAAGTTCTAAATTCATTTTGTTTTTATTTTATTTACAATCTTATTCGTCATGATTTATTTAAAACACAAATTAAGAAAGTTCTAAATTCATTTTGTTCTAAATTTGTCATGATTCATTTTGTTTTGGGCATTCCATGCCTTTATAAAATTCTATTTAGTTATATACAATTTTACACACCTCACAAGTGGTCACTCAACACTCCTACTATAGGCTTGACAAACATTAAACCTCCTCCTTTGTGACGTTTAATCATCGTAGATATCAAGAGGGCTTTAAAGGGTAGGTTGTGGTTCGGGTAGGTGTATTTGGTAAAAAAAATGGCGAAATGTGTAAAAAGTATCGATTTTCCATTGTTTTGCGGCTTAGCAAAAAGGGGTAACGAAATCCTTATAGGGGCAACGTTTAAAAAAAGGGTAACGAAATAAAAAAAAAAACGTCAAATTTTTCTAAAATTTACACTACCGCCAGAGCCTCAATGGGTAGCGGGGGCTACCCCTATTTACAAGCTAGGCCTGCCCCTGGGTGCCAGATAAATACACCCGGTTGCGGGGACTACATACGGGATGGAGTGACGAAAACAAAGAAGGTAAAGGTGATACGAGATGGAGTTGGAAGAGATCGGCGGGAGGGATGTGAATACCATCCCGCTGTTTCGTGACCAGAAAGCGGGAGAAGACCAAGCGGGGCGTGACGAGATGCGGTACACCAAATGAGCTTTCCAAATGTTGTTTGAGAGAGATGAAAAAAAGATCTCAAAAACTTGTTTATCAACTTAAAACGCTCGCAAACTGAATAAATCAATATTACAACTGATACTAATATTCTAGTTTGAATAAAAAATAAATAGATTATTATGTATTAAACTAATGAGGTGATCTATGAAGTAAAAATAACATAAAAAAATTAGAGTTAATTGCCAAAATCGTCCCTGAGGTTTGGGCACGTTTGCCATTTTCGTCCAAAATGACACTTTTGTACCAAATTGCCCCCAACGTTTGTAACTTTTTGCCATTTTCATCCAAACCACTTACTTAGTTTATTTTTTCTGTTAAGTTGAAGATATTTGGATGAAACTGGCAAATATAAAACCATAGGGATGATTTTGGCAATTTACTCAAACCCTTTTTAACGCTAGTACTTTTTTCATATAAATTGCCAAAATCGTCCCTGTGGTTTTATATTTGCCAGTTTCATTCAAATATCCTCAACTTAACAGAAAAAATAAACTAAGTTAGTGGTTTGGATGAAAATGGGAAAAAGTTACAAACGTTGGAGGCAATTTGGTACAAAAGTGTCATTTTGAACGAAAATGACAAACCTGCCCAAAAGTCAGGGACGATTTTGGCAATTAACTCAAAAAATTATGTGAATCATCATAAGGCCATAGTGTGTGGTATAAAGCCTTTAGGGGCTTTATCACACCATCTCACCGCCACGTCACACAGGGGGCTTTAAAACCACTTCTTTTAACTTGCATGCAATGATTTAAAGCCCCCATCATCATTACCTAATTATTATTTTTCTTTTAAATTTAAACATTATGTAATTTTGATATCTTAATTTAGAACTCATAATTTAAATAAAAAAATAAAATGCCATAATTTAAATAAAAAACTACAATGTCACAATGATACGTAGTCGAGTGTTATATATATTAGGTGTATATTTTAAGCCCCTTTAACACTTTTTAGTCAAGTTTTAAATTTATAAAACACGATATTTACTAACACTAGACACACATATGGGCAAGTGCACCCATCGTGAGCGTAGTATAGTGTTGGTAAGATACCGAGGCCGTCCAAGGACACAAGAGCTTTTAGTACCGGTTTATCCTCAACGTCTAATCAAATAAAAAAGTTTAGAAAAAATGTTTTAAACTAAGAAAAATAAAAACTAACTAAAATGCTGAAAATAAAAATAAAAAGAAAAACAGATAGACAAGATGAATCACTTGGTTCCGACTCGTATCTAGTGTAACCTTTGATTATTTCCGCACTTTTGCACTATTTTAAGAGATTATCTTAGTTATTGTAGTAGGCCCCTCTTTTGAAGGTGACGTTACCCTCACCCCAGTAGTTTGAGTCAGCAAGGATACAATCCTAAAAGGGTGGATTATTGGAAGATAATTAATTAAGTTATTAATGCAAATTATGGTAGGCCCCTCTTTTGGAGGTGACGTTACCCTCGACTAAGTAGTCTGAGTCAGCAGGGATACAGTCCTAAATAGCCGGGTTATAGTATTAATAGTAGTTAACTTATGAGGGGATCAAAGAGTTTGGACCCCCGCCATCCAATACCGTTAAGTATTGAAGGAGGTCCTACTAAATTTGACCCAGGTCCATTGCAGGACCTCTAAACGCTGAACAATGGCAAGACCTTTACCAAACCGTTCCCTTAACCCCCGACCAGGTAGCCAACATACCTCCATATAGACCGTGGAGATATGAATGGTGAAAATCTTTTATTTTATATAGACAGTAAAATAATGCCAAGACACCACAGACAAACGATAAGGAAAGATCACCTTCAACATAAGCAACTAGTTATTAAAGTCATTAATACAAAAATTTGAGGTTCGATCCAGATGAACTTCAAGAACCCTAGATTTTCCCTAAATTTTTGGAGTTTTAACTACATGCAAGTAACTAATCTAACTACTAAAAGTGATAGAATCATACCTTGATGTTGTTAGAGCGATAGGAGACGTTGAAATTCTGCGAAAAATCGCCTGCAACCAGAGCTTTTTCGGGGAAACGGGGCGTGTGGAATGAAGTAACTGTTTTGAAAAAGGGGATTTATCCCGATTGCAGCGCGGACACGGCCTCGTGCCGAGCAAAGTTTTTTTTTTTTTTTTTTTTAGTGCTTGTGTGAGTGCCCTTGTTTCCCATAAGCTTTGGTTAGAAAACTTACCGCTTTATTTGTTGTCTCAATCGTTCGTAACTTACCAGGTATGATGTTTTATTCTTCCACCGTTTGAAGCGAGATCTCTTCTTCTTCATCCTCAATGAATCCTTGATAGAGTTTCAGCCGTTGGTCATTGACTTTAAATGGAGGCCCATTTCGAGATTTAATTTCTACTGCACCGTGTGGGAAAATATGGGTGATGGAAAAAGGTCCTGACCACCTAGACTTTAATTTACCAGGAAACAATCGAAGTCGTGAATTAAACAAAAGAACTAGATCCCCTACCCGAAATTCATTAGGTTTAATGTGTTTGTCATGCAAATTTTTCATTCTTTCCTTATAAATTTCAGAGTTTGAGTATGCATAATTCCTAAGCTCGTCTAATTCATTTAATTGACAAAATCGATTTTTACCAGCAAATTCTAAATCTAAGTTTACATTTTTAATTGCCCAATAGGCTTTGTGTGCAATTTCTACTGGCAAGTGACAACTTTTTCCATAGACTAGCTTATACGGGGTTGTACCTATTGTTGTTTTATAAGCAGTTCGAAAAGCCCATAAAGCATCATCTAATTTATCTACCCATTCCTTTTTATTTAACCCTACGGTTTTTTCGAGTATTCGTTTTAAACCTCTATTAGTCACTTCGGCTTGTCCGTTTGTTTGAGGGTGATATGCTGTTGAGACCCGGTGATAGACCCCATATCTTGTTAAAAAATTTTCGAGTTGATGGTTGCAAAAATGGGTACCTCTATCACTTATTAATGCTTTAGGTGTGCCAAAACGAGAGAATAGTTTGTTCAGAAATCTTACCACAACTCTTCCATCATTTGTTGGAAGTGCCTCGGCCCATTTAGACAAGTAGTCTACTGCCACAAGTATATATTTGTTTCCTTTCGATGGTGGGAAAGGTCCCATAAAGTCGAGTCCCCACACATTAAAAATTTCACAAACAAGAATGCCATTTTGTGGCATCTCGTTTTTGGAAGAAATATTACCTGTTCTTTGGCAAGCATCACATGTCTTGACAAGACTTTGGACGTCTTTGTAAATGGTTGGCCAATAAAATCCTGAATCAAATACCTTTCGTGCGGTACTAGCGGCACCATGATGCCTTCCGTATGGACCTTCATGACAATGGCGGAGAATTCTTCGTGCTTCGCTACCATGTACGCATCGTCGAACGAGTTGGTCGGCACACATTTTGAAAAGATATGGATCTTCCCAAAAATAGTGTTTCACATTGGCAAAGAACTTTTTTCTTTGATGATGTGACCATCCTTTTGTGACTATACCGCTAGCTAGGTAGTTAGCATAGTCGGCGTACCATGGCTCTTCCTTATATTCCACCATTTCCAGGGACTCAGTTGGAAATTTTTCGTTGATTTGCTCGTCCCTGGTCGCCTCCAAAGCTGGGTCTTCTAAGCGCGAAAGATGATCTGCTGCGGTATTTTCTGCTCCTCTTTTGTCTCTGATTTCAATGTCAAATTCTTGGAGGAGTAGAATCCACCGAATCAAACGTGGTTTTGCGTCCTGCTTCTTGAAGAGATAACGAATGGCTGCATGATCTGTATAGACTATAGTTTTAGAAAGAACAAGATAAGAACGAAATTTATCAAAAGCAAATACCACAGCTAGTAATTCTTTTTCAGTTGTTGTGTAATTTTCTTGTGCATCATTAAGTGTTTTACTAGCATAATAAATTAGGTGGAAATGCTTTTCTTTTCTTTGTCCCAAGACGGCTCCAACTGCAAAGTCACTAGCATCACACATGATTTCGAAAGGAAATTTCCAATCAGGCGCTATCATGATAGGTGCATTGACTAACATTTCTTTTAAGGTTAGAAATGCTTGGTTGCAATCCTTGTCAAAGATGAAAGGGGCATCTTTTTCAAGTAATTTCGTTAGAGGCCTTGAGATTTTTGAAAAGTCTTTGATAAACCGTCTATAAAATCCGGCATGCCCTAGGAAACTTCTGATAGCTCTTACGGATGATGGAGGTGGTAATCTAGAAATGGTATCTATTTTGGCTCGATCCACCTCCATTCCTTTGCTTGAGATCTTGTGACCGAGCACTATTCCCTCCGTTACCATGAAATGACATTTCTCCCAATTAAGGGCGAGGTTAGTTTCCTCACATCAGGATAGCATTCATTCAAGGTTATTGAGGCATTGGTCGTATGAATCCCCAAAGATAGAAAAGTCGTCCATGAAGACTTCCGTTGTCTTTTCTATCATGTCATGGAAGATGGCTACCATGCAACGTTGGAATGTTGCGGGGGCATTACATAGACCAAACGGCATGCGTCGATAAGCAAAAGTTCCATAGGGACATGTGAAAGTTGTCTTTTCTTGGTCTTCGGGTGCTATCGGGATTTGAAAGTAACCTGAAAAACCATCCAAGAAACAATAAAATTTATGACCGAATAATCTTTCTAACATTTGATCAATGAAGGGCAAAGGAAAGTGATCTTTTCTTGTTGCTTCATTTAATCGTCTATAATCTATACATACTCTCCATCCTGTGACGGTTCTCGTTGGTATTAATTCATTCTTTTCGTTAGTTATTACCGTCATACCTCCTTTCTTTGGAACTACTTGGACGGGACTCACCCAAGGACTATCGGAGATAGGGTAGATAAGTCCGGCGTCAAGTAGTTTGATGACCTCGTTTTTAACCACTTCTTGAACATTTGGATTCACTCGACGTTGTGGTTGTATGACCGATTTGTAGTCATCATTCATCAAAATTTTGTGTGTGCACATAGAAGGACTAATTCCTTTTATGTCTACAAGTTTCCAAGCTATTGCATTTTTATGTTTTTTCAAAAGTCTAATTAATTTTTCTTTTTCTAAGCTATCTAATTTAGATGAAATAATTACAGGTAAATTACCCTCTTTGTCTAGAAAAGCATATTCAAAACCTTTTGGAAGTTCTTTGAGCTCAAGTAGTGGGTCTTTAGGAGACTCCTTATTTGGTTGCTCATTTCAATCAAGAACTTTAAAAGTTTGTTCTATGGCGACCTCTTCTTCAACAAAGTGGTCAATCTCTTCACTTGTATCGGGTGGTTCATCTTCATCTTCAATTAGGGGGTCATTATTGCCGAATGGATATTTCATTGATCGTTCGAGATCGACACTTCTTTTAAATGCCACTAATTGAAGAGGTAGATTGTTGAACTTCCGGTTTTTCAAAGCTTCGTGTGTTTTTACAAATGGTCGTCCCAACATTAGAGGAGCGTCATCGAGGATGACAAAGTCGGTCGGTATTACCATTTGATTTGTTTGAACCAATACATCCTCAACTATACCGATTGTTTTTATTACTTTCCGATTGGATAGAAAAATGGGTATTTGAAGTGGAGAAAAATCACTAATACTTAATTTTTCGAAAATGTAGTTAGGCATTATGTTAACACAAAGATCTTTATCGATTGTGACATTACTAATAAATGAATTTTGAAAGAAACATGGAACCGGTGTAATGTTAATTTCAAATGGGTCTTCTTTTATTAGCGAGGTTTGATCATTAGTTAACTTAACACTTACCGTTTCGTCAATTTTAGTGTTAGTGTTTAACTCTTTTAAAAACTTAGCATGAGTGGGTACTAAACAATGATTTTCGAAAGAAGGTGACAAGAGGTTAATTTCTTCAAAATTAGACTCTTCTTGAATTTACCTTTGTCGGACTCACCTTTTTCGTTGTTTAACTCATGTGTCGGGTTTTCACTTATTTGTTCTTCCATTTTTACAATTTCAGTTATCTCTTCCTTTTTTAATTCTTCTCTTGCGCGGGACTCCCCTTCCCTTGCTCGAGATTCTCTTATACAGCGATCGATAACTCTTATGTGTTCTAATATCCTATCGGTTACTTCGGTTATAGAAAAAGAATCGGTATTTTCTAAGCTTGAATCCGGTTGTTCGATCCTTTGTTCCTCATAATACCCATGTGAAGTAGATGGTTCGCACCATTGTTCTTCATTGTAAGCATATGATGGATAAGGTTCGTAATTTTGTTCTTCATAATACTCATATGAGGTGGGTTGTTCACGCCATGGTTCCTCATAATAAGCATATGAAGTTGGTGGCTCATATCTTGGTTCCTCAAAGTATGAGTATGAAGGCTCATACCTTGGTTCATCAAAATATGAGTATGAGGGAGGAGGTTCATACCTTTGGTCTTCATAGGATGTGTATGAAGTTGATGGCTCGTACCTGGGTTCCTCATAGTAGGTGTATGAATTGGATGGTTGATATGAGTGACTATTTTGAACCGAGTGTAAGTTACGACAATTAGTGCAATAGTTACCCCTATAATCATCCTCCTCATAGGTGTAGTTGTAACCTCCTGAGTATTGATCCATAAGAATCACTCAGCAGACCACAACCAAGTCTCGAGATCAGAAAACAAAAATAAAAACGGAAACAGAGGCTGGACACGGCCCCGTGTTGAGTGGACACGACCCCGTGTTCAGGAACTGTATCTGGGCGTTTTAATTAAATTTACTGATCTAGTTGAGCACGGGGCGTGTTCAGTGAGCACGACCCGTGTTCAAGCTACTGTTACTGGGTGTTTTTATGAAAATGTGCAGCACGACCCCGTGTTCAGTGAACACGGCCCCGTGTACAGGTTACTGTAAATGCAAATCTAAACTAAAATGCAGAAAAAGTGCGCGCGTTTTAAAAAAAAAGATTTTGAAAAACATATTAGGCCGTCGATTTTAAGCTTTCTTAAAATCCTTGTGTCCCCGGCAACGGCGCCAAAAACTTGATGCGTAGTCGAGTGTTATATATATTAGGTGTATATTTTAAGCCCCTTTAACACTTTTTAGTCAAGTTTTAAATTTATAAAACACGATATTTACTAACACTAGACACACATATGGGCAAGTGCACCCATCGTGAGCGTAGTATAGTGTTGGTAAGATACCGAGGTCGTCCAAGGACACAAGAGCTTTTAGTACCGGTTTATCCTCAACGTCTAATCAAATAAAAAAGTTTAGAAAAAATGTTTTAAACTAAGAAAAATAAAAACTAACTAAAATGCTGAAAATAAAAATAAAAAGAAAAACAGATAGACAAGATGAATCACTTGGTTCCGACTCGTATCTAGTGTAACCTTTGATTATTTCCGCACTTTTGCACTATTTTAAGAGATTATCTTAGTTATTGTAGTAGACCCCTCTTTTGAAGGTGACGTTACCCTCACCCCAGTAGTTTGAGTCAGCAAGGATACAATCCTAAAAGGATGGATTATTGAGATTTGGACTAAAATGGCAATAAAAGTGAAACCACAGGGACCAAAATGGCAGTTTACTCTTAATTTTGGACTAAAATGGCAATAAAAGTGAAACCACAGGGACCCAGATTTAAAAATTTTGAGATTTGGACTAAAATGGCAAAAGTGCCCAAACCACAGGGACCAAAATGGCAGTTTACTCGATAATTAATTAAGTTATTAATGCAAATTATGGTAGGCCCCTCTTTTGGAGGTGACGTTACCCTCGACTAAGTAGTCTGAGTCAGCAGGGATACAGTCCTAAATAGCCGGGTTATAGTATTAATAGTAGTTAACTTATGAGGGGATCAAAGAGTTTGGACCCCCGCCATCCAATACCGTTAAGTATTGAAGGAGGTCCTACTAAATTTGACCCAGGTCCATTGCAGGACCTCTAAACGCTGAACAATGGCAAGACCTTTACCAAACCGTTCCCTTAACACCCGACCAGGTAGCCAACATACCTCCATATAGACCGTGGAGATATGAATGGTGAAAATCTTTTATTTTATATAGACAATAAAATAATGCCAAGACACCACGGACAAACGATAAGGAAAGATCACCTTCAACATAAGCAACTAGTTATTAAAGTCATTAATACAAAACCAAGTAAAAAGTGCAAAAGATTAGAAATAAAAAAGTATTACACTAGACACTTTGTCTTCACCAAGTGATGTAAGAGACTTAGGCAAACATGGCCTTGATTGTCAAGAACTCTTACGATCAATCTTGGATCCCGAGACGACTCACACACTCTACGATGGACAATGGATGATGGTGGTGGATGATGGTGTTATGGTGGTGGTGGGTGGTGGGTGAAGTGTGAGAGAAGTGGTGTGCCAAGGGATGGTTTGAGCTTGAGCCAAGCACTTCTATTTATAGGCTGAACAGAAGCTCGGGCACGGCCCCGTGTCCAGTGGGCACGACCCCGTGTCCACATCCTTCTCTTTCTTCATTTAATGCTGTTTTGTCTTTTTAGTTGACCACGCCCCCGTGTCCGCTGAGCACGACCCCGTGGTGTAGAAGAATCTTTGTACTATGCAGATTTGCTGGATTGTGCGAATCTTATAGTTGACCACGGCCCCGTGTCCGCTGAGCACGGCCCCGTGGTGGGCAATAGAAGCTTCTACCACTTTGTCTTTTCTGCTGACACTTGGGCACGCCCCCGTGCTGGCTGAGCACGGGGCGTGTTCAGTCTTCTGATCTCTTGTTTTGCTTTGTTTGGGAAGATGCTGTCGTGGGGTCGGGCATGTCACGTCTTGTCCCTTTTCTTGTATTTATGTTAGATTTTGATGTCTTTTTGCTTCTTTTGTTAATTTGAGCTCATTTAATCCTGAAAATACAAAATGAAGACAAAAGCACACTTTTTCCAACATTAGTACTAAAAAAGGGTTAGTTTTATGCCTCATTTGATGAAATTTATATGTTACATTTTGAACACATCACATAATTTAAACAAAAAAATACAATATCACTAAAAAAATCACTCGTCGTCTTCGTCGTCTCCTCCTTGATCACGATAAAACCATAGATGCCCGGTCAGATCAGCTCGAAGGTTATGGTGTGTGTCTCTGTCACGTATCCTCGCTCGGATAACTTCTTTTTCAGCGTATGTGAGTAGTGGGTTCGTCGGTTGGTTACTTTCATCATAACTTTCTCCACAAAATGCTATGCCCGAATCCTCCAATATCATGTTATGCAAGATGATGCACGTATACATGATGTTTCTCATTTTACCTTTTTCAAGTATCCTCGACGGCTGGGCAATGATAGACCATCTCTTTTTTAACACACCGAAAGCCCGCTTGATATCTTTTCATGCTGACTCTTGTTTCTTCTTGTAATACATTCTTTTCTCGTCATCGAGATACGAAAGAGTTTTCACAAACGTCGCCCACTCTGGATAAATACCATCTGTGAGATAGTACCCATACTTATACTCCACGTTGTTTGCATAGAATGAAGTATCTAATGCAACACTATCTATGACATCGTCTAAAAGATTCGAAGATTGTAAAACTACGATGTCATTGTTCGCACCGGCCATGCCAAAGTACGCATGCCAAATCCATAAATTTTGAGACGCGACCGACTTGTAATATTAGGGTAGGACCATCGTGGTCACCACGATGGTGTTGCCCTTTCCAAGCGGTTGGACATGTCGCCCACTCCCAGTGTGCGCAATCAAGACTACCCAACAACCCAGGAAACGCGTGTATCCGTTGATGGGTCTCGTATAAAAGTGGAACGTCGGCAGCGGTTGGCATCCTCAAATATCGCCTCCCGTAAAGAAAGATAACACCTAATATTAATAAAAAATAATAATAATAACAACAATAATAATATTAAACTGTAAATAATAAAAATAACAGTAATAACAATAATAATAATAAACTGTAAATAATAAAAATAATAATAATAATCACAATAATAATAATAATAATAATAACAATACCTTCACAAAAAATTTCAAGACAATTAAGACAACTTCTGGCCGAGATCCTTAAATATTCATCCTACGCATCACTCGCTGTGCCGTACTCTAGTTGTCTAATTGCGGCAGTACACTTTTGTATTCCAGAAAAACCAATTTTGCGACTAGCACTTTCTCTTTGTGTGAAAAAAGGGAATTCGGCTGCAAGATCATTAGATATTCTTAGGAAACGACAACGGCTTATACGAAACCTACGCCTAAACTGTTCATCATCGTACAACAGATTTTCACAAAAATAATCGTGCATTAAACGTTCATGAGCACCTAACCGATCTCGTTTAAGAGGCGGTTGTCTGGTACGCGATGTAGATGATTGGGCTTCTGCTCACAAATAATTAATCGTCTCCTGCGTCACTGCGATAAGCATATCATCGAGAACACCGTCAGATGAAGAGCTCGACGAATCGGCTGACATTCTTAAAAATGATTGGAGAGAATTTTGTAATTGTTGTGTGTTTTAGTTTGTGATTGGTGTGGTTTTAAGTTTGTGATTGGTGTGTATATATATTAGATTTTTTTTTATCAAAGAAGTGACCGTTGCCAACGGTCATGTTGGTTGGTCTCCTCGAAGTTGCCATTATTCGTCCGTTACCGTGCTAGCAAAGATATGATAGCGCCCCATGTTTAATGACGGTTGGGTGGTTGATGGCGCCTGGGGGCGCTAAAATTTCTTACGTGGCGGGGTGGTGCTAAGCCACACCCTGTAGCCTAACTCTGAAGATAAGATTCATATAAAAATATCAATGCTCTTCTCATGCGTGATTGGTCACTATAAAGTGCTAAGAATTTATCTAAAGATTCTTGTTAAAAAGTAATTTTTTTGGTACTATAGTAGCTACTTTGGAGGTTCATAACTTTGCATCTATTCTTGGGTGCCAACCATCCCAATTTTCCACTTCCTTGGTCCCTATTTCGGCATTTCTTTCTCTTTCTCTCTTGCATTAAATTTTAAACGGTCTTCAATATGGTTGTAGGAAATTTGTTTTGGTTCGATTATTTAAGTAACAAAAGGATATTATAACAGAATTTTTAGTTTGTTTAGTTAAACGAACAAAGTTGAACACATATGTTGTTCATTGTTATGTCCGTAAACGCTGATTCATTTATGTTCGTTTATATTCACTTAATTATTCATTTGATTTTTTTTAAGCCCATTACAATCTGGTCTTAAGTTGAACTAGTTAAAGTTAAATAAATACACACCAACATGTCTAGTTCGTGTTCGTTTGGGTTATTCTCACAAGATAACCAATCACAACAATAGTAACTAATTATGACAATAGAATGATAATGATCTACTTAATTCCCTCTCATTTTATTTTCTCGATCATTCCTTACCTCATGCCAAACAAATGCTAAGTATACATAGAAGATGACTTTAATATTAGAGTTAAACGTCATTTTAGTCCATGTGTTTTGGGTCATTTTATCAGTTTAGTTCAAATGTTTCATTTTTTGTCTGTGGGTACAAAAAGGTTTCATCCTTGCCATTTTAGTCCACTGGGTTAACTTCATCAATTTTTTCTGTCAATGAGAAGGACAATTCAGTCATTTTATATGTAATTCTGTTAACTAGAAGGGTAATTCGGCCATATAAAATGACTGAATTGGCCTTCTTGTTAACAGAAAAAATGGATGAAATTAACCAAGTGGACTAAAATGACAAATGTGAAACCTTTTTAGACCCACAGAAGAAAAATGGAATATTTAAACTAAACTGGGAAAATATCCCAAACCACAAGGACTAAAATGACATTTAACTCTTAATAATATTATTATTATTACTATACGATTACAACTATTATTTGGAATCTGTAATCACAATTTTTTAATTATTTTTATGTAAGAAGTTCTTATATCAAAGGTATATGTTATTAGTTTCCATTACAAGCAGAGAGCCAAATTTCCCATATATTATTGTCATTATCTAAACTTTTGGTTTTAACAATTAAATTTATTCCCTTTATAAGAGTTTACAGTTGCATATTTTTTTAACGGTAAAGCTTGCTTCAACTGTATTACACTAATAATCTTAGGTTATTCTTCTTTGCCTAAGTTTGAACTTAAGACCTCTCTTCTGAAATACATATGTTTCTACATTGGCCAAAGTTGTGTATTTGAAAATTTTCATGCTTCTTAATGTCTTTCACAACTACATTGAATGGAGACATAAAATTACCACCATTTGTACATTTTTAACATTTTGTGTTAGCAATGACGTCTTACCTTCTCTCCTTCTACTAGCTTGACAACGTCTATATATATTGTAGCCCACCAATATTGCATTATTTTTTACATGTAATTGTTTTGGTCAAAAAATCTGTTGAGAATATTACAACCAAACTCTCTGTTATGGGGTATGATGCTAATAATGTATAACAATAACAAGGATCACTTCAATGTAAATTGCACAATTGACACAAGGATTTATACGGGGAAAAAGCCCTTGATCAAGAGTTGATCTCCGGCACAAAAAACCCCGGGTGATGGAAATTACCGATCACCAAGCTCAAATAAATGAATAAATGTTTACAACTTCGGATAGTAACGAGCTAGGTACAAGGATCACTATCGTGAAATGTGTAAAAAGTGAGTGAAAATGAATGAAGGTTCGCCGAGAGCTTCAAGTGTGCGAGTATATGAGAGTGTGTAGCTGAAAAATGACTAAGTGTCTTTCTACTAGCTCGTTACCCCTTTTAAAATAGAAATTAACTACTAAAACTAACTATCCGACTTTTGTGCCAAGCTCCCACGTTCTCCACAACGTCCATTTTTGGCCAAGCACGTGCGGGATAGTCTGGGAATATTCTCCAGGAATGTCGCCAAGACTAAGTCCGAGTTGAACTTCCTGCAAAACATTCACGAATTCAAAGTAGACAACCGTTAGTACTGGGATCCTTATAGTGATCCATGATCCTGATCCTACAACACTTATGAGGATCACTACTTCAGACAGAGTTGAGGATCACTAAATCCAACAGCAAATAAGGATCACTGGTTATTTAGAAATCCACCCCTAACAATTGCCCCCAAAATATAAGGAGTAAATATGTAAATAAATGAGTTATATTTTGTCAATCTTATCCGCATTTAACCAACGGATAACTAGCCGTTATAAGCGGACTAGCCGTTGCGATCATGACGTCACAGAAGTGACAACCCTGCACGATCATGATTATAAATAGGAGATAGAGATAGGATCAAATGCATTTAAAATTTTCAGAAAGACTCCCTTTATAACTGCATTCCGAAGATAGACAGGTATTCTTCTCTTCATCTTCTTCCTCCTCTTACTCTGTTTTTCTTACTTTACCATTATCTCTTCAAGAATGATGCTCCAGTCCTCCCCCGCCAAGGATCACCAGAAGGATAGTCCCTTGAAGAGTCAAAAGATCATCAAAGACTCCACAAACGAGAGGTGTTGCTTTAATGATGCTCAAAT
Source organism: Helianthus tuberosus (assembly GCA_030545235.1). Lineage (NCBI taxonomy): Eukaryota > Viridiplantae > Streptophyta > Magnoliopsida > Asterales > Asteraceae > Helianthus > Helianthus tuberosus. The sequence continues at coordinate 25,412,720 of CM060396.1, read as the reverse complement.
AGACAAGATTCGTCATTGCTTTCCGACGAATGCTTTTTTCAAACCCTTCGATCCTACTATTCTGAGCGACTATGTTTCAGAAACGTGGGTTGCCTTTCCAGTTACTCCATTTGCCATAGGATACACCTATCCTTTCCCAGAATTTACACAATCCTTCTTTTCCCTTACCGGCATCTCTTACATCCAAGCCATGCCGATGATTTGGAGGGTTTTGTACACCCTGGAGAGGATCATCGAACAGGAAGGCATTGATTTAGGCATGTCAGAGCTGACACAATTGTATGATCTTACTACCTTTGGATCCCATCGATATTTGTTCAAACGAAAACCCGGTGGAGAACACCCTCTTCTCAAAGTCACTAAGAATGACACAAATTGGAAACGTCGCTTCTTCTTTGTCAGGAGGGATACCATTCCAAACGGAAAGCATTTACCAAGAACATGGTCCACCCATGGTAGGCCGGAGGATCCTGAGAAGGATCACCAGGTAGTCTTGTTTTTGTATAAGGATTACTGACCCCCTTTTTGTCTTGTGTTATGCAGCTATTTCTGTCTCACACATCATCACATCACCTGAAACCAAGGATAGGCTTGCTGCTTTTTGGAAGCTTGATCCTGAAACAAGGACATTCAAGATAGACACCCAAGACTCACAAGAAGTATCCTCAGGTTCCATTACCATGTCAAGTAAGTATCCTGCCTTTTACATAGTTTGAATATTAAAATAAATAAATAAATTGAAATAGGATAAGGATACTCATCTTGCTTTGAATGTGTAGGCGCTGGAAAATCTGCCAAGCCTGTATCCCAGTTCAACACGGCTGATCTTGATCTTGTTCGATCCAGGAAGAAGAGGTCCACTACCAGTCCTAGCATCTCCATTCCCAAAGCACCCACTAAAGGAAAGGGTGGCAAGAAGAGGAAAACTTCTGACACTGAGGACCTTCAAGGCCTACCACTGATCCGCCACCAGTTCCTTGAATACTTCAATGATGTAAGGATCCTTAATTCTGCCTAGGTATCCTACTCGTATGAGGATCACCTGATCTTGAACTGCTTTATCCTTTTCTTTGCAGAAATTTGCTGAGATTGAAGATTACGTGGGGAATGTTGAGGAGCAGGACAAGAAAATTGCTGACCTCCAACAGGTTGCCGTGCTCAAGGACCTTGCAATTGCTGATCTTCAGAAGGAACTCCAAGATGCCAAGACCAAGACGGCTAAGCTTCTGATTGACCTTGACTATGAGAAGCATGATCTCATAGAAAATGCTAAGGTCTCTGCTGCCATCACGATGTATCAGACAAAATTGAAGATGGCCCAGGAAGCTCAAGATCCTAATTTTGACAAAAGCAGCTGGGATGTTGAGGGCTGGAAGGCAAGGTTGGCTGATCTTGAGGATGATGAGGAGGAGGCTACTGAGGTCTTGGCGATTGAGGCAAGTGGCAGTGGAAAGGATCTGATAAAGGATACCGCAGCTGGAGGGGAAGAGGATGCAGCGAAGGCATAGGCTGCATAAATGGGCGATGAAGGACATTTCTAGACGTAGCCGGAGCCCATTTTTTAAGTTTGATAGTTTGTTTTGGTTATGGTGTTTTTTGTTGAACAATGATGGGTTGTACTTAAACAATAGGTTTTAGGATTAAGGATCATGTATGATCCTTTGGACAATAGGCAGGATTGCAATTGGTGGAGGGATCCTCTGTTTTGGGGATGAAGCCATTGTGATCCTGCCGCCTTTATATTCCTGCACTACTTTCGAACTTATTATCATGGACACCCTTTACCTACCCCAGCGGACGGGCCACGTTTTGCTGGTAGATGCTCGGGGTAGGTAATTTTGACAACCTCTTAAGGGTTACTACTTTGTTAATAAATAAAATCTTAACCTTTTGTCGCTTATCTTGTGTTGTTATCCTTGTGTTTCTTTGATTCTCCTTTGTTTTGATGCACATTTATTGAATAAATAATTTTGAATAAGTCAGATTGAAAATATTTAGGATATGATCCATGATCAGATATCCTTTAGTTAAAGAATCTCAAAAAGCAATATGTTTTAAGGATCACAAGTCTAGTTGTCAAACTTTAAGGGTTATTCAAATAAATAATGAATAGAATAAAAAATAGTTAAGGATCATACCTGAGGGTCCAAGTTAGGATCCTAACCATAATAAGGATAACTATAAGATAAACCTTAGAATAAAGTAAGGATCAAGGATCCCTAGTTTCCTATCTTCAAGAACCTGAAATAGAGCATAACTTGGGACTAAGCCAACATAAGAAAAGAGTTAGCAACTGGGGACAAGCCCAAGGATAACTGGGGACAAGCCCAAGGATCGTATGTAAACTGGAGTATGGCCCTAACTGGCGACTATCCAAACTTAGTGACATGAAAATGCCAAAACCTTAGCTAACGTGAAAACGTTAGAAACCTTAGCTAACGTGAAAACGTTAGAAACCTTAGGAACGGATGTATGGTACGTCTACCATTATACGTAGGATCCTAAGCATAGCCAGTACAATGGAATTATCAGCCCCTAAAACGAGTACTGGTCCCACTGCCTTGAACTATACCAGGATCATCATGCGCTACAGGCGGAACTGGGGTCAAGCCCAAATAACTGGGGTTAAACCCAAGGAACGGATTGCTTCAGCGGATAACCAATGTTATGCTAAGGATACCTGAACTTTCAAAACTTAAACTCACGTGAGAGATGGATAAAGGATACATGATCCTTATCCTTATATGAGAAAATAAAGAAATGAGATAGTTCAAGTTTAGGATATTACCTAAGTAAGGATCACTGATACTTTGAGGATTCTTTAAGGATCATCTGTGCCATGAGGATCCTGCTTACATGAAATATTTCTTCAAGTGGACAGCATTCCAAGCTCTTGGTAGCAAATCACCTTCCATGGTTAGCAATCTATATGCCCCCTTTCCTGCTTCAGCTTTAATCAAATAAGGGCCTTCCCATTTTGGAGCCAATTTTCCATCAGCAGGATTGGTGGTATTCTGAAATGCTTTCCTTAATACCATATCTCCAACTTGAAACCTCCTGATCCTGACATTTTTGTTGTAAGCACCAGCCATTCTTTGCTGATAACTGGCCATCCTTATCCTAGCCATATCTCTGATTTCTTCAATAGTATCCAGATCTTGAGCCAAGTTCTCATCATTCTCCTCAGGATCACGGGTACTTGTTCTTGCAGTTGGAACCACCATTTCTGTTGGGATCACTGATTCTGCCCCAAATACCAAAGAGAATGGCGTTTGACCAGTAGCATTCTTAGGGGTTGTCCTATCAGCCCAAAGCACATAGGGTAGTTCTTCTGCCCATTTCCCTTTCTTGTATCCAAGCTTCTTCTTTAAATTGTTGATAATGATCTTGTTGGATGATTCTGCCTGACCATTAGCTTGTGGGTGGACTGGTGTTGATGTTATTATCTTAATCCCCCAGCTGTCACAAAAGTTAGTGGTTCTGCCCCCAATAAATTGGGAACCATTATCACATATAATCTCAGAAGGAATTCCCAATCTAGTTATAATATTTCTTTTAATGAAGGATATAACTTCCTTTTCTCTGACTTGGGCAAAAGCTTCAGCCTCTATCCACTTGGAGAAGTAATCAGTCATAGCAAGCATGAATACTTTTCCACCAGGTGCCTTAGGGAGCTTACCAACTATATCCATACCCCATCTCATAAATGGCCAAGAGGAGGATATATGATGCAATAATTCAGCTGGTTGATGAAGGATATTGCTGTGTCTCTGACAAGGATCACATCTTTTAGCATACTCCACAGCATCTCTCTTCATGGTTGGCCAGTAGTATCCTGTCCTCAGGATCCTTGAGAATAATGCCCTGCCCCCAGTGTGGTTTCCACAATCTCCTTCATGGAAGTCTTTTAAAACTTCTTGGATTTCAGGATCCTCAATGCATCTCAAGTATGGTCCTGCAAGAGATCGTCTATACAACATATTATTTAAAATTGTGAATTGAGATACCTTAGATTTGAAAGCCCTAGGGTTTTCTCCTGTAGGAATCTCTCCGTGTTGTAAGTATCTCATAATTGGTGAGATCCATGATCCTGAATGGGATTGAGTATCCTCACAAGGGATAATTGCAGAATCATTTCCTATCTCCATAGCCTCGTGATCCTCGATAGCCAGGGTCAGGATATGGATAATAGGGATCTTGATATCCTCCGGGATCTTCAAGGATGATCCTAAATTAGCCAATGCATCAGCCTCTGTATTTTCTTCCCTTGGTACCTGCGTCAGACTAAAGGAAACAAAAGAGAGTGCCAAACTTTTGACTATCTCTAAATATTTGGTTAGCTTTTCACCTTTAACAGCGTAGGATCCATTAAAGTGATTTGTAATTAACAATGAATCTACATGTACCTCAAGATACCTAATCCCCATATGCTTTGCAATTTGCAAACCAGCAATTAAGGCTTCATATTCAGCCTCATTGTTAGTGGTTTGGAACTCACAAGCTATAGAGTGGGGTATTATGTCCCCCTGTGGCGATTTTAGTAGTATTCCAAGCCCTGTGCCTTTGATATTTGAGGATCCATCAGTATAGAGTATCCAAGGATCCTTGGTCTCTTCTAGCTGCTGGACTTCTAACTCAGCTTCTTTTTGTAAATCACTACTGAAATCAGCCACAAAGTCAGCTAGTGCTTGGGATTTGATGGCTGTCCTAGGCTCATATTTTATATCATATGCACTTAGCTTCACTGCCCACTTAGCCATCCTTCCTGAAATCTCTGGTTTCCTTCATGATCCTTAACAAGGACCGCACTTACTGCTTTTGAGGATACTGCAAGATACAAGGATAGCACATCGCCTTTTTCTGGTTTCATCAAAGCCGGGGCTGAGGATAGGTAATCTTTGAGGGCTCTTAAAGCATTTTCATGCTTCTCAGTCCACTCAAATTTCTTGTTTTTCCTTAGGATATCATAGAATTCTTTGCACTTCTCTGAGGATTTGGATATAAATCTGTTCAAAGCTGCTATCCTGCCTGTTAGCCTTTGAACATCCTTAGCATTGGCCGGAGATTTGATGTTCACTATTGCTTTGATTTGTTCCGGGCTAGCTTCAATGCCTCTCTTCATCACCATATATCCTAAGAATTTACCTGCTTTAACACCAAAGTGACATTTTGAAGGATTAAGTTTCATGTTATATTTATCAAGGATATTGAATGCTTCCTCCAAGTCTCTTAGGTGATCCTCAGCCTTTAAGGATTTTACCACCATATCATCTATGTAAACCTCCATAGTTTGTCCAATCTGGTCCTGAACATCATATTCACCCGCCTTTGATATGTTGCACCTGCATTTCTTAGTCCGAACGGCATAGCAATATAGCAGTATATACCAGTTGGAGTCATGAAGGCTGTATCCTCTTGGTCGGATGGTTCCATTTGGATTTGTTGGAATCCAGATGAAGCATCCATAAAAGTTAACAGTTCATGACCCGCAGTTGCATCCACCATGGAGTCAATGTGGGGTAATGGGAAAGGATCCTTGGGACATGCCTTATTTAAATCGGTAAAATCGACACATACCCTCCACTTTCCGTTTTTCTTTTGAACAACAACCACATTGGCCAACCATCTTGGATACTTGACCTCTCTAATCATACCTGCCCGGAGCAATTTCTCTACCTCTTCTTGGATAATGGCATTCCTTTCCGGTGCAAACTTTCTTCTCCTTTGATGGATTGGTTTGAAGGACCTGTCAATGCCGAGTTTGTGAGTGATTACATCTTTGGATATACCAGTCATGTCTTCGTGTTTCCATGCAAAGGTAGTCTTTCTCCTTTTGAGGAAGGATACGAGGTCTTCTTTCATTTCGCCAAGGATCCCTGATCCGATATAGATTTTGGATTCAGGATCATCGGGATCCATGAGGATTTCTACCACATCCTGCTCTCTTGCCTCCAAGACATCCCTTGGAGGATACCTTGATTGCTATTGCTCCCTTGACTTCGAGGCTGGTTTCATCGATGAAGTGTAGCAATTCTTAGCCTCCTGCTGATCACTATCAATCTTCACTATTCCCCAAGGACTAGGGAGCTTCACACATTGATGGTAGGTAGATGGGACTGCTTTCATATCGTGTATCCAAGGCCTGCCAAGGATAACATTACAACAAGATAAACAGTCAATAACACAAAATTTTTGATAAGAGTGTAGGCCTTCAATGTATATTGGGAGTTTTATGTCCCCCAGGGTATTCTTAGTTTCGCCACTAAATCCCACGAGCACGGAGGATCTTGGTATGATATCTGATTCAGGGATACCCATCTTCTTTAGAACATCAAGCTGGATAATGTTCACTGAACTTCCTCCGTCTATAAGGATCCTGCGAACAAAATGGTTAGAAATGAAAAGAGTAATAACTAAACCATCGTGATGAGGATCCTGGATATCAACACGATCATCCTCATCAAAGGTTATGACTTTTCCTTCGGAGACACTTGATGTTCGAACTGGTCTTTCTCCATTATCCATTTTAGTTTCCTTTGCATGCCTTTTAGCTGCTGAGAAGGATGTGTCGCAAATGTCTGATCCTCCAGAAATAAAGTTTATCACTTGTGCATCTGCTGGAGGGGCTGGAGCCTTCTCAGGGATCCTTTCAGGATCCTGAGTCCTTGACTTTTTTCTTCCCAACAATTCCTTTAGATGCCCCTTGCTCAACAAGTACCCAATTTCCTTTCTTAGTGCAATGCATTCTTCTGTGAGATGCCCAAAATCTTCATGGTATGCACACCACTTTGATTTATCCTTAGTTGCAGCTGGCCTATCATTTTTTCTTGGCCATCTAGCTTTATCACCTAGGTTATGCATCGCAAGGATTAGTTCATTGTTATCAACACAAAAACAATATTCAGAAATTGGAGGATAATCCTCATCATCCTCTTCTTGATCAACAGAATGTACGTTCTGGTTATCAGATCTGTTGTAGGATCTGAACTTGTTGTTCCTGAATGAGGATCCTTGCTTATCCTGCTTTGAGGATCCTGCTAACCTCTCTTGGATCCTCTTGTCATCCTCTAGCCGAATGAACCTAAGTGCTCGGGTTCTTACCTCATCTAAGTTCCTGCATGGTGTCATAACAAGATCATCATAGAACGACGAATCCCTAAGCAATCCCATTTTAAAGGCCTCAACAGCCGTGGCTATATCTAAGTTGGGAATGTCTAAGGATTCTTTACTGAATTTGGTGATGTAATCCCTTAATGATTCATTATGACCCTGGGTTATCCTATATAGATCACTAGTTAATCGTTCAAATTTTCTACTACAAGAAAACTGATTATTAAACAAGTTAACTAGATTAGCAAATGAGGTAATAGAATAGGGAGGAAGACTTAGCAGCCATTTGAGAGCTGATCCAGTAAGAGTGGATCCGAATCCCTTGCACAGGCATGCTTCCTTTAACCTTTCTGGAATTGGATTGATCTCCATCCTCTCCCTGTATTGTGCTATGTGTTCTTCAGGATCCGTCGAACCATCATACAGCTTCATTGTTGGCACATGGAACCTCTTGGGTATCTCTGCATCACAGATTGGTGGTGCAAAACGAGATATCTTGTGGCTCCCATCTGCAATCTCTGGGATAGGTTTGACCACTCCTGGAACACTTGATATCATATCCTTTAGCTTTTGCAATTCTCTGGCCATGGCATGATTGATACCTGGATCCTGCATAAGACCATGGTTAGTAGTATAAGAATTATTAAAAGTGTTACCTCCCATTGGATTCAAATTAGGAAGATTGGATGTTAATCCATATTGTTGGGGCTCTGGAATGATCGAGGGACCAGTAGAAGCATTGGTCTGCATTGGAATAAAATCTCCCTGATGGACATCTGAACTTCCTGTTTGCAAACTCCTCAAGGATCCTGGCATCTGGAAGGATCCCTGAAATTGGGACGATCCTGGAACAAAAGAGGATCCTTGAACCTGGGATGATCCTGGAACAAAGGAGGATCCTTGAACCTGGGATGATCCTGGAACAAAGGAGGATCCTTGAACCTGGGATGATCCTGGAACAAAGGAGGATCCTTGAACCTGCTGCATTCCTGAATATCCTCCTGAATTCGTGAGGGATCCCATATGCTGAGGATAGGATCCCGCTGGCTGGAAATATGAACCTGCTGCCTGGGTCATTGTTGTTGTTCCGTAGTGCACTCCTTTCGGTCCACCCACATATTGAACGTCTGGAACCACTGATGGCTGAGAAGTAATCACCGGAGTATCAAAATTCAAGGATTTCGGCACCAGTGGGGAATGATCCTCTGCCGTTGTCTTTTGTTTCTTGAGATCTCCGATTTCTTTGAGAATCCTCTCATTGGTCTTATCTTGCTGCCGTATCTGATCCTTCATCTGCAAAATCAAAGTAAACATGTCACTAGTAGTGGGAGTGTAAGAAGCAGAAGAAGTTGGAGGTTTTGAGAAAATGGGAGTTGGTTTCTTCGCAACATTCTCAGCATTCTTCTGGGATCCAGAAGGTGGTGGAGGCAAAGGGGGAACGCCTTGTGAAGAAGTTAATGAGGGCATCAAATTTGAAGCATTCTTCGCTGAGGAAGCCATTTGCTTGGTTGTAGTGAACCGAAATGAGCACAGAAATGCGTATTTTTCTAAGGACGAAGCACCAATTGCCCCACGGTGGGTAGAGGTGTACAAAAAAACTGATTACGCAACTGAAACCGAAAAATTAACCGAAACCGGTTGTTGGGAAAACCGGTTTTTTTGAAACCGGTTCGGTTACAAACCGGTTTGACCGGTTATAGATCGGTTGTTCGGTATGACTTAGATATCGGTTATAAGACCGGTTATACAAAAAACCGGTTTAAAAACTGATTAGGCCTAAAACCGGTTATAAAAACCGGTTAGACCCGGTTAACCGAAAACGTATACATAAAAACCGGTTAAAACCGGTTATTGTCGCTGAAATGCAGAAAACGGTCATATGACCGTTGGGACTAGAAAAGAGCCGTTTTTTTTGTTTTTTTTTGTCAAAAATTCATCTCCAATTACTATAAAAGGGTGTTGGGTGTTTTGGTTCAATCACACCATTCTCTAATCTCCTAAATATCATAAAAACGCTCACTTTTCTTATTCGATAATTGTGAAAAAAAACATGGCAAGCTCTAGTGCTCATGATTCGGTCAATGTTGGCGAGTCTACAACCGACACGGTTGTTCGTGTTCTTACAACGAAGCGCAACCCCGAAGTTTGGTCACATTTCGATTTGTGCGAGATGGCGAGCGGACCGAAAAAAGCGCGTTGTCATCATTGTAATGGTTTTTACGCCGTTGGGGCAAACACCACCTTGAAACAACACATCGAAAAACCGTTTTGTAGGGCGTTGAAACAACAATCCGCTAGTGGTCAAGCTTCCATGGCAAGTGACGCTACTTTGTTCGCCTACAATTTCGATATGGCAAGGGATGAAATGGCGAAGTTTGTAATCCAAGAAAGTTTGCCGTTCAACCATTTCGACAACCAACGCTACACCAAAATGGTTCAAAGAACTCTCCAACCGCGATACACTCATGTAAGTCACGCTACTCTTAGGAGGGATTGTTTAAGAATGTGGAAAAATGCTAAACTTGAATTAATTTCTTATTTTGAAAAATTAGAAACCGGTGTTAACTTGACTAGCGACGTTTGGTCCGCACCGCACGGTTCACCCGACTCGTATATTTGTGTCACCGCCCATTGGATTGAACCGGCGACGTGGCAAATGATGAAACGCACCATTTTGTTTAAACTTTTTGATTACCCTCACACCGGTGAAGCTATATATAAAGCTATCGACAAATGTATTAAAACATACAAATTGGAAAATAAGATTTTTTCGATAGCTTTTGATAACGCCTCAAACAACACGCTTTCGGTCACGCACTTAAGGTTAAAGTACACTCCGATTTGTGAGGGTATTTTTTTCCATAGTCGATGTGTCGCACACATCATAAATTTGGCCGTTCAAGACGGTTTAAAGGTTATTGAACGACAAAAAGAATCTTTCAAACAAATGTTACGTCATATATATAGTCATACGCAAAGGCATTCAAAATATATTAAAATGTGTAAGGAAGCGGGTCGAGTATGCTACGGACCCAATTGGGACGTCGCTCATCGATGGAACTCGACTTGCACCATGTTTGAAAAAGCTATTTTGCAAAAAGAAAGTTTAATAGAATTTCATAACCTTTTGTCGATTCGTGGAAAGGTTTCGTCTTACCACCAATCGAATTGGGGGCTTATTGAAACGGTTACACAAGTGCTTCAAGTTTTCAAAACATCAACAAAGACTTTATCGGGGGTTTACTATCCAACTAGTTCATTGGTACTTCACAATTTGTTTAAAATGTGTAGAAAATTAAACGAGTTGTCGGGGAGAGGTAGACCATATTGTGATATGGTAGATACGATGAAGGAAAAACTAAGAAAATATTTTAAAGAACTACCCGAGGTTTTAACTTGTGCCGCCGCTTTAAACCCTTGCTTTAATATTTTTGGAACCGGTTCTTTGATTGAAAAAATTACAAACGAGTTGAATCTAAACACCGAAGAAGAACCAAACTTTGGCGAAACCGCAAAAACTCGTTTTAATGAACAACTTTCAAAAATGTTTGATGTTTATGTAACAAAATATGGGCATATCTCGTCACACATTCACGAGTCAATGAGAAATGCCGCTTTCGGCGAAGGTTCGTCAACTATGGAAGATGACGATTTGTATGTTTACAACTATTTGTATGATGAATCGAGTCAAATGCAACGTGGTAACACTAGTAGTAGCGAACTCGGTCGATATGGTGGGTCGAACTTTCTACGAACAATGACTTCACAAGACTTTAAAAATTTTGATTTGTTGGGTTGGTGGAAAAGTAAGGAAGAACAATTTCCGATCTTAGCCACAATGGCCCGAGATTTACTAACGGTCCAAGCTTCCACGGTAGCTTCGGAAAGTGCTTTTTCTATAAGTGGTAGGGTGATTTCGATACGGAGGACTCGACTAACACCAAAGGCGGTTGAGATGTCGATTTGCTTGAAAGACTACTTGGATGCGGCGGAGAGATGTCAACACATACGCTCACTCGAGGGTGAATTAGATTACGAAGCCGAAGTGTACGAAGACGAGGTTCGAAACGAAATGACAACCCCAATGACCGAAGAAGAAGCCGAACTAGATGAATTACTACGCAATAGTTCGAGTTCGGGTTCGGCCGAAGAAGATTAGACGCGGCTCAAGATATATTACTTTTCTCGTCCAACTAAAAAATTATATATATTAGTGTGGACCTTCAAGTTTATGTATGAAGTTTATGTATTTTCGTTGTTACGCTTTAGCGTTCGTATCGTTCTTATTTCCTTATGTTATGTTTTCGTTTGTTCGTAGACTTAATGATATTATGTTTTGAGTTTTTACAATTTGCATTGTTATGTTTTTATAAAAAAACTGCTGTTTTTTTTTAAAAACTGCTGTTTTTTTTTTAAAAACAGGCTAAAAAACAGCAAAACAGCAACAAAAACTGCATTCTGTGACATTTCCTGCAGACCGGTTTTTTTACCGGTTTTTTTGACCGGTTATAGTAAACCGGTTTTAAAATCAGTTAATATAATCAGTTACGGAAACCGGTTATTACAGAAACCGGTTATAACCGGTTAGAACCGGTTGGTACCAGTTATGATTTGTCAGTTGTTAAAACCGGTTAAAACCGGTTACGGTTAAAAAAAAAACCGGTTTTCAATTGCTCCAAAAAAACCAGTTCGGTTAAAAAACCGAAACCGGTTGCTTAAAAAAACCGAAACCGGTTGCTTAAAAAAACCGATTTGTACATCTCTAACGGTGGGCGCCAAACTGTTTTGGTCAAAAAATCTGTTGAGGATATTGCAACCAAACTCTCTGTTATGGGGTATGATGCTAATAATGTATAACAATAACAAGGATCACTTCAATGTAAATTGCACAATTGACACAAGGATTTATACGGGGAAAAAGCCCTTGATCAAGAGTTGATCTCCGGCACAAAAAACCCCGGGTGATGGAAACTACCGATCACCAAGCTCAAATAAATGAATAAATGTTTACAACTTCGGATAGTAACGAGCTAGGTACAAGGATCACTATCGTGAAATGTGTAAAAAGTGAGTGAAAATGAATGAAGGTTCGTCGAGAGCTTCAAGTGTGCGAGTATATGAGAGTGTGTAGCTGAAAAATGACTAAGTGTCTTTCTACTAGCTCGTTACCCCTTTTAAAATAGAAATTAACTACTAAAACTAACTATCCGACTTTTGTGCCAAGCTCCCACGTTCACCACAACGTCCATTTTTGGCCAAGCACGTGCGGGATAGTCTGGGAATATTCTCCAGGAATGTCGCCAAGACTAAGTCCGAGTTGAACTTCCTGCAAAACATTCACGAATTCAAAGTAGACAACCGTTAGTACTGGGATCCTTATAGTGATCCATGATCCTGATCCTACAACACTTCTGAGGATCACTACTTCAGACAGAGTTGAGGATCACTAAATCCAACAGCAAATAAGGATCAGGCCCGGTTATAAGCATGTTCAGGGTGAGCCTGAGAACAGGGCCCAAACAATGAAAGGGCCCAAAATTTTTTATGTTTTCTTTATATATTAGCCCAAATTTTTTTACAGGCCCAAACTTTGTCAAAAACCCTATTGCTTGTTGTCTTTTGTCTTGAGTTTTGTTTGTAGCAACCGGACATCCGCAGGATTTCTGATCTGCTGATCAAATTCTCAAACGCCGCAGCCCGCAGGAATTCTGATCAAATCCTCAGTCATCAAAGTCAAACGCTGAACCTGTGGCCACCGGACTTCCGCAATCAGATTCTCGATTCAGATTTCAGGAGAGGCCGAGAGGTATTTCATATTTGTTATTTTGTTTGTTGTCTTTTGAGTTTTGTTTGTTGATTGATGTTACATTCGCTTTTGTTTGTCGAAAAGCATTCATAATAATGAATGATTGAAATATTGAATTATTTGTCTGTTTACTAAATAGTGTTATGAATAAGAATAATGAATGATAGAAATCTTGAATGATTGAATGATTTCTAATTTAGTAATTAGTAGTTTACTATTGTTTAACTTTATTTAGATAAATGTGATTGAATGAATTTTATTCGTTAATATGTAGAAATTATGCCTCCCGTTCCTAAATACAAACACCTATCCGACCATCAAAAACGTAAGAGGAAGAAACTAGAGGAAGAGAAAAGAAAGGCGGACGAAGTAAAACAAAACCGAATACACAAGTTGATCGAGAGCTTTGCTTCAAAAAACGCTAGGAGAACCACACTGTTTGCTTAGCAAGTAAGTTCGATACTTTGATAATTTTTGCTATACTATTTTTGTTAATTTGTTTTATCAATTTCATAACAATTATCGTAGTATTATGAATTTTTGGTTATATAATTGAATGATTGATGAGTTTATGTTATATGAAGATTTGCGAATAGGGCCCAAATTTTTTATCTCGAACAGGGCCCAAATTTTTTTTGGGATTTTCGGAGACGGCCCTGATAAGGATCACTGGTTATTTAGAAATCCACCCCTAACAGTAATCACGAAGTAACACGACGAAAACAATATACATAGACAATTTCATAACTTAGTAAAAGGCGAGGATGTTTGACCTTAAAAACATGTCATGTAAAATGTTTGTGTTGCCTACTTAGAAAGCTTGTTAAAACAAAAGATGTAATTACACAAACTTAATTTATGATGGAAAATATATATTATGTAATGTTTGATTTTCTCGAATCAGGATTATGTTTTGTAGTTCTCTCGCTTCAACACTCTATCATGACAATGTTTTATATTTCTTATATTAATTCATATTGTACCACGGTTATCTTTTAACATTGTATTATTTTCATTTGAATTCAGATGTTTAACCATTATACTGAAAAAAATAATTTTTATTTTGTATTATTAATTTTTTACGCGCGCCAAAGTAGATACATGTGGGTTCAAGTATAAGTTCTCCACATGTAACTCTATTAATAAGATACGCAGTCACAGTTGATACAAACCATTCTCTCAGGTATGTCGTGGCTATAACAATTTTTATGTTTTCTAAAATAGCTATAAAAGTATGTCACATTCTAGAAAAAACTTTCTACCTTCCTAAGTAGTTAATGCGGTAAAAAAATGGATATCGGTCGAGGACCGATTTTTGAGATATCGATAATCGTGGTGAGATATCGGTAATTATAATATCATGCTGAGTTTATATATATATATAGTGTGAGGTTCATTGGGGAACACTAAAAAAGTGGGAAACAGTGGGGAACCGGCTCAAACGAACTCCGATTGGACTCATTCCAGCGGCGTTGGAACCGGCTCGTCGAATCCTAACTAGGATCTCTTAACCCTAAACCCTAAATCATAACCCCTAAACCCTAAATATATTAGGGTTTGGCTTTTAGGGTTTAGCCTTAGGGTTTAGCCTTAGGGTTTAGGGTTTAGCTTTAGGTTTAGCCTTTAGGGTTTAGCTTTTAGGGTTTATAGTTTAGATTTTACGGTTTAGCTTAGGTTTTAGCCTTATTTTTTAGCTTTAGGGTTTAGAGTTTAGGAGTTTGGATTTAGGGTTTAGGGTTAAGAGATCTTAGTTAGGGTTCGACGAGCCGGTTCCAACACCGCTAGAATGAGTCCAATCGGAGTTCGTTTGAGTCGGTTCCCCGCTGTTCCCCACTTTTTTAGTGTTCCCCAATGAACCTTCCCCTATATATATAAATATATATATATATATATATATATATATATATATATATATATATATATATATATATAGCAATTTAACACTAACAATTCAGTATACTCTACTATCATTAACAAATTAACATTTTACAATTGGCAAAACACTATCAGTTGTAGCAAGTATGAACTAATTAAGACTTAAAACACTAACATTTAACACTAATAATTAACAATTAAGACTTAAAACACTAATAACAACAATAAGAAGAAAGACGAATGCTAGAATTAAGAAGAAATGTACTGATATCGGGAAAATTAGTGATATATCTTTCAAACATCTGTCCAATATCGGTCGATATCACCGATAATATCGGTACCAATATTTTGACCTATATTTTGCATTGATATCTCGCCAGAAAGCTGATAACTGATGTATCACTAATATATCAGTGATATATTGCGATATTAACTACATAGCTACCTTCACAATACATGGACATCTAAAAAGATTTTACCTCAGAATAATCTTTTTCGTTTACATGTAATTGTAGGTAAAATGAATTTTTGTTTTTGGACTTTACTAAACACTAGAAGCTAAAAGGAATAAAAAGCATGAAGAATCCACCCAAGCTAGGGGCAAGGCCAAAGGAAGTAAAGGTAAGTTGGGTCCAACCTCCAATCACCAGAACCAACATAATAAAAGAGAATAAAATAAAGAATATAAAAGAATGATACAAAAAACAAAATCCATGACGAAGCCACCAATCACATAAACACCTTAAAGAATCTATCATTGACATCATACTAAGCTTAGGAATAAGAATCCTTCATAGACCAATCACTCACCTTAGGGCATCTATTTAAAAAAGCCACAAGAGGAATATTTATTGTCACTCAAACAAGATATTTTACCCTCTTGATAGTACCTAACCACTACAAATGATCCTCAGATGAATTGGTTTGGGGAAGGTGGAAAGATTTACGCACTTATATGGGGTTTCTACCCGATAAGTCTCAGGGTCAAATCCTTGTGGGGAGTGAGTTGTGCCAGCAGTTCTACCTGGCAGTAATATGCCAACCGTGGGATTCCTACTCGAGACGTGGGTGATCCAAGGCCAAAGGCCTAACCAGGTGTCCAAATGATATAGCTGTCCCAAAAAAATACCTTACCAGTGCAAGTTACGTTTAACTAGACTCTGTTGATTAACGGGTATTGACAGGTCAGATTAGTTTTGTGATAACGCTTTTACAATTGAAAAAGTTCAGCTAATCAACAACATAAAAAACTAATCACACAAAGCATGGGACTAAGAATCAGCCTTGACTAGTCATTGACTCATTTCCCACTTTAGAGCATTTATTTGAAAGAAGAGGAGGGAAACTTTTTTTGGATCTAAGGATGCTCTTTGCTTTAAACACGTTATATAACTTTAATCAACATAAAAGTGATGTACACGTATAAATATATATTAAAATTCATTGACTTAGAACGTGCAAAAACACCTTATATAAAACACTTCTAATTATATATGCATGTTGTTCATTCGAAAACACTAACAAGGTGTGCTAGGATTTAACCTTCCTCCTGTCATACTCTTGTTACTTTAACAGTCACTTTGCCCGAAGCAGCTTTTAAAGCAGTCTGACTCACCGTAAAAGCACTACCCCCAAGCCCATAAAGGGAAACCCCTGTTAGATCCATACAAACGTGTTTTCTTCCTGTCCATCCAAAGACCAAAATGTCGGCTAGTTTGAGGGTAGATCTTCCTTCCAATGAGTCAGTTAAGAAATTCACCGGTGCCTCTTTTTTAGCAGAAATCTTAGCGCGTCTGAATATGTCAAAGAAGACATCCCTAACCAAATCATGTCGTACTTGAAACCCGAGAGCTCTCTACAATGCACTGCATGTTTCCCAAAGAAGTCCATTCACACCTTATGATTAAATGTAATTTGTACATTTTATAAACAATTTAACTAAATAATATTTTTTTGAACGATGATATATATTAAAACACTAACAAGATAAAATGCAATACAACAAAAAACATAAAGGAAATCATTCCCATCTTAAAGAGGCGATGTTATGGACTCCACAACAGCTTCGGAATAATAAATACTTTTGTTCTTTAAGAAAAATACATGTCTTATTTAGGGGGACGAGGAGCTCCCTGGTGGCACGGTGATCACGTGTGGATCCCCGTGGAATACCGCCGCCGCTCAACCCTATCACGCGTGGAGCTGAAAACGAGTGGCCACTATGACGTGTGAAAACTTGCAGAGAATGTGAGGGAAATTGTTGGGTTGTGAGGAAAATTGTTGGGTGTGGTGAGTGATGGACATTTCCACTAAAATCCACCACTAGTGATGAAATAAAGCTCGATAACATGGCGGAACTTGATTGAATGTTGTGAGTGATGAGTGAGTGGTGAGTGATGGACGCCCCTACCCCCCTTATATCAATCAATCAATCAATCATACCCAGTAAAATCCCACAAATAGCAGAGCTATTGGCAGGGTCTGGGGAGGGTGGGATGTAGGCACACCTTACCCCTATCCCTAGGGATAGAGAGGCTGCTTCCAGTGAGACCCTCGGCTCCAAAACACCCAGGAAAGAAAGAGGAAAAATATAGAACATGAGGTGTATGTGTGTGTGTGTGTATGAAGCTACCAATATAACATGAGTGGTAAAAGAGTGCATGGTAAACAAGACAAATATAACAACACAAACAGCCTATACAAATATAAACATATCTACTACTATACACTACCCCTAAAAGCACAATTGAACCCTCTCCTAGAAATCTTTAACCTTAATCCTCCGTCTCTACGAGCTCCTATCATGGACCATGTTCTCAGAGAGGTGCAATTTTTGCAAATCCTGCCTAATCCGCTCATCCCAAGTGATTTTGGGTCTGCCCCTACTCCTCCTCCCCTCCACCACGAGAGTTTCAACTACTCTAACTGGCTCTATTGTCTGCCTCCTCTTCACATGCCCAAACCATCTCAATCTTCCTTCCTTAATCTTAGCATGAAGTTTAAAAATCGGATTATAAATAACGTTTAAAAATCGGATTAAATGCATGAAGTTTTTTAAGTTAACATATATTAAAATTTTCTGTAGTTAATTACAAAATAGAGTAAATTACAAAAATCGTCTTTATGTATTTCACTTATTGCAAACTGTGTCCTTTATCTTCAATAATTACAGAAAACGTACTCGATGTTTGCAAACCCTTACAAGTTCTATCCTTTAGCCCTAACTTAGTTAATTTTTTGTGGTTAAATCTGACCAAATGGACCCCACATGAGAGTATTTTGGTCATTTTACTCTCATGTGGGGTCCATTTGGTCAGACATAACCACAAAAATACCCTCATATGGGTCCATTTGTTCAGATTTAACCACAAAAATTAACTAAGCTAGGGCTAAAGGACATAACTTGCAAGGGTTTGCAAACATCGAGTATATGTGATATAAAGCTTTTAGTAGAAAAGGTTGTGTTTACATTGATACAGAACATGCCTTTATATAGGCCTTTACAAGATGGAGCAAAAGCATAATTACAGGAGAAGATTATGGTACAATTAAAGCTATACATTTGACTAAATAATTTAGATCCTAAGTTTGAGCATTTTCCTTAATACGCCCCCGCAAGATGGAGGATCCATCGGATACTCCAATCTTGGAGCGATTGTGCAGAAATGGGGACCGTGATAAAGGCTTGGTTAACATATCAGCAAGTTGATATTTGGAATTGATGTGAAGGACACGGAGATGGCCATTTGTAACTTGTTCCCGAACAAAATGATAGTCAAGAGCAACATGCTTCATTCGTGAGTGATAAACTGGGTTTGCACAAAGATACGTGGCACCTGTGTTGTCGCAAAACAGAGTCGGTGTTTCAGTGATGGTTATGCCAAGTTCCTTCAGTAGGTGTTTGAGCCAGGCAAGTTCAGCAGCAGCATTGGCTAGCGCCTTGTACTCAGCCTCGGTGGATGACCTAGATACTGTCTTTTGTCGGGTGGACCTCCATGAGATAATATTAGTGCCGAGGTATAGAAGATAAGCTGTGGTTGAGCGACCTGCGTCATTTGTACCCCCCCAATCAGAATCTGAGAAAGCCGAGAGTGTGAGAGGAGAATCACGGTTGAGAAAAAGGCCATGATGAATGGTGCCTTTGAGATAGCGAAGGACACGTTTGAGGGCTTGCTAATGGGCTTGGCGTGGGTTGTGCATGAATTGAGATAACTTGTTAATTGCAAAAGAGATGTCGGGACGGGTGAAGGCTAAATATTGGAGAGAACCAACGAGCTTGCGATACGGAGTAGCATCAACCGACGGAGAGGGATCATTTGCGCACAAAGGGTAGGATGTACTAAGAGGAGTTGTGACATCTTTTGCGCCATCCATGTGGAATTGATGCAAGATGTCCTGAATGTATCGGTGTTGAGATAGAAAGAGCCCTTTGGGAGTGGGAATGACTTCTACACCTAAAAAATGGTGGAGCATCCCAAGGTCTTTGACCGAAAATTTGTTGCTCAAGGATCGGACGAATTGATCAAGAAACTTGGGTTGATTTCCCGTGAGCACAATGTCATCTACATAGACCATGAAATAGCAAATAGTACCATGGTGATTGTAGATAAATAAAGATGCATCAGATAAGGACTTTTGAAATCCAAGATGAAGAAGGAAGTTTGTAAGCTCGTTGTACCAAGCTCGCGGGGCTTGTTTTAGACCGTAGAGAGATTTTTTGAGTTTGCAAACGTGGTTGGGGAATTGAGGATGAACATAACCTGGTGGTTGAGACATAAAGACCTCCTCATGAAGAGTGCCATGTAGGAAGGCGTTGTTGACATCTAGTTGGCGTAGTGGCCAATTTTTCGATAAGGCAATCGAAAGGATGGTGCGAATGGTGACAGGTTTCGTGACAGGGCTAAAGGTTTCAAAGTAGTCTTTCCCGTATTGTTGATGGAACCCTTTGGCAACTAAGTGAGCTTTGTATTTGTCAATAGAGCCATCGGGATTCCTTTTGATTCGAAAGACCCATTTACAACCGATCGGGTTTTGAGATGTATTTGGAACGAGTTCCCATGTCCCGTTGTGAAGGAGTGCATTAAATTCACTATCCATGGCCGCTCGCCACTTTTGATCCTTGAGAGCTTGGGTGTGAGAGGTAGGTTCAAGAGTTGGTGGTAATGGGTGGATAGTGGTGGAGTTGACAACATTTGGATTGAAGTACTTGGATTTGGGTTTGCGGTTTCTTTGTGGGCGAGTGGTGGTAGGTACGGTGGCGGGATGCGAGGTAGATTGGGTCGAGGAAGGAATTGAGGAGGAGGCTGGTGTGGGTGATGACGTTGGTACGGTTGGGGAGGTGGTGGGAGAAGAGGGAGCGGTGTTATTAGTGGATTGTGGTGTGGGAGTAGATTGAGTGGTGGAGTCATGAGAGGGGGATCGGCTAGAAGGAATTGGTGATTGGTTTGTGGTGGAGGGCACATGGGGAGGGTGAGAAGGTGGTGGAGTGATTGGAGTAGGCAAGTTAGAAGGTGTTGGTTGGATATGTGGAGAGGAGATATCGGGAAGGTTAGAAGAGGATGGTGAGAGAAACGCTGTGACTGAGGGAAAGGTGGTTATGGCAATGGATGGTTGCTTAAAGGGGAAGACATGTTCAACAAATTCCACATGTCGAGAGTGATAAAGACGCTGAGACACGGGGTCATAGCATTTATAAGCGGATTTTGAGGCGGAGTAACCAAGAAAAATGCAATTGATGGATCGAGGATGAAGTTTGGAAGAGGCATAGGGTCGTAGCCACGGAAAGCATAGACAACCGAATGGTTTTAATTTTGTGTAAGTGGGAGGGGTGTTGTAGAGTTGATCAAAGGGAGATTGATGATCAAGGATTGGTGTGGGAAGTCAATTGATGAGGTAGACGGCGGTTTGAAAAACATGGGTCCAAAAGGGGAGAGGTAGATTAGCATGATGGAGAAGGGATAAACCGGTTTCAACAATGTGACGATGGCGTCGTTCGGCAACACCATTTTGCTCAGGAGTGTGTGGAGGGGTGGTGAAGTGTGAGATTCCATTTTCTTGAAGGTATGGAATAAGACCTATGTATTCGCCTCCATTATCCGAAAAGAGTGAAATAAGAGGAGTGCGAAAGAACTTTTCAACCAATGTTTTAAATTGTGGGAAAAGCGTGGAAACGTCCGATTTTCGTTTCATTGGGTACAACCATGTATATTTTGAAAAATAATCAACGAATATTATATAGTATTTGTAACCATCATTTGATTGTTGAACCAGGCCCCAAACGTCGGAATAAACTAGTTCTAAAGGTTTAGAGACTTTGAACGAGTTTGCACCAAAGGGCATTTTATGGCTTTTATTTAGAGAACAAGAAACACAATGAAAAGGAGCATTTGACATTTTATTACAATCAAGTCCTAAATAATTGAGTAAGCGTTTTAGAACTTTGATTGAGGGGTGGCCCAACTTGTGATGCCAGGAAAGAAGCGACTCGGGTTGTTTGATACTTGAATTGATTTGCTTGGGATTGTGAGGAACGAAGTTAGGAGCGTAGTACACGTCATTGATGTTCACTCCCCGCATTAGACGCGCCCCCGTGCGAAGATCCTTAACAAAAAAATGGAAAGGAAAAAATTCAACCGAAACATTGTTAGTTTTGCATAGCTTGGCAACGGAAACAAGATTATTACGTAGATGAGGAACAAGTAAAACATCTTGAAGTGTTAACGGACGGGTATTAGTGGGAATGGATGTGTGTCCGACATGGGAGATAGAGAGAGTATTACCGTTTCCTAACACAATTTCGTCAGGCCCGCCATATTCTGAGAGGGTGTGTAAAAATGACCGGTCATATGAAGCATGATTTGACGCCCCACTGTCAAACATTGAACGCGACGAGCTTGCCATTGAGGAGTTGATTGTCGGGTTGGCATTTGATTGCGCCGAGGCAGAGATGTTGTGGTCCTGTAAGAACCGGGTGAGTTTCCTGCAATCTTTAGTTTCATGACCTGTAATGTTACAAAAATGACAAAAATAATTGTTTCTGCTAGTTCTGTGAGATGAATTGTTGCTGTTCTGATGTTGGTAGCGATTGGGTCTGGGCCCAAATGAGTTGGGCCGAAAGGAATTGTGGGCTTCAGTGGGTCCATCACGAGCAAGGTAATTTGACCTATTATAAGATGCCCTTCCCTGTTGTCTTTGAGTCTGATTCACAGTGGAAATCAGGGCAGGTGGTTTCTCTTCAAGCATGGTTCGTTCATGGTCTACTAGCTTTTCGAACAAGTCAGAGAAGGAGATCGGGCTGTCTCTCATCTTCACCGCGGCTGTTACCTGCTTGTAGTCATCTCCCAGATGGGTTATGATGTGAACAATTAGGTCATCTTCATCAACAGGTTTCTGTGCAAGGGCTAGCTCGTCAGCGATTGCTTTCATTTCACGAAGATAATCTGCAACAGGTTTGCTTCCTTTAGTGGTTGTTGCGAGTTTGGAACGGAGTGAAATAATACGGGATCGAGACACTCCGGCGAAGCTTTCGGTGAGACGTTTGAATAGCTCGAGCGAGGTGTCAGCAGAGGATACGATGGGTAAAATGGTGGCTGAGCAACTGCCGAGCAGAGCTCCCAGAAGAATCTGGTCTTGCCGGAACCATAGCCGGTAGGTGGGATTGGTTTTTCCGTCAAGGGTTTTCGGTGGAGGTTCGGTTCGGCCGTCTACAAACTGTTCCAGTTCGAGGCCGGTAAGGGTTGACAAGACCTGCTTTCGCCAGGCCGTAAAATTGTCGGAGGTGAGTTGGATTGGAAAGTGGGTATGGGTAGAAAGGGTAGTCACAGAAGTGGCCATTGCTAACCGGAAGTTAGGAGGTGTGGATCAGAGACAACTCGGAGGAGCCTTTGTTAGGGCTCTGATACCATATGTGATATAAAGCTTTTAGTAGAAAAGGTTGTGTTTACATTGATACAGAACATGCCTTTATATAGGCCTTTACAAGATGGAGCAAAAGCATAATTACAGGAGAAGATTATGGTACAATTAAAGCTATACATTTGACTAAATAATTTAGATCCTAAGTTTGAGCCTTTTCCTTAATAGAGTACGTTTTCTGTAATTATTAAAGACAAAGAACACGGTTTGCAATAACTGATTACTCTACAAAATATTACTTTTAGTTTTACGAACTATTAAAGATATTAATTAAATAATGAGTAAACTTCCGTTTTGTTTCCTGTGGTTTGGTCACTTTAACGGTTTTGCTCCAAACCTTTAAAAATAGCCATTTTACTCCCTGATGTTTCGGTTTTTTTGCCAGTTTGCTCCCCGCCTCTAACTGCATCCAAATTGTTTGTTTTTCCATTTTGCTCCCCGCAGGGAGCAAACTGGCAACAAAACCAAAACATCAGGGAGTAAAATGACTATTTTTAAAGGTTTTGGGCAAAACCGTTAAAGTGACCAAAACACAGGGAGCAAAACAGAAGTTTACTCTTGAATAATTGTATGTGATCATGTATCAATAACGAAAAGAATAAGAAACAGTAAACATATACCTAGATAACCGAAGGTCAAACATCATGACTGAAAAATTATAAAAAAGGCTGATATGTGGTAGACATGACCAATGCCAGCTTTTCTCTTCTTTGACCAATGTTTGTTTCAACTTTCAAATTTCTTCCATTGTCAAATCTAACTTACCTTGATTGACGCCCATAAGATATATTTCGTTTAAATCTTTAAAAAATAAATGGTTCAACGTGTGAACACGCCGATCCGAACACGATATGTTTAACTAAACATGTCTAGAGGTTTGAGACGAAACTGACATGAACCGTTTAAACGGAACCGAACATGTAAATTTAGTGTTGCATTCTTGTTATGTAGAAACTCAATACCAAGATTTACAGTTTTTTTTTTTTTTTAAAAGTTAAACATGATATTTTAACAATGTAGAAGATAAAATATCTAACGTGTGAACATGACAATCCAAACACGATATGTTTAACTAAACATGTCTAGAGGTTTGAGACGAAACCGAGACGAACCATTTAAACGAAACCTAACCTGTAAATTCAGCGTTGCATTCTTGTTAAGTAGAAACTCAATACCAAGGTGTAAGGGTTTTATTTATTTATTTATTTATTTTTAAGTTAAACATGATATTTTATCATCTAAAAGGTAATTGTTAGACCATTTCATCTATCAAATTTAAGTGGGCTTGTAACGCGTCCTAATATATCTGGTCTAAGTGTTTACCTCGACTTCAAATGGACATGGGCCCTACTTGAATTGATCATAATTCATAATAAGATCTATAAGAGGTAGCCTAGCCCACAATTCTTGATTAGAGTTTTTCTGGATATTTCTAATCCATAAATAAACAACTTATTAAAATTATATAGATCAGCTTTAAAGTATGTATGTTAAAAAAGATTTAATATTATATGTATTGATTGTACAAAAAACTGGTTAAGTAACAACCAATTCTGTGTTGGTAATTTTACCACTGGCCAATGACATTATAGCATAGTAACATTTTAAGGGTGAGATAAGACTTAGGGATTATGATGTTTTAGGTTCGATTCTCACAAGGTGAGTTTTTTTTCAGATTTATTGGGTTTCTTCCTGAATTGGTGTATAGGCATTATAGCCTAGGAGAGACAGATATGATCGGGTGGTTCCACTGATGATAAGATGATGCTACAGTGTTCTGTCAGTGATTCAAATTTCCCGTTCAAAAAAAGTTTTACCGTTGTATTAAAACGACTTGTTTTTTCTTTTATTTATTATAATAAAAAATAAAATTATTAGGTAAGTATCGTTTATCTATTATGAGTACTAGTTATTACAAGATTGTTTAATAAGTATTATATATATGGGAGGGTTTATTGGGGAGCACTAAAACAGTGAGAAACTAAAGAACCATGCATTTAACATGTTAAAAATCAATTTTTTTTTAAAACTTTTTCGGCGCTTTTTCTTATAAATACATGTAGTACCATTTTTAATAAAAGATATTCAAAAACTAAAAATATAAAAAATGTTTAAAAATCAGTTAAGAAAAAGTTAATTTTTTTACAAAAAATAATCTTTTTATTGAAATAGCTTCTACACATTTTTATAAGAAAAATACCAAAAAAAATAAAAAAAAATCGATTTTTAATATGTTCCTCACTTTTTTAGTGTTCCCTAATGAACCTCACACTATATATATATATATGTGTGTGTGTGTGTGTGTTTATGTGTGTGAATTATATAGAGAAATCTCACTCTAGCTAAAGAAACTTAAGAAACCCATTTATGTGGATACAAAAATGCCACGTTTTACACTTTTTGGCAGTCTAATTTTTTATGAATTTGTGTATACTTTTCGTCAGAAAACAGAGGAGAGAGAATGTGTGAATTTGTTACATTTTTTTCAGCGTTACATTTTTTTGAACTTCACTTGTTACACATTTTATGTGTTTTGGTTACAATTAATTTTTTTTTTGAACCTTAAGTGTTACAATTTTCAGTATTTTTGGAATTTACGAAGGATTTTAGTTATGCAGTGCTCGTAACAATATGTTTAATTTTTTTAGTAAGCTTTTTTTGGTGTAACACTTACAGACAGACACACTTTTGTGTCAGACTGTAACAATTCTGAAAAACACTCTTTGCAGGTTGTACACTTTTTTAAAAAAAGTAACCTTTTTGTACTTGATTTAATCTACACCGTAGATTAAATAGATGGATGATGAAGATAGAGTTTCCGTGGTTTTCTTAACTCAATAAGATTTTTATTTTATCCTACCCTATATATATTCTTCATATACATTGTGGATCACTTCCTAGTTCCTATATAACTACTTAGTCTCAAATATTAGGCCCAGTATAATAATTTGGGCTTACAGCCGGATTATCTAATTCAAGACCGGCCTCGAATCATTCATTATTCATATTACTTGGGCAAAGCATTAGCTTTTTCACGCATGTAGTAGTTTTTACCAAGGATGTCTTTGGTTAAAAAAGATTAAAAAATAATAATTCAATATTTTTTAGAGACGTAGAAATAAGTTGGAAGTGAAATAGAAATAAGTTGGAACTGAAATTGAAAAGTATTTTAAAATAAGTTAAATGCCACTTTATTTCCTGTGATTTGGGCCATTTATCAGTTTAATCCAAAGGTTTGAAACGTTGCCATTTTAGTCCACTAGGTTAACTCCATCCATTTTTTCTACTAACTAGAAGGGCGTTTCGGTTATTTTATATGTAATTCTGTTAACTTAAAGGACAATTCGACCATATAAAATGACCAAATTGCCCTTCTAGCTAACAAAATAAATGGATGAAGTTAACCGAGTGGACTAAAATGACAACGTTTGAAACTATTTGGATTAAAATGACAACGTTTCAAAACTTTGGACTAAACTGACAAAATAACTCAAACTACATTAATTAAAATGACATTTAACTATAAAAAAAAGTAAGAGAAGGAGGGGAGTTATAAAGTGAGACATTGTAAGTTAAAGACGGTGAATTTAATAATTATCCACCACATAAAACACATTTATATATATTTTTATCTTATGGTTTTACAAAACTCATCGTCTTACAACAAACTCCCATGTTTTTCATACCAAAACCTTCGAGTTAAATGAAAAAACAAATGCCATAGCATGTTAAAACACATTTTATGCAAGTTTAAGTATTTATATATTTCGTGTATGCAAATAGGTAAATATAAAACAAATAAAAATAAATAGATAAGAATAAAATCCTATTGGGACAAACATAATGGATCCAAATAGGCCCTCATAGGCCTATGAGCCAATACGATCATAGGCTTCAGCAAGATGACCGATTTTGTGAGTTGTTTGTCTCCATTGCCTTAACTTTGTCAAGTCCCCATCGTCCATGCTTGTGGCATTGCTTTCAATCTGCATATAACAAACAAGGACATTCTTACAATTCCTAGTTACTATTACTAACTGTAATATATAAATACAGTGAAAGTGTAAAATACAATATTGCTTAACGTACGAGCGTACGCTGCGAAATTAAGCGCGTTGTAAAATTCAAAACCCTATACACATGTTGGAAAACAATAATCACGCATATTATACTTAGGTAATGAAGCATGTTAAAATTATGGAATGAAGCATGTTATGGTTTTCAACATGCGTGCTTATAGTTTTCAACATTCGTGATTAGGGTTTTGAGTTTTACAACATGCGTAATTTCACAGCGTACGCTCGTACGTTAAGGAATATTGTACGTTAACCACCGACCACCACCGTCCACCACCCACCACCACCGGCCACCGTCTACCACCACCACCGTCCACCACCCACCACCACCGTCCACCTACCACCACCACCACCACCACCGTCACCACCCACCACCACCGTCTACCACTACCACCCACCGCCGTTCATCACCACCACCATCCACCACCCACCACCACTACCGTCCACCATCCACCACCACCATCACCATCCACCACCATCCACCACCACCATCACCATCCACCACCACCATCACCGTCCACCACCCACCACCACCGTCCACCACCATCACCGTCTACCACCGTCTGTACACCTCCACTAGTTTATTTTAGAAGTCTACATATGTTAAAAAACAAACACTCTTCTTCTTGCAGACTGCAGACATTTGGTCCACCTCTTCTTCAACAGATGTGGTCCGCAGACTGCAGACATTTTACTTCTTAAAAAACAAACTGCACCTATGTAAATGTAGCCACCATAATGGATAGATGAAGATATCCTAAAGTTAGTTTAAATTAGTTAATTAAGAACTAAAGCTTCGTACAATTTAGTTATCTTATTTGCCTGCCTGAAACAATAAATTAAGAAATTCACTCAAAGTTATAGAAATTTATGTGACTTCTAACTTCTAAGTCCTATCAACAATAAGTATAAAAAATGTCATGCGGAGAGTGTTGTATATAGTTGCGGATTTTGAACGAAAATTCGGTGAAGCCGAGCTCTCAAAATCCAAATCGGTGGGACCAGACTCTTGAAAATCTAATATTTTAAACTAAAAAAAAATTCAAAAATTTTCAATAAAATTTACACTGTACGAGGGAAAAATCAGTGAAGCCGGGACACGCCCAAATCACCGTTAACCTCCGCCCCTAAATGTATATGTTGTAACAACATGAATACAACACTTTTTGTTTATTGAAGTGTTTCAACAAACAGAAACATAAAAGAAATATATAAATATATAACACTAATCATTTTGACGCTTTTAACATTTTTATCAACTCGTATTTTAAAAAAAGTACGTTGGTTTACTATTAATTAGCAATTTTTTGAAGTATATACAAAGATAAAATAAATTTACATAATAAAAATGAAGTAAAGGTTTTTAATGTCTCTCTTTATGCATAAGATTGAGAAATTTAGGCGAAGAACACTTTTTAAAAATATAGTTTTATTGTGGTTACTAATTTTTTTTTTGAACGACAAATTTGGATCATTGACGGACTACTGGAGTATTATTGTGCCATCAGCGGAACCACTCGATCATATCAATCTCCACTAGGCAAATATGTCTATACACCAATTCAGGAAGAAACCCATTAAATATGGGAAAACCCCCTTGTAGGTATCGAACCCAGGATCTAATGGTCGCAAAGTCTTTTCCCACCCCGAATTTGCCACTAGACTATAAAGCCATCGACATTTGTAGATACTAATTAATCTTTAAAAATGCAAAAAACATCTTAATTATACGAATATTTTAGTAAAAACTAGTGGTGGAGACCTGCCGCGAAACGGTAGAGGATTAGATTGCATCAATATATCGGTTAACGCAACTGAATTATATTCGGATATATAACATAAAATATTTATTAATGTTGATTGTTTACAATGTTAAACAAAACTTACAATCAACTATTCTTAGTATGTACACTTATAACTTTATTTTTTTCACTAATATTGGTAGGCCGTGCGAAATGCGCGACAAGCACGTCTAATTCAACTTGGAGTGCAACCTGTATTTGTCGTATGTCGGTGTTTCTTTTAGCAGTTTAGTTTCTCATTAATCATTTGATCCGAGTTGACAAACTCCTCACGCAGGCTAGCAACTCTTTTGAACACATCCATATAATGGTTTGAGGTTGACATGCTAATGAAGAAGAAGGTAACAAATCAATTATCTTACATTTATATACTCTTAAATACAAATGTCGGTGACCAACCAAATAGACAAAACTGCCCCTAAAAATGTTGTCTTTTTTGTTGTGCCATTGTCTTCCACACACTTGCCAAACCTACAATCAATTGCTAAGGCTATAGGGTGTGGTTGGAGCCCCATGGGGCTTTATCAAGTCCACGTAGGATCCATGTCAACAATGGAGTCCCTCTTTAATTTGTAGGGTGTGGATGGAGCCCCTTATTAAACAAAATTAAAAAAAAATTGATTGGTTTAAAACTAGTGGGCCCCACCTGAATATGTGCATATGGGCGCTACCACTAGTTACCATGATGGAGCCCCATGGAGCCCCCACATGGAGGGTGTGGTGATGGATGGTGACGTGGCGGGGATGGAGCCCCATGGAGCCCCCACACCTCATAGCCTAATGTCTGCATCTTCACTCAACCACACATCGCACACCTACCAGCGATCGGAACACCGCCTATATCATATGTGTTGTCGTCTTCCACCGTCACCATCAACGTGACCACCACCGTCCTCCGCCGCATGTGCCGTCAACAATGGCGACAAGATACTGGATCGTCTCTCTCCCCGT
Source organism: Helianthus tuberosus (assembly GCA_030545235.1). Classification (NCBI taxonomy): domain Eukaryota; kingdom Viridiplantae; phylum Streptophyta; class Magnoliopsida; order Asterales; family Asteraceae; genus Helianthus; species Helianthus tuberosus. The sequence continues at coordinate 25,383,186 of CM060396.1, read as the reverse complement.
TCAGTCCTCCGCCACCACTCTCTGGAGCCGATTACAAGAATCAATCTCCAAAAACTCCTTCGACACTCCTCTCTACAGGGTAATACAACCATCACGATCCATTAATTCATCGATCTCGCACTAATTCTATCGTTTTTGCCGTTCAACATCCCTAATCTCCGTGTCGGAACACTCGATTCGCTTTTAGCCCTCAGCGATGACCTACTCAAGGTAAAATTTAAATCAAATCGAATCAAATTGTTATTTGATTGATGTTTGTTAGGGTTTTGGATCGTTTAATCATTTGATTGTTTGATCTTATGTGTGTGTGTGGATTTGTGCAGTCGAATTCCTTCATTTAAGGATGTTCGCATAAGATACGTCGTCCGATCGAGGATTTGGAGAAGGCGTCGGGGATTCTGGCGAGTTCGTTGACAGTTGATGGAGTTCCGGTGGATTCCTATCTTACGAAGTAATTGATTGGATTTGTTTTTGTGAGTTTAATGGATGATTGTTATTAGTTGTTGATCTGTTTGTGTTTGTGATTTTAGGTTTGTGTGGGATGAGGCTAAGTATCCTACAATGTCTCCTCTTAAGGAGATTGTGGATGGTATTCATGCGCAGGTGGCTAAGATAGATGATGATCTTAAGGTATTTAGTTGTTTTGTATTTTATAGTCTTCGGTTTTCGTGTAGGCAATGTGGTTGTAAATTGTCATTACTAAATCCTTGATTTAAACAGTTTTTGTGCTATTTACTAGGTTACTGATTTTGGTATTGAACATTGTGTTGTGGAGTGTAGGTGGAAGCTACAGTTGTTTGATCATATCGCTTATATGTTTTGTCTTTTTTAATATGATCATTTGTACATCCTGTTCTATCTGCCTGATTAAGATATATGTAGAGAAGAGTTTGTAGCGCAGATGGAGGCTATAGTTTCATCATGTAAACAAAAAGTTGAGTGCTGTAGTTGCAGAAATTCTTGAGATCAAAGTGTCCATCCCTAAGTCACATTTCTATCTCAAGTTCTATGACAAGGTAAACCGTAAATAAAGAGAATCGTAAGAAAAGGGGGTGTCCATGATCCACAATAGAAGGAGAGGATGACGTCATCGACGGTGACCAAGTGGGAGACCACTTTCCTCAGCATAACCGCAGTTTGAGTTTCTTTCATCATCACACAATTCTTTTATTTAACTTTTTGAGAATCATTAAATGAAATTACTTTTCTATATTTTGCTGTAGTTGCAGAAATTCTTGAGATCAAATTGTCCATCCCTAAGTCACATTTCTATCTCAAGTTCTATGACACCATGGTAAGTTAATCTTTAGCATATTAGTATTTTATAATAGGTGTCAATTCATTTATTTTTTATTGTAATTTTTGTATATTTAAGCCTATCAAAGTCAAGAAAATGCACACTACCTTCATGATTTACACAATCCTAGATCTCATGTAAATCACCCTTCACTGTTTTGGAATTAATAAAAGCATTTAGATGTTTTCCATATAGTACTTCTACAAATACTTGAGTGTTAACTAGAAATGTTGATTTCGACCCATTTACTTGAAAATAGGTTGATTCGAGTTCTCAGATGAGTCAAATATATAACTTAAGAGCATACCTAGATGTGATCCATATAGTACTTCTACGCATACTTAAGTGTTAACTAGAGATGTTAATTTCGACATATTTACTTGAAAATTGGTTGATTTGAGTTCTCAAATGAGTTAAATATAAAATTAAGAGCATCCCTAGATGTGAAACGGGTCAAGTTGGAAGTCCCCAGTTTGTTATTTAAATGTTTGCAATTCTTGAATGTATTTACCAATTTCTTTTGTTGCTACCGAACAGCCAGCGGCCTATGGGGAATTAGTGTCAATCGGGGGTTAATGCTGGTGATGCGGCGAATTACAACATGGTGGTCAGGCTCCGATGGGCCCACATATGTATGATCGGAGATCTTTAATTATAAATTTTTAAATAATTTGACACAGAGCCTATATGGGGACATATTGGATTGTGTCATGGTTCCTCACCAGCCAACTTTTGTTTACATAAACCAAAGATTTGTTGCTAAAAATATAAATATTGTTACTAATGAACAACATGCAGTTGGTTATGTAAGTGAAGAACAATACTAGGAGCAAAAGTCAAGCATAAATGTGTGGAATCCAGAGGTGACGGATTGATTTGTGTTTAGTCTATCACCAATGAGGGTCAGTTCTGGTTCTTTCGGCGACGATCTCAACACCATTGAAGCTGGTTGGTAGGTATATTTCTTCAACACATACATACATGTCCCTTCATACGATCGAAGAAGAAGACCAAAGTACTATTATTCTCATAATTTCTTTGTAGTTTGTTACTATTATATTTCTTCAACACATACATACATGTCCCTTCATACGATCGAAGAAGAAGACCAAAGTACTATTATTCTCATAATTTCTTTGTAGTTTGTTACTATTTGATTCAAGAAACTTACAATGGTACTCTGTTTTATATGTTTGTGGGGATTGATTTAGGCTGTAACGAAGCTGCAAACGCTAGGTTGTCGCCGCAACGCGCGACACGGGTAAAAAACTAGTTATAACTAACAATAAACATTATATGAACAAATGTATGTAAAAACAACTTGGCTAGAACAAACTAAAACAACCCTTTGGCTTATACAAGCACCTCTGGAACTCATCATTCGTCATCGCCAATAATGTTATATTCAAAATTAACCTATAAGAAAGTAAACCAAAAACCATAATAACAAATATAAAAATTCATTAAAGTTAATTTTATATTTTTTGGTTTAGCTCAGGAATACGGTTTATGCCGGAATAATTTTATTAAGCCATCAGAGATTGTAACACCATATTGCAAACATCATAGCTAATTTAAATTTAAATACAATAAAAACTCTATAAATTAATACTCGATAAATTAATAATCTCGATAAAATTAATAATGTGTCGAGTCCCAACTTAGGACCACTACAAAATTGAACCTCAATCGATATAATAATAAGATAATAATTTTTTTTGAAATCACAATGTGTATATATTGGTCCCAACGAAACTATAAATTAATAATTACTAAAAGATTCCAAATTTAAAGATTTGTCTAGTAAAAAATGAATCTATTTGTTTTTTTGTTGAACTTCAAATCTATCTTGAGTTCATCTTTAAATCTTCTCATTGCACATAAGAGTTGAGACATTGTCTTCTCGTATTACAACAAAAAATTGTAAAGAGTTGTTGCCACTTGTAATGAACTTAAGAAATGTGTTTTGAAACTTGTTTTTTTTAATTTATTTTTGAGTAAATTATTTTTGGCCCCTGTGGTTATATCACTTTTACTATATTAACTTAAAATAAGAATTTTTAACAGATCTGCCCTCATGGTCTCTATAACTAACTATTTTGGCCCCTAAGTCTAACCAAATCCCCAACTCTGGTTAATTATTTTGGCACATGACTTGCACATGATGTCTAAAAATGTAATTTCCTCTCCCCCCTTTTATGACTATAAATAAAACTCTAGATTATTTTTTTTCACTTCATCTAATTCATGGATCTTTGGTGTCGGTTTTGTTAATTTTCAGATTAACGGATTTATTTTCATGGATTTATGTGTGAATGTTTTTGCTGCTGGCTGCTTTTGAAGTTTGTATGAATAAATGTATGTAAAACTGTGGAGGTGTATGTTTCTGTTAATGGTTTAGTTTGCATAGAGCCACAACTACCGTCAGATATGACGATCATTCGTTCATTGGTGGTGGCCGCCTTGGCTCATTTATAGTGGTGGAAATGTGTCGTGGTTTGGTTCAACTGGTTCGAGCGGTACAAGATTGGCCAAATTGATCACAGTGAGATTGATTATAAAACCGTTTAGTGGTTTGCTCAGAATTATGGTCAACCGGATTAAATTGTTTCGATTTAACTGGTTTAGCTGTTTTAAAACCAATAATAATAACTCTAGATAAGCATATTGGTATCTTCTTAATGGAATAACAGGTAAAGGTTGTTTTCAAATGGTGATTGTTTCAGCAAATTAATTCATATGGAATCATGAAGAAAAGTTTTTTGGGTTGAAATTAGGGTTTTGAAAGAAATCACGAAGAAGATGAATTAAGGAAGAAGATGAAGTGAAAAAAAAAACAATCTAGGGTTTTATTTATAGTTATAAAGGGGGGGGGGGGGAGGGGGAGAAATTACATTTTTAGACATCATGTGCAAGTCATGTGCCAATTAATTAACCAGAGTTAGGGGGTTTGGTTAGACTTAAGGGCCAAAATGGTTAGTTATAGAGACCATGGGGGCAGATCTGTTAAAAATTCTTATTTTGGGCTAATATAGTAAAAGTGATATAACCACATGGGCCAAAAACGTAATTTACTCTTTATTTTTTGGTACCATGAATTAACTTTTTGTATTAAAAAACAATGAACTTAAACAATTCAATTAATTTGTGAATTTACATTGGACTTAGAAATTTAAAGGTCATACGTAAAATCACGCTAAATTAATAAATTATTAGTTTATCGATATAATAATATCTCGCTAGATTAATAAAATATATCGATCCCAACATTATTAATTTATAGAGGTTTTAATGTAATACTAATTAGCAAAACAACCTTGCATAACTAAAGTTGCCTGCCCAAATAAGCTCCAACAAACCAAGTCGACAACTCAAAAGATCACAATAACATGTAAGTATACCTTGTCGGGTACTCTAATAAAAAATGAGGTTGCCGTTGCTTAGAAGCTTAACATGGCTGCATTAAATGATGCCATGCCAAATGATAAGCAACATCATCGCACTTACAACTCTTAGATTAGCCCAAGGCCATCTTTATCGAGTCATATGTAGACAAACTAACAATATAACATTCACTTAAAGTCGTACGATGAGACCATATCACCGTCGACTTTGTCAAAACAGATTTATTTCACAAACAACCAACAATGGCAATCGTCTACTGATTAAATGGGTATACAAACAACCCTTTCAACGTCGGTAACTGGCGCAAAAGGCACACTCTAAAGAAAGCGTTGATGGTGAGCTGGGGAACACATGGAGAACCTCCCACCCAATACACACTATACAAAACCCTTATTATGATTGATTATATAACAAGATGGGGAATGTTCATTTGAGAAGAAATTTAATGTAAGAAGAAAAAGAAGAAATGACATATTAGTAAAATACTATTTCATTTATAACTTATATCATTAATTTTTCTCTCTTTAATTAATTAGTCAACTAACCATTAATTATCCTACATATAATCTACAAAACCTACACATATCAAAATTTTCCTGCGTATACCCTACACATTATAGAATTTTATACTACACAGTCGAAATTTATCCTACACACCACAAAATATATCATACACAACTCGTAATTTATCCTACACAACTAGTAATTTGTTCTACAATTTAAATTAAGTTGTTTTTCTAATTTGGAAAAAGTATATATTTTGAAAAAGAGTTACGAATTTAATTTAGTTAGTTATTAAAGGGGAAGAATACAAATTAATGATTTATGTAAGTTTACCAATATACCCTTATATTAAAATTAAATGCAAATATTAAATGAAGTAAAATGAAGCATTTTTATTGGTTGAAACTTCTTCTTTTTTCTTCTTACAAAAAAATTATTCTCATTTGAACCATCCACATAACAAGATAGTATACAAAATTGATTTAGCAAGAACCCTTATATTCACAAATAATGATTTAATCTAAATGTACAAGATAGTATACAAAATTGATTTAGCAAGAACCCTTATATTCACAAATAATGATTTAATCTAAATGTGTACCTATCGATTTCAAACGTGAATATAAGTCTAAATGGTTAAAAATATAGATTTATAGTTTTTAGTGACAACACATATATAGTTGATGTAATATGACTAAAAATACCTTTTTAATCAAATAAATAATTTTAAATAGTTGAGACTATAATTTAGTAACAAAAATATATAATAGTTCGTAATATTATCTAAGGCATAAATATATATACTAATAGTCCAATTTGTCCCAAAAATATACTTATGTCTAATTTAACCAATTTAACCAATTTTTTTATAGTTCAAAACTAATTTGATTAATCTTATGATCAAAACATCATGTCTAAATGGTCTATAGTTAAAGACAAAATTTCCAGATTAATATGAAATAGATTTTTAACAATTTATATAATCCGCATAAAATATAAACTAACATGATAAACTATAATTAAATTAGTAACAATTATATTCAAGAATTTTCTAGTTATTATTCTGAAAATTCATAACTTTACCACTCTAACATATTTGACAATAATTTCTAGCATTATAATCCTAGCAAAGTTATAAGAATAAATACCAGGGATGACAAAATAAATGCTATAAAAATAGGCAAACATGAATAATATGAATTATACTGAAATTGTATTATAACATATGTCTAGAAACACTATAGAACAAATTAACTAATTCAATTTTATAAAATATAAAAATCCTCAAATGCTTATGAATCCTAAAATTCTTGAAATCTAATTGAACAAAAATTGCCTTCTAGCTATCAACTGAAATTGACAGAAGACTTTTGTAGAGATCAAAAATTAAAGTGGATTAGACTTTGGAATTACCTCAAAATACTGAGAAACGAGTTCGAATTTCTAGAAAGAAGATTTGAGCTCTAGATCTAAGTTCTTTGAAATTGTAGAAGATTATAGTGTTTAGGAATGCGCTTTTTGCTCAGAGATGATAGAAAAGGTATTAAGAATGCGTTTATGATCTCAATTTCTATAAAAACATTTTACTGATTTCGAATTTGAATGGTGACATAATGCGTCTTGAAGAAGGTAATTAAGATTACGATTAAGAGTGTTATGATGATGGGATTTGACCAAGGATTAAGTCTACATGCATTGGTAACGATTCGAAACTGATTAAAGGCTGCCAAATGACCAGAATTTGTGAAACTGTTGTGCTGAAATGGGGCTTCCCCACGACACGCGTGAGAGGAAGTGTGTCCCTCCACGTGGCTCATATGGGAGCAAAATCCAGAAAATTCATTTTTTGACATTTCTAGTCCCTGAAGTTTGGTTGAGCCCATAAATGCATCGTTTAATGAATGTAATGAATAAGATAACACGTCTACAATATGTGTAGACCAGAAATTAATATTCGTAACCATATATATGTCTCCAAATGAAAATACGAACAACGAATAATCAAAAAAATTAATTCATGAAATAGGATCCGAATTACAATGAATACGAATACGAGTCGGGTTACAACTTAGGATAATCCACAAGTGTCACATAATACACTATATTCTACAAAATTCGTTAGTTGATGAAGATTACTCAACTTTAGTTGCTAAGTTTCTATCATTAAGAACTCAAATATCCTAGGGATTCAACTTTTAGAAATCCATCATGAACTCAAAACATTGTTCTCTAATCGAGAATTAAGGGATGAGATTGAGTTTAAAACTTACTCAAGAGTCTCTAGTGAAATATATCACTAGAGAAAACTGATTTAAATGATGAGGCACTGACCTTGAGACCTATTTTTGTGAATAGTTTACTCCTTTAATTTATTTGGAGTTAACTGCCATTTTCGTCCCTGTGGTTTGGTCACTTTGGCCATTTCAGTCCATTTTTAAAAAATGCGCCATTTTCCTCCCCGACGTTCTGGAAAGGTGCCATTTCAGTCCAAAAATCATAACCCAGTTAAGTCGGTTAGTAAACAAGGACTGATTGTGTAAATTTGTAACATAAAGGACTGATTGTGTAAATTTGTAACACCACCACCACTAGCCCTGCCACCACCACCACTCCGCTGCCACCACCACCACCACCACCACCACCGCCACCACCACCACTCCGCTGCCACCGCCACCACCACCACTCCGCTGCCACCACCACCACCACCACTCCGCTGCCACCGCCACCACCAATTTTGTTGATGATAATGTTGTTGCTGATAATGTTGTTGCTGCTGTTACTGTTGCTTCCTTCAAATATTAATAGAGGCGATGATGATGATGATGATGAATTTGTCGTCGTCTGAGTGGATCGAACAAAGCTTGAAACAAACGTGATGTTTGCAAACGTGATGTTTGCAAACGTGATGTTTGCCGCCGCCACCGCACATTCTCGTTCATCGTTCATCACCGCACCACCACAGCCCTGCCACCACCACTCTCACAGATGTCAACATTGTCATCTCCCCCAAATCGGTCAACAGAAGGTCAAACAGGAAAGTCAACGGCTCAAATTAACGACCAAAATCAAGTTATATTCCAATTAACCTGGTGCAAACATTGTACAAGTATAAACGAATGAACCGAAACAAGAAAAACGAACCGTTAACGGTTGGAACGACGTGTTGACTGATTCCGGCCACTGTGAAGATTCCGGCGAAGTTGCAGGTTCGGTTCCGGCTTAAATCGATGTGTTTGAGCATTGTGAGGGGTGTAAAATGTTTGTGGGGATCTAAGGAACTTCAGATGTCCGTTCAATTCGACCCAGATCGACAGAAACAGAAGATTAACACGTGGGGGTGTGGGGTGTAGGAAAGATGGCCGGATTTACTCCGGTCACCGGAGTAGAGAGGTAAAGGTGATGGTGGTGGTGATTGCAGAGCATAGAGAGAGAGAGAGTAGAGAGAGAGTGTGTGGTGGTGGCAGTGGTGGTGGTGGCAGCGGAGTGGTGGTGGTGGCAGGGCTGTGGTGGCGGTGGCAGCGGAGTGGTGGTGGTGGCAGGGCTGTGGTGGCGGTGGTGGTGGTGGCAGCGGAGTGGTGGTGGTGGTGGCAGGGCTAGTAGTGGTGATGTTTAATATTTACTTAAATGGTCCTTTATGTTACAAATTTACACAATCGGTCCTTATTTACTAACCGACTTAACTGGGTTATGATTTTTGGACTGAAATGGCACCTTTCCAGAACGTCGGGGAGGAAAATGGCGCATTTTTGAAAAATGGACTGAAATGGCCAAAGTGACCAAACCACATGGACGAAAATGGCAGTTAACTCATTTTTTGTATGTCTTACTTCTTTATGACGGGTACACACACAAAAGGTTTTTGTCTGGTTTTTTCTTTACGATGGATACATGGGCATCTCACTGTTAGCCAAGTCTTAGCAAGTTTGGAAGTTCACAAATCTAATCACCCAACTTGGATATATAGCAAATGAAATACCTAACATAATATTTACGTTATTTAACCCAAGATCAAACTTCATGTCTATCAAACGGTTTAATAAAATAGGTAAATGTTAAGATATAACATCCCAGTTTTTATTAAATTTTGTGATTTTGGAAAGGGGTAATTTGGCAGGGGGAGTGCATCAAGCTTTCATTTCCATCTCTCATATTTCAAGTCCTAGAAAGGAGAATCCTAGATATAGAAAGTTGTGGTTTCGATTTGTTTTGAGTTAGAGGCAAGCAAGGATCACAATAAACCTTTAGTGGATTGCTCGTGAACAACATCTACCAAATCAGAAGGCATTTTGGATCGATTCAACCAAGTTTCAAGTCATGGTTTCGGTTTTAAAGGTATCAACATGAATTTCACTTGAAATCTAGTTTAAACACGAATCTTTAGCATCAGAGTGACTTAGGGTTGATTTTCTGATCATATAAGATCAAGAAGTTGGCATCTTGAACTGTTTTAGTTCTGAGATCACTACAGCAGCCAAAGTACAGATTTAGTGTTTATTCGTCGACCAAGGTACATTGCGACCCATTGATTACGCAGTACTTTGCGTGAGCGCATTATAGACACACTTATGAGATATCACCTCATAGTTTAACTGTGGAGCAGTTCACGCGTGACACATTGTGTGAGGTCATATTCGCACAATATTGCCATGCGCAAAGTGTAGCAAAATGAACTGGTTAGAGCGCAAACTCTGCCTGAGTACAACGGGCATTGCACTTGGTATGGACTTGAGTGAAAGTTTACCTCTACGCCACTTTGATTATGCGCGTGGTATGGTCTTGAGTGAAAGTTCAGATTTAGTGTTTCTTCGTCGACCAAGGTACATTGCGGCCCATTGATTGCGCGCCACCTTGCGTGAGCACATTATAGATACACTTATTAGATATCACCTCATAGTTTAAGTGTGGAACAGTTCACGCGTGACACATTTTGTGAGGTCATGTTCGCACAATATTGCCATGCTCATAGTGTAGCGAAATGAATCGGTTAGAGCGCAAACTATGCCCGAGTACAACGGGCATTGCACGTGGTATGGTCTTGAGTGAAAGATTACCACTACGCTTGATTTTATAGAGTGATAGTTGACCAATTTCTCATGTGAACTTGAAACGGTTATACTAAGGTTACTAAGGGTCGGAGAAGCTCTTTTATTTGGCAAAGAACAACATAGTATCACATGTAAGTTTCCAGACCCCTTTTTACATTATTGTCTTGGGATTGTGTGCATACTCACTATAGTTTTCAAAACAAACTATTATGTTTTCGAACATGATAGATTGTGATAAAGTTTGCTAAAGTAATTATAAAGTTTTAAAGTGCTAAAGTGGTTAATAGATAACATATAAAGTGTTCAAAGTATGTATATTGCATGACTAGTGGGGATGACTGCATGTTGCTGTGGGCACTTATGTTTTTTTGATGCACGTCTGGGAAAGCACATGTGTTGGTCCAACTTAAATTGAACATAACTTATAATACTTTTAGAGTTAGGTTATAAATTACGGTGGAAAAAAACCAGGACGAACATGACAAACAACCATAGTTGGTTTGCACGACTCTTGAACCAAAATTCCTTCATCTAGAACCCCCTTTCCGTATTTCCTCCAACTATGACGGTTTTAATACATTCCTTTCGGATTGTAAAAACGTGTATATCATAAATTTTATTATTCAGTCATTTTTTATCATTTTATTTTAATTTAGATTTTTATATCTGATTTACAAAATTTGACCATTTCTGGAAGAAAAAAAAAAGAATTTCCATGAAAAATGGATTGGGTGTAATAGTTCTATTCATTCGTAAAAGTAGTGTTTCTTAAATAGAATAAGTCAATGATTAAGAAAATGAGGTAAAAAAGTGTAATTATGATGAACGTAGAGTTGTATACTAAGTAAGACGAAAAATCAAGGTTACTACCATTTAACAACCATGAGATTAATTTTATAAGATAATTATGCTTAAAGGTTTAACTTATTATATTGAAGGTGGGGTAGGGATGGAACAATACTATGAATATGTCATCTTAAAAATTGTGTAAAATTACCATATTGGTTATCTAGTTTGCTTTATAATGTATTAACGATAACGGCTAAAGTATACTTTTTATGTCTAAAGTTAATGCTGGTGTCTAAAGTTACCTCCGAAGTCTCAAATAACGTCTAACGCTGTTGTCATAAAAGTTAACACCGTGATCAAATGGTAAAGGGACAATGCCTTTGTGGCGTGTTAGTGGTTAAGCAACTACGTATAGTATAGTGTGCACATTACGGGAATCCAACCGATAAGCTATTTTCCTTGCACGCCCACGGGCAATGATTTTGAAAGGGTCGGGATCTTAGTCTACCCCATTTACTAAATTGCTTTAATCCTTTCCAATGGGATGACTTCCAACATGACATGGTCTCCCACTTAAAATTCAATCTGTCTTCTTTTATCCGCATAGGATTTTTGTTAGTCTTGAGCTATCTGTAAGCGAACTCTAACTTGATCAGTTTTTTTTTCATTAGTAGGCTGATCACCACTTCATTATTGGCGAGCTCCCGCTTAATTAGCAGCTTTAAGCGGGCTTTAATTTTATTTGAAGAACAATGTTTTTTACATCGAAATAACACTTAACCTTTAACTTTAAAAGATTTAAACGAACGCCACTTTTGTTGGGGGCAAATATCATATTGCTCGATTACTAGCCATAGGTTATACTTTATTTTTTATAAGAAAACTATGTATCTATTATCTTTAGATAAATTAAGTTAGTATTAACACATTTAGAGTTGTAGTGTTTTGCAGTCCAAGGACAAAAATATAAAATGTAAAGTTAAAATACTTTCAAAATTGTTTGTTAGAGTGTAATCAAATGTATCTAGAGGTGGAGACATGAGTGATTGTTGGAGAGGGACTAAACTTTTAATTTTCTCTCATATACAAGTGTCATCCAATGGTGCACTGGTCTATGTGAGCAAAAGGGCCGTACATGTGTGTTCACATGTTTGAAGAAGGAACTAATAGTCGAAGAGAAAGGGAGATAGCCCACAAGTTTCGTCTCATTTAGTCCCCCCACGTCCTACCACAACTTAAACACAACAGTCCCACACCACCATCTCACTAGCTAGCTCGATCTTGAACTCCCTGCCCCCCTTTTTAAGTCACGAGAACCACTGTCCCTTTTTTTCCATTTCGAGAGAAAGAAGTCTGAATAGGTAGTGACAGAAGCACAGATAGAGAACTTTCAAAGAGGAGAGAGAGGGTGGGGATGAGACCCTCTAAAGATCTTGATCAGTCTTCAACTGAAGTGATCTTTTATGAATCTTCATAGCTTCAGTTCTCTCAGCTGAAGATGTTTTAGTGTTGTTGTAGTTGCGGTTTGATAGTTCTGTCGGTGTTATACATACAAACTTCTTTCTTTGTATCTCTGTCGGTGGTACCAACATGTATGTGTTGTATCATAGGCTTCACCCCACAATATATAATCTCTTTGTCTGAACTATCACTCTCTTCTTCTTCTTCTTCAGTTGCACTTACTCACTGCACTATCATGTTTTCAGGAGAAACCCATTAGACCTCAACAATTTACCGGATGATTTCTCAAGAGATCAGGGCAAACAAACACTTGATGACTCATCTTCTTCTGCCTCTGGTACCTTCTCCCCAACCAATAATTTTTATTGTTACATTTAAGTTTAGGAATGCAAACCCTAAAAGATGGTATGATTTTACTTTTAATAGCATGTTTAAAACGGTTAACTTACACATTCACTAAATTCACTTGTTAATCTTCACCGAAAACATAACAACGAGACTACACATGTTCATAGCGCTAGCTTACAAGCACTTTCGTGTATGGTATAATGTTACTTTTAAAAGTATGTTTAGATGGAAGTATGGTTGCTATTTTCCAAGGATTAGGGTGACCCTTTTGGTAATTTGGATGGACTGTAGAGTAACAGTAATAATGAACTAACACATGAGAAGTCCCATCCATCAATCTAAGGTTCTGAAATTGTTTTTTGTGTTTGTCATGGTATCTAGGAATCTACAGGAAAAATAAAAACGGCGCAAAGGATGAAAGTGGGAAGGTCTACGAGTGTAGGTTTTGTTCTCTCAAGTTCGGCAAGTCTCAAGCCCTTGGGGGACACATGAACCGCCATCGCCAAGGTCTCTCTCTCTAGACCCTCCTCACTCTCTCTCTACACACACATAAAACACATAGTAAGTGTGTGAAAAACGAGGTGAACTTTGCTAATAATTTGCCATGAAGCGTAGTCTTGTCAATCTTTGAATCTTTTAGTTTCACCCTATCAATGACAAAAGTTATAATTTTTACTATAATATTGTGCTACATGTTTCTTGAAAATATTTAACCTAATGTGTTTAGTATTGGTCTCAGAAAGGGAGACAGAAGCACTAAACCATGCTCGTCAGTTGGTTTTTAGCAACGACAACCTTCTTCCCCCACTTCCTCACCAACTAGGGTATCCTATTTTTTTATAGTTTCTTGCATAATATCATATCATAAATTCTATTAATAAGATATAAAAGCTATTGTTATTAATGATCCCTACACATAATATAATGTTTCATATTGATATTGTATTAATTATGTAGTGGACAACCAATGGTACATGGAGGGTTTCATCATCAACAAGTTTATCCTACAAAACTATTTTCCGACACTTCCACCACCATTCTACCACCACAACCACCACCACATATGTACACTTCTTCGGCATCACGTCTCAATAACCCTTATCCAATGAATGATTACTTTGTGGGACATGTTTGCTCCGGCAATGCACCACCATTCACCCTCCAGAACATGAACGGCGCCACCGCACCACCACCGGAGAGTGCAAATACCTACACATGCATTGGTGCACCTGTTGGACAAAGCTTCACACTCTCTGAAGGAAGTGGTGGTAGAGAAATGTCACAATCCCCAGCCAGAAGATATCATCAAGATGGGTTCTAAAAATAATGATAATAATGATTTTATTTTGGATGATGTTAAAATCTTTCTATGCTTCTAACATGACAGAAGTGGAAGTATCATTTTCCTTTGTTTTTTTTGGTGTTTTTTTTTAATTAGTTATGTGGGTTTCTTAATTCTGGAGTTGGGGTAGTTGTGAAAATCCTAGTGTTGGTTTTGAGAGTGAGAGTATGAGCAGACTGAATGCAAGTGTTTGGTTGGATTTCAACTAGATATAGATTGAAGGTGTGTCTAAGAGATTGTAATTGGTGTGTTCTAAATGGAGGTGTGGCAGACAAGTTGGATATCAACTGGAAGACCCCAACCCCCTTTTGGATTTCAATTTTTATCTATCATTGCATGGGGATTGACAATAAGTCCATTTCTGTGCAACTTCTTATTTTCAGTTTTTTTTTTTTTGTTTGGTTGAACTTACTGTTTTACATTAATGAAAGAATTAAATGTCTGGATATTGGATATTACCTGTGGTTTGACCTTTTTTCACCTTTAGTCTCTGACTTTATTAAATTACAGCTATAGTCTTCAACTTTTTCAATTTCGTTCCCGGATAGTCTCTGACGTAAATGAAAGTTAGTTTTCTCACTTAAGTTGGGGTGAAATGACCAAAATGCCCTTATTATTACCCAAAAGACATTTTATCATCTTCTGCACCAGCACAACTCCACCAGCCACCACCCTCTCACCACCTTATTTTATTCAAAGATACACATTAAGCATTAACCATTATACACATTAAATTTTATAAAATACTCATAGTATCCTGCCGAGCTTCTCATCGACGGAGATGGACTCCTCCGACAAAACACTCAACTGTTCCAACCAGTACGGATGCTTCGGATCTCTAATGTCCCTCACAATATGTATCTATCAATCTAAAGTCAAAGATCACAATTACCTTACTACCAAATTATTACAATAAAAAAGCTGAAGATAACATTAGAAAGGATATCATAGATGTCAAGAGGATCAACGACATTAGAGTGAAGATGAACATGATCTGGTCGGGTGATTCTCTCTTTCTTTTCATGTACAATTGGATTTGCGTTTATTAAGCCCAGGGTCATTGCCGCTGCTGGTTGAATTGAGGATGGTTGATGTTTGTTTGTTTGTTTATTGTTGTTTGAGAAGAAGGAAGGAAGACTAGTGGTTTTAAGTTCCAGTTTTGCCCCTCCAGAAACGAAACTGGGTACTTGTGCCCACAGATAATAAAGCCAATGGTGATGATGGCGGCGGTGGTGGTTGTGGCGGGGGTGGTTGTGGCAGTGGTGGCTGAGTGAAGTTGTGCTTGTGAAGAAGAAGATAAAATATGTTTTGGGGTTTTAATAATAAGCGTATTTTGGTCATTTCACACCAGCTTAACTGAGAAAACTAACCCCCATCCATGCCAGGGACTATCCGGGAACGGAATTGAAAAAGTTAGAGACTAAAGCTGTAATTTTATAAAGTTAGGAACTAAAGGTGAAAAAAGGCCAAATCACCGAGACTATCCGGGCATTTAACTCTTAATGAAATATAATCATGCATTGAAACTAGGGGTATAGTTGTTCATGAGTTATCGGTTTGTTAAAAACTTGATTTGAACTTAGCTTATACGAGCTTTAGCTTAAGTTTAATTTTAATTATATTGAAACACTTTTAACACTACGTCAAAAAAAGGCCTACAGCCACACGAAAAAAGTGTGGCAATACGTCTTTCGCCACACTTTTTTTTGCCAGCTCAAGTGTGACCAAAGGTCGAGTTATTTTATGTATCATACGACCACATTCACGTTTAGTGGCTGTAGCAACTTAAAAGTGTGACTAAAGGGTACCACTTTTTCTTGCTGGAATCAGACATCCTTTACACTAAGTGTGGCTAAAGGGTAGCAGATGGCACATGAATTTACAGTAAGTTTGCCTGTTTATATTATATAGTCACTTAAAAGTTCGTTTTAGCCATATCAATTAAAAGAAAACATGGCAAAAAAGGTTGTTGAAATCAAGCATTCCATCCATTAAGTGTGACTAAATGGTAGCAACAGCCACATGAATTCACTGGAGGGGCTAAAGGTGTTAAAAATGTAAGAATATAAAGGTTTAAGGGACCATGGACTAAATGTGACAACTTCTGAAACTTGATGTGGGTTGTAGCGTCATGCGACAGACCCCCCTCCTCGTTGTGGCACGACACGACGACCTACTTTTCACATAAACCTTGTGACACCTGTAGGTCCTTCTTCCTTGGCCACCACTCTTACCAACTTTCTTCATAACTTGAAAACCATGGATCTTTGATGGTTTTTAAAACTTGTTTAGACACCTGGGGTGATCTCTGAAGCACCCTAACACCTGGCATGATCCAAGGGTTTGATGTTTAACTATAAATAGAGGTCATGAGAAGCATTGTTCCTTGCATCTTTCAAAAATCAATCCCTTCTCTCTTGTACTTGCTTTCTTGGAGATTCCTGCTTATAGGAGACTCCACCTCAGTTCAAGTTTCGAGCTAGGTCTCTTTGCAAGTGTCCTTAACCTCTGCTTTTCGTTTTATAGGCTTTTAAAAGCCGAAAGTCAAAGTTTTTCGATAAACGCTTTGACTTTCGGCTTAGACCATTATGGTCCAGCCATTTTTCGAGGCGAACATGGCTACGTGATCGTAATTAGGTAGGTGTTAATCCCTCAAAAGGGCACCTCCTAATAATGATGTTTGCTTGGTCAATTTTCAGGTCAAAGTTATTAAAACTAAAAGTCAAACGGGTCAGTTTAAAAAAAAATTCATAACTAATAATGTATGTGTTATAAAACATGGTTTATCACTTTAATAACTTGGTAATAAGTATTAGAACATGTGTAAACATGTTCAACCCGACAATTCCAGGTTTAGGGTCGGTTCGCAACCGAAAGTCATGAAGTTTGACTTCTGCTTTGACTTTCAGTTCTGACCAGAATTAGTACAATTTCATTCTGTTTTAAGGTTCTTTTGTGACCATATTATATTGTAGTATAACCCTCTAAGGTTATATTACATGGTCACATAGTAATCTGAGTTATTTTACAAAGTTCCGTTATTATGCTTAATGTTGACTAAATTGCCCTTTTGTGTAAAAATAAGGTTTTAAATATAAACAAGCATCCAAATGAACTAAGTACTGATATGTTATCATATTTAGTATTAGTCGTGTGAAGGCTGGTAAGAACTTGATCTCTGTCACGCCCTCGACCTTGAACTTGATCACGTCCTATCTGTTGGAGTTAATCGTTTATTTATCGGGTCGGATCGTTAGTATTTTAGATTGGTTTGAGTTTACTTAGTTGATGCATGAATAAGCATGGCTTCAAGAATCACGTGAGCTGCATGGCTGGAGTTTCGTACATCTCTTATATTCATAGAGGTTGCTATCTTCATAAATCGGGACAGCTCGAAAAAATTCCTTTACCCCCGAAGTTTCATCAACTTTCTCGACAAGTAAACGAATACTGGTCACGATCTTGGTCAGTCTCATAACAAACTCATTAATTGATTTTTTTGTCCTTCAATTGAATCTACTTGAATTCACCTACGCAACATCCATTATATAACCTATTATGTTAATTCGCTTGATACTGGTTCTAAAATAGCACCGCTATGACTCGTTACCAACCCAAGCCGTTTATTATCACCACTCAAACAAGAGGATTTTCATTAATCAGTAGAAAATAGTTTGGTTTAAAGATATTACATATCTCCTGTATTAGGAGTGTGCTTATGAAACGGTACTCTGACCGCAAGTACGAAGCTAAAAAATTATTTAAGAGCAAGGGAGGTTACGATGATATTGAGAGGGCAAGGGCATACCATCCCGAGGATATGCCCTATGATAACTGGTTGAGAACCATCGAAGGTTTTCGGGACCAAAAATATATTATCGAGGCCAACACACAAGTACGCGAGAAACAACAATTCCCATACCGTGGGGGGACATTGTCGTACGGTAGCACCGCCTATAAAAATGTAATGTTTTATGTATGTGCGTGTGTGTAAGTTTTTGTTTATTTAATGTCTAATCTAAGTTTAATGTTTAACAGAATATGGATTGGGTACCTACGTTTGAAAAAACCCACACGGACAATCAAGGGAATTGGGTTGATCCAGTTGCGCTGAACAAATTATGTAAGTATTTCTTTTAAGTATAATTTTCTATAACACACACACACACACACACACACACACACACACACACACACATATATATATATATATATTTAACCATCTTCGTAAAATACAGCAGAACTTACAACAGGCCACAAACGAATGGAGTTGTGATGGTCCTCCAATTGGCCCGTATCAGGAAGCGTTGAGAGAGCGGCGAGGATGGTACCGGGGGATGGGGCCTAAACCTTCTTCCAACACGTCCTCGAACATGTCTTCTTCGCAACCTTGGACGCAAGAACCCTTTTTCGAGGTAAACTACGCAATTTATAAAATGACAAACGAACGCATGTTTCGTTGTTAAATATATGTTGGTAGCGTTAATTAATATGCTAATATACGTTTTGATATCTATTATTGTAGGATTTTGTTAACAGCTTGTTCCAAACCCCAGCTTTTTTGAGCCAACTTAACAACTATCTTGGTTCAAAAGGAAAAGGAAAGTCATTATTCGATAGGGAAGATGAAGATGAGGATGATTCCGACGAGTGACTTGTTGTTTGTAATGTAGGATTTAATTAAACGTTGTAGGATGATAATGTTAAATGTAGTTTGTAATTATATTACCGTTAGTATATGTTCATGGCGTATGCTTGCGTTGTTTGAATTTGGCAGGTTGTGTTTTTCGGCCGTAAAACTGGCTGGGTGCAGCTCTATGCAGTTGCTGTTTATAAAAAATTGACTTTTAGCGGCAACACGTGTTGCCGCTATTGCCCTTAACCTTTACCGACCAAAGGTAACACCGATGACCCTTTAGCGGCCACACGTCGTCACTAAAAGTCTAAGACCAATAGCGGCGATAGAGGCTTTTAGCGGCGACAACCAGGCATTAGCGACCTATCAATACCGGCGACCCTTTAGCCTTTTTGTTTCAAGCTATTCCCGAAGAGATGGTGCTGCAAATGGCTAGCTACACCGATCCCAAGTAAGTGTGGGACGGACTGAAGACCCGGTACTTGGGTGTAGTGTAACACCTGCGTCCCTAGACTTTTAGATATTGTTAATTTTAGTCCCTAAACTATGTGGTCATTGATAATTTTTGATACTTGGTAAATTTTATGCTATATACTAGATACTTGGAATGTCTAAATCTAAATGCTTGGAATGTCTAATTCTAGATACTTGGAATGTCTAATTAAAGATACTTGGAATGTCTAATTTTAGATACTTGAAATGTCTAATTCTAGATACTTGTAAGGTCTAATTCTAGATACTTGGAATGCCTAATTCTAGATACTTGGACTGTCTAAATCAAGATACTTGATACTTTGGTGCTTGACTCTTGAGGCTCGTGAAACTTGAGATTTGGTTGAACGAGGGACTGGAGTCTTTTCACTGGCGGAAACTATGAAACTTTGAGATCTTTTGTGTTAATGCTATAATCTAGTTATATTTTTACCCAATAATACGCAACGCTTAATCTAACTCGCAAAATGAATCAAAGACGGTTAAGCGAAAAAGATGGGATTGACCGAGTGGCATTCCGATCGGATAGCCATCCGATCGGATGACCACCCGATCGGATGGCCACTCGACCGAGTTGCCACCCGATCCATGCACACCGCCTCTCTTCCCTCCTTCTCACACTATAAATAGGCCTGTCACATCACCATTCTCACTGATGTGATAGCCTCACTCGACCAGACGCACACACTCCTCATTTCTTCCATTTCTTAGTGATTTCGGTACGTTTTACACTAGATTCTTGTACATCTTTGATCTACACATCATTCTCTACGAGATTCTCCTTTGAAATCTCACTTTTCACCATGAAATCTCTCGGACTTGAGCTCTTGAAGGTGATGTCACCATGGCGGTTTGTACCAAACTGTTGTGTGATGTCATCCTAGCCAAGATCTAGCTCAGATCTAAGGAATTTCATGCATTTTACACTAAATCTATGATAGATCTAAACTTTTCAGGCTAAAACCTATGTTTATCTTCATCTTTCTCTTTAACTTTTACTAAAACGGTGAGATTCGAATCTAAACGGACTGTAGACTTGATTATTAGTCTGGAGTCGGTTTGGAGAAGGATTGTTGCCGGGGAAGATCACCGGAGTATGAATTCTGACATAAGCATCATCACAAACAGACGACTGAACGGACTGGGGTGATTCCCATCCGACCAGATCAGCTGTACATTGATGTGTTTACCATTGTCTCAATACGTACCAAGTCGTCGTCGTTTAAACAAGAAACTTAGAATTTTTACAAGTTTAGGAACGGGACAAGGGTAACTCGATCGAGTGGCAATCCGATCGAATAGCCATCCGATTGAACAGCCACCCGATCAAGTAACAGTTTCCCCCTTAACCTTAAACACTTTAAACTTTGAAGTCATGATCGTTAAATGGCAACTCGATCAGATAGCCATCCGAGCGAACTGCCACCCGATCAGACGACATACCTCTTGAAGTCTTTGAAAACTTAAAACTTGAATCGAGTGGCAATTCGATCGAATAGCCATCCGTTCCCTCACTCACATGTCATCTTAATCGAATGGCTATCCGATCGGATGGCCATCCGATCAGACAACCATCCGATCAGAATGACTGATCCGACACTTTGCACAATCTCGTTATTCTGCCCGACTCTTATCTGTTGTAATCTAATCAGGCTAAACCTAAAGAGCTCCCTTTGATCCAATAACAGTTAATCTGTTAAGCAATCACTGTGAGTATACTCGATCCCTTTTTGTTTTAAACTTTGGGATGTAACATGTATTCTATTAAACTACGATACTTGAGACTTTTGCAAACTAAACTCTATCCTATGTGTATGTGAAACTTGTGATTCTTGTATTCTATTTGTGCTATGTGAATGTTTAATCTAGGGTGTGTAGTTCCGCCTTAACAATAGTAGCGCTACAGGAGATGCACCTCCCCATTATTCTCAGGGGTATTGTTAGGAGGATTCTAGTTTTCCTTGACACATGGGAAAACAACAAAGCATTGGGATACTTGGGCTATCACTTGTTGGACTGCGAACACTAGCATGGCTGAAACTATTTTGTTACATTTACATATGGATATGAGTTGTTTTAGACTATTATGCTATTACTCAAACTTGAATACTCGCCGATACATTTTTGTGCTGACCTTATTTTAATACATGTTGTAGGCTGATAGGATGCTGAATCACGGAAATCAAGCTAGGGCTGATGCTTAGAAACCCACCTAGTTTAATTCTAGACTTCGAACAATGATTAATGGTTGTATTTTGAATCTTTTGTTGGTGATGCTGTTTTAAACAAACTTATGCATGTTACTTATTTAATCCATATCGAAATTTACTAGTGTTATGGAATCTCGTGAGCAATCTGAACGCTTAGTGCTCGCACCCCGATGTTTTCGCCATCGGTTAGGGTGTGACAGATTGGTATCAGAGCTATAACTATAGGGATTTAGGTTAAGTAGAAATACTTACCCTAGTCTATAGTTCTAGGAATCTTGTTTCTTATCTGTTGTTTAAGACTTATGCATTCTATCGTATCTGCTTCCTAGTAGCACACTTTCCTGCTAAGTTTACAATGCCTTTCCTAAGGCTGACACAATATACACTTAATACTTCGAAAACGCTGTTAACTAGTGTTTGTATTTTGCACGAGGTTTGCCCTCAAGTCAGGAGTGACATCCGAACCTTGATGGAAAATCTCCATACTATTCTAGTAGGTCTTATCTGCGGATAAGTACCAACGCTATTAGGGAACGATGCTGTCAAGTTAGAGGTGAAACTCAGACTTTGATGACTAGTCGCACTTTTTGATGTTTTCATGTCTCGCCAAAGTCTCAAAACTTCCATTCAATTAGGAACGTGAAATGACCAAAAGGACGAATATCATAGGCCTAACATCGATGATGTATTTGTCTAAGTAAGTCAAGACACGTTACCTCAATTCGAAAGGGGTTCGAATCACTTTGGTTAGTCACCGTTCCTCTACCCGGAACACTCTATGTTTTATAAGCCCATCTTTTATGTTACCTCGATTTTACATATGGCGTTAAACTCGATTCTTCGTTTATCTTAATTCTTTGTTTATTTTGAAGCTCTTTATATGAATCACACGTATGTCCGCAACCTAAAGCCTAAATTCTAATCTCTCAGGATCAAACTAAATTTAAGAAGTTTATCTGATCAAACTATGTGATACTGTTATTGTAAGGCACTAGATGTAACATGGCATGAAATACGGGGGAAAAGTGACGTGTCCGAAACATGGTGGATATGCCGCTGGTACTTCCTATATATAAGTGTTTCCGACATGTCGCCAACTTTCGTACCAAGTGCCAGTGTCTACGGATCGACAGTGATGTTGTTGAATTCTAAGTCTATGGAAGAACTATTTGTGTAATCTATTGAAAACTATGTGTAATCTAGTGAGTACTCTAGTGAAATCCATGTGTAATCTATGTATGTGCTGTTTTGAGAAACAAAATACGAAGCGTAGCCTAGCGCCGAAGACGAGGCGGGAGTGGCATGTCCAAAGCATGGTGGATACGCCGCTGGTACTTCCTATATATAAGTATTTCTGACATGTTACCGAACCTTCGTACCACGCGCTAAGTGAAGTTCGTAGTTTTGTAGGCTCAGGTTAAAGTTGTAAAGTCTATTTGGGTTAATCTATGTTGTTGAATCTATTTGGTCAATCTATGGGAGCTTCTGGTGAATTCTAATGTAGAGGTTAACAAAGCATGACACATATGACGAGACGGACGTGGCATGATTGAAGCACGGTGGATACGCCACTGGTACTTCCTATATATAAGTGCTTCTATCAGGTTGCCTATCACAACCCTCCAAAATTAATTTTTCTGACACCCTAATATATTTTTAAATACCCCTATATGTCTTAAAATACACCCCGTATGTGAAAACCGAGCCCAAAATATGAAATGTGTTGTAGTATAGACCACTTTGTGGTTAGCGATGCATAGTAGTATTGTAATTTCCAAATTTCAGTATCAGTTTGTAGTAGTTGTATAATAGATAAGAAAGAGTAAAGTCGCAATGCTCGACGTTTTTGATCAAAATGCGTGTCATGTAATTGATCGTATTAAGATATTATCTTGTGATATTAATATGTGATAAATATTTAAAATTCAGATGGCCGACCAAGTGAATCAAGAGAATCCAGATAATAACCCAGAAAACCAGAATAATGATAACCAGAGTAACAATAACCCAGATAACGGAAACCCAAACCACAACAATAATGGAAACCAAGTGGACAACAGTGACATCTAACACGTAGTGGCACAGGAAATAATAGATGCGATGCCATATATTATTCAAACGGTTAGGGAAGCAGAAAATAAAAGTAAACATGATAGCAAGCGACCCTCTGAACCTGCAAACAGCGTGAACAATGGACCCGTACTTCAGGTGCCCATTCCCAAAAGAAGAAGAACCGTGTCTAACGGTTGTTCTTACAAAGAATTCTGGTCTTGTAAACCGATAGAACTCTCGGGCAATGAATGGGACGTTGCATCTCTACGCTGGATAGAAAAGACTGAGGCAGTCTTAAGAATAAGTAAATGTGCGGGAAAGGATAAGATAATGTTTGCTTCCAATTTGTTTAAGAACTCAGCACTAGAATGGTGGATCACTATCCTCCAGTCTAGAGGAAGTGATAGAGTTTACAATATGGAATGGGAGGAGTTTAAAAACATTGTAAAAAAGAAATTCTGCCCTCCCAATGAAAAAGAACAGATAGCAAACAAATTCCTAAACCTTAGAATGAGTGGTGTGGATAGTAAGGGGTACACTAAGTTATTCTTTGAATATGCTAGAATAGTGCCAACCCTTACTTCACCTGAACCAGTATTAATCTCCCGTTACATCTGGGGATTAATTGGGGTGATAAGACATGTAGTCAAGGCAGCTAAACCCCAAACCATAGAAGAAGCTGTAGAACTAGCTAATACTTTGACAGATGAATTAGTCCGTACACGAGAAGAGGATCAAAGGAGAAACCTAACCCAGAAGCTTACACAAGAATTACGTTATGGAAATTCTAACCGTAGAAAAAATATAGGTTCTACCTCTGCACCCTATTGCAAGTATTGCAAAAGGAAGCATTCACGAAGATCATCCATATACTGTAACTTCTGCAAAATATCGGGACACAAGGAGGAAGACTGCAGGAAAAAGATTAGCAACAGGATATGCTACAACTGCGTAGAACAAGGTCACATCAAGCCTAACTATCCAAAGCTAGCTCCAGCTGCAAATAACAAGAACACCAAAAACGGTAGAGCGTTTGTTCTTACTGCAGAAGAAGCAAAGATGATCCCGGATGTGATCACCGGTACGTTTTTAGTTAATGATGTTTTTGCTAAAGTATTATTTGACTCTGGTGCGAACCAAAGTTTTATTAATACTTCATTTTGCAAATTACTCAATCAACCATTAACTAAACTCTTACAAGAATGTCTAGTAGAGACAGCAAATGGGGAAACCATTAAAATTTCTGAAATCTTGTAGGGAGCAAGAATAGAAATTTTAAATCAGAAATTTATTGCAAACCTTTACCCAATGAATCTGGCAGGATTTGATATTGTATTAGGAATGGATTGGTTAATAGCCAATAAAGCCAGTATTTTGTGCGATCAAAATTCAATCCAAGTCAATTCACAAAGGGGTGAAAAGATCACAATTAAAGGAAATAAAACCCTTAAATCCACAAAGTTCATCTCTGTGACGAAAACAACAAGTTACATAAGAAAATGGTCATTAGTGTATTTGATTTCCATAATCACTAACACTAAAGGAAAATAATTAAAGGATATTCCAGTAGTATCTAAGTTTTCAGATGTATTTCTAGAAGAACTACCAGGGCAACCTCCAGATAGAGAAGTTGAATTCAGAATCCATTTAATACCAGGAACAACACCAATTGCCAAGTCACCTTACCGTTTGGCACCCGCAGAAATGCAGGAACTGAAGAAACAATTAAACGAATTGTTAGAGAAAGGATTCATACAGCCAAGCTCATCCCCATGGGGAGTGCCGATCTTATTCGTTAAAAAGAAGGACTGATCAATGCGTATGTGCTTTGACTACCGTGAATTGAACAAAGTCACGATTAAGAATCGGTATCCATTACCAAGAATAGATGATCTGTTTGATCAGTTGCAGGGAGCATGATTTTTCTCTAAAATCGATTTAAGGTCAGGATATCATCAATTAAAGGTACAGGAAGAGGACATTCCTAAGACCGCTTTCAGAACAAGGTATGGCCATTATGAATTTACTGTCATGCCATTTGGTTTAACCAATGCCCCAGCTGCATTCATGGACATGGTAAACCGAATATGTAAGCCATATTTGGATAAATTCATAATTGTCTTTATAGATGATATTTCATTTACTCTAAGAGTAAAGAGGAACATGCAGAGCATTTGCACGCAATTCTAAGTTTATTAAGAAAAGAAAAGTTTTATGCTAAATTTTCGAAGTGTGAGTTTTGGTTAGAACATGTATAATTTCTTAGACACCTAGTTGATTATGAAGGAATTCATGTAGATCCCACCAAGATCGAGGCAATAACCAGGTGGAAAACCCCTGAGTCACCAACTGAGGTTAGAAGTTTCTTAGGATTGGCCAGTTATTATAGAAGATTTATTCGAGATTTTTCTAGAATAGCCATTCCCTTAACTAAGTTAACCTGTAAATCCGTTAAGTTTGAATGGGGACCAAAACAAGAAGAAGCCTTTAGAATCCTTAAGCAAAGATTAACCCATGCACCCATACTAGCGTTACCAGAAGGAACTGAAGATGTTGTAATCTATTGTGACGCTTCTAAATTAGGTTATGGATGTGTGTTGATGCAACGTCAAAATATTATAGCGTATGCATCTAGACAACTTAAGAATCATGAAGAGAATTATTCAACTCATGATTTAGAGTTAGGAGCTATAATTTTCGCCCTTAAGATTTGGAGACATTACCTATATGGTTGTAAGTTTACCATTTTTACCGACCATAAGAGTTTAAGGTATGTCTTCAGGCAAAAGGAATTGAATATGAGACAAAGACGCTGGATGGAAATGCTTAGTGATTATGATTGTGATATCCAGTATCATGCAGGAAAGGCAAATGTAGTTGCTGATGCTTTAAGCCGAAAGTATCATGAAAAGCCATAAAGAGTACGTTCTCTTAAATTAAATCTGCAAGTGGATTTAAACGAACATTTTAAAAAGGCACAAGAATCAGCAATCAAGAATGATACTGATAAGTTAAAAGGAATGATTAAGGAATTAGAACAAGGAATAGAAGGAATTTGGAGATTCCATAAGAAAAGGATGTGGATACCTAAATTAGGAAACCTATGTCACAGTATATTAGAAGAAGCCCATAAGTCTAAGTATACGATGCATCCTGGAAGTGATAAGATGTATCAAGAATTAAGAAAGAATTTTTGGTGGATAGGAATGAAAAAGGATATAGCAGCATATGTTGCAAAGTATTTAACCTGTTCACAAGTCAAAGCTGAACATCAAAAACCTTCAGGTTTATTGCAACCATTAGAAATGCCAATTTAGAAATGGGAATTAATAACAATGGATTTTGTTACTAAATAACCCAAAACCAGGAAAGGTAATGATACAATCTGGGTGATTGTAGACAGGCTAACCAAGTCAGCTCATTTCCTACCGATGAAGGAAACTTTTGATATGGAACAATTAGCTAAATTGTATGTAAATGAAGTAGTTTCTTTACATAGAATTCCTCTATCAATTGTTTCTGACAGAGATAGTCGTTTTACCTCTCATTTTTGGACAAGTTTCCAAAAAGCAATGGGAACCAAGATAAATATAAGCACCACTTATCATCCTCAAACGGACAGACAAAGCGAAAGAACCATTCAGACACTAGTAGACATGCTTAGAGCTTGTGTAATTGATTTCGGAGGTAATTGGGACGATCATTTATCATTGATAGAATTTTCTTATAATAATAGTTATCACACAAGTATCAATGCTGCACCATTCGAAGCATTTTATGGACGAAAGTGCCGAACTCCAATCTGTTGGGCCGAAATTGGAGAAAAGCAACTATCTGGACCTGAGATAGTGCAAGAAACAACAGACAAAATCATTCAAGTCAAGGAACGACTGAAAGCAGCACGTGATCGACAAAAGAGTTATGCTGATAACTGACGAAAGCCGTTGGAATTTCAAGTAGGAGATAAAGTGTTATTAAAAGTCTCTCCTTGGAAAGGAGTGGTAAGATTCATAAAAAGGGGAAAGCTAAGCCCCAGGTATATTGGACCTTTTGAGATTATTAGAAGAATAGGATCTGTAGCTTATCAGCTACAACTGCCAGAGGAAATGGCAGGAATACATGATGTATTTCATGTATCTAATCTCAAGAAATGCGTAGCTGATGAATCACTCGTAGTACCTCTTAAGGATATAGAGGTAAATGAGCAGTTAAAATTTGTAGAAAGGCCTCTACAAATTAAAGATAGGAAAGTTAAGAACCTCAAGCACAAGAGATTAATTCTGGTCAAAGTGAAGTGGGACTCCAAAAGAGGACCAGAATACACATGGGAGCTTGAATCATAAATGCAAAGGAAATATCCACACTTATTCAGTAAGATCTCGAGGACGAGCTCTAAAACAAGGTGGGGAGGATCTCACAACCCTCCAAAATAATTTTTCTGACACCCTAATATATTTTTAAATACCCCTATATGTCTTAAAATACACCTCGTATGTGAAAACCGAGCCCAAAATTTGAAATGTCATTAAAAAACAAAATTTTTTAGGCGCTCGCGGGCCGCGTAGCCTTTGGCTACTGCTTACGCGGGGCGCGACAGCTACAAGATCAGGCGACCCCCGGTGCTGCCACGTGTCATCATCATGGCGGAGCTAGTGCGCTGACTGGCCAACCCTAGGGCCTACTTACCCTACTACGCGGGCCGCGTAAACCCTGGCCTCACCATACGCGGGCCGCAAGGAAACCAATTTCAGGCCCTATAAAGTGGGAGCTCGGGCTTTCAGTTTCCGTCGCTCACATTTCTTTTCTTTCTCTTAAATTCTGAATAGTAGGCATAATCTCGAGTATAATACCCCCTAAATAACGAAGTTCTGCTCCGTTGTAAGTATTATAACCCCAGTTACGTATTAGATAAGCTGCCCGATTGATCCAGGGTTCCGTAACGGCTGTCGTGGTTCTGCCCGACGTAGTCGTTGGAATGCCGTCTCGGGGAGGGTATCGTTAATATAAATAAAGGGTTATTATACTAACATATGTACATTTGTGTAAATTATAGATAAATCACCAGGAAAACCTTAGAAGAAATCTAAGACATCAATGTGAGTAATCTCCTTTTTGTAAATTGTTTTACAAAACCTTAAATGTTTTACAATGTGATTAAGCAGTGATTGAGTCTTTGTAATTCTTCAATTACTGCCGGTATGTTGGTGTTTTGTATACAAAATGTGGAACACGTTACCATTGGACAACGAGTTAGCCAATGGGTAATATGACCCACCAGTCAGGATTGACAATACTGAATGAGTAATTGTGTAGAAATAAACAATGTGATAGCTCTCAATATTGTGTTAATTGATAAAACTCTTCTTGATTAAACTGGGATTCACTCACCAGTATTTTCCACTGACAAATGTTTTTAAAACGCGTTTCAGGTAACAAAATGTAAAAGCCAATTAGAAGAAAGCCAGATGGAGAGCACTGACGGCTTGGAAAAATGTGGCTATAAAAGTTACCTAAAAGACGATGTTTTAAATTCAATAAAATAGGGTTTATCCCTATAAACATGTTGTAATAAGAAACTTGGGTTTTACCCATGTGATTATTAATATAAAATATGGTGGTTTTACTCTGATAAACATTTCCTAACTACGGTCCTGATGAAATCTCCGCTGCCAAAATGATAAACAAATGATACCACCAACACTGGTCTCGCGGCCGCCCGTTCCCGAGAGAGATTAGGGGGCGGCGGTTGCGACAGAAGGTGGTATCAGAGCCAAGCCACTGATTCAGCCACAGAAGTGTTCTGCTGACATCAATATATTATCTAAATTGTTAGGAAATAAATTATGAAAATATGTGCCTATCTGTATTTTATTGTTATGTGTTATTTGACTATTTGTTAGTTTACAGTATGGGTGATCAAGGACCCTCAGACGTGTTTCATCAGTTGTCCGATTCACCTAGGAGTGAAGGTACTTCTTCGCAGCCTACCCTCTCTGGGTATTCAGCTGATCTGGAAGAATGAATGTTTGTCTTTAAGGCTCAGTCTAAAGAGCCATTCCCTCAGAAAAAGGGAGGATGGTTCAGTAAGAGAGCATTTGAGCGTAAGAAAAGAATGCGAAAGTTGCAACAGCAAAGAGTCCTAGTAGCCGCTAAGCAAGAGTCAGATGCACATACACAGGATATGCTTAATAGGAGCTTAGCCAATTTTCATATCCTAGCAACAACTGCTGCCAATCCAAATCTGGAACAACTAGTAGCCCCACAACCCTTACCGTTGTTTCCCACGCAGCCGATGGAGATAGAAATGCATGATTTCAACCCTGAGGAGATACCTAGGATACCAGCCCCTAATCACTTAGATCCAAATTATGATCCATGGTTCGATAATCATAGGGATTATGTGCCACGCTACCACCTAAACGACGAAACCAAGCCGAACTTAGCAGCCTATCCAGGTCTGGACCCTCTAGATCCCAACTATGACAACGATGAATACATTAGGGAGATATTTGAGAATCCGTACCCTCAGGAGAATCCTATGCCCCAGATAACGGAAACCCAAACCACAACTATAATGGAAACCAAGTGGACAACAGTGCCATCTAACACGTAGTGGCACAGGAAATAATAGATGCGATGCCATATATTATTCAAACGGTTAGGGAAGCAGAAAATAAAAGTAAACATGATAGCAAGGGACCCTCTGAACCTGCAAACAGCGTGAACAATGGACCCGTACTTCAGGTGCCCATTCCCAAAAGAAGAAGAACCGTGTCTTACAGTTGTTCTTACAAAGAATTCTGGTCTTGTAAACCGATGGAACTCTCGGACAATGAATGGGCCGTTGCATCTCTACGCTGGATAGAAAAGACTGAGGCAGTCTTAAGAATAAGTAAATGTGCGGGAGAGGATAAGATAATGTTTGCTTCCAATTTGTTTAAGAACTCAGCACTAGAATAGTGGAACACTATCCTCCAGTCTAGAGGAAGTGATAGAGTTTACAATATGGAATGGGAGGAGTTTAAAAACATGGTAGAAAGGAAATTATGCACTCCCAATGAAAAAGAACAGATAGCAAACAAATTCCTAAACCTTAGAATGAGTGGTGTGGATAGTAAGGGGTACACTAAGTTATTCTTTGAATATGCTAGAATAGTGCCAACCCTTGCTTCACCTGAACCAGTATTAATCTCCCGTTACATCTTGGGATTAATTGGGGATATAAGACATGTAGTCAAGGCAGCTAGACCCCAAACCATAGAAGAAGCTGTAGAACTAGCTAATACCTTAACAGACGAATTAGTACGTACGCGAGAAGAGGATCAAAGGAGAAACCTAACCCAGAAGCTTACACAAGAATTCCGTTCTGGAAATTCTAACCGTTGGAAAAATATAGGTTCTACCTCTGCACCCTGTTGCAAGTATTGCAAAAGGAAGCATTCAGGAAGATGCTCCATATATTGTAACTTCTGTAAAATATCGGGACACAAGGAGGAAGATTGCAGGAAAAAGATTAGCAACAGGATATGCTACAACTGCGGAGAACAAGGTCACATCAAGCCTAACTGTTCAAAGCTAGCTCCAGCTGCAAATAACAAGAACACAAAAAATGCTAGAGCATTTGTTCTTACTGCAGAAGAAGCAAAGATGATCCCGGATGTGATCACCGGTACGTTTTTAGTTAATGATGTTTCTGCTAAAGTATTATTTGACTCTGGTGCGAACCAAAGTTTTATTGATACTTCATTTTTCAAATTACTAAATCAACCATTAACTAAACTCTTACAAGAATGTCTAGTAGAGACAACAAATGGGGAAACCATTAAAATTTCTGAAATCTTGAAGGGAGCAAGAATAGAAATTTTAAATCAGAAATTTATTGCAAACCTTTACCCAATGAATCTGGCAGGATTTGATATTGTATTAGGAATGGATTGGTTAATAGCCAATAAAGCCAGTATTTTGTGTGATCAAAAGTTAATCCAAGTAAATTCACCAAGGGGTGAAAAGATCACAATTAAAGGAAATAAAACCCTTAAATCCACAAAGTTCATCTCTGTGATGAATACAACAAGTTACATAAGAAAAGGGTCATTAGTGTATTTGATTTCCATAATCACTAACACTAAAGGAAAAGAATTAAAGGATATTCCAGTAGTATCTCAGTTTTCAGATGTATTTCCAGAAGAACTACCAGGGCAACCTCCAGATAGAGAAGTTGAATTCAGAATCCATTTAATACCAAGGACAACACCAATTGCCAAGGCACCTTACCGTTTGGCACCCATAGAAATGCAGGAACTGATGAAACTATTAGACGAATTGTTAGAGAAAGGATTCATACAGCCAAGCTCATCCCCATGGGGAGTGCCGATCTTATTCGTTAAAAAGAAGGACGGATCAATGCGTTTGTGCATTGACTACCGTGAATTGAACAAAGTCACGATTAAGAATCGGTATCCATTACCAAGAATAGATGATCTGTTTGATCAGTTGCAGGGAGCACGATTTTTCTCTAAAATCGATTTAAGGTCAGGATATCATCAATTAAAGGTACAGGAAGAGGACATTCCTAAGACCGCTTTCAGAACAAGGTATGGCCATTATGAATTTACTGTCATGCCATTTGGTTTAACCAATGCCTCAGCTGCATTCATGGACATGATGAACCGAATATGTAAGCCATATTTGGATAAATTCATAATTGTCTTTATAGATGATATTCTTATTTACTCTAAGAGTAAAGAGGAACATCCAGAGCATTTGCACGCACTTCTAAGTTTATTAAGAAAAGAAAAGCTTTATGCTAAAATTTTGAAGTGTGAGTTTTTGTTAGAACAGGTACAATTTCTTGGACACCTAGTTGATCATGAAGGAATTCATGTAGATCCCACCAAGATCGAGGCAATAACCAGGTGGAAAACCGCTGAGTCACCAACTGAGGTTAGAAGTTTCTTAGGATTGGCCGGTTATTATAGAAGTTTTATTCGAGATTTTTCTAGAATAGCCATTCCCTTAACTAAGTTAACCGGTAAATCCGTTAAGTTTGAATGTGGACCAAAACAAGAAGAAGCCTTTAGAATCCTTAAGCAAAGATTAACCCATGCACCCATACTAGCGTTACCAGAATGAACTGAAGATGTTGTAATCTATTGTGACGCTTCTAAATCCGTTAAGTTTGAATGTGGACCAAAACAAGAAGAAGCCTTTAGAATCCTTAAGCAAAGATTAACCCATGCACCCATAAGTCTAAGTATACGATGCATCCTGGAAGTGATAAGATGTATCAAGACTTAAGAAAGAATTTTTGGTGGATAGGAATGAAAAAGGATATAGCAGCATATGTTGCAAAGTGTTTAATCTGTTCACAAGTCAAAACTGAATATAAAAAACCTTCAGGCTTATTGCAACCATTAGAAATGCCAATTTGGAAATGGGAATTAATAACAATAGATTTTGTTACTAAATTACCCAAAACCAGGAAAGGTAATGATACAATCTGGGTGATTGTAGACAGGCTAACCAAGTCAGCTCATTTCCTACCAATGAAGGAAACTTTTGATATGGAACAATTAACTAAATTGTATGTAAATGAAGTAGCTTCTTTACATGGAATTCCTCTATCAATTGTTTCTGACCGAGATAGTCGTTTTACCTTTCATTTTTGGACAAGTTTCCAAAAAGCAATGGGAACCAAGATTAATCTAAGCACCGCTTATCATCCTCAAACGGACGGACAAAGCGAAAGAACCATTCAGACACTAGAAGACATGCTTAGAGCTTGTTTAATTGATTTCGGAGGTAATTGGGAAGATCATTTATCATTGATAGAATTTTCTTATAATAATAGTTATCACACAAGTATCAATGCTGCACCATTCGAAGCATTTTATGGACGAAAGTGCCGAACTCCAGTCTGTTGGGCCGTAATTGGAGAAAAGCAACTATCTGGACCTGAGATAGTGCAAGAAACAACAGACAAAATCATTCAAGTCAAGGAACAACTGAAAGCAGCACGTGATCGACAAAAGAGTTATGCTGATAACAGACGAAAGCCATTGGAATTTCAAGTAGGAGATAAAGTGTTATTAAAAGTCTCTCCTTGGAAAGGAGTGGTAAGATTCATAAAAGGGGAAAGCTAAGTCCCAGGTATGTTGGACCTTTTGAGATTATTAGAAGAATAGGACCTGTTGCTTATCAGCTACAACTGCCAGAGGAAATGGCAGGAATACATGATGTATTTCATGTATCTAATCTCAAGAAATGCTTAGCTGATGAATCACTCGTAGTACCTCTTAAGGATATAGAGGTAAATGAGCAGTTAAAATTTGTAGAAAGGCCTCTACAAATTAAAGATAGGAAAGTTAAGAACCTCAAGGACAAGAGATTAGTTCTGGTCAAAGTGAAGTGGGACTCCAAAAGAGGACCAGAATACACATGGGAGCTTGAATCAGAAATGCAAAGGAAATATCCACACTTATTCAGCAAGATCTCGAGGACGAGCTCTAAAACAAGGTGGGGAGGATATCACAACCCTCCAAAATAATTTTTCTGACACCCTAATGTATTTTTAAATACCCCTATATGTCTTAAAATACACCCCGTATGTGAAAACCGAGCCCAAAATATGAAATATCATTAAAAATAATTAAAAAAGAAATTTTTTTAGGCGCTCGCGGGCCGCGTAGCCTTTGGCTATTGCTCACCCGGGGCGCGACAGCTACAAGATCAGGCGACCCCCGGTGCTGCCACGTGTCATCATCGTGGCGGAGCTAGTGCGCTGACTGGCCAACCCTAGGGCCTACTTACCCTACTACGCGGGCCGCGTAAACCCTGGCCTCACCTTACGCGGGCCGCGAGGAAACCAATTTCAGGCCCTAAAAATTGGGAGCTCGGGCTTTCAGTTTCCGTCGCTCACATTTCTTTTCTTTCTCTCAAATTCTGAATAGTAGGCATAATCTCGAGTATAATACCCCCCCTAAATAACGAAGTTCTGCTCCGTTGTAGGTATTATAACGCTAGTTACGTATTAGATACGCAGCCCGATTGATCCAGGGTTCCGTAACGGCTGTCGTGGTTCTGCCCGACGTAGTCGTTGGAATGCCGTCTCGGGGAGGGTATCGCTAATATAAATAAAGGGTTATTATACTAACATATGTACATTTGTGTAAATTATAGATAAATCACCAGGAAACCTTAGAAGAAATCTAAGACATCAATGTGAGTAATCTCCTTTTTGTAAATTGTTTTACAAAACCTTAAATGTTTTACAATGTGATTCAGCAGTGATTGAGTCTTTGTAATTCTTCAATTACTGCCGGTATGTTGGGATTTTGTATACAAAATGTGGAACACGTTACCATTGGACAACGAGTTAGCCAATAGGTAATATGACCCACCAGTCAGGATTGACAATACTGAATGAGTAATTGTGTAGAAATAAATAATGTGATAGCTCTCAATACTGTGTTAATTGATAAAACTCTTCTTGATTAAACTGGGATTCACTCACCAGAATTTTCCACTGAGAAATGTTTTTAAAACGCGTTTCAGGTAACAAAATGTAATAGCCAATTAGAAGAAAGCAAGCTGGAGAGCTCTGACGGCTTGGAAAAATGTGGCTATAAAAGTTACCTAAAAGACAATGTTTTAAATTCAATAAAATAGGGTTTATCCCTATAAACATGTTGTAATAAGAAACTTGGGTTTTACCCATGTGATTATTAATATAAAATATGGTGGTTTTACTCTGATAAACATTTCCTAACTACGGTCCTGATGAAATTTCCGCTGCCAAAATGATAAACAAATGATACCACCAATGCTGGTCTCGCGGCCGCCCGTTCCCGGGACAGATAAGGGGGCGGGGGTTGCGACATTGCCGAACTTTCGTAGGACGTGCCATGCGGGATTACATTGCTTGGAGTGTTAATACTAATCTATGTGAATCTATTGAAAACTATGGAAGTCTATTGGATCTATTGATGTCTATTGAAGTCTAATGAAATTATTGAAGGCTATTCGAATCTATCGAAATCTATTGAAAACTATTTGGATCCATGATAATGATGATGAGTGTGTTTCGCGACACGTAACATGACACCAAGTACGAGGCGGAAGCAATATGCCTGAAGCGTGGTGAATACGCCGCTGGTACTTCCTATATATAAGCGTTTCTGACATGTTGCCAAACTTCGTACAACGTGCCATGCGAAGGTCGTGGGTTGTGGTGTTAAAACTATTGTGAGCTATGTGAATCTTGTTGACTTTTGAGTATTTAATCTATCGTGTGTGAAACTATATTGTCAGGCTATGTGAACCTAGACTTATACGATCCTCTTGTTGGATCATTAGGATGTCTTCTCGAAAGCACTCCGACACTCTCAAGAGATCCAGGGAAAAGCCTCAGAAGAAGATGATGTTCTTCATGACCGACCAGATCGCTCAAGTCGTGCCAAAGATCGTCTCTAAGATCCAAGGATCGAACACTCTGCCTTCTTCTGTTGACTCTAAGACGGAGAAAGAAAAGTCTACAAAGTTCAGTTACAAACATTTTGTCTCTTGCAACCCTAAGTCTTTCACGGGTAGTTATGGGGTGACTGCTATGCTCGAGTGGTTTGACAGCATCGAGGTTACCTTCATTAACAGCGAGTGCCCAGAGCAGCTAAAGACTAGAAGTGCAACATGAATGTTTCAAGGCAAAGCGTTGGAGTGGTGGTCAAATGAGAGAAACATCCGTTCGAACGAAGAAGCCTATGCTCTTCCATGGGCTGAGGTGCGAAAATTGATGATGCTTGAATTTTTCCCTCCTCATGAATAATTGAAGCTTGAAGAAGAGTTTTGGCACTTGAAGCAGATTGGTGATGATAATCTGGCTTATACTACCCGGTTCAAGCAGCTCAAATTGATTGTTCCTCACTTGGTTTCTACCCCTAAACGCATGATAACCAAGTACATCAATGGTCTACCTTCGGCTATGCGTGATTCTATTGAAGCAGCTCAGCTTGAAACTATTGAGGAAGTCTACCGTCTTGCATCTAGTCTCAACAACAAACGCGTTCGTGATAAGCAGTTTGCTAACACTGCTCCCTCCAAGTCTGCACATCAAGTTACCCAGCAGCCAAGTGGCAGTAAGAACAAGAGGCGAAAGTCTCAGGGTTTAGGATGCAATGCTATTGTTCCTACTGCTAAGCCTGCTCCTGCTGCTACTGCTCAGAACCCTGCTACACCTGAAGTCAAGAAGCAGTACTCTGGGCCTTACCCCAAGTGTATGACTTGCAATTTTCATCACCCTACTACCTCAGCATGTCGTTTGTGTACCAACTGCAATCGCTATGGTCACACGACTCCTTACTGTCGTCAAGCTAATCATGCTCAACCCACTCAGCAAGCTCCAGCTTAGGCAGCTCAACCAGCTCTCCCAGCTTCTCTGCCGAATCTAGGACCAGTCAACGCCGTACGAGCGTGTTTTCAGTGTGGAGACACAACTCATCTCCGTAATCATTGCCCCCAGCTGAACCAAGAGAAACAAGCAACCGCTCGTGGACGAGCATTCAACCTCAACGCTAACCAGGCTCGAAACAACAATGATGTGGTGAATGGTATGTTTCTCGTCAATAACCTTTATGCTTCGATTCTATTTGATACCGGTGCCGATAGAAGTTTTGTGTCCGTGGAATTTGAGTCTTTGATAAAGTGTACACGCTCCAAGTTAGCATAGTCGTTCTCTATCGAGGTCGCAAATGGTAAGTCGATTCTATTTTGCGGGATTGTTCCCTGACTCTTAACGATCACGTCTTCTCTATTGATCTCATACCCATGCGACTTGGTAGTTTTGATGTCATAATCGGTATGGATTGGTTGCGTAAGAATCATGCCGAGATTGCTTGTCATGAGAAGTTGGTTCGTTTACCCTTTCCGTCCGGTGATATTTGCATGTTTATGGAGACCGACCTTCGAAAGGACTAAGGCCGATGTCATGCACTCAAGCGAACAGATGCTTGCGTAAACAAAACTTTGCCTTCTGGGCCCACGTGGTGGAACAAAAGGGCAAGGGGAAGGACATAAGCGAAGTTCCAGTAGTGTGTGATTTCCCTGATGTTTTTCCTGAGGATCTTCTTGGTCTTCCTCCTCCTAGATCTGTTGATTTTCGTATTGATCTCGTACCTGGTGCGACTCCTGTCGCCAAGGCTCCCTATCGTCTTGCACCTTCCGAAATGCAAGAATTATCTAGTCAGGTTCAGGAACTACTCGACAAGGGATTTATTCGCCCAAGTACCTCCCCGTGGGGTGCCCCCGTGCTATTTGTCAAGAAGAAAGATGGCTCGTTTCGTATGTGTATTGACTATCGTGAACTTAATAAGCTTACTATTAAGAATCGTTATCCCCTTCCCTGTATCGATGATTTATTTGACCAACTACAAGGCGCGTCATGTTTCTCGAAAATCGATCTTCGTTCTGGTTATCATCAGCTTCGTGTTCTCGAAGATGATGTACCCAAAACCGCATTTCGTACTCGTTATGGACACTACGAGTTCGTGGTCATGCCTTTTGGATTGACCAACGCACCCGCTGTGTTCATGGATCTCATGAATCGTGTTTGTAAGCCTTATCTTGATCGTTTTGTGATAGTCTTTATTGATGATATTCTCATTTATTCTAAAACTAAGGTTGATCATGCTCGTCATTTACGCTTGATGCTTGAACTCTTACGTGGTGAATGTTTGTATGCTAAATTTTCTATGTGTGAGTTTTGGATTAATGAAGTGCAATTTCTTGGTCACGTCGTTAGTAAGCAAGGTATCCATGTTGACCCGTCTAAAATCGAAGCTGTGATGAATCGGAGTACGCCTAAATCTGCATCTGAGATTCGTTCCTTTTTAGGATTGGCAGGCTATTACCGTCGATTCATTTCAGACTTCTCTAAGATCGCTGTTCCTCTTACTTCGTTGACTCAGAAAGAGAGACCTTTTACTTGGGGTCCCGAGCAAGAGAAATCTTTTTAGACTCTTAAGACTCTTTTGTGTGATGCCCCTGTTTTAACTCTCCCCGATGGGAATGATGATTTTGTGGTATATTGTGATGCCTCGAACCGTGGATTGGGCTGTGTGCTCATGCAGCGGGACAAGGTTATTGCTTATGCCTCTCGCCAACTCAAAATACATGAGAAAAACTATACTACTCACGATCTGGAGCTTGGTGCAGTTGTGTTTGCGTTAAAGATATGGCGACACTACTTGTATGGTACTAAGTGCGTGGTTTTCACTGACCATAGAAGCCTTCAACATATCTTTGACCAAAAGGAACTGAACATGCGACAGAGACGTTGGGTGGAATTGCTTAACGACTACGACTGCGAAATTCGCTATCACCCTGGCAAGGCGAATGTAGTGGCCGATGCTCTTAGTCGTAAAACTCATGTGAATGCTATTCGTATTTCTAGTGATCTCCATGTGTGTATTCGTGAAGCTCAGTATTCGTCAGCAAATGAAGGAAGCCTAGAAGTGGAAATCCAAGGCGCTAAGATTGAACAACTTGAAACTAAATCTGATGGACTCCAATACTACATCAATCGCATCTGGGTACCGGATCACGAAAATATCCGTGAGCTCATTATGAATGAGGCCCACAAATCCCGTTACTCTATTCATCCAGGCGCCGATAAGATGTACCATGACCTGCGTGTGACTTATTGGTGGCCTGGTTTGAAGAAGGACATTGCTGTATATGTTTCTAAATGCCTTACTTGTATGAAAGCTAAGGCTGAGCACCAACGTCCTTCAGGACTCTTAGAAAAGCCCGGAATCCCAGTTTGGAAATGGGATAGCATCGCTATGGACTTTATTACCAAGCTACCTCAAACACCATCTGGTCACGATAGTATCTGGGTGGTAATTGATCGATTGACCAAATCAGCCCACTTTCTTCCTATTCGCGAAGATTATAAAGTGGAAAAACTTGCTCGAATCTATACCGATGAGATTATATGTCGTCATGATACCTCTTGACATAATCTCTGACCGTGATGGTCATTTTACTTCAAGTCATTGGCAAACCTTTCAATCCGCTATGGGATCTCATTTGAATCTTAGCACGGACGGATGGACATACCGAGCGTACCATTCAGACCCCAGAGGATATGCTCCGTTCTTGTGTCATCGACTTTGGTGGTAGCTGGGATGTACATTTACCATTGATTGAGTTCTCGTACAACAAAAACTATCATTCCAGTATTCAGATGGCTCCTTTCGAAGCTTTGTATGGCCGCAAGTGTCGATCTCCTCTCAGTTGGCACTAGATTGGTGACAAGCAGTTTACTGGCCCTGAAATCATTCAAGAGACAACGGATAAGATTCTTCAAATCCGTGATAACTTGATCAAGGCCAGGAGCAGACAAAAGAGCTATGCTGATAATAGACGCAAGCCTCTGGAATTCGATGTTGGTTACCGAGTTCTTCTCAAGGTATTTCCCTGGAAGGGGGTAGTTCGTTTTGGTAAGAAGGGAAAGCTCGCTCCTCGCTATGTGGGTCCTTCCAAGATACTCGAAAGGATTGGCAAGGTGGCGTACAGACTCGACCTGCCACAGGAACTAAACAATGTGCATCTAGTGTTCCACATATCCCACCTATGTAAATGCCTAGCCGACGAGGAACTACAGGTTCCCCTTGAAGACTTTCAAATAAGCGAAGCTGTACACTTTGTGGAGAAACCGGTCAAAATCATGGATCAGGGTGTCAAACGACTAAGGCGCATCAAAATTCCCATCGTAAAGGTTCGTTGGGAAGGAAAGCGTGGCGCCGAATTCACTTGGGAACTGAAAAGTGAGATGAAGGCCAAATATCCGCAGCTCCTCGAGCAGTCTTCTTCATAGATTTCGGGACGAAATCTCCTAAAGGAGGGGAGACCGTAACACATGCGTCCCTAGACTTTTAGATATTGTAAATTTTAGTCCCTAAATTATGTGGTCATTGGTACTTTTTGATACTTGGTAAATTTTATGCTATTTACTAGATACTTGGAATGTCTAAATCTAAATGCTTGGAATGTCTAATTCTAGATACAATGCTTGGAATGTCTAATTCTAGATACTTGGAATGTCTAATTCTAGATACTTGGAATGCCTAATTCTAGATACTTGGAATGCCTAATTCTAGATACTTGGAATGTCTAAATCTAGATACTTTGGTGCTTGACTCTTAAGGCTCGTGAAACTTGAGATTTGGTTGAATGAGGGACTGGAGTCTTGTCACTGGCAGAAACTATGAAACTTTAAGATCTTTTATGTTAATGCTATAATCTAGTTATACTTTTACCCAATAATACGTAACGCTTAATCTAACTCGCAGAACGAATCAAAGACGGTTAAGCGGAAAAGATGGGAATGACCGAGTGGCAATCCGATCGGATGGCCGCTCGCTCGACCGAGTTGCCACCCGATCTGTGCACACGGCCTCTCTTCCCTCCTTCTCACACTATAAATAGGCCTG
Organism: Helianthus tuberosus; assembly: GCA_030545235.1. NCBI lineage: Eukaryota > Viridiplantae > Streptophyta > Magnoliopsida > Asterales > Asteraceae > Helianthus > Helianthus tuberosus. Next base: position 25,342,119 of record CM060396.1, on the reverse strand, counting down.
TCACATCACCATTCTCACTGATGTGACAGCCTCATTCGACCAGACGCACGCACTCATCATTTCTTCCATTTCTTAGCGATTTCGGTACGTTTTACACTAGATTCTTGTACATCTTTGATCTACACATCATTCTCTACGAGATTCTCCTTTGAAATCTCACTTTTCACCATGAAATCTCTCGGACTTGAGCTCTTGAAGGTGATGTCACCATGGCGGTTTGTACCAAACTGTTGTGTGATGTCATCCTAGCTCAGATCTAGCTCAGATCTAAGGAATTTCATGCGTTTTACACTAAATCTATGATAGATCTAAACTTTTCAGGCTAAAACCTACGTTTATCTTCATCTTTCTCTTTAACTTTTACTAAAACGGTGAGATCCGAATCTAAACGGACTGTAGACTTGATTATTAGTCTGGAGTCGGTTTGGAGAAGGATTGTTGCCGGGGAAGATGACCGGAGTATGAATTCTGACATAAGCATCATCACAAACAGACGATTGAATGGACTGGGGTGATTCCCATCCGACCAGATCAGCTGTACATTGATGTGTTTACCATTGTCTCAATGCGTACCAAGTCGTCGCCATTTAAACAAGAAACTTAGAATTTTTACAAGTTTAGGAACGGGACAAGGGTAACCCGATCGAGTGGCAAGCCGATCGGATAGCCATCCGATCGAACAACCACCCGATCAAGTAACACTTGCCCCTTAACCTTAAACACTTTAAACTTTGAAGTTATGATCGTTGAATGGCAACTCGATCGGATAGCCATCCGATCGAACTGCCATCTGATCAGACAACATACCTCTTGAAGTCTTTGAAAACTTAGAACTCGAATCGAGTGGTAATCCGATCGGATAGCCATCCGTTCCCTCACTCACATGTCATCTCATTCGAATGGCAATCCGATCGGATGGCCATCCAATCGGATAGCCATCCGATCAGAATGACTGATCCGACACTTTGCGCAATCTCGTTATTCTGCCCGACTCTTATCTGTTGTAATCTAACCAGGCTAAACCTAAAGAGCCCCCTTTGGTCCAATAACAGTTAATCTGTTAAGCAATCACTGTGAGTATACTCGATCCCTTTTTGTTGTAAACTTTGGGATGTAACATGTATTCTATTAAACTACGATACTTGAGACTTTTACAAACTAAACTCTATCCTATGTGTATATGAAACTTGTGATTCTTGTATTCTATTTGTGCTATGTGAACGTTTAATCCAGGGTGTGTAGTTCCGCCTTAACAATAGTAGCGCTACAGGAGATGCACCTCCCCATTATTCTCAGGGGTATTGTTAGGAGGATTCTAGTTTTCCTTGACACATGGGAAAACAACAAAGCATTGGGATACTTGGGCTATCACTTGTTGGACTGCGAACAGTAGCATGGCTGAAACTATGTTGTTACATTTACATATGGATATGAGTTGTTTTAGACTATTATGCTATTACTCAAACTTGTATACTCGCCGGTACATTTTTGGTGCTGACCTTATTTTAATACATGTTGCAGGCTGATAGGATGCTGAATCACGGAAATCAAGCTAGGGCTGATGCTTAGAAACCCACCTAGTTTAATTCTAAACTTCGAACAATGATTAATGGCTATATTTTGAATCTTTTGTTGGTGATGCTGTTTTAGACAAACTTATGCATGAAACTTATTTAATCCATATCGAAATTTACTAGTGTTATGGAATATCGTGAGCAATCTGAACGCGTAGTGCTCGCGCCCCGATGTTTCCGCCATCGGTTGGGGTGTGACATGTAGATCGGGTAAGAGCGGCTTGACTTGCAACATTAAGAAGGGAGCTTGAAACTATGCGCATGAAAGAGGGTGAAGCGGTTGACGATTTCGTTGTGAAACTGAACGGCATAACATCGAAGGTAAGGTCTCTAGGTTATGAACTTGAAGAAGTTGATTTAGTGAAAAGGTTACTTGATTCGATGCCGAAGCCATTCTTTCAACTTGTGGCTTCAATTGAACAATGTTTTGATTTGGACACAATGCTATTCGATGAAGCCGTTGGTAGGTTGAAAGTGTATGAGGAGCGCTTGAAAGCCAAGGAGAAGATGGAGGACATTCAAGGTGGGTTGTTGTTGGCTAGTCACGAAACACCAAACGGGTGTAAGCATTGTGGCGTTGGATGCTCGAACCGAGATGGCTTTGGGCGTGGCCGGGGAAGAGGCCATGGGGTCCGTGAGGGGTCGAGATGGTAACGAGCGGTTCCGGGATAAAAGTCACATGAAATGTTATAAGTGCAGAGAATATGGTCATTACAACAACGAGTGTCCGAAGTTGAAAAATGAAGAAGCGAATTTGATTGAGGAGCCGACATTACTATGAGTCATGGTATGAATAAATGATTAAGGAGGTGATTGTTGGAGTTAATCGTTTATTTATCGGGTCGGATCGTTAGTATTTTAGATTGGTTTGAGTTTACTTAGTTGATGCATGAATAAGCATGGCTTCAAGAATCACGTGAGCTGCATGGCTGGAGTTTCGTACATCTCTTATATTCATAGAGAATTGTTCATTTTATCTTCAACAAGTTATCTGTTCGTGAGTTGTGAGTGACAGTTATTAAGGCTTGATAACCAACACTATCAAGATGTGGCTTGCACCTCACCCTTTAATCTACTTGAAAAAAATTGTCTTTTTGAGTTGCCTTGAACGGGCCATAGACTTGGCTTATGTGAGTAAGCGATCTCGCTATATCATTCTTGGAAACCATGAAACCTCTTTTCGTGGGTCATTAGTTGACCTACAACTTCTTCAACTAACATGCTCTCTAGATCACTTAGTTGGTCGATAGAGGTTGCTATCTTCATAAATCGGGACAACTAGAAAAAATTCCTTTACCCCCGAAGTTTCATCAACTTTCTCGACAAGTAAACGAATACTGGTCACGATTGTGGTCAGTCTCATAACAAACTCATTAATTGATTTTTTTTTGTCCTTCAATTGAATCTACTTGAATTCACCTACACAACATCCATTATATAACCTATTATGTTAATTCGCTTGATACTGGTTCTAAAACAGCACCGCTATGACTCGTTACCAACCCAAGCCGTTTATTATCACCACCCAAACAAGAGGATTTTCATTAATCAGTAGAAAATAGTTTGGTTTAAAGATATTACATATGTCCTGTTATTACTTGAAAGGATACATCGTTTTCATGCCATAGTCCCTATTATATTAACCTGTAGCTTTAGCCTTTAGTCTGGAGTGTTGTGTGGCGCAAAATCGTACGGCTAGATTCGTGTGCTTTCTGAAGTTTCATGTAACAATGAGTGTGTGTTTGTGTGTGTCCTTTGAAACAGTCATGACTTTGAGTTGTATGGGAATCACGTTGAGATGCCTGTTTTGTAAGTACAACTTTATTTACCTAACAAGTTTTACTAAAGAACAAATCATTAATGCAACTTATTAATCACTAACTACTAGATTGTGATTTGGGATTGTATTAAGTTGGAACTTTAAAGTTAAATGAACAAAAATCGTTAGCAATCATTATATATACAGGAAGAAAGCACTCCACTCGATATTTTTCTATACTTGGAAGTTGGAACTCCATGCTGAAAATACAAGACAGTGATGTAGAACATCTACCCTATATTTCTGCACCTTAGATATATGGTTTATTACCTGTAAAAATAGGTTGGTGTAAGCTCTTAATTGTCACACATGCAATAACAGTGGTTATGTTTTAAAGAACAATAAACTTTTTAAAGTTTAAACAATAAAAAATGGAAGTATATATACCTATAAACAATTGGTAATAGAATTATTTATTAGCCTCTTAGTCACAACTAGGGCTGTAAACGAACCGAACGAACACGAACAAGGCCATGTTCGTGTTCGTTCGTTAAGGAAATTAACATGTTCGCGAACTGTTCACGAACGCATACCGAACATAAGTTTATGTTCGTGTTCGTTCGTTAAGGAAATTCAGTTGTTCACGAACAGTTCGTGAACACTGGTCTCGAACATAAACGAACGCAAGCAAATAAAATGAACGCAAACGAACATTTAACTTGAAAATAAAAAAATGAAAACATTGTTATCCTTAAACATTGGATATAAGTAGTTAAATACAAACATCAAATGATAAATCAAAACACAAGAAGTTTACCACACCACCAAACGATGAATAAAGTTTAATTAACTTAGACATAATTATCCCCAAAAATGTCTTAGAATGTCCAAATTTTAGCTAACTTAGAAAAAATATTGTTTCAAGTTTTCATTATGTTTAGATAAAATGTTTATTATTTATTATTTTTTTAATATAATTAAACGAACATATTACCGAACGTTCACGAACGCAGTCGAACGAACGAGACCTGTGTTCGTGTTCGTTCGTTCGCTAAGCTAACCGAACGGAATTTTTTGTTCGTGTTCGTTCGTTAAGCTAATCGAACGAACATAAACGAACTTCCCGCCGAACGGTTCACGAACTGTTCGCTGAACGTTCGGTTCGTTTACAGCCCTAGTCACAACCTTTGTCACTGTCATCAAATTCTTAAAAAATGAAGCTTTTTAAAGTTTAAACAATAAAAAATGGAAGTATATATACCATGTTACCAGGCTACCAGCATGCCATCCTGTGATATATTTTTATGATATCCATAGAAATGGTTTCTGGTTAGTATTTTTTGTTTTTTAATCTTAGGGTATCCGGGCACCATGCGGGGAGTTGTTCGGTGACCCCAGTCCCCGAGCGGGAACACCGGCGCCATCACCGCGGGGACCGAAATCGGTGACCAAGATCGGGGTGTATTCACCGATGAGAGGGGATCGAGGTTTGGGCTTACATACTTGTACCTTGGGCTTACATACTTGTACACACCTAAGAGAGGAGTGCCGCCATCAAATTGAGGGTGTGAGAGGAGTTAAGAGGGGAGTTGACGTGGCGCGTGCTGATTGGCCGTGCGTAAGAGAGGGGACTCCCCTGAGAGGGGAGTGCCCCTCTCACCCTTATTTTGCTGAAACAACTATGGCCTAGACGCTACAGATGTACTAGGTGCTATAGGGCTAGATTCTACAACAGTAGAAACAGTGTATGGATAGATTGTGTATGTGCAGCACTGTCAAAGAAAGCAACAAGAGCATTTTCATCTTGTTGCTACTGTTCCCCCTCAGTTTAGTTTCTCTTATTTGGTTGTCCAATCACCAATCATCATTTTCTTCAATCAACTAACCTTCCAAGAAAGAACAATGGTATTTCTTCAACATTAAGATCCATCTGATCACACCCTTATATTTTTTTTTTTGAACGGCAGCAAAATATATTAAATGGAAGGGAACATGACCAGCGAAAGGCTGGAAACAAGAGTACAGAACGAAGCAAAAGCAGAAGAAACAAAAGCTACACACACCAACTTAACATAAGCAATTCCTCGGATTAATAATCCAATTCGCCCAGCTGCATCCCCCGAGATTTGCTCTGTGTTTAACCCAGTCGAAGAGAGTCGAAACTATCTCTTCCATGATGTAATCTGCCGTACGAGTCAAGCCCTTGAAAATTCTGTCGTTCCTCCCTTTCCAAAGACACCACAAGCCCGTATATACAATCGCCAAAAGTAACTTGTGCATACTAACTGAGTCTGCTTCCTCAGCTTGTAACCGAAGCTGCTCCAAGTCCAACAAACCCGTAAGATCCCATTTCGCCCAAAACGAAACCTTCCTCCAAACTTGTTTCGCAATATTGCAATCAATGAAGAGGTGCTCAACCGTCTCTGCCACGAACGGGCAATGAACACAATCCACCGAGACAAAGGACACACCCCTCACCATAAGGGTTTCAGCTACAGGAATTCGATTTTGAAACACTCTCCACACAAAAGAATTAACTTTAATTGGTACCCAATTCACCCAGTTGCAGACCTTCTCATTCGACCCAAACATCTTCTTTTCTAGAATCTTTCTGACGGCTCTAACCGAAAAGGGATCCTCACTCCCACCAGCCCAAACCCACCTGTCCACTTCCGACCTGAAGGAAAAAGAAGCCACCAAAGACGTTAGATCCCCCACGTCCGTAACCTCCCCGGAACTCAGCTTCTTTTTCCTCCAATTCCAAGAAACATGCACCATCCCTAAGTCATCACAAGTCACTCTATCTTTAATGAAACAGGATTTAGCCTTTTCCAGTTCAAAAAGATTCGGAAACAAGAAACATAAAGGAGTCTTGCCAAACCAAGCATCTTTCCAGAACCGCGTATGTTCACCCGCACCGACCACTCTAACTATAAACTCATTGAGATCCACCCCTAAATCTAGAAAGTCACCTCCTACTTTTATGATGTGAGCCCAAGGACCAATTCCACTTCTGTTCGCCTTTATATGGTCCGTATAGTTGTCAACCCGATGAATCGCCTTAATACAATTAACCCATAAAGCCCTTGGTTCCATCCTCCATCTCCACCACCACTTGGCAACTAACGCCAAATTTTGTAACCTCAAACTACCAACCCCCAAGCCGCCAAAAGCTTTCGGCATAACGACCTTCCTCCACGCAACCCAATTAATCTTATTCGAGTCTCCGAGACCTCCCCAAAGAAAGCGTCTCCTAATCCTTTCCATCTCCTCTATCACTTTTTTGGGGGCTCGAAACATGGAAAGGTAGTACAAGGGTAGAGATCCCAGTACCGCTTTTATTAAAGTGAGACGACCTCCAAACGAGAGACAAGAGGCTTTCCAAGAATTAAGTCTTCTTTTCAGCCTTTCCAACACGGGACTCCAGTTGACCGATTTGCTCATACTTGACGCCATGGGAAGACCGAGAATGTAATGTGCTAGGTTAAGTTGCGGTTGTAATTGTATGAATTGTGCTATTGCAATGTTTCTTGCTTCTAACTAGGTGTTTATTTGTTTATACATGTTTTTTTTGTCTAACGTTAGAGGGTGGGCCTTGGAGCAACTAATAAGGTTTTTGCTTTGTGACCTTAAGGTAACGGGCTCTGACCGTGGGAAATGCCCTCCCGCATAAAGTGTAGGGTAATTAGGTTGTGTACATTGCGATCTGGCCCCTCCCTAGACCCACCGCAATTGTAGGAGCTAAGCCAAGCACTGGATATGCCCTTTTCTTTGTCGTACATTAAAAATACGTGGACATTTTTGGCTAATGAGTTTATGAAACTCTTTTGTTAAGCCAAGTTGGTGAGATGCTTAGTCTAGACTGAAACCAAAAAAGCGCGAAAGGTCTATACGTTATTGCCATAAGTTTAGTAAATTAAGTGGAATCGCAAAATGATATTACAACCCTCACTCAAGGTGGTAAAGGGCAGGAATGTAATTGTTTAATAAGTGAGTTAGTGTTCATTGCCTTAAAAATAAACGTGTCAATAATACTGGACTCGAGGTAGAATGCAATGATTAAACGAGTAGTAAACGGGAATGAGAAGTCAAATCTCTTTCCTTAAGTCGTATGTTCGATATATAAATTCTTACGAATTCTTCTCATATATATGTTCATGATTTTATCATGTGCTAGACTTTGATATGAAGTACAATTACAATACATATAAATTCTTGCAATCTTGAAGTAAGATTATTAATGTTCACAATTAGATGTCGGAAATGAATTAAATTTGACCCAGTCCCAGTCCTATCATGTACGTTTGGGTGAGAGAGGGAGAGAAATATTTTAGAGTTCAATTTAGGGGAGTGACGACGGGCCAGTGGGCAGGCCCACTCTACCCGCTTTGGACTATCTTTAGGAAGCCCAATTATATGAAAAGCCCATCAGGAGGAATCACCTTGCCCACTAAGTTTCCTTCTCTTTTGTTATGGGCGGGAAAACAGCTAAGCGAAAGGACAGGCCTCATTTAATGAGCGATAGGAATGGGATCTCGCCTGAAAATACTGTACTTCTCCGGCCGAAGCATTAATTGAGGAAGACATCTCGCTGCTGGGGGTCAGACATGTGTCTGCACCTCCCAATAAACCCCAGAAGCCGTTGGATCATATGAGAAAAATATCTAGTATGATAGGGCCAAGCTGTTATATAAGGGCGAAAACAAAAGGAACCGAGGCAGGTATCATCTCCGGCTTTCTCTCATTTACTACACCTTCATTTACTCTCCACACATTAACTTCCGACCAACATTCCCTCACATTTACTACACACGCACATTAATAAGATTCACACCAAAAGAGGAAACCTTCCGGTGGATACACTCATCGGAAGAAGCTCCTCTCATTTCCGGCAAGTTTACTTACTCTCACGCCGGAGCTTGGTCACGGATCCCCCTCCCGGGGTCCCCCGTGACGAGGCTAACGGTTTATTCTTTTGTAGCAAGCGAGGATAAAAGCTCTTGACGTCACCGAAGATCCAGCTAACGTCAGCCGGAGGTTGGGTATTCGACATTGGCGCCATCCGTGGGACATCAGCTTGCCCGGTGTTCCCACAACAACACCCGACGTCCAAAGAGCGGCTTATCCTGTCAGGAACAACATGGCAACTCCACATAACTCGCGTGTCACTCAGACAGCACAAAACGACTTGGATAAAGTCACTATAGAGGATATTACTCATGAAGAAGATAATGAGAACCAGGTAGGAAATCTGAGAGAAACGGAACATATCACTCCTGATTTCGTGGCCATGCACAGGGAAAAGCTAACTAAGTGTCTTGAAGACTTAAAGAGGCAGGAAAGACTCGACAGCCTCAGGGCCAGGCTTTCTTTTGACACACCCTCCAGCCAGGAAGGAACGAACCTTCAGAACAAGAACAACAGTGGTGACCAGCTGGAAACGTTTATGTCTGCCCTGAGGCAGATGTCCTCTGAAGAAAGGGAGGATCTGATCACAGGCCAAAAGTCCAAGGAGAAAGAAAAAGGGAAAGACAACTTTGGTGACAGCGGCTTGGACCAGCCATACTTACCACGAGATTTGGCCGAGGTTTCAAAGTTCACAAGAAGAATCTCAGAAGCACCTATGCCTCCCAAGACAAAACTACCACCAGGCTTTGATCGATATGATGGAACGAGAGATCCAGAAGATCACTTACATGCCTTCAGAGGAGCGGGACAGCTAGGAAGATGGCCTATGCCGGTATGGTGCCACATGTTTGTACAAACCCTAACGGAAGGAGCCCGGCTTTGGTTTGACAGTCTTCCCCCAGGGAGCATAGACAGCTATGAAGAACTGAGTGAGAAATTCCTCAGGAACTTTGGCCAACAGAGGAAGGTGGTCAAAAATCCGAACGAAATCCTTCATATCAGACAAAGAGATAACGAGCGAATAGACCAATACATGGAGAGGTTTGTTAAAGAGAGTATGAACATCAAGGACGTCCCGGAGGTCATGAAGATTAGTGGTTTCATAAATGGGCTGAAACATGCACAGCTATGTGAAAAGCTGGGAGAGGAGTTTCCACCCTCCTTTGACAATCTTATAGACAGAGTCCGGGCCTTTGTCCGGGGAAAGGACACGGTCAGCAAAGCAAAGGAGACGGATGTCACGCCTCGGAGGATTGCCCCGGCTGCAAGACCTCCTGACAAAGGTACACCCTATTCCCGGAAACCTGCCTTTGATAGAATGTTACATGACAGGGTAAGGCCCTCATACTCTCCCTATAGACCCCGAGGGAGAGGTCCCCCTCCTTACCCCGATAGCTTCACCCCTCTCATTAAGACCCCAAGTGAGATACTAGCCACGGAGAGGGTAAAGAATTCCTTCCCAAGACCACCCCCCATAAAACCGGGACCAAAGGCACAACCAAACGAATACTGTGAATTCCACAAAGGTTTTGGGCACAAAACCAATGACTGTATGTACCCCAAAAGGGAAATAGAGGCTGCGGTGAAAACGGGGAGACTGGCCCATTTGGTCAAGGAAATCAAGGAGGGGGGAGGGGATCGCAAGGGAAGAGATGCACGGGAGCCGGGGAGGGCAGACGTTGATATGATTAGAAGGAGAAATGAGTTTGATACCACCCGAAGTGTAAAGGCCAGAATCCTAGGCTCCCCGAACTGCATGAAAGCTCCCATCCTCATGCCATATTTAGAAGAAAGCGAGGTGCAACGACTCCCGCTGAACATCTCAGCTGTGATAGCTGGACACAAGGTGTCTAGGATACATGTGGACGGAGGGTCAGGCGTTGAGGTAATATACGAACACTGCTTTCTTAGGTTCGATAGGGACATAAGGGATAGGTTGGAGGAAGATTCAATCCCATTGGTAGGATTCAACAACAGTGTGTCACATCCCCTGGGAAAAATCAGGCTCCCATTCACAGTTGGCGTAGGGGATCGGGTCCGGACGGTAGATCTGACCTTTACGGTAGTCAGGGCACCCTCTAAGTACAATGCAATCTTGGGAAGACCCGGAATTGGTGATCTGTAGGCACAGGCCTCTACCCCCCATGGAGCTTTGGTATTCCAAACACCAAAAGGTCTCGCATGGGTTAAGTCCGCCTACGAGGTAGTTTCTTCCGTATCCAAAGAGGAAGAAACAGGGAAATCCCAGGGAAAGAAGGTGGAAGAGTGGGTCCTCTGCGATAGGTTCCCAGAACAGACAGTCAAGGTGGGGAGTCACTTGAGTGACAAATGCAAGAGCGCCCTGAAGGAGTTGCTCCTCCATAACATAGATGTGTTTGCATTTCAGCATGGAGACATGACGGGGGTCCCAAGGAGTCTAACGGAGCACCGGCTTAACACCTTTACATGGGCAAAGCCAGTGAAACAAAAGAAGCGGAGTATGGGACCTAATAAAAGAAGGGCTGCTTGGGAAGAAACTCGGAAACTACTCAGAGCGGGGATAGTCAGAGAAGTTAAATACCCATCCTGGGTTGCCAATCCAGTCATGGTTCAGAAAAAAGACGGGGGATGGAGGATGTGCATCGATTTCCAAGACCTAAACAAAGCATGTCCCAAGGACTGTTATCCTCTTCCGGAGATAGACACCCAGGTGGACTCCTTGTCTCAATACCCCCTGAAATGTTTCCTGGACGCCTACAAGGGATACCACCAAATTCAGATGTCAATAGAAGACGAGGAAAAAACCGCCTTCATCACAAACGAGGGGACGTTCTGCTACACCAAGATGCCCTTCGGCCTTAAGAACGCTGGGGCCACATACCAGAGGTTTATGAACACCCTGTTTAGGGAGCAACGAGGAAGGAACTTGGAGGTATACGTTGACGATATTGTTATCAAAAGCTTGACGGAGACGACCTTGATAAGCGATATAGCCGAGACCCTCCACACTATGCAGGACGTAAACATGAAGTTAAACCCTGGGAAGTGCTGTTTTGGGGTAGAGGAGGGGAATTTCCTGGGAGTGGTAGTCACCAAGGGCGGGATCAAGGCAAACCCGGAGAAAACCCAAGCGGTGGCTGAGATGCGATCCCCCAGGTCCCTGAAGGACATCCAGCAACTAAACGGAAGACTGATAGGATTAAACCGTTTCTTATCAAAGGTGGCTGACAAAACCCTCCCCTTTATGAAGGTATTGAAAGACTGCCTCCAAACAAACAAGTTTAAATGGACCGCGGAGGCTGAAGCAGCCTTCCAAGAAATGAAAGCATACATCTGCAAGCTCCCAATGCTGGCCACCCCAGTACCCGGGGACCCATTGCTCCTGTATCTATCCGCCTAAAAAACGACCATAAGTGCGGTCATGATGGTAGAGCGGGAGGGGAGACAGGTCCCTATATACTTCATCAGCAGAACGCTTAAAGGACCTGAGGAACGGTACATGCCTCTGGAGAAGCTCGCATTAGCTCTTGTCTTCGCGTCCCGAAGACTCAGGAGGTATTTCCAAGGGCACAAGATCACCTTAATGACTGATCAGCCCCTTCAGAAGGTACTCAGGAGGCCGGAGCTGTCCGGACGGCTAGCTAAATGGGCTGTGGAGTTAGGGGAACACTCTCTAGAGTTTAAGCCCAGGACAGCAATGAAGGGGCAGATACTGGCCGACTTCTTAGCAGAAGTCCCTGAGGACGAAGAAAGGGAGCTATTGAAATGGGAAGCTTTAGAGAAAGAAGAAAGAGAGAAGGAAGAAGAGGCGGTGTGGAAGTTGCTTACCGATGGAGCATCCAGTGAAGAGGGAAGTGGAGCCGGAATCACACTGATAAGTCCCGAAGGGGTCGAGCTAACATATGCTGTAAGGCTGGATTTCGAGAACACCAACAATACCGCAGAATATGAGGCCCTCCTAGCAGGGATGAGGCTGGCACAAAAAATGAAAGCAAAACATGTAGAAGCCAGCACTGATTCACAGCTAGTAGTAAAACAGTACCAAGGAGAATATGAAGCTAAGGATAGTACCATGGCTCGATACGTGGAGAAAGTTAAGGAGACGGCTAAGGCATTCAAAACTTTCAAACTTGAATACATCCCTCGTGGAAGGAACAGGAAATCTGATGCACTTAGCAAATTAGCCTCGGTAGCATTCGACCATCTCGCAAAAGAAGTTAAAGTGGAGGTCCTGACATCCCCCTCCCTTAACACAGCAGAGGTTGCCACGGTCGAAGGTCCCCAAGAAACATGGATGACCCCGATAGTCAGATTTCTCCGGGATGGAACTCTACCCGAGGGGGAATGGGCTGCCCGGAAGATAAGGGTCAAGGCCCTACAGTATGAACTGATCGAAGGAGAACTATACCGGAGGTCATATCTGGGCCCGTCCCTGAAGTGCGTTGATATGGAAGAAGCCGAATATGTGATTAGGGAGATGCATGAGGGGATTTGCGGAATGCACTCGGGACCAAGAACAATAGTGAGAAATGCAATGAATGCAGGGTTTTACTGGCCGTGGATGTACGAAATGGCATCTGAGGAAATTAAGAAGTGTGACAACTGCCAAGTGCATGCACCGATGACCCACTGGCACAAACACCCCATGGTACCAGTTTCAACGTCGTGGCCATTCCAGAAATGGGCCATCGACATAATTGGGCCTTTCCCGGAGGGTCCAGGAGGGTTCAAATACGTGGTGGTAGCCATTGACTATTTCACTAAATGGATTGAAGCGAAGCCCTTGGCAAAGATTACTGGAGACCAGATGAGAAGGTTCGTGCTGGATAACATCATATGCAGATATGGGGTTTCGAAAGAGTTGGTGAGTGACAACGGGGTCCAATTTGCTGGAAGACCCTTCAAACCATGGTGTGAGCAGATGCGGATCCAGCAAGTGTTTACTTCCGTTACCTATGCCCAAAGTAACGGGTTAGTGGAGAGAGCCAACCAAAGCGTCATTAAAGGAATGAAGGGTAGGCTTGGGAGGAAACAGAAAGGTTGGCTGGAAGAACTTCCGTTTGTGTTGTGGGCATACAGAACCACCCCCAAAAGTTGCAACGGGGAAACCCCGTTCAGCCTTACCTATGGGACGGAGGCTGTCATCCCTGCTGAGATTGGATCCCCAACTGCCCGAATGAAGCTCCGGGATGAAGAGAATGAGCAGGACCTCAGGATGAACCTAAATCTGTTGGAGGAAAGAAGGGAAATAGCAACAGTTAAGGAGGCCCAATACAAAAAGCTCCTGGGAAGCTATTACAACGCCAGGATGAAGAAGCTCAACATCGTCCCAGGGGACCTAGTTCTCAGGGCCAACGAGGCTAGTCTGCAAGAAAACACCGGGAAGCTAGGCCCCAACTGGGAAGGGCCCTACAGAGTCACATGGGCGAATGGCAAAGGGACTTGCAAGTTGGAAACGCTGGAGGGCAAGGAGGTTCCCAGGACCTGGAACCTCATGCAGCTCAGGAAGTATTACATGTAAGGGGTGTACCCCCAGGAAAAACGGCCAAGGGCCACTTTTGTAATAGATAACTATATGTACGGGGACCTTCCCCCCAAGAAAGTAAACCTTTTGTAAACAATCTATGACAGGAAGTATAAACCCCCAAAGATTAAATGAAAGACGGACGAGAGCGTCCCATTTTGATAAAACAATGGACAATTGCACCCAGGCAGACGTGCCTAGGGACACCATTAAATCTAAACTAGAACAAACAAACACACGTGTACGAGGCATTCAAAGCATGCCAAAAGCCCGGCCGTGGGGCTAATAAGGGTCTAGCTAACCTAAAACGGACAAAGCAAGTTAAAAACATAGCACCGCGTTATAAACTTGTCCACCGATTGGCCTCGAACAGACAATCACAGTTTAACGAAGCAAACAACAAAAAGAAAAAACAAATAATGCAAACACACCCGTATGTACAAAACGACGAAAGGGAATCTGCTTTATTTAATGCAAAATACATATACAAAGAAAAGCCCTAATAACTTGGGCAAGAGTTAGCAATATACAAGATTGCAAACACAACAAGGTAAAACGAAAACATAGCTCCTCGCCAAAACAGCCTAAAAATCCCCAGGAGATCACCAAACTGACCTCCGAAAAGAACCCCTGCAAAACAAAACAGGCAAGACGAGAAACAGGCTACAAAGCAAAAAGGCTATACATAGCTATAAGCCATACGGTTAAAGGTCGAAGTGGTCCCCAACACAAAAGACCACCCAAGATAGTCAAGCAAAACACACAAGTACCCTAAAGTAAGTTAAAGTTATTACAACCATATCGAAGTGTATCAAATGTTTGGAATTCATTGGGGATCACCCCCGGAAAGAGACGGTGGAGACGAGGGACCGACAGAGGAGAATAGGGTCTTCAATTCATCAATAGAAATCAAGGGATGCTCCAGGATTTTCTCAAGGATGGCCGGGGTCTTATGCCCAAACTCCTCATTCAGCTTGGACAGCTTCTTCTTAACCTTGGAGTCATACAGAGGAGTCTCCTTCCTATCCAAGCCCTGAGCGGAGTATTTATAGCCATCCTTCAATCCCGACTGGTACCCAACATCCCTATAGGCCCTGTACACCTCCTCCAAACCGCTCTTAAAGTCCTCTGACTGAGCAACAGCAGCAAGGAAGGCCCCAAAACCTTCAGTAATTAGCCAATGCTTCTCCCCCCCCAATCGTTGATTATCATCGGAAGTTACTCCATAGTCCGCGTAAATGGTGTTGAGCTGCTCCTGGGAAACGGAGCCAACTTCCTTCAAATGCCTCAGCTCAGCAGCAAGCCCCTCCTTCTCCTCAACCAACGATGCCATCTCCCGCTCCCAAGCCCGTTCCTTCCTCTCAAGCATAGCCCCAGCTCCCTAAACAAAGAATCAGTGAGTATGTATGTATAAAAAAACGGGGGGGGGGGGGGGGGAGAAGACTATGCACCTTCTCCTCCTGTAATCTCCTCTCAGCATCAACCACCCGGCTCCTAAGCCCAGCAACAACCGACTGGGAAGCCTTAAGCTCAGCCTTAAGCCCTTCGTTCGCCTTCCTCAGATCATCAACCCTTTGCAGCATCCCAGCACCCCTGAAAAAGCCTTCACACAGAGACATACTGTATTGATCGTCAAAGAGATCATCCCTCAGGGCGGAGTTTACAAATTTATGTGAGGGAGGGACAGCATGGCTCAAAAAGTCCCTAGCAGCTTCAGGAGTCCCTATAACGGAAGAATTAGTTACCTTCCATTTAGGGACATAAGTAAAGGGGAGGGCGTCAGCAAACAAGGGGGCAAGAGGGGATCGATGAACAGGGCCCTCGAAGGTAGTAGGTTTGCTAGTCCCAGTAGCATGTGGGGGAGAAAGTTCGAAAGCTGAGGAAAAGCGAGCCACCACCACCTCAGAGGCCTTGTCCCGGATACGGGAAGGAGAGGGACCAGTAGGAATTTCTATAGGCTCCAGGGAACTCCCCTGAGAAATAAGAAAAGGAGCAATCAGGAACTACACAGAAAGACAAAAAAAAAAAAGGAGAAAAGAAAACTTACCAACAAAGGAGCACTCACTAAGCTTGAGGACTTCAAGTGCTTAGACAAGGAACCTTTGACCCCAGCAGGGGGAAGATCAGAAACGGCTCTAGAGGAAGGGGGAAGCTTCTGGCCACTGGCACTACGGAGCCTCTGACGGATGCTACGAGGTGCAGGATCCGGTTGGGGGCTAGCAGACCTCCTCTTACGAACCAACTTTATCTCCACGTCTTCGTCGTCACTATGACCAGAAGGATGAACAGGAGGAAAGTCGGGAGAACTCTCCTCCTCCCCGGAAGGGTTCTCCTCATCACCACCTAGGGTGGCAGAACCTCCTGCCTGGACGGATCCCCCGGTAACCTGTACTCCCACATTCAGCCTGGGATCAACCTCATTATCAACCACATACTTTACATCCTTGGAATCACCCTGAAGAAGCCTCCACAAAGTTATCTCTGCACAAAAAAAGAAGGCACTAAAGATGACTACGGAATTTCCAAATACATAAAGGAAGAATGAATGTAAGAAGCAAACCAAGAACAAAAAGGTACCTTTCTTGCCGAAAAAAGCCCTTGGACGGACTGGATAAGAGGGACTCAGCCCCCCCATAGCAAGCATCCCTTCGGAAAAAGTGAACGCCCTCGTTGGGTTGTCACACATCCTTTTCCACTGAACAGTCTCGGCTGCAGAAAGGGTGGGAATGGTGTCCTCGATAGCAGCGTCAAGATCCTTTGGCAAAGGAGAATCCGGCAACATAGCGGCTGAAACAAAGATGAATCTACACTTCCAGTCCTTTGGATAAGTAGAAGTGGGCATAAAACTGTAACAGGGCCTGGAAACGTTGTTCTGTCGCTTCGCGAAAGTAAACCAGTCCCCATCAGAGATAAGACGGTAAAACATGCAAAACAGAGGAACAGAGGGCTCCCCTGAGATGGCCGCACAAGACAGTTCAAAATGAACCACCCTCATTAACCCTGAAGGATGAATCTGTGAGAACTGAACGCCGAAGTGACGGAGCAGAGAAACCTTGAAAGCAGAGAGAGGGTATCGGACCCCACAGGAAGAAAAGGCAAGGGTGTAAATGGGTATCCTGTCCGGCGTACATTCTGCCGACTCACTAGGGCTGGGCAAGGAAGGAGAAAATCGATCCGGGATGTTATATGCCTCAACGAAGGATCTCAAGTCCTTCGCCGTCAACACAGACCTTATCGAAGACCGGCCACCGCGACTCATGGTTATAAGAAATTGTAATACAAGGAGGAAGTTGCAGAGAAGAAAAGAGGGTTAGGAAGTTTGAATGGGAAATCGGAAAAGCCAAATGGGGTTTTTAAAGAGACACCGCTGACATACAAGTAACCGTCACATCAGCGGTCTCTTCAAAATTCAAAAATGGGCACGTGCTACTAGGGGATTAACTCCCGCTAACAGTTATTCGGCGATATCATTATTAATGGGAACGGCAGGTGATAACTGACCCGGGGTGGGCCCATCAAAGGAAAAACCACCTCTCTCAAGCAGTTGTGATTCAGCCCCGGATCATGAGCCTCGGGTCTCAGAACCAGGGACTAAAGATGACTTGACGACGGGCCAGTGGGCAGGCCCACTCTACCCGCTTTGGACTATCTTTAGGAAGCCCAATTATATGAAAAGCCCATCAGGAGGAATCACCTTGCCCACTAAGTTTCCTTCTATTTTGTTATGGGCGGGAAAACAGCTAAGCGAAAGGACAGGCCTCATTTAATGAGCGATAGGAATGGGATCTCGCCTGAAAATACTGTACTTCTCCGGCCGAAGCATTAATTGAGGAAGACATCTCGCTGCTGGGGGTCAGACACGTGTCTGCACCTCCCAATAAACCCCAGAAGCCGTTGGATCATATGAAAAAAATATCTAGTATGATAGGGCCAAACTGTTATATAAGGGCGAAAACAAAAGGAACCGAGGCAGGTATCATCTCCGGCTTTCTCTCATTTACTACACCTTCATTTACTCTCCACACATTAACTTCCGACCAACATTCCTTCACATTTACTACACACGCACATTAATAAGATTCACACCAAAAGAGGAAACCTTCCGGTGGATACACTCATCGGAAGAAGCTCCTCTCATTTCCGGCAAGTTTACTTACTCTCACGCCGGAGCTTGGTCACGGATCCCCCTCCCGGGGTCCCCCGTGACGAGGCTAACGGTTTATTCTTTTGTAGCAAGCGAGGATAAAAGCTCTTGACGTCACCGAAGATCCAGCTAACGTCAGCCGGAGGTTGGGTATTCGACAGGGAGTACGGAGAGAACAAAAACAAAGTTGTTCAATTCTCAACAGTGTCATAAACTACGATTTAAGGGAAAATATCAATATTAGCCAAGTATTGGTCAAAGTTTCGAAACTAGCCAACGGAAACGTGTCGTTGAGCCTTTACCATATTGTTGAAACGTCTTGACGATAGACTAATCACTGGCTGCCACGTGTCCGACAACGTTGAAACGCCTCAGAAGTCTTAGCTGAGACGTCTCCACATGGTTTGAGTCGTTTCCTCATAGTTTCATATGGCTTGAGACCTTTCCACATGTGGCTTGAGACGTTTCATCATGGCTTCATATGGCTTAAGACTTTTCCACATGGCTTGAGCCCTTTCCACATGGCTTGAGCCCTAAAATGACCTTTAACTCTTTATAAAATTAACCTTAAATTACGTTAAATATATATAAAATTAAATAAAATAGTTGATTGTTAGGATTTTTCATATTTTTTAATTTTTTTTACTTTTCTTAAGTTTTAAAGTCTTTTACAGTTCTTATACACACCATGTTGTAATACATATGAGAATTTCAAAAGAATAATTTTTCATAATCTTAAAAGTTTTAGTTATTAAAACTTTTGTAACATAATACAATTACTTAAAACATATTTTCAATTTTTAATCTAATCTTCCTCACGATTTTTAAACTCTTATATCTATTTCCTACGTTTACGTTTCTTTTTTTTCTTAAAAAATAAACCATAAAAAGCCATACTAAGAGGGCACCCCTTTTATATACGCGCGTGTGTGTGAAATCATATTCCCTATAACAAAAAGTAAGGATCAACAAAATTTAATATTTGTTTTCTTAATATCTAAAATAATAGGTGGCATTTGTTATTTTATTGACTTCTCATTTAAATGGTATAACTAACATAATTGAGCTGATGAGATTGTTTTGTCTATCTCTTTGCAACACACAAGCCTTGTTTTTTTTTTCTGAGACGTTACAGGGTATGGCTTTTTATGGTGTAATTTTTAAGAAAAAAAGAAACGTAAACGTAGGAAATACATATAAGAGTTTAAAAATCGTAAGGAAAATTAATTTAAAAATTGAAAATATGTTTTAAGTAATCGTACTATGTTACAAAAGTTTTAATTACTAAAACCTTTAAGATTATGAAAAATTATTCTTTTGAAATTCTCGTGTGTATTACAACATGGTGTGTATGTATGTGTGTATAAGAACTCTAAAAGACTTTAAAACTTAAGAAAAGTAATAAACTTTAAAAAATATGAAAAATCCTAACAACCAACAATTTTGTTTAATTTTATATATATTTAACGTAATTTAAGGTTAATTTTATAAAGAGTTAAATGTCATTTTAGGGCTCAAGCCATGTGGAAATGGCTCAAGCCATGTGGAAAGGTCTCAAGCCATATGAAGCCATGAGAAAACGTCTCAAGCCATGTGGAAAAGTCTCAAACCATATGAAGCCATGAGGAAACGTCTCAAGCCACATGTGGAAAGGTCTCAATTCATATGAAGCCATGAGGAAACGTCTCAAGCTAAGACTTCTGAGACGTTTCAGCATTGTCGGACACGTGGCATCGTGTGATTGGTCCATCGTTAAGACGTTTCAGCAATATGGTAAAAGCTCAACGAGACGTTTCCGTTAGCTAGTTTCGAAACTTTGACCAATTCTCGGCTAATCTTGCAATTTCCCCTGTTCCCCACTATTTAATCAACTAGAGAATTGGAGATGAACACGTGCTTAAACAAAATAGATTCTGATTTTAAAACTATGTCTACTCAACTATAACATTAAGAAATTATATATTTTTTTCTTTTACCTTTTTAACTTTATGTCTACTCAATAATAACAATAAGAAATTATGTATTTTTTATTTTATTTTTTTATTTATTTCTTTGTTAAATTTCAACTAGTACTTAGTAGTTAGTACCCGTGTTTTGCGTTGAGACAGTTAAATCAAACAAAAAAATAGACGTAAAAACATTGAAACACGCACATGCGTTACAGTGTGTTAATTTGCAAAAAGGAACAAAACGTAAATCATAGAAAAGAATAACTAACTCGAGTTACGACCTGTACGTTATGACGTGGCCATTAAACAAGAAAAATAGACGTAAAAATATTGAATCACACACGTATGTTGAACTAAATACCAAATATAAAATATAATTTTTTTAAAATGATATAACATAAATATCTAAGGTAAAAAATCAAATGTATTTTAAAAAAGTTATTTGAAAAATGGTAAGTTTCTTTCGAATTGTGAAATTGTGATCAGCCACTCTACACAAACTCATGCACTACTAAATCTACCATGTGTGTGAAAATATGTAAAAAGCCAAATAACGTGTGTGAATAGCCAAGGCCTAGTAAAACTACCACATTCCCATTTTTACTAAAAAAAATACAAACTCATGCATTCCAAATGTACCATGTGCGGGTTATGGAGGTGCTGAGCCCAAAGAGGAAAATTTTAATGGTTTAGATGATGATGATGTTGGAAGTGTTGATGGGATATGACGCAAGCAACATAAATTTATGTGATCGGGAAACAAAAGTAAACGGGCAGACAAGAGAAAAAAACCTAGCCATAGCTAAAGTAAGACGGACATGGCAGCAAACCCAGCTGATGCAGTGAGTGTACCTATCCGTGAATTAAACAACATGATTTGGCAATGCTCGAAGTTAACGTCGACCAACTACACTACTTGGTCGATCATGACGGACACCACTCTAACCGTTCATGTTTTACGAGAGGCCATACACCCCATGGAAAGAGGTGTGTTGAGAATAGATGTTACAAATCTCAAATCCAAAAGAAGACACTGATTTATTCATATGAAAACAAGAACAGTTACAGCGAAGTGATCAACCAGTCATCACAGATTGACTGGTGAATCAAATGTTGAACAAGATCACAAGACAGAAACAATAAGCTCTAATATTCTCACGTATTTTACTTGTGAGGAACAAAGGGGACAAATGACACAAATGATTGAGAAGTGAGCTGATGATGCTCGAATAAAGACAGCAGCAACAAGAACTCCTTTAAAGGAGTTGCAACCCTAGCCAATATGGAGACAGCTGGAGCCCAATAAGCAGCAGGCCAGCGACACAAGGGGAACGGCCCAAAGACAGCAAACCCAAGCAACCTCATAAACAAAATAAAATAAAAGAGGATTAGAACAATAGGATAAAAGTATAAAAGGAGAAGCACATTTACACTGTCATTTTAACTGTCACACCTCGACCACGTAAAACAACAAATCGTGGCGGAATCGTCGGGGAGTGTTGTAACAGAATCATTGTTTCATAACACATGGAAATTGAAGTTTTGTTTTATTGAATCAAAAGAAGTTACAATGTCTTGACAACAAAGAAACATAACATAATTAACTAGTCTTGCATCTTTTATTGTCGCTAAGGCCCAAGTCCGCCTAAGTGTATCTTGATAAATCCTATGCATCATATCCTGAAACACATGTGAAAATAGGATTCATGACTTATAAGTTTAGAAAAAGAGTTGTTTAACAAAAGTCAATCATGATCCTTGTAAAATGTTTTGTTTTATAAATCATTTGAAAATCGATGATAAAGTAGATGATATGTAAAAGAGTAATGTAAGGTTAAATGAATAACCAAGTAAGATAAGTTTGTATAAAATGAGTTATTTTGTAAAACAATTGTTTAGTGAAAATATGTCATTTGTGTAAAATGTAATATGTCAAATATTGAAATGGTTTAAATAACGCTACGATATGTAATACTATAAAAGCACTTATATATAGGAAGTACCAGCGGCGTATCCACCATGCTTTTATCTTATTACACACGCCTCGTTATTTAAATCACTTAAACAAAACCAACCACCAATGTAAAAATGTTTATGTATAGTCAAATGTCACTACAAGAAAACTGGGTTTTTTAGTACGCGCAAAAGCATCCTAAAATGCTATTTTATAGGACCTTTCATTTAATAGGACCAATGGTAAAAGCGTTTCATGTAAAGGGGTCGTAATAAGTCCCGGAACTAAAAAAGCGTCCTAACATCTCAAATAAGATTATGAAACCAATTTTATGGTCGCGTAATATGCCTTTGAACAACCAAAATAGCGTCCTAATAAAAACATATTAGGACACTTTTACGATGTTCTAACATGTGCTTACATAGTTTTAATTTTTTAATACACTTACATGCGTTCTTAAAAATTAATTGATAGGACCCTTATGTGTAACATTATAGCTAATTTAGTACCAAGAAAAGGGTCCTAATATAACAAATAAGATTATGAAACCAGTTTAATAGTCGCATAATATGTCTATAGACAACTTATATAGCGTCCTAAAAAGAACATATTATGACACTTTTACAATGTTCTAATATGTGATTACCTACTTTTAGTCTTTTGATACACATACAAGCGTCCTTAAAAATTAATTTATAGGATGTTTATAATGTAACGTTATAGCTACTTTAATATCAAGAAAATAGTCCTAATATCCCAAATAAGATTATAAAACCAATTTTATATACATACCGTCAACATATAAATCTTAATAGTTATTGTATAACATCAACTAATGAAAGAAATAAAACTTCATTATATTTCAAATAAGCATGTTCATAACAAAAACACTAACCATAAATAAGTTATAACATTATCTAACATAAAGTCTTAACATTTAACAACGAAATTAAAAGCAATTAAAGAAATAAGAAGCATAAAATCTTGAGTCATCATGCGTCCTCAATCCTCATTGACTACCTACAAAAAACCATCCATGTATAAGCATTAAATTCCATGATATTAAAATTATTTGTATCACAAGTTTAACAAATACATACTGAGATGAATGGATAGGGCCATGCGATGGATGCACCAATACAATCTTGAATTGTAGAAAATAAACCATATGGTCTTATCAAGCTTTCATCTTTTTTATTGGTACTTGAACGTTTACCTCACACCATTCTGGTCCAAACTCTGTACCACCAACTAGATCATATGGGTCCAAGCTCTTGACCCTTCCTCTTGCTACAATCTCGGGAGAGTTTAGAATGCTTTTGAAGAAACTTCATCTCCGACCTAGATTTTAGTTTTCAACAAATATTTATTAAGTATTCAAGTATAACATTAGCTTCACACACACAAAGTTAGATCTGCGTCTAAAATCACACACACAAACGCAAACACAAACAAAACAATATTCTCACAAATTTACAAGCAAACAAACAAATAAACCAATCGAAACACATGCAATTCCTTGAATTTCAACTTGAAGATAATTAGTCTAATGTCATCTTAACTTCTCTTCCATTTATTATTCTTTCATATTCTGGTTCAAATATGCAGATTGTAGATATTAGTCAACATATGACATCATCATGACATCATCATGATGATGTCATGATGATGTGGCAGCGGGAACCGGCTCGCGGCGTTCCGTGCTTTGCGTGTCGAACTCTGGGGCGCACGACGGAGGAATGTCGTGACGTCGGGCTTGAGCCGAACCTAACCGGGTCGAACCGAACCGAATCGAACCGAACCGAGTCGTGTCCACATAATATGTATCAACACATGTCATGCAACTATGGCATACGCAAGAGTGCCATTAAAAGCATAAATTAGTGGCATAACACCTAAATGCCACTAAAAGTGTGTGTCAAACAAATATGGCATACGTAAATTGCCATTAAAAATATAAATTAATGGCATAAAAGTTATACGCCACTAAATATGATGCCACCAGATGGCTTTTTTTTGTAGTGCGTGAGGTTTGGATGGTGTATAACCCAACACCTTGCTCGGTTTTAATTTATGAATGAAAGTTTGAGTTGGCCATTCAAAAAAAATTTGATTGAGTTTGTGTCCCACTTTCAACCAGAGAAAACCACAACCCAAGGTGGAAATGAATGTAGCAGGATGAATGATGAAACTTTAGTTTCAAAATTATTGTTTGTTTACTACCATCCCGTGTAATCACGGGTCAATAACCTAGTGTTATTATAAAACTGTAGCGAATAAACGTCCTATAAAACTTATGTTTTACTACTCAAATATCAAGTGTCCTATTACGGTGTATTATATTAACACCATAATGATTAAACGTCCTATAAAGGTTAAAGTTATAAGACACTAGTGTTAAATGTCCTATTAAGTTATGTTATAATAGAACTCTAGCGAATAAGCGTCCTATAAAACTGATGTTTTATGACTCAAATATCAGGTGTCCTATTATAGTGTATTATAATAACACCACAATGATTAAGCGTTCTATAAAGGTTAAATTTATAAAACCAAATTGTCAAGTGTCTTTTAAAGTTATATTATAATAAAACTCTAGCAAATAAGCGTCCTATAAAACTAATGTTTTATGACTCAAATATCAAGTATCCTATTACGGTGTATTATAATAACACCACAATGATTAAGCGTCCTATAAAGTTTAAAGTTATAAGACCCAAGTGTCAAGTGTCCTATTAAGTTAAGTTCTAATATGACTTCGACTAGAAAGGGACCTATAACATTGAATATTTATGACTTAACTACAACGTGTCCTATTAAGTTATGTTATAATAGGACACCAGATGATCAAGTGTCCTAATACAATACCCCATAACGAGACACGAACAATTAAATGTCTTATAAAGTACTTTATTAAGATCTACATTTTAAGTGTCCTATTAAATTATATGATAATAGGACCCCAAAAAATCATCTATCCTATTAAATAGTTTTTTAGGACACCGGTTTAGTAGAGTATATTATAAAAGGACCCCAAAAGTTCATTAGTTCTATTAAATAGTTTTTTAGGACCCTCTTTTACAAGCGTCCCACATAAAAGGTCCTAAAAAGCCATTTTTGTTGTAGTGTGTCAAATGTTTGTGTGAAAACCATCAAATGTAAATCATGTAATGTGTAATCAAAACTTATGTATGGTAAGTAAAATGAGACTACTTAAACCACAAGTAAAAATGTACAAAACAAAGTATTTGAATAAATCAAAAGTTATGCTTTGTAGAATAATGCATGCTTTACTAATACAACATTTATGCGGTAATGTTAAACGCCTACATCCAAGCCTTGAGACAGACAGATAACTTTAGAGTGAAGGTTATCAAAAGAAATGTTTTCGGATTCGGTCATTCCTTCCACCCAAACAAACCTAGGGTTTTAGGAACGGGATTAGTCAAGTCCTATGGTACCATTACTTACTACCGAGCAGCGTAGCTAATGTTAATGAATATAGTTTAGTCCCGTTGTACAAACCAAATATCATACCAAAAACAAACATGTAATGAAAGTAATGTACTAAGTATGCTAAGTCAACATACAAAGCAGAAAAGTCATGTAAATCAATGTGCTAAATATGCTAAGTTAACATATAAAGCAGAAAAAGTCATGTAAATCAATGTGCTAAATATGCTAAGTTAACATATAAAGTAGAAAAAATCATGTAAATCAATGTTCTATCATGCCAAGTAAACTTGCATAGCAAAAGAAGATGTAATGTAAATTATTATGCTAGCATGCTAAGTAAACATACATAGCAAGACAAAATGAAATTTATGTACTAATAGTGTACTAATGAACATAGCAAGTATATGATATGAAAACATGGAAAGCATGAAAATAACAAGTAGGCACATGTGTTCCACCCCAAAACAGTTGAAAACAGTAAAAGAGGGGACTATGTACTCACTTGAGGGTTCTTAGAAGTCTTGAACAACAACCAAGCAAAGCTAGAGGGATCACGTAAGTCAAACGACACCTAATATAGATAACTACATAAATAACCGGACCTAAATCGGGAGATTGGATAGTATGAGGCTTCGTAAACCAAATGAGTATTGGAACTCATATGATATGGTTTAACAATGCCCACATACTAAAATGAAACCTAACCTAAGTGCTTTTGACCCGTTACGACCCGTTTAGGTAGTTTATGTTACTTTAACGCGTCGTTCGCGTAAAACGCGTTCGGAATGCCTAACTAGTCCTATGACAAGTAATATATGCCTTAACATGTCTAATATTGTTGCTAAATCAGTTTAGATGTCAAAATTTGGGTTACATATGCTTAAAATGAATTTTGGTGCGAAAAGGGTATTTTGGTAATTTTCCTAAGGCATAAGAACTACTTATCATACAACTACTTAAACGACGTGACCATAAGGTATAACCTCGGAAGGTTATTCCCTATACAACTATGGTCACCTAAGGTGTTTGATCGGATCCTAATGATCGACCAAATGGGTCGGGTTCGAAAGCATAAGCGATTGATTAGATCGCTTACCTTTACGACCCTAGACAAGCACAAATCTAAAAGTGACGAGCTAAACATTCTAAAACATGTTTAGTTAAGTTAGAAAACAGGTTTTGGTATCAAAACAAACGGTTTTGATACCCAATAGTAGTTTGGTTACAAAATACGCACAAATACGCATTTTGGCCGAAACTACGACTCGTCACTGAGCCTAGATAACGTGGTAATCAGTAGGTATAGTCACTAGGGACTATAACTATCGTGATTACGCTCACGTTGCAAAGTTCAACGGAACTTTGTGTTGACCATTGACTGGTCAAAGCTGAAAGTCAAACATAGTTTGAAATGTTTGACTTTCATGCTAGGAAAGCAATAAAAGAATGAAAGAGGTCTTACAAAGGGTCCAAGAGGGAAGAATGATCAAGTATGCTCAGGTAGGTGGCCTCCACAATGGTGGTTGCCTCCACTTAGAGCAGATTTGATCAAGGTGTGAAGAAATGAGTGAATGGAGCTAGCTATTTATAGGAATTTCACAACCATTAGGATCATTTCTTGGAGAAGAGGGAATGATCTTGGCCATACAATTGTCAAAGAAAGATTGGGGGACTTGTTCTCCACACAAACCAGCCCATAGCATGAAAAACCATGGATCAAAACCATTGGAACAAGAGGAAATGACCAGATTCAATGTTTCTGCAATTTTGATGTGCTGGGCACTTCTTACGGACCGTAAGCAAAGGTCCATACGGACCGTAAGGGCCTTGCAGGTCCGCAACTTTCAAAATTGGTAGTTTTAGTCCCTGAAGCCCCAAAACTTGGTTTTTGATGCATTTTTGACACGTTTAAGCCCCGTTAACCTCATTTAAAAGCTCTAAAATGAAGTTAAAGTATAGGGAACTTAAAATGTGCTCAAAAATATCTTGGATGTCGGCTCGTTTGGTCGTACGGTTGCGTTGTTCGGTTAATTACGACGGAAGTCGTAACGAACGCAAAACCGTTCCAAATTAAGCGACGAATGAAATTTTATCATTCCAAACACTAAAATAAAATATTTTAATGCTTACATAAATTTTTGGATGTCTGGATGTATTCAGAACATAGGTTGTGCGTGAAAATGCAAACTTATGCACTTTTTGACGCTTTTAGTCCCTGAATGACCAAAAAGTTTATTTTAGCACACCGAACCCCTCAAAGCCTATTTATAAGCTATGTAAAGGATATTTAGGGTATGTTTAACTTATGGTCCTGTTCCGGAATGTCCGTTACAGTACGAATTGACATACTTTCGTAGTTTGTCGAATTTAGTCCCTGTAAGAGAATAAACTTGATTTCGGCATACCAAACCTTCCAAAACTTATTTCTAAGTTATGTAGAGGTTATTTAAGGTATGTTAAGCCTATGTCTCTGTTCCGGAGTGTTTGTTGCATTAAACTGGTTATATTTACGCATCAGGGCGCGTATAACCTTTCCAGAAAGCGATTTAGAGCCCGAAATCGAACAAGAATTGATATGTGCAAACGATACACATATTTATACAAATACCAAGTATGAAATACAATATTTAATTGATTTAGTATTTGTTTGATGGCCGTGGAGGCACAGGTGTCACAGTCTCCCCTACTTTAGGAAATTTCGTCCCGAAATTTTATTTAGAGGAAACTTGTGAGAGCTTGAAACATGAAGTTGAAAAGATCGAACAACACTGGTTAGAGTTCTTGAACTTCTGGTAACTTTAAATAACATCATGCTTACAATGTAGGAGGGACACTTATATATAAGTCTATTAAGCGTTATTGGTGCGTCCACCGTACCTCCATTACATCGTTCACATTTTGTTATTGTTGTCGCTATCGGTTCTTACACATAATAATTCTTACTGGGTTTCTGTGCACTGAATTTCATAATTATGTACGCGTCCATAATTATGTAATTCCTTGCATAGTACGCACAGTGCATCTTAAAATGTGTAGGGGAAGAAAACAATGAACGAGCCTGTGATGATTGTGACTAGACCACTATAGGGTCCTTTTAATTAAATCAATAAATGATTTAAATAGACTACCAAGGAGTCTGTTCAGCTACATCACTAGATGTCGTTCTTAATCAGATTCCGAATCAGTCTTTTTGGCTAGACCACTAAAAGGGTCTCTTATGAATCATGGAATGGTACTATATAATCCAAGGGTTTTAACTATCATGTAGAAGCCCAATAAGGATTTTAAGGTAGTACTTTTTTGAATATCCTACTACGAATCTCTTATATGAAGATATGAAAGACTCTACGAGGATTTGGATAACGAATATCCAGAGTATACGAAAACACAAAATGCATAAAAGAAAACACAAGATGCATAAACACATAGTCACATAACCATAAAATTGTTTATTCCGATCTTTAATTTGTTTATTTGTTTTGTTAATTGCGTACATGCATTTAAAGCACACTAGGAATCCATTCCGTGGATTTCATTTGGTACTTTAAACATTATCAAGAATCTAACTATAAAGATAGAAAGATTTTAAAAAGAAAATTTGATTTCGATTATTAGGAACCGAAATGTTCAAATTAAGGTACACAAGGAATCCAATTAAGGACTCCAATTTGAATGGTAATCATTCACAAGTGTCTAATTGTGAAGATAAAAAGACCCCATATGGATTTTTGGGAGTTGAAGATGTTTTGAAACCTTGCACTGGATGTGCTTAAGTCAAAACATGAAGTAAAAATGCTTATGAAGTTGAGATGCTAGATATGTCAAGGCGACATATGAAGCAAAATTTGAAGGTTAAGTCAATGTGTGAGGAAAATATTTTTGAAAACTATGCATGGGGTTAAAAAAAATGTGTTCAATGTTTTTGAAACCTTATATGTAATACTTTTGAAATCATAAAGTAGGTGTATTAGGTAGGTATATATAAAAAAATGTTCAAAATTCATCTCGCATGATTTTAAAACATTTTTTATGTATACCTACCTAATACACCTACTTTATGATTTCAAAAGTATTATATATAAGGTTTCAAAAACATTGAACACATTTTTTTTGAACCCCATGCATAGTTTTCAAAAATATTTTCCTCATACATTGACTTAACCTTCAAATTCTGCTTCATATGTCGCCTTGACATATCTAGGATCTCAACTTCATAAGCATTTTTACTTCATGTTTTGACTTAAGCACATCCAGTTCAAGGTTTCAAAACATCTTCAACTCCCAAAAATCCATATGGGGTCTTTTTATCTTCACAATTAGACCCTTGTGAATGATTATCATTCAAATTGGAGTCCTTAATTGGATTCCTTGTGTACCTTAATTTGAACATTTCGATTCCTAATAATCAAAATCAAATTTTCTTTTTAAAATCTTTCTATCTTTATAGTTAGATTCTTGATAATGTTTAAAGTACCAAATGAAATCCACGGAATTGATTCCTAGTGTGCTTTAAATGCATGTACGCAATTAACAAAACAAATTAACAAATTAAAGATCTGAATAAACAATTTGTGGTTATGTGACTATGTGTTTATGCATCTTGTGTTTTCTTTTATGCATTTTGTGTTTTTGTATACTCTGGATATTCGTTATCCAAATCCTCGTAGAATCTTTCATATCTTCATATGAGAGATTCGTAGTAGGATATTAAAAAAGGTACTACCTTAAAATCCTTATTGGGCTTCTACATGATAGTTAAAACCCTTGGATCATATAGTACCATTCCATGATTCATAAGAGACCCTTTTAGTGGTCTAGCCAAAAAGACTGATTCAGAATCTGGTTAAGAACGACATCTAGTGATGTAGCTGAACAGACTCCTTGGTAGTCCATTTAAATCATTTATTGATTTAATTAAAAGGAACCTATAGTGGTCTAGTCACAATCATCACAGGCTCGTTCATTGTTTTCTTCCCCTACACATTTTAAGATGCACTGTGCGGACTATGCAAGGAATTACATAATTATGGACGCGTACATAATTATGAAATTCAGTGCACAGAAACCCAGTAAGAATTATTCTGTGTAAGAACCGATAGCGACAACAATAACAAAATGTGAACTATGTAATGGAGGTACGGTGGACGCACCAATAACGCTTAATAGACTTATATATAAGTGTCCCTCTTACATTGTAAGCATGATGTTATTTAAAGTTACTAGAAGTTCAAGAACTCTAACCAGTGTTGTTCGATCTTTTCAACTTCATGTTTCAAGCTCTCACAAGTTTCCTCTAAATAAAATTTCGGGACGAAATTTCCTAAAGTAGGGGAGACTGTGACACCTGTGCCTCCACGGCCATCAAACAAATACTAAATCAATGAAATATTTTAAAATCATGCGAGATGAATTTTGAAATTATGTATAAGGTTTTTGCAAACATGAATGATGCTTTTGAAATCATGCACTTGATATAAGTAATTATACTGTATTAATATTGTTTTCAAACTATATGAAACATTTTGAAATCATGAAGGTTGTTTTTGAAAACATAGACAATGCTTTTTGAAATCATGGAGGTTGTTTTGAAAACTTATGTTATGCATGTTGACAAATCAGAACGTAATGGGTATGAGATTTGAAAATACCCTTAGTTATCTAACCAAGGATTCAAAGGCACAGATGTGCAAAAGCACGATTACTCATAATGTCAATTTATTTTTTCTGTACTTCGTTTCTTAGAATGAAACGAGTACTTAAAAATTTTCAAGGAAATCATGAGTGATCACTTGTAAGGGAGAATCACAAGAGTAGCTTGTAAAGAACATAGTTCCTTGATGTAGGTATCATAGGGAAATGTCATACACATATGTAACTACACTTGTATATCAGAATTGTGAACAACAATTTATTCATAAACTGAACACATTGTTTCCGAGTTCAACAAAAGAAACAAAAGCAACAGATACAAATTATCTAAAGCAGCAGCTTCTTCTAATCAGCCAAATGCTCATCCAAGGGTTGGATTTGCATTGACAATCTTTGGGCATTTGTTCCTGAAATGGCTCGTCTCGCCACAGTTGTAGCAAGTACCAGACGGAGAACGAGCTTGAGTAGGGTTGACTTGGAGTTAGGTAGCAGCAAGATTTATAGCAGCTTTGTTTTGGATAGCAAAGCGGCATATGTTAACCAAATGTCCCCACCGTCCACAGTAGGTACATTTGAAGCAGGGTATGAGGTTTGAATGATGACGGTTGCATCGTCTGCACCATGGGGCAGCTCCTGTGTACGGCTTCCTAGCTGGTGGCGTCGCCAATTGGCTAGGTCCCGCTTGATTAGGTGTAACTGCTGCGGGTTTCCTTGAAGCCTTACGCTTCCTTGATTTTGGTGCAGGCTTGATTTTTGCTTCCTTTGGTGACTCTTGAGTGGTTTCTTCCTGGAGATGATACATGGCAGTAGCTAATTCAACAGTCTTCAGGACTACTTCGCCTATTCGCTGGGCAAAT
The DNA here is from genome assembly GCA_030545235.1 of Helianthus tuberosus. Classification (NCBI taxonomy): domain Eukaryota; kingdom Viridiplantae; phylum Streptophyta; class Magnoliopsida; order Asterales; family Asteraceae; genus Helianthus; species Helianthus tuberosus. The sequence goes on along the minus strand of CM060396.1, from coordinate 25,310,366 downwards.
TTGGCGGTCTGCTCGGACATTTGACCGTTGTTGTGAAGAAGAGACATTCTAGAAGGAATGAAAAGCATAGGAAGAAACAAGTGAAATGTTACCGGATAAACAAAACAGAATGGCAATGCAAAAAAAATTGCGATCATTTGTTTGTTACCTAAGGCAAACAAATGAGACGGTGACAAATCAAAGCAAGCGGGTCATAATAATGTATCGCTGAAGACATGCTTGCCTATAAG